>JARKIP010000035.1:56202500-57656666 GCA_029990175.1 Petunia secreta | reverse complement strand
TGGTTCACATGCACACACAAGTTGACCAACCGACTCTACACTAGTTGCAAACACATTGTAACTATACAAATCATCAAGTAGCATGGAGTTTTCACAAGCAATATCACAAGACAAGGAAGTATCATGCTCATGAGAAGAAGGACTAACACATACCTTTGAGTGGTCGTCTTGCTCACTCAATGTGCTTAAAGTGTCATGGTTAGTTCCTCCAATTTGAAGCTCACATTCTAGATCTTCTTCACCTTGCCCGTCCACATTGGAACATGATTGAGGCTCTATTGGTTTTCCTCCAAGAGTACCTACACAAGAACTCAAACAAGTAGAAGAAGAAGATAAAGAGTAAGTGTTAGAATAAGGGGTTCCCTCACTCTCAACTATCTTTTTTCCCTCTCTCTTCTCCCTCATTTTCTTTTCAAGGTAGGGTGTAGATTCGGGTGGTGACAACTCACTCACATCACTCAACACAACCACTCTTTTTTCCACTCGTGAGTTCTCACTGGTCACTCACTTACTTTTCTCAATATTTTATCTCTCAAATTCGGGCGAATTGGGACGAGGCCCGATAATGCATATAGCTGGGGTAGGTGGACTTTTAACATCAACTCGGAATCTAGGACTTAGAGACTCATCACTTGAAGTCTCATTCTTCTTTGTTGGCGAACCACTTGATTTTGAAGCTTGTAGTTTCGGGTTCACCTTGTTGACACTTGTCAAATCCTTTCTAGCACTTGTCCCACCACTTCTTGTGTTTATAGGACTTCTTGATTTCACTCTTTCAATCATGGAATGAAGTTCTCGCTCCTTGCTCCTTTGCATAGACCAAGAATGTACACTAGTAGACAACTTGCCCCTTGTTCCGTAAGGTACAAACTCATAAACCTTTTGGTTCATGCCCACAAGATATACACCCCTCTTAGCACTATATTGAAACTCTTTGTTGTGACACCATGGCTCACCTAGCAAAATATCAAAATGTGCCATGGGATACACATCACACCAAACATAACACTTTAACTCCTATGAGATATGAGCACCCGAGCCTCCTTGGAAACCCGCACTCCCATTATACTTATAAGGATATTTCAATTTATAGCATGGTATCGCAAGGGTCTCAACCAAAGAAGTGCTAATGCAATTGGCATCGGTATCTCTAATATTGAGCAAGTATCCTCCATTACCATTCACCTCAACAACGAACCTACTTCGACGCAAGTCTCGTATAGGTGCATCCAAGAAAGAACTTGAATGCCCAAGAGTATCAATACCAACCACTTGGGTCTCTCTTATCCCTCCTCTCCTAGCAACACCACAAAGATAACTTCCACTTCCCGTCACTCTTCCAATATTAAAAGTGTTGTTGAAAGTCGATGAAGGATTCTCACCATGGAACCCATAAGAAATCCTCCTGGGGGTAGGAGTGTAGTAGGAACTCTCTCCCCTAGTCTTGGTCCCATAGTCAATGGCACTACTCCTACTACTTCTACTCCTCACGGAATTGTTAGAACAATACAAGCCTTTGGTAGCAAGAGCAACACCGCTTCTCAATCCACCCTTCACATGGGAGTTAGGAGCATTAACCCCTTTAGGACAAGTAGGATAGGCAAGCGTCTATTTTCCTATGGAACAACCACCACCTCCTCTCATTCTAATGGAAGGACTTCTACTACTCCCCTGCACTCCACAAGAAACACCAAGAAAAGATACAAATGAACAATTCATATAATCAACTTCATTATCAATTCCCTCAATTCCACTTTCATCATGTTCAAGTTAAACACAAGAAGAGTAAGTAGGAACATCATACCTTGAAGCGTCACTACCTTCATGTTCTTGCCTAGAACCATAAGGATCTTCACATTCACCTTCACAAGCCCAATAGTCTTCATCAACCTCATAATCAACGTAGTGACCTGCTTCATCCTCATATGATCCATAGTTCCCGGAATCATCATAGCAATACCCATCATTACCATCATAGGAACCATAGTCTCGATCATCTCCACACGAACTATACCCTCCACAATCATCATCCGAAGCCATAGTTGTAACAAATAAGAGTAAAGGACCTCATAAGTTCACTTCCTCATCTGTATAACTCAAGTTATGTTCACTCAATTTTCTTTCCACTCGTGTATATACTCAAGGTCATTGGCTCTTGTGACCATACTCTATTGCTCTCACCACTCTAGCCTTTTTCCACTCAAAGATGGCCTTATCCCCTTTATAGGAACCAAAATGATAAGAACAACAACTAGCACGTCCAAGAATGCAGTTTATAAGCCACTAAAGAAACGAATAAGGACACACAAACGGATTAGGAACAAAGAAAACAAGCAACGAAAGTAAAAGAGAAAAGTTACAAAACTAATAAGGAAGTGACAAAAAAAAGACTCGAATCGAATTGGCACGAAACGGATTCGGATTTGGATGAAATTTTGTTTATGATCTATAAACTCACCATATTTGATGAAATGATTGGAGCTTTGATGATTGGAAACTGCTCGGAAGCTGTTGCGAACAATCTATCAATAAACTTTTTTTCTAGAAAAATGTTGCTCTTCACTGTCGCGCGAGGAAGGTCGCGATCGCGTAGAACATATGAAATGCAAAATTAATTCTTCTCTTCACTATCGCGCTAGATGTTGTGCGTTCGCGTTGAGAAAGTGAAAATCCTAGCGTGGTCGTGCCCGTGCTTGCACGATCGCGCAGCTTGCAGCAGCTGAAGCAAAATCCAATTTTCAGCTTCAACTTTGCACTTTAATCACCTTGATTCAGCTTGTTTTTTCAATTTCCAAGGTACCCAAAGTTGTATAATGTATTTCCGCACAAACCCCGATGAATTTCACGTCCAAACAAACAGTCAAACTCAACAATCAATGTCTTCAAGCTCAAGAACAAGGGTTTCAAAAATGGGAATTTTGATTTTCAAATTTTCAATCCGTAACACCAAAAAGTGATATGACGGTACCAAATCAATAAGAAAACAATATAGAAAAATCCCCAATCCTTTTCAATGGATTGGGAATTCGTTTCACAACACGAATTTCAATTTTTTTTTTACAATTTTCAATTTTTCACTTTTTTTTCTTTTTCCAAGATAAGAACAAAAATAACAATAAAATAAACTAAAAGATAATATGAACAAGGATCGAGGATTTGTAGGAACAAATCCCGAGCCTTGCTCTGATACCAAACTGGCGCAATCAAAACACGTCGAAGCTCGATAAAGAAATGGAAGCGATAAAGTAAAAACAATAATGAGAAAATAGGGATGGAGAAGAACAGAAATAGAAGAAAGAAAGGATAATCGATTCAAAACACGAATGAATATCCGGGAGAGAGAAAGAAACTTGACCCTATCGAGGATCCATACTAGGATGACATCTACTCGGTTCCAAGCTAAAAGGGATACACGAATCCTGGAGCTTCAACGAGAAGGGCTCGACCACTTCTAAGTTCTTCTATTCTCAATTAAACATCAACTAACTAAAGACTAAGCTTAGAATTAGACTATTTGTAGTAGCTATGTATTTACAATGATAAATGGACTAAAATGCCCCTGATGCTAATTCTGGAAAGCTGCCTGACCGTCCTTCAGCGATGTCGCACATGTCTCCACGCGATCGCGCAGAGCATGTTGATCTTTCATCCCGATCGCGTGTCTTGGCTCGCGATCGCGCAGAGTATATGTTTTCCCAGAATTCCAGCAAGCTTGCATTTGGTCTTTTGGCCTTCTTTGACTTTAATCTTGGTTTCTAGGCTCTCTTTTAAGCATTCCAAGTTTCGTATGTTGAGCGTAAACTGCCCACAGCTTTGGATACCAATCCGGATTGCATCATTCTTGAACCTTGAGTTTCCAGTATTCTTATTGGTAGTAAACATTGCTATAAGATCATGTTACTTATGACTGGTGCAACTCCTAGAACTCCTGGATTTATATACAATTCCTTTCATCACTTACTATCATGTACTCCCTCCGGTCCATATTATTTGATTTTTTGGTTGTTTCACGTAGATTAAGAAATTCACTTTTTAGCATTAATTAAAAAGGTCATTTTCGAATTAACCTTTGTCTTTTTCAAATTTACTCATAGAAATTTGTGAGGACTTTTAAAAAATGTATTAAATCATTTATTGACAAGGGTATATTTGGGAAGAACTATCTAAAAGCTTCTTGAACTTTGAACAAATCAATTTTTTGGACCAAAGATAAAAGGCCAAAAAATCAAATAAAGTGGACCGGATGGAGTATTAAGCTTGATTCACAGTAGGTAAAGATCTCATGAGCAAAGTTTAACTTCTAGCTTGTAGATATTAATCATTAAGACCCATTAGAAACTGGCATAGTTTATGTCTTTGCAAACAAACCATGAATTCTTTTGATTTTTCACAATTACATCTAGGTAGAGGAACTAAGGCCTCAGATTCGTCCCAAAGATCCTTAAATTTTGAGTAATAAACAGAGACAAAAGTTGTTGACTGATTCAAGCTTACTATTTCTTTGTGTAAAATGAAGCTTACTATTTCTTTGTGTAAAATGAAGGTTCTCGAATCATTTCCTTTCTAAACCCATTTACGCAGATCTACTAACTGTTGACACCCAATTTTGTCCCTCCTATTTTCAAAATCAATCGTTCTTGAATTTTGCACGCACTTGTGTATCCATTCTCACCCCGTCTATTATTCTCAAAATATTTTATCACACTGGCTTGGCAATTGAGGCCATTTTCAAAAAAGCATCGTCTCAAACCATATCTATTCTGCAATTTTCTACCATTACTCTTATTTTGACAAAACCCTCCAAAGTTGTTCTAAGCCTCAAAATCGCAATTTCTAGGCATTTTTGTCTTCCTAACATTTTAGAATTGACTTCATAATTTTCCTATAATTTTTATACCTTCTTAAATCCATTTCATACCATTTTATACCTATTTACATAATATTCATATACATATCCACGTAAATACACACAAAGCATACACATTACCTATTATTTTACACGACATGCCTACGTGGATCGATCCTGATCGTCCAAGTAGACAATTCAATGACCTAGATTAATTCCCTTTGTTTCTACCCCACAAAACCCTTTCCCCTCTCCCATTACCCCTCTCACCCTCGACATGACTCTCTCTCTCTCTCTCTCTCTTGGCGATCTCAATTGCCCTCTCTATCGATGACCTTTGCAGCCGTTTGAGCTGGTGAAAATTGGGGAAAATAGTGTCTTTAGACTCCCCCTCGTCGTCCGCAACACACCCCACACACTTTCGATGGGGTTTGAGCGAGGGGAAGCTTAACCCTAGGTCAGTTGAAACGCCACTGTCAAAGGCCGATTCCGGTCAACTCTACCGGCGAAACGATGAAATTGCACCACGATGATCCCCTCACTCTCCTCTACAAAACCCCTATGGGTTTGCTGCTATTCGACAAAGGTTTGAGGTTGACCTTTCGTCAAGTTCATCGATGTTGCCGGAGCTCCGGCGAAAATGTGGTAAGAACTGGTTTATGTGACTAAATGGAGGGGAAAACCCTCATGTTTACGTAAGTCAAAACGGGTCAAGATTGACTCGATTCGAATTCCAAACGGGTAATCCTACTCTTTTACTATGCTTTATGCCTATCTGACACTGTGCCTAGATTGCTTAGTTTCTATGTGATTTAATATGTTCACTTATTGATTGATTAATTAGTCAAGAAATTATATGATCATAAATCCATGCTTGTTTTACTAGTTGAGACACTGATTTGAGTTCCTATCTGTCTAAATGCTTAGCATGTTTGTAGTTCAAAGAACACCTCTGTCAATTTGAAAATTTAGAGTCCATGGCAGTCTTGTGTCGATTATGTTTATTTTTGTTTGATACAATGTATTTAGTCTCACATTCTATCGAAATACATAATCTTCACGACTGTATGCTTAAAATTGAAATGGTGATTTGATTTAGCATGAGTAGCAGGACCTTGATTTGCTTAAATTGGGAATCTTGATTATATGATTGTGATGATTGATACAGTAATGGTTACAACCTGTTTGCAGCTTGATTTTCGAACTAGAACATGTTATGAACTATGATTTGAACCTAGACTGTTGTTAGGGTAAAGGTAAGGGATTCTTAATTGGTTAGGATCCTATTTTCTTTAAATTTGGGAGACTAGTTGATTTATATTTGGAAATAGCACATAATTGAATCCTGTCAACTTTGAGAGTCAATATTCTTTTACCATCTTGAATCTTCTTCCGGTTTGAATTCTAACCCTCACCCCTCACTATATAAACTGGTTATTCCCTCATTCTTGGCACAGAGCTTAGGCACTACAAATACCTAAAGCACACCACACACATCCACAACATCCTGCATAAGGGATAAAGGCTACAGAGTACCCTTCTTAAGTCTGATCTCTTTTGGTTCTTTTTCTGGAAAGCAACTACTTCTTTATTTGGTTGTTTGGTCCTGCATTGCAAGTCCTGATTACCACTCATGGTTTCTTTACTTTCTCACTGCTAAAAGGTATTCTCTCTTTCCTTTTGCTCACTGCATATGGTCTTCTCTGCTTGCCTATGTTTGATTGAATCAGTGTGGCTTCTTACATCACTTTTGCCTGGTTTGCTATAGAATACTTAAGTTGAAGTACTGCATGTTTGAGCTTTGCATCTTTAGTCTTGATCAGTTAAAAGGATCCAATAGGATCCTACTTATATTCTGTGTAGAACAGGGACAGGATCATGTTCCACTAGGTCAATTTCTCTGTCATGGACATAGACCTCTACTCAGGTCTTTCCCCTTCCCTTTCCCCTGCTAATTTTGCACTTGCAGGTTATTTGAAAGGCTTTAACTGGGCCAAGCTATGGTTACAGGGCACTCTTTAGAACTTGAAAGAATCAGTGGTTGAACTCTTTTGAGTTGTTTCTGGGGCTGGGGTGCTGAGATCTTGAACTTTTAACTGATTACTGGACTTAACCTTAAACCCTGGGGAACTGAACACTCTTTGAACATGTGGCCCTGTATTTCTCCCCTTAGAGACTGTCCCTGTCGTGTAAATTTGACTAGGATCCCTTTTGTACTTCTATTAATACAGGGGAATAGCCATTCGACTGTGTTATGTCTATCAGGGACCAATTTCTAACCTTCCTCTTATATGCTGCATCATAATAGGACCTAATATCTTTAGCATGCCTCTAACTTAATAACAAATGGTTTACAGCTTTGAGATTTACTCCGTTAACACGTTTTGAACAGATATTCAAAGTAGAATTTGAATACATGCCTATTTCTGTAATTGAATTTGGAAACTAACTTGAAAAGGGGCTTTTTTGTGTCATTCGAACCCGTTTTGAATTGTTTATGTAAAATCATAGTAGCCCCCTCTCTTTTTGCATAAATAACCTGGGCCTAAAATGTATTTTCAACAAAAGGCCCTTTTATGTGCATAAACTATTTTTTTACCATTTAAAACGCTCTTATACACTAATCTGATAGTATATAGGGGTGTATAAAGTTCTTGGGGTCACTTTTACACTTTAAAATGGTTTCTCTAAAGCTACAATTATCATTTAGGACATATAATTGCATGTCTATACTTATATATAAGTACTATTATGTGCGATGGCCTTTATTTGCTCTTGTGTGCTTCTGTGAACTCCTCTTTCGAAAACATCCCTATTGCCTATAAATATTTCCAAATCCGATCCCTACAAAAAAAGGCCATTAAGGTTAGGGCTCGACAATTAATGACGAGTCACACCGACCCTAAATGAACCAACATTTTGTTTCAAAACAAACCTCTTTCGGTTTTCCTTCTTAAATCTAAACTCATTTGTTAATTAGGCTACTTATGCAAATACCTTTTTTGTATTTACTATGCAAGTTTAGCACTTATAATCTTTTTTTCACGGTTAGGCTTTGGCGTTAGAGGCCGTAGACACGACTAGGCTCAAAACTTAGGCCGAATGTGAAAATTATTTGTATGTGTGCATAAGTTTGTTATATCTTATTTTAAATGTTAAATTCCAAGTTAGTATTCATATGATAATAGACATTGTTTACATCCCAAAACTAAGACTCGGATGGTAACCACCCTTTGGTGGGACTCGGGGAAGTGCCTAACACCTTCTTCCCTGAGTCACTTGGACTTCTTACTCGCGAAGAATCTCTGAAATAGACTAGTGGACCTTTTGAACCTGACTTTAGACATTGGGTGACCTAATATGCCTTAGAACTATATTAGGTGGTGACTCCAACACTTTAACTCAAACGAGTTCACCCAGTCAAATCCGAAGCCCGACTCGCCTCGAGTTGAGTCCAAAATCGGGTATGACAGAATGGCGACTCTGCTGGGGATACTCAAAGTCCTAACTAGAACGAGTCGTTATTTTTGGGATTTGTTTAATTATTATCGTGTTATTTAATATTATCATTATTGTACTAACTTGGCTTCTTTTTTTGTTTTTTCTTTCTTTCACTTTATTTATTGTATTACTTATGTGACATCTTACAAACTTCACTCATACTCCCCCACTCCTGGGAAACGGCACTTCACACACATGCGGCAATTACGTGGATCCCACGGTTGCTTCACCACTAAAACACCTTTTAAGAGGGACATGTTGGAATACAGTTGGTCCGTGGTACAGCCAACAATTTCAAATGATCCCACTCCTTGACAGTCCGCCTTGGGGAACCGTGTCTAGAATTACACCACTCTGTTATTGTAATGAGCATGCATCATGCTGTAGGAGAGGCTCCCGTGAGCCGACTAGTTTTCAACTTGTCCAAACTACCTAAACGGGTTTTCTGACCCCCAAAGGGACGTTTGGACATGATTATGTGCATTTGAGAGAAGAGAAAAAAAAAGCGAGACGAGAATGAAAATGCATTTTGATTTGCTCAATTATTCTCAAAAGGGACGGGGTTTTAAATTTTATTTCTTCTCTATTTTAGGCCGCAATGAGTCAAAAGTTCCATCATTTTGGGATGACTATGGGCGCGCACCTCCTTTGTTAACCAATTGGTGGAACAATTTGTCACTAGGAGAGCAAACTGAAGTACGTCAACAGCTGGGTCATTTTGTTTCATTACTAGAAATGGAGCAGTGTAGAGAGATGATCGAAGCAGCAGTGTTATTTTAGGATGAAGAATTGAACGTGTTTAGGTTTGGGGACATTGAATTAACACCTTTGTTGGAAGAAATAGGGGGTTTTGTATCGTATTTGGGGTTAGACAAACATCGTTGGCAAGGGGGTCGCATACTAGCACCTAGTGCCCCCACATCTGACGAGTTTCGTAAGAAGTTAGGAATGGTAGCAAGCGTGGACGTGGGATTTTTACAACAAAAGAAGAGCCCCTTTTCCCCTTTTTACACTCGGTTTGGGCATTTGAGGGCGTATGATAGTTATAAGAAGGAGTTCGAGTCCTATGTCGATTGGAGGAGGGCTAGACCACTTGCATTTGCTATTGGTTTCTTAGGAGTAATGGTTTTCCCCGAGAATTTAAGTCACAACATATATTCAAGACTTGTCATGGTTGCCGATGCAGTGTTCAACGGAATTGATGGTTATCATTATACTATAGTTCCTATGATAGTAGCAGACATTTATCGAGCTCTGGGACGTTGCAAAAGAGGAGAGAGATACTTCCAAGGGTGTAATCTTTACTACAAGCATGGTTCAAAGAACATTTAGGGAAAGCAAGAGGCGCACAAGCATTGTCCAAACCAACTGGTTGCAACTACTTGATTGGGGAACGGTACGGGGTTCCAAAACTCAAACAGCCAAGTAGCACAGAGAAGTGGGTAAAATTGTTCGAAAACATAACGGAGGATTCAATTCAGTGGATGTTCACTTGGTTTCCTTCGTCAGATTTCATCATTAGTTGTTAGAAGGCATCCTTTGTGATACTTATGGGGTTAAGAGGCCTCCAACCTTACCAACTATTGAGAGTAATGAGGCAAGCAAGGAGGAAGCAAATCATACCATTGGTACCGAACACGAAAGATTATCAGTTTAACTACATTGAAGATATTGTTCCAAGGGTCAAGAGCATTAGGAAGTCATGGGATGGAAGACAAGTCATGGAAGAAGCGTCGCTAGCGCCTGATAGATACAACGCTGGATGCGAACCAAACTACAAAAGCTGGTTACGCTCTAGTATAAAGGGAAATGTGGTAGTGGGGCCGAGTCGTGGGAACAACATAAGAGATCGTGAAGCGGAGGCTTAAAACCAGTACCGAGAGTTCATGCTAAAGGCTGTAAAGATGGATAAGGTAAACAAAGAAGAGATCGAAGTGTGGAAGAAGCGTACATTAGTACTAGAAAAGATTAGAGGCATTGGAAACAAAGCTTGAGCAATTAAATTCAGAATGAACGGAGGTAGACATCTTACACTTGGTAGATGCCAAAGGATACTTAGTCAAGGCTATGGAAGAAATCAAGGAGATTACACGAGAAGCAAAGAGAGCTAAGATGGAAAAGGAGCGTGCTGCCTAGTCAAAAGTGTCATTTTCATTTCTTCTTTTGTATTTTTACTTTTCCAAAATTGTTGTCATGTACTGATTTATAAATTTTTGGGAATTTATGAGAATAATTGGCTACAAAATGCGTATTTATTCTTTTTTCATAACAACATACCTAGGAAGGCTGTACGTCCTTTGCACGTAATAGTCCATTAGTAAACCTACTCCAAATGTCAAAAAGGGTTTTTAACCCGAAAAGTGACAAATTGCATCCCTGCATGGATTCGAAGAAACGTTTGCACAAAAAATTGATTGTCCATTTAAACATGATCGAAACTGTAAGAATGTTTTGGTCTTTACCTTTTCTTGTTTTGTTTTCAGACTATGGCTGCAAAGGGTACTCTCTAATTCAAGATCATTTCCCGACCTCCCCACTTGATCAGACTTTGCTGCGAGGATTTGGCCATTGTCAGCAAAGCTCATGTTCAAAAGATGTTGCGGGAATTGATAGCCCTCAAGAACTGCACTGCCGTGACTGGTTTGGTTGAAGCAGCTACCCATTTCTGGGACTACAAATGGGCTGTGTTTCACTTCAATGGTTTCAAGTTGGCACCGATGTTGGAAGAATTTGGAGGATTAGCGGGGTTAGAGCCTGGACCTGAGACCATGATCTATCCGCGAGAGGTGGAGCCTAAGGAGTTCATTGAACTGTTGGGAGGTCCTTACGATCCATATGCCGAGGGAGTGATCGATGGGAAGGTCACGTTGGAATACTTGCACTCTAGGTTTGGAGATCCGACACTTAGACACGAATGGAATGGGGCATGGGAGATTCAAGATTGGGAGTGGACTGAATCCAACGCTTTCATCATTTCTTTTCTTGGAAGCATGGTTTTCCCCGAGAAAGGAGGTAAGATTGACATAAGGCTAGGGAGAGTAGTAGGGGGCTGCGCAAAGGTGCTTTCAAATGTCAAGTGAGTTTGGTTCCGATTATTTTGGGGGAAGTTTATAGGGCTTTGGCCAAATGTAGGAGGGGAGGAGACTTCCTCGAAGGTTGCAATCTGCTGATAGAAATCTGGTTGATAGAGCATTTGCACAGCGTCCCTATCAGTCCGGTGGCACCAAAACCCTCTTGGCAAGGAGGGATTCGCTCACAAAGCACCCACATGGCTGGAACAGTGACATGGGAATACCCTACAAACATGGAAGGATGGTACACTAGGCTCGAAGAACTTCAAGAGGTGCAATAGGTGATCGAGAATTGTGCTGGTTTTGTTGTCTCCATACAAGGACAAGACATCACCTTCTTGACATTGATTGGATTCCGAGGAACTCATCACTATGTCCCTCTAAGGATCCTTCGGCAAGTGGGCATGACACAACAAACTCCGCAATTAACTGAGGGGAGAAGTTTCAATGTTGACATAAAAGACATCGAGCATCAGATGGTCCTCACCATACTGACAATGTGGGAAAAAAGACTTACTATGCAATTTTGTCATGGTCGTAACAGTAAGGTGAACCCCACAGCTACCCTGACTTACCCTCAATGGCTCAACAAAGATAGGGCAAAGTATTGATCCAAGACTACACTGAAAAGGAAAGCCAAAGCTCTAAATGCTGCTGAAAAATACAAGAAGCTGAAGCAAGAGTTTAACCAAAGAAAGAAGGAGTTAAGGGTGACGCAAGAAAGAGAGATGAGGAGACAATTTAAAGATAAGATCAAAGGGGATGAACTCAAGTATTGGACCGGCAAGGTCATGACTGCAAGGCAAGCCGCTGGGAATTTGCAAGATTTGCTCAAGGGATGGGGAGAATATTTTAAGTCAGTACCGCTGGAAGAGAAGGAAGCAAGAGGATTGGAAATCTGCGAGTTCTTAGTAAAGGCTCTGGGTGACATGGAGGATGGGAAAGACTTGCTGGAAACATTTGCTGGAAACATTTGCTGATACTCCGCGTATTAGTCTGGTTCACAAACCCAAGGAGGAAGCCAAAGAGGATAAGGAAAAGGAAGACGCTGGAGCTGATGTTTGAACCTGAAGTCCTTTTGCTTGGCGCCTAGTCTAGTCGTGTCGAGTCGAGTCGTCTTATCCTTTATTTGTTGTCATTTTTTTCTTAATCAAATCATTAGTGGTTGTAATAAGGCCAAGCAAACTAAATAAAATTTCGTTATTTTAGGTTTTAGATTGGTGATGATCATGTTTATTCAAAAGAAATGATGTGTTTAGTGCAAATGTTTACTTCGAAACCACGATAAGCCCACCTCTCGCATGAAAGAGGTCCCATGCATGATAGAACGCGATTTTTATTTAAGCTAAGATGTACTCACATTTTATATTCTTTTTTTGATATAGAGAGTTCCTAAGTACCTTAAAGTTTGGTTTGAACATCCTGGCCGCGCCACAATACCGGTTGAGGTCCAAAGGATCGATCCCAACACCTCCCCCGTACCTATAAGGAGAAAGACGAGACGAAGTATCATGGCTGAGTTCGACAAGGTTGGCACTCCCGAGAAACAAAGCATGGCCGCTTATGAAAACTACAGTAAGCTAGAGCAGAGGTTGCTCGAATTGGAAAGTAGGATTCCTTTAACCCATATAGATGAGATCATTGAACCAAACCAAACTGCTCACCCTCACGGCAAAGATCCACTTTACCCCGAAAGAGACCTTTCTTACCCTACCCATACTGCACCACCAAAAGCACCACAAAACAACATACCCGCCTTCACTGTTGAAATCAAAACCATGGCATCACCCACCAAGGACCATGAAATGTACGCATAGACTAGGGAAGACCCAGACAGCACCAAAGAATAAGTCCAATGGCTGGTTGAGAAGTTCAAACAACTCCTAGGCGCTAAGGGAACCCGAGGTTTAGCTTATGAGGATCTCTGCTTATATCCTGACTTGAAACTACCTGAAGGCTATAAAACACCCAAGTTCAACATGTTCGATGGCAGTGGAGACCCAATGGCTCACTTAAGATCTTACTGTGACAAGCTGATTGGGGTTGGGCATGACGAAAAGATTCGCATGCAGCTGTTCAATCGCAGTCTGACTGGAGATGCATTAGTATGATACTCTAAACAACAAACTAAGAAGTGGATGAGCTGGGAAGCAATGGCTGGAGACTGTATTGACAGCTTCGGGCGTAACATTTGATGCTATGCCCGATCGATTTTACTTAAAGAAGCTGAAAAAGAAGCCCACTGAGACTTTTAGAGAGTTTGCAACTAGATGGAGGGCCAAAGCCGCCAAAGTCCAGCCTCCCATGGAAGATGCTGAGATAGTTGCGACTTTCATTCGCATACAAGAAGATGTCTATTTTGACAAGATGCTGAATTTGCAAGACAAGAAGTTCGGAGAACTGATCAAGATTGGAGACATGGTCGAAGATGGACTCAAGACTGGAAGGATCATTAGCATGGCTGCATTACAAGCCGCTAACAAAGCTCTACAAGCTGGCAGCACTACCACATCAAGAAAGAAGAAGGACGATGTTTCCTTCGTGGCCGCATCACTTGACCACTCCCCTACTCACAACCATAACTACCAAACACCTCATCCCTCCTACCCATACATACCACCCACATCCACCTACCCAGTCTATAACACCCAGCCCATGTACCAAAACCCACTACCACAAAGACCAACATATCCACAAAGTCCCAATTACTGAAATACCAATACTTACTCACCAAGGCCTCACGCCAACAATAATCTAAGACCCAAAAGGAAATATACTCCACTGGCTGAATCTCGCACTTAGCTGTTCGAGAGACTCAAAGCAGCTGGTCATATACGACCCGTGCCATTCAAAATGCCTGATAGAATGACACCTTACTTTGATCAAACCAAAACCTGTGCCTATCACTCTGGAGGGTCTAGTCATGATACTGAGAAGTGTTATGCTTTAAGGGACAAAATACAAGATTGGTCGACCAAAAGGTGATACATTTGAAGACTCCGAATGTGCATAGCAACCCTTTGCCTAATCATGGAGACGGTAGGGTGAACCTGATTGAAGTGGATGAGGAATACAATTTAGAAGGGACTATTGTCAAGGCGAAAGAAAATGCACCAGCAACCGCTTCAGTTGCTCAAACCGCCACAGCGCCAGAGCCCATTGAGGCAGAGGTAGCTCCTAAATTCTATGTCGATGTGGTTCCACCATACAACGACAAGGCAGTGTTGTGGGACTATGAAAGGGAGAGGAAGAACAAAGTTGCAGCTGAGACCGTCGCCGCACAAGGAATGACTAGGAGTGGGAGGATTTACACTCCCGAGCATCTAGTTCGAGAGAGGCAAGGCATTAGCGAGGAAGAGTCCGAGGGACTGTGGAAGAAAGTACAAGCTAAGGAATACTCCGTGGTTGAGCACTTGGGAAAAACTCCAGCACAAATCTCTATTTTGGCTTTGCTCCTCAAATCGGAGAGTCACCGAAGTGCTTTGATGAAGGTATTGGACGAAGCACATGTTCCAGTGGACACTTCAGTTGAGAAACTGGCTAGCATGGTTGGACAAGTCATGGAGGCCAGCCGAATTTCTTTTCACGGAGATGAGCTACCACCTGAAGGGTAAAATCACAACAAAGCTTTGCACGTCAACTTCAAATATGAAGACTGGTTTGTGGGAAGAGTTTTGATCGGTGGAGGTTCTCGCCTGAACATATGCCCATTCATCACTCTGAAAAGAATGGGAATTGACCAAAGCAAGATAAGGGAAAGCAATATGAAGGTGACGGCGTTTAATGGGTCACAAAGGAGCACCATTGGGGTGATCGACTTGACTATCATGGTTGGCCCTGTAGAGTTCACTGCCGAGTTCCATGTCATGGACATTTCCGCTTCCTACAATCTGTTGCTAGGGAGGCCCTGGATCCACATGGCTGAAGTATTTCCTTCTACATTGCACCAAACCGTAAAGTTTGAATGGGATCACAAAGAGGTAGTAGTGTTCGGTGAGGGGAATAGTTCTATCTACAATGAGCACACCATACCAGCAATTTAAGGAAGCACTCCTGATGGGCAGACGTTCTATACTGTAGAACTTGTGGGAGCACTATAAGGCACTCGAGGAGGACGTCGTAAGAATTACAATTCGAGTTGGAATCCCACAAGCACGGTCCAATGAGGTTACACTGCACACTTTGCTCCTAAGTTGGTCAACACGCCGCCTGGGTTGAAGAGAAAAAGAGGAATTTTTACAGTACCTACTGGGATAGTCGGGGCAAAGGCTACGAAGGAAGGAACTTAGTCTGGGAGCCAGTCATGTCTGACTGGGGAGTGCCATTACGAGAATTTCGTGAGACCCTGCCAGCTATGACCGAGAAGCGACCGATGTACTTACCCAGCGCTCGCCCCAATTGGAAACGTATCTCTAAAGAAACAAAAGGAAAGCAAGTGTGGATACCCAAAGTACTGGAACATATGGAGGTAGTGATCGAAGAACCATACATACTTCCGCAACCTGCAAAGTGGCCTGGAGACCGGGTTATAGGTATCATGATCAAGCAAGGCTATAAACCGGGCAAAGGTTTGGGCAAGAACTTGGATGGTATGGTTGAGCCAATCAGAATTGTGATGAGGCCCAACAACGAGAAGGCTGGAATAGGGTATATTGTGACCTACGAAAAGAGCATGGAAGAAGCGTCAATAGATTTCAAGTTCTATAAGAAAAGAACTAAGACTCTCCTGCATATCTTCGTCTCGGCTGGATACTTGGATGGTCGAAAAGGGGAGGTGTCCGCAGCACAAGGAGTGGAACCAAAACTAGCTGATGCTGAAGAGGATCTGCTGGCAGGAATGCAAAATTTGTTAATAGCTGATGAAGACTGCTGTGTGATCCAGGAAGAACATGTTGAACTTCCTGGACTAACAAAGGCTGGATCTGGAGCAGCACTGAAGAACTGGACCAGCAACCGGGCCCGAGCTTACCGTGGACCTTGGTAAAGCTGAGGGGATAAAATTTATTTCTTATGATTTCCAAAATAAAACCCGACCCTGATGTCGTGGAGTTTGCATTTTTCTTTTCTATTGCACATGTCTTCCTACAAACTTTGTTTTGCAAGGATTCATAAATAAAACATCGCACCATTTCATGTTTAATCTTTGCTTTAATCTTTTAATATTGCAATATTTTACTTTTTCAGCACTCTCATTAATAAACCCATTGAGTCTATAATCGTAACGTGTAATGAAACAATGGAACTTGGAGAAGCTAGAGCTGATTATGATGATTTTGATGAGACTACGCAAGAAGAATTTGAAAGATTTGAAAACAAACCTAAGCCAAACCTTGAGGAGATTGAACTGATAAACTTAAGAAATGAGGAAATTGTGAAGGAGACAAGGATACAGCGTACACCCCAATGCCGAGGACAAAAAGCGATACACTGAGTTTCTTAAAAAATATGAGGACGTATTCGCTTGGTCGTACGACGATATGACCGGAATAAGCACGGATGTCGTAGCTCACAAATTTCCTATCAATCCGGGCTTGCCGCCAGTCAAACAAAAGGCCCGAACATTCAAGCCATCGGTTTTGTTGAAAATTGGTGAAGAAGTAATTAAGCAGCTTAATGCGGGGATTCTGAAAACGGTCAATTATCCGACTTGGTTGGCCAACATCGTCGCAGTGCCGAAGAAAGATGGGAAATTGCTAGTTTGTGTGGACTACAGAGATCTGAATAAAGCAAGTCCAAAGGATGATTTTCCACTACCAAACATACATATCCTGATTGACAATTATGCGAAGCATGAACTACAATCCTTCGTAGACTGTCTATTATCAAGTGCTCGTGGATGAAGAAGACGCCGAGAAAATAGCTTTCACTACATCTTAGGGGACTTATTGCTACAAAGTCATGCCATTTGGGCTAAAGAATGCTGGAGTAACTTACATGAGGGCTATGACAACTATGTTCCATGATTTAATGCACAAAGAGATTGAAGTCTACGTAGACGACGTGATCATCAAATCAAAGAAGAGTTCGGAGCATCTTGACAACTTGCGCAAGTTCTTCGACCGCTTGCGGAAGTACAATCCGAAGTTGAACCCGGCGAAGTGTGCTTTTGGTGTTTCAGCAGGGAAGCTCCTTGGTTTCATCGTCAGTAGAAGGGGCATTGAGTTGGATCCTTCCAAGATCAAAGACATTAAGGAGTTTCCACCCCCAAAAAGCAAGAAAGAGGTTATGAGATTCCTAGGAAGGCTCAATTACATTAGCCGTTTCATAGCACAATCCACCGTCATCTGTGAGCCAATCATCAAGTTGCTGAAGAAAGACGCGGCGATCGAGTGGACAGTGGATTGCCAAAAGGCATTTGATCAAATCAAGAAATACTTGTCGTGCCCGCCCGTGTTGGTTCCACCTAAGCATGGGCGACCTTTGATCTTGTATCTGTCCGTGGTAGACTCGACTTTTGGATGCGTATTGGGAAAACATGATTTGACTGGGAGGAAGGAGCAGGCCATATACTATTTGAGCAAGAAGTTCACTCCTTATGAAGCCAAGTACACATTGCTGGAGCGCACGTGTTGTGCACTGGCATGGATAGCACAAAAGTTGAGACATTACTTGACATCCTACTCAACGTTGCTGATATCGAGGATGGACCCTCTCAAGTACATCTTCCAAAAACCAATGCCTACTAGAAAGTTGGCTAAATGGAAAATGCTGCTCAGCGAGTTCGATATCACTTTTGTCACTCAAAAGGCGGTGAAAGCTCAAGCCTTGGCTGATCATATGGCCGAGAACCCGGTGGGAGATGAATATGAGCCTTTACATACCTACTTCCCTAATGAAGAGGTCATGTTCGTAGGAGAAGAAATCTCCGAAGAATATGATGGTTGAGGCTAATCTTTGATGGAGCGGTCAATTTCAAAGGAGTCGGCATTGGAGCGGTATTAGTTTCCGAGACCGGACAACACTATCCTGTCACGGCCAAGCTAAGATTCCCTTGCACCAACAACATGACGGAGTATGAAGCCTACATTTTGGGTCTTAGATTGGCAGTAGATATGAACATACAAGAGCTGCTGGCAATCGGAGATTCTGACTTACTGATTCACCAAGTTCGAGGAGAATGGACAGCAAAGAATCTGAAGATATTGCCATACCTAGAATGCATAAAGGAATTGAAGCAAAGATTCACCAAGATAGAGTTCCGGCATGTACCTAGACTACAAAATGGGTTCGCAGATGCTTTGGCTACCATATCTTCTATGATCAAACATCCAGACAAGAACTTCTTCGACCCAGTACCCGTGACGGTAAGAAAGCAACCAGATTACTGCTATCACGTGGAGGAGGAGTCAGACGGACAACTTGGTTCTACGACATCAAAGGGCTCCTCAAGGACGGTAGTTACCCAAGGAATGTGACAAGTCTCCAAAAGAAGATGCTGAGGAGATTATCGAATGGTTTCTTTCTGAATGGGGAGGTTTTGTACAAAAGGACACCTGATCTGGGTCTATTAAGATGTGTGGACACAAAATAAGCTGCTAAATTGATTGGGGAAATACACTCTAGGGCGTATGGCCCACACATGAATGGTTTTGTGCTTGCAAAGAAGATTTTGAGGGTTGATTATTTTTGGATGACAATGGAGCATGATTGCATAAAGCACGTGAGGAAATGCCATCAATGCCAAGTTCACGGAGATATGATTCGAGTACCTCCCAATGAGCTGAACATTATGGGATCGCCTTGGCCTTTTGCCGCTTCGGGTTGCACGCCGCAACGGTATAAATATATGGATCGGGTTGCACGCCACGACAGTATGAATATATGGATCGGGTTGTACGCCACAACAGGATGAATATATGGATCGGGTTGTACGCCGCAATAGGATGTATTTCTGATTGTTGATGTGTTCGGGATACCTATATGTTCTGGCTATCTTACGTTCCTTATTGTTGATGAGTTTGTGATTCCATACGTGTTTCTAGTTATTATCTGGCTCTGCCTTTTCATATTTTAAATAAGAGGAATTTGGTTTATCTGTTTCTTTTCTCCCTAGCTAGCTATCCTATTCTTTAAGGTAGCTAGTCTGCCCCACTTATTGAGTCCTTTTGACTCACCCTTGTTTGTTGTTTGTTTTTTGTCTATCTATTTCATTTCGGCAGGTTCACTCCAGGATTGAGTTCGCCACGTTGTGAAGGAGCGAAGACGACTTCAGCTGTCAGGGTGAGCCAGCTTTTATTCCGGATGGCCACCAGTTTATTGGTTATTATTTCAGTTGCATTTTGCTCCCTTCAGGAGGTATCTGTCTTCTTTTGTACTCTTAGATGTCTAGTCTGGATAGCCCTAAACCTAGTATGTTGGGCAGTCAGCTGTAATTTCTTTTGTATAGCTTAGAGGTATCAGTATGTCTGTGTTTTTGTTTTAAGTCTTGTCCTTATCTATGAATTGTTATATTTATTTTCCTAATTTAATTTGTAAGGGTTCGCCCGACGGGTCTAGGGGAGGATGTCGGCTGCTCGCACGACCTAACCGAATTTCAGATCGTGTTGACTACCTTGACAGGTTTCAGTAGGAACGCATAGAGATTCCTCCCGTCCCTGATAATATTGTTGTGGTAGCCTTCGGCAAAAGTCTTAACTCTAAGGGGTCATTAGCTAACAGGGAATTGTAGTGGTGTTTGACTCAACATCCAGTGACAACATGGATTGCATCATAGGTATACTGAAAAAGCTTTGCTTGGAGCCAGACCATTCCCAAAACCCTGAAGCTGAGCAAAAGAAGAGAGCAGGGAGTCCCTCTCTTGAAAGTGAGGGGGACGAAAGAAAAACAAAAGTAAAAGTTCAGAACCAGGCGGGAATTGGAAAGCAAAGCAGTTCTCGAGGATCTGGATCCCAAGAAAAGCGAACAGAGTCCTTTAGCTTCAGAGGTTTTGGTTTGTGAGTCACTGTTGTGGATTTAGTTGCCAACAACTTTGGAAAACTAGGTCCGATGGTCACCTACCATAAAAGGAGCAACGGGGAGAAACTCAACGCCCTATTGCAATTTTCACTGCAGCGGTGGCCACGCGACCGTCAATTGTAAAGCCATGATGATTGAAATCGAGTGTCTATTGAAAGAAGGACACCTCAAAGACTTGATTGAAGAAGGACCACGTCAAACGAAAGCGCCAGATTCTGAATAGTTGAGGACCATCAGTGCAATCTTCATGGTTTTGGAACCAGCCACAGCCTAGGGGACTACAGAGTTGGGGCTATTGCGCAGTCCAATCCCGTTCAGCCCGGAGGAAGAAGGAGGGCACTAGAGCTACCTCGTCATTTCCGTAGCAGGGGCGGTCCTACACAATTGGTGGCCTAAAGCAAGCCATAATAAGAGGCCTTAATTTATTTAAGAAATTATTTTTTCTTTTCTTTATTTACCATCAATTATGTGTCTTGATCACTCACAAAATTATATGGTAACTCTACTCACTAAAATTTATTACATGGTGCATGTATTGATAATTAATAATAATCATATAATCTCTTTAAGTAAAATAATATGATACAATTAAAATAATTCAAGTCTATTTTAAAGTTAAAAGATGGCTTATCCAATTTTTATAAGCAATAATCTAACTCCAAAAGATAGTTCATCATCAAATTGTTCATTTTCATACTAATATTTTTCTCTAAATTTGAGTTATTTGTTAATAACCTTTATCACATTCTAAGTAAGAAATATAATATATAGATAATGTATTAACATATAAAATTTGGGGCCCTTAATCTGGGGAGGCCTAAAGCAATTGCTTTATTGGCCTTCCCATAGGGCCGGCCCTGTTCCGTAGAAGTGTCCGACATTCGCATCCAGTAAGCTCTGATCGATCCGGGGAATAGCGTGAATATTTTTCGGATAGAGATATTGGAGAATACACGCCAATGCCACCAAGTAGCTTCAAGTCCTCGGACAATAGTTAGCTTCAATGGCTGTTGAGAAGAACATGTTGGAGAACTAGCTCTTCCGGTCCATACACCGAGCGCAATGAGCATTACTCCCTTCCGGGTGCTGAATTGATATCTATCATATGGCATCATCTTAGGGCGGCCTTGGATATATATCGTTAACGGAGTACCCTCAACAAATCATCAAGTCTTCAAATACCCAACTTCACATGTGGTTAATGACTTACGGGATGAGCGTTCTTCACTTGGAGAATATTATCCGGCTTATGACGTGGATCATAGTGTTGGGCCAATAGCCAAAGTAAACATGACCGAAGAGGAGTCCATCAAGAGTTTGAGGCCATGGAACGAGAGGTCAAAGAAGAGATCAGCAAACTACGAGATCAATTGGCAATAATAAATCGGCTAATCCCCAAAAGCGACTGAACTAGTATGTCAGCTCTTTAAGGTACTGCGAAGGCAAAGAGGACCCCTATAGCTGATGTAGAGTTACCTGACAGTAGCCCAAACAAAAGTACAACTCTTACAGCTTCTAGTGATAGTCGAGCCATGCCCAGGTAAACATTTGTTGCTGTATGTTTCGATCTCTACAATAGCATGGGATGCAGTTTTTTACGAGAAGAGAATGAGAGGCGGTTTCCCGTGAAGTACGCCAGCGAAAGACCTTCGTGCCCAGACAGGTTTCTGCCTTTGCCCATTTAGTTTATTGCGGCCGTGATCATGGCTACCCAGGAGCTGCGCTCGTATTTTCTTGGCCATACAGTTAGCATGGTCTTCTCTATTTCGGTACAGACCATATCGGTACGGACCATATTGTCTGAACCAAGAATCTCAAAGGAGATGGTGGAATGGGCTGAAAAACTGGGAGAGTGTGACATTATCTACCAACCCCGAAGAGCTATCGAGTCACAGGACCTAGAAGGTTTTACCTCAGACTTCGTGGAGAAACTGGAGCCAAAGGCGGATGAGTCAATCAGGAGTAAAGAAACGGTTGAGCCCAGGCATTGTGAGATCCGCATTGACGTGGATCTCAAAGGGGAAGAAGCCGACCTCGATATTTGGGTCAAGACACCTACTGGGATGGTCTTCTGCAAGACCGCAAGGGCTTAGAGTGACGAAGCAGAGTGACGAAGCAGAGAGGCAAGACCCACTGGGATGCGATCAAGTGATGAAGCCATAATTCAAGCTCTTGACTTAACCTACAAACTGGGGGCCAGGGAGGTCACCCTCTTCAGCAGCTCCACCTAGTGGTCAATCAAGTAAAAGAAGTTTTTACCACATAAGGCATCTGCACGGAGGATCGATAGGAGAAAATAAAAGCGCTCCTGAAAAATCTTCAGACATGGGAGTTTGTCTATAAGGAAGAAAGCTCAAGCGATGGCGAAGCATCCGAGGATTCATGCAACTAACAGATAGTGGTTGAGTTAACCCCGTGGACCTGATGAACCCTGCAGTTCCAAACACAGGATCCGCTAGAGGGCAGTGTCACTCGTTGATCAACTACCTAAGCAAAGGAACACTCCCCGAAGACAAATCAGAAAGCAGACAGCTACGAGAACAAGCAGTTCATTATTGTTTGATTTGTGCAGAGTTATACTATCGGGTTGTCAGTGGCCCTGAGGTAACTTCTCCAGGCTCAACACACTCGAGTAGGGAAGCCCAAGTACATGCCCCCAAATCTTTTGATGGTCAAGCATGAAGTATCTTTTACTTTTTAAAGCATTCGCTTTAATTATGTTTAGCTCCTTTAATTTTGATCGCATTATTTTCATACTCATCAGTCATGTTACGGGTTTTCACCCACAGCATATCAGGCCTAGCGCCCCATTTATCACTAAAACAACTATTTTACTTAGTCAGTTTTACTTACTTATTCAGATCCATCTACGATCCAACTAGTCACAGCTCCGGCCAGACCTAAGTTGAAGTAATACACTCACTTTTCGCTACAAAAAGTAGGGTACACTACTCGCTTAGAGCTAGACCACGTCTAGCTCAACCACCAGGCCTTATTCGTAAATTGAACTCATTAATTCAACAACTTCACCTACATGCCAGTAGGGACGCCTGTCCACAAAGTGCCGGAAAGTCTAAATACTCGAGTAACTAAGCAGAGACGTTCGAAGTCGGACGCAAAAGTGCCCATTACCACACATGCTAAAGTCGTCCCATTGTGGGCGCAACTTAAGCCATCACCTATTGACGCAAATGAAGCGTCATTCAGTGCGCAACCCGTCTCTTGAAGATACTAGCCCAGAAAGGCACACAAAACATACTTCTTGATGATACTTTACATCATATGTAATGACACAAGTACGTGTAAAACTATTGATGAATGACCGTTTCATTAATTACAAATAGCCCGTAGGCTCACAATATATATAATTAGTTATTCCTGAATACAACATTTGTTCATAACAATTATAGAAGAATCGGAAAGGGAAAACTAAAAACAGAGAGCTCCCCACGACTAGCATGGCTGAAGATCCTTCATCTGGACTGTAGCTACAAGCCATAAAATAGTACAAAGTTCTTCCTTTATTTTGGTAGCCCGAGATATATCAGCCTGAGCATTTCCTCAAGGTATGTGGCCGTCGATACAACCAAAGCCTGCATGCTTGATCAAAGCAAGGGTCTTTGGAAGCATCTGAGTACAGGCCTAACCTTTCCCTATCTCACCCGCTGAACTTGAAGAGAAACTTAAAGAGTCGCCGCAGAGCTTAGAAAAAAAACCTGACCATCTGAGTCAACCTCGACTGGTCAAAAACTGTACAGATTTCTTCCTTTCTTCCGACAGCCCGAGATATATCAGCCCAAGCATTTCCTCAAGGTATGCGGCCGTTAGTAAAACTAAAGCTCGTATGCTTGATCAAAGAAAGGGTCTTCGGAAGCATCTGAGTAAAGGTAGACCGGCTGAGCTTGAAGAGAAACTTGAAGAGCCGCCGCAGAGCTTAGAAAGAAAACTTGACCATTTGAGTCAACCTTGACTGGTCAAACTAGAGTGTATAGCCCCGCAAATCTTCGAGCATAATCAGGAGCTCACCAGGGACGGAGAGGCTTAAGCGGGGAACCTATCATAAAGGAGTCGCTTCCCTTGGATATTCCACAGCCAGCAGCCGAAGAGGTGTTGCAATAGCAGTTCAGCTGAAGCAGATAACCAAGGTGAAAGCCATGAACCACAACAGGATCCAAAGCTTGGTGACACCTTAGCCACCCAATAGTGTGAAGCTATATCCTCTTGCCTACCATGAAACGGAGCCAGACAGTTGATCATCTGCCTGGTACCATTGAAGGAGCGGCCCCAACACACAGAGTCTCCTAGCGGAGAAGCCCCATGGTAGCTGACAGGGTTAAGCCTCCTGACCCCGCATGACAAGAAGAATATCACAACAACCGCCGTGTTAGAAGATGAGCGAACCGTAATTAGAGCACATGACACAATGACGACATCCTAAAAGACGTCATTAGAATCCTTATCAAACTTCATGACTCGAGGGACTTCATTTGTTCCTTCATCCTAGTTCCCTCATGGATCATCCATTCGGAACACAGAAGATTTTCTGGTAATATCAAACCAGGATCAAGGTCAAACATTTATGAAGAAAGAAAAGTTTCTCATCATCATTAGAAATTGATGGAGAAGTGATATTTTCTGAAGAGAAGGTTGTGATTTCTCCACTGTCGCAAAGTCTCTATTTATAGTATAAAAAAGATAAGGATGGAGCACGAAACTGTCAAATATCATTACTACTGGAGATATGAAACGATTCAGAGTAGTTAATAGCGGTTCTTGAAAAGATGCATGGAATCGGTAATCAACCAATCAGATGAAAGCATGCGAAGTTCTCGAAAAAATCGGTATCATTCTTGGTCAAAGAGACTGCGAGTCTCAAGGAGTCAGTGAGATATCTTTTCACATCCATCTTGTACACTGCTTTTACTTCCTAATTGCTTGCTTCAGCACTCAGCAAGTGGAGGGACTGACTGTGTGGGCAAAAATACGCCACCTACTGTTACGGGGATACAAGTCCAGCTGGCGAGACTAGGCTTATCTTACAAGTTACCGGGCATAGAGGATACAGGCCCGCTCCTTGGGCCAACGACCATTCAGGCAACACGGTAATAGGATGCAGGGAATACATTCCACCGTCTTAGGTTTGTAGTCTCCTAGTTAGGGTTTACTATATACCACCGCCTTGAGTTATAGGCCCATAGCCTTATTATTTTTTGTATTTTACCTTATTAGGACTGGGTATCCACTACTATAAATATCTCTCCTTACATTGTTTTGTATAATCAAGCGATTCACCACAGAAATCCGGCTATTTTCAAGGAATAAGAATACTGTGCTTTTCTTGCTCATTGTTTCTCTCCTTTACTTACTTACTTTTTCGTCGTATTTACTATAATACTTGTGACCTTATTTTAAATTAATTGTTGAATCTAGGCAGCCGATTTTAGACATAAACAGTAATTATTGTCCAATTTATGTTTCGGAGTTTGACTTTCCACGAAGTTTTAAGAAATAAATATTTACTTTATAGAGTTCCATAGTTACTCTTATTTGATGTAAAGAAAAAAAGTAGTAACAAAGAGAAAATTTGAATAATTAAAAAATCGTTGATAACTTTTAAAGTAAGTTGTTCAATAAAGAAATGTGGCATTTTTTTTGGACAGACTAACAAATAAAGTATTCTACATAAATTGAAATAGAGGGAGTAGATTATTATTATTACTATTACTATTATTGTTGTTGTTGTTGTCGTGGTCGTCGTCGCCCTTTTGGGTAATTATCTTATAGAAATTCACGGCTGACTAACTGTTAGTCAAACCTTTACTTGATAAGAATGTATTATACGCCATCTATTATTACTAACTATTGGAGATTGGCTACTAATATAAGTACTCTACATAGGATCCTTCCCTTGTTACATCAAAAACTTTTGTTACTCTCGAAAGAGTTGACCTAGAAACATTATGTATCTATATCCTCCTATTGGTTAATTTCCTTCATTATCCCCTTAGTATGGTTATTAGATGCGTAGTAGATTGTACTATGAACTTTTTCAAGAACAAAGCTCCAAGCGCAGTATGTCAAAACCTAAAATTACGAGTACTAATTATCAGACCTTTTGAGTGTCAAGTCACAATACAAGACATCAATGTCAGTGCGTCTCCGCATGAATGTGGTAGAATGGATCATATATTTATCCCTCTATAGTTAACTAGAGTTCTTGAATTAATCATTGGAATTTAAACGATTTTTTTGATGGGAGAGTTTCTACTTATAAAGGCTCAGTACGGCGGGACTTTGAATTAATCACATTAGTGGATTTTAGAATGCAAGTAAATAAATGCTAAGCACCGTCAAAAAAATATTTTGTTTTTACGAAAAATAATAACTATAAACTTTACGTGATATATATATATATATATATATATATATATATATATATATATATATATATATATATATATATATATATATATAAAATCTAAAAATGTACTACAAAATTATAGCTCCCGTGCTTCGTAAACAAAAAAAAAAAAGAGTAAAATTAAGTCGTGAATTAGTGCGGAACACTTTTTTAAAAATGTAGATCGTACAAATTAGACAGTTTCATATGTATTTTAGGTTAATATTAATTTCATATGTATATTTGGTTACTATTGTGTTCCTTCTTTTTTACTTGCATCCAATGCATGAAAATACTCTTTGAAGTCAACATCCTAGACTAGCACTTAGCAGATTGTGTTTAATTTGTACTATAAACAGTTCAACTTTGAGAATTTTAAGCGTTACATATATACGTATTCTGATGATTGTATTTCTAGAAAGAAGAAGAAAAAAGTAAGCAGAAATAATTGTTGAGGAACTATGGTACGTAGGTATAGATTCCCTAGCTCTTGCCTGTCATCGTCATAGCCACTCATATCATTTAGAATTGAATGGACAATTTAATTTTATGTTTCCTCATTTGGTAGATTTCTTGGTTACTTTGAAAGTGAAAATTTATGAAATTCCTTCTTAATTATGGGAATGGTCAGAAAAGTAGAGAGAGTTTTACGGAGAAAAGACGAATAAGCAAAAGGTGATGCAGCGGCAAAGAATGATTCTAAACCGTTGGATCACCACGATGGCTCTTATTTTAATCCTTGTTGTTGAGATTTTAGCATTCACCATTTAGTTAGATTATCTGGATGAGTTTGAACAACATATACGTCAACGTAAAACTATCTTTTTCAATAATAGATACCTTAATTTGCATTAACTTTTTTTACATTATCATATTATTATAGTCTTTAGTTTAATTTAAATGACTTTATATTATATGCTATAATGTTTCACATTATGAACGTAACATATAGACAGTATGGGTGTTCATTCCAATTTTCGGTTCGATTTTTATCTATTCGGTTTAGATTTTTCGATTTTTGGTTTTGAAAAATTGTAATTCAATCCGAACAAAATAAGTTTGATTTGGTTCGATCTTTCTCTTTTTGGTTCGTTTTTTGCAGTTTGAAATTTTTCGATTTTTTCGGTTATGTCATATAAGATAAAACATTAAAACATTATACTTGAAAGCATATCAATACATGTCCAAGCGTAAAAATATAAAATCTGAGTTGAAAAATATAATTCAAGAAATAAATGTTGATGGAGGTACCGTACATAGTATATTGAAACTTTAGACAAGAGTTTCACTAATGTTATACCATTATACAAAGAGGTGTAATCATGAATGAAGCACTGAAGAAAAAAAATTGAAATATTCAAACTCTAATATTAAGAAATAAAAATGAAAGTATATATTTAATATATATAATTCAGTTTCTACGGTTTTTCAGTTTCTATTTATTGAAATCGAAATCAAATTAAAAAATTAAAATTTTAAAATTTTTAATCCAAATCAAACAATTAATGAAAAAACCAAACCAAGCCAAAAAAAATAATGCGGTTTGGTATAGTGGACACCCCTACATATAGTCGTGTATTTTTAAAGCTACTTATTTACTTTCTGTATTACTCTCACTATAATTGTTTTTGAATAGTATTCTCACTATAGATAATTCATGTGAATTGAATATTAATGCTGGCCAGTTATCCTCTTTTAACTTTAAATTGACTTAACATCGTAAACTTATTTTACACACCATATAACGGTGAATAAAAGTTCCTATTATCAGGGGCGGATCCAGAAATCTAAGATTGCGGGTGCCACTCGCTATATCTATCCCGACCCATATAGACCAAATAAAAAAGGACGGGTCGGATCGGATCATTCAGTTTTTTGTTACTTCGATTAGATTGATTAATTAAGTCGCCTTTGTTCACAATAGACGAATAGGTTAGACTTAATTTAGCTATTCATTTTACGCGTTATTTTAATTATAGCTTGACAGAACATTAAAAATAAAAACAAAAAAAGATCTTGAAAGAGCACCCCAATTAAAACATTTACATAAAAATAGCTTAACTATACTTCTTTATTGACTAAGCTAATTTATCTTCAATAATATTGCTATAATTTTTTATTTTAATTGTTAAGTTTTATAGAAATTCCTTGCATAATAACTTAAAATTTTCAATCTATAAAGATTCACCCAAAGGATTGATTAATCAAATCACTTAATTTTTTAAAAATCAATAACAAATATAACTTCAAGTTATTCTCCGAATTGAAAAGGAGAAACATATACGGAGTATTAATCATAATTAATTCATGCTATTTACCAAAAAAAAATTGGCCATAAATAAGATTTTATAGTAGGAATTAAAAAAAAAAATTAAAGAATGGCGAGAAGAAGACAAAGAGAGTCATTTAGCAATTTAAAATAGAAAAAGGTGAAAAGAGTTGCCTGTTGGCTAGGGCTTAGCGTGGGGAGTACTGTGTTATTAATTCTGTAACGAAAGAATAGTTCAAGAACCAAAAACATGCGCCTGTAGGGGGATTCGAACCCACGTCACCTGGACCAAATCTCGATCAATTTGCCAGTGGCACCGCTGCCCGCTTTTGCCTAGAGGGTGCCAATTTTGTTAATTGTATTAATTTACAGAAATTTTTATATAAATATACCTATATATACAAAATTTCCACCAAAATTACCGGGTGCCGTGGCACCCATGCGCTCCCTTTAAATCCGCCCCTGCCTATTATCCTAATTCCTAATTTAATTGCAGGTGATTGTTGTTTATAATTAGGAGTAACCTGAAGAATGTATAATTTAAATTATCTGTTTGTACTTAATATTGTCGTCAAAAAAAATTTGTATACATTATATAGTATTTATAATTTTCTCCAATTTTACGTGGCGAAATTTCGACTTTACATGAAGTTTTGAGAAATACGTAAGAAGGACATTTGAAACTTATGGTTTAAAACAAGTATTAGGAAATTGTGTGGCTGAAAATTATTTTATAAAGATAAATAGTTTCTACTTATAGAAAAATAAAATTCTTTTATTAATAGTAATATTAGTATTACTCTCTCCGTCCAAATTTAAGTATTACCTTTTATTTTTAGTTTGTCCCAAAAAAAGTATCTTTTGTCATATTTAATTACTCTTTAATTACAAGATTTGTTTTGTATCAAAATATTTAAAGACATATTATGCACACCTTTAATTTTAAACCACAAACTTTAAAAGTTCTTTATTTTTATAAACTTTATGTCTAGTCAAATTCATTTAAAATGAAACCGAGTTGTGTATAAATATGAGAGATTCTAGAGAGAAAGTGTAGAAGTGGTAATTAGAATTTCTGCTGCAATAAACCCAATCTTGAACTGCAGGATAAACAGTGAGAGAAATAAAAAGTGTACGAACACGTTAGAAAAGTAAGAGACACGAAATTAGGAGCGTTGTATTAAATTGAAGTTTAGCTGATCGATCTGCTGCAGAAATGAGAGGCGTAGCAGCAGTGGCGATGGCGGCGTTACAGAGCTATAAATTTAATGCACCCTTGATCAATCCACGACAAAGAATCCAAGTGAAGTGATCTTTTGTTTCTCGTTATCCTAAAAAATTCCTACAATTTGTCCTGAAAAGCTGCAAAGGAAACAAAACCCACAGTAAGTCAGAAGTAAAATATTTACTGCTCTACTATTACTACTACTACAGTAAAACCCCAAGATAAACTCCTCGCAAATTTCTATAATAAACCCATATATACTCCCCTTGACCCTAAATTTCGCTCATAGGTTGAGGGGGTGTTTTTGGCAATGGATATGCTGTCACAATCGAGGTTAGATATTATAGCTACTAGGAGTACTAGAATATGTCTTGGTTTTTCAATCTAGGTGGGGGAAAAGATCAAGAACAACAAGAACAAGAATTAGCTACCAATAGTAATTTGTTGTTGTTCAAGAACGAAGAGATCTACAACAAGGGTTTCGAGCTATGGCAACAGTCCTATCATTTGAGTCAACAAAGGTCACAAAATCAAGTGCAAGACGTAGATTTCTCGGTAGGCGTGGGTCCTAGTAGTAGTAGTAAACCTAGCAGTAGTAATAATTCTAGTAAATCATTAGGGTTTAGGGTGATGAGACCAGGGGGTAGTAGTAGTGGAGCTGGAGAAGGGAATGTGAATTGCCAAGATTGTGGGAATCAAGCTAAGAAAGGTTGCCCACATTTGAGGTGTAGAACTTGTTGTAGAGGTAGAGGATTTCAGTGTCAAACACACGTTAAGAGTACTTGGGTTCCTGCTGCTAGAAGGCGTGAAAGGCAACAACAATTTTCGCATCAGCAAAGTCAACAACAAAATCAGCAGTTGAGTTTGGGATCAGCTGATCACACTATTCATCCCAAAAGACCAAGAGAGTATATGGCCGGTCCTTCTAATACCTCTCTTGCTTACACTCGTTTACCCACAACCTCTTCAGGTAACATCAATTCTTGCTCATTATCCAAACAAATCCATCAATCAGTCAATATTTTATTCGGATTTAATTTATATACACTGGCACAATACATAAATTTACACCAGCAACATATCGTAGCATGTTGTAGCAGGCAATTAATCTGCTTATAATCTCATTTTTTATTGAGAAATTACATTGTAATCTTTAGGAGACATGATAAAGTAAATTGTACGTATTTCTTTACGATATCAGCTAATTAAAGTTACGAATTTAGGATGTTGACTCAAAGATGTAAAATTTAAGCTAATTAACTAAAGTATAGTACGAACTCTTTTTCATAATTGTATTTATTTTCTGGTTTTGTCCAGGGTTAGAGGTGGGAGGTCATTTTCCTTCAGAAGTAAGTTCTCCAGCAGTATTCCGCTGTGTTAAAGTGAGCGCCATGGAGGATGCAGAAGAACAATATGCTTATCAAACAGCTGTGAATATTGGAGGCCACGTTTTCAAAGGAATGCTCTATGACCAAGGTCCTGAAACTCGCTATAGTAGTGGAGGTGGTGGTGGAGAAAGTTCCTCTGGTGGCGGCGCAGTTGCTCAACAACGGTTGAATTTGATGGCCAGCGCCACCACTGCCACCACCACAACTGCCGCTACTAGCCACCAGCACGTAGCTATTTCTATGTTTGATCCTTCTTTATATCCAAGTCAACTTTCTGCTTTCATGGCTGGTACGCAATTCTTTCCACCGCCAAGACCTAATTAACAGAAATTAAAGTGGCTCTTTTTTTTTTTGGTTTTAGGTACTTAAGGGTAAGAGAAGCCATCGAATAATCCGATTCTTGATTTTGTTAATTATAGCCATTTGACATGGAAACAATCAGGGGAGGAAGAGAAAGAAAAATTGTTATATATTCTTCATGAAGGAAGAGATATTGACATGATTTTGGATGTTACATTAGTATGTTGTTTGTTGGATTTAATTCGTATAATTAATTCCTAGTATTATGAATTTTGTTTGGTCATTTCGTAAGGTCTTGTTTTTCTTGTGCTTTCATAGAAGGGATTAGTTCTTACGCTTTTTGCCCGCATGAGAATGTGTGCATTTGCTATCCTGTAATGGTTTTCCTAATTCTGCTTTTCCTAGGTTTTTCTACTCTTAACATGATTTTTAATTGGCTTTCTGGTTAGTTCTGAACTCGATGCTACTTCTTTCTGGTTGGTTTTGAACTCTATGTTACTTTATTCCCGCCTTATCCGCGCTTGCCGGATACTTTTGGTGTTTGGTCAGGACCTACGTTTTCCTTTGATGTCACTGCACAGTAATTAATAGCACATCCATATATGCTGATGGCAGGAAAGGTTGGGTCACCAAAATCATGCAAATTTTGGATGAAAATCTGTCGAAATTGTACTCATCCGCAAATACATTTGATGGATTTTTTGTTAGACATCTCATCCATTGAAAAGTTGGGACTATTAGAACAAAATTTTACATATATACTTTGATATTGTGAAGTTTTTTTTAACTAGTTGTTTAGTGGAATAGTGCGGATTGATAATAATTTTTATCAAGTTATTACTCTCTACCAGCTTGCGTGAACTTGTTCATATTTACTCTATTTTAAAAAGAAATGATACCTTAAATTATGAGTTAACTATGTAGACTTTTAATGTTTTTCCTCAAAATGAGAAGCTGGATTATAACCGCACAATATTATATACTCATGTTTAAAATCATACTTTTACGTGAATTATAACCACACAAATGCTATGGCTGCTTATCACAAGTTTTTAAAGCATTCTTTTATTTTTTAAAATCTTTGTGCTCAATCAAACGTTTTACACAAATTGAGACGGAGGGATCATACTATTGTTGAAATATAATTAAATAAAAAAATATTTCTCGTTAGTATCATTAATTTTTAGATGACATGGACACATACTTCAACCCCACTTGTCATTAAAATGTATCTACTACTACAATATTATTACAAGAAACTTGATTGCATAATTTTCTTTCACTTGCATAGAATTTATAAGAACAAAATTTGAGCAGCGCTTTCTCTCAGGCGGTCTGCTATTTATGTTCATTTTGCTTTTCCTTGTCCGCAATAAGTTGGATATTTGAACAAATTCAAGACTTCTCCTTAGTTCTTTCATTTTTATTTTGTTCTTTATCTCCGAAAGTTTTAATGTTCAGAAATTTATGAAAGATTTATCAGCTGCTTAGAAGAGTGTATTGTGAGAACGAAAGGATAGTTTTATAGTGGATTATTAACTGTAAATTCAAATATTATTGTAATTATGCATGTGATGCTTATTCAGTTTACTCATAAATTGATATTGGCAACAATATTTTACTTTGGACTAGTGTAAAAATTTAGTCACGTAGCCTGTTTTGACCGCGTTAAATGAATACGAGTCAGCGATGCAAAATTGTTTGAAGACTAGTCATTTCCGGAAAAATCACAGTATAAATACTGGGACTTTGAACAAGTTTTGTTCAAAGCCCCAATACTTATACAGGGAAGCGTCAGTAAACTAACCCCAGTATAAAATACTGAGGTTTTGAACAAGTTTTGTTCAAAGCCCCATTACTTTGTTACGGGACTTGGTATAAAGCTTCAGTCCCATAACAAAATGCTGGGGCTGTGAATAAAACTTGTTTAAAGCCCCAGCATTTTGTTATGGGACTGAAGCTTTATATATAAAGTACCATAACAAAATAATGGGATTTATCCCTTTGATGAGACCTTTGTTATGTGAATAAATCTCATTATTTTGTTATGGGATAAAGTCTCATAACAAAATAATGGGACCTTTGAACATGTTAGTTCATCGGTCCCATAACAAAATACTTGAGCTTTGAACCCAATTTTTTGTTATGGGACTAGTCTGGGGTGTTATTCCAACGCTAATGGAGCTTAAGTGTGCGCGCGAATTTAAGGCTATTCTTCAATGAATTTTGAAACGCTGGATAGTCCCCAATGAGCGCGTCTAAAAATGGCTACTGATCAAAATTACCCTAGACTAGTGCTGTCAATATGGGCCGGCCTGTCCCAGCTTGATCTGTAAAATTTTGATAATTAGCCAATTTTGGACACCCTAAATGAGTTCTATCCACCGTTTTAAAATTAATTGAGAAATAGCAAAAAATCTGCGCGCGCACTTACACTCTATTACCGTTGGCAAACACCCCTGACTAGTCTCAATATTTTATTCCGGGACTTTGAACTAAAATGCGCAAAGTCCTATTAATTTATATTGCGATTCATGTTCCTGGAGCTTTATATGTAAAGTCCCAGTATTTATACTGGGGTTAGTGTTTAAGTGATCCCAGTATAAAATACTGGGACTTATCCGGAGCTGGCTAGTTTTCAAACAGTTTTGCGGTGCTGGCTAGTATTCAATTAGCGCGTGGCAAACAGGCTCTCATGCGTAATTTTTATGCCCGACCCAGTCCGGCCACGTGGGCTTTGTAATTTATCGGGCTGGACCGGGCTAGCCCACGGTTTGTGTGGGCCATTAATTCACTTGCACAACCCAGCCCTACGTGGGCCGCAGGCCGGGGCAGACCAACCCACCATTATTATTATTTTAATTTTTTTAATTTTGGTGTTGAATTTTTTATAACATTTTAAACTAGAAGTACACAAGATATTACCATTATATTTAGTTAAAAAAACAGCACAAACTTTGATTACAACAAATACTTAATTTGAACTTAATCATTTCAATTTTCACTAAAAGAAAGTGAATCATAATTTCAAAAGTTCATGAAACAACTTCAGATAACACAAGAAATAAGAATGAAATCATAAAATTCGATCAAGCTACCACACATATTTGATATTTTTTCATCAACTCAGTAAGCTATTTTTTTTTTTAAATAGATAAAAGTGATTGTCTAATCCTAATAGGATATTTTCTTTTGTTCGTGATTAAAAAGTAGACGGTACTATAATCTACAGATAGTATTACATTAGAACTTTGACTTATTTTGTAAGATCAATTATTAAATTTGAATTATTGATTTACTTTTGTCATTACAATTATACCTACAGTCAAATGCACTTATGAAGTGTAAAAAAGACAAAAGCTATTTTACTAAGCCCATGAGCTAGCCCAGTCCAATCCAGCTTTGGTCAAGCCTCACGGGCTGTGGACTTGCGTGGGCCGGGCTAAAATGTCTCCGTGTTTTATAGGTTAAAAAAATAATAACCTAACCGCAAATTATGTAGGTCGGGCCGACCTAACCGACCAAGCCATATTGACGGCTCGACTTTAGACTATATGGTAATATTTCATTTTTAGTCCAAGAATGACAACTTTTCTAAAATTAATTAGTTCCTTTAATTTATACTTCTCGTATTTAGCTTTTATAGCCATACAACGGTTAGAAATATGTTTATAACTACAAATTTTAAAAGTTTTCAGTCTTTTTATTAAGCTTTAAGCTTATTCAAACTTTGCCATATCATCATGGAGTAATTGCTAATAATAGGTTCAATTTGTTACATATTACATTGCAGATAATATGAGAATTTGTATATATATATGCTACTCGATTTAGTAGACAACTAGACATATGGGATAGATCTAACAGAAACACTAGGAATCTTTCTCTGTATTGGAAAACTCTGAACCTATACTAGTAGTAAGTACTGTTGTCTTTAACCGATCAGGACGAACAACACTTGTAAGCTCTCCACATACCTTCTTCTTCTTTTTTGTGATATTTCTCGTAATAACCCCTTTCCCATTCCTTCATTGTAGGTGTCTTTTCACGGTTACTAAACTTGAGTATTGAAGACTTTTACATAAATTGAATGAGGTTCTTTCATTACTACTTTTCACGGTTACTAAATCTTTAATGGATGAGGTTTTTCATTACACCGAGCTTTAACTATTGTTAACCTTCTTTATAAGTTGAGGGGATCGAAAGTGATTCTGGTTTTCCTAGGATCAAAATCCTCTCTTAGTCTTTGCTAAGTCGAAAATCTGCTTTAATTCGATAAGATATGTCCATTTAACTCTTTATAGAATATTACCAACGGATTCTGGAATGGTCGGAGTTCCTCTAACCTTAACCATAGGTTTCGGATTCGAACCAAGAATGGTGTGATGTACTTCGTTTCCTTTAACAGTACTTGCTATTTTGGATGGTGTACTTACTGTTGGAAAAAGATGGTTCTAAGATAAAGCATTGGAACGAGGAGAAAATTCAATGGTTTCAGTGTACTTCACCGCCAGAGGAAAATAAAGGCTGATTGGAAGTAGTGATATAGTATTGCTGAATCCTGACAGTCACCGATGCTATTCATTACACCATCGTTAACTTTGCTTTTGTACACTTGATTGAGATTCCGTCGTCAAACAGACCTAGAGATATTATTGCCAGTTTTATCTCGAGTCACAACATAACAAATTATCAGCAACATGTACATATAGTTGCCTACTCAGTTATTTTCTTTTACTTTCTTCTTTTTCCATGCTCAATCTTATGTCCCAAATTGGCAGCCTTTTGAGTACCTAAACATCTTAATGACCTATTTCTTGAAAATGTAAATGAGTACATAAAAGTATTCTATTGGTGATAATTCAAATTTTTGGATTAGATGATTACATTTTCAATATGGTTGTGTGCCCTAAATGCAGTTATTTACGTCAAACAATTAAACTTGTATTTGGTAGGCCACAAACAATTGTTTATATCAAGATTTAAGGCTAAATCAACGTAGGTCTAGGTATGATTCAGCAGATCAACCAATAATTAGGTGATAACTGATTGATTATCGATAAGTACTCTCTCCGTTCCACAAAAGATGACATGATTCGGGTTTCGAGAGTCAAACGAGTTTTTCTTTGACCGTAATATTTTCATGTCTTTTAAATATTTTGAATTATTTATTATTATGACTTATAGTACTTTTTATGTAGTTTTTATATATATAAATATTGTCCCAAAAATTTAATAATTATATGTCCAAATTCACGGTCAAAATAAAAAATTTTGAGTCTCGAAATCCTAAACATGTCATCCTTTGTGGAACAAAGGGAGTAGTAAACAAGTGACAATAATAATAAGGCAAGAATGAAATTGAAGCAAGGGAAAGATCTCATTGATAATGGATGTGAATGGCTTCAATGATGACATCAATTCAAGTAGCAATAGTGATGGAAATAATGCTTGAGTAACAAAAATAGCAGAATTATAGTGTTTGTTCATATGACATGACTAGGGGTATAAATAAGGGGAAGAGGGAGTATATACAGGCATACAGCCATAGTACAACATGTTTACCCACTTTCTCATGTCTCTCAACATTTTTGTAGTGTCGCTGAGACGTGATAAGGTTTTGCTCGAAAATGGCGAAGTTGTTTTAGCGAGTTCTTTATCTGTTCAAGCCTCCGTTTTGGTCTATTCGGAGACATGAGTGTCCGTCAATTAATAAAAAAGGTCGGTCCCCTTTGTTCGCTAGTTGAGATGTATCTGTGTCATCTGAAGGCGCATTATTTCCTCTTGTTAATCTTACCGTGCCACATATCTGGATACCTTTTTATAATGTGTTCGGTCAAATTTCACCAATATAGATAGTCCCCCCTATTTTTCGGATGAGTCTCCAGTGGCATTCGGGAAGTGGAACCTTTGAGCGGGAAGAGACGTGGCCATTTCTAGAACCATGTTTTTCGAAAAGGCGTCTGTTATTTCAACTTCCCATCGGGTCTGTACGATCGTGAGAGGCTGAAACCTCTTACCAGTTACTGAGGTCATCATGACCTTTACACCTATAAAAGGTCCTCTCTGCTTCACTCCCACACTTTTAGCTTCTCAAATATAAAAAATAATATCTCTAGAATTTCACTGAGAATTTAAAGTTTGCTTCGTCGTGCTTTCAGATGGGATCTTGTTAAAAACTTCTCCAGAATCAAACCTCCACCATTTTCACTTATCAATGGCTTCAGAAAACTCAAGAACCCAAAATGACCCAGAAGCTGGCGCTGCTAAACTTAGAGTCACTGCTTCTACCAATGTCATTGTACCGCTGTAGTCCAGGGTAGAGCGAGATGCAACAAGAGAAGTGGTGGATGTGACATGCGTTGTGAAGCCAGAGAATCTTCCCTAAATTCAGACGGATTATAAATAGGTAATCGAGATAGAAGTCGTCTGTACGGAAGCTGGCACCAGTCTTGCAGACCAAGTCGAAGGCTACTCGATGGTGCCAACCTACCCTTTTATAGTTTACATCATGATCCCCATAGACGATAGTTGAAGCGATGTGTCGCATATACAATATGTGCATGAAACACATTTCTCCATCAATTTGGAGGATGGTGGCAATGCTCCGATATTTAATAGAGAAGACCGGCCAATCATTTACTCTCAACTGCATGCTTCATCTCTGTGTCCAAAATTTTACAAAGCGCGCGTACTCAACTTAACCAAGCATGCGCAGAAGGGGCTGATTTTCCTTCACGATGATGACCTCTGGAATTGGAATTTACAGTTCGTTCTTATCCTATTTCGTTAACTGATAGACCCCCGGGGTCCACTCATAGTTACTCTTACCTCCGGTGAGGAGGCAGTGGCTTATACATATCACATAAATTAGGATAGGGAATAACATATAGCAAAGATCGTCAAAAATAACAAAAAGAAACTAATGAAATATTAGAAAAAGAGTTCCCTCAAGATCCCTTTTCAAGAAATGGGTAGTAACAGTAGATTTAACCATCAAAAACCTTGTTCTACCCTATGGATACAGGAAAAAAGAAGCAAAACCCATAATACAAGATGGGGTATAGAGTATAAGCATCCCAAATTTGCTTGACAGTTTCAGTTGCAGAAAACTATTATTATTAGAAGTAGAATTGGTATTCACATTCCAAAATTTGGAGTACTGAAGGTGCTTTCTGATTGCTTCAGAGATACCCAAGTGAGCTAAAAACATTAAGGTCACCACAGTTATTACTGTGATGATTGATGATGGCTCTTCATACAAGAACCTTTGAAACATTTCTACAGTTCTTTTTTTTTTTGTTTAATGATCTTCTTGTCTTAATATTCAAACTATATGTAGACCTCCCTTAGTCCCTTGCCTGTTTATATACTCCCGTACTATTAGTACGTGACACTTTCTTTTCGTCAGATCCAAAAAAAGTGACACAGTTTCATTTGACAATTAATTAATAGCATTGTTTTTATTCTAAAGATCCTTACTCTAATCTTCTTTCTCTTACTTTTTCTTTATACCTTACATGGTAATTTTAAAACTCTACAAGGTTAATTTTTATTTCTTAAACTTTATACAAAAATAAACTAAGTCAAATAAATTAAGACTATGGAAATACGTATAATGTGATTAAGCCTTAAGGCAGGCATTGCGAATCGACAAGACTTGTACTATAGCCATCACCATTGAAATCCCTCTAAAAATCGTACTACTGAGAGCCCCCAGGTATGTTGCCGAATATTTTGTTGGGCTATTGGGATAGTGTTGACCTCATTGTGAATTTGGTCAATGGCTAAATCAAACAAGTGAGTGATTAAATTTTCTTCAGTTTAGAGATTTCGACTATTGAACCAAGGTTAGCCAAAGTGTCTGCCTCACCATTTTAATAATGTGGGATCTAAACGACTTTCCCCTCTTGGAATTGAGCTAGAAGATTCCTTACCTTGGCTATAAATTGATGACTTGTGGAACTTGGGCTATGAAATCCCCTTGTATGTGACTTACCACGAGCTGTGAGTTATTTTTCAGTTCTATCATTTCGACTCCTAACTCTTTTGCTAGTAGCCCTACAACTACGGCCTCATATTCAGCCTCATTGTTTGTTGTAAAATTTTATTTATTAGCATGTCTGAGTTTCTCACCTATTAGAGCAACGAGGACCTGTCTGAGTGGAACCTCCATTATGTTGGAAGCACCGTCTGTGAAGAGGGTCCAAACTCTGGATGCTAGGCCTTTCATGAGAATCTCATATTTATTTGCTTCTTGAGTGATCATCGCACTAATGTCACCTACAAAGTCAGCTAACACTTGAGATTTAATGGTAATGTGAGGCTGATAGTTAATATTATATTCGCTCAACTCCATTGCCCATTTGGCTTACCTCACGGATAATTTTAAGCTTGTATAAGATGCTACGAAGAGGGAAAATAGTTAGAATATATTATGTATAGCACTGAAAGTATGGCCTAAGCTTTCGTGATAGTACTACTAATGCATGTGCTAACTTTTCCAACTGTGGATAACTAGTTTCAACATCAAATAAAAACTTGCTTACGTAATAAATTGGGTTTTTTTTAACCTTAGCCCTCCCAGACTAGGACTGCACTTACCGTAACTTCAGAAACTGCGAGGTAGATGAGCACTACTTCATTATGCACAGGCTTTGAGGGGAGCAGAGGGATTGATATATAATGTTTCAACTCCTAAAAAGCCTACAAACACTCTTGCGTCCACTCGAAGTCTGTGTTCTTCTTTTGAACTATGAAAAACTTGTGACATCTCTCAGACGATCTTGATATGGATCTGCTAATTGCTCCAACTTGGACTATCAATCTATGTACTTCATGTTTACGCCTAATTTTGGTCGTCTAGGTTAAATAAAAGGTCACAAGAAAATAAAGAAAATAAAGAGATAAAGTAATAGAATAGAAAGTAAATAGTATTAGTCCTTGATAATAGCGGATTTGGTGTGAATCACTTGATATACAATAAAATGGTAGGAGGGGTATTTATAGCTACAATTTGCTTAGTCCTAATTATGATAAAATACGAAGACTAATAAGGCTGTGGGCCTGTTTACTCAAGGCGGCGGTACGTACGAAATTCTAACTAGGAGACTGTAAACCCTAAGGCGGTGGGATGTATACCTTTCTTCCTATACCCGTACCGGCTGAGTGGCTGTTTCTTGAGGAGCAGACATGTATTCTCTGCGCCTGATGAATTATAAGCTAAGTTTAGTCTCGCCAACTAGACTCGTATCCCCGTAATTATAGGCGGCGTATTTTTTCTCACACATTTCATTAGACTCCATAAGTACCTGTGGTATCTATTCGATAGCCTTTATCTTCTCTAGGTTGGCCTCTATCCTTCTCTCGGACAAGATGAAACCCAAATACTTGCTAGATCCAACTCTGAACGCACAGTTCTCCGGATTCAGCTTCATATTGTATTGCCGAAGGGTCGCAAAAATTTCTTTGAAGTAACCTAGATAATCTTTGGCTTGTAGTGACATTACTAACATATCATCTACGTATACTTCAATCGTCTTCCTAAAATGGTCTTTATACATTTGACTGACTAACTGTTGATAAGTATCCCGAATATATTTTAGTCTGAAGGGCATAAATTTATTGCAAAAAGATTCTCCTGGTCCGTAATAAATGATATCTTTCTTTATCCTCTTGTTACGTCAATTTTTTATCGTATCCTGAATATGCATCAAAGAAACCTAGCAACTCATACCAGCCATTACATTGATAAGTTGACTGATGTGTGGCATCAGAATAGAATCTTTTGAGCAAGCCTTGTTCAAATCAATATACTAAGTGCACATCCTCCATTTATACAAACTCCCGAATCAATTGCCCTCATGTCCGCAAGTGTCCATCTTATCACCCTAATTCTCTATTTCAACACTTTTAGGTGGGAAGAGATGATTATGGGTAGAGGGGAGTTCGGGCCTAGGAAGGCATATCTCAAGTGGGTTGGGAGGACTTTATGTTCAATATTTGGTGGTTTTTCTATGGATGGTTTGTGGGTGGTGTTGTGCGGGTTTCAAGGTCAAGTGATATCTTTTTAGGTACAAAGGGTCTAGAGCCCAACCCCTCCAATGCGTTCATGTACTTCTCCATATTTTCCTCGTCATCCATATCCATGTTCCATATCACCGTGGTCAAAGCATCTTCTTGACTAACTAAAATGCTCTCCTTCTCTACAAGTGCATCCAATACCATATCCTTATAGGAGCAAGTGGCCTCATGCTCTATAGGTTGTCTCAAAGAAGAACAAATATCGAAGACCACCTTATCCCCATTAAACCAAAAGGTAAGTTCACACCTTTCAACATCACAAAGAGCCCTCCCAATGGCTATAAATGGACGCCAAAAAATGATCAGAACTTCAAAGTCCACGAGGTAATCAAGGATTACAAAGTCCGCCGGGAAGACAAATTTATCAACTTGCACCAATATATCATCAATGATTCCAATTGGCCTCTTCATGCAACTTCATGGTTGTGGACCTTGGGCTCTCTAATCTTAATGTCTTGTACGCATCATAGGACATCAAGTTGATACTAGTGCATGGAATAGTGAAGGCACAGAGGTCCTCTAACATTTGAGGTATATGATTGGATACAATCGCACTACATTGGTGAGTGACCTTGATGGTCTCAAAATCTCCATAGGTCTTTTTTATCATAAAATCTTTCATGAATTTAAAAACATTGGGCATTCGTCCCAAAGCATCAACTAAAGGGAGATTGATTTATGTTGTTGCTATGTTCTCCCAAATCTTATTTTCATGAGAAGCTTGCCTTTGTTTGGTGTTTCTCTGTGAGAAAGGAAGTTCAACTTTGGGAATGGAGATAGGTTTATGAAGGCTTGCTTTGAGTGGTGGTATTTTCTTTGGTTTGGCCATTTGTGTAGTGGTGTTTCTGGAGATAAGTTTGTTAAGGGATTGCCTCATCAACAATATCATGCTTCCCACTCTCTTCTTGCACCATATTCTCCAACTCCTCATCATCACAAAGTTCAACACCATCATCATGAAGACCTTCATCAACTCCAAGAATATCATCATCACCTTTTGCTTAGGGATCATACCATGTCTTGCCACTTCTTGTCACTATTATTGCCATCACTTGGTCTTTACCATTTTTCTTGGGGTTTACTACCGTATCACTTGGTAGTTCCCCTTGTGGCCTTTGGTTGACTTGATGTGATAGATGACTCATTTTGGGACTCAAGTGCTTTGATGGAAGTGGTATGAGAAGACATGGTTTGATTGATGTCTTTGATATCCACGAAATAACCTTGTTGCAATTTGAGCATTTCACTCATCATGTCCTCCAACTTGGAGTTACTCTTCTCTTCATGATTATTTGGCTTATATATGGCTCTTGGCACAAAGATGAGAGGAACCGCCTCCTCTCCCCTCTTGGTTGTTTCCCCAATTTGACCTCCCTTGGGCTTGTCTCCATCAGTATTGTTGATAGGGTCTTTGGTAGCCCCCCAATCATAGCCTCTTTAGCCTTGACAATTAGCCATATAGTTGGCTTCCTTTTCCTCTTGAATGTTGAAGTATTGATCCGGGTAGTACCCTCTTGATCAGGTTGAAAAAGAGTCAAGGGAGCAGCCCTCCGAGTGACATAACCCATAGGAGCCACTTGGTGTTCGGTGTTGGTGACTTGAAGATTATTAACCTTGTTGATCTTTTCTCATTTTTCTCATTGCCCACCTTAGAATTGTGACTAAGGACTTCAATGGATGTGAGATCCTTGCTATCTTCTCGCCTTGTTCTTCCATTCTTTTCATCATCATTGGACGCATTCCACTTTCGCCACTTGGATTTTGAGCTCGGGATTGCCAATCTTGGGATTATTTAAGAACCTTGTTGAGTATATCTTTTACCTCTTCATAAGACTTGTCCATTATAGCACCTCCCACAAAGATTTTTCACCGCAGATTAATTCATTTTATCAACCCTTGATAGAAACATATCATCACCAAATTTATGTGTTGGGCATGCAAGCAATATGTCTTGAAAAATTTCCCAAGCATTGGACAGTGTATTCGATAGGTCTTGTTTGAACATATAGAACTCATCGTGCATTGAAGCTTGTTTACCTTTTGGCAAGAACTATTCCAAAAATGGCTTGACAAGCTTATTCTAAGTGTATATGGAGTTCTTGGGAAACTTATGCAACCATGCCTTAGCCTTTCCTTGCAAAGAGAATGGAAATACATGAAGGCGTAAGGATTCGTCGGTAACATTGTCCGACTTGTAAAGACTACAAGTTTGGAGAAAATTCCGTAAGTGTTCATTAGCATCCTCATGTTTTCCTCTGCCAAAGAACCTGTTTTGGTCTAAACCATGCTATATCACTTGAGGGGTATTGAAGTTTGAATTTTCTCGAATGGGTGGAGGAATAATAGCACTAGCAAACCCTTCAAAATTAACCTCTTCACCGGATTCATCATCAACATCTTGCACGAGTAGATTGAAATTCCTTCCACCCCGAGCATTCTTTTGATTCTGGTTGACATTGCGAGCATTCCTCTATTCACATTGCCATCTTGGTTAGCATTCATACCATGACCTCCTTGGTTTGCACCTCGGCCTCCTCTATTTGCATTGTTGCCACCCCGATTGACATTTCTCACAACACCAACATTAACATATACTTTTTCAATTGCTTAGAAACCCTCGAGAGGGCTGTCATCATTGTGTACCAAATTGTCACCAAGAGAACGAAGAGCATTGGCCCCTAATCCTTGTTCGACTTGTTCACTATTTTCTACTTGGTCATCAACACCAAGTTCCACATCATCAAATTCCTCCTTGTATTCCCCCTCATAGCCTTCCAGAACCCCACCAAAGAGATTGCTTTTGTTGTCCACATGGGCACGATTATAGTTCGGATTCCGCAATGCTCTATTCGGAAGAACCCTTCTCACAGCCATATCTCACCTACACAAGGTAAAATGAAGCGACAAGGTAAAATTCAAGGAATAGCAAACAAAACTAGAACAAGAAATGTTCAAACTAATAAATACAACTGTATCTTCCCGGCAACGGTGCCAAAAATTAGATCCACGCTCAATCCTTCTCCATAAAGGGTGAGGAACGATCGTCAAAGTATAATACCCGATATAAGTCAGGGCCGAATTCCAAGAAAAGCTAGCTCACGATCTAAAATAGAATGAATAGTATTCGAGTTCTAATAATTTTTAGAGCATTCCTAAGTAAAATTTGTAGAACTAAGTATTTAATTACAACTAACAATAATTAATCTACAATAATAAAAAGGGTTTAGAATACAATGATAGAAAGCTAGGGGTTTACCTACTCAAGCAAGATTTTCATAACATAGATACCAATCTTGTGTCACAATCTTCATGTGTAAATAGTTAATGGTCAAAACTACACATTTAACACTCTTAAACTGTTAGGTATAGAGAGTGTTTACAAAGTTAAGTCTGTTAGGGTTAATAACAAGGCGCATAAAGATCTAGTTCTGAGACCTGAGTATGACTAACTCTTTTTGGTTATTCTCTTTAGATGGGGTAGGCTCGTGAGCCAACATAATCCAAATCCTTACTAGTTTCAATAAACCCACGCCTTCAACCATGTTAGGGAGATGAAAGCAAAGTGAGATTTAGTTCAAGTGAGGCCTCACCTTAAACTTTTGATTTTGAAAGAAATAAAAACTAGAACAATATTCACCTATAAATTTTTCAAGACTAATTCAAGTATCTAAGGTTAAAAGAATCAAAACATCATAGATAAACCCCTAATATGAGTTTATCTACTCATACTATGTTCTAAAATGGAAGTAAAAGGAATGAAATTGCAACAATCATGTAATGGATGAAGATAAAAGTGATATATTCTTACAAAGATGATGTTAAAACCCCTGTTTTCTCTCCAAGTTTACAAAATATTACTAAGTGTAAAATAGAATGAAAGATATTTGCCGTGGGGGTCTAATGGTCTATGTATAGTCATGAGTTTGAAAGCTACTTAAATAATTATGAAATTTTCATTTCACACCGTTTCCAGTAGTGGGCCGATTATTCGGCGGACGCCCATTGCATTCAGTGCCCGCTGAAGACCAACTGACTTCTTTTCTGTCTTATGTTTTTCAGAATCGGCGGGCGCCTATCAAGCGGCTGAATCATCATCCTTCAAGTCCTTGGCTCTGGAGCTTACTTTATAATGGTCGACTAAATAGCCGATGTTTCGGCGGCCACCAATTGGATTTAACCTATGGATCTGCGGTGTCTATTGGAATCGGTGGCCTACAGAAGCTCTTCTATCCAACCCTTGAACTCACTGCCTCAATCGGCCAATGCCTCTCCAATTTGGCCTTTGAATCGGCGGGGGCCGACCTCAATTTGCACCAGCCCTTTGTCTCTAATTTTCCATTTTGTTGCCTAACTTCATGTTTTGTTGTCTTTTTCATATCATCTTGGCTTGTAAGCATTGTATGTCATCTACTACCTTAAACAGGAAGAGTTACATAAGATTTGCACGTAATTTAAGGCTTAAAGACTAAAAAAGCTAATCCAAAAGAGCTAAATATGCAAGTAAAATACCAACACAACAGGAAGAGGTAGCATATATAGGCACAGGGTCCTCGTACAACACACCTAACCACTTTCCCAAGTCTCTCAACAACTATGTAGCGCCGTTGAGATGTGAAATTTTTTTTTCTCGAAGAGAGGGGATTCAGTTGTGTGAAATATTTATCTATTCAAGCCTCTTTTCTGGTCTAACCAGAGACATAAGTGTCTATCTACTGATCCGAAGGGTCAGTCCCTTTTGGTCATCAATTGAGTTGTATTTGTATCATCTAAAAGCGCATTGTAACCGCTTGTTAATCTGGTTGTGCCATGTATCTGGACACCTAGCAGCAATGTGTTCGGTCCAATTTTCACTAATACGTTGGTATCAGAAAATGATATCCTAGGTTCAAGTCTCACTGCCACCGGTTATCAAAAAGAATGCTTCTGCATTCGCCTCATAAAAATGAATCATTTTGTGAGAGAGTATGTTGATGACATAATTAAGTAAATAAAAGTGTACTTTCTAGCATCATAAGAGTTACTCAAGATTTTAGATGAGACTTCAAACCAAACACTCCTGACTAGGTTATGTTGTATGCACCTAGTTTATTTGTCATGCATCTTCCCGTATTACCTATCATAATGACAATAAAACCACTTTTATCGATTTTATTTGAGGGAATCTATTTACTGCTTGTACCTACGACAATGTTGGTTATTTTTGGGGCCAGCTCTACTAATCAAAACCTTCCTTCGCTCCCTCAAACATTTTCATATTCACCTTATTAAAAAACTAAATCTGGAAGTGTGATAAATGATGATCGTTCCAAAGCAAAGACCAATAAGGTATGGAGAATATTAGTTACTTTTCTAGAATTTGACGAACATCTTGCTGCCTATTTTTTAAGGATTTATAAAATATACAAACATATTTCTGCTATAATAATATATTTTTTTGTCTATGATCTCAACTTCAAGCGCACATGTTGGACGTCTTTTTTTAATTTTTTTTTAACAATATTTATGAAAAATTGTATCTTTATCCAGAGCCTTGAAGTAAAGAAAAATGGTCCTTTACTTTGACTTTGATTAAAAAAATTTAGTTAAAGTTTGTTTAATGTATGGACGAACTAAATGAGAGCTGATACTTGCGTGGTTCTTAATGATATAGTAGTAATAATAAAAAATAACCTCATTAGGCGGTATAATTGTTGGAATCTTACCATTCACAATCACAAACTTTCATTGCCTTTTTATATACTGTGTGTTACGTATCCAAAATCCACAACCATATACTAATGCAAACACTTGTTAATAATTACTGCTAAAAGGAAAATACACTGATTACAATAAGTAACTAAGGATAGAAGGGGAAATGAGATGAGAAACTAAAAGAAAGGGGAAAGAGGAGACTCAGAAGAACTGGGGGTGAGAGGATACAGACTTGCCAAGGCAATAAATAATTTTTGCATATCCATTATGTTCCTATTCGACGGTATTTATCAACCTGGGTCCCAAACATAACCAATTAAACTGGTTTTGGGCTGCTGTTGGCATAGGCTCGTATCCATATGCCTATTAGCTAATACTCATTCAGGCCCATTCATAACAATACTCCCGCGCTCAATGAGAACCTTGTCCTCAAGGTTCAAAAATAAGGCACTACTAATGTCATGGCAGTGAGTTTGTTAAGATTCGAACATGGAGCAGGTACAAGGTCACCATAAAATAGATTTAAAGAGCTAGGAGCAAACTAATCCCATGAGCAAAATTCTGATCTTCGACATATCCTGCGTAAGAAAAATTCAGTCAGGAGTATTACCATCCTAACAGCAATTTGACCAATTAGCAATATTAGGACTTCGCCAAGCGCGTAAAGAGAAGAACTAGCATTATACAAAAGGGAGGCATTATCAATTGCCTCTCCATTATTCATATTATTTATTCTGAAGTAACAGGATCCTTCAATTCCTAAAGTGGAACACTGAGTAAGCTTTGTTAATTCTTCCTGCTGTCGAGATACCCTTTTTACAATAGTAAAGGTAGGATTAGCAAAGCTTATCAGTCCACATATATCAAGCTCGTCACCTGCCACTTTGTGAAATACCTGCTCATTAGGACTTGGTGCAAGACGAGGCTTCCTGCATTTCCAGAAACTCCATAACAATTCTATGAACTCTGCCACTAACGATTGTACTTGTAGCTCTCCTATTTTAGATCCTTCCTCATAAAAGATAATCCAAGAAGCATTGCAAAGATTGACAAGTGATCCCTCTGTAACATTGTGCACAGAAAAGTCGTAATATCGAACGGTTTGTTGATAAAACACATCCATTTGAGTACGAGGATCATTTATTGACACGTCTTGGCTCCTAGAGCGTGAATAACAGGAACAAAATGCAGCATATACACTGCTCATTTGCCAAAACAAGAGTGTTCTATGAAACTCCAGTTGTAATATATTAATAAAAACCTTTTCTATTGCTTGGACCAGTTCCAAGTCATATACTCTTGAGTGCAACCCAAAGCAAGAGGGATTTGGTTCTTCAACTTGTGACTTATAATCACCAACTGGAACTTCCATTATCTTACTGATGATATCGAAAGAGCAAAAACAATGTCCATGACAGAAAAGAGAAAGTCCAAAACTAGTTATGTCATTAGGTTCCAACGCATATTTATCAAGCATAGGTCGTCTATAATCGTCTACTTTCATAACCTTCAGAGATTCGATGGAATTCTCTTGTTAGAGCACCTGGCCGGTAGGTGGCCGGGTAGGATAAGACCGCTGTCGAGAGGACTATAATGAGGAGGACGACAGACCCACTCAGGGCAATAAGGAGAAGCAGTGGTTTGAATCCACATCGTGAGACCAGGACAGTGTGGAGAAGCATCGATAAATGCTATTAACATTGATGATACGGCTTAGAGGAATTCCTCTCTTGCTGCCGGACTGATTCCTTTGCTTGGGGCGGTCCCGTGCTACGCTATTTGATCGAGATTCGAAATACCCTTCCTCGCCGCCACCTTCCTTAGCATAGCGATTCGTACTACCGAAAAAGTTTCGATAACCGACATGCAATAGAATCAGCCGATAGGCGCAGGCAAGCATAAAATCACATAGATAAGCCCATGTCATAATGCCGCCCATGTCATAATGCCGCCCACGTCTTTTTTTCTTTTGAACAAGGCTTCTAAATCCAAATTTTTTGTCCTGTTTTTCACAGGATTTTTCGTTACTCATGTTAGCATTCTCACTTCTGATATCTCCAGGTCTTGTCACCAAAAACCTTCCCCGATTGACAGAACGTTCCGCTACTGACACTTGAAAAAGTGGCTCAAACAGAATTGGAAGAGTCCTAGCTACGCCATGCGTTCAATACAAATCTGGAAAGCTGTAGGGATGACAAAAATAGGGCGCTTTCCTGTATTGCACTGAAAAAAAGGACCTAAGAGACGAGCGTCTTCTCTTAGGTTTCTTCCTCCCGCGCCCGTCGCCGCCCGGCCCGCGGATTAAACAGTATGTAAATATATTTATTTCCTCTGCATTGACACGATCAATACTGCTATCGGAGTGAAACGAGGGAGCTAAATGCCACCCAAAATATTGTACCAAATCCATCCACCGAAGGGAAAATACAAACTTTCCTCTGGAATTCTTTTCTGCCATCTCTTATTCAGAACATGCAAGTCGAATTGAGTAGAAAAGTAATTGAAAGTGAAAGAAGTAGATACTACCAATGGAAAATCACATAGCAGAATATAAGAATACATACACCATTGTCGTCCATGATCCCAAACTTTAGTCATAGAACCATAAGGCACAAATGAGCAAAACTTGTCATTTAATCCCTGCAGTAGCAGTGTATGTTCATTTTTTTATATAAACTTTAAGAGGCAAAGTCTTGGAATGCATTCCTGGATCCCATTCACCTAAAGCAAGAGAAAGTCCACAAGTGATAAGACTAAGATCATGTCCGGGATCGAATGGAAATTTAGTTAAAAGGAGTTGATCATTGGAGTTGATACCAAAATAAAACTCTAATTTTCCAATGGCGTCTCTCGAATCATCTAGAACCATTGCTGAACAACTCTTGCAAAGAATGGAAAATTCCATGGAAACAATGTTTGATTGTTGGAAATTGCTTGACACATTTTGCCTTCCAAATCCTTCAATAGTTATCAGGTCATGGATCCTAATTGAAACCTCCTTATATATGCACAACTGATTAAGAAAATCATTTAGTTGCCTAGAAACAAGGATACAAATCGCACTACTCGAAGCCTTAGCAATTCCAGAATATTCCATAATAGAGATGGCCTGATCTTCTGCACAAGATTGCGTATCTATATAGCCCTTCACAATCCCAAGGAAGGTGTGTAACTTCAGTTTGCCCAGTGTCGACCCATGAGGGTAAACCAAAGGCATGTTTAAGCCTCATAATAATTTGATGAGACCTAAAAAATTTCTAACTGACACTCGAGCAAAAACCTGGGGTGCAAACTCCTTATCAAGTCGTCTATCAAAATCATTCAAGACAATAAAAGACTGAACACCAGTACTCAAAGTACATACGCCAGGTAAATTTGCAACAACAGAGTCGTCATGATTTGTAGAGCTAAAGGGCACCATACAGACCAAACAATGCGATATATCCAGATGTACTTAAACGCTCTAGAACATAATGGATGGAGGAGCAAACTTATCGGGATCAAATAGAAGTTGTGTGAATATATTTATAAGCAACAATCTGGTTCCCTTCAAAATCGAGATGTCACTTATTTCCAGTGGTAATTTGATCACTTCAGGTTCAACCAAAGGTTGCTCCTCTCTTTGAGAATAAATATCAAACACCTTGTCAGCAAGAGTGTTGATGCAATTTTCTCCAAAAAATCAATGGTGTTATTAGAGGCACTACAACCGCATTACGAACCACCAATTCAATAATACGAACATTAATGGTAATTTGAGTTAACTCTCTGGATATAGCTTGTTGGGCAGCTCCATTTTCATCTAAGTTTCCATCGTCTGAATTGATTTTCTTAACAAAGGGGAGGGTCGGTACAACTGATTGCTCATTATTTAACTCCATAGAATAGCAGCATTGTTGTTGAGGAAATTCATCGAACACCAGAGCTTCGGTCTATGTGGAATGGTGCGAGATAGAATCAACAACTTTCATGGTAGCCGTTTCAGCCATGATTGGCGATGAAACTTGCACAGGAAAATTAGAGTCACTCTGATCTTCTAAGGATGAGTCCACTATAAAAGACTCTCGTGCTGCCAATTCTGTGGCGCAGGTGGATAATACATCCCGTAGATCTTCTAGTTGGCGGAGTATTGCAAAACCATTCGCAATCAGTTTTCACGACTCTCAGCTGCTGCGTTAGTCCGATTATGAAAACGTAGGAACAATTTCTCCACAAAATGATCCCAATCCGCAAGCTGCATGTTTCGAAATAACCAACGATACCAATCCAAAGCCTCGCCATCAAAATATAATGAAGCAACGGACAATTTATACGCCGAAAATATATTGTAGAAGGTGAAATACTGTTCTTCCTTAAGGACCCAAGCCGCGGGGTTATCACCGCTAAATCGATGCAATGTAACCATGGAGTACGAATAAGGAAAGCACCAATGTTACGTATCCAAAATCCACAACCATATACTAATGCAAACACTTGTTTATAATCACTGCTAAAAGGGAAATACACTAATAACAATAAGTAACTAAGGATAGAAAGGGAAAAGAGATGAGAAACTAGAAGAATAGGGGATGAGGAGACTCAGAAGAACTGGGGTGAGAGGATACAGACTTGCCAAAGCATACATAATTTTTGCATATCCATTATGTTCCCATCCAATGGTATTTATCAACCTGGGTCCCAAACATAACTAATTAAACTGGTTTTGGGCTGCTGTTGGCATAGGCTCGTATCCATAGGCCCATTACATAATACTCCTTCAAGCCCATTCATAACACCACGGTGTTATGTACGGGCAATTTACAAAACTATGACACGTTAGGCAATGGTTTGCCTTATTGACCTCGCTTAAAGTGATTTTACAAGAATGACCTCACTAATTTTAAGTAAGTGCTCCCTCGGGGGCAACACTTCAAGTTTTAAATTTGACAAGTGAACCCACGGGGGCAGCACTTCAAGTGTAAAATGACAAGTGCTGCAGGCCTTTTATCTCTGTCTACATTCTCCCCAGATAACTTGAAGTGCTGCCTTGAAGGCAGCACTTACAATTTATACTTGAAGTATTTCCCCTGAGGGAACACTTGTAAATTTATAATGTGAAGTGTTACCTACCGATGCCATTTTGCTAAATCATTCTTAAGTGGGGACAAAAAACCATAATCAAGGATAGGGGTATATATAGTGAAATTAAATGGTTATATATAGAGAAAGATATGTTAATCCTGCGTTCAAACAAATCAGAAAATTCAATACAGAAATGTAAAATCAGTGTGTATGGGACAATCCCGAGCCCACAAGTTGCTTGTGTCTCATAGAGAAAGATATGTTAATCCTGCGTTCAAACAAATCAGAAAATTCAATACAGAAATGTAAAATCAGTGTGTATGGGACAATTCCGAGCCCACAAGTTGCTTGTGTCTCCTTAAGGAATCTAGCCCTCTCAAAGTTGCCCAAGGTTCACGGGTTAATTCCTCCCAGGATGGAACGGGATATCAGTTTTATGGTAGCGGCACTTCAAACCGTAGAACTTGACGAACTCAAAGTAACTGAACAAATCACACGACTTACTATTTGTATGCAGAAAAGGAGAGGGAGGATAGTTAGATATTCTGTCTGTTCTGTATATGTCAAAAGACTGACGAATATAACAAGTATATATAGCCATAGGAAGACAGAATATGAAGAGACACAACCTTTTTCAGATGCGGCTGTTACAAAACGACCACACTAATGGCTGTTTAATACATAACAGGAAAACCATTTTTTTGGTCCAAAATAATTAAGTCAATCAATCATATCAATTGACCGAATCCAATTCCGAAGCCGAGACGAGCGAGCGACGACGGCACGAGACTTCCCTTCTTCTTAATCCTTTTAAGGGTTAAAAGAAGTACTACTCTATTTAAACCCAACAAAAGTCTTTTCCTCTACCAATGTGGGAGAAAGTGCATTTCCCTAGTAAAAGAAACCTTTTCACCTTTCCATCCATTTCCCATTTACACTCTTCACATTCCAAAAACCCAACAAGATAGCCTGTCCTCTTGAACCGCGAAAAGTATTATGTAATAAAGATAAAAAATGTGATTATTCTTACCCTATGCGTCGGAGCTTTTTGATGCTGAATTACTCTTTGATATTGATAATATCTTTGCTTGTGAAGGATGTGTACTTGTATGTCCAATTCTTTTGAATCATTTGATCATTTCCTCGAATGTAATTTCCCCCGAGTTTACTATTGTTTCAGTGCTTTATAAATTGTCCGCAAAAAATAAGAACTAGCATTCATTAACTGTCGTAGGTAGAATATGAAATAGGATCTCAATATGATAACTTACTTATTTATGGAGAACTAAGAGACGTAAATAGGCAAAGGATGTGCGATTAGAAGAAAATGCAAAATTATTCATGCACTTTCAGTACACAAAGACTCGAATTAATTCGGAGTTAAATTCAATGAATAATTTGTAGTGGGTGCAGTAAATTATACATGTCTACTTTTACTTGTTTTTAGTACTCGTATATTATGTGATTTGACATGAAATCAGTAAATGCTTTCAGGACTAGAAACAAGTAGCTTTATAGGGTGAGGAGAATTGGGAAAGAGGTAGGGTGAGGCTAGCATCCAGCATTAAGCGGCCATTTCAGCCGCGTGCTTCAAACTGTGGTCCAAAACTTTGAACTGCTAGTCCTCAGAAATAGTCTCACTACCTTTTCATTCAAACATCAATCTGCACAAAATATGCAGAGTTGCCTAACGTGGGTTTGGACCTTATCATATCTTCGCATAAAACTACTACACTTTCTTCAGTAGCATGTCAACTGTTACCTTTTCCATGCCTTAGCGATGATGACTCGGTTAATCTTTCCATTTTGTTAGTCCTCAGGGCACAGATTCATGATTTAAATCGTATGTGTTCGAGTATAAATTTTTATCAGATCTTAATTTACATGATTCAAAATATGTTACTTATTTGTATTTATTTAGTGAAGTTTTTAGCAACACATATATAGATCTAGAACTAAAGCTACTAAGAACGGATAAACCCATAAACTGTGAGCTACATCCTCCTGCCTCCCGATCACACAAGCCTAAATTATTTTGTCTCTCTTTGTCCATATGATGGTCTTCACAATTTGATGGTTAAAAATTTCAAATTCATTGTATAAGTCCAAACATTAATTTCTAGATATCTTTTAAAGTAGAATTCATTTGCTGGAAGCTATATAGAATATCAGATAGATCAAAATATTTATGATCAATAAATAATAGAAAATTGTCGAGATAAGTACAGTAATAAAATTTGACTCTCGAACAAAAAAAGTTTGTCTTCCCTATTATAATAGTAGTGACAATCAAAATGGAAGAGAAAGAATATAAAGTTTACCTTATATGCATATCCTGCGTAGGTATTACTAATATAAATGTATTTTTTAAGTGATGTATCCTTAAGGTGAATATAATCAAACCTTAATTAACTCGTCGTTTGATCCGATCATTCTAAATGATACTTGTATTCGAGAATCCAAAGAAAATAAACACGTTATTAGAAGCTGTAATACACACACAAAAGTTTAGGAATACATATTATTAGCTGAAATTCCAGAATATGGGCCATTTGATTCCGATATGCAATTCCCGAAACAAAAGTTAATTTACTTGAAAAGTTAAAAAGTTTAATTAGCTCTATAATTATGATCTTTGAACATCTTAAAAAAGACTTTGACACTAAAATGTTATAATTGGTTATATTGTTTGTTTATATAGTCTAAAAATAAAAAACCGACGTCTGAATCTACGCTTTTTACGCTAACATTGGAGTTCTATATTTGATCATTGGTTTGTATTTGAGCTTCGCCATGTTACGACATTCTTATGTCATTAAGCAACATTGGGAAAGCATTTGCGTCATTGCACAACAATTCATGTTACCACTAACGGTTCACTACAAGAAAAAACTCAACAGCGACCGGATATATGGTCCTTAAAAGTTAGTTTCTGATGTTATTCGCCAATAGCGATCCAAAAAAATCTGATCGTCGCCCGCCGCTATAGCCTCCGTTGCTAAAGGTTGATAAGGGCGAGGAGCTGCATTGGTCGTAAATTATCAATTGCGACCGTTAATCATCTGGCCCCTACATGTGTTATTAGGACCATTTTTCTTGTCTCTAAGTAAGGATTTTGAATTCTATTAGGATTTTGAATTTTATTTTTGGTCCTTAATATTGTTAGCAACCGTAAATATCTAGTTGCTATAATTGACTTAGGACCATAGTTTTTTTGTCGTTAAATACTTTGTTCGACTAAAGATTAGGGACCATGTTTTTTGGTCACAGAAGGAATTTAGGACAGCAAAACATCTGGTCCGAAGCTATCTCCAGAAAATCTAAATTTCATTAGATTAATTTTGCAATTAATTAGAGAAATTAAATTAATATTGGAGCTAATGATATTCAACCGCAACAAGAAAACTTGACGGCCCACTAGTAATATAAATAAGTATGTGCAACAAAAAAAATTATAACAACCAGAAAGGGCATTGTATAGCCATGAACTAAGTTACAAATTACAATATTGTTTACTTAAAAAGAAAACTTAGTTTAACATCCCTGGACTATAATATAAAGTCTGACTATTTTTTTGGTAAATAAACATTTCATTTATTACCAAGTGTTACATATTATATCAAAACAACTCAAACTGATGAAGCTATGTACTGTCCAATTGGACCAGTAGGAGTGAACATAGGTCGGGTTGGTCCGATTTTTTAATTTATCAAACCAAACCAATTATGTCTGGTTTTTAAATCAATAAACCAAATCAAACCAAATAAAGTCGGGTTTTCTATCTCGGATTTTCTCGGCTTTTTTCGGGTTATACGGTTTTTTCAATTTTTTATTGGTAAGCAACAATTTCATGGTGCTTTTTCAAGCAAGGAATACAATAAAAAAAATTAGTTGTAAAAAATATTAACATAACAAAAATTAAGATAGCATATGTGACATATTCTAATTGTACACATAGATTTTATTAAACATAAACTATCTAAATAATAATATAGATTTATTTTACTATAGGTATACAATACATAATTATACTCGGTATCCTTTATAGTATTCGAAATATTTTTTTAGGATGACTTGTGGATTGTTGACTAGGATATCTATTTTTAGCGAGATAGAAGAAGATGATTTTAAAAGATAGGGATATCTAATGCACATTGATTTAGGAGATTAATCGAGATTATGAAAGTAGTATTTTTAAAAATTAACTACAGAAATATAGCATTAAATTCTCAAAAATTGTATTAGTGAGAATATTTTAAAGTGCTGGGTACATAATAAATAGAATTACTTTGGAGATGGTGTTTTATATTAATTCACTATTTTTTTATGTATAAAAAAATTTAAAATAATATATATGTAATGTCGTTTTGGTTTGGTGTCGGTTCGAGTTTTTCTTCGTTAACATCAAACCAAACATAATATGTCGATTTATTTTCTTCCAACACCAAACCAAATCAAACCAAACCATTAGTTGGGTTTTTTTCGGTTTGGTTTGGTTTATCGGTTTGGTGCGGTTTGCCGGTTTGGTTTATACACCCTTATGACCAGTGTCATCCAGCCTCTCAAAATACTATGGCTATTCCTAAGTCTAATACCCTTTAAGGGTAAAAGTGATATAAAGTTTGACTATTATTCCTAGCAAAATGATAAAGACAAGAAATCGTAGGTCTGCAAAGTCAGCTTCTCAACATTGTGAACTCCAACTCGCTAAAACCCGTAAAAAGTGCAAACATAAATTCTCTTCAGCACACATTGTTGACTACTGTTTTGATGATTGCAATTAATTTTATGTGTTTAATAGCTAACTCAATTTACCTTATATAGTCGAATGAAATCTGAAAGAGATAAAGCTAAGATGCTGCCAAGCTCTATTTATAGAAAAGAAATTAGTCGAATGAAAAGTAAAAGGTCAAGATACTGCCAAGTGCTATTTATGGGAAATGGATCAGTACATGCCAATCAAGAAATGAGTTCACATTAAAGTATATCTAGCTACATCAATCAAGCCGTTTAGTATTGCTACCGATAAAGGAAAGAAGTTCAAAGAGAATCAAGATCAAATCCAGGCTTCAAGTTAAACGAGGAAAATCTGCACTTCGAAAAGCTCTTATCCTTATTCTCTAAAAGGAAAATCCAAACCTTTTAGAGGATCAAATCCTTTGAGTCAATATCTTTTCACTATGGAGATTTGCTCTACGAAATCAAAAGAATCTCTGGACAGTTGTACGAGACAAGAAGTTGAAGAGGCTACAACTATATATATCCAGTCATCCTTCCTGTGAAGACTACGCAACCTGAAGCTTTCTAGCTTTCTCTTTTAAGTCTTGAAAATATTGTAATCTTTAGAGTTTACTACTGTACAAAAAAAGAAAAGAGATATCAGAGAGAAAGAAAGGTTAGTGTCGAGTGAGTTGGTTAACTGTGAAACCAACAGTGTATCGTTTGTGGTGAGCGAAGGAACAAAACCATACAAGTGTATCGTTGGTGGTGAACGAAGGAAAACCATCACCCTGTACTTTGAAGAAACTAAGAGCTGAAGAGATAACTCCCTTGTGACCCAAGGGAACTAGATTAGGAACCACATTGGTTCTGAGCCAGTAGAAAAATTGATTGTGTCCTTTACTTTCTGCTTTTGAATTTACTATTCTTCACTGCTTCAGATCTAGTCGACTTAGTAGTCGACTAAAACTAAAATAAAAGATTAAAAATTATAATTCATCCCCCCCTTATATCTTCAATTGGTATCAGAGCAGGTCTTACATATCTTTGTTATTTTGCTTTGCAGCAAGTGAGAAAAGATCATGTTTGGACATATTATCACTGGGGCTCTACTTCAAGAGGTAACTTCTATTGCTCGACCTCCATACTTCAATAGACAACACTTTAGTCACTGGAAAGTAAGAATAGAAACATTCGTGAAATCCATTGATTTTAAAGTCTGGCGTGTCATTATTAAAGGGCCATATGAGATACCACTGAACAAAGGCAAGAAACCTGAGGGGCAAGACTCCAAAACACCTTTTGATATTGATGACTAAAATGATGAGCAGAGAGAGATTATTCAGTTGAATTCCAAAGCTCAAAATCTCTTATACAATGCTATCAGTGGTAAAGAATACGAAAAGATCTCAAGCTGTGAAACGACCAAGGAGATGTGGGATAAACTAGTTGTTACGTATGAAGGTACAAGCAAAATAAAGAAAACTAAAATCAACCTTCTAGTTCATGAATACGAACTCTTCCAAATGAAAGAAGGAAAAACTATTGAGGATATGTTTGCTAGATTCAGCAAGGTGGTCGGTGAACTTAAGTCTCTTGGTAAGATATATACAAGTGGAGAACAAGTTAGGAAAATTCTGAAAAGTCTATCAGTTGTGTGGCAACCCAAAGTAATCAATATTGAAGGACGAGATCTTAATTCTCTCTCATATGATGAACTTCGTGGTGACCTTATTGCTTTTGAGAAGACTCATCTTCAAAGGAAATCACAAACTGTTGAAAAGAAGAAAGAAGCTGCTTTCATTGCTGACAACACAGACCCTCCAAGCGACAATGATGATATTACAGAAGAATGGGCCTTGATGTCAAAGAACTTCAGCATCCTTTTGAGAAGAAACAGACGAAGAGGGAAGCCCAGATTCAACTCTCGCAGAAACACTCCAAGCGATGATCAAGAGAAAAATGATGGACGCTGCTATGAATGTGGTAAATATGGTCACATTGCAGCCAACTGTAATGAGGCAAAGAAGAAGAAGCGTAAGAACAATTACAAGAAGAAAGCCTTGTCTGCCTGGAGTGATGAAAAAGGATCAGAAAATGAAGAAGAAGCAAACATATGCTTCATGGCTGAAGCAGAGTCTAGCAAGGTATGTAATTATGATTGTAAAAATTGCTATGCCTTACAAGAGGACTTAGACTCTGCACTAGAAGAAATGAAAAGTATTTTTAAGGAATTTTCTAAGGTAAAGAAAGAAAGTGAAACCTGGAAAACCAGGTTTGAAGTATGTGAAATAGAACGAGACTTCTTTCAACAAGAAGTCCAGGACTTAGAGTTCAAACTAAATGGAATAAATAAGTCTAGTAGTCAAAGTTCTATCAAATCTAATGCTACTCCACTATCCCCTACCTCTATCGAGGCTATTCCTGGCAGTTTGCGATTCACTAGTAATGAGTCGACTAAAATTGAAACTGAAACCAAATCTCGCATCATATGCTATTACTGTGGTAACCATAGTCACAGCAGTGCTAAAGGTAGACTTAACAGAGCTGATACTAGAAAATGGAGATGGATCCCCAAAATCTCATTGAACTCTTATGTTGCTAACCATAAAGGACCCAAGACAGCTCGGGTACCAAAACATCAGTTGCATTGTTTGTTTGCAGGAACACCAAAGCAAATGAGCTTGCAAAGCCAATGGGTGTTCCAGACATATGACAGGTGACAAATGTTGGTTCAAATCAGTCACAAGCATAGACGATGAACTAGTTAAATTTGGTGACAATGGAAAAGGTATTGTAGTTGGTGTTGGCAAAGTCTTTTTAAACCAAGCATGCAACATAAATGAGGTACTTCTGGTAAGTGGTTTAAAAAATAATTTACTTAGTATAAGTCAACTCTGTGACTCTGGATATCAAGTTAGGTTCGAAGCTTCTAAATGCATTATATCTGATTCATCAGGAAATGAAATTCTTAGAGGATCTAGAGATAACAATATATATAAGTTAAAAGATGTCTCATCTACACCTAATCATATATGTTTAACTTCTGTTGCATCTGATCCTTGGCTATGGCATAAGAAACTAGGACATGCTAGCATGCATCTTATTTTAAAATTATCTAAAAAGGATTTTGTTGTTGGTCTGCCAAAATTAAACTTTTTGAAAGATCATATTTGCGATGCATGTCAATTGGGAAAGCAAACTAGGTCATCCTTTAAATTAAAAGATATTGTTAATACATCAATGCCTCTTCAATTATTGCACACGTATTTATTTGGCCCTACGAAAACTGCCAGCATTGGAGGAAAAAGGTACGCATTTGTTATTGTTGATGATTACTCACGTTTTACATGGGTCATTTTTCTGTCTCACAAATATGAAGCTCAAAAGAATTTTGAGTTCTTTTGTAAGAAGGTTCAGAGGGAGAAAGGATACTTCATTACTACTATAAGAAGTGATCATGGTGGAGAGTTTGAATGCAAAGCCTTTTAGTCCTTTTGCAATGAGCAAGGTATATCACACAATTTCTCTTCTCCCAGAACTCCCCAGCAGAATGGTGTAGTGGAACGTAAAAATAGGACCTTGCAAGACATGGCCAGGACTATGTTACTGGATCACTCTCTACCTAATAAATTTTGGGCAGAAGCCATCAGCACAACTTGTCACATTCTCAACAGGTGCCTCATTCGTCCTGTTCTAAAGAAAACTCTATTCGAACCCTGGAAAGGTAAACGACCTAATATTAGCTACTTCCATCTGTTTGGATGCAAGTGCTTCATTCATAACAACGGGAAGGACAATCTTGGTAAGTTTTCTCCTAGAAGTGATGAAGGTATTTTCCTTGGCTATTCTAATACTAATCGCTCATATAGACTATACAATAAACGTACATTATCTGTAGAAAAAATTTATGCATGTTGTATTTGTTGATACTAAACAAGTTCTTGAGAAATATGAAGCTGCAGATGTCGAGCTATTAAATTCAGGGAATTCATCCTCAAGCACTGAAAATAGCATCCAGTCGACTAAAGAGCTCTCTGAGGCAAATGTTGAAAACCAGACCGAGTCGATTGAAGATTCCACTGCAGTAATTCCAAATGAGTGGAAAGGTGAACCTGGATACCCTCAAAAATTTATTATAGGGGATCCTCAAGATGGAATGAGAACCAGAGGCTCCTCAAAACAGAGTGCAAATCTTGCCCTCATTTCTGAAATTAAACTCAAGAAGATCGAAGAATCATTGGATGATGAATGTTGGGTAAAAGCTATGGAAGAGGAGTTGGCTCAATTCGACAAAAATCAGGTATGGACACTTGTCCCTAAACTACAAAATGCATCTGTCATAGGTACGAAATGGGTCTTCAGAAACTAATTAAATGAAGCCGAAGAAGTGGTAAGGAACAAGGCAAGACTTGTTGCTCAAGGCTACTCACAACAAGAAGGTATAGACTACGATAAAACTTTTGCACCCGTCGCAAGGTTAGAATCAATTCGCATGTTACTTGCCTATGCATTGTTTAAAGGTTTCAAACAATTTCAAATGGATGTTAAAAGTGCCTTCTTAAATGGTTTTTTAAAGGAGGAGGTTTATGTTAAACAGCCACCCAGTTTTGAAAACATAAAATATCCATCACATGTTCTTAAGTTGACTAAAGCTTTATATGGTCTAAAACAAGCTCCAAGGGCATGGTATGAAAGATTAAGTACTTTCTTGTTAAATCATGGATTTAGTCGAGGTAAGATTGATACCACCTTATTTATCAAACATTTTTCCATTAGAAATCTTCTCATTCGAATTTATGTAGATGATATTATATTTGGGATAACTAACTCTGTCTTATGAAAGGAATTTGCTGAAATTATGCAAAACGAATTTGAGATGAGCCTGATGGGAGAACTCACTTTTTTCCTTGGTCTTTAAATCAAGCAGTACAATGAAGGAATATTTATCAATCAATCCAAGTACACAAAGGATTTACTGATTAAATATGGTATGCACAATGCTAAAGCTATGGGTACTCCTAAGAGTCCGTCTACAAATCTTGACAAGGATAGTACAGGTAAGGAGGTCGATCAAACCACTTATCGTGGAATGATTAGACCTCTACTCTATCTCACGGCATGTCGACCAGATATAATGTTCAGTGTATGCAAATGTGCAAGGTTTCAATCTGAACCTAAAGATTCTCATTTAACTGTTGTTAAACGAATTTTGCGTTATTTATCTGGAACTGCTTCCTTTGGATTATGGTACCCTCGCACTATTGACTTTCATCTACAAGGCTTTTCAGATGTAGATTTTGCAGGTGACAAAGATGATCGCAAAAGTGCAAGTGGTACTTGTCAATTTCGAGCGAAATCTCTAATTTCATGGCATAGTAAGAAACAAGGTTCAGTGTCCTTGTCTACTACAGAAGCTGAATATATTGCCATTGGCCATTACTGCACTCAATTTCTTTGGATGTCCTATCGGTTATATGATTATGATATCAATCCTACACCTATGTCAATATTTTGTGATAACTCGAGTGCCATTTATCTTTCTAAAATTCCTGTGCATCATTCTAGAGCTAAGCATATAGAAATAAAGCATCATTTTATTCGTGATCATGTGTTATGTGGAAATAATAAAATATCATTTATTACCACTCAAAATCAGTTGGTTGATATTTTCAACAAACCTTTGCATGAACAAAGATTTTGTGAATTACGGGAAAAGCTAGGTGTTCTAGAAGATCTCATTATGTCCTAAATTATTCTATATAAGTGCATCTATTTATGTACAGTTTTTATGGCTGATTAATAATATGCGTGTAAACACATCTTTGTTCTTTATTAGTACTTAAATGTTTTGCAAAACCTAAAAATCACTCATCTATTTATGTACTTAAATGTTTTGCAAAACCTAAAAATCACTCATTTCCCTCTTGTCCTTTGATCTCTCAGTCGCGTCCCATCTTTTCCCGCTTCTCCATAATAACCATCAGCTTTTCCTCATCTACACTCTTTTTATTCACTTCACCTTCTCACACACAACCCTAACTCCTACCACTTCTTCTCCATGGCAAAATCTCAGAAAGCTAAATCCTCCACTATAAGGAAAAGTACCCGCTCTCGCACCAAAAACAACTTTCCTGGTTCACCGGTGAATCTTGCCTCATCGGAATCCGTTCCCATCTCACAACAAGACGAATCTACTTCTTTTATTTCTCCTCCATCCAGCAAGAAATCTGGCAAACGCCTCATGCATGAGCAATCTTCTGGACCATCTCCTAAAAAGCCCAAAATTGTTGCACCCATTATTGCTCATGCCAGTGACCAAAATTTTTGGGATAATGGGCGTGAGAAATTCGAGGACTTGAAATCTCATTGCATCGCTCCTGGTCGCATTGTGGATCTTGATGGAATGGAAAAAGCTTGATTGTCATGTCAAGGCGTTGTTTGACTTCCAAGGTTGGTCAAATTTCTTCTCTTTTGACAACTCTATTGTCTACCCTGATCTTGTTAGGTTATTTTATGCTAATCTTTGCACTTGTGGCACTGATGGCATAAAAACTCTTGTCCTAGAACAACGTATACTTCTTAACTGCAAAGTTTTAGAAAAACTCATGTGTGCAAAATCATCTGGTTTCTTTGATTGTTTCAAGAATTCTTGGCCCTCTGACTTTGAAATATCATTTGATCAAGCCAAAGCTTGTATCATTGGTCTCGGTAGTCATGCCCTCCCTGATGGTCAATTAGGTTCACACCTTATCATTTTTGAGAATCGTGTTCTTGCCCGCATTACTGCCACAACACTTCTGCCTCGCACTAGTTTCTGCCATAATATCATTTACTTCCTTGTTTCTAAACAAAAGTTGAAATTATCCTGGTGGATTATGAACTACATGCACGAATGTGCTATGGACAGTAATAGATCTGGTTGTCTGCCCTATGGGATACTTAACTCTCACATCCTTAAGTTGCTTCATGTTCCCTTGCATGGTCATCTTGAAACTTCTGTGTCCCGAAGTTATAATGCCCGTGCCTTTGCCAGTATGGAATATGTTCATCTTGGCAACTCCTGGGTTAAGAAACCTGATCTAGATATCCCTCCTGCTTATTGTATTCCTTCTCGTGTGGCCCTTGTTGATAACTCTGATGTCCTCTGTCGTCTCTCTACTATTGAAGGTCAACTCTGCACTCTTCATGATCTGTGTCTCTCTTCCCAGTACAATCTTGAAAAGGCTCGTGATGACACCAAGTCAACTAAATCAGATGTGGCTCTGTTAAGGCTCTCACTTGATCAGGTTGCCAAGGATGCTCGCAAGAGTCTTGTCACCCTTCACTCTCACATGGATAAACTGGGAACCAACATAATCAACACTCTGAAGTACTTTCTGGAAAGGCGCTAATGTCGTGGGTGACACGACCCGGAATCCGGTTAGGCCGTGCGGGCACCCGATATCACCCGTCGGGCGAACCCTTACCAATTAAATTAGGAAAATAAATATAACAATTAACAAATAAGGACAAGACTTAAGAGAAATTACAGACATACTGATAACTCTAAGCTGTACGAAAGAAATTACAGCTGACTACCCAACATACTAGGTTTAGGGCTATCCAGACTAGACATCTAAGAGTACAAAAGAAGACAAATACCTCCTGAAGGGAGCAAAATGCAACTGAAATAACAACCAATAAACTGGTGGCCATCTGGAATAAAAGCTGGCTCACCATGACAGCTGAAGTCGTCTTCGCTCCTTTACAACGTGGCGAACTCAATCCTGGAGCAAACCTGCCGAAACGAAATAGATAGACAAGAAACAAACAACAAACAAGGGTGAGTCAAAAGGACTCAATAAGTGGGGCAGACTAGCCACCTCAAAGAATAGGATAGCTAGCCAGGGAGAAAAGAAACAGGTAAACCAAATTCCTCTTATTTAAATTATGAAAAGACAGAGCCAGATAATAATCAGAAATACGTATGGAATCACAAACTTATTAACCACCAGGAACGTAAGATAGCCAGAACATATAGGTATTTCGAACATATCAACAATAAAAAATACATCCCGTTGCGGCGTGCAACCCGATCTATATATTCATCCCGTTGTGGCGTGCAACCCGATCCATATATTCATACTGTTGCGGCGTGCAACCCGATCCCTGCAACCCAAAATACGAGCAAGAAATATATAGGCATACTGAGATATGTCTACTACATAGTATACATACCGCATACAGAAAACACAATACAGTACACATAATAGTCAGTATGAGGTGCAATGGGATGGGATGAATGCGGTATGATGCAATGCAGTCACATATGCCTGATACCCATCTCCGGCGTGGGACTCTCATCGTCTACCAGGAGATATATGCAATAATGACCCTTCACCGGCTCGGGACTCTCATCGATTACCGGGAAGTATATGCAATAATGACCCTTCACCGGTGCGGGACTCTCATCGCCAACCGGAAAATATATGCAATAATGAACCTTCACCGGTGCGGGACTCTCATCGCCAATCGGGAAGTATATGCAATAATGACCCTTCGCCGGTGCGGGACTCTCATCGCCAACCGGGAGGTATATGCAATGCTCAAAACCAGAGTGCAATGCTCATATGCTCAATGAAATACCAATGACAGAGCATAACATATAATATACAATGTAAATTCAAAGCTAACGCGTAATGAGTACGCCTATCGGCAGCTACACACGTAAGGAACACTTGGTAGAAAATCCACGAGGCCAGGTGCCTCCAAAAAAATTGATATAAACACTTACCACTTTCCAAAGTTGGCATTGCTAAGCAACAACTGTTTTATCCTTTGGTTTTATTGCCAAATGATCTTACTCTATTCAATAAGCAGAAAAACATATCAAATTAGGCTAAAGGCTTCATTCCTTACATCTTAGGGCAATCCGGTTGGGAACATGATACCCACGCGACCGGACTGTGTGTCCAATGTCCAGCCTCTATAGCGGACTCCAAATCATACATAACATGATCAAAATATAAGCATAAGCATGTATGAGGCATAGCACATGTGGCAACAATAGATATGGAATCAAAGGAATGAGAAGAAAACTCCGGATAGGATTATAGACATAACCTAGAACTAAGAATATATCTAACTCTTTGACTTTTATAATAATTTCGGCAGAGTTTCCTCTAAAACCGGATGATCCGCAAAAATAGAACCAGCACAATACTATATACGGGAATGGATACCCGGATAAACTGATAACATAAACATGTTAAACAGATTACAAGAGGAGACGACATGATGACATAACAAATCCGCAGATAGAATGTCTGGACAGCACCACTGTCCTTCCTTTCGACCTAATTTCTAGAGTGTAGATCAAAGTTATAGACTTCATGGTCTCATAAAAGTTGTAGATATATGTCTTAGGATTCTGGGGATTCTTAAAGCATCTTAATATCAATTTTGTACAAGGAGTTATGATCAATATACTAACAGCTGTCCAAAGATCAAAATGATTTTCCAGATTTTGAAACGTTTTGTCTTGCTGATTCGGACGTCTTTCACCTTGGATTTTAGTACCAAATTAAGTATATACAAGGTTTCATTGATACTATACAAGTTTCTCACAAGAGACACTAAGTTTAGAACTAAGAAAAGCTTCAAAAGCTAAAAGATACCTGCCTTGCCAAAAGAAAGGTTTAGTCTTACATACCTTTGATGCTTCTTGCTTCTAAACCTTGTTTCCCTTCAATTCAACACCTTCTAAAGCTTAAACAAGCTATAATACAATATTTGGGTACTTTACTTAGCCATGAAGTAATTCTAAAACTCAAGCTATAGACGAAATTGAAGGTAGCATAACGTTACCTTAATCGCGTAGAGCATTTTGACGCAATTTGTCTTCAATTTCGAGTTAAGATTGACGTCCATCCTTCAAAATCATAAAATTTGCTCAACACATAATGAGAGAACTGTTTCTGTCTTTATATTTCTGGAAATGACGAGATATGAAAGGGATTTTCCTTTTATACTTGAAACATTTCAGTTTTAATCCTCTTTTACGCTTATATCCCTCTTTCTAGCCTGACTTCTGATGCTCATATCTTTTAATCTATACGTTGTATAAACAAACCATCAAAAGTGTTGGAAACTAAACTCCAAGACCTTCAATTTGGTATATGATATGTCCCCAAAAGACCTCATATAATACACGAAATTAATTGCTGAAAAGGCTCTGTTACAAGGCAATTCCTCAGTCGGTTTTTCCGAAACTTAAATCCGATTTTTCCTTAACCTTATATTCAATATATAAACATCTTATATGGTAATATTATGACTTTAAACTCACTTAAATGATTCTTAACATGTCATTAGAATGATATACGTCACTTTGGACATACGGGGTGTAATAATCTTCCCCCGTTAGGAACATTCGTCCTCGAATGTTAAATGAAGTACGTAGAAGCATTAAGCAACGATCTGTTACATACTTGTAGTAGTGAAGAGATGTGAAAGATCAAATTATTTAACTTTCGGCATTTTAGCGGAAGTTAGTCGAACAACCTCGAAATTCACTTTTGAAAAAGCACAAAAGTCACAAATAATCATACAAAACTAACGGTGCTTTCGGATTTTGAATCGGAGCTCATTCGACAAAACCGAACTCGAAAGTATCTTTTTAATATTTATCGACAATAAAAACTGAAATCTTCTTCCGATGCCTACCAAACGAGGTCTGATTTAGCTCAAATTTTACAGACAGGTCCTAATGGATATGACGAATATTTTAAAATTATCAGCACGCCAATCGGAGTCCTAACTTCCGAAACGACTGACCGAGATCGTTTCATTCTCCTCCACTTACACTCTCGTTCGTCTTCGAACGAGCCTAAGTCTAAAGCTAGATTCACGCAGATAACAAGAGAACATGCACGACCTTCATGAGCTACTCCACGGGCATTATTTCCTGATTACAGGATCAGAATTATAACACGCATATTGAACTCTTGGATAAAAATATAACTGGATAATATCATAACGCCATTGCCCAGTTTATTCTGGCTAAGCTGATCCTTTCTCGATCACGAGAGGAGAGTTCTATATTTTTGAAATAAAGATACACAGAACTTTAGATGGATTAACATGATTCTGCCGGTGAATCACCTCGTCAATATACTTTACGATATAAAACAGTTTGATGGAACTAAGAGTTAGCTTACGCTTCAGCAACGCCTTAGAGATTTAATATTACTATTCAATATTTGGAGGAAGACTCCTCCACTTAAAGCACAAACTCATGCAGCTATTTGAATAGGAATAACCATTCCCGCATAGTCTGCTGGGCTAAAGAAGATTTAGCTAAAGGTTGAATGTAGGCAGACCTAAGCTACCAACTACCCTTTCGAGTTGCCAACAACTGCAACTCTCCATACATTTTCTATAAGCACCACCGCCTGATGGATCAAATCAAAGGTCAAATGATGCCTCTCATTACCCTTAGTAGCCTTGAAAACCGACAATGTGCTTACCTGGCTACCTTGGCACGCACTCTGGCTCAACGCAGGGAACATCAAAATAGGTTACTGAGCCCCTAAGCTCACCAGTGTCGAACAAAGAAAAGATGGAAACGGACTAAGGATAGAAATAAGTAGAGCTTTAGGAAGCTCTTCTTCTTATTTATTTGGCTACCGAAGCTAGAATACTTTCCGGTCAGGCTAACCGAAGAATCGCAATTGAAGAAATAGACATTAAATGAGCTCTATGGAACAACATCCATGCCAATTTAACCTCCCAATAAGAAGGAAACTTTTCCACGAATCTAGAGGAAAAATCGACCCAAGTTAGCTAATAAAAGAGCGGCCCACCAATTCAAGGATGGACCCTAAAACTGGAAAGAAGAATAATCGACACCATACCGCTCGATATAATCAAGAGCCTGAAGGATACACTAACATCATTTTACTTTAAAAAAAAAAAACTTACACAGGGATTATCTAATGCATTGCTTGGGAATATCGGGATGTTCAACCGCGTAAAATAATACAACCTCCTTGAGCACTCGGACTCAATAATTACCTCAGTTACCTACCCAGCCAGAGCAACTAGAGGCACAACACATGCTGCCTCCGGAACATACTTTACTACGGCAATATTAAGAACTGAAACAAGAGCCCTTTAAGTCCAAACATCTGCATCTGCGACAACCTGATAAGCTGCCTAGTGAATAATAGATCCTTGCGGTATATGCGTTGCAAAGATTCTCGTAAAATCATCATAGAGAGCCAAGGGAACCACAAGGCCCCGCTCCCTTACCCATCGCGAGCTCGTACAATTGGGACCTCCGTAACTAGATCGTCAGCACGATCAAAACACTCGGGGCTTCGTCAGTACTAACCCCAGGCCAAACTTCTTCGTCTTGAACTCATACCGTTTGCTGATTTGTCGCACGAGGGTTTCACAATTACCACGAAGGAACTAACGAAAATACTTTTGCATCCTAGACCGACGCACGATTAGGAAAGAAGGAAATGAAACTTCCTAAATGCCATCATAGCCTCTCATAGATAAGTACGGACGTCTACGTACCCATTAGCGAGACTCTACTAGACACTGTCTTAGTCTGGATAGACTCTAAACCGGGCTCTGATACCAACTGACATGACCCGGAATCCGGTTAGGCCGTGCGGGCACCCGATATCCTCCCCTAGACCCGTCGGGCAAACCCTCCAATTAAATTAGGAAAATAAATATAATAATTAGTAAATAAGGACAAGACTTAAGAGAAATCACAGACATACTGATACCTCTAAGCTGTACGAAAGAAATTACAGCTGACTACCCAACATACTAGGTTTAGGGCTTTCCAGACTAGACATCTAAGAGTACAAAAGAAGACAAATACCTCCTGAAGGGAGCAAAATGCAACTGAAATAACCACCAATAAACTTGTGGCCATCCGGAATAAAAGCTGGCTCACCCTGACAGCTAAAGTCGTCTTCGCTCCTTTACAACGTGGCGAACTCAATCCTGGAGCAAACCTGCCGAAACAAAATAGATAGACAAGAAACAAACAACAAACAAGGGTGAGTCAAAAGGACTCAATAAGTGGGGCAGATTAGCCACCTCAAAGAATAGGATAGCTAGCCAGGGAGAAAAGAAACAGGTAAACCAAATTCCTCTTATTTAAATTATGAAAAGACAGAGCCAGATAATAATCAGAAACACGTATGGAATCACAAACTCATTAACCACCAGGAACGTAAGATAGCCAAAACATATAGGTATCCCGAACATATCAACAATCAAAAATACATCTCGTTGCGGCGTGCAACCCGATCCATATATTCATCCCGTTGCGGCATGCAACCCGATCCATATATTCATACTGTTGCGGCGTGCAACCCGATCCCCGCAACCCAGAATACGAGCAAGAAATATATAGGCATACTGAGATATGTCTACGACATAGTATACTTACCGCATACATAAAACACAATACAGTACACATAATAGTCAGTATACGGTGTAATGGGATGGGATGAATGCGGTATGATGCAATGCAGTCACATATGCCTGATACCCATCTCCGGCGCGGGACTCTCATCGTCTACCAGGAGATATATGCAATAATGACCCTTCACCGGCTCGGGACTCTCATCGATTACCGGGAAGTATATGCAATAACGACCCTTCACCGGTGCGGGACTCTCATCGCCAACTGGGAAGTATATGCAATAATGACCCATCACCGGTGCGGGATGTATATGCAATAATGACCCATCACCGGTGCGGGACTCTCGTCGCCAACCGAGAAGTATATGCAAAAATGATCCTTCACCGGTGTGAGACTCTCATCGCCAACCGGGAAGTATATGCAATAATGACCCTTCATCGGTGCGGGACTCTCATCACCAACCGAGAGGTAGATGTAATGCTCAAAACCAGAGTGCAACGCTCATATGCTCAATGCAATACCAACGACAGAGCATAACATATAATATACAATGTAAATTCAAAGCTAACGCGTAATGAGTACGCCTATCGGCAGCTACACACGTAAGGAACACTTGGTAGAAAATCTACGAGGCCAGGTGCCTCCAAAGAAATGGATATAAACACTTACCTCTTCCAAAAGTTGGCATTGCAAATCAACAACCGCTTTATCCTTTGGTTTCATTGCCAAACGATCCCACTCTATTCAATAAGCAGAAAAACATATCAAATTAGGCTAAAGGCTTCATTCCTTACATCTTAGGGCAATCCGGTTAGGAACTTGATACCCACGCGATCGGCCTGTGTGTCCAATGTCCAGCCTCTATAGGGGACTCCAAATCACACATAACATGATCACAATATAAACATAAGCATGTATGAGGCATAACACATGTGGCAACAATAGATATGGACTCAAAGGAATGAGAAGAAAACTCCGGATAGGATTATAGACACAACCTAGAACTCAGAATATATCTAACTCTTTGACTTTTATAAAAATTTCGGCAGAGTTTCCTCTAAAACCGGATGATCCGCAAAAACAGAACCAGCACTATACTATACACGGGAATGGATAGCCGGATAAACTGATAACATAAACATGTTAAACAGATTACAAGAGGAGACGACTGGATGATATAACAAATCCGTGGATAGAATGTTTGGACAGCACCACTGTCCTGCCTTTCGACCTAATTTCTAGAGTGTAGATCAAAGTTATAGAATTCATGGTCTCATGAAAGTTTTAGATATATGTCTTAGGATTTTGGGGATTCTTAAAGCATCTTAATATCAATTTTGTACAAGGCGTTATGATCAATATACTAACAATTGTCCAAAGATCAAAATGATTTTCCAGATTTTGAAACGTTTTGTCTTGCTGATTCGGACGTCTTTCACCTTGGATTTTAGTACCAAATTAAGTATATAAAAGATTTTCTTGATACTATACAAGTTTCTCACAAGAGACACTAAGTTTAGAACTAAGAAAAGCTTCAAAAGCTAAAAGATACCTGCCTTGCCAAAAGAAAGGTTTAGTCTTACATACCTTTGATGCTTCTTGCTTCTAAACCTTGTTTCCCTTCAATTCAACACCTTCTAAAGCTTAAACAAGCTATAATACAACATTTGGGTACTTTACTTAGCCATGAAGTAATTCTAAAACTCAATCTATAGACGAAATTGAAGGTAGCATAACGTTACCTTAATCGCGTAGAGCATTTTGACACAATTTGTCTTCAATTTCGAGTTAAGATTGACGTCCATTCTTCAAAATTATAAAATTTTCTCAACACATAATGAGAGAACTGTTTCTCTCTTTATATTTCTGGAAATGACGAGATATGAAAGGAATTTTCGTTTTATACTTTAAACATTAGTTTTAGTCCTCTTTTACGCTTATGTCCCTCTTTCTGGCCTGACTTCTGATGCTCATATCTTTTTATCTATATATTGTATGAATAAACCGTCCAAAATGTTGGAAACTACACTCCAAGACCTTCAATTTGGTATATGATATGTCCCCAAAAGACCTCATATAATACACAAAATTAATTGTTGAAAAGGCTCCATTACAAGGCAATTCCTCAGTCGGTTTTTCCGAAACTTAAATCCGATTTTTCCCAAACATTATATTCAATATATAAACATCTTATATGGTAATATTATGACTTTAAACTCACTTAAATGATTCTTAACATATCATTAGAATGATATACGTCACTTTGGACATACGGGGTGTAATAATCTTCTCCCGTTAGGAACATTCGTCCTCGAATGTTAAATGAAGTACGTAGAAGCATTAAGCAACGATCTGTTACATACTTGTAGTAGTGAAGAGATGTGAAAGATCAAATTATTTAACTTTTAGCATTTTAGCGGAAGTTAGCCGAACAACCTCAAAATTCACTTTTGAAAAAGCACAAAAGCCACAAATAATCATACAAACCTAACGGCGCTTTCGGATTTTGAATCGGAGCTCATTCGCCAAAATCGAGCTCGAAAATCTCTTTTTAATATTTATCGACAATAAAAACTGAAATTTTCTTCCGATACCTACCAAAAGTGGTCTGATTTAGCTCAAATTTTACAGACAGGTCCTAATGGATATTACGAATATTTTAAAATTATCAGTACGCCAATCGGAGTCCTAACTTCCGAAACGATTGACTGATGTCGTTTCAGTGGGATTTGGTGATTTGTTTGTCTGTCTCCCCTGTTTCTTTTGTTTATGACAAAGGGGGAGAAAAATCTTGTTTAGAACTATGTTTTTATCTTCGAACTGATTATGCTAATGGTATGTAATATTGATGTGATGCTAAGACATTCATATGGTGCCTGTAAATTCTCCTTTTGCTGCTTGTCTAAGTGACATTTGCTAGTTATAGTCGACTTCTTTCAAATTTCATTCTAGTTGACTAACTACCTGTCCATGGTATAGGCTCTATTTTTTTGCTACAGGCATGCACAAAGACAGGGGGAGCATCAAATCAGGGGGAGCTAAAACACTAAGCTCACAACACAGGGAAGTATCATAAAAACATTCAAGTATTGTCATCATCAAAAAGGGGGAGATTGTTGACTCCTGTTTTGATGATTACAATTACTTCTATGTGTTTAATAGCTAACTCAATTTACCTTATATCCTAGGTCTCCAGTCGAATGAAATCTGAGAGATAAAGCCAAGATGCGGCCAAGCTCTATCTATGGAAAATAAATCAGTCGAATGAAAAGTAAAAGGTCAAGATACCGCCAAGTGCTATTTATGGGAAATGGATCAGTACATGCAATCATTGGTTTTGTTGGTCAAAATTACTATCATTGGTGATGAAAAAAACTAAGAGCTGCAGAGATAATTCCCTTCTGATCTAAGGGGACTGGATTAGGAATTATATTGGTTCTGAACCAGTATAAAAATTGATTTTGTCCTTTACTTTCTGCTTAAAAAATTTACTATTCTTCACTGCTTAAGATCTATTCGACTTAGTAGTCGACTAAAACTAAAATAAAAGATTAAAAATTTTAATTCACCTACCTCTTATATCTTCACACATTATGGAATAAATAGTATAACTTAGTGCTAAAACTGTCAAGGGGAGAGGTCATAGAGGAAATATCTCACGGGGACATTCGAACACAAATTCCTAGAAATGTTCATAACTATATTGACATGATAGTTAAAATGAAACCAAAGATTGTAGTTGTTATGGATGGTGATGACAAGACTAGCTGCTTGAACACTCCTACTTGCTTGATCTTCTATAACAAATTTCTTTTAGTTCTTACCTTTCCAGTATTTATGTATATACTACAAGCTATTTTCAGGTAATGGTGATAAATTTCAATACCATTATATGAAGTTCCAGAATATTTTATCTAACAGCTCCATTCATAAGGGGAGATATTAAGCATCCATCAATACCAGAAACAAATAAAAGTTTAATTAGCTACAGGTAACCAGCAAATGATAATGTAGCGACATAGTAACATACACTCAAAGCAATAAAATAAATTGAAGACTTGGGTAAGTTATTACTCACTTGGTATGATCATCAGATGAATACTCATACTTCTGTAGGTCATGCCGAAGCCTGGACATTGGAATGTTGAGCTAATATCAATTCTTTTAATTGCTTCACTTCTTTCATCTTATTTTCTAGATTTGACAAGCGATCCCTCAAAAATTAATTTTCTTCTCGAGATGAGCGTAGCTCAGATAGTAATTCAGACCTTGAGGATGTACCACCTTTCAAGTCTTTCGGCCTCACTCCACCCTCAAAGCCAACTACATGGCTAGGACTTTGAGGTCCAAAGCATTTTTCCACAATTTCTATGCTAGGAAGAGACGGTTCAGACTGTACTAGTTCTTGAATTTGAGCCTACAAATATATAGTGATTTCAGTAAGAACCAATATGAACTAAAAGTAAAGTATATATTCAATAAACCAAACGCATGTGTTTATCAATTGTTTCAGAATCAAAAAGTGTGTGATTCTTCTTGCGAGTCTCAAAGAAAATAGTTGCCAAGTCTGGTAGTTCGCCATCTTTCCCGCCCTTTACATCAAAATAATCATGTCAAATGAAGTATCGTCAAAACTTGGATGAAAATGAATGAGATTTTATGATAACACCTTTTGATAGATGATCTCTCTGATTGGCTTGCTACAAATATGATGAAGCATCTTCAACTTAGCTCTATTTTTTGCATTTCTATTGCTTCTCGCCTATATTTGTGTAATAACATTAATTAAATTTAAATGTCACCAATAATTTCTAAATTAAAAGACAATAATATGACAATACAATTTCATTGATACATATTATGTCAAACCTGATAAGTTTATATAGAAAAGTGTTCCTTTACCAACTGATAGGATCATAAACACTAAGGATAGACAACAAGCAACCAAATGATAAAATCAACGACATAATGTAAAGATACAAGGGAATAGGGGGATAGATAGAAAAAAAAAAATGAATCAAATCTCACAATAGTAGGTAAATTAGAACACTACAAACAAATTATAATACCCTAATTTAGACAATAAAATCAAAGATACATATCCAAAGGGGAAGAGACTTGAACTCAAGCAATGGATCTCTCACACAAGAGAATCCAAGAGAGATCCAAGAAGAGGAAAAGATATACAAACCATAAATACTCTCACAAGAGTATTCTCAATCATTCATCATCTAAAATCTCACTCTAAAACCTTAGAATTAGGCTATTTATAGTAGCTAGTTAAATACAAGGATAAATAAACTAAATAGCCCCTACTGCTGATTCTGGAAATCGGGACCGCGCCTTGGATGTCGCGATCGCATTGAGTATCTCGCAGTCGCATCCAATAATGTTCTGTGTCCATCGTAATCGTGCTTTGTATTCTCGTAATCGCGCACTTGAGCTGACTGCTTCTGCATGATTGCGCCTGTTGTCTCGCGATCGCGTGCATCCAAATTCTAGTAATCTCTCATTTACTTGTTTGGCTAATCCTTTGGCTTGATTTTAGGCTTCCTAGCCTTTTGAAGCATTCCAAGCTCCTGATGTTGAACGTGAATCCTACATGACTTCGAGTACTAATTCGGTTCACATCATTCCCTCCTTCTTTAAAGGAATTCGTCCTCGAATTTATACCTTCTAGCACACCTAAAGATTCTTCTTTACCATGGCTTTTCAAATGTAAGCTCAGTTAATCATTTGGAGACTTCACCTTGGTCTCCTCTTTTTCTTCCAAGCATGGAACCACTTCCAAGGAAGGATTCCAAAATTTAGCTTCTGTAAGAGTACCTTCAAGAGACACAAAACAACTAGAGAAACAAGAAAGGTTAGAGTCATAAGAATAAGGAAAATCATCACCCTCACTCTTTTGTTTTTCCTCTTTCTTTTCTCTTATTTTATTTTCACACTCTTCTCTCTTTTCTTTTGACAACTCACTCAGTTCATTCAAGTCAAGCTCTTATTTTTCCTTTCTTGAGTTGCAACTTGCCACTCCCTTACTCCTCTCTATCTTTTCTCTCTCAAATTCATTTGGACTAGGACATGTGCCATGAATCCCTTTGGAAGGAGTAGGAGTACTCTTCACCTCAACTCTCAATTTTTTTCTCCTTAAGAACGTTCACCCAACCTTTGCCTCAACTCCTTTGCTTTTGTCTTTCTTGCCACTTCTTGCATTCTCAAATAAACCTCTTTGACTTTAATTTGAGGAGAGACTTAAAGAATAAACTTTTGGTCTCTTAAATTGAGAGAATACTTTCCCAACTCCTCACTATACTTGAAATTTCTAGCAAGCTTCCATGGTATCCCCAACAAGTGACAAAAGGCTACAAATTTCCAACTTTAATTGCTCAACCAAAGAAACACTTGCGACATTAGTACGACTTCTATAATCAATGATCATAGCACAAATGCACTCTCAAACACTACAAGTTGTATGGATGAATTTCTTTCTTTCCTCCCAATATTGCTCCACACAAACTTAATCATACTCATGGTTTTCTACAAAATGATTTCATTTAAACAAAGTTCTCAAATCATTGTTAAAAAAAGAGAAATCATTTGTAGCACATGTAGCACTTTTTCTCACTTTATGCCTCAAGTTTCCTTTCACATAAGAATTGGAGACATTGAATCTTTTAGCACAATTAGGAGATGTAAGCTCTCCTTTTCTCATTGAGCAATTACTACTTCTTTTCAATCCAATAGAAAGACCACTATTATTCTCTTATTTAATTTTAGACACACAAAGAGAAGATGCAAAAGAACAATCTTTATAATAAACTCCATTATCAATTCCCTCTATGTCACTATCCACATTTTTAAGTTCATCACAAGAAGAGTAAGTAGGAACATTGTACCTTGAAGCATCACTATCATCAACTCCAAGACTTGAAGCATAGGAGTTTTATCATCAAATTCATCCTCATAATCCTCATAGTCTCCACAAGCTCTATGATCATCATAGTAACTCGCTCCATCACCATAAGAGTTATAGTTCCCCGAATCTTCATAGCAACTCTGCCATCATCATAGGAACCATAGTCTCCGCAATCATCATAGCAACTCCCATTATCTCCATAGGAGTCATAACCTCCGCCATCATCATCCGAGGACATAGTTGCAACAACAAAGAGAAAAGGACCTCACAAATTCACTCCCTCACGTGTATCACTCAATATATCGCTACTCAATTTTATTTTCACTCGCGTATACATTAAGGTCAATGGCTTTTGTGACCATACTCTAATGTTCTCACCACTCAAGGGTTCCCTTAATCTCTTCAAGGTACTACAACCTCAAATTCTCAAGGTAAGTATCCATGCTTCGGTTCGGAGTGGAATTTATAAGACACCAAAGAAACAGACAAAGACACATGAACGGACTAGGAACAAATAAACATACCACAAAACTAAAAGAGAAAAGCACGAATTGAATTAGGACGAAACGATATTGGAATTGGATAAAATTTTGTGTGTGATCTAGAAACTTACTGTATTTGATGATATGAAAGGGGTTTGGGTGACTTAAAACTGTTTAGGGGCTTTTCTGAGCAATCTATAAAGTGGATGTTTTTTTGTCTTGCGCTATCGCGTGAGTTTTGTCGCGATCGCGAAGAAGAAACTAAAAGCCTTGTGTTGTTGCCGCGCAATCGCGAAGAACAATCAGACAATAGGTCTGCGCGATCGCGATAGTGGGAACGCTATCACGAAGAACAATTCTGGGTTTATGAACAATCTAATTTCTGGAAATTTTCTTCAGTTGAATCTTCACAAATCGGCTTGGTTTTTCTTTTCAAATTTGAGGTATAAGCTCCTTGTGAGTCCGCTAACAAACACTGATGCTCAATTCTTCAAAAATAATATGCAACTCGAAAAAGCCCCAAATCACTTGTTGAAAAACTCTAGATTTTGAATCTTCAAATTGATGCTCCAAACATTGTTTGTTGTTCAATTCCTTCCAAACACAGCTGCTAGTATCAACAATCAACAACTTCCAATAGAAATTTCATCTAAACAAACCCTGAATCTATGACTCAACTTTTCTTTGGGATTTTGAATTTTTGATTTTTTTTTTTTTGATTTTTATATTTAGAAGATCAAAACCTAGACATTGTTTGTAGAAACAAACACCGATCCGAGCTCTGATACCAAATAATAAGATCCTAAACACTAAGGATTGAAAACAAGCAACCAAATGATAAAACCAATGACGCAAGAGAATCCAAGAGAGATACAAGAAAAGGAAAAGGGGTACAGCCCATAAACACTCTCACAATAGTATTATCAATTATTCATCATCTAAAATCTCACTCTAAAGCCCTAGAATTAGGCTATTTATAGTAGCTATTTAAATATAAAGTAAATGTACTAAATAGCCCCTATTGCTGATTCTAGAAATTTGGCCTTGTCATTCTTCATCGCGACCGTGCCTTGGATGTCGCGATTGCGCCTTGGATATCGCGATCGCACCATGTGACATGAAGCTTCATCATGACCGCGTTGAGTATCTCGTAGTCGCATCCAATAATATTCTGAGTCCATCGCAATCGCGCCTTATATTCTCGCGATCGCGCACTTGAGCTGACTGCTTCTACGCAATCGCGCCTGTTGTCCCGTGATCGCGTGCATCCAAATTTCAGTAAGCTCTCATTTGCTTATTTGGCCAATCCTTTAGCTTGATTCTTGGCTTCCATGCCCTTTTGAAGCATTCCAAGCTCCTGATGTTGAGCGTGAACCCTCTATGGCTTCGAGTACTAATCCGGTTCGCATCACCAACCATTCCCATTGTCTCTTGTCTACCCCATCGGGTATATTTCTAAGAGCCTCTTGGATAGACTTACCCTTCACATACTTTGCATGCAAATGTCCTCTCCATTAGTTCCATAAGTTTTTCATCCATATAAACATATGCTCGCGATGAATATTCATTTCATCACTCTCTAATTTATCCTGCAATAACCCAACAATAGCTTAAATAAAAAAAATCATCTAAGGAGCTGTTAAACTATTCAGTAAAATGCATGGTATTTTTTCAACTACAGGTTACTTTAACTAATAAAAAGAAATGGGAGTACTAATCTTCTACATTGAATGTCAATTACTAGAAAAACTTCTTATATGTGTTTAAACTATTAGTCAAGGAACACGAGTTGTACTACATCAATAATTTTGCAAAAACCTGAAAGTCATGACTTTGGGAAGTTCTTAAGAACATAGGTTACCTATATCATCTCCTATCACATGGCTTTCTAGATGTGTTAAAGTCAAACATCAAAGGCTATAGAAAATGAACATTCACATGGGAGACACTAGTTGCTGTCTATGCACCAGGTCTGCTTGCATCTTTGTGTGCAGAAAATTTGCTTTACCTGCCCTTATTTTATAACTTTCTAATTTTCCTTTTGACATTTCTTAGTTATTATGTCTTCAAAAAATAAAAATTATGGAAGTTGAATAAAAGGAGTCCATTTATACCAATATCTCTAGCAAAAAAAGGAAGAGAAAATGGAAAGGGATAACTCATAAGTTAAGTGAAGCAGGTTCACAGCCGCAGTCTAAACCCAATAAAAGAAGAACTAATAACAGCCAAACTTTGTCAAAGAAGATTCTTTACCAGATGTCGTTGCTCTTAAACTTCAAATAAGACTTCTAAAGGTGAAAACTTCCTTTTTAAGCGTTATTCTACAATGCAGAAGTTGGCACAAGCTTAAAACCTGATGGAAAAGATCAATTGCTTTTTTGTAACAAGAGGAGCTTTCTGCTCTAAAAAGACAGAATGTGTCTAGAACTTTTGTCATTTGATCAATCAACTATTTAGGGAGATTCTAGACCAGATGATGACGTAGTTCTGATGAATTGGTGCTTGAGATAGATCAACATGGTAGTTTAATCACAAGGGAGTCCAAGGGCATCATAAGATTATCCTCCAAATAGGTATACCATATTGCTTCATGCAGCAAGTAGAAAATATTATGTACTTACTACTATTCTTTCCAGTTGGCAGTCCAGATTTTGGTACATCACCGTCAAATGTACAAATACTGAAGAATATAATAGTGTAGAAACTAATATTTAACTTAGTTTCAGTTAACATTAACCAAGGCTAAAGTTGCCTGAATGTGTTACCATAGAATCACTATGTATATTATTATTGAGAAGTGTAAATAGCAGTGAATCCATATGAATGAAACTGAAGTGAGATGACGAGATTAGTGTCCAGATGCCATATAACTCTGATATTTTTAATCTTCCAGGAGACACTATATTAATCTTCCAAGAGAATAGCATAATTGATGAAGATGTAATATATGAAAAGCATATATGATGACTGAATATAAGTGTGTAATTTCTTAATTAAATGCAACAGACAACCAAGAATGAAAATATTAAGGACATAATTATGAATGGAAAACAGAGTAATTTCTTAAATGCAACAAACTAAAAGATTCTAAAATCTGCCAATAGACACATATCACAATTTAATTACCTCAATTGCTGCCACATGCGATTTAACTTTTCTTCATTAATGTCATGCCACGATGGTATTGCCAGTAGACACATATTACGATCACGAACCAATTTTTCCAAGTGCCTTGAAAACGATTTGTCAGTCTCTCCAACCATTCGATTATTGTAAAATGTAACTTTCAGCTTCTGTCCCACTTCAAGTGATGCAATTTCTTTGCACTTGTTCTTTTGTCGAACTTTTTTTTACCTTTTCGATAGAACATGAACCTAAATTTTTATATAATTTCTAAATTTTTGAGAATATCATAGAAGTAAGCAAATAAATTATCATATAAGAATCAAATTTTATACTTAAAGTCATACAGGTTTGCAAAACTGTTATCATATAGGACAATATATTTGATAAATCATACTTGTTTCAACTGTTTGGATGTATTGCATATCTTGGTCAGTAGTTGGAGGCAATGTAGTATCAATGTGCACATGGTCTTTCTCAAAAAACTAAGGGATTTTTATTTGTTGCTCGTATTCCTTTACCAGCAGATTTGGTAATATCTGTTCATGCACTCTTAGAAGGTGGACTATCATATACAGAACTCTGATGGAAAGATCCCACTTATGTTCCAACACCTCTAAAGGGCACATAGATCTAAGCCTTCGCCCTTCTCCTTTTGCTATAGCACCTGGTTCCAGAAAATTATATTAGTTAAAACATTAGAATTGAAAGCTAAAGCTTCTAAAAAGAACACACCACATTTAAAAAACTATACTTGTGTTTCAAGTTGCACATGTTCTTTTTCAAGAATCAAGGGTTTTTAATTGGGCGCATTTCTCGACCAGCAGATATGAACCCTCGTCTTTCTCGCTTCCCTATATCACCTGGTGCAAGGAATTTATTAATAAAGATACTAGAATTTAAATTTAGCTATGCATATTTAGAACTCAATAGATATGAGTAAAAACATAAGAAACCAAACCCGCTTCACATGCTTGGTTGTATTTTATAACTTGATCAGTAGATGGAGGCACAAGAAAGTCAGTTTCATGCCCTTTCTCAAAAACAAAGGGATTCGTATTTGTTGTTCGCATCCCTTGACCAACATATATGGTAGAAGTTGGTCTTGTACTATTAGAAGGTGTTTTCATTCTTTGACTCGTATAAAGAGAAATCTGACAGGAAGTTGTCACATTATCTATAGACGCCCTCAAAGAGATCATAGATCTAAGCCCAAGCCGTCGCCCTCTTCCTCGTCCCTTACCTAAAGCACATGGTGCAACAAATGCATGTCTTTTAGTAGCCTTCAAAGCTGATCCTACCCCATTTCCAGCCTTCACAGTTGATGGTTTCATATTAAACCTGCAAATCGAATCAAAAGAGAAAATGATAAGAATGTTATCTGGAAGATAATGTATTAACTAAAAGGATTCATGCAATCAGAAAATATAACAACGAATATTCTAACACATAAAGAGATACTTTACCTCATCCGTTCTTTTTCATTTATTTTGTATAATGTTCTTTAAATCTACAACATCATTGTATATTGTTTGCTCAATCACAAAGGTATCACGAGGTGGAATCTTCCTTACCACTTGCCACCCTTTATTGGAATTATCACTGGCATAAAACACTTGAGAGGCTTGCTCAGCTAATACAAAAGGCTTATTTATTTTTATAAATCGATCTGGATTAATGCTTACAAAATTATACTCATCCTTTTTAACTCATTTTGTTTTATCATACACATCAAACCAATTATATCGAAACAAAACCAGTCTTCTACCCCAGAAAAATTGCAATTCAACATCTGTTAAAACTCCATAGTAATCAAGGTTCTCACTATCTTTATCAGTCTCACCAACAACAACCACACCATAATTTTGAGTCCTTAATTGTTTGTCATAATCGTCTACATGAAATCTATATCCATTAACAATGTAGCCATTAAAATGTCTCATATATGGGGTGGGACCACGTGAAAGTGAGAGTAGATCTTTCATGATTTCACTGTTATCTTCTTTACACAGTTGTGCAAACCTATCAACAAAATAAAGTTGATTACTTTAAAATGAGTAAACAACATTAAATTGCTGGATTTGACAGGTTAACATTACTTAATCTAACTTTAAACGATTCAAATAATTCTTTATTCTATTTTGCATCGGACAAGTGCTGAGTAGTATCTCCATGAGTTTGTGCAAACTCTCTATAAAATTTGATGTAAACCTCAAATATTATATAAAAAGAGGAACAATCCTGAAGGAAATAAGGAGAACCAAGAGAACTGAAGAAAGAATTATCATACTCTAGAAATGGTAGAACCTCATCACAATTCTTCAATATGTAAATGTATGCCTATTCCAATGCATTTTCATCTAGATCATGACACTTTCTAGCTCGTAAAGTTTTTCCAGGCTTACAGAATAGAGATAAACCTCCATAAAATGTCTTTAAACCACCATCATAGTTTCATTCAAGCCGATTAAACTTGGTGTCAATTCCATGAATATACTTGAACATGATGTCATACATTCATTTGCAATGTGACCCTCTGCAATAGAACCTTCTGCACAAGCCCTAGTACCGATAGAGATTTCAGAAAATATAGCCACCGCTCCACCTGATACATCCACCGATAATGAATAGACCAGCAATTAGAGCTTCATTAGCTAAATGAATAGGCAAGTGCACCATCACATCAAAAAAAGAAGGAGGAAAAACTTTTTCTAACTTGCATAGAGTTGAAGGAATTTGGGCTTCAATTTATTTCAAGTCATCCATGATTAATGTCTTTGATCCAAGAATATTAAAAAATAAAGATAACTCAATACGTAGTTCACACACTTCTTTAGACAACATACCACGTAGTGCTAGAGAGAGTAAATATTGTAGAAGAACATGACAATCATGACTCCTTTAGCTATAAATCTTATGATCTTTTAAATTCACACATTGAGAAATATTAGATGAAAATTTATCAGGGGCCTTTAAATTCTTTAAGAAAAGACACAAGTTATGCTTTTCTTGGGGAGATAAGGTGTAACTTGCAGGTGGAACTTCATATTTTTCTCCTTTTCTGATGGGGTGCAATTCCGGCCTGATGTTCATTTCTTGCAAATCTAGCCGACTATTAATGGTGTCCTTGGTCTTTCCCTTGATATTCATGATTGTCCCCAATATATTATCAAATATATTTTCCTCAATATGCATCACATCGAAATTATGTAGCAACAAGATAGATTTTCAATGTGGAAGTTTAAAAATATACTCTTCTTGTTCCAATTATTCTTTCGATTATTATGTGATATCTTTACCTTTTTCTTTGGATCCTTTGTTAACCGTAGCCCTTCAAGATCCCGCACTTGATCAAGTATCTCAATACCAGAGCATATTTTCGGTGGGAGCCTCTACTTTTTTGTGCCATCAAATGAATCTTCATTACCCTCTATTTGTGATTAATAGGAAGGTGACACGACCCGAAATCCGGTTAGGCCGTGCGGGCACCCGACATCCTCCCCTAGACTAGTCGGGCGAACCCTTACCAATTAAGTTAGAAAAATAAATATAATAATTCATAAATAACGACAAGACTTAAAAAAAACACAGACATACTGATACCTATAAGCTGTACAAAAGAAATTACAGCTGACTACCCAACATGCTAAGTTTAGGGCTATCCAGACTAGACATCTAAGAGTACAAAAGAAGACAGATACCTCCTGAAGGAAGCAAAATGAAACTGAAATAATAACCAATAAACTGGTGGCCATCCGAAATAAAAGCTGCCTCACCCTGACAGCTGAAGTCGTCTTCGCTCCTTCAAAACGTGGCTAACTCAATTCTGGAGCAAACCTACCGAAACGAAATACATAGACAAGAAACAAACAACAAACAAGGATGAGTCAAAAGGACTCAATAAGTGGGGCAGACTAGCCACCTCAAAGAATAGGATGGCTAGCTAGGGAGAAAAGAAACAGATGAACCAAATTCCTCTTATTTAAATTATGAAATGGCAGAGCCAGATAATAACTGGAAATACGTATGGAATCAAAAACTCATTAACAACTAGGAACGTAAGATAGCCAGAACATATAGCTATCCCGAACATATCAACATTCAGAAATACATCATACCGTCGCGGTGTTCAACCCGATCCATATATTTATATCGTTGCGGCGTGAACCCCCGATTCGTATATTTATACCGTTACAGCGTGCAACCCGATCCCCGAAACCCAGAATACGAGCCAGAAATATATAGGCAAACTGAGATATGTCCACAACATGGTGTACAAAATGCATACATAAAACACAACAAAATACACACAATAGTCAGTATGCGGTGCAATGTGATGGGATGAATGCGGTATGATGCAATGCAGTCACATATGCCTGATACCTATCTCCGGCGCGAGACTCTCATCGTCTACTAGGAGATATATGCAATAATGACCCTTCACCAGCTCGGGACTCTCATCGATTACCGGGAAGTATATGTAATGATGACCCTTCACCGGTGCGGGACTCTCATCGCCAACCGGGAAGTATATACAATAATGACCCTTCGCCGGTGTGGGACTCTCATCGCCAACGGGAAAGTATATGCAATAATGACCCTTCGCCGGTGCCGGGACTCTCATAGCCAATCGGGAAGTATATGCAATAATGACCCTTCTCCGGTGCGGGACTCCATCGCCAACGGGGAAGTATATGTAGTAAAGACCCTTCGTCGGTGCGTTACTCATCGCCAACCGGGATGTATATGCAGTAATGACCCTTTGATAAGGATCAAACTAAACACAATAAAAAGATAAGAGAGCGAGACACTTCTCGAACTCCCTACGAGGTAACTACGGAGAACTCGTTCCGTAATACCCTCGTATCAGCGTCAAGGAAGGACCTACACTATATAACTACCCTCGAGACGACAACGGACTCGCAAGTAGAATGATCGGGGGGTTGGGGGTCAACTCGAATCTACTAGTAAACTCAAACCAACTCAAAAGGTTTTTCATTTTAAGAGAATCCTCTCTTGAACATTGTTCATTCAATCATTCATCATCATAGCTAATAATGGAAAATGAAAGGCTAATTGAAGTATTTATAGGCCTCTCCTAGACATTAATAAAAGGCCTAAAGTACCCTTAAGTAGATTCTAAAGTCATAAGCCACGTAGGGCTATAATAGGAATTACATAGGATAAAAACTAGAAATCTCGCAACCTATTCAGCAACAAGGCGCCCCGCCTAGTGTAGTAGGTGCCCCGCCTAGTCTCCAGTAGGCGCCCCAAGTAGGTGGTCTGCCCCTTTAGTGGGCGGCCAGGAATCCAGAGAGTGAGCATGAAGTGGGCGGTCCGCCACTTTGACTATGCGGTCTGCCCCTTCTTGGGTAGCCTTGAAACGCTCCGAAATGGATCCCGAATGCTCCTCGTTCCATGGCGTTCCAATGCATAAGCTCTTCCTTGGCCTTGGATGGTGCTTTTGGATAGTTGCTCGACTTGCCCCGCATCATCCTCCCCTTCTTGAGAAGATTTCGTCCTCGAAATCAAGGCTTTGTCTCTCATGGCTCTATCAACTCCTCGGGGTGGCCAAGAATCTCCTGCTTTGTTCCTCTTGATCGTCACTTTGTCATAGGTTTCTTCCAAGATCTTCCTCTCCTTAGCATGGAGCTTAGAACCTACAAGCAACGACAAGCAAACACAAGCAAACTTCTTACTTTGAAAGTAGGTTAGTGCAAGAAGTGTGGAAAACACACTCTTGTGATATAACCAAGCATCAATAATAATCATGAATATCAAGTCTCCAAAGAGAACCATAAGTACTTGGTTAAAGATCAACATGCACTCAACAAGATAATGAGCAAAGAGGCCATGGGGATATGGAAAATGCCAGATCAAGCTATCAAAATCCCCTTGAACCTTAAGCTCAAGATCAACGCACCAATCTATCCTCGTGGTGTGATTAACATGTGGACTGGAGTGAATCAAATATCCCAACCTACAATTAGGATCAAGCACTCTACTCCCCTTCTTTAGAGCATACTTACCCACACCAAGGGATTCCTCTTCCCCTCCCATTTCATCAACTAGGCAACCCTTCTCAAAAGACAAGCTCTCAAGGAAGGCATTGATGATGGACTCTTCTTCATCATAACCCCAACAAGCAATAGTAGGGTCACTCAAAGAACCATCTACCTCACCCAAATTCTCAAGCAATGGGTTGCCTAAGGAATTGCACCATGGGGGTTCCATCCTACTATTCACCCTAGTCCGATATAAGTCATTACCACTAATGAGGATGCCTTCAAATAATGGAATGGTAAAAACATGCATCTCACTATTATGATCAAGCATAGACAAGTTATCAAGACTAGGTTAACTTGAGGAGTCATCATAGACAACCTTGTCCAATTCATGCAATTTGGACTCCTGAAGGTCAATTTCATCTTTACCACAACACATTGGCCCACCAAATAGAAGCAAATCAATAAGGACATGATCAACTATCTCATCTTCCCCTTTGTCAAAGGTTGGTGGTGTGTCATAGCAAAGGTCACAATCATTGTCAACTATCAAATCTACACTAGGGAGGGGTTCAATGAACAATGAGCTCACATCATGATGTAGAACCGGCGGAATTGCCCAACCCTTTCTTTCCTTGAAGTCAATCTGGAGCGGGAGCTACTGGCATAATGACCCTCCCAACTAGTGTTTCACAAGCACACTCAAGTTGACAACTAGACTCTTCACTAGTGGTATACTCACTAGATGCATCAAAAACACCAACTAGTGTTGAGTCATCACAAGACAAGTAGCTAGTAGGCTCATGAAAAGGTGAAGTAACACTTACATTTGTAGTACTTCCTTGATCACTTACAAGGTTTGAAGTGTCATATGCAACTCCTCCTTCATGAAGCTCACATTGAGAACTTTCCTCCTCTTGTCTTTCCTTCCAAGCACATGGTTGAGGCTCCAATGGCTTGTCTTCAAATGTACCTACACAAGAACTTTCACAAAAAAAAGTAGAAGATGAAGAAGGGTCAGAACAATGGGTGCTCTCACTCTCAATTTTTCCTTTCTCACCTCTCATCTCTCTCAATTTTACCTCATGGTCAAGTGTAGTTTGTGGTGACAATCCACTCACATCACTCCTCAATTCCTCTCCTTTTTCCTCTCTTTGATTGTCACCGGTCACTCCCTCACTTCTCTCTATCTTTTCTTTCTCATTTGAAGTGGAGTGACTCTCATTTTCATCATGCAATGGAAAGATAATGAGATTGTTTGCCTCGGGTTCAAGTACAATGGGTGACTTTGCTTTAGCCGCCTCCCTCAACTCCTTCATTTACTTGTAGTCTTCCCTTACTTGCCTTGGAGTCAAAGGTCTAAGCACATACTTCCTCCCATCTTGCTTGACCGTGTAGGAGTTGGTCCGACCATCATGCACAACACATCTATCATATTGCCATGGTCTCCCAAACAATAGATGGCAAGCTTGCATTGGGACAACATCAAACAAGACCTTATCTTTATAGTTCCCAATGCTAAACTCAAGCAACACTTGCTTCACCACCTTAAGTTCACCACACTCACTAAGCCATTGTAAGCGATATGGGTTTGGATGCTTTCGAGTGGGCAACTTCAATTGGGAAATCAAGGATTGGCTCACTATATTGGCACAACTCCCCGAATCAACAACCATTGAGCACACTTGCCCCATCACACGACATCTACCATGAAAGAGGTTTTCTCTTTGATCATTTTCCACCTCCTCTTCCATGAAAATGGTACTCAAGCTCCTCCTAACCACCAAGAACATGTGAGGACCATCATCATCCTCTACGACATCCTCACATTCAACTTCCTCATCCTCCTCTACTCCCTCATTTTCAGACTCACTTTCTTGCTCATATACCAAATTACCAACTACAACCATGGTTCATTTTGTAGGGCAATCTTTAGAAATATGCCCAAAGCCCTTGCACTTATAGCATTGAGTAGAAGTAGAAGTAGGATTACTCAAGCGAGTTTTAGAAGTACCTTCCAAGTGTGGTGTGGTCTTCTCATATGGCTTCTTCACTTCTTTGCTTGCACTTGCACTTGGAAAGTTTGCACTTGGAGTCTTCCACTCTTTTGGTTTGCTTGTTGTAGTAGGGGTTTTGCCTTTGAACTTCTCTCATTTAAGCCAAGCCTCGGCATCAATTGCGGCTTCAAACATATCTTGAAGAGAGAGATAATGATGCAACCTCAATTGAGAAGCTATACCATAGCTCAAGTCATTCTTGAAACGGATCATGGCTTCTTCTTCACCTTCGGTATCCATATCCAATGCCATCCGGGTCTTTTCAAATTCATCATGGTACTCATGCACCGTTTTGACACCTTGTTTTAGATCATAGAGCTTCTTGAGTTGCTCTTGTCGGTACCTTGGAGTTATGTACTTGGTACTCATGAGCCCTTTCAATTCATCCCAAGTCACATTCAAGTGCAAATTCATCCTTCTCCTTGACCTCTTCATGGACTCCCACCACGTAGAAGCATAGGTCTCAAAGGTAGAAATAGCATAGGTACCCTTTCTTTCCTCGGTAATCTCATTGGTGTCGAAAACCCTCTCCATAAGTAGTACCCATTCCATGTATGCCTCTGGATTACAAGTTCCCTTAAAGGATGGAAGATTGAGCTTGACACTATTGAGGTTGCTGTTGTTGTCACGTACCCCATAGTTAGGCTCCGGTTGGCCTCCATAATGATCATCATGAGCAACATACTCCCTCCTAGCATTCCCTCTAGCATATCCCATGGGTGGCCCTCGACCTCGGCCTATACCCCTATCCACGTTTTGACCCCAATGCATTTGCCTCCTAGGTTGATAAGGAACATCATACCCATAGGCTTCATCACCATACCCAACCTCCTCCTCTTCATGAACTTCATCAATTTGCTCAAGAGGTGGAGCATTCCGCACGGGTCTTCGAAGTGGAGCATTTCCTTGGGGATTGCCCCAGTTGTGGGGGTTGCCCACGGGTTGGGTGTTGCCCAACACACACTCTTGAAGAGCTTCAACTTTTTTTTGTTCATATCTCTTGGTTAGCTCCACAAAGTGTCGGGGAGTCATAGGAGTGCTATGACTTGTGCCCTCTCTGGATTCAATTTGGACACTCAGAGTCCTCCTCTCACCGGTCTCAACTTGATTCCTCTCGACGGACTCAAGTCTCAAGGTTATGTCCTCCAACTTGGCTATAACGGTAGCCATGAAATTTTTCATAGGATCATCTCCATCGGTTGCCATTGTACCTACGAAATCAACAAACGTTAGTAAAACACCTCACACACACCCTCACGTGTATAACACTCGGGTCACTCGTTTAGTGGTGGTGGATATTTCACTCAAGTTTGAGTCTAGAAGCTTCAAGTAGTTGATCAACGAACCACAACTCAATCACTCACTACACAAGTCCAATGCTCTCCGGGGTGAGTGGAGTTAATGGGACTCTATTGGACGATAAGCACTTTCAGGTGAGGACTTGAGTCAAATGATACTACAGATCTTCTTTGAATTCTAGTCTCTTTTCTAAGGCACGATGATCCTATAAGCTTCGAAGGGCTAGCACAATTCAAGTAGGTAAGATTACTCAAAGAAGTACTAGCTAGATGCAATGCAATCAAAGAAACAAGAGAACCTGCGAAAATCTACCCGTTCCCAAATCTCAGCAAAACAAGCGCCTCACTTACCCAGAGTCGGCGGTCCGCCTGGTTCTCAACAGAGGAAAGTAGGCGCCCCGCCTCTGTAAAGGGGCGGTCCGCGTCTGAGAATCAGAGAGTTGGGTAGGCGCCCCGCCTACTATTCGGGCGGTCCGCCTACTGCAAATTCCAGAACAGTTCAATAACGTTTTTCTTGCCTTTGGCACCCACAAATCCAATAATTCACACGTTGTTTTAGCAATCCGAAGGTACCCAAACGTTGTTTCAATCACAGAGATCAAACCCCAATAAATTTTATCAAGCCCCAATAAAAAACCAACAATCTACCATGCTCATCATGTTCATAGCTAGGGTTTCAAGCTTTTCAAATTTTCAAGGGTTTCAAATTTTCAATTCATGGGATACAACTCCAAACCATGTGTTTTGGGTACCAACATAATGGGTTTCCAATAAGGAACAAACCCCAATAACAATTACAACACGAATCAATCAAATGAGCAAGATAAGCCGAATTTTTGGTATTTTCAACTTTTTTCTATTTTTTTGTGATTTTCTTCTTTCAATAACAACAACACGAAAACTAAAGATAGGAATCGACCTAGGCACGAAGAATCAAGGGTCGGGGGTTTGTAAAAACAAAACCCGAGCCTTGCTCTGATACCAAGATGATAAGGATCAAACTAAACACAATAAAAAGATAAGAGAGCGAGACACTTCTCGAACTCCCTACGAGGTAACTACGGAGAACTCGTTCCGTAATACCCTCGTATCGGCGTCAAGGAAGGACCTACATTATGCAACTACCCTCGAGACGACAACGGACTCGCAAGTAGAATGATCGGGGGTTTGGGGTTCAACAAGAATCCACTAGTAAACTCAAACCAACTCAAAAGGTTTTTCATTCTAAGAGAATCCTCTCTTGAACATTGTTCATTCAATCATTCATCATCATAGCTAACTAAGGAAAATGAAAGGCTAATTGAAGTATTCATAGGCCTCTCCTAGACATTAATGAAAGGCCTAAAGTACCCTTAAGTAGATTCTAAAGTCATAAGCCACGTAGGGCTATAATAGGAATTACATAGGAGAAAAACAAGAAATCCCGCAACCTATTCAGAACCTAGGCGCCCCGCCTAGTGTAGTATGCGCTCCGCCTAGTCTCCAGTAGGCGCCCCAAGCAGGTGGTCCGCCCCTTTAATGGGCGGCCAGGAATCCAGAGAGTGAGCATGAAGTGGGCGGTCCGCCCCTATGACTAGGTGGTCTGCCCCTTCTTGGGCAGCCTTGAAACGCTCCGAAATGGATCCCGAATGCTCCTCGTTCCATGGCGTTCCAATGCATAAGCTCTTCCTTGGCCTTGGATGGTGCTTTTGGATGGTTGCTCGACTTGCCCCACATCACCCTTCGCCAGTGCGGGAATCTCATCGCCATGCGGGAAGTATATGCAATAATGACCCTTCGCCGGTGCGGGACTCTCATCGCCAACCGGGAAGTATATGCAATAATGGTCCTTCGCCGGTGCGGGACTCTCATCGCCAACCGGGAAGTATATGCAGTAATGACCCTTCGCCGGCTCGGGACTCTCATCGATTACCGAAAAGTATATGCAATAATGACAGCCAGAGTACAATTCTCAGATACTCAATGCAATACTAGCAACATAACATAACATATAATATACAACGTAAATTCAAAGCTAAGGCGTAATGAGTACGCCTATCGGCAGCTACACACGTAAAGAACACGTGGTAGAAAATCCATGAGGCCAAATGCCTCCAAAGAAATGGATATAATCACTTACCTCTTCCAAAAGTTATCATTGCTAATCAACAACCGCTTTATCCTTTGGTTTTATTGCCAAACGATCCCACTCTATTCAATAAGCAGAAAAATAAATCAAATTAGGCTAAAGGCTTCTTTCCTCACATCTTAGGGCAATCCGGTTAGGAACCTGATACCCTATTTGCATACGCAATACGCAGGCCAAGCCTATGTACAGGGTTTAAGGTCACATAACCAAACCCTAAATAAATTACGTTTATATGTTGCCCATAACTCACTGAGTACGAATATATAATCAATTTCATTATCGGGGTCTAATTGACCCTATAAACTATCAATTGAACTTATTAACAATGTCTAATATCCCAATTTTTACCGTTAAAATATATTCAAACACTCGTAATAAACTCAATTAATATATTAGGATCTTTACCTGAATGTTTCGGAGTGAAAATTCTACTTTTCTCCGGCTCTTTTCTCAATTTTCTGGTATTTTTGGCGTTATATATCTGTTATAGCTCTCTGACTTCGTTTTCTCATGTTTCTGTTAGAAATAAAGCTAAGGGATACTTAGCCGACATTCATTCATTCCTTTTTTTTTCTTTTCGCGACGAAAATTAAAACGAAACCCTACGATATTCGAAATAATTCCAACTTTTGCATACAAGTTATACAAAATATATGTAACATACTCGCGAAGGCGGATCTCAAATCGTACTCCCGAAACTCAAGATGCGAATTTAAATGAATAAAAGTCAAATTATTTAACTTTCGGCATTTTAGCGGAAACTAGCCGAACAACATCGAAATTCACTTTCGAAATTTCACAAAAATCAAAAATAATCATACGAACCTAACGGCGCTTTCGAATTTTGAATCGGAGCTTGTTCGCCAAAACCGAGCTCGAAAATCCCTTTTTAATATTTATCGACAATAAAAACTAAAATCTTCTTCCGATGCCTACCAAACAAGGTCTGATTTAGCTCAAATTTTACAGACATGTCCTAATGACCCATAAAATACTGCTTCTTACTTTTGGTCAATCTAATAAAGTGAGTATCTTTATTGCAATACGGACATGCCAATTTTCCTTTCGCACTCCATCCAGATAAATTTCTATATGCTGGAAAATCATTGATGGTCCATAACAAAGAAGCATGCAACTTAAAATTCTATCTAGTTGATGCATTAAAAGTCTCAACACCTATTTCTCATAACTCCTTTAGTTCCTCCATCTATGGCTGAAGATATACATCAATTGTATCTCCTGGACTATCTGGACCAGGAATAAGCATTGACATAATAAAATTTTCTTGTTTCATGCATAACCAAGGCAGTAAGTTGTGTGCAATAAGTACCACTGGCCAAATGCTATATAAGGTTTTTTGAATTCCGAAATGGCTGGAATCCATCACTAGCAAGTCCATGTCGAACATTACGAGGCTCGACAGAAAATGAGGGATGAAGTTCATCAAATGACTTTCATGCCATTGAATCAGATGGGTGCCTCATTATTCCATCATCAACCCTTTTTTCATGTTGTCATACCATTAAAGATGATGTCTTTGAACAGATAAACAACCTTTGAAGCCTAGGCTTTAAAGGGAAGTAGCGCAGAGTCTTATGTGCTATCTTTTTACCTTTTTTATTCCTTGGTTCCCCGCTATGTTTGTCCATTTTCCATCTAAGAAGCACCACAAATTTTGCAGGAATCAAGGAGTTATCCTCCTTCCAATATGAAACGACCTCGGTCAGTCGTTTCGGGAGATAGGACTGTCGACACTCATTTTTTCCCGAACCCTGGTTAAGGATCGAAAAAGGGCTCGACTTATTGGGACTCGCGGGTAAAGACTTGGAGTCGCCACCTAACATATTTTTTAACTAGGCGTATTAGGGCACCTACTTTATGTCTAGCCAATTTCAATATTGACTCGAAAATTTGATCTACGAACCGGATATTCAGAGTGAGGGTTCAAATTAACCCAAGAGGAAGGTGTTAGGCACCTCTCAGATTCCACCAAGTTTGGTTCCCGGCCAGACTAAATAATTGAGATTTAAAATAAATTAAACTTAATAAAATTGAACAGTTTTCACTATAATATACAAATACACAAAATTAAATTTAAAGTACAGGATCCATATTCTCGAATTGTTTTCTTACTTAGCAAACTTCAACTAAATAGACCTTGCAAAATACAACAAATTAGTTAATATGCCGAAATAATAAAATTGAATGATAAGCCGAAAAACACAATAGCAAGTATTTTGAAACATTTGTTTCCTCCAATGATGCCGTAGATTTCGTCACGAAGTACCTCGTAAACAATATAAAAATAAATTAATACAAAAATTAATAAAGTAAAATATTAAATAATCAGTATAATAATAATAATAATAATAATAATAATAATAATAATAATAATAATAATAATAATAATACAAAGGAAAATAAAGGGCAAAAGGAATTTTTGAAAATTTTAGGCTCAGATTAATGTATTGCATCGGGTAGAAGTTAGGGATGTCGATACAGCTGCGAACGCGGGTTGCCTTGCCAAGTACCGATCCCACTACTCCAACGTCGCTTACTTTGCAGAGTAAACGTATCGTCATCGCCTCAATAATTTTCTTTGGGATGGCTAATGGAAAAGAATGGGTAATGACCTCAGTTGTATCCTTGGCCATGTCCAATAATGTAGTATCTGCACAAATCAATAACATCCAAAAAAAAAAAAAAAAGAATTCAGCGTAACAGCAACAAAAGAATGACTAAACGGAAAATTTTGTGAACTGGTGATTTGCTGGTGGTTCAAGGATGGCAATGATTGTGGTTGTTGATCACTCTGAACTGCAAGCTCTTGGTGTGCTCCATGGATAGCGACGCTTCACAAAACAAAACAAATTGTTAGTATAAATACGCCACCCTAAAGGTGTGGCGTTATGACAATTGTTATTCGCGTGGTCACGTAAAACTCATAGTTTGATTCACCAATATATCCTATAAGTATTTCCTTGCCACCAGAATATGAGAAAGAAGATGGAGCGGAGTAGGCTGCTCGCTATGTCATCCCGAATATAGTAATTTGTGCAGCAACGTGGGGAAGATAAAAGGGCAATCTAGAGGAGATTAAATAATTTGTGTATAGTAAGAAGAACAACCAAATCTTTGAGGATGAGGGAGAGGGGCGTCCTCTTGCTTGCCCTCCAAAAGAGTGTAATAGTTTGTGTATTTATGAGACGGGAGAGAGATCCTTTTGGGGAGGGGGGGTGTACAGAATAATTGTGTGAGAAGGGATAGAGGAGTGACTATATGAAATGCCTCCTTACTCCTTCTATAGGCTGTGAGAATTGGTTCCAATTTATAGTGAGGTATGAGATATTTATAATGGTAGGAGAAAGCAGCATGATTTTTGGGATCTTGTATCAAGTCCGTAATGGCCAGAACTTTGTATGGTAAAAATTATGTAAAGATGAGAAAATATAACGGCTAGTAGATTACAAGGAAAGGAAACAAAATTAAAACGAATGAAACAAAGAAGGAAACTGTACAATTGTTAGATGCTGTTTATTGTGTGAGGGAGTTTACATAGTGGGTTTGGTCTGGGGAGTGATGGAATTAAGTGAATTAAGGAATAATTGGTTGTTGATTTAGAAAAAAAAAGAAAAAACAAAGTTTGGGCTAATATTTAATTATGAAATGTTGTGAATAAATAGAAACTGGTATACAAATAAGCAAGAGGATAAATGCAATATTAGCATGAATGAAAAAAAAAACGAGCTTAGTAAAAAAAATAATTAGATATATTTATATGCGCAAAAAATTAGTCAATAACAAAATTAGCCATGATTTGGGTAGGAAAAAAATCTGCTATAAAAATTAGGGGGATGGGGACATAAGGGGATTAATAAGAACGTAATTAGGGATCTGTTCCCTTAATTAAGGGTTTTTTGGTTTTAGCAAAGGATGAAAAATAATGATACTTAATCTTTTAAAAGAAGGAATAAGGTGGTGAAACTATTGTAGGATATGCAAAAAATTCAAATTCAAATTCAAAAGAAATATCGGAAAGTTAATTGACTATTTTAATTGAACTGATATTTAACTAAAGGTGCAAAATAAATAAGACAAATAAATATTTATAAATAGGTAGATACACTATAATAAACGTAGAAGTAGTTAGGTATAAATAACCACAAATATTAACTAAATATTATTAATAACGAAAAAAATTAATAAATTGCACAGATAGCCACAATTAATATGGATTTGAGAAATAGTCTAAATGATGCAAATATATAATACAGTTACAGTTATATAAATATAATATAAATAGGGGATTATTTTAATGTAAATTTTGTTCAAACAATCAATATTGCACCTTTATGCTAAATATAGCCAATTATAGAAAAAGGATGGACAAAATTGGGTGTCAACAGCTGCCCCTCTTTGCCCGGGGATAATGAAAGAATCTTCGGGCAAAGATAGTTGACGTAGTAGCCAACTTCGTCACGACTGGCAGGCAAATGGTGAAGAGGAAAATGGGAGTTTTGTGGTATTTTCGGCCGAACCTCGGTCTCTGAGTTGCCTACATATATCGGGTTTACGAGAATTAGGCAGTGTGTAGTTCTAGAATGGCATGTTTCCTGTGTGAGATGTTATGACGCACGATTCAGGTGTCAAGAATGAACTTATCCGAGTATGCAAAGTTCAAATTTGTGTATGCTATGCCTCTTCGCGAGATAAATGGTTGAAGAATACAGCAGAGGCACTACCGAAGATGAGACATCGTTAATAGATCGAGTGTGGGAAAAGAGCTTGTAATCATCCTAGTTATGAAGATGTGGTGCACGATACACACATAAAGAGGATTTTACATAGTTTCCACTTCATCTCGATAAATGGGTCATCTTGCCTTCAATATTGTCTCGACCAAATTGGAGAATATTGAGAAGAAAAACACGATATATGTGCACGATTCAAATAGATGGGCACGATTAAGCACGAAAGTACGCACGATTGACACAGATAGGCTTGAATAGGAAGGAACACAGGCTGGCATCCAATCATGAATGAAAGATAAGGTAGATTACTTGTGTGAGCGTGGGAATTTAGATTTGAGCGTCTTGGAACTCGGCAATATAGATATTCTGCAGGTGTAGCAAAAACATTGTCTGTAGGATTAAGCTTCTTGAATTGGGTTTTGGTATGATGCCTTGTATGTATTTGAGGTTTTGTTGCTGCACAATTTCGTATGGGGTAGTGATTTTCTGGGGAGCAAGTGTAAGGGTATGTGAAATGGAGAAGGGTTTGTCAATGGGTCTGTCAAGGGATCGGAGAGTGTCCTGCAGCAAAAGTAGGATTAGTGCAACCAAAGATAATGATAAAGTAAACTCCCCTGTAGAGTTGAGCTCTCCTTTGTCATGTAGTTGTCTAGTCTGTTTCCAGGTGCTTTGACTGTTAGGAAATATATGCTTCTCCTCTGGGGATATTCATTTAGGCGCATCTTGTCAGGAGATAATTGTTTGTCGTGTCGGGCTGTATACCCTTGGACACTGTACCGCTGTTTCCTTGCCCGTAAGAATGCCTGAAATGTTGTCATGCTGATTGTCACATTGTTTGCTTTTTGATATCTGCACTCAAAGAAAAATTTGTAAGTTGTGGGGGAGGAAGGTTTGATTTGTGCATTCTTCACCAGACTCGCGCCTTCCTTCGATAGTGCCTCCTTTCGTGAATCCTCGGCCTTGGTCAAGCTTTCTTCGTTTTTATTGAAATTTTTTAGGGGATCTCAAAAATTTCTGCCCAGTGTCAGTTTGCGTCTTTTGGAATTTTTGAGGGGATCCTCTGCCCCAGTTTATTGCCTTTGATAGATCATCATATTATGGTAGTGCCTGCAAAATAAACAAAATACGTGTGTATACCCAATTCTAAGGCGGACGGGCCTAATCGTCATATTCTAAGCCTAACGTGGCTAGTCGTCATATTCTAAGCCTGACGTGGCTGACCGTCATATTTTAAGCCTGACGAGGCTAACCGTCATATTTCAAGCCTGACATGGCTGACCGTCATATTTTAAGCCTGACGTGGCTGACCATCATATTTTAAGCCTGACGTGGCTAATTGTCATATTTTAAGCCTGACGAGGCTAGTCCTCATATTTTAAGCCTGACGTGGCTAGTTGTCATATTTTAAGCCTGACGTGGCTAGTTGTCATATTTTAAGCCTGACGTGACTAGTCGTCATATTCTAAGCTTGACGTGGCTGACCGTCATATTTTAAGCCTGACGTGGCTGACCATCATATTTTAAGCCTGACGTGGCTGACCGTCATATTTTAAGCCTGACGTGGCTGACCGTCATATTTTAAGCCTAACGAGGCTAGTCGTCATATTTTAAGCCTGATGTAGCTAATTGTCATATTTTAAGCCTGACGAGGTTATTCGTCATATTCTAAGCTTGACGTGGCTAATCATCATATTTTAAGCCTGACGTGGCTAAAGTGCTATCATGTCTGTTGTAATTGTTTGTGAATCTTGTGTTTGTGCTATAAGATCTGCTGTCAAAGAAAGATTTGTTAGTTGAAACAAAGCGGTTGCATTGCATTGAACACCAATGTATTGGCTTGAATCTGCATTCGTCCTTTTGGTGTGACAATTGGATATCTCGATGACCGTGATTATGTGGATACTTGCATTCTTAGACTGAGGTTGGATTTTTCGGATTTGGAGACTGTCCAAAATTGTATTTGTCGTGGGTTGTGCTGGGGTGTCTTCATGTTTCGTGTTTATTTTTGATGGATTGGTCTGTGTAGAAAATGCAGTTGTGGCTCGGGAGTTTTGCAACTTCCATTTGTTGGTTCTTGTTGTATCATTGTTTGGCCTTTGCCAATCAGCCTTCGAATTATGTGTTTCGGTGTTGGGTATTTTGCGATATCAGGGTATTGAATGTTTGAGTGAAGGGTGTAGATCTTTATTGGATCGATTTTTGGAATGGGTATCTAGGGAATATGTCTGTATGTTGGTTGCAATATCTTTTGAATGAGCCAAAGGAGTGAGGTTTTGTCTTTTTATCTGTCTTTGATTGTGTTGAGCCTTTGAAAGTCTTGATAGAGGGGAGATTGTTTATTGCGTAGGTTGGGTGCAGTGTGGGGTCTTGGGTTTTGTCAGTTTTGGTTGTATAGTGGTTGGATTTCTTTCTCGTGGCTCATGTGTGGGTGCTAGTAGTTCACAGACTTTGTTCTAGAAGAAAATTTTTCCAACTCGGCTTGCCATTTCGGCCTTTTCGGAATGCAGATTCTAGACCAATTTCAGTGTTTGAATGCAAAGCAACCGTAACTGCGCAAAACTGCATTAGCACATTAGCAAAAATTTGAAGAAAGAACAGCACATAAATCGATTAGCACTTGAATTTGGAGATTATGACAAATTGTATAGAGATTCCGAAAGATTGCTTGAGTGCTTTATGCAGCAGTCAAGACAAGGCTTTTTGTTAAATGACTGATGCTTGCTTAAGCAAAAGATGGGTCTAGTTAGATCTCAATCAAAAGTCAACAAAGATTTCGGGTAAGGGATATATATATATATGACTGGAAAGAAAGTTGGTTTTTGTCGAACACCAAGACCTTAGTGCATTTATCATCATTTCTTGCAAATTTGTGTGTCATGATGCTCGTGTGTCTTCGAGAGAGATACTAAATGTCTTTCATGCTCGTCAACCAACTGCTGCAATTCAATCTTTGTATCAACTTTTGCTTGTCAAGTAGAATTTGTTGCCAAGAGACTGATCCCGGTGTATCATGCATATTCTTAGATCGCTGCTTCAATCAAGATTGTTTTAGAGATTGACCATATTGTATTCCTTGCTCAATGTAGTGTTTGTCATGAAAATTTATTCAAATAAAGCTTTTAACCAAAATCGCTCCAAGAAATCTGTCTACCCCTGTTTTGTTTCAAATTAATTCATGGTTTTGTAAATGTCTCAAATAGCTTCATCTTGAGTTCATCGTCTCTTCCCATACTTGCTAGTTGGTAGGGGTATGCTTTCAATACTCGGCAAGAGTTTCCAGCTTCATCATATAATGGAATTTTGTCACTGCGCCTTTGCATTCTTTTCCAAATTGAATCAGCCTGCTAATTTTGGTTGTTATGCATAAACCTTTGTATCATCAAGCAGGCTCCGATCATTTCTCACTTCCTTATTGCCTTGTGATAACCTTTTGAACGTCTTTTGGCCATGAATAGGTGCAGTTTTGGATTGCCTTAAATGTACTACAATATAGACTAGACCGACAAAATGATCCTCAGACATTGTGTCAAGTATTTCAGTAAGCCAGGTTCGACCAATAAATCTCTTGCCCTGTCAATTTTCCGCTTTGTGTGTATAGTGCCTGCTATTACAAACTCTTCTTGTTTTGAAAGATCCCTGATAAGTGCGCTTTGCTTAACCAAATCTTCTGCCTTGGTATTCAACTTAAGCCAACCTTTTGGATAATAGGTTTTGAGTTCATAAGGGATATGAAATTATCAAGACATGCGAAAGATTTCTGATATCAGGATTTGGGCATAGAGCAGGGAGATGAGGTGCCTTGGTAGGAGATTAGATTTGGCAAGGGATTGACTTAGGTAGAAAGAGACCTAGAGCAATCAAGCAATTTCACGTAATGCACACCTAGCAAATGAAAATGTATCCTATGACCGCTTTATTGCATGATGATTTGGAAAGTGCTTTAGTGCCACATGTATCATTTCATTTGCTACAAAATACAGAGTCTAAAAGAGAATATTGCATTTATTTAACATTGATCTTTATTACAATGGTTGATATTGAAACAACGTAAGAGAAGAAAAAGACTATACATTGCTAGGAAATCAGATCATGGCCTGAGCGAGAATTCTTCATGTTGATCCATCCTCTGAAGATTCACCTTCTTCCTCTTCAGACGAATCTTCATCGAATGAACTTGCCCCTGACGAGTATCCTTGGAAGATGATATTGTCTGCATCAGTCAAGAGCCGGGATATGTCAAATGTGAAGTTCTTCAACATTTCCCAAGCTTTTCTTCCTTTCTCTTCTATTCATTTGTCAGCCACATAGTTCATTCCTTCGCTAGCCCATACACCGATAGACTCTATGTATTTTATCAGGAGTTCTGCCTTATTGCGCCATTTGTCTTTTTCTTTGTCCTTTGCTTCGACCAAACTTTGCTTCTTTGCTATTTTCTCTCGTTCCTTTGCCAGTTGTTTGCGCAGCCTCTCACACTCAGATTCTAATTCATCAGCATTTCTTTTCCTTTTTCTTGTTGCTCTTGGTTGAAATTCCTTTGCTATGTCTTTCCTCCGCCACTCTGGATAATCTTTATCATAGCCTGCATCAAACCTGTCTCGTCCAATAGTCTCAAATCCCATTTGTCGCCTTTCTTTCCAAAGTCCTTATATCTTGTCTTTGAATGGTATCACTCCTCCGAAAATATCTGCTTTGAAGCTTCTGATGTCTGCGATTTATGGTACAATCTGCTTTCTCTCTGCTTTCTAAGTGCCCTTAAAGGGGTGTATGGGTAAACTCCTCTAAACCCAACCAAGATAAGAAATGAAGCTCTTTCTGATCGTGTGATCACTGTGATACTGGGAAGGTAGTCAAACATCCATTGTATATTTTCGGATGTCAACTGAGAAAGCCTGTGGAGCCAGCCTTCAGTGGTTGTTGGCCGGTCCTACTTTTCATGAGCACTATCCATGCGGGTGGTATGTGTCGAGATATAGTTTTCTCTTGGTATGGAGTGGAAGCCTTGGTCTGTGTTGTTCTTCTTGTGCAAATTCTTAATCAACCAAATTTGTAGAAGCAAATTGCAACCTTCGAAAAAGCTAGTGCCCTTCTTGCATCTTAACAAAGCTCGATACATTTCTACAACAATCATCGGTACCAAAATATATTTCTTGCTGAAGTCCTTGATTAAGGCATCGGCAATTGATACCATGCAAACATCAACTCGTCCTTTGTGTTCTGAAAACACGACAGTTCTTAAAAAGCGGGTGACAAACGCAAGTACCCTCCGCTCTTGCCAATCTGCCTGATTAATGTTGAAATAGTCTTCGGCTTCTTGAAATGCTTCTGTGCATAACCCGGGCTTAAACCCTACCATTTCAAAGAAATCCTCGGGTGCAATGTTCTCAGGCATCAAGACTTCTTCACTTTCAAATGGTAATTGAGTTAATCCGCCTATTTCTTCCAGTAATGGTGTCGAAGTGAAAAACTGCTCGGTCTGCATCCCAATAGTGCACTGCTACTTCTACTATCCCTTTCATTGTTGTGTGCTTCATTAATGAAATCAGGTTCCCTAACACTATTTTGACTTGATTCTGTTGATCTATGCTTAGGTTTCCCCACCAATCTCTGAGTAATTGAAGGATTTCAACAACCATGTCAAATGTTCTAATGGCCATGATCTTTTGGGAAAATGCAAAGGACGCTAGGAAAATGGGAGAAGAAAATGCCTAAAATTCGCTTTATTGCAAACAAATGATCAACGTGTGGCACAAGCTTTTGAAAACAATGCAACAGAGAATATAAAGAGATGCGTCGTTATGGGTTGAGAACCTTTTAGACACTTCTGACGAAAGTTTCTAATGGACTTTTGACAAACCACAGATGTTAAGTCTTTATATAATGCCTAAAGGGTAAATGCGCATTATGTGTCATCCTATCTATCAAGCGGTTATTTCTGCTTCAAATTGGGTCTTTAATGCCTCTTCGGTTACCATTTAAGCTTTTGAATAGCATTGAATACATAATGATTCCAATCCTTTGGGAATAAACGGTCGTTTCTGATTCAATTTGGGCTTTGATGCCTCTTCGGTTACCTTTTGTACCTTTGAATGACATTGAATGAAGAATAATTCCAACTGTTTATAGATAAACAATCATTTCTGATTCAATTTGGGCTTTTAACGCCCATTGGGTTACCTTCGTGCCTTTGAATGGCACTGAATGCAGAACAATGCCAATGAACGGTCTACATTTTGCACGTCTGATCTTTTAAGCAAATGCAAATAAATCATGTTCAACGCTTCTTGGGGTCAAAAACCCGTTCGGATTGTTTGAACAAGTTAGCCTATTGGACTTGAGAACAAGTTGACTAATTATATGATGTATGATTCCTAACGCCGCTACTAAGGAGTGGAGTTAGCTAGACCAGGTTTTATTATCCTCCAAAGCGGACGGCTCGGGAGCGGGAACATCTCAGACCAAATAGATTCCAAGTCGTTCACCCTTAGGAATTTTTTGTGAGGGAAAATATGGTCGTAACCACCGTGTTTTCAACGCACGATCTAGAAAGTTGTCAGGAATGGCGGAAAATATGCATGATATGCACAAGTTTAAAAATGTTGAAGTCTTGAAAGAAATGCACAAGTTTCCCAAAAATGCTTAAGTATATGCACATATGGAAATATTTTACAAAATAAGTTTAAAAAGGATAACAAAACGAACACGCATTAGTTTTTTTTTTTTTTTTTTAAATAGAACTAATAGAAACTAGACAATTTTAAAAGTGATAAAAAGAATCATTTAGTAAAAAAGAAAAGGGTTTAGTAAATTTATGGAAAGAATGCACATATTAAAATATGTCATAAAAAGAAAACGAAACAAACAAGTTAGCTTTTAAAAATAAGATAAAAGAAATCAACTAATAAAGAGAATAAAAAGAATTATGACGTGAAATTGTTTTTAAAAAAAAAGATTTAGCAAAATTTATAGAACATTTGAAAATAGCTGAAGTGTGGGACGTGTTGTGCCAAGAGTAGGTTTACTAGACAAGAACATGGCTCCTCTAGGCGGACAACGAAGAGGTGTGAACGTTTAGAATTGTTGGCTGTACCGCGGACCAACTATACTCCAACCGTTCCCTCTAAAGAGTTTTTTGAGAGTGAAACGGCCGTGAGATCCACGTAACCGTTTATGGTATGTGCAAGTGTAAAAAAATTTCAGGAGTGGAGGAAATATAAATAGAATAATAATTACAGATAATAAATTAAAAGAAAATGCAATTGAAATAGAAAACTAAACTTCAAACATGCAAAAGGAAAAAAAAGAAATATTAGTTTTGAGAAATAAAGAGAAAAAGAAAATAAATGCAAAGAATCCCAATTAAAAGTCCGTTATGGTTTGAACCTTGACATCCCCAGCAGAGTCGCCATTCTGTCGACACCCATTTTTTCCCGAACCCCGGTAAAGATTCGAAAAAGGGCTCGACTTATTGGGACTCGCGGCTAAGACTTGGAGTCGCCACCTAACATATTTTTTAACTAGGCGTATTAGGGCACCTACTTTATGTCTAGCCGATTTCAATATTAACTCGAAAATTTGATCTACAAACCGGATATTCAGAGTGAGGGTTCAAATTAACCCAAGAGAAAGGTGTTAGGCACCTCTTAGATTTCACCAAGTGTGGTTCCCGGCCGGACTAAATAATTAGAATTTAAAATAAATTAAACTTAATAAAATTGAACAGTTTTCACTATAGTATACAAATACACAAAATTGAATTTAAAGTAAATGATTCATCTTCTCGAATTGTTTTCTTCCTTAGTAAACTTCAACTAAATAGACCTTGCAAAATACAACAAATTAGTTAATATGCCGAAAATAATAAAATTGAATGATAAGCCAAAAAACACAATAGCAAGTATTTTGAAACATTTGTTTCCTCCAATGATGCCGTAGATTTCGTCACAAAGTTCCTCGTAAACAATATGAAAATGAATTAGTAAAAAAATTAATAAAGTAAAATATTAAATAATAAGTTGAATAACACTACAAAAAAAACGCTGTTTCGCCACGGCCAAAACCATAGCTAAATGAGGCAAAAACCGTGGCTAACTAAATTTTACCCACGGTTTGGCTGACGCAATTGTCACGCAGGAATGGAAGGATTACATCTAATTACCGTGGCTAAATTTTGCATCTTATTAAAAAAAATTAAAATCACTTTCCTGATACACATTTTACATATAATGGAAGAATGAAATCCATGCATTTATTAACAATAATCCAAGTCTCCTATACAATATCCACAAAAGCAAATTAATCTAAACAACAAAATGATGCAAGCATCTAAGCCTCAAGTAAAACAAGACTGTACTCATAAATTACTCAACTACTAGCTTCGAACATATGTAAGATGAAGGATGTATGTATAAGGCCTGATCTTTTTGCATCTCTGATCCAATATCATCTTGAAACCATCTTCATTCTTCAATCCTTGACTGGAATCTCCCTCCTTTCTAGCCACAAGAGAATAGAACTCATAAAGAATTATTCCTGAAACTAATTGTTCAACATGAAGTTCAATAAACTCATAAACAACAAACAAAAAGCATTCCCCTGAAATTGTATGTTAGCAAAGAGATTCAGCTGAATGATAAGAGACTAAATTCCCAATGTCAAACCCCATATGAATGAGAAATAACCATCCCGACCAGATATTCCTCTTAGCATTATTTTTTGTTCAATTCCTGATATTCTGCGTAGTTCCTTTATCTTATCCTAACCATCTCAACCAGATACTAGCAAACAAGTCAGAAAAAGCAACAAATTTCTAGCATTCTCATAAGAAAGATCTAAATGTAGAGAACTTAGTAGATCAATGATCTTATCACCCCTTAAAATAACAAACCATAGCAGTAAAAGATACCTTAGGATCGTACTCTGCACTCCTAGCTTGAAAAGCAATGGCCTTCATGTCCAACTTGCAGTCCAGATTCACCGTAGACACAATATTCCTTTGGTGTAAAAGAATGACAAACATAAATCTCATTTAGTGGAAATCTCCTTTCAAAGCATGCACTATTGGCGCTTGCACCATTCAAGCTTATTATTCACTATCACAAGTAATTTCACCACTTGTTGAACTTGTGCAAGTAGAAATACACGGTATGTATTAGAGGAGAAAGTTAGAAATGAGAAAGAAAAAAGAATAGACAAAGAAATGGGGGAAAAGAAGCAATATAATAAAATTCTAGCTAGCAAAAGGAGGAAATTATTGTTTGATTACGAGTTTTGTCCATGTTATTTACCTGTTTGGCAAGAAAGCTGGAAAAAGATTTGGTGCATAAATGGTTCATGATGCGTTTAGTACCTGGTATCCAAGATTAGTTGCAATGTCCATGATGCTTTTCCTTGTCACTCCCTCAAGAATGGTTCGACAGGCTACTGGTGTTGAAATCCGTTTCCCCTAAGAAGTTAAAGTAATCAGTTTAACATAAGGAAGAATGATTTGCTATTGTCTGGAAAAACAATGGTCTAGAGACTAGAATATGAAAGTACCTACATTATTCTATATTTAGATAGCATAAAGAAAACCACAACATTTTTGGGGCATGAGTTAGCGTACACTGACTTGTAAGCAATCTGTAGGTTCTATTACTGGTTTAATTAGTCAATAAAGTAGTCGATGTGATGAGAAAAAACTTACCGGAGTGTAGGGATTATTCCAGAAGGATGCTTAGAGAGATCCATTGGTTGGCTCCCCTGATTTTCCAAACCTCTTTGACTCTACAAGAACCTAAATAGAATCAATTTCTAATTCATAAAAAATACAACTAGTACGTGTCAATCCCAAGCTTAATATAAATCCTCACTATCTATGTCTCTCCATTTAGACCCATGTCATCTAATATTCAATAGTTCAGCTTCAATTTTATGACTAAAAGTTCTCTACAGTTTCTACAAAATCAATACCTACTTCATCAATAGTAAAAAAATAATTCATCTATTAAAAATTCCACTAGTGCAGCCTAGTGGGTAAATGAATCTCAACGGAGGCAAAAACACCACGATACACTAAAACTACTCGATAAGAATGGATGGCACTCAACAAAATCACAGCCATACTAAGAAATGGATCAGAGAGGTTAACAAATCTGTTTCAATAATCAAATCAAGTAAAAAAAAAAACACAAGAATAGAATCTGCTAAACGCCATAAATTAATTCAAAACCCTAGAGCGAACATAAATCATAATAAGAAGGAAGTATAACCAGATCTAACAAAAACCCCTAAAAGGAATATAAGATAATCGCAATAGACAACAAGAAATTAAATAAACGAAATCGTTGAAGAGATTAAATACTGAAAGGTTAAGTTACCTCGAAATTTTGAAAATATCAAAGTAATGGAGTTATGTAAATCAGATCATGAGGAGCCATCCATTCTTATCGATCTATCATTTTTCTCTATGCTTGCGAAGTCTCAAAAAATGGGAGTGTAAGTGAAATCGAGATCTGATAAACTCATTAGACTGAGAGAATGAGTTTTTTTTTTAGAGAAAAACAGTGAGAGAGGGATAAGGAATGAAGTGAGTGGTTCTCGAGAGATGGCAAAACAAATCCCCACTTAGATTTGCTACGGTTTTAAATCGGTGGCTAAACAAGTAGATTTGTGGGGCCATGTGCTTTAATTTGCCACACATATTGGCACCGTTGCAAATAAACCGTGGTTGGACAGCGTTTTTTTTGTAGTGTAATAATAATAATAATAATAATAATAATAATAATAATAATAATAATAATAATAATAATAGAGGACAAAAGGTATACAGGCTGCGAACACGGATTGCCATGCCAAGTACCGATCCCACTACTCAAACGTCGCTTACTTTGCAAGGTAAACGTATCGTCATCGCTTCAATAATTTTCTTTGGCATAGCTAATGGAAAAGAATGGGTAATGGCCTCAGTTGTATCCTTGGCCATATCCAATAATGTAGTATGTGCACGAATCAATAACATCTCCAAAAAAAAAAAAAAGTTCAGCGTAACAGCAATAAAAGAATGACTAAACGGAAATTTTTGTGAACTGGTGATTTGCTGGTGGTTCAAGGATGGCAATGATTGTGGTTCTTGATCACTCTGAACTGCAAGCTCTTGGTGTGCTCCATGGATAGCGACGCTTCACAAAACAAAACAAATTGTTAGTATAAATACGCCACCCTAAAGGTGTGGCGTTATGACAATTGTTATTCGCGTGGTCACGTAAAACTCATAGTTTGATTCACCAATATATCTGTATGGGCCTAAATCGTTTTTAGGTACACAAATCGAATTTGGATTCGAATATAAGCAAATCTTTGTATCAAAGCGGTAAATAATGCACGAAATAGACGAAAATGCGTAAAATAACTTGCTTTCAATGTATGGATGTTCAGTACAAATTTGGGCAGAGTTTCGGTATGTATTTCTGGATCCCTATTACATGAAATGAACTGCTATTTATAGATATGAATCTCTGCCCATGATCTCCACTATCTGTTGCCATGTCGTCCCACGATCTTGAGGTGTAGTGGCTGAGTTAGTGGGGGTGAAGTAGTGGGCTGCAAAGCCGGACGAACCGAGGGGGGTCTACCGAGGTGAGAGTTTGCGACCTCGGTGACTTGGCCCCGCTGCTTGACCGAGGCGATGGCTACCGAAGCTCAGCTCATGGCTCGCCTTCGGTGAGGCATCTTCGGTTCAAGACTTCGGCGACTCGCTCAACCGCTTCGGCGGTTGCTTAGATGTGACATGTTCGGTCGCTAAGATTTGTATGACCGGGGCGGATCACCGCGGGCCGATTTTTACCCAATACAGATAGTCCCCCCACTCCTCGGTTAACTACCGAGGTGACCGAGGAATGGAATGAAATTTTAGCGGGAAAGCAACGTGGCTTGATCCTATCCAAGCGTTTCAAATTCAGCCAACGGTTCGCGTCCCATCAGGTCACCTCTTGACGACACGTGGCGTTCATCCATGGGTTGATCGAACTGTCGCGCCGAAATTTTTGATTTCTCCAACGTTATAATGATGACGCTGACGTCACCATCCCTTCGCCTTCCATACCTATAAAAGGATCACTTCATCACCTCTTTTCTCATTTACCCTCTAGCGATCAACAGTGCGAAAAAATTCAAGAACTCCCTCAAAACCTTTCTTAACTTTCTGATTCCACAAACGACTTCCATTTTCGATATTATCACCATGTCTACCACACTCTCTAGGCAGGACTCCAGTGATTCTGGTGAGAGGGTGCAAATCCCACCCATTACCGCAGCTGTTGCTAGTGGTGATGCCACCGCCGCTGCACCAGTGACCGCCGCGGCTGTGGTTGAGAGCGGCGAAGTATCATCGGGCGTTGGGAGCGTGAAGCGCCGTAAAATGAGAGCTATGCGCCAGCTGGCGGTGGAGGAGGAGGAGGTCGCCTCAGGCGAGGATGACGCCGTCCTAGATGACGCCGCTCTGCGCGATTTTAGCGATGCCCTCCTTCGAGACGATGGCGATGGAGGGGATGGTGAGGAAGTAGGCGCCGAGGGTGGTAATGCCGAGGGCAGAGATGCCGAGGGCGTAGATGTTGCCGAGGGGGGATCTACGGGGCCGTCTATTCCCCTCGAGCAGGAGCTCGAGCCTCATCAGATTATCCCCTCCCACTTTGATAATAGTAAGGACTTGAAGCTGCAAGCTCAAACGGCCGATCAAGAAGAGAAGAATAGGAATATTCCGGTGAACACCACTCCGACCCGCATAACTCAAGCTCACATTGAGCGGGTTCGGAGGGAGTGCCGCTTTGAGCCCGAGGTGAAGGTTATCATCCCCGATCCCACAAGTAGGGTGTGCCACAATATCGAGGGGATGTCATTTGCTTACACTTATCCTTTCACCCTCGGCTTCTCTCTCCCAGTGCACAGGGTGATCGATGAATTTTGCCGGGCCTACAACTTATGCCTAGCTCAACTTGGCCCCGGCGTCTGGAGGGTGGTCCAATGCCTGGATTGGTTAAGCACGAAAGCTAAAGTGGACTTCACCTTCCAACACCTCATTTCAATATACTACCCCTATTTTCACAAGGCCGGGGTAGTGGCGCTGAACAACCGAGGCAAATTCGCCCTTCTCCATAAAAGCGAGGACCATGGGGACCGGGGCTGGTGTGATAGATACATCTTGCTGGAGACCAAGGTCTTATCCACCGAGCCTGATTTCCCCGAACGGTGGAACAACGCACGTAAGTACGCCGCCTCTTCATCTTACTCCTCGGTTGTTAGCTTGCTTAACTGACTTCATTCTTTTGCTATTTCTTCAGCCAACAAAGTAGATATCGTGCCCCCGGCGGGGTTGACCGAATGGGTGAAAGCGATGACTAACGCTCGCACACGTCCCGAGAGGACGTGGATGAAAATGGCCGCCGAGTTTGGTTGGCAATGCAAGAGGCATGGTAAGTTTTGGCGATGCTTTGATAGGTGGGCTGCTTTTAAAACTTGGACTTTGCTTTACTAACTTTTCTTTCCCTCGGTCTCAGGTTTCCCAAACCGTGCCGTTAACACCAAGAAGAGCAAGAAGAAGAAGAAGGAAGAGAAGAAGAAAGATGATGAGGAGACCGAGTCGGATGATGATCTGGCTGCGGTAGCCGGGGAGTACAAGGGATTGAAGGCTTCCAAGTCTTCAAAAGCCTCAAAGGGAGCCCCTGATCAAGGGACTTCAAAAGGTAACATTTCTCCTCGGTTCCCATCGCGACTTATCATTCCTTTTCCGTTTTAATAGTTTCCACTTCTCCTTCGGTTGCAGGCGTGAAGCGGAAGAGGGCTACGTCGAAGAAACCGTCCCGTTCGGTGACTCCTCGCACCGAGGCGGAAACACTTCGCCAGCCCGAAGCGGTGGCTGAAAAACGCCGAGGACTGGTGGACGAGCCCGAGGATGAGGCAGCCGCCGAGGCTTGGTCTCGAGGAAATGTTGATGTCATTGATCTCGAAGGTCAAGAGCCCGAGCCTGATGCAGCTGCGGAAAAAGCCAAAGGTAAGGCTAAAGTTACCGAAGCTGGAGCTACTGCATTCACCGGAGAGGCTGGCACCGGGTCAGTAAGAGCACACTCCGAACCCGCGAGGATTTCTTCTTCGGTGGGGGCTTATCGGAAACTTGAGGTGCCAGTCTCTTCAAATCTGCTAGGTTGCAGCCCCGAGGATCTTTTTAGCCTCACACCTTTGCTAGGGCCAACCGAAGACAAAATTATGCAAGAGTTCACCCCGGGCCAACTGTACAGCGCCATGGCTTCCAACGCAGTGAGGGTAAGTCGCCAGTCTTGAAACCACAGAATTTTATTTTTATCTTCATCTTCGGGCTGTTTCTAACCTCGGTGATTTTGACTTTTGCTCAGAGCTTTATCCTTTCGCTGAAGGCGATTGAAGTGGAGTCCTCGAGGACCGCCGAGGTTTGGCGCGTATCTCGCCTATGGGACCAGCAAAGAGACAAATTCAAGGCCCAGATAGCTTTGCTGAAAGCTGATTTGGCCAAGTCTCAGGCCGATTTACGCGAAGCTGAGGCGAATTCCGAAGCCAAGATTAAGATCCTCGGTGATGATTTTGAAGCTGAACGCTCGAGGCTGGGAGAGGAAGTCGCGAGGCTGAGCGACGAGCTGTCACGAACCAAAACCGAGGCGGTTAATATGGCCAAAAAGCACCAAGAGCAGCTGAGAGATCATCTGCTTCACATTAAGAAGCTAGAGGGCGAAACTTCCAAGCTTTCAGCCAAGGATGATCAGATCGTTGCCCTGAAAGATGAAATTGCGGCCCGAAAGGATAAAGCTGCACTCAAGGTGAAAAGGGCCGAGCTCGACAAGCGGTGGGCCATCATCAAGTCTCGGTTAAGGTTGCTCAAGCGGTGTCGCGCCGGGGAGCTTAACCTTGATGAAGAGATTGAGAAGGCCGAGGCTAAAGCAGCCGAAGCTCAAGCTATCATCGAGGATCTTCCTTCAAGTGAGGCCTCGAGCGGCGATGATGAAGATGAGGAAGATGAAGAGGCCGAAGAGGGCTCCGGGGATGGAGGTGGTTCTCCTGAGGCCTGAATTACTTTTAGCACTTCTTTTGCAAGCCTTCGGGCTTTTGAGTTTGTACTTTCGACCTTCGGGTCTTTTTGAGAATGTATATATTCAGCCTTCGGGCTTTCAGTAAAAAATATTTGCATCCTTATTTTGTGTAATGGCCTTTTAAGCATATCGAACACTTTGATGCAAACTTTACTTTAATCTTGCAAGATTTAGACAGAATTTGACCGATGCGAACCTAGGACGACGTCTCGTCCTCGGGTCGACGCATTACGCGGCTTCAAAATGTAAGATTTACACAGATAAAATGAGTGTAATCGAAGTCGTTCTTATTGATATTGACGAGCCAAAAGGCTATGTACATAAAACCAAGCCGAAACGGACGTTGGGTAGAATTTCGATATAAAAGCAAACTGACAAACACGCCGCTACCGGGCTAATTTACAAAGTACTAAATCTAGTCCCCGGGCGTTAGTCCCCGGTTGTCGGATAGATAAGCTTCGGTTGGGAGGCTCGATGCCGACCTCGATATCAACCCCTTCTCACTCCCCCCCAGTGTTCGGTTGTGAATCTTGATGAAGATCCGAGCACTGGAATCGGTTCGGTTCGCTTCCTGAAAAGGTCAAGCAAAAAGACGGAACGAGGGGTAAGTTAGTACATTTTTTGTTAATGCCATGGGAGCGGAGTTCGGCTCGGGGCTGTTTGATTTAAAAAGTTTGAAGATATTTACCTCGACTAGAAGTAGTACCGCTTCAAGTTGGAGATATTCCAATTCAACGGTTCGGGCTCTCCTTGCAAACTTTCGATTTGATAAGAGCCTTTTCCAACAATTGCCTTGACTCTGTAGGGTCCTTCCCAATTTGCGATGAGCTTTCCCCCGTTTTCTTCTTTGGTTGATTGATTCACGGTTTTCAACACATAATCCCCGACCTTGAAGTCCCTGAATTTAGCCTTTCTGTTGAGATACGCTTCAATCTGTCTCTTTTGAGCAACCAACCGAACCAAAGCTAGCTCCCTCTTCTCTTCGAGCAGATCCAACTCAATGCGCATTGCTTCCTGGTTTGCGTCCTCGGCCGTATGGGCATACCGAAGGCTTGGTTTGCCCACCTCTACGGGAATAAGAGAGTCCATGCCATACGCCAAAGAGAAGGGAGTCTCCCCGGTGCTGCTCTTTTCAGTTGTTCGCATGGCCCACAGAACCCCGTGCAACTCCTCGGGCCAAGGACCTTTTTTCTCATCGAGCCTTTTCTTGAGATTCTCAATTATGATCCTGTTTGAAGACTCGGCTTGGCCATTGGCGCTTGGATGATAGGGAGTCGAAGCTATTCTTTTGATACCCCACTGCTTGAAGAAGCTGGTGATAGCAGTCCCCATGAATTGCTTGCCGTTATCGCAAGCAATTTCTCTTGGGACCCCGAACCTATAGATGATGTTCTTTTTGATGAAGTCGATTACTTGCTTTTGCTTAACCTCGGTGAGAGCCGCTGCTTCCACCCATTTGGTGAAGTAATCAGTCAATACCAGGATGAAACGAACACCACCTTTTCCCTTGGGCAATGGTCCAACAACGTCCATTCCCCATTTCATGAAGGGCCATGGCGACACCACCGAATGAAGAGGCTCGGCCTGTTGGTGGATCAGCCGCCCATGGCGTTGGCACTTGTCACATTTTTGCACAAAATCCCTCACATCGGTACTGATAGTGGGCCAGTAATACCCAGCTCTTAATAGCTTTCGTACCAAGGACTTTGCCCCCGAGTGGTTGCCACACTCGCCTTCATGCACTTCTGCCATCACGTATCTTGCCTCATCGGGACCCAAACATTTGGCCATCGGGCCGCAATACAACCTTTTGTATAGATTGCCTTCGATCATGTGATACGAGGCAGCTTGGGTCCTTAGCTTCTTCGCTTCTTTCTTATCTTGGGGGACAGTCCCCGAGTCGAAATAGGAGATGAACTTACTTCGCCAATCCCATCGGTTGTCTACCGAGTTGACTTGCAGCTTCATCTCTCTCATCTGCGCAAATAATAGCCGAACCACCGAGTCAGTCCCCGAGTGAGCTTCATCAATAGCCGAACCCAGATTCGCCAAGGCATCAGCCTCGGTGTTCTCCTCCCGAGGCACTTGTTTAACTTGCCATTCTTGGAATTGGGTCAAGATCCTTTGTGCCCGATCTAGGTATAACTGCATTCTGGGCGCACGAGCCGTGTAATCACCGAGGATTTGGTTCACCACTAACTGAGAGTCACATCTCAATTCGATTCTTTCAACCCCCATTTCTTTGGCCAACTCTAAACCTGCTAAAGCCGCCTCATATTCTGCCTCGTTGTTGGTTACTTTCTTGAACCGAACCGAGTGTCTGATTTTCTCCCCGGTGGGTGCTCTCAAGACTATGCCCAGCCCCGAACCTTTGGAGTTGGTTGCTCCATCAGTATAGAGTATCCATAAGCCCGGGGTTGTTCCTTTAGCTTCGGCGTTTTCTTTTTCAGCCTCGGGTAAGATTCCAACGCTAAAATCTGCCACGAAGTCTGCCAAGACTTGGGACTTAATGGCGTTCCGAGGCTGATAGGTGATGTCATATTCACTTAACTCTACCGCCCATTTTGATAATCTTCCCGACAACTCTGGCTTATGCAAAATATTTCTCAAAGGGAAGGTTGAAACTACGGCTATTGGATGGCATTGAAAATAGGGCCGCAATTTCCGAGCGGTAACAAGTAAAGCAAGAGCTAGTTTTTCCAGATGTGGATACCTGGTCTCAGCGTCGAGGAGTGTCTTGCTCACATAGTAAATGGGCTGCTGCTTGCCATCTTCTTCTCGAACCAGCACAGCACTTACTGATACCTCGGACACTGCTAAATAGACTAGCAATGTTTCACCTTCTTTTGGCTTGGCAAGCAACGGTGCGTTAGCCAAATACTGTTTCAAGTCTTTCAACGCTTGTTTGCACTCCGGTGTCCATTCGAAGTGAGTGTTTTTTTTCAAAATGGAGAAGAATTTGTGGCATCGCTCCGAGGACCTTGAGATGAAACGACTCAAGGCAGCGACTCGGCCAGTCAAGCGTTGAACTTCTTTCACCCCGGTAAGCTTCTCGGGGATTTCTTCAATAGCTCTGATTTTGTCAGGATTAGCCTCGATGCCTCGTTCAGAGACAATGAATCCCAAGAATTTGCCAGACCCAACGCCGAAGGCGCACTTCTCAGGATTCAACTTCATGCCATATTGTCTCAACACAGCAAAGGCCTCCCTCAGATGATTTAAGTGATCCTCCATTCGGATCGACTTGATGAGCATGTCGTCTATGTAGACCTCCATAGACTTTCCAATATATTCCTTAAACATGCGACATACCAGCCTTTGGTAAGTCGCCCCGGCGTTTTTGAGACCGAAGGGCATGACCTTGTAACAGAATGTACCTCGGTCAGTGATGAACGAGGTCTTTTCTTCGTCCTCAGGGTCCATGAGGATCTGATTGTAGCCCGAATACGCATCCAAGAAAGTTAATAGTTTGTGTCCATCCGTGGAGTCTATTAACCTGTCGATTTGTGGCAATGGGTAAGAATCTTTGGGGCAAGCCTTATTCAGGTCGGTGTAGTCTACACACATTCTCCACTTGCCATTCTTCTTCGGCACAACTACCACATTTGCCAGCCATTCGGGATATTTCACTTCCCTGATGAAACCATTTTCTTGCAGCTTCGTGGTCTCATCTTCAATCGCTTTCTTTTTCACCCCGGCGTGAGGTCTCTTCTTCTGTTTCACCGGGGTGAACCTTGGATCTACATTCAGCTTGTGAGTCATGATCTCCGGATCGATACCCGTCATGTCTGAATGAGCCCAAGCAAAACAGTCATGGTTGGACCTTAAAACTTCCATAATTGCCTCTTTCGACTTCGGGTCCAACTCCGAGCCGATGTGCACTTTCCTTTCTGGGAACTCTTTCAATAGAGTGAAGGAGTTTAGCTCCTCAATGGTAGAGTCTTCGGCTTTTTGCTTCCGAGGCTCTTGCACGCATGCCGGGATCTTTTCAATTTCATTTTGGAGGCTCGCCTCGCTCGACCCCGGTTGCGTTGGTTGCTATTTTTTGGGCCCGCTTGGGGCGACTCCACTCTTCAGTGCAACCGAGTAGCATTCCCTCGCTACTCGCTGCTCCCCCTTAATTGACCGAACCCCCCAAGGCGTTGGGAATTTGATCACTTGGTGTAAAGTGGAAGGAACAGCTTCCATGGAGTGGATCCATGGCCGCCCGAGGATTACATTATAGGCCAGATCCTCGGGCATCACTTGAAACAGTGTCTCTTTGGTGACACCCTCAGCGAATGTCTTCAGCGTGATTTCACCCAACGTCTTCTCTGTTGAGTTGTTAAAACCAGCCAACACTGTTGATTTGGGAACGATTTCCCCTTTTAGCCACATCTGCTTCACGGCCCCATAGCTGATGATATTTACCGAACTACCGGGGTCAATCAAGACTCTCTTGATGTCAGCGTTGTTAATTCTTAGCATGATGACTAGAGCATCGTGATGGGGGAACATCATCCCATCACAGTCATCCTCATCGAACACGATGTCCTTGCCCGAGCCTCCAACTCGGGTCCTCTTCTCCATGGTGATGGAGAGCTTAGCAAATTTTTTAGCTGCGGCGAAGTTCACGTCGTTTACTTCTGACCCCCCGGTGATGACGTTAACTACTCTCTCCGGGGGTGGAGCCCGAGGTGGTTGCCCATCACCTCGGTTCTTTGAAAAATTATCTTTCCCCTTGTCAGTGAGGAATTGAGCCAAGACTCCTTTTTTCAGTAGGTGAGCTACCTCGAGGCGCAAAGCTTTGCAGTCCTCGGTTCTGTGACCATAATCTGCATGAAACTCGCAATGCAGATTCTGATCCCTTTTGTCCGCCGGGGTTCTCATATCTTTGGGAATTCTTACCCCGGCTGTCCCCTTAACGACGTCGACCAGCTCCGAGGTCGATATGTTGAAATTATAATCTTGGATCCGGGGAAGATCCTTTCTTGGGACCGAAGCGGAGCTCGAGGGATTCCTTTGGTTCATATTGGTTTGAACCTTCCCTCCAAGCCTTTGGCTTATGTGAGATGTCGGGTATGAGTTACCGGGGTTGTTCCCCAACCTTTGAGTAACATGTTGCCTCGGCGAAGTATAAGGTTCATACCTCCCATTCAAATTATTTCGTGGCGCCTCGACGCGATTTGAAATATCACCTCGGTTTTGGTAACCTCGGTTTTTGAACTCCGCCTCCTCCAATCTGATTTTGGAGTAAGCTCTTCTATGCAGGTCCTCCCACGTCAGGACCTGATACTGTTGCAACTCTTTTCGCAATTCAGCTGCAGCACTTGAATTTCGACCGTTGATACCTTTTTCGAAGGCCATGATAGCCAAGGTATCATTCATTCGAGGCAACTCCATACGTTCAGCATGAAATCGCTCGAGGAACTCTTTAAGTGGCTCACCGGGCCATTGTTTCACTTCACATATATCCTCCTTCCTCTGGAGGATCTTTTGCGCGCCGGTGTGAGCTTTGACAAAGGCGCTGGATAGTTCTTTGAACGAGGAGATTGACCCCGGTGGCAAGCATAAATACCACCGAAGGGCACCCTTTTCCAACGAACTACCAAACTTCTTTAAGAACATGGACTCAAGCTGTGTGGACGTCAAGTCGTTGCTCTTTACCATGGACATGTATTCCCTAACATGCTCCTTGGGATCAGTTGTCCCATCGTACTTTTTGAGGAATGTGAGTTTGAAACCCACAGGAGTTGGAGCTGGTGCTGCTTCGGGCTTATAGGGCTGCTCCCTATATTGCTCGATGTCGAGGTCATCTTCCTCCTTGCTTATCCCCGGTACGCGCTCGAGGCATTTTTCGACGCGCGCCTCGATGCGAGCCTCGATTTCTCTACTCATTCTTTCAACGTCAACCGAGGACGTTGTTTCTGCCACGGAGGGAACCGTCCCGAAGTGTGGCATGGAAGATGGATTACTCCCCGAGCCTCCAGACGCGGCTCCATTGTGAGGTCCCCCTGTTGTCGCGCCCGGAGGAACGAAAGGCGGGGTGCCTCCACCAGGGGCCGAGGGCTGGGTGCCGTTTGGGGCGGCGCTGTTTCGCACTTCTAGCGAAGCGCGAAACTCGGCGTTGATACTAGCCTGCTCATCCTGCTTCTGGAGAGCTCTTAGTGTGGTGACAACATACATTTGAAATTCTTCGGTTGTCATTGGGGTAAAGGATTGTTGGTTCGTCGGAACGTCAACCCGATCACTATTACTACCATTGTTGTTATCAGCCATAGCGTTAGATCACAAATTTCTTGATGAAAAATGGATTTCGAACTTTGGAACAAAGCGTTATTGCTTATATCCCCACAGACGGCGCCAATTTGTATGGGCCTAAATCGTTTTTAGGTACACAAATCGAATTTGGATTCGAATATAAGCAAATCTTTGTATCAAAGCGGTAAATAATGCACGAAATAGACGAAAATGCGTAAAATAACTTTCTTTCAATGTATGGATGTTCAGTACAAATTTGGGCAGAGTTTCGGTATGTATTTCTGGATCCCTATTACATGAAATGAACTGCTATTTATAGATATGAATCTCTGCCCATGATCTCCACTATCTGCTGCCATGTCGTCCCACGATCTTGAGGTGTAGTGGCTGAGTTAGTGGGGTGACGTAGTGGGCTGCAAAGCCGGACGAACCGAGGGGGGTCTACCGAGGTGAGAGTTTGCGATCTCGGTGACTTGGCCCCGCTGCTTGACCGAGGCGATGGCTACCGAAGCTCAGCTCATGGCTCGCCTTCGGTGACGCATCTTCGGTTCAAGACTTCGGCGACTCGCTCAACCGCTTCGGCGGTTGCTTAGATGTGACATGTTCGGTCGCTAAAATTTGTATGACCGGGACGGATCACCGCGGACCGATTTTTACCCAATACAATATTCTATAAGTATTTCCTTGCCACCAGAATATGAGAAAGAAGATGGAGCGGAGTAGGCTGCTCGCTATGTCATCCCGAATATAGTAATTTGTGCAGCAACGTGGGGAAGATAAAAGGGCAATCTAGAGGAGATTAAATAATTTGTGTATAGTAAGAAGAACAACCAAATCTTTGAGGATGAGGGAGAGGGGCGTCCTCTTGCTTGCCCTCCAAAAGAGTGTAATAGTTTGTGTATTTATGAGACGGGAGAGAGATCCTTTTTGGGAGGGGGTGTACAGAAAAATTGTGTGAGAAGGTATACAGGAGTGACTATATGAAATGCCTCCTTACTCCTCCTATAGGCTGTGAGAATTGGTTCCAATTTATAGTGAGGTATGGGATATTAATAATGGTAGGAGAAAGCAGCATGATTTTTGGGATCTTGTATCAAGTCCGTAATGGCCACTTTGTATGGTAAAAATTATGTAAAGATGAGAAAATATAACGGCTAGTAGATGACAAGGAAAGGAAACAAAATTAAAACGAATGAAACAAAGAAGGAAACTGTACAATGGTGGGATGCTGTTTATTGTGTGAGGGAGTTTACGGAGTGGGTTTGGTCTGGGGAGTGATGGAATTCAGTTAATTAAGGGATAATTGGTTGTTGATTTAGAAAAAAAAAAAAAGAAAAAACAAAGTTTGGGCTAATATTTAATTATGAAATGTTGTAAATAAATAAAAATTGGTATACAAATAAGCAAGAGGATAAATGAAATATTAGCATGAATGAAAAAAAAAATGAGCTTGGTCAGAAAAAAAAAATGAGCTTGGTCAAAAAAATAATTAGATATATTTATATGCGCAAAAAATTAGTCAATAACAAAATTAGCCATGATTTGGGTAGGAAACAAATCTGCTACAAAAATTAGGGGGATGGGGACATAAGGGGATTAATAAGAACGTAATTAGGGATCTGTTCCCTTGATTAAGGATTTTTGGTTTTAGCAAAGGATGGAAAATAATGATACTTAATCTTTTAAAAGAAGGAATAAGGTGGTGAAAATATTGTAGGATATGCAAAAAATTCAAATTCAAATTCAAAAGAAATATCGGTAAGTTAATTGACTATTTTAATTGAATTGATATTTAACTGAAGGTGCAAAATAAATAAGACAAATAAATATTTATAAATAGGTAGATACGCTATAATAAACGTAGAAGTAGTTAGGTATAAATAACCACAAATATTAACTAAATATTATTAATAACGTAAAAAATTAATAAATTGCACAGATAGCCACAATTAGTATGGATTTAAGAAATAGTCTAAAGGGGCCCGTAGCTTAAACGCTAAGATTAAAACAGAAACATGAGGAATGACAACAGAGTACGGAAATGAGATCAGAGATAATGAAGCATAGAAAACGCAGCGAAACTTATCAGAAAAAATAAGAAAAGAAAGGAAAAGGAGCAGGAAAATAGTATAATTTTTACCCCGAAACATCCAAGTAATGATGTTAATTCATTATTTGATTTTATTACGTGTGTTTGAATATATTCTAACAGTAAAAATTGGGATATTAGACATCGTTTTAATAAATTCAATTAATAGTTTAAAGGGTTAATTGGATCTTGATAATGGAATTGAATATATATATTCGTACATAGTGAGTTATGGGCAACATATAAATGTAATTTATTTAGGGTTTGTTTATGTGATCTTAAACCCTGTACATAGGTCTGGCCTACGTATTGCGTAGGGAATAGGGTATCAGGTTCCTACCTGGATTGTTCTAAGATGTGAGGAATGAAGACTTTAGCCTTATGTGATATATTTTTCTGCTTATTGAACACAGTGGGATCGTTTGACAATGAATCCAAAAGGATAAAGCGGTTGTTGGGTAGCATTGTTAACTTTGGAACGAGGTAAGTGTTTATATCCATTTCGTTGGAGGCACCTGGCCTCATGGATTTTCTACCACGTGTTCCTTAGATGTGTAGCTGCCGATAGGCGTACTCATTATGCCTTAGCTTTGGATATACATTGTATATTATATGTTATGTCCTGTTGTTGGTATTGCATTGAGGATCTGAGCATTGTACTCTAGTTGTGAATTGGCATCCACTTCCTGGGTGTCGATGAGAGTCTCGCGCCGGTGAAGGGTTATTATTGCATCATATTGCATTCATATGCATTACATTGCATATCATATCGGGTGCAGGAGTATTCCGCCCCAGGAGAGTGCAGGAGTATTCCGCCTCTGGTTTATATTATATCGGGTGCAGGAGTATTCCGGCCCAGGAGCAGGAGTATTCCGCTCCAATTGGTTATCAGATTGGATTCCCCTCGAATGCAGGAGTATTCCGCTTCGGGATGGGATTACGGGCACATGTGACCCTTTGCATCATATTTCATTTCATTTCATTTCATCTCATTTCGTTTCATTTCATTTCATACCATTGTGTAGACTTGTGGTACATTACTACTGTTCTGTTTACGTTCATTGCTTATTTGTTGATATGTTTTTGGCTCGTATTCCTGGTAGAGTTTATGGTTTCATACGTGTTTCCGGTTATTATCTGGCCCTGCCTTTTATAATTTAAATAAGAGAAATTTTGTTTATCTGTTTCTTCTCCCTAGCTAGCTATCCTATTCTTTGAGGTGGCTAGTCTGCCTCACTTATTGAGTCCTTTTGACTCACACTTGTTTGTTGTTTGTTTCTTGTCTATCTATTTCGTTTCGACAGGTTCGCTCCAGGATTGAGTTCGCCACGTTGTTCAGGAGCGAAGACGACTTCAGCTGTCAGGGTGAGCCAACTTTTATTCTGGATGGCCACCAGTTTTATGTTTATTATTTCAGTTGTATTTTGCTCCCTTCAGAAGCTATATGTCTTCTTTTGTACTCTTAGATGTCTAGTCTGGATAACCCTAAACCTAATATGTTGGGTAGTCAGCTGTAATTTCTTTTGTACAGCTTAGAGGTATCAGTATGTCTGTGCTTTATTTTCTAAGTCTTGTTCTTATTTATGAATTGAATTATATCTATTTTCCTAATTTAATTGGTAAGGGTTCGCCCGACGGGTCTAGGAGAGGATGTCGGGTGCCCGCACGGCCTAGCTGGATTCCGGGTCGTGTCAGTTGGTATCAGAGCCCAGTTTAGAGTCCATCCAGACTAAGGCAATGTCTAGTAGAGTCTCGCTGATGGGTACGTAGACGTCCGTGCTTATCTACGAGAGGCTATGATGGCATTTAGAAAGTTTCACTTCCTTCATTTCTGATCGTGCGTCGGTCTAGGATTCAAACTTATTTTCGTTAATTCGTTAATTCCTTTGTGGTAATTATGAACCCTCGTGCGACAAATCAGCAAACGGTTTGAGTTCAAGACGAAGCAGTCTAGCCTGGGGCTAGCACTAACGAAGCCCCGAGACTTTTGATTGTGCTGAAGATCTAGTTACGGAGGTCCCAGCCGTACGAGCTCGCGATGGGCAAGGGAGCAGGGCCTTGTGGTTCCCTTGGCTCTCTACGATGCTTTCACGAGAATCTTGGTGACGCAGATACCGCAAAAACTATTATTCGCTAGGCAGCTTATCAGGTTGCCGCAGATGCAGATCTTCGGTCTCAGGGAGCTCCTATTCCAGTTCTTAATAGTGCCGCAGTAAAGTATGTTCCGGAGGCAGCATGTGTTATGCCTCTAGTTATTCAGACTGGTTAGCTAGCCCGAGTAATGGCTCGGTCCGAGTATCTGGAAAGGCTGCATTATTTTACCCAATTGAACCTTCCGATATTCTTAAGCCATGCATCGGATAATCCCCATGTAAATTTTTAAAATACAATGATGTCAGCGTATCCTTCAGGCTCTTGATTATATCGAGCAGTATGGTGTTGATTATTCTGCTTTCCAGTTTCAAGGTCCAGCTCTGGATTTGTAGATCACTCTCTTATCAGCTAACTTGGTTCGATTTTTCTTCTAGATTCATGGAAAAGTTCCTTTCGAGTAGCGAGCGAGATGAAGAGTATTGCCAGTTTGAGTGGATTAGACAAGGTAGCCTGTCTGTTAGCCTATTGGTTTCAGAATATGAGATTGAATTCTATAGAATGGCTGAATATGCATTAGAACTAGTCCATGAGCTTTTCGAGAGATTCAAAGATTTATTGATGACCTTTCTTTTTTCTTGAGATCTCAGATGGCTCGAGAGGTTGAGGCCGGGATTTCATTTGATGTTGTTGTTGATATTGCCCGAAGGTACGAGGCATACTATAAGTTAGAGCAGGAAGAGTTAGAGTGGGAGATCAAGAGATCCCATGGCCCTAGTGGGCAACCATGGTACCTCATTTGGAGGTAAGAGTTCGGATTATTTTGGGAGGTCTCCTTCCAGGTTATCTCAGCTTGTGTCACGCGATTCTTAGAGTGCGCCAGTAGTTCGTCACTATCAGACCCAGTTTTCTCTTTGTAGCTATCAACAATCTGTCCAGCTTCCATTTTCACTGAAAAGGTTTTATCATTGCCGCGAGCCTGTCATCTTTGGGGGAGTTCTCCCTTACTCCGGCAAGTAGGCAGTCGTCATTTCTCTTGTCATCAGGCACTTGCACAGTCGCAGGGGATTTCATTTAGATCTCAATCAGCCGGAGAAATGCCACCATCCAGTAGAGGTTGAGAGCGTGGTGGCAGTGGTTCTTCATAAGGTGATTATCAGGGTAGTGGCTCGCTCAGCTGTAGAGGTAGTTCTATGAACTGCTAGTCTGGCAGGATGCTGAGGCATCCGATGTAGTAGACCCAAGTATTTCTTCTTTCCTAAATGTAAGTAAGATTTGATTCTTCCGGTCGATCTAGAAATGTGGTGTCCTATCATGTTTCCATGGTTTCTTTTGATGTCGTTTCTATTAAGAATTTGTTGCGGTAGAGGGGTGAGCTTCTGATATGATTTATTCCTGGCATTTATGATGACCCTACTAGATTATCTGGTTTAAATGTGGGAGATTTATGAGTGAGTATCGGTATTGTTTGCTTGGCATCTTGTTGTGCCTCATTCTGTTATAATGTCAAGTCAGTCTACCTCTCTTTAGAACTTAGTGTCGGTGGGATGATGGGATTCTTATTCATCACCATCAGAAAGTGTCATTGTTTCTTCCGGTGTAAAGTGGTTAGTAAGTAATACTCGATCTATGTGTCTCCTCTTGGTTAGAGATGCTAGTAGAGTCATGTTATTCTACAAGTTTGTCTCGGTATAAAAGGGTTTTCCGCTAAATTGTCGGAGTTTCCTTTTTTATAGGAAGGTTAAATTGACATAGATTTTATTCCATAAAGCTTATTTAATGTCTATTTCTTCAATTGTGATTCTTCGGTTAGCCTGACTCGTAAGTAGTCTAGCTCATGTAGCCAAATAAATAAGAAGATGAGCTTCATAAAGCTCTAATTATTCCTATCCTCAGTTCATTGCCATCTATTCTTCTTCTGGCACTAGTGAACTTAGGCGGTTAGTAGCCGCTTGTGATGTTCCCTGTGTTGAGCCAGAGTGTATATCAAGGTAGTCGGATAAGCACATTTTTGTATTTTAAGGCTACTAAAGTGAAACGACCTCGGTCAGTCGTTTCGGAAGTTAGGACTCCGATTGGCGTGTCAATAATTTTAAAATATTCATAATGTCTATTAGGACCTGTCTGTAAAATTTGAGCTAAATCAAACCTCGTTTGATAGGCATCGGAAGAAGGTTTCAGTTTTTATTGTCGATAAATATTAAAAAGAGGTTTTCGAGCTCAATTTTAGCGAATGAACTCCGATTCGAAATCCGAAAGCGCCGTTGGATTCGTATGATTATTTGTGACTTTTGTAAGCTTTCGAAAGTGATTTTCGAAGTTGTTCGGCTAGTGTCCGCTAAAATGTCGAAAGTTAAATAATTTGACCATTTTCCATTTAAATTCGCATCTTGAGTTTCGGGAGTCTGATTTGAGATCTGCCTTAGCGAGTATGTTACATAAATTTTGTATAACTTTTATGCAGAAGTTGGAATTATTCGAGTATCATAGGGTGTCGTTTTAATTTTTTGAAAAGAAAAGAAATTATAAAAGAAAATAAAATTAAAAAAAAAAAGACAAAAGAAAAGAGAAAATGACAAAATAAAAGAAAAGAATAAAGACAAAGGCGGTGGGAGGTGTTAGTAAGATTCATTTCGAAGCAGCAAATGAAATAGAATCAGAAACGATACAGAAGCAAAAATGAGAAGACGCATGAGAAAAGAAAAATGTCAGAAAATGCGTAAAGTGCCGGAGAAAAATAGTATCTAGTGAAGGTAGTCGATGAGAAGAATAGGTGGTTTCCAAAGGATAGAGTAATTGTATATGATGCTCTATCTGTATTGGATGGATAGCATTGCGACGCTCTTCTAGTCGAGCAGTGCTCACTAGTCAGATTTGGAAGGCCCAGCGGCCAGGCTCGAAGCAGAAGGTAGAACGTAATATCTCTTGTTGGTTCATATTTCTAAGCTAAGATTAAACAAAAGGATTCGCAAATAAAAGTGCTAATGCTACAACGAGTCCATAAATTGGTTTCAGCTTTTTAGGTTTATGCTCTACTCCGGGTAAAGATCCGCCCGATTTGGATTTGTACATATAGGACAAACGCTCCCATTACCATTTCTTTTTGTATTTCCTTTTTTTTTCAATTCATTTTATATTTTATTTTTCACCCCGAAACATTCAGGTAATGATTTTAATGCGTTATTTGAGTTTATTACGTGTGTTTGAATATATATTAACGGTAAAAGTTGGTATATTAGATATCGTTTTAATAAATTCAATTAATAGTTTAAAGGGTCAATTGGACCCCGATAGTAGAATTGATTATATATTCGTACTCAGCGAGTTATGGGAAACATATAAATGTAATTTATTTAGGGTTTGGTTATATGACCTTAAACCCTATACATAGGTCTGGCCTGCGTATTGCGTATGCGAATAGGGTATCAGGTTCCTAACCGGATTGCCCTAAGATGTGGGAAATGAAGTCTTTAGCCTTATTTGATATAGTTTTCTGCTTGTTGAATACAACAGGATCGGTTGGTAGTGAATCCAAAGGATAAAGCGGTTATCGAGTAACTGTGCTAACTTTGTAACAAGGTAAGTGTTTGTATCCATTTCTTTGGAGGCCCTTGGCCTTGTGGATATTCAACCACGTGTTCCTTATGTGTGTAGCTGCCGATAGGCGTACTCATTACGCCTTAGCTTTAAATTTACATTGTATATTATATGTTATGCCCTGTTGTTGGTATAGCATTGAGCATATGAGCATTGCACTCTGGTTTTGAGCATTGCATATACTTCCTGGTAATCGATGAGAGTCCCGAGCCGGTGAAGGGTCATTATTGCATATACTTCTCGGTTTGCGATGAGAGTCCCGCACCGGTGAAGGGTCATTATTGCATATACTTCCCGGTTGGCGATGAGAGTCCCGCACCGGTGAGGGTCATTATTGCATATATTTCCTGATTGGCGAAGAGAGTCCCGAGCTGGTGAAGGGCCATCATTGCATATACTTCCCGGTAATCGATGAGAGTCCCGAGCCGGTGAAGGGTCATCATTGCATATGCTTCCCGATAATCGATGAGAGTCCCAAGTCGGTGAAGGGTCATCATTGCATATGCTTCCCGATAATCGATGAGAGTCCCGAGCCGGTGAAGGATCATTATGTCATATATCTCCTGGTAGACGATGAGAGTCCCGCGCCGGAGATAGGTATCAGGCATATGTGACTGCATTTAATCGCACCGCATTCATCCCATCTCATTCATATGTGACTGCATTGCATTGTACCGCATTCATCTCATCTCATTGCACTGCATACTGACTAATGTGTGTATTGTGTTGTGTTTTATGTATGCGGTATGTATACTATGTCGTGGACATATCTCAGTTTACCTATATATTTCTGGCTCGTATTCTAGGTTACGCGGATTAGGTTACACGCCGCAACGATATAAATATATGGATCGGGTTGCACTTCTGCACGTCGCAACGGTATAAATATATGGATCGGGTTGCACACCGCGACAGTATGAATATATGGATCGGGTTGCATGCCGCAACAGGATGAATATATGGATCGGGTTGCACGCCGCAACAGGATGTATTTCTGAGTGTTGATATGTTCGGGATACCTATTTGTTCTGGCTATCTTACATTCATGGTTGTTAATGAGTTTGTGATTCCATACGTGCTTCTAGTTATTATCTGGCTCTGCCTTTTCATAATTTAAATAAGAGGAATTTGGTTTATCTGTTTCTTTTCTCCCTGGCTAGCTATACTATTCTTTGAGGTGGCTAGTCTGCCCACTTATTGAGTCCTTTTGACTCACCCTTGTTTGTTGTTTGTTGTTTGTTGTTTGTTTCTTGTATAGTTATTTCATTTTGGCAGTTTCGCTCCAGGATTGAGTTCGCCGTATTGTTCAGGAGCGAAGACGACTTCAGCTGTCAGTGTGAGCCAGCTTTTATTCCGGATGGCCACCAGTTTATTGTTTATTACTTCAGTTGCATTTTGCTTCCTTCAGGAGGTATCTGTCTTGTTACGTACTCTTAGATGTCTAGTTTGGATAGCCATAAACCTAGTATGTTGGGGAGTTAGCTGTAATTTCTTTGTACAGCTTAGAGGTGTCAGTATATCTGTGCTTTTTTTAAGTCTTGTTCTTATTTATGAGTTGGATTTATATTCATTTTCCCAATTCAGATGTTAAGGGTTCGCCTGACGGGTCTGGGGGAGGTTATCGGGTGCCCGCATGGCGTAGCCAAAATTCAGGTCGTGTTAGTTGGTATCAGAGCCCGGTTTAGAGTCTATCCAGACTAAGACAGTGTCTAGTAGAGTCTCACTGATGGGTACGTAGACGTTCGTACTTATCTACGAGGGGCTATGATGGCATTTAGGAAGTTTCACCTCCTTCTTTTCTGATCGTGCGTCGGTCTAGGATGCAAAAGTATTTTTTTTAATTCCTTCGTGGTAACTGTGAACCCTCGTGCGACAAATCAGCAGACGATATGAGTTCAAGACGAAGTAGTCTAGCCTGGGGCTAGAGCTACTCAAGCCCCGAGAGTTGTGGATCGTGCTGACGATCCAGTTGCATAGGTCCCAGCTGTACAAGTTCGCGATGGGCGAGGGAGCAGGGCCTTGTGGTTCCCTTGGCTCTGTACGATGCTTTTACGAAAATCTTAGCGACGCAGATACCGCAAGAACTTATTATTCGCTAGGCAGCTTATCAGGTTGCCGCAGATGGAGACATTTATTCTCAGGGAGCTCTTGTTCCAGTTCATGATGTTTCCCCAGTAAAACGAGTCTATAAATTGGTTTCAGCTTTTTAGGTTTATGCTCTACTCCGGGTAAAGATCCGCCCGATTTGGATTTGTACATATAGGACAAACGCTCCCATTACCATTTCTTTTTGTATTTCTTTTTTTTTTCAATTCATTTTATATTTTATTTTTCACCCCGAAACATTCAGCTAATGATCTTAATGTGTTATTTGAGTTTATTACGTGTGTGTGAATATATTTTAACGGTAAAAGTTGGTATATTAGATATGGTTTTAATAAATTCAATTAATAGTTTAAAGGGTCAATTGGACCCCGATAGTAGAATTGATTATGTATTCGTACTCAGTGAGTTATGGGCAACATATAAATATAATTTATTTAGGGTTTGGTTATGTGACCTTAAACCCTGTACATAGGCCCGGCCTGCGAATTGCGTATGCGAATAGGGTATCAGGTTCCTAACCGGATTACCGTAAGATGTGGGGAATGAAGCCTTTAGCCTTATTTGATATAGTTTTCTACTTATTGAATACAGCAGGATCGTTTGGCAGTGAATCCAAAGAATAAAGCGGTTATTGAGTAACTGTGCTAACTTTGTAACAAGGTAAGTGTTTGTATCCATTTCTTTGGAGGCCCTTGGCCTTGAGGATATTCTACCACGTGTTCCTTACGTGTGTAAGTTCCGATAGGCGTACTCATTACGCCTTAGCTTTGAATTTACATTGTATATTATATGTTATGCCCTGTTGTTGATATTGCATTGAGCATATGAGCATTGCACTCTGGTTTTGAGCATCGCATATACTTCCCGGTAATCGATGAGAGTCCCGAGCCGGTGAAGGGTCATTATTGCATATACTTCCCGGTTGGCGATGAGAGTCCCGCACCGATAAAGGGTCATTATTGCATATACTTCCCGGTTGGCGATGAGAGTCCCGCACCGGTGAAGGGTCATTATTGCATATACTTTCCGATTGGCGATGAGAGTCCCGCACTGGTGAAGGGCCATTATTACATATACTTCCCGGTAACCTATGAGAGTCCCGAGCCGATGAAGGGTCATCATTGCATATACTTTCCGGTAATCGATGAGCGTCCCGAGCCGGTGAAGGGTCATCATTGCATATACTTCCCGATAATCGATGAGAGTCCCGAGCCGGTGAAGGGTCATCATTGCATATACTTCCTAGTAATCGATGAGAGTCCCGAGCTGGAGATAGGTATCAGGCATATGTGACTGCATTGCATCGTACCGCATTCATCCCATCTTATTCATATGTGACTGCATTGCATTGTACCGCATTCATCCCATCTCATTGCAACGCATACTGACTATTGTGTATATTGTGTTGTGTTTTATGCATGCGGTACGTATACTATGTCATGGACATATATCAGTTTACCTATATATTTCTGGCTCGTACTCTTGGTTGCCGGGATCAGGTTGCATGCCGCAACGATATAAATATATGGATCGGGTTGCACGTCTGCACGTCGCAACGGTATAAATATATGGATCGGGTTGCACACCGCGACGGTTTGAATATATGGATCGGGTTGCACACCACAACAGGATGAATATATAGATCGGGTTGCACGCCGCAACAGCATGTATTTCTGATTGTTGAAATGTTCGGGATACCTGTATGTTCTGGCTATCTTACGTTCATGGTTGTTAATGAGTTTGTGATTCCATACGTGCTTCTAGTTTTTATCTGGCTCTGCCTTTTCATAATTTAAATAAGAGGAATTTGGTTTATCTGTTTCTTTTTCTCCCTGGCTAGCTATACAATTCTTTGAGGTGGCTAGTCTGCCCCACTTATTGAGTCCTTTTGACTCACCCTTTTTTGTTGTTTGTTTCTTGTCTATTTATTTCATTTCGGCAGTTTCGCTCCAGGATTGAGTTCACCACATTGTTCAGGAGCGAAGACGACTTCAGCTGTCAGTGTGAGCCAGCTTTTATTCTGGATGGCCACCAGTTTATTGTTTATTACTTCAGTTGCATTTTGCTCCCTTCAGGAGGTATCTGTCTTCTTTCGTACTCTTAGATGTCTAGTCTGGATAGCCCTAAACCTAGTATGTTGGATAGTTAGCTGTAATTTCTTTGTACAGGTTAGAGGTATCAGTATATCTGTGCTTTTTCAAAGTCTTGTTCTTATTTGTGAGTTGGATTTATATTCATTTTCCTAATACAGATGTTAAGGGTTCGCCCGACGGGTCTAGGGGAGAATGTCGGGTGCCCGCACGGCCTATCCGAAATTCGGGTCGTGTCATAAGGGTAATGAGAAGCATCATTTGACCTTTGACTTGATCCATCAGGCGGTGGTGCTTATAGAAAATGTATGGAGTTGTGACTCGAAAGTTGCAGCTGTTTGGCAACTCGAAAGGGTACTTGGTAGCTTAGGTCTGCCTACGTTCAGCTTTTTGCTAAATCTTCTTTAGTCCAGCAGACTGTGCGGGGATGGGTATTCCTATTCAAATAGCTGCATGAGTTTGTACTTTAAGTGGAGGAGTCTTCCTCCAAATACTGAATGGTAATACTAAATCTCTAAGGTGTTGATACCACTTTTGTCTTGACCCAACCTAGGGCCACGACAGAAAACTACAATGAGTGTCGATCATTGCTAAACCCACTAATAATCTATTAATGATAGAGATACGTTGGCAACCTGATCATATATACGTACCTATCTGATGAAAACATAAAGTCTGGAAAGATGACACGACTTTAACTTGATGGCAATTAGAACACCGAGCCACAAATTCTGCTATATCACACTTTATTCTGTTCCACCAATAAATCTTCTTAAGATCATGGTACATCTTAGTCGAACCTGGATGAACAGTGTATTTGGAATAATGTGCCTCTATCATAATCTGTCCACGTAAATCTGCAACATCAGGAACACAAAGTCTATCTTTATACATGAGAACACCGTCAGTAGTAACCCTATATGGTGACTCCGATTTTCTTCTGGCTATCTGATTGTATTCAACTAGAACTGGATCCTCATACTGACGCTGTTTTACTTTATGAAAATTTAGAGTTAAAGGTCTAGTGCAGCTTGTCGTCCATCCATCATTGGCATATCTCCTTCACACCTCAACTCTTTGAGAAGTTACTTTAGCGTTATAAGTGCACATATAATCAACTTTGTTGCTGGTATTCTGCCTCAGCTCATGGTCCAACTACATGTCTCTTTTATTTTCACTTTTTCAAATCATAATATTTCCAATTCAAGACAATACCTTGAAGTAGATGTTCAGTCTGAAGATCATTCCTGGTTTGCATCATACTATCCAGTAGTATTTGCATGATCCTTATCCTTATCCTTATCCTTATATGATAGACCCTGTTCTGATGAACCCTTGACATATATTAGGATATGAGTAACTACATTCCCATGAGGAGCTTGCGGAACAACCCTAACATCAACTGAGGTGTTGCATAGTGTGTTCGTAAAAATAATATAGCCTGCATCAAATCTTCTATAGTGTGTAGTGACAAGGTACTTCAAAAGCTCCCCCTATTGCATCAAGCGTAAGCTAATTCTTAGTTCCATCGACATGTTCTATATCGAAAGGCATATCGAAGAGGTGATTATCGACTGAATCATGTTAACCCATTCAAAGTTCCGTGTATCTTTGCTTCGAAAATGTAGAACTCTCTTCTCGTGATCGAAGAAGGATTAGCTTAGTCAGAATAAGCTGTGCAATGGTATTATCATATTATCCAGATATATTTTACTCCAAAAGCACGATATGCGTGTTATGATTCTGATCCTGTAATAAGAAGATAATGCCCGTGGAGTAGTTTATGAAGGTCGTGCAAATTCTCTTGTTATCTGTGTGAATGTTGCTTTAGACGGAAGCTCATTCAAGGACGAATGAGAGTCTAAGCGGAGGAGAATGAAACGATCTCGATCAGTCGTTTCGGGAGATAGAACTCCGATTTTCGTGCCAATAATTTTGAAATCTTCATAAGATTCATTGGGACTTTTTTTTTCTTTAAATTGAGTTAAATCAGGCTTCGTTTGGTCGGCATCGGAAGAAGATTTCAGTTTTTATTATCGATAAATATTAAAAAGATATTTTCGAGCTCGATTTTGGCGAATGAACTCCGATATGAAATCCGAAAGCATTGTTTGATTCGTATGATTATTTGTGACTATTGTGAACTTTTGAAAGTGAATTTCGAAGTTGTTCGGCTAGTTTCCGCTAAAATGTCGAAAGTTAAATAATTTGACCTTTTTCCATTTAATTTGTATATTGAGTTTCGCGAGTCCGTTTTGAGATCCGCCTTAGCAAGTGTGTTTCATATATTTGTATAACTTACTTGAAAAATTTGGGATCATTTCTAATTTCGTAGGATTCCATTTTAATTTTAATCGTTGTAACAAATTTTTGGAAAAAAAAGGAAAAGAAAAGACAAGAAAAGAAAGAAAAAGAAAGGACAAGGAATGAAGGCGGTGGCCAAAAAGGGGCCCATAGCTTAAAACCTAAGATTAGAAACAGAAACATGAGGAATGACAACAAAGTACGGTAATGAGATCAGAGATAACGAAGCATAGAAAACGCAGCGAAACTTATCAGAAAAAAATAAGAAAAGAAAGGAAAAGGAGCAGGAAAATAGTAGAATTTTTACCTCGAAACATCCAGGTAATACAAATACTAATAAAGCCACGGGCCTACAACTCAAGGCAGTGGTATACTAAATCCTAACTAGGAGACTGTAAACCCTAGGTGGCGGGATGTGTGCCCTGCGCCCTATGACTAAACCGCCTAAACGATCGTTGGCTCTAGGAGCGGGCATATATCCTCAGTACCCGGTGACTTGTAGGATAATTTCTAGACTCACCAGCTGGACTCGTATCCCCGTAACAATAGGTGGCATATTTTTCTCGACACAATGAAGTGAGCTGATTTAGTCAGTTTGTCAACAATGACCTAGACTGAATCATGTCACCACAGGGTCTTGACAGACCAACCACAAAATCGAAATTTCAGGAAATTTAATCTTCGTGTCAATGCTGTGGACCTAGTCGCCAATCACTTTGGAAAACTGGGCCCCAGAGTCCGATGGCCACCTAATTCGAATGGGCGAAACACATAGAAAAAAGAGAAAGTAGGGAACAGCAAGTGTCTGATCAGATCAATCAAGCGATAGGGGGTAAAGGCAGAAGAAAGAAAGCCCGAACGAAAGAAAGCTGACCAGGAGTGCCAAACCACTCTGCCGCAAAATGATAGTGAGGCAGCAAGGATCCCTCAGTGAGATGGGGAAACCTAGCAGCTGCCGGTCGGGGCGGGGATAAGCTTGCTTCTTGGGTGGTGTCGAACAATGGTGCTTGCGTTGCGGGAGATGCCCGCCCGTAGGGCCCGACCTGCTTCCCGCCCGAAAGAACCGCTCACTAGCTAGCCGGACCTCATTGGGATTGGTCAAGCTCCTTCACTTATTGCTCGATCCGATCCGGAACCTATTAGTTCGTCAGTCCTTCTTCCGATGCCTCCCGTTCATCTTTGCCCAAAGCCCTCCTTCCGACTTAGTTAGAAATACCAACTCTAAATAGCTTTAGCATTTCTTGAGTTGAAAAGGTATTTCTAGATTCTAGAGCTCAGGGGAAGGTTTGGAACCCTAGTAGCAGAATGGAGTCAATTACGTTCGAGCTTTTTGTCAACTGAACACGAAAGGATCTACAGGGAGAAACACAAGGCACTATTGCGATTTTCATCGCAGCAGAGGCCATGCAACGATCGATTGTAAAGCTTGATGATCGAGATTGAACACTTACTAAAGGAAGGACATCTCAAAGAGCTGCTGGAAGAAGGCCCCACCGTTTTAAAGGTTTGGAGTCTGAGAACCTAAAGACCATCAATGCAATTTTCGTGGATGAATGGCCGAACACGGCCCAGGGGACTGCAATAACATTCGCGTCCATCCGATTTGACCTAGCGGAGCAAGCACACCAACAAAGAGACCATGTTGTACCGGTGGAAATATCCGGTGTACATATCCAGTGGGCTCTTAATGATCCGGGGAGTAGTGCTAATATCATCCGGGGGGAGGTGTTGCACCAATTTAGTTATTATCCTCAAATGTCCTCAAGCACTCGAAACATAATGGGTTTCAACAGAATCCGTGAAGCATCCACTAATGAACTAGCTCTACCGGTTCACATACCAGGCGGGACGAGCACAACCATTTTTCAGGTGATGAATTTCAATTTATTATACAATGTAATCTTGGGACGACCATGGATACACGGCGTCAGGGGAGTGCCCATAACACTTCATCAGGTCTGCAAGTACCCGACCCTGCACGAGATCGCCGACCTACGAGATGAGCGGCCTCTCCTTGAGGAATGTCGCCTTACTTCAGACGGGATTACATCCGCTGAATTGAAAACTATTATTGACACCAAATTTTATCCCTCCTTTTTTCAATAATTGGCTATATTTAATATAAAGGTGCAATTTAACTATTTGTGTAAAATATGCATTAGAAAGCATGCATTTATTTGTGTTACGCCTTATTTATATATTATGTATTCAATTGTGATTATATTAAGTAATTACATTATTTAGACTATTTGTTAAATGAATGTCAGCATTGTGGCTATTTAGGCAAGTTTTGCATGAATAACATTATATGATTATTTGTGACTATTTATACGTAACTAATTTAAGTTGACCCTGATTATTTTTATGTGTTCATTTTCTTTTCTTTTATACGTAATAAATATACAATCATGTTTTTATTTTTTTTATTTTTTACTCAGAACCTTTAAGTTAAATACTGGTCCAATTAAAATACCCAGTCTAATTTTAGATCATCCATACTTTTAAATTTGCTTTTGAACCTGGCCGAAATCCCAATTAGATACATTCAGTTTTGAATGCATCATATACTTTGTCTTTACATTACATAAACTTGATATAGATAATAAGCCAATAGTTATCTTTCCCAAAATCAGACTTCAAATCTCTATACCCATTAGTTTCCAAAATCAACTCTCGATTCCTTGATCCTCTGATCCCCCCAAATTAATCTTAATTAAGTAATCTTATCCCTACAACCTCTCTAATCCCCTCATATCAGCACCAAAAATCTCTCCCAAGTTCTCCCATTTTTGGGAAAGAATCCCCAACGGCTCTTTTAATATTTTGGCATATAAGGCCCTTCATCTTCACACCAAGGGAGACAGAAAAGACAAAACACCACTATGGTGGAGACACCAACAGTAACGGAGAAGAAGATTCACACACACACACCCAACATATAGATACAAAACCCTCCAGAAACAAACACACACGATTACACAGTGAAAGGGGGAGATTGATGGGGAATCACTCAATCGGACAAGGAAAATCGGTGAAGAGGGGAGTCTAGAACAGGGGTTACAGTAGCAGCGATCAATTTACATGATTTATAGGGCGAGATCGAGACAATGGAGTTGAGGGAAGAGATGATTAACGGTAGTATTGGCAACCACCAGCAGTGGTGAAATAACACCGTCACCACCGGAAAATTCAGCAGTGTCGGAGCTCTTTTGTTTCTCCTCTGTCTTGGTTGATTTGTGATTGAAACTAAAAAGGATTGGCAGAGTTACAGCAATGCCGCTAAAGGCTTGGTAGTCGCTCCTTCTTCCCATTTAACTGCTGGCTTGGACATTTGTTTTCACCGATGTTCTCGCCGGCGAAATGTTTGTTGTCGCTGTTGTTTCGTTCCCTTTGCTACTATGTTTCATCCGCTGTCTATGAATACTCGCTCCTCTATGACTTCATTCACTGCTACCATGGTTTCGCTTGAAAGCTTATATATTTGTTCTCTTAGCCTGGTGTTGATCGATCGTTTTTGTTAAATTATGATTTGCAGTTTCTGTGGCTCGTTGTCCTTACTGTTAGTCTACAGAAGAGTTTATTGGCTAATGGGTTCAAGTTTTTTTGGTTTCAATATAGATGATGGCCTGTTGATATTGCTAATTGCATTACTGTTATCGTTTTGGCTTGGTTGAAATAGTCTACTACAGTCATCCCGCAACTGTTAACTGTTCAGAACAGTTATTACAATTAATTTGGTCTATGAAAAATACTTATTTTGAGGCTCTCATTGATTTGAATACATATTATACGGTCAATGATATTTGGAGGCCAATACAAGTCCCGTCCCGTTACATATACATAGTCCCTTTACGTGTCCCGAAAATAAAATAGGCGATGACGATACGTATTGCTTTGCAAAGTAAGCGATGGTGGAGTAGTGGGATTTGTGGTACTTGGCATGGCAATCGGCCGGCCACCGTATTTGCAGCCGTACCAACATCCCTAACCTCTACTTGATGCACTACAACAATCTGAGCCTAAACTTTTACCAAATTTATTTTTTTTAATTATTATTACTATTATTGTTATTATTATTATTATTATTATTACTACTACTACTTTATTTCACTTACTTTTTACTATTTTTCACTCTATTAACTACTATACTAATTCATCGTTCGCGAGGTACGACGTGGAGGAGTTCATAAGAAGATGGCACTTTTGCAAGAGGACCAACACTTTAAAATCGTTCTCTTATTATTTGTTTTACTCTTATCAATTTTATTGGCACACTAATTTTTGTTCTATTTGCGAGGTAATTCTCGACGAAATCCCGACGTCGTTTGCTAAAGAGGAAGTCGTTGGAGAAGACAAGCAATTTATTTCATATTCAAAATATTGTATTTAAATAGCATATTATAATAGACATCTAATTATTTTTATAGTTTAATTAATTAGTTTACTTGCTTGGTCCTTTTTATTCATTTAATATCTCAATTATATAGTCCGACCGGAACCACACTTACTAAAATCTGAGAGGTGCCTAACACTTTCCTCTTGAGTTAATTTGTACCCTTACATAAAATTCTCGGTTCGTAGATCAAGTTTCGGAGTTAACATTAATTGGCTAAAAACAAAATAGGTGCCGTAATACACCAAATTAAAAAATATGTTAGGTGGCGATTCCAAGTCTTTATCAGTGAGTTCCAATAGGTTGAATCCTGTTTCGAACTCTAATCGGTTCGGAAAAAAATGGTGTCGACAGAATGACGACTCCACTGGGGATAACTAGGTTCTAACTATAGCGGACTTTTAATTGAGATTCTTTGCATTTATTTTCTTTTTCTTGTTATTTATCAAGGTTAATATTTCTTCCTTTTCCTGTTGCAGGTTTGAAGCTTTGCTTTCTATTTTCATTGGCACTTCCATTTAATTTATTATTTATACTTGTTGTTTTGTTTATAATTCCTCCACTTCTGAAATATTACACTTTCACCCACCAAAAATGATTATGCGGACCTCGCAGTTGTTACACTCTCAAAAGCCCCCTTTAGGGAATGTTTGCAAAATTTAGCCAGCTAGCGGGGCTGTTTGTGGTTTGCATGCTTTCAACTTCCAATTTGTCTACTTGGGAGAAACCTTGTCTAGGAAAACTCACTCTTTGACATCGCATGCTTTAACGACTTTCAAATCCTTTACAACTTTATTAAATCTTCTATTTAACTGTTTCACTTGATGACATTATTTGTATATTATCTTGCATAATAATTTTTATTTCCTGTGACTAACTTGTTTCTTTTATTTTTCTTTTTTTTCCTTCTCTTTATTAAATTTATTTTGTGAATTGTTTCAACTCGTGCATTTTTTTTTTAAAAAAAAAAAAAACAATACTATGTATTTTTTAAACTTGTGCATTCCGCTCATACCTCCTACCACTCCTGGCAACTCCAAAATCGCGAAGAATATCTTGCTTCCATGACTGCCTCTCCCTCACAAAATGCCTATTAGGGGGAACGACATCGAATCTAGTTGGTCCGTGACATTCCTGCTCCCTAGTCGTCCGCTTGGGAGGATAATAAAACTTTGTCTAGTTAACCGAACTCTTAGTGGCAATGCTAGGACCATGCATCATAGCATATCATCAATCGACTTGTTCTCAAGTAAAAAAGGTCAACTTGTCCAAACAATCTAAACGGGTTTTTGACCCCCAAAGAGCGCTGAACATGATTTATGTGCATTGAATTTAAGGATTTGACGTGCAAATGTGGACCATTTATTGGAATTATCCTGCATTTAATGTCATTCAAAGGCACAAAAGGTGACCAAAGAGACATCAAAACCCCAAATTGAAGCAGAAATGATCGTTTATTTCCAAACAGTCAGAATTATTCTGTATTCAATGCAATTCAAAGGCACAAAAGGGTAGCCGAAGAGGCATCAAAAGCCCAAATTGAAGCGGAAATGATCGTTTATCTCCAAACGGTCGGAATCATCCTGTATTCAATGCTATTTAGAGGCACAAAAAGTAACGGAAGAGGCATCAAAAGCCCAAATTGAAGCAGAAATGATTGTTTATCTCCAATCAGTCAGAATCATTCTATATTCAATCTCATTCAAAGGCGCAAAAGGTAACCGAAGAGGCATTAAAAGCCCAATTTGTAGCAGAAACGACTGTTTAATAGATGGGATGACACACAACCCACGTTCATCCTTTAGGAATTATATAAAGACTTGACATCCCTTGTATGTCAAAAGTCCATTAGCAACCTTTGTCTAAAGTTTCCAAAGGGTTCTCAACCCGAAACAACGCATCTCTTCATATTCTATGTTGCATTGTTTTTCAAAAAGCTCGTGCCACACGTTAATCATTTGTATATAAGCGGAATTTTTGGCAACTTTCTCCCATTTTTCTCATTCCTTCACCTCTTCTCAAAGAGCATGGCAACTAGAACATTCAACATAGTCGTTGAGGTCCCTCAGTTGCTCAAAGATTGGTGAGGAAACCTATGCATAGATCAAAAAAATCAAGTCAAAATAGTATAAGGGAATCTGATTTCACTAATGGAGCACACTGCAGTAAAAGGGATAGTCGAAGCAGCAATACACTATTGGGATGCAGAACGAGCGGCTTTCCACTTTGCAAGTGTATAGTTGACAACGTTGCTAGAAGAAATAGGCGGATTGACTTAACTCCCATTTAATAGTGACGAGATATTTATGCCTAAGAACATTACACCCGAAGAGTTCTTCGAAATGGCAGGTCTTAAGCCCGAATTATGCACAGACAGTGTGAGGCAGTCGGGAATTTCTTTGACTGTCCTCTACATTAAGCTTGGGTACAAGGAAGCATTTCGAGAATTCGAAGATAATTTTAGCATTAACCAGGCGGATTGGTAAGACCGGAGGGTACTCGCTTTTGTCACCGGCTTTTTAGGGATTATCGTGTTTCAAGAACATAAAGAACGGGTTTATGTTTGTGTAGTATCAATTTTTGATACCCTACTCAAAGACTTTGACAAGAAATACAATTTGGTACCTATGATTGTTGAAGAAATTTATCATGCTTTATAAAGATGCAACAAGGGCGCTGCTTTTTCGAAGGTTGTAATTTGCTTTTACAAATTTAGTTGATAGAACATTTGCAAAGGATGAACAACACTGACCAAACCTTCCATTCCACATCAAGAGAGGACTACATCTTAACTCACTCCATCCGCATGGACAACGTTCCTGAGAAGTTGGACCGGCCAACAACTGCCAAAGGTTGGCATCACATGTTCTGTCAGTTAACATCCGAAAATATACAGTGGATGTTTGACTATTTTCCTAGTACCACTATGATCATAAGATCTAAGGGAGCCTCATCTCTTGTTTTAGTAGGGTTCAGAGGAGTTTACCCATACACTCCTTTAAGGGCACTTAGATAAGCAGGGAGAAATTAGATTGTACCCCAAATTGCAGACGTTAGAAGTTTCAAAGCAGATATTTTTGGAGAAATGATACCATTCGAAGACAAGATATTAGAACTTTGAAATGCAAGGCACCGAATGGAATTCGAGACTATTGAACGAGTCAGGTTTGATGTAGGCTATGATGAGGATTACCCGGATTGGTTCAGGAAAGACATAGCAAGGTCAGTTCAACCAAGAGCAACAACAAAAAGGAAAAGAAATGATGATGAATTAGAATTCGAGTGCAAGAAGCTACGCAAATAACTGGCAAAGGCATGCGAGAAAATAGCAGAAAGCAAAGTTTGGTCGAAGTAAAAGTAAAGAGAAAGACAAATGGTGCAATAAGGCAAAACTACTAGCGAAACGCATAGAGTCTATAGGCGTATGGGATGGCGAAGGAATAAACTCCATGGCTGACAAAGGAATGGAAGAGAAAAGAAATAAGGCTTGGAAAATGTTGAAAAATCTCATATTTGACATATCCCCGCTCTTAACTGATGCAGACAATTTAATTTTTCAAGGAGGCTCATCAGAGACAAGTTCTTCTGAGAAAGAATCCTCATCCGAAGAAGAAGATGAATCTTCTGGGGATGAGTTAGCATGAAAGATGTTCGCCTGGTCATGATCTAATTTCCTAACAATGTATTCTTTTCCTTCTCTTACATTGTTTCAATATCAGCCAATGTAATAAAGACCAATGTTCAGTAGATGCAATATTATCTTTTAGACCCCGCATTTTTGTTAGTAAATGAAATGATTCCTGTGGCACGAAGCGCTATTCAATTCATCGTGTGTAAAGCGGTCCTTTGCATTGTAGGATGTGTTTCTTATTTGATATGTGTACATTACATGATTTTGTTTGATTATTCTAGGTCTCTTTATGTATAAATGAATCCTTTCCCAAATCTAATTTCCTACCAAGGCGCCTCATCTCCCAATTCTATACTCAAACTCCAACATTTGAAATCTTTTTGCATGTCCGAATTATTTCCGATTCAGCAGTTACTCAAAAACCTATTATCCAAAGGGTTGGCTTAAGTTGAATATCAGGGCAGAAGATATGGTTAAGCAAAGTTCACTTGTCAGTGATTTGTCAAAACAAGAAGAGTTCGTTGCAACAAGCACTATGCACATGAAGTGGAAAATTGACAGGGCAGGAGATATGCTGGTAAAACTCAAAGGTGCACATGGCTTATCACGATACCTTTTGACACCAATGTCTGAGGATCATTTTGTTGCTCCAGTCCACATTTTTGAAGGCGATCCAAAGAATTTTAAACTTGCACCTACTCATGGTCGAAAAGGCGTTCAAAGGGTTTTCAAAAAGCAATAAGGAGGTAGAGAAATAAGGGGAACCCATTTAATGTTACAAAGGTTTATGCATAACAGCAAGCTGATTCAACTTGAAAAAGAATGCAAATACCCAGTGACGAAGATTCCATTATATGACAGAACCAAAAGCATATCCCTATTCCCTACCGGCTAGCCTATGGGGGACATGACGATGAAATTGTATGATGAGACACTTGCAAAACCAAGCATTGATTTGATATAAAGACATGGGCAAATAGACTTCTTGGAGTGGTTTTGGCTGAAAGCTTTATTGGAGTGATATGAATTCTCATGACAACAACTACACTGAAAAGAAAAATACAATATAACAAACCTTTAAAATGGTCTTAACTGAAACAGCAATCTAAGAATACACATGATGTGTAAGAAACCCACTCCGGGTTCGTTTCCTTCGCAATAAAACCTTACCCAACAAGGAAAGTTGATACAAACAATTGTATTGCATCAGTCGGTTGGCAAGTATGGAAAAAGCACTGAATATCTCGTTCAAAAATGCACTGACCTCGCAACGGGCCTAATTCACAAGGAGAGATGACAAATGGACTTAAGACCTTGGTGTTCAACAAAAGCCGACCTCCCTTCTGGTCACATAACAGAACTTATTCCTTACACAACATCTTTGTCACCTTTTCATCAAAGTTTAACTAGACACATCTCTTATGCAACCGAGCATCGGTCGTTTGACCAAAATCCTTGCCTTGACTGCTACAAGCACTCAGGCAATCTTCTGTGTATCTATGCATTCTATCATAGTATCCAACCCAAGGGCGAATCTATCATCCACTCTCTAGGCATTCTCTTAAGCTCTATGTGTTATTTTTGCTTTAAATCCTTGCTAATGTACTAACTCTGTTTTGTGTATGTTGTCACTTTATTACAGTTGCTTTGCATTTGAACACAGAAATTGATCAAGAATCTGCATTAAGGAAAGCCGAAATGGCAAGGCGAGCTGAAAATATTTATTTGTGGAACAAAGTCTTTTGAACCACCAGCATATGACACTGAGAGAACTAGGAAAATTCCAATTCCACTGTCATTAAACTTGTAGTATGGATGAACAAAATTAGCTATTAAATCACTACACAACCAAAATTGGCAAAACTCACAACCTCACACCCTACCCAACTTACATAATAAAAAACTTCCCCTCTGTCAAGACTTTCAACAACAACCTTATCAGGCTCAACACAATCAACAATAGACGAAAAGACAAAACCTCACACGTTCACTCCTTTAGCTCAATCAAAAGATATTGCAACTAACAAATGAATGAATACCAAGATACCTATTCCGGAGTTTGATCCAACAAAGATCTACACCCATCACTAAAACATTCAAGACCATGACACCGCAAAATACCCAGCACTGAAACAAAATTCTGAGTCTGATTGACCAAGGCAAGAGAATGGTACAACAAGAACCAACAAATGAAAGCTGCAACTCTCAAGCCACAAATACATTTTCTATACAGACCAATCCATCAAAGTTAGCTTCTAAGACTGTTAAAAGAACAAAACAAAACATGAAAACAACCCATCACAACCCAAAGACAAGCACAATTTCGGACAACCTCCAAATCCGGAACATCAAAATACCAAACCTTAGTCTAAGAGTGCAAGTATCCATATAATCGGAGTAATTGAGATACCCAGTAGCCATACCAAAGGAAAAATGCAGATTCAAGCCAATACTTTGGTGTTCAATGCAATGCAACCACTTTGTTTCAACTAACAAATCTTTCTTTGAGAGCAGATCTTTTAGCACAAACACAAGACTCGCAAGCAATCACAACGGACACGATAGCACTCTAGCCCCATCGGGCTTAAAATATGACGACTAGCCACGTCGGGCTTAAAATATGACGACTAACCACACCAGGATTATAATATGACGACTAACCTCGTCAAGCTTAAAATATGACGACTAGCCACGTCAGGCTTATAATATGACGACTAGCTACGTCAGGCTTATAATATGACGATTAGCCTTGTTAGGCTTAAAATAAGATGATTAGCCCCGTCAGGCTTAGAATATGACAATTAGGCCCGTCCGTCTTAGAACTGGACAAATAGAAATATTTTATTTTATTTTATTTTACATGAACTACTATAATAGGTATATCCCTTTAAAATTGGACATACGCATATATTTTATTTTGTAGGCACTACTATAATAGGCCCATCCGCCTTAGAATTGGACATATACATATACTTCATTTTTGTTTTGTAGGCACTGCTACAATATGGTGATATATAAAAGGCAATAAGCAAGCTGATACTGGGGCAGAATTTTGAGGCAAAGGACCAATAGGGAATAAATATGACAATCAGCGGGACAGTATTACAGGCAATCCGACAAGCACGGTAACATCATTCTATTTTTTTTAGCACTTCACTTTACTCGTTATACGTAGGGTATACAGCCCGGTGCAACAGGCGCATATCTCCTTATGAGAGGTACTTAGTAGCTCCTGACGAAAGGCACTTAGCAGCTCCTGACGAGCATATAGATATCTCCTGACAAGAGGTACTTAGCAGCTCCTAACGAGCATATTAATATCTCCTGACGAGAGGCATTTAGCAGCTCCTGATGAGCATATAGATATCTCCTGACAAGAGGCACTTAGCAGCAAATAGATATCTCCTGACAAGAGGCACTGGCAAGACAATCCAATGATAGGAAAGTCTACTTTAGGTTCATAAATATTATTTGCAACAAGCTGACCTTTATTACAGCAAATGATCTGGCATCTCAGTGACATCACAAAATATTATTTTTTACATATCATTCTCGGACACAAAGGAGAGATCAGCTCAACAGGGAAGTTTATTTATTTTTATCTCTATTTTCATTTATCTTGTTTCTATTGCAGGGGACTCTCTCATCTCCTGACAAACCCCCATGCCATTTCCTATACTCTCATACTTGCTCCCAAAAAATCACCGCCCCACACGAAAATTGTGTCACCCCAAAATCTCAAATACATGCTATTCGCCGTTCTGAAACTCAATTCAAGAAGCTTAATCCTCTTGACGATCTTTTGCTACACCCGCAAACTATCTATGTTTCCAAATTCCAAAGCATTCAAATCTGAATGCATCATAGACTTTGTCTTTACATTACATACACTTGATATAGAAAATAAGCCAATGGTTATCATCCCCAAAATCAGACCCCAAATCTCTCAACCTTTAGTTTCCAAAATCAACTCTCGAGTCCTTTATCCTCTGATCCCCCCAAATTAATCTTAACTAACTAATCTTATCCCTACAACCTCTCTAATCCCCTCATATCAGCACCCAAAATCTCTCCCAAATTCTCCCATTTTTGGGAAAGAACCGCTAGCGGCTCTTTTAATGTTTTGGCATATAAGGCCTTTCATCTTCACACCAAGGGAGATAGAAAAGACACACCACCACAATGGTGGAAACACCAACAGTGACAGAGAAGAAGATCCACACACACGCCCCCAACATATAAATACTAGAAACAAACACACACGATTATGCATAGAAAGGGGAGATTGGTGGGGAATCACCAGATCGAAATAAGGAAAATCGGTGAAGAGGGGATTCGAGAATAGGGGTTACAGTAGCAGCAATCGATTTATAGGATTTAATAGGGGAGATTTAGACAGGGGAGTTGAGGGAAGAGATGATTAATGGTTGTATTGACAACCACCAGCAGTGGTGAAATAGCACTGCCACCACCAAAAAATTCAGCAATTTCGGAGCTCTTTCGTTTCTTCTCTGTCTTGGTTGATTGAAACTAAAAAGTATTGGTGGAGTCGCAGCGATGCTGCTAAAGGCTTGGTAGTCGCTCTTCCTTCCCATTTGACTGTCGGCTTGTTCGTTTGTTATCACCGGTGTTCTCGCCGGCGAAATGTTTGTTGTCGCCGTTGTTTTGTTCCCTCTGCTGCTATGTTTCGTCTGCTGTCTATTAATACTGGCTCCTCTATGACTTCGTTCGCTGCTACCATGGTTTCTCTTGAAAGCTTATATATTTGTTCTCTTAGCCTGGTGTTGACCGATATTTTTTGTTAAATTATGATCTGTAGCTTCAGTGGCTCGTTGTCCTTACTGTTAGTCTGAAAAGGAGTTTATTGGCTAATGGGTTCAAGTTTTGTTGGTTGTAATATAGATGATGGGATGTTGATGGTACTAATTGCATTACTGTTATCGTTTTGGCTTGGTTGAAATCGTCTACTACAGTCATCCCGCAATTGTTTACTGTTCGGAGCAGTTATTATAATTAATTTGGCCTATGAAAAATACTTAAATTGAGGCTCTGATTGACTTGAACGTATACTACATGGGCAATGACATTTTGGAGGCCAATACAAGTCCCGTCCCGTTACATATGCATAGTCCCTTTATGTGTCCTGTAAACAAAATAGGCGATGATGATACTTATTACTTTACAAAGTAAGTGATAGTGGAGTAGTGGGATTGGTGGTACTTGGCATGGCAACCGGCCGACCACCGTGTTTGCAGTCGTACCGACATCCCTAACCTCTACTTGATGCACTACAACAATCTGAGCCTAAATTTTTATAAAATTTATTTTTCCTTTATTATTATTATTATTATTATTATTATTATTATTATTATTATTATTATTATTATTATTATTATTATTACTACTACTACTACTTTATTTCACTTACTTTTTACTATTTATCACTTTATTAACTATTGTACTAATTTATTTTTTGCGAGGTATGATGTGGCGGAGTTCATACAAGAGGACCAATATTTTAAAATCGCTCTCTTATATTATTTTGTTTTACTCTTATCAATTTTATTGGCACACTAACTTATTTGTTCTATTTGCGATGTATTTCTTGACGAAATCCCGACGTCGTTTGCTAAAGAGGAAGTCGTTGGAGAAGACAAGCAATTTATTTCATATGCAAAATATTGTATTTAAATAGCATATTATAGTAGACATCTAATTATTTTCCTAGTTTAATTAATTAGTTTACTTGCTTGGTCTTTTTTATTCATTTAATATCCCAACAATATAGTCCGACCAGGAACCATACTTAATGGAATCTGAGAGGTGCCTAATACTTTTCTCTTGGGTTAGTTTGAACCCTTACTCAGAATTCTCGGTTCGTAAATCAAGTTTCGGAGTTAACATTAAAATTGGCTAGAAAACAGATTAGGTGCCCTAATACGCCTAGTTAAAAAATATGTTAGGTGGCGATTCCAAGTCTTTACCCGTGAGTTCCAATAAGTCGAATCATATTTCGAACTATAACCGGTTTGGGAAAAAAGGGTGTCGACAACTATTGAGACCATAGAGCGAGAAATTAAAGAGGAACTCAGCGAACTGCAGGATCGACTGGTGGCAATGGATCAACTAGTCCCGAGCGCGACTGAATTGGTATGTTGTCTCTCTGAGGTGCTACGGAAGCAAGGAGGACCCCTGTGACTTATACAATGTTATTTAACAATGGGTTGGACGAACATTCAACTCCTATAGATTCCAGTGATAACCGAACTAGAGACAGGTGAGCACCTACTGTTATATGTTTCAATATCTGAGATAGCCTGGAATGCGGTCCTTGTACAAGAAAAGAACGGGCAACAGTTTCTTGTGAAATACTCCAGCAGGATGTCGCAGCACATAGATAAGTTCTTGCTCTTGCCGGTTCAGTTCACAGCAGCCGTAATAAAAGCCACACGAGAATCGCGCTCACACTTTTAGGAACAGTCAGTTAGTTTAGTCTCTTCTACACCAGTATAAGCCATTTTGTCTAAACCCGGCCTGTCGAAAGATATGGAAAAGTGAGCTGAAGAGTTGTGAGAGTACGACGTCATCTATCAACCCCATACAGATGTCAAGTCGCAGGCATTAGAAGGTTTTACCTCAGATTTTGTAGAAGAAATGGAACGGAAGGCTGAAGAGTCGCTCAGGAGTGAAGCAGTGATTGAGTACGGCGATTGGGAAATTCACACGGGACTGAATCCTAGCGGGGAGAAGATTGATCTGTGGATCAGAACACCGTCTGGAATGGTCTACCATCAGGCCACAAAAGCCGACAACAATGAAGCAGACTGTGAAGCTATAATTCAAACTCTTGACTCAGCCTACACACTGGGGCCCAGAGAGATTAGCCTATACAATAAATCTCAGATGATGGCTAACAACTAAGGGAAATCTTCGTAGCTGAGGACATCTACGAGCAGGATCGAAAGAAGAAAATTAGAGCAATCCTGAAAAAATTTCATGCATGGGAATTCATCAACCAAGAAGAGATCTCAGGGGACGCCGAAGCATTCGAGGATTCATACGATTGGTAGATGATAGTTGAGCTAACCCCCGCAAGGCTGATGAACCTTAAAGTTCCAGATGCAGGATCTTTCGCGGGGCAGTGTGATGCATTGGTCAATTATTTTTGAAAAAAGGAGATCCTCCTGAAGACAATTCAGAAAGCATCTACTTACGGAAAAAGGCGGTTCACTATTGCCTGATCGGCGAGCAGTTGTACCACATGGTCGTCAGCGACCTGGGGGATGACTTTCAAGGCTCAGAACCTTTCACGGAAGCCCAACTAAAGCATTTATTTTTTCTTATGTTATTTCCTTTTTACAATGGTATTTATCAGGCATGTTACGGGTTTTCATCCACAGCATCTCAGGCCCAGCGCCTCTTTTATCAATAAAACTACTATCTTACTTAGTCAGTTTTACTTATTTATTTAGATCCATCTACGATCCAACTATTCATAGCCCTAGCCAGACCTAAGTTGAAGTAATACACTAACTTTTTGCTCAAAAAATAGAGTATACTACTCGCTTAGAGCTAGACCACGTCTAGCTCAGCCACCAGGCATTAATCAAGTGTTCGTCTCGTTAAATCAACAATTACACCTACACGCTGATGGGGACGCTTGTCCGCATAGTGCCAGAAAGTCGTAAATACTTGAGTAACTAAGCGAAGATATTTTGTCTCAAAACACAAAAGGACCTATTACGCACGGGCTAAAGTCATCCCATTGTGGGCGCAAACATCCATCTGCTATGGATGCAACCTAGCCGCCATCTGTCGGTGCACAACCGACGTAATTGCTTAAGGTAGGCGCATTGACACAAGTTCTTAAACAAGTAGAAATGTTAGGATGACTGGAAGCCATCTAACATCTAGGTTTATAAACATACTGCTTGGTAATACATTATGAAATACGTAATAACACAAGTACGTATGAAATATTGGTGAACATTCGTTTCATTAATAACAAACATCTCGTTGGCTTATAATATACATTTAGTTCTTCTTGAATACAATATTTTTTTATAACTATTGTAGAAAAAAAAGAGGAAAGGGAAGACTAAAAACAAAGAGCTCCTTAGGATTCACATGGCTGGAAAATCCTTCATCTAAATTGTAGCTACAAGCCATAAACAGTCTGGAGTTCTTGTTTTTCTATTTTGCAGCTTAAGGTATGTTGGCCGAAGCATTCCCCCGAAGCATAGCCGCTGAAGCAGCCAAAGCCTGTCTGCTTGATCAAACCAAGGGATCCCGGAAGCACCTGAGTACAGGCCTGACCTTTCCTCATCTCGTCCATTGAACTTGAAGAGAAACTAGATGACTATGAGCAAACCTTGACCATCCACTTCAACCTCAACTAGTCAAACCTGAGTGCACAACCCTGCAGATCTTCAAGCACAAACAGAAGTTAGCCAAGAACAGAAAGGCTTGAGCTGGGAACCTACCATAGGGGAGCCTCTTCCCGCGGATATCCCACAACCACCAGCCGATGGAGCGTTACAATAGGGGTTCAGCTGAAGCAGATAACTAAGGTAGAAGCAATGGACCACGGAGGATTCCGAAGCTCAGTGACACCTTAGTTAACCACTGTTGTGAAGCTATATCCTCTTGCATGTCATGAAATGGAGCCAAGCAGTGGATCACCAGCCCGGTACCATTGAAGGAGCGGCTCGGATACATGAGTTATCCTGGCGGAAAAGCCGCACGAAAGCTGAAAGGGTTAACATCCTGTGCTCATATGCAAGAAGAATATAACAGCAACCGCAGTGTTAGAAGATAACTGCACCGTAATTAGTTCACGTGACACAATGAAGACATCGAAAGGACATCGTTAGAATCCTGATCAAACTTCATGATTCGGGGGATTTTATCCATTTTCTCATGGATAAAGAAGGAAAAAGAGGTAATTATAGGCTAATTTTCTCCTTCATGAAACATCCATTCGGAACGAGGAAGGTTTTCTCGGAATATCAAACCAGGATCAAAGGCGAGCATTTTTAAGGGAAGAAAAGCTTCTCGCTATCATGAGATATTGCTGAAAAAGTGAATTATTTTCTGAAGACGAGTTTATGATTTTCCCACTGTCATGAAGTCACTATTTATAGGCAGCAAGGGATAAGGATGGAGCACGAAACGGTCAAGCGTCATTATTACTATAGATATTAAACGATTCAGAGCAATTAATGGCAGTTCCTGAAATGGTGCGTGAGATCAGCATCAACCAATCAGAAGGAAGCACGCGACGAAAGAAATCAACATCATCCTTGGTCAAAGAGACTGTGAGTCGCAAGGATTAAGTGAGATATCTTTTCACACCACGCCGCTTTCACTTCTTAACTGCTTGCGTTAGCACTCAGCAAAGGGGAGACTAGTTGTGTGGGCAAAAATATGCCACCTATTATTACAAAGATACGAGTCCAGCTGGTGAGACTAGACTTATCCTACAAGTCACCGGATACTGAGGATATACGCCCACTCCTAGAGCCAACGACCGTTTAGGCAGTTTGGTCATAGGGTGCATGGCACACATCCCGCCGCCTAGGGTTTATAGTCTCCTAGTTAGGGTTTAGTATACCACCGTCTTGAGTTGTAGGTTCATGGCCTTATTAGTATTTGTATTTTACCTTATTTAGGAATGGATATCACTACTATAAATACCCCTCTTTACATTGTATTGTATACAACATAAGACACAATTCGCCATCGAACTCGGCTACTCTCAAGGAATAAGAATTACTTTGCTTTCTTTTTTATTTCTTGCTTAGTTACTTGTCTTTACTTTCATCGTATTTATTTACTTTTCCCATAGTAATTTACAGTATTGCTTGTGATCTCATTCATAATAAATTGTTTAAACTAGACGTACACATTTAGGCATAAACATTCATCCCTATGAAGACTACTGATTCAGCTCAGAGATTGGCTCGATTTTTCATTGAGCAGGTGGTTAGGTTGCATGGCATTAATGTATTTATTATTTCGGATTGGGGTTCTCATTTTACTTCCTAGTTCTGGCAGTCCTTTCAGAGGGAGTTAGAGACCCAAGTACAGCTTAGCACGGGATTCCATCATTAGATTAATGGTCAGTCCAAGCGGGTTACTAAGGTTCTAGAGGATATACCGAAAGCTTGTGCATTAGACTATGGAGGCCACCTGGATGATCATTTGGCCTTGGCGGAATTTTCTCATAATAACAGCTATCAGCACTCCATTAGATGGCTCCATTTGAGGCCTTGTATGAGCGTATATTTCGTTCTACGATTGGTTGGTTCGAGTCTCGAGAAGTCGAGGTTATGAGTTCAGAGATGGTTTATCATACTCCTGATATTATTCGTGTTATTTAGGATCATCTGCAGAACACTTAGAGTAGGCAGATTTCATACTCGAACTGAAGGAGCTAATAGTTAGAGTTCGAGGTCGGGGACATGGTATTTCTGAAAGTGCCGCTGATGTGGGGTGTAAAGAGATTTGAGAGCAAAGATAAGCTCAGTCCTAGGTTCATTGGCCCTTCATATCGAGAGACACATTGGTAAGGAGGCTTATTGACTTGATTTGCCAGGTTCTATGCCAGTTCACTTAGTGTTTCATGTATCGATGCTTCAAAAGTATATTAGGGATCCTTCCAAAGTGATTGAGATAGATCCTGCTCAGCTAGATGTGAATCTAGCCTATGAAGAGTTCCCAGTTGCCATAGTTGCCAGAGATGTCTGGAAGCTTTGTTCAAAGCAGATTCTGATGGTTCGAGTGTGATGGCGTAACCTTCCTTACGAGGAGGATACTTAGGAGCTTGAGTCCAGTATGCGTGAGAGGGATCCTCACCTCTTCAATTATTCAGGTTTGATCTTAAGAGTTCTTATTGTTGTTTATGATTCTGTTTATATATTGGTCAAGTAATATTTGATAAAACGTCTTTAAAGTTTGCGTAAGCGTTCTCATTAATTATATGAAATCTACTCTAGACTCTGGCTCGTTCGAGGAAAAACGAGAGTCTAAATAGAGGAGAATGAAATGACCTTAACTTGTCGTTTGGTAGGTTTTTGGAAAAGATTTCTGTTTCAGTTGTCAGTAAAGTTTATAAGAGGTTTTGGAATTCGATTTGAGTAAATAAGCTCCGATAAAAAATTTAAAAGTTGCAATAGGTTTGTACTGTCATTTGTGACCGATGGGAACTTTCAGAAGTAAATTTCGAGGTCGTTCGATCAATTTTGCTAAGATTTTAAAAATTCAAAAATCGACCTCTTTCTGTGGGAGCCGTTTCTTGAATTCCGGAGATTCGATTCAAGCTACGTCTTTGCAATCATTTCACACAAGTGTTGTAAGACTTGTCTACAAAATTGGGAGTCGTTCCGAGCCTTGTAAGGTAATGTTTGGGCCCGAATTGTAGACCAGTTGTTGCTGGTGCAAAAATATGCATTAAAACAGCTTGATCATGTAGTATAAAAGCTCTTTTTTGAACTGAATTGTTCATATCCATTTCCAGCCCCTTCCAAGTTTGTTTAGAGTGAATTTTTAGTGCCAAATTCATCCAAAATCATCAGGTATTATTCTTAAGCTAATCTATTTCGTTAAGTCATGATTCTTGCACTAGAATCTCTTGAAATAGAATTGGAAAATTGGGTTAAAGCTCTAAAATTTATAAAATCTGGAAATTTTGTAAAATTAAATTTGGATATGAAAACTTATAACATATTTAGACTCGTGGGATATTGAGGAGTCCGTAAATGTATTGTCAATGGGTGTTCGGCTAAGCCCAGCCCCGGGGTATGTTGGTAATTTTTCTTCTTTCACCTTCTAAAGGTTAAATACTCTTTCTTCGGGCACTTATAAGTGTGAATATATTTCTTTAATTCAAAAAGAGATTATTTTGAAGGATGTCGGACTAGAAAAGAAGTCGTTCAGTAGCTGTTTGGACCAGGACTTAAGGTAAGTGTATTATATCCATCTTCTTGACGGCCTTTGGCCTTATGGATATTCCACCATGTATTTCTTACATGTGCAGCTGTCGATAGGCGCACTTACTACACCTTAGCTTCGGGCTTACTGTATATCATATGTTATTACTTGTTATTGATTTTGTATCGAGCATAGGAGTATTATACTCCAGTTATGGAATTGATATGTACTTCTCGACAGCCGATGAGAGTCCCGCACCGGTGAAGGGTTATTGTTGCATATATCTCCTAATAGTCGATGAGAGTCCTGCATCGGAGATAGGTTTCCATGGGCAATCTCGTGCTATTTTGATTTAGTCTTATATCATTCTAGTTAATTTAGTAAATTTAGTATTGTTCCCAAGTAAATTTCATATCATTTGAACTGATTTAGTCGATAGGGTTTGCCCAACAGGTCTACGGGAGGTAGTCGCGTGCCCGCACGGCCTAGCTGGGAGTCTATTCACTATCTTCAATCTCATATAATAAAAACTTGTTGTGTACAACATAAGTTTAAGCCCTATAGTACTAAATCTACATCAAAAGACTATTTTTAGGATGGGTAAAGTTAGTGACAAGGTACTTGTGGTAGGTCTTGTTGCGGTTACCCTTGGTAAAACGGGTTTGAACACCGAAAGGGGCATGACTTTACTTTCGCTTCGACTTCATGCAACACTTATTTACACCAAAATGGTGAAGAAGTCTTAGTCCCGCTTATCACCAAAAGAGGTGAGTTGGGTGAGGTTGTGTGAGTTCCATTGGATGACCCAACACAATCTTTGGCTTAACCTTTAGATTCCATTAGGTAACATGATTAAGTAGATATTATAGCCCTAGGCCTTATAATTCATACAAAAGCAGTTATACAATTTCACTAATCACTTCAATTTCTAGTTTTAGATCCAATTTTCTCTATTTTAGGATACATTAGACTAATCCATTGAAAATAAATTACCTAACTACTTTGTATCAAGCGCACTAGTTCTCCGTGTTCGATCCCGGCTCAACGAGAATAGTATTTGTGATCCCCACTCTATTAGAGCACGTCAGATGGTCACTGAATTCTTCAAAGAATGGAGGATCAAGAGAATTACTTCATCTCCATACTACACGACGGCAACACAGGCAAGCTGCGTCATCGAACAAAATAGTTCTATCAACTCAAAAAATGATACTTCAAAATGTAAAGGTAGATGGCCAGAAGAGCTACCAGGAGTATAGTGTGCTTATAGAAAAATGCCAGAAACCTGTATTAGGGAGACACCATTTTCTTTAGTTTTTTAAGCAGAGGCCATAAAAACGCTGGAAGTGAAACAAGTCTTTGTTCGCTCATGTATAAAGCTCTGCAAGATGGCTAAGACTCCTTAGAGGGGAAGCCTGAAATGACAACTATTCGGCTGATAGCTCAGAAATAGAAAATCGAGAGATATTATATCTGAATGACCAATATTCGGAAATTCAAATTCAGGGTCTTTATAATACGAAAATTAACCAAAATACTGAAAAGGACAACACTGGAAAGCTGGGTCCAAATTAAGAAAGACCTTAATGGGTTGTAAAAATCACTGGAATGGGGACTTATCAGCTAGAGTTACCGGGGGAGAAGTGATAGCAAATAATGGGAATAAGAAAAATACATAGATGGTCCCTCGAAGTTGTACCCAATTCCTATATAAACACTTCAGCTTTCTTAGTGATCAGATAGACGCCTCATCCCATCCCTACTGTGTCTTGTGAGCTTCCAGGTCCAACAAGTCAAATGCGTGAGTTACACTTGCTGCTGGGGTGTCAAATGAAAAAATCAAAAATTACACGTGTATTTTCATTTAAAAAATTGACCCTAATTAAAATTCTTTTTTCTTTTTAAAACTTACCCCACCAGCGGCCCCACCCCCTCAACCTTGTGCTTCCTTCTTCATCCGCTAGACCATCACCACCACCTCCACACCTCCGTCATCTGGTCAGAAATTCTCCGACCACTCATATTGTCCCACTCCAACAGTCCCACCACTCCCACACTAACGCAACTATTAATTTTATACAAATTTTACATACACTAAGAATACAATAAAAACATGGATAAAGCATTATAGTAAAATCAAATGCAAGATATCATTGTTGACACCCAATTTTGTCCCGAAAATATTAATTAAATGTCTAATTATCTAATTAATGGATAATTTTGAGAATTAAATGTAATTGATTAATTTCTGAGTAAAAGGCCAAATTTTGCAAAGCATGACCTAATTTCCATTCTACTCGTGCAATCCCCTTAACTTCCTAATTTATTTTAGAAAGAGGTCAAATGTGAAGGACATAATCTAAATTCAGCCTACCCTGCGCAACCCCTTTCTTTTTCAATTGATCTTAACAAAAGAGCTAAAATCGTTCTAATCCTAAATATTTGCCTACTTGTGGAAAATATATATTACATACATTATATACACGCAGAGCTCTATTTCAGTTCTTTTCCTAATTCCCTTCAACCCATACCCGATCTTCCCCTGACCCGATTCCACAAGCCCTGGACCCGCGACCCTCTTCAGTTTTAATCCAAAGCGCGTGCAAATCCTTGTCACCTTTGTCTTCTTCTCCGTACAAGGCTTAGCTGGACAGTTTATAGGCGTCGATTTGAGTTCGATTTTATCTGAGGCGTCAATTTGATCCCAACGGATATTTTCCTTTGGGATAAAGACAAGAATTGTACCATTTTTTGCGAGATGGACAATTCAAACCCTTATCTCAGAGGTGAAATGTCGATTTTGGGTAAATTTTGAATCTCAAAAACCCTCCATCCGAAATCCCTAAAGAGGAGGTATATATTCATCCGCTCTTTCATTTTTTAGGAGGTTTTTTTTTTGTTCTGGAGGCAGAGCATAAAATACATAGAGATTTTTTGTTTCAAGTTTTTTTAAGTACATAGTGTCACTATTATTGCTGTTTTGGATTTGTGTCGTCGCTTCGTCAAACGAGTCAGTTGACCTCGTTCAAGTTGCTTAGTCGAGTCGTATTCTTCAGCTCATCGCTTTAAGTTCATTGCCCTGCAAAAGGTTCGATCTGCTCTTTGCTTTCCCTCTCGATGTTGAAATTACTGTTGCGTGCTTAGCTTTCTGTGTGGTTTAGATTGAAGTTTAAGCCTTTTAGTCAGATTCAAACCCTCTTACAATTTTATACATCTATGATTAAATGATGGTCGTTTTTCTATAAAAGTCAGTTAATAATGTGGTCTATAAAGTTGCAAGTGAGACTATACTTTATCAATAGAATAAGAAAACTTGATCCGTTGAAGAACATTTAAAGCATTATGACTGTTAAAGCTTAAGTCTTTGCATTTATTCTTGACTTTGTGCAAGTTTCAATGGTTGTTTTTCATGAAAAGGAGTTGTTTCAAGTGTTTTTACCAAATTCTGGGCTCTAAAGCTCAAAGAGAAGTTGCTTTGTTTAAAAGTTAGTTTTTTTGAAAATTAGAAGATTTGTAGCTTTTCTTTTGATTAAATTCTGCTTTGTTTTTTGAGTTTTCTATCTTCATTGTCTTTGTTATTCTTCTTGATATTGGCTTGGTTTATATCTATGGGATCTGTGAGTTTGAGAGTAGGCAGTGAGGGGGTCCAATTAGCTTGATAGCATGGTCTGGTATTTCTTCAGGCTTATGAGGTTTGTTCAGGGTTTGGTTCAGGTGGAAGGAGTAATGTTCAGGGATGCGGAGGTTGTTTGGAAGTTGTTCAAGTAGATATGGGTTATTTGCTTGTATTTGTGTTCAGTTTGTGGGTGCAGGGTAAACTTGGTTTCTCAGTTTAATATTGTCTTGTAAGTAGTTCAGGTCTGGTGAGGGGGATGCAGGTCTGCTCAGGCAGTCTTTAGATCTGTTAGTGTGTATGTGAGTGTCCAGGTGTGTGCAGTATATTTCAGGCAGTGAGGATGTTTCTGGTGGTTGTGAAGGTTTCAGGGGTTTTGCTTGGTTATTCTTTGGTCTGCAGGTGTTTGGATGTTGTTTTTGGAGGTCTGCAGGCTGATAGGAAAGTTCAGAAGAGGGTGTGCAGCTGTTTTCAGGTTCTGTGAGTTAGTGTTGGAATTTCTATAGATTGTTAATTTGGTCAGCTGGTTCATAGAAGTAAAGGAGTTGGGCTATCTGTTTTGGGTAGTGGCTTGCTATTATAGAGGTTGAGTGTTTGAAGGTGTTGCTAGCGTGGTCTGGTATATGCAGGTTCAGGGTTGTGAGGTGAGGGGGTTCAGATTTATGTCTGTTGATTTTTAGGAATGGTTCAGGAGGGAGTAAGAGCCAGGGAGTTAGTCTTGTTTTGCTTCTTGTTGCTGCAGCTTAGTTTGGTGTAGTTCAATGTATGTGTATGTGGTTCAGGCGTGTGAGCAGGTCTTTGTGAGTTGTGTGAGGTTTGGTTTTTGGTCCCTTTTCTCTAGTCTGAAGTTATTTTCTCTTTGTTATGATTTGGTGTGGAATACTGTATGTTTGGCCCTCAATAATTGATGCATCAGTAAATAAATTGCTTTATTTCTTACTTAAACATGCTCTGTAACTCTCGGCTTAGGATGTATCATATCCAGTTCTTAGCGTTTTGTATGGAACATAAGAGGTGAAGTTTCTGAATGCTAGGAAGTGAAAGCTCTTTTTCATTAGGAAAAAAAAGATCATATAGTCTAATTTCAACTAATTATGATTAATTGAATAAAAAAAAGTAAATGTTCCGCTCATTTCTCTATAGCTTGTCAGCCTATCTTGTGAAATTATAGATTGAACTTCTTGAAGAAGGCATGAATTCCCTAGCGTTCTCTACATAGGAAGAGGAGGAGTATTGACATCTTCCTTGTACATTTTTTCATAATAGATAGCCTCTAAATGCATCAACACCTGAGCAATCTTTAATTGAGAGTACTGGATGTTTTAATCATATATTGTGAATCTTAACATTTTGCTAGCAATATGAAAAGTACTTTTCCTCATTTGGCATGAGTTTACTCTTGACTGTTGTAGCGAATTTTAACATGGCAGCCGCTTCCCGTTTTCCTTTCATCTTGCTTATTTGCTCTGTATAGTTCTCATCTTTTTCTTTGTTTCTTGGCATGAATACCTTGGGGCGAGTTCGGTTAACTCACAAATCGGGATGACTCATGACATTGGAGTTGCTTGGGGTCCACTTGGTTGAATCGCATTACTGTCAAGGCTCGTTTTGCGGGTTGCGCTTCCGGGTTCTACTTTTCGTCTCTATCTTTCACCGCTCCCTTAGAAAATGCATGTTGTATAGGACTTCCCCATAGGATAGAAATTGTATCGAATTATAGTTAATTAATGTGAATTATTTAAATTGCTTTGTCTTATGAATGCCTTGTATCACTTCTTTGCGAATCGCCAATTAATTTAGGGATGTTTAGAACCATTTGTCAATTAATGAGTGCAAATCAAAATCATTCAATTAAAATTGTACCCTTTTATCATTATTTATATTCAAATTATTCTTTTATTTATTTATTTACTTAATCTTTTAATTAATTAATTGGTTAGCTATAACTATCCATTTATTAAATTAATCCATTTTAATTAACTAATTATTTTATTTATTTAATTAATCAATTATTGCTATTTATTTATTTTATTTAATTGATCCTTTAATCCTTTATTACCTATTATTTATCTATCATTGGTTATTTATTATCCTCATTTATTTTTTAATGTTCCCTTTATCTTGTTATCTGTTATCTTATTATCCCTTTTACTATCTCTTTATTTATTTTTTTATATTTTTCTAAATAATTTTAAATTAATCAAATTCGTGAAAACCGCCGGATTAACCGCATTTAGCGGATTTTCGAAAGTGCTCCCGCGAGAGATCTTCTTTCGAATTTAATAGAACCACTTACCTAAGAATCTCTGAATTATTTTTCTTTTAAATAAGGGATAAAATTTCACTCTTTAGTTAACTTAGGTGGGATAAAATTGCACTATTTAGTTAACTTAGGTTCCTAATAATCCTTAAATTAGGTGGCGACTCCAAAGAAACCCTTTGAAGTCCCATTTTGTTGAAAATACATCCCGATGCATACTATGTGTGCATTGTTTTGGGAGGGTTCAACAATCATGGGTCACAATAAACCAAATCAAGTCATTAAATTTCCTAACTAAGTCACTGATGGTTTTAACTTGGTCGGGTAGATTGTTCTGCTCCGGCGCTATAGGGGGCTCACCTGTAGCGACAGAGGACGTGTTTAAGGGTGACGTGAAGGATATGGAGACCCATCTGGTGGCGTAGATGGAATGGTGCAAAAAACCCATAAGTTAGCATTATTCTTGATCTGATTTTGAGATTTGTATTGCTTTTGATTTGTTGATTGCTTCTAAATATATTAAATTTTTGGACATTCAGTAGTAAGAATAGTACAGAAGGTGTTGCATAGTGAAATCAATGGAGAAAATGAGGAGTGGACAAAGGGACCGTGGAGAAGCATAATTCCTTTTCTTTTTATTTATTTATTTTTAGGTGGGACCCACACAAAAATTAGCATCTAACAGAAAGAGAGAAAAATATATGGAAGCCCCCACCAACGCACCCAAAGTTGGCTGATACACAAACATTTTTCCATGTCAATGTGGAGGGTTTACTAGACACCTTTGTCAAGAAAAGGTGTCGATCTGATCACTAGGGAAGTTGAAGTGCTTATATGAAAATCTGGTACAACTTCGAGGGTCCATCTATGAATTCTGCCATTGGGATATTTCACATTTGAAAAATTTCCAATTTTGAACAGTCAGCTTCACATTAATAGAATTGACGATTCCTGGTTGAATCTTGTTAATTACAATTCACTTTCGTTTATCATCAATACTAACCATTTTAATCCAAGGATAATTTGTGCACGGTCATAAATAGAACTGCAATTGTTCGAAGCTTGGGAGTCAAAAAATTAGACCTTTCTAGCATTGTTTTCATATATTAAAAAAACCCACAATCCCCACGATCCACTTTTCTTCTTTCTTTTTTAGGAAAAAAAGCAAATTTTAGTGGAAGAGTCGGTGCAAAGCACTCGAGACTAGTGTTACCTTCCAATACTCGGCCTATTGTACCTCTAGCTCAGGTATTGGGGGGACTACACTACATGGGATTGAAAAGAAAGAAAATCCATCTCAACACTCTTGTCCTTACAACCCAGTAAACAACTTCAAGAAACAACGATTTTTTGAAAACTTCGTTTCATATTACTTAGTTGTTTGAAAACTCAGGTTTTTCTTCATGCTTTCATGAAAATGTGACAACATTCTTTATTTGCACTTATACCAGGATCTTGTTTTATATGTTATTTTAACTCAACGATCTAGGATCAAAATGCCTTCGATCATAGTAAACAGGCTATAAACAAATGCCTAAATTAAAGAAAATTTGCACGAGAAAGCTGCACCAAGGATGACCATTCAAATTTGGCGACTTAAAGATAAGTACAAAATAGTAAATGCCTGGTGAAGCCATCTATCATAAAATTTTCAGTAAAGAGAGCTACATTGAAAGTTTATAAAAGGTTGATATTCTTAAAATTGGATGCATATATCATCGCTTGAAGATTCGTCCTTCCCATCCAGATAGATTTCCAAGAGTCTTTAATCTTTCTTCAAAAATCACTTTAAGTGCCTTTCGAAGAAGATGAGAAATGGTCATGTAAGCTTCATAAGCACTCTCTGCCTCTTTGAGCTATCGAGCAAGGCTGAAGCCGCTGACACTTACCTTCTTCGAAACTACTGAGCGCAACTTCACCAAAACCCAGTTCATGTAAATGCCTTTCTGGAGTTCATCCTCTTTAAATTTCCTTTGAAGGCATTCACGCTCATCTTTGGCCTTGCCGGCTTTCTCTTGCCAAAAGAGCCTCTCAATTTCTTTGGCCCCCATTAAATTAGAAGCATCCCACGGAGAAATCTTAAGCTCATTAACCATGTTCTCTAGCATTGCCTTCTCAGCGAAAATCAATGAGCACTTTTGCATGGCCAAGCGTGTACTGTTTGGCTCTTGGAAAGCATAGCCTGCTAGTTTCGAGCTTCCCTTTCAAATTTGGAACGCTCATTAGTAAAGGCACTCTTGTATCCTTGCAAAGCTACCTTGAAGCATTCCACTTGTACTGTACATGTGCTAACCCTTTCAAAAAGGGAAGAATTTTCAACCCTCGGCTGTGCAACTTCCATCTCGAGTATCACACGAGCGGACGAAAGGTTGGAAAAATTCTTCTACAAATCAAAATTTCAACTTATGATCTATACTACGATAATATGATACTGCAAAAGTAAAATCGTGAGCAAGAAAAAATAAGAGAGAAAAATAATAAATGGAGATTGTTAAAAAAGTGGTAGGTAGGGTACCCAGAATGAAGAGAAAGCAAGCTTGTTCAATAGCTTGTCAAAGGGCTGCTTGCTACAGAGATTCTTCTCTAGGAGGACCTAGCATTGAGCATAGATAAAATATGACCCGAGTGGGATCAGCCATAGAGTTAGCATTTTCCAAAATTGATATAGAGTAATCATGCATGTCGGCTTCGGAAGCAGCAAGTGCCTTAGCATAGCGGGTGTCAAAAAAGATGCTTGTTCTGTTCATTTTGTAAGGAAAAGCTAGAAAGTTTCCGCTACAGCAATAGTGATCACTGCTTCATTTTGTGATGGGCATATTATTGATAAGTGTTTTTCTAATTGATGTGACAATGCCTTCACCTCCCGTGTCTACCGATACCCGGTCTCGCTGTGGAGAAATAGGATATGAAAGAAACTCACTGATGTTTGGCATTTTATGCCAAGGTTTCCTTAATATTTCCTCATGTTTGAGCATTTTATTCGCCAGTCTTATAGTTTATGAATGTGATTTTGCACTGATATTGTGTCGCATGTGTGTACGTCGTTATGACGTGTAATTGAAGCTTTAAAGAGCATGATCGAGCAAGAAAAGATTGGAGTTTGATTGAGGATTGGATCGAGCACCTGAAGGCATGAAACGACACGACACGAGCTGCGGAGCAAGGAGGAGCAGGATTTTGCTTGGCGCGTTAGGCCATGCGGCGCGCCACCCAACGCGCCAGCTTGTGGAGCGCGGTTCTGGGTACGGCGCGGGCCCTAAAAGCGCCCAAGTTTCGACGGGTTCTGCCTGGGTTGGCGCGGTCGGGGGCGCGGGGCGCCATCTACAGCGCCCCTGGAGCATTTTTGGACTTCCTATTTCGTCTAGGAGGCCTTTGTAAACCCTATAAATACTCTTTTACTTAGTTTTTGATAGGAGTTCAGACTTTGGAGCAAATTGGAGAGCTCATAACATCTTGAACAAGGGTTTTTCTTCCTTCCATTAATTTATTACATCATTGCTTCATTATTTCATGAATGTGTTGTTATTATGAGTAAGCATAGCTAAATCTATCGTTCTAGGGTTAGAGTATTTCATGAAAGTTGAAGTTTGAAGATTGATTTCCATATATTGAATCCCATAACAGATTGCTTATTCTTTCTTGATTTCACTTGTGTAATTGTCAGGGCTCGATAATTATGCATTATCTATGGTTTTTAGATTGAACTCGAAAGAGGGAATTTATGAACGCAATAAGAAAGAATAGGGCTAGATTGTAAACCCGGGCATCGGGGAACCAATTTGTGAGTAGGATAGACATATACTTGCTCGCCTAGCTTAACTAATTACGGAGTTCGTTAATGCGTGCACGTGATTCAACCCATAGACATATAGGGATTGGAGTAGCCTGCATAGACCGTGAAGAATCGAAAGGTTTTCACGGGTACATTTAATCTGTTAGTTAGTAATCCGGGATTTAAGAAGTGGAATCAATTGGAAAACTCAACTGGATTATTCGTAACTCAAACCCTGGACCGTCTCCTTATTACTGATAACAACCAAGTTTTGCTCCATTGTTTGAATTCATTTCTACCATTTTAATTACTGTTCTTTAGTTAATAAAATCCTCACTATTGGAAAAAGATCCCTGAGTAGTTGTTAAGAAATTGTTTGTTTGGAGTCCAGTCTGAATAGTCCTCGTAGGAACGATACTCTACTTATCACTTTATTACTTGTCGACCACGTATACTTGCGTGTGCGTTGGGAGCAACAAGTTTTTGGTGCCGTTGCCGGGGACTAAATAATCGACTGTCTTCTTTTCAGACGATTTATTATTATCTATTCAGGTTTAATTTTTGTTTTGAGTTTTGTGTTGTTTCAGGTATTAGATCCTGCTTGATCTTTACCTACAGGAATGGCAGAAGAACGCACCTTAGTTGTGCGAGATGTTGCTCTCCCCAGCCTGGAGGGGTAGCGTCTAGATAGCTAAGCCCGCTATCACCGGGCACTTTGAGATTAAGTCCGGCATGATTCAGTTGCTGCATGTGACTGGGAAATATAGTGGATTACTTCATGAAGATCCGCAGCAACACATTCAGAATTTCTTGGAGATCAGTGATACTTATACACCGACAGGAGTTCCTATTGATTATGTTCGCTTGACATTGTTCCCGTTTTCACTGATTGGGGCAGCAAAGAGGTGGTTAAAGGCTGAAAAGTCTGGGTCTATCACTACTTGGGATGATTTGGCTAAGAAGTTCTTAGCTAAGTTTTATCCATCTGCCAAGACAGCCCGGCTGAGGAGTGAAATTTTGTCTTTCAGACAGATAGAAGGAGAGTCTTTGTATTCAGCCTGGGAGCAGTTTAAAGCTTTACTGAGAGATTGTCCACACCATAACAAATCAAATGAGGTACTGGCACACACTTTTGTGGAGGGGTTGACTGCGTAGACTAAGATCGTGGTAGATGCTGCTGCTGGAGGCCAAGTACTGGCCTTAAACTTTGACCAGATTTATGAGTTACTAGACAAGTTTTCGCAGAGCAATCCTGACTGGCAGGGAGATGGTAGAGCTACACAGAATCTGCTGGGGTACTTCAGTTAGATGCAGTTTCAGAGCTGAGGGCGAAGATAGATGCTATTTCCAATCAAATTAGCAAGCTAGCTCTGCCAAAGACTCAGCAACAAGTGGCTCCAGTGCAACAACTCCAGAGTTTTTGTGAGGTTTGTGGTCAAGATCATGCTACAGAGGTTTGCTCCTCTAATCCAGAGTCAGTTTATTACGTGGGTAATTAAAACAGGCTGCAGGGTCAAAATCAGTTTGGTAATGCTTATTATCAAGGCAATACGAGAGCCCCAAATAATTACCACTCACTTCTAGCTTCACCACAGCAGGTTAGCAATTCAATTGAAGATATGCTAAAGCAGATAATGGCGGGCCAGCAGAGAATGATAGCTGACACTGCAGCCCATGCACAGGCCGTACAAGATCTTGCCAATGCTCAAAAGAACCTGGAGCACCAGTTGGGGCAGTTGGTCGGAGAAATAAGTACTGTTAAAAAAGGGCCTGAGCAATGTTTTGCAGTGACTTTAATTGAAGGTGGAGAGCTGATGGCCAAGTCTGAGGAGAGAGCTGAAATAGAAAGAGCTGAAAAAGTGGAGAAGGTAAAGAAGAAAGAAGAGAAAAAGGAGGCACCTCTGCCGCCTCCACCATTCCCGCAGAGACTTATACCATCGAAGGAATTGGCCCAGTATCAAAAATTTGTGAGTATGTTGAAAGAGCTTCAAGTTAACATTCCTTTGACTGATGTGTTTGAATTGATGCCATCCTTTGTTAAGTTCTTAAAAGAAATTTTAGTCAAGAAGAAAAATCCTTAAGAGATAGATACAGTCGAGTTAGTCGAGGAGTGTAGCACAATCTTGAGCAAGCTACCTCCAAAACTTCAAGATCCTGGGAGGTTTACTATTCCTTGCACCATTGGAGGGCATAATATCACTAGTGCATTGTGTGATCTGGGTGCGAGCATAAATCTCATGCCTCTATATGTTTGCAAAAGGTTAGGGCTAGGAGTAATCAAGCCCTCTTTAGTTACTCTTAAGATGGCGGATGGATCGCTCACTCACCCTGATGGTAAGTTGGAGGATGTGTTGCTTAAATTTGGTAAGTTTACATTCTCTGCTGATTTTGTAGTCCTAGATTATGAAGAGGACCGAGAAGCTCCAATCATTTTGGGGAGACCATTCTTTGTCACCTCGAAGGCACTGATTAACATGGAGCTGGGAGAGATGACTGTTAGAGCGCATGGAGAAAAGGTTACTTTCAAGGTTTATAATGAGAAGGAGCACATAACTAAGGTTGAAGAGTGCTCTATGATCGAATGTGTCAAACAAGAACATAGAAGTAAACCAAATGACGTGTGTGAGCAGAATGTGGAACAAAATAGCAGTGGCACATCACATGTGAAGTTAAAGATGGGATCTCTCAAAGAAAGGAAGAAAGCAAAGGTTCGTCGTAAGAAAAGGAGACATAAATGCTGGAAGTGAGCTGAAAGTGTCGTCGTGCCATGACGTTAACTAAGGCACTTCTCGGGAGGCAACCCGAGTTTGTACTTGTATTATTTTATTTATAGTGTCACGTAGTTTTTGTTTTTCCTTGGATTGCAGGTTCACGTAATGTCGAGTTTAAGTGTGGGGTGTCCTCACCCCTGCCTACTACTGCTGACCTGTTGGGGGAAGTCTGAGTACCTCATACTATACGGAAGCTTGGAGGATGCTAGCACCAAGGACTAGAGCCTTCAGGGAAGTTCTTTTACCCCTTGTACTTTATTTTTTGTCGCACTGAGGACATTGCTTAGTTTTAAGTGTGGGGTGGGGAACACCCCTTTATTTTTTAGGTTAGGGATGCATGTACCGTTAGGATTTTCCTTTGTCACTTGACGTTATTTTGATTTGTTTCTTTCTTTAATATATGAAAAAATTGAAAAAAATTAGAAAACCAATGAAAAAAAATTCAAAAAGATTTTTGTTTTTAGTCTTTGTTAGTGGTACATGTCATCCACCCCGTGGTTTTTCTTATGACCTCGGTTCTTTTCCACGGGGAGGCCTTTGAACCGGGTAGTTTTTATTTTTAGGATTAGAATAGTTAGTTGTAGGTGACCCTAGATGAGGAAATAGGTAGAATGCTAGGTGCCTTTGATTTGTTTGATACCGGTGGACTTGAACTTGTTGCATGTGCTATTGTGGTGTCTTTTGGTTCTATATTGTGATTCATGTCTAGAAAAAAATGGAATGGCCCCCTTGAGATGCTTGAGTCCACTCACTTGGCTTAGTTGAGAACCCTTGTGCATTAGTGCTTAATTTTCCACAAGTTTCACTCTATTTGCTTGATTGAGAGTTGTGATGGAGCCTTTTTGTGTGGATCGTGTGCAATATGTGTTGTGAGGCATATGCATATTTTGCTCCATGTTTGCATATTGGTGTCTAGAACTTTCCCCGTATGTGTGCAAAGCGAAATCCTAGGTTTGATCTAGTCGGGAAATGATACAGGCCTTCTCTTGATTTGCCTACCCTTACATATACACCTTGGACTTGATTGTTGTGATTTCTTTGACCTTTTGTTGGTACCCACACCCCAAGCCTACCCACTTGTTCTAAATTTTTCTCTTTTGGCCCTTTACTCCTTAAGCACTTTAATTGATAATGTGATATTGTTGTGGAGTTGTGGTTGAATATTAGGAGGTTTTTGAGTGGAACCAATGAGGGGAATACTTTAATGAATTGTGTAGTAGTTGTTTATGAGCATTGGCAAGGTTGGAAAATAATGAATAGAAAAAGAAAACAAATAAAAAAAAAAGAGCAAAGTTGAAAGAAAAAAATTTTGGAAAAAGAAATAAAGAGAGAAGAATATCAATTCCTTGCTAGTGTGTGCTTAAAAGAAAAAATTGCTACTTGTTGAGAAGGTGTGTGTGAAGGTTGTTGATTGGGTGGCTTTGATGAGACTTGTACTTAAATTAATTGTGATGTATTAAAGTGCTTAGGGAGGTAATCACTATTACCCATATGTATCCTACCAGCCCCTTAGCCTACATTACAATCCCTTAAAGTCCTAGTTAATCCCGATTGGAGTGAGCTTACATTAGTGGAGTCCTATACTACGGGCAAGCCTATGGTACATCGTGTGTGACATGTGAGATTTTCATGAGAGTGAGTGAATTCTTTCTATGCTATTGTCCCCGTTCTATTCTTGATATTCATGGTTGTGTGTGATATTTGGGGGACACTCTTTTACTTTATTTTGGTGAGGGCACACGGTTTGCATGAGATAGGTGAAGTCGTGGCTTCTTGGTTGAGTAGATAGGTGTGACTCTGTGGGAGCATGGTTGCAGTGAGTTGAGTTTGTGCATTTGAGTTGTCTTGGGGTGGTTGTTCTCATGTTTTTGAGTTTGTTAAATTGTGGCATGTTTGTTGGACCCATAGTAGTCATGTGTGCATTTGTTCAATGATCGGTATCAACCATCGTCATAGGCAGACCTGTTCTACCTAGATTGGAAAGTTAGTTGTGACTTGCTCGAGGGCGAGCAAAGGTTCAAGTGTGGGGTGGTGATGTTTGCCATTTTATGCCAAGGTTTCCTTAATATTTCCTCATGTTTGAGCATTTTATTCGCCCGTCTTATAGTTTATGAATGTGATTTTGCACTGATATTGTGTCGCATGTGTGTAGGTTGTTATGAAGTGTAATTGGAGTTTTAAAGAGCATGATCGAGCAAGAAAAGATTGGAGTTTGATTGAGGATTGGATCGAGCACCTGAAGGCATGACACGACACGAGCTGCGGAGCAAGGAGGAGCAGGATTTTGCCTGGCGCATTAGGCCATGCGGCGCGCCACCCAACGCGCCAGCTAGTGGAGCGCGGTTCTGGGTACGGCGCGGGCCCTAAAAGCGCCCAAGTTTCGACGGGTTCTGCCTGGGTTGGCGCGGTCGGGGGCGCGGGGCGCCAGCTACAGCGCCCCTGGAGCATTTTTGGACTTCCTATTTCGTCTAGGCTTAGGTGTAACTTATTACTAGGCCTTTGTAAACCCTATAAATACTCTTTTACTTAGTTTTTGATAGGAGTTCAGACTTTGGAGCAAATTGGAGAGCTCATAACATCTTGAACAAGGGGTTTTCTTCCTTCCATTAATTTATTACATCATTGCTTCATTATTTCATGGATGTGTTGTTATTATGAGTAAGCGTAGCTAAATCTATCGTTCTAGGGTTAGAGTATTTCATGAAATTGATGTTTGAAGATTGATTTCCATATATTGAATCCCATAACGGATTGCTTATTCTTTCTTGATTTCACTTGTGTAATTGTCAGGGCCCGATAATTATGCATTATCTATGGTTTTTAGATTGAACTCGAAAGAGGGAATTTATGAACGTAATAAGAAAGATTAGGGCTACATTGTAAACCCGGGCATCGGGGAACCAATTTGTGAGTAGGATAGACATATACTTGCTCGCCTAGCTTAACTTAATTACAGAGTTCGTTAATGCGTGCACGTGATTCAACCCATAGGCATATAGGGATTGGAGTAGCCTGCATAGACCGTGAAGAATCGAAAGGTTTTCACGGGTACATTTAATCTGTTAGTTAGTAATCCGGGATTTAAGAAGTGGAATCAATTGGAAAACTCATCTGGATTGTTCGTAACTCTAACCCTAGACCGTCTCCTTATTACTGATAACAACCAAGTTTTGCTCCATTGTTTGAATTCACTTCTACCATTTTAATTACTGTTCTTTAGTTAATAAAATCCTCACTATTGGAAAAAGATCCCTGAGTAGTTGTTAAGAAATTGTTTGTTAGGAGTCCAGTCTGAATAGTCCTCGTGGGAACGATACTCTACTTATCACTTTATTACTGTTCGACCACGTATACTTGCGTGTGCGTTGGGAGCAACACTCACCAACTACCCCGAATTCCTTTTACTCCCCTTCCGAATACCTTTTTCTCTTCCTTGAAGAATCGCTAGCACTATCCGCTTCCCGACAACGAGCAACAATTGCAAAAAGTTTGACCCGGCCTCTTCCAGACTTAGAAGCTGAATGGAAACCTAAGGATGGGAAGAGGAAAAGCTTCCGGTAAAGGGGTGGAAACAAAACTATACCATGAAATGAAAATTTACCACACATAAAGGAGGAGAAGTTATTGAGGTACTACCATGGCGCGCGAATTTCATCCCCTTCACAACATAAATTGTTTAAAATATTTTGGTAGATATGGAAGAAACGTCGAGGATTCGTCTGACCCACTTACGACACCCTTGATCTTGGGGACCTCGACAGCGGAAGCAACATGCCTAGAGAGTAAGAAAGGAAAATTTACAAGAGATAAATTAATTAGCAACCAAAGACTTACGAATTGGGCGTCGTTGCTCAGGGAAAGGATTTATGTTTCCAGGAGAAATCAAAGTAGTGGGAATGTGCACAAATTGACTGAGCCACTGTCGATCATTGTCTCCAGCCACATCAGTTATGATAGCCTTATCTGTCTGGGGCAGGAGCTTAAGCATACACCCCTCCCCCGATGAAATATCGGGTTGTAAAAAAATGAGGAAAATAAAAAGGAACGTGCGCCAAAGTAGCAAGGTACTTTAAAAAAAATATTATCCTCCATATTTGAGCTCCAATTTGTGCAAGGCAAACATGGTATTGGCGACACATTTCATCAACAATACGTTTGAGAGGAAATTTGAAGTCGAGGAAGAACGGGTAAGTGTAAATAAGAGAATAGTCGAGAAATGGCTTACTATCTGTCTTCAAAGATGGGTCGATGAATTGGACTCGATGATCCTTATCCCATCGGTAATTCGACCAAACCTGAAAAAGAATGAAACTGCTTATGGTAGACGTAAGATGACAAATCTTCATCAAGGGAATTTAAGGATTTCCATCAAGAGTTGAACAAAAAACCTTGATCAATTCATCCTAAAAAGAAGGAAAAATATATTTTCCATTCATACCGTGTCGTTTACACCATTTACACTATTCGATATTTTGAGTTGTATTTTTCTCCTTCTAAATTCCTATCAACCTCCCGTGCAAGTTTTATTAATATTTACATTTAGTACATTGCTATCAGAAGTTTGTACTGGTTGATAGGAAATATATGTGCATTATGCATGCTCATAATCTAGCTATTACTTAAGGTATTACTTATTGAACATGGTGCGTAGTATAATGAGTAATAGTCCATCACTATGTTAGAAAAATTGATAACTTTGAATAATTGATTCCACATCATAGGAACAAGTCAGAGTTCACAAAATTTGTAGTTGTAGTAGCTACTTTATCTTATGTTCTTACTGCAAAGATGAATCAATTCGCTTCGTACGGCTCCTGTCCAATCAAGTAGAAGTCCAGCTAGCCCCTTCTCCTCCTGGTACAAAATTTCTTCCTTTTTATCTTATTGTAGTATCTAGGTTCATTATCCTCCCTGCTTGCAATTGTTAGTTTACAACATGATTTTACATAGAATTGTGTAACAAGTAATATTTTAATTCAGACATACAAAGAAAGTTTAGGCTCTTATGTGAGAGTTAAATAGAGATGTCATATTACCATCGGCAGCACACACATAACTTTTCTTGGAGGTGAAACATTTAATGGAACTAATAATCATTTAATTAGATTTAAAATAAACAACAAAAGTACAATATATCAAGAGTGTTGTAACTTTTGTTGTGTTAGACTATTTGATAATGAAAAGTTTCAATCTCAAGTTTTTTAGTGCAATTAGTGGTGTTTGTTATAATGTTATTGCTGTTGGATATTAGTAGGAATATAGTTGCATAATAATATTTTTTCAAATAAAAAGTAGAGCCTTTCCTATTTACCATAGATAATAAGCTTTAATGGCGACCCTATTTGACACGACAATAAATACTTATTGTGGAGACTTAAATATCGTCAAAATAATCTTTTCCTTGCGACTCAGTTGAAACTAAAGGGATGCTTTTTACTAGCGACTTTGTTTGGAACACTTTTATGGGTAGTTTTACGTCGCCAAACTAGTCACCACCAAGTGGTTATTATTATCAAACGGCCTTAGATAGTGGTTTCAAGAGTTACGACTCCGATTGTGTGCCGATAGTCTTAAAAGCTCTCAGGTCCATTAGGACCTGTATATAAAATTTGAGTTGATTCGGACCTCGTTTCGTAGGATTTTTGAGAAGGTTCCTGTTTCAGTTGTCGAAAAAACTTAAAAGAGGTATTCGAGCTCGATTTGAGTAAATGAATTCTGAATCGAAATCCTAAAGTTTTGTTAGTTTTGTATGGTCATTTTTACCCGTGGGAATTTTCGAAAGTGAAATTTGAGGTCGTTCTGTCAGTTTCGCTAAAATTTTGAAAGTTAAGAAATCGACCTCTTTCCGTGGGAGCCGTATCTTGAGTTTCGGAGATTAGATTCGAGTTCCATCTTCGCGAGCATGTTACATAACTATTGTATGACTTGCGTGCAAAATTGAGGTCATTCTGAGCACTATAAGGTCCCGTTTGGACCCGAATTGCAGACCAGCAGTTGCTGGTGCAAAATTCTGCAATTTTTCTTTTACTGTAGCAAGAATCAGAGGGGTATAAAAGGACCCTTGTTCGGCTGTATCAAGTCAAAAGCTTATCCAATCTGTTTGACGTGATCCAAGTGTACCAAATTTATCCTATAACACTAGGTAATGGACCTAATTCATTTATATATGTTAAATCAAGGATTGGGAGTTAGAATTTCTTGAATTGAGTTAAGGAAAAGTTAGGGTTTGAAACCTAAAGTTATGAAATTAGGAAATTTGATGAAATTGAATTCAAATATGAAAATCAACGATACCATTAGACTCTTGGAATTATGAGAAGTCCGGAAATGTATAATTTATGGGCTTTCGGCTAAACTCGACCCAGTAGTATATTGGTAATTTTTCTTTCTTCTTTATATAAAGGTTAGATATTCTTTCTTCGGGCACTTATAAGTGCGAATATATTTTATTGGCTCAAAAATGGAATATTTTGAGGACGTCAGGCAGGAAAGGAAGTTGTTTAGTAGCTATTCTGACCGAGGACCTAAGGTAAGTGATAATATCCATTTCTTTGATGGCCTTTGGCCTTGTAAATATTCTACCATGTGTTTTCTACGTGTGTAGCTGGCGATAGGCATACTCACTACGCCTTAGCTTTTGATTTACACTGTATATTATATGTTATGCTTTGTTGTTGGTATCGCATTGAGCATAGGAGCATTGTACTCCAGTTGTGAGCTTGATTTGTAGTTCCTGACAGTCGATGAGGGTCCCATGCTGGTAAAGGATTATTATTGTATATATCTCCTAGTAGTCGATGAGGGTCTTATACCGAAGATAGGTTTTGGTCACTTGTGACCCCATAGCATCATTATACATTCATTTCATATCTTTACGTGTGTTTTGTGAACTATATAGATTTGTTGTATTTTTTATTTGCGATTGACTTAGTTGATCAGCTGTTGTGCTTCTATTTTCCCCTGGCTAGTGTACCTATCCCTTAAGGTCACTTTGTTGTTCCTCACTTACTGGGTCCTTATGACTCACTCCATGTCTGCTCTTGTGTTGTCTTTTTGTTCGACAATTCTACTCCAAGACCCAACCAGCAGCTCGACTAAAGAGCCAGGACGTTCTCATCTATCTGTGGTGGCCCAGCTTGTTCATTGAGGCCATCAGTCATGGTTATCATAGTTGTATATCATTTTGTTTCCATCGGGAAAGGTATATAATTTTTTGCCTTCTCAGATGTCTGATCTGGAAACCTCTAAACCTCTATATATTGGTAGTTAGTTGTATTTTCCTTGGGCTATCATATTTTCTTTTAGGTAATTTTCACTTTGTTTTAGGTAAATTTTAGATCAATTGAATTGATTTAGTCGATAGGGTTTGCCCAACAGGTCTCGGGGAGATAATCGGGTGCCCGCATGGCCTAGCCTGAAATCCAGGTCGTGTCTGTTTGTATCAAAGCCCGGTTTAAATTCATTTCAGATCATGATAGTATCAAATAGAGTCTCGCTGATTGGGCTGAGACGTCCGTACCTATCTACGATAAGGCATGATGGCATTTAGTTAGTTTTTTTTCTTTCTTTCCCCGTCATGCATGAGTCTTCTTATCTGAAATTAAATATCTTTGTTAATTCTTTCGCAGTAAATGGCGAGAATGGGTGCAACTGCTCAGCGAGAGGCAGAGGGCCAGTGGCAGCCCATATGCCTACTCCTTCGCGAGATGGAAGTATTGGCTGCGGTAGAGGTTGTCGTCGAGGCAAAGGCAGAGCTAGCCTGACCGCGAGGATGGTGGATCATGTTAATCTTGTTATAGAGGTTCCAGCAGTGTCAGCCTAGTGGGAAAGTGGAGCAGGTCTTATTTGTTACCCCGACACTTTGTGATGTTTTTATGAGATTCTTGGTGACGCGGATGCCCTAGGGACCTCTCACTCCTCAGGCTGCTGTAGATGCTCCTATTCCTCTGGTAGCTCATCAAGCTGCTATAGATATTGATGCTCAAACTTAGAGAGCCCCTATTCCAGCTTCAGAGGTAGCTTCATGTGGTTATGTTCCACAGGCAGCGGATGTTTTGCCTCCATTTTTTTAGGTAAGTTAGCCAGCCCAGTTATCAGATCAGGCTGATGATCTTTCGAGGTTGTAAAAATTTTACCAGACTTAATCCTCTGAAGATCTTTGATCATACATCAAATAAGCCCCGTGAGTTTCTTGATCGATGCCAGCGTATTCTTGAGGCCCTTGGGTATCTTGAGCAGTATGGAGTTCAGTATACTATCTTCAAATTTGAGGGTCAAGCTTTAGCTTGGTCGACCGCACTCTGATCAGCTAGCCTGGGCTTGCCTAAGCTGTTCTGGAGTGAGTTCTCCCACCGATTTATGGAGAAGTTTCATCCTTGCAGTCAGAAGGATAAGAAGAGGAGGCAGTTTGAGAGGATTGAACAGGGTAACATGTCAGTCTCCGAGTATGAGCTCTTGTTCTCTTAGATATTTGCGTATGCTCTAGATCTTGTGCAGGACCTCTCCAGAGGGTCAGACATTTTATTGAGGGCTTTCTCCATATTTGTGGTCTTAGATGGCTCGTGAGATTGAGGCCAGAACTCCATTTGATGTCGATGTTGATAATGCTAGGAGGTATAAGGAATATCATAAATTGGAGAAAGAAGAGTTAGAGCGGGAGAGTTAGAGATCCCGTGGTCCAAGGCATTCTAGCATCTCATATGGAGGTAGGAGTTATCAGCAACAGAGTAGGCCTCCTATTAGGCCATCTTCATTTCCAGCATGTAGCTTTTAGGACGCGGTAGGGCCTCAACAGGGTCAGCCCCAGTTTTTTCCTAGCAATCATCAGCAGTTTGTGCAGCGCCAATATGGCTCAGGGTGTTTCCATAGTCGTGATCCAGGGCATCATAAGAGGGATTGCCCTTATCTTCATCAGTAGGGCAGTAACCATCCTTTCTCTCGCCCTCCGCTGCCTATGTTGCAGCAGCCTCAGGGTGCCCCTTTAGGGTCTCATCCACCTCGAGGTGCACCACCACCCAATACAGGCCGTGGGTGTGGTTCTGGTTGTCCCTCCAGAGGTGGTTCTCACAATGGCGGCTCAGCTCAGCCATAGAGACAGTTATATGCATTGCCCGCCAGACAGGATGTCGAGCTATCTCCAGCAGTTGTTATAGGTATTCTATCTGTTTGTTGTCAATGCATATTCTTTGGTGGATCCAGGATCTACATATTCAAATGTCTCTCCTTATTTTGCTTTGGGTTTTCGTGTTGATTATATACGTCTTCGTGATCCATTTTGTGTTTCTACTCCTAGAAGAGACACTATTATTGTAGATCCAGTTTATCTTGCCTATACCGTATCTTTTGGGGGTCGTGAGACCTTGGTAGACCTTCTAGTTTTGGATATGGTCAACTTTGATGTCATTATCGGCATGGATTGGTTGCCATCATGTGACACCATTTTGGATTGTCATGCCAACTCTGTTGGATTATCTCTACCTGGCTCAGCATTGGTAGTGCGGCAAGGTTCTCAATTTCCACCTACAGGACGTGTTATTTCTATCTTGAAGATGAAACGAATGATGGATAAAGGGTGTTTAGCATATCTTTCCATGGTTTGAGATACCACTATAGAGATTCCACCCGTTGACTCTGTTATTTCCAGGACGTGTTATTTCCATGCTTGCAAGCAAGTGTTCTAGTGTCCAGGGATTGAGTTTCAAGTGATGTTCTTGGTTGTTTTGGAGGGAGCTGCTGCTCCAATTGTTTGTGTGAAGGAGCTGTGGGGTTCTGTTAGGTCTGTGAGTGAGGGAAGTGGTAAAGGAGTGTTCAGGTGAGATGGTGTATGCTGGAAGAACTTTTGTTCATGGCAGTATAATGAAATCATTTGTTCTATGTAGTCAGGCAGGCTTAGTTTCAGCTCTTAAGCTTCCCTTCCTGTTCCTTTAGTGTAGTATTCCAGTTCAGATCATCTCTTTAGGTTCTTAAAATTTTAATATGGTCTTAAGTCCTTTGTTTCCAGTTTCTAGTCTTGGTCTGGTTATGCTTTGTGCTTCTTTAGTTTCGATCCATTTCCTCTAGAAATGGTCTGAACTACTAATTAATTTCCTAGTTTCCTTTAGTGTGAGTTTCCAGCATTAGTTAAATTTTCAATTCCATATCAGGCTGATACAATGTAATTAGTCTATCTGATTTGGTTCTGCCTTATCATGTCTACTTCCTAAGAAGTTGTTGATCAGTGTGATAGTCTTGAGGTACAATTTGTATGTTAGCAAAAAATAAAAAGTTAATTTGTCGAGTTTTCTGTATAATGATATGGGCCGCAATGCAGCAACATCTCCAGTTTCTTTTCAGTCTAGGTTTGCATTTCTTTTTCCCATTCTTGGTGCTTTGATCTATAGCTAAAGTCTTTTCTCTTTTCGTCTATCTTGAATCTGTTATGTCCTATCTTCAAGAGAAGATACTAAGTTAGAATTGAATGAATAACTTAAAGGTTTACGAATGCTTCCTTGTTTAAAAGGTAATAGAAATTGGATATCTTTGTTAAAGTTGAATCAAGTCAAATACTGCATATTACCCTTCTAGTCTGGAGATTGGCGAATCAAGTTGTATGAAAACTGCCTACATTGCATTTCTTTGTTTGTTTTGTCTAGTTCTTGATTATATGGGTACTAATTTCCTTTTTGTATATTAGATTGCATGGGATAAACTATCTGTAATCACCTAATTTTGACTAAATTTGTCTTTGATTAGGACGTTAAAACTTGAGAATTAACAAAAATTACTTGTTATATGTTTAATTGTGATTCTATGTTTAAATTGTGATTATATTGTAAGTTTATGCGTTTTAGATTATGATTAATTGTGTGTGTTTTTGTAACTAGTAACCGTTTTAATGGTTATTTGTAAAAATAATGTAGCCCAAAACACAAGCCCGTCAGCCCATTTAATTACCCGGCCCACACCCATAATATATAAACCAAAAAAATGGCTCATTTTGCTCATTTCTCCCTCAAGTCCCATGCGACTAGGGCCACCCTGCCCAAATTTTCTCCCTTTCCCACCGGAAATCGCTCCGCCGTACCTCCACCGCGGTTCCGCCACTCGGTCGCCGCCGGCCACCACCTCCGGTGGCTGGAAAAATACGAAAAGTATACCAATCGAAAGGTCTCGGCCTCCTCATTCCATTTCTCAACTCCGTTTCTTCAAAATCCAAGCCAATTTTTGTAGATCAGGCTTCAAAGTGCGGTCAAACTTTAACTCCGGTGAGTTTTTTTTAGTTTTTCTCTACTTTCTTTCCCTTCCCCTTACCCTTCCCCGTCACCCCTTGTACCCCATCTCCCAAAAACCCCATTCCCTTTCCCGTTTCTGTTTCCCGTTTGTTTTTCTTCTTCTTAATTTTTTTCTCTGTTTTTCTTTTTCTGTTTAGATTCGTGGCTGCTCTGTTTCCCGCATTTGTAATTGATGTTGAGGCTGGTGTATGTTGGATTTGGGGGTGGAAATAGTAGCAGCAGTGGTACGGGGGGCTGTGATGATATTGTCCGATTGAAAAATGCAGTGGTGATGCCGTGGAGGGACTGTTTTAGCATTGTTTAGGCAGTGGGGGTGTTTTTGGTTTGAATCTGGGGCTGTGATGATTCATAGCAGGGCAGGGCTGTTTCAGTCTTGAAACGAGGCAGTGATGATTGAGCAGCGGGGACGTTGTGGTGCAGTATTGGCACTGGGCGAGAGGCGACAACTTTTGTGATTGGTTGGCTTTGCGGTGATACAATGAAAGATAAACAATAATATTGATGGAGGGAGCCTGACAGCGGTGATGCTGAAGCGAGGCAGTGCAGCGAGACAGCTGGCAAGGCGTTGCGACAGTTCGGGGATTTAGCTTTGGCCACGGGTTAGAAAACAGCCTCAATCCATGCTTTCCCTTGCTTCTATTCATGTTCCTTGTTTCTATTCATGTTTTTCCTATTGCCTATGTCTAGTTTATTGTCAAGTGTAGTAGCATTTTTGATAATCAGAATTGTTTGTCCAGTATATTCGGAATTCGTCACTCATTTAATTCAATGTTAGCACGTTGTTCTATGAGCATGAAACATCAATTTGACTTGTTAATTTAGCTTTGAAATTGTGACCAGTCATTTCGTTACATCGGTTAAAGTTTTAGTATTTGGTAGTTTAACTGAAACCCTCGTACTCATGTACTCTACTTTTGAGTTTATGAAAATATGTTAGTTTGATACGCTTGGGGCTTATCTTTATTTTTTTAGCAATTGTAGTTGTTCTTGGCATGGCCATTTAAGTGCCTTTTAGCAGGCAAGGGGCAGGGATCTAGTTCAGGAAAGTTGTAGACATGGAATTGTGTATCTGGTTTGCCTTACTCCAAAAAGGAAAAAGTTTGAAATCAGGTTCCAAGTGTGTTTGTGTGTGCTTGATTTTATTGCTTTAGAGAAAGTTTGTTTTCCTTTGTTTAGTGTTTAATGGGGGATTGAGCTGAGTATTGAAGTTTGCTTGAGTTGCAATCTTTGTCTGTTTAGGGGGCGGAATTTAGTTTGCAAGTCTGAGTTTAAAAGTCTAGTTATATGCTGGGATATTTAGTCTATTTTAGTTAAGTTTGTACTCTTAATTAGGTTAGGAATTGGGAAATCTTTGGATCAGTTTTTAGTCTAGTTTAGGTTGATCTAGTTTGTTTAGTTGGCCCTAGTCTCTTCTATTTGGTACAATGAGTAATGGGTGTCCTTTTAGAGGACCCTACTTGTGTATTTTCAGCTTTTTGGGACTATTTAGAGGGCTGAAACATGGCCCTATAACTGCTGTACCTTTGCTGAAAATTGGGTCTAGTACACTCAAGTATAGGGGTGTGGGCTTGTACTTTTGTACAAGTCCACACTCCACCTTTTAGCCCCACCTTTTGTCTTCAATTTTCAGAATAAATAGGGCCATTTAATGCCCTCATTACACACCAACTACAAGCTGAAATTACAAGAAATTAAGAGCAAAAAGACTTTAAAAAAAATAGTAAGTTTTGAGAGTTAGATTTAGAACCAAAAGCCTTTACATCTAAGGTCTTTTGGGGCATAAATCTCAAGGTTTTAAAGGTTGAATAGGGGTATAAAAGGGGCTGTTGTAGCTGCTAATTTGGGGACTAAGTTGCTTGCTTTGGTTTGGTCTTGCTATTTCATTTGCTTCACTAGCTTGGAAATCTCTACACAAGGTAAACACATGAACCTTGTATTTTCTTTGAGCCATTTGGCCATGAATTGAAGTAAAGATAGCATGTCTTTCCTTTCGGGATCTAGAAGTTCCGTTTATGTTGGTTTATAACTAAACACGTGATGCAATAGTGAGTACCGAAATGCCTTTATTATTATATGTTTCTCTCTACATTTTTATATCATGTTTTGTTGTTTTTTTTTTAGCAAATATGCGTGAAAGAGGAGAAACAAAAATTTGCTAGGCTATTTTCATAAAGTAAAGATTCTTTTAAATATTTGGCCGGTTTGCAAATCTGGAATTTTCTGAAAAATTAAACTTTTTTGACAACTGAAATGAAATGGGCAAAACAGGACATAAGTGCAAAGTCAATAAAGCTTATAATTTGGAACGATTAGGCTGTGATTATGGCATCTTTCAAATCTAGCTATATTATAATCAAGGGCTATTTGGGTTAAAAAAATATAACTGGACATATCTGAAAAAAATGGACTCGTAGCACTCTTTCTTAATTGTGACTAAATCTGGCTATTTCTGTAAAAATGGCACAACTGTGCAAATCACAGAATTCTGAGAGAATGGATTAAAAGTGAAACCCAATGCTGAAAACGGAACCATATGCGCAAGATTAATGTGGACAATTTTAACATTGTATTTACATTTGCAGAAATGAACCTAAAATTGCAATTGAGTCGATATTAACATGTGTCACTCTTTTGTGAAGGTGGCTTTGCTTATATATGTCAATCTTTTGTTAAAGTTGGCTATTCAACAAGTTTAAAATTTAACTCTAAAAGTATTACGCACGACAGTTCAAAATTTTGACAAAGTATAAAAAATGTACAATCTTGCAAGACAACTTTTAGACGGCTCATTTTCGCAAAAATGAACCAGTCCACATCCTTTCTTTACAAAAACTTAAAACAGTCTATCAAATTAAGTCGTGAATAAACAGCCATTACTTTGATATATAGACGCCAATTTTTTTATATATAGAATCATTTGGCTTCCGGCCCTGTTTAAGCTTTGGACTGAGATTTATTTTATATTAAACACGATTAGGCACAAATAATAATTATGATTTGTAATTTACTTATTAGGTTAAAAGAAAGCTAAATTGAGATTAAATCAATCCTAAATTAGTTACTTTTTTTAATTAGACTCTTCTAAAATTGACTAAACTCTTTGTAAGTTTGAAAAAAAAATATATAATTTTTTTTACCTATTTATTTATTTGTTTACTATGAATTAAAGTGTAAATTCGTCCGATCCTCTGTGAGGTTAGATAAGAATAACAGTTTTAAATCTTTCTGAATCAAAGTTTAAATTTAAATCAACGGCAAAAGATAACAACCATATTTAATAAATTAAAATTGCGACAATAAAGCAACTGTGCTTGGCACAGGACTCGAGGGTGCCTAATACCTTCCCGAGAGTCAACTGAGAACCTTACCCGAATCTCTAAACGCAGACCATTAGACGAGTCAGAGGTGTTCCAAGGTACCTTTTGGTGACTAGGCACACCTTAAACTATGTCAAGTGGCGACTCCGAGTTCTCTAAATAATTTTGTACCTTGTTGAATACCAGTCACGAGCCTTTAAATAAATAAACTCGCACCGCGCAGTTAATTAAATTTTTAGGGCGTGACACTATCAGGACCCTGGCTTCTATTTGAACTTAGTTGTTCTCGGTTGTTTGCAATTTCACTTTCTTCTTTTCTTTGAGCGCATACTAATCTTCATTCTTCTCTTTCTTTGCCATGTACACTTTAGGACGAGTTGAATAAAATTCACAAACGGGGATGGCTACGTGCATTCGAAGTTACTTGAACCGCTCCGCATTTTCGGGACTTGATATCCCCGAAAATGTAAAAGAAAAGAAAAAATAAAAACCTTGTGAAGTACAGGGCTTGTGTATTTGCTATCCGGGTTCTACCTTCTAAACTCCTTCTCTCCTGTCCCTTTTAGAAAGCATGTTTTAGGACCTCGTAAACTGGATTAGGACTTTGTATGATTAGAAGCCTGGTAGGTTAGCCGCTTTAGTTAAAATTGTTATCTTATTGTTTGTCTGGGATTGATTATAAATTGTATATCCCGTCTCTTTGGGACTCGCCAATTAATTTAAGATAGTAGGAATCTTTAGTTAATTATCGAGTGCAAAAGAAATAAAATTAAAATTATACCTATTTATTCATTATTTATATTTAAGTTAATTATTTATCCATAAATTAATTTATTTATTTATTCATTAATTAAATTAATTAAGTAGTATTTATTATTAATTTATTTGTTTAATTTTAATTAATCATTTATTTGCCTAATCAATTATAATTATTTGTTTACTTATTTATTTATTAAATTAATTAAGTGGTATTTATTTATTCTATTTGTTTATTTAATTAATTATTTATTTATTTAATCAATTATATTTATTTATTTAATTAGTCAATTATTGTTGTTCATCCCTTATCTAATTGAAATCATATAAATATTTATTTATCTAATTAAGTCATTTATCTATTTAATTATTTATCTAATTAATTAATTAATCACTTATTATTCTTTATCTAATGATATATTAATTTATTTATTTACTTAATTTTATTTAGCCCTTATTTATTTAATTAATTAATCAATGAACCATTATCTCATTATTCATTTAATTAATCTTAAGTTTTGTTCAAGTATTGTCATAATCAATTTTATCTCCTTTATTATTCATTATTTATTTATTTTATTTAAAATTTATCCTAAATTATCTTTAAGTAAAATTCGTGAAAATCGCCGGATTAACCGCTTTTAGCGGATTTTCGAAAGTGCTCCCGTAATAAGGACCTTCTTTCGAATCTAATAGAACCACTTACCTAAGAATCTCTGAATTATTTTTCTTTTAAATAAAGGATAAAACTGCACTCTTTAGTTAACTTAGGTTCCTAATAATCCTTAAATTAGGTGGCGACTCCAAAGAAACCCTTTGGAGTCCCATTTTGTTGAAATCAAATCCCGATGCATACTTGTGTGCATTTTTTTGGAGGGTTCAACAGCGTGGCGACTTACTCAAATGGTTCTAACCAAAAGATTTTCACGAATTTGACTTATATATGTGTTGATTGTATGTATGCGTAGCTTAACTCTTTATTTGTTTGCATGCCTAAACTAGTATGCATAGCTTAAATAGTTGTTTTTATGATTAGATTGATTGTGTATGAAGCATGTTTTTACTTGTGCATAGTCCGCATTCCGTTCATATTTCCTCCCTCATGGAGCCTGTCAATTCTCTTTCACCTCCTCGATTTCATCACGGGGCACCCGTTTGACGGGTAGTTATGCAGGAAGGGCATTGCCCTTACCTCACTCTTTGAAACTTCTTTCGTGTCACCAAAATTAGTTCGGGACATTGAGATTGCCTGGTTTTGTCATGGCCAGTTCTACTGCGTTGTGAGGCCAGGTCTATCCCGCATAGGTCGAGTCAGCCTCAACCGTTAGCCCACTCTTAGAAGGAGATTTTAGGACATGCATGCATATACACCTTAGTTTGGACCCGATCCTTGGTACCGTTTCCAGGAATTAAGAAACCGCCCTTTTGTTGACGGGCTATTACAGACCCAACGACGTTGCATCTTATGTGATCGTGTGGATATTATAATGAACTCCAAGCCCTTTGCCATGTCAAATCTGGGATCTCATGTCGTGTCTTTTGTTGTTTTGTAGATATGAATGCAGACCACCTTTTTTCGAGTTTCTGGAACACTCAGATGATCCACACTTGTCCAAAAATTCTCAAAGACTGGTGGGATAACATCAGAAGAGAGCATGTTCTTTGGTCATAAGGAAAACAGGGAACCTAGTTTCATTAATGGATATCCAGGGAGACAAGGGTCTTATCGAGGCCTTAATAAGACTATGGGATCCTGAGCAGGGCGTCTTCCATTTTCCAGATTGTGAGTTATGCCCTACTTTAGAGGAAATTTCTGGTTTTACCAATTTGACCCTGAATGACCATGAGTTGATTGTGCCCATGGAGAAGTGTGAGAAAAAGTTCTGCAAAATGTTTGAACTAAACTACTCTCCATCACTGATAACTAAAACCCAGGGCACAGTATCTTTGAAATATTTGTTTGACCGTTTCGGAAGAAAGGGATCTTATCGTGCCAATCCAAGGGCGTTCAAATGCACTGAACATAAATGGGAGAAGCTCAGGCCCAAAGCTTTTGTACTAGCATTGTTTGGCACTTTAGTATTTCCTTGTGGCTACGACGCAGTTGACATGCGACTTAGCACCGTGGTCCGATCTATATTTGAGGGTGTAAATGGGAGGCAAACTATTCTAGTTCCCATGATTTTGGCCGATATACTGGGCGCTTTGACTGAGTGTTCTAAAGGAGGGAATTGTCATTTTTCTAGTTGCAATCTTCTTTTGCAACTATGGGTTATTGAGCATCTTTACCCTCGAGGCCCATTGGATGATTTGATTCCTCAAAATGGAAACCGAATCGCCACACACTATGCAAGAATGGAAGGTTTCAAACGTCATAAGACTGCTCAAGGTTGGTATGATGATATAAAGGGTTTGAGTGGCGCGGACATTCACTGGAATTATTCATGGATTGGCAATCATGAGGTTCGCTTAAGATGTCCCGACCGGTATTATATCAAGTTGATCGGGTTCAGGAGCATCCAGCCTTACGCTCCGATTCGTGTGATGAGGCAATTCGGGTTATTACAGTCCATCCCACTCATTGCCAGTATTTGAGAGTCTGAAATCAAATATGAAGCACCTGATTACACAGTTCCTGAAGCAATGAACATCTGTAATGACTGGGCTCGCTTAGAAAGAGAATTTATTCGTCGGGATCAAAACCCACCATGTTCTCCTGAGTATTATGCATGGGCAAGGCACATCTATGACACTGGGGAGGTAGAAACAAGTCCTTGGGAGCAGGCTGGTTTTGTTGACAAAGAAGCTGAAAGGCATTCTCGCCTTCACCTCCTGCCCATAACAACATTGGATGATTTGATGTTGACCAAGTTAGCCATTACCCAGGATATTCAGGATATCTTCATGCCACAAACCGGTTGTATAATGAAAGGCCACTTGCCTGATGATGTTGCTGAATGCTGATGATTATTGCTGATTCCTAAAGATTGAAGCATAATTTATCTTTTGTTTTCTAAAAAAAAAAATCCCCCTTTTGTCCCGATGTAAAGCTTGATGCTTTTTTCCCTTTTTAGCATTTGGATCTTATTATCCCAACTCTATCATGATGTAATATTTTGAGACCAGTTTATTATTAATGGCAATTATGAATATTTATTTACATCCCAATTTTGTATTGGCAAACGGCTTGTATCATTATAATATCCACATGTGTATGCAATTTGACGATTAGGCCTACCTCTGGCGCAAAGAGGCACCTTACAGGATAGGACGCGTTTGCGTTTTATTTTATGCACCTTATTTGTGGTTGCCACATGACTAAATTTGTCGCACAATTCAAAATGCAAAGCGCTACGTGACGCGCGCTATCTGATTATATGCAAATGTTACCAACAACATGCAAACTAACACAGTTACCTTTTGAATTTTTCTTTTGTTTTGTTTATTCCCAAACAGAAATTTGATTTGTGCTGATTGAGCTGATCCAAAGACTTCTCTGTACATTGATATACAAAACGGAATTCGACAATGTCTGCTATCGAGGATCAGCCTCCCACTCTCAATGACAAGACTCTTGAAACTCCCGGATCTTCAAGGGGAAACATCCTCCTTGCTCAAGATGACCTTATTCTAAATCTGACTAAGCAGATACAGATGCTGAGTGATGAGCTAGCAACAATTAAAGGGCAAGCCTCTCAACAATCCTATTCACAATGTGCCCACATACCAAAGCAACCCACTTAATCAAACACCACAACCACCAAACCGCCCACAAGTTAGTCAAAATACCCCGCCCACTCAGCAAAATACCCAACCTGCTGGTTATCCTTCATATTATCCATATCCTAATGACCCCACTCCTCCTCACTACCAATATTTGCCTGCCAAAGACACTCCCCGTCCTCCACAATCTCAAGCACCCATTGCCGTAGCCTTTTGCTCCTCCAAACACCAATGATCCAAGACAGGGATATCCCGAGGCGCTGTATTATGACCATGACCCTAATGGTAAGAATGTGGACTTCACAGACTATCCGCCACAGAATGAAGTGCCCGTAATTGTGGAAAAACAGGGAAAGACAAGTGAGCGAGAGGAGATAATACAAGCGATGAAAATCATGCAGCAATCTATCAAGGATTTGCAGGTGACTAAGAAACGTCTAGGCACCTCCTACCGCAGTCTTTATCTATACCCGAACATTACTCCTCCTCCCGAGTTTAAAGTGCCAAAATTTGATATGTATGATGGTCATGGTGACCCATTTGCTCATTTGACCAAGTATCTCAACAGAATGAGGGTTGCGGGAGGCAAAGAGGAACTTCTGATGGCTTACTTCAGTCATAGTCTGGAAGGTATTGCTGCTGAATGGTTTGCAAGACAGGATATAAGCAAGTGGCATGAGTTCGATGATATAGCTGGTGATTTCACAAAGCAGTTTGAATACAATGTTGCGATGGTCCCTGACCTCATAACCCTGGCCAATTTGAAGAAGAAACCGACAAAAACTTTTAGAGAGTACGCCCTGATGTGGCGTGAACAGGCTGCACGGGTACAACCCCCGATGACCGAGAAGGATATGGTGAAGTACTTTATTCGTGCTCAAGATGACTCTTATTACATGCATATGCTTCCTATGATGGGTGCACCTTATGCTGAACTTCTTACAATGAGGGAGATGGTGGAAGAAGGTATCAAATCCGGTCGGATTGTGAGCTCTGCTGAAATGAAGTCAAGTGCCCAGAATGCCCAAGCCAGCCCAAACAACTCTAGAAGGAGAGAGAAGAAGGAAGAAGTCACAGCTGTTGTTGCAGACATTGACCGCCGCCCAGCTAGAAGGTTGAATTTTGATAATCCACCCGCCTACCCTACTTACCAAAATGCCCCTCCTCATTACCCAAATGCACCCCCTCCTTACCCAAATATTCCTCCTCCTTACCCAAGTGCGCCACTCCCAAATTACCCTAGTCACTATCAAATTCCTCCCGCTCCATATCCTGTCTACCAAGCACAACCCAGTTATTATCCACCACGAGCACCAGCACCACAACAATACCCTCCTCGCCAACAAAATTACCAACCCCGTGCTCCTATCCGTCCAAATGTGCAAAGACCTAACCAAAGCTATGAAAGGAGAGCACCCAAAACCTATACTCCTATAGCTGAATCTTACGGTCAATTGTTTGAAAGATTGAGAAGCGCCGGAGTTGTGCAGCCTGTTCCTGACAACACTCCAAATCCTCCTCCAAGGTGGTATGATGCTAATAAGCATTGTGCTTATCATTCTGGGGCTGCGGGCCATGATATTGAAAGATGTTATGCCTTCAAGGATAAAGTCGAAGCTTTGATCAAATCAGGCACTATTCAGCTTACTGGAACTCAACCAAATGTGCAAGATTATCCTCTTCCTACCTATGGCAACAATGCTGTCAATGTCATTTCCCTTGATGAGGGGTTCGATTTGAAAGGAACCATTGTTCCCATTAGCAATGTGAGGGTTGCCAACGAGACCAAAATATCTGTGCAGGTTAGAGCTCCCATTCTGGTGCAAGCTGGTATCCCAAGGCCAACTGTCACTATTATGCTTGCCTCCCCCCTTCAATATGATAGTAAGAGGGTTCCTTGGAACTATTCTGAAGTGCCTATCGGAAGTGGGAAGGTAACCGTTGTTGTTGCTGCTGCACAAGGCATGATCAGATCCGGTAGATGCTATATGCCTGAGAAGTTGGGTCAAGGCCTTGGGGAAAAGGAGGGCATTGTAAGGAAAGTGATTGACACTGAGGCTGAGGACTTCTAGAGGAAAATGCAATCAAAAGACTACTCTATTCTGGAGCATTTAAAGAATACTCCCTCCCGGATATCCATCATGGCTTTGCTGATGAGCTCTGAAACACATAGAAATGCATTGCTGAAAGTGCTCAAGGAAGCAGAGGTGCCTGCTGAGACCACGGGTGAGAGCTTGGCCATCTTGGTTGGCTAAATCATAGAATCTCACAAGGTGTCTTTCTTCAAAGAAGAGCTTCTACCCGAGGGTCTCGGACACAACAAAGCCTTGCATATTGTTGTCAAATGTAGGGACAAATTTGTCGGACGGGTATTGATCGATGGTGGTTCTGGGCTCAACATATGTCCATTAGCAACCCTGAAGGAACTCGGAATTGACACTGGTAAGATCAGACAAAGTAATGTGAAAGCAAGGGCTTTTGATGGGGCTCAAAGGTGCACCCTAGGAGAGGTCGATCTTGATCTGCAAATAGGTCCTGTGAACTTCTCTGTGGAGTTTCAAGTGTTCGACATCCCGTCTACCTATAATATGCTACTGGGAAGACCTTGGATCCACATGGCCGGAGCCGTCCCTTCCACTTTGCATCAAAGCGTGCAATTCATATGGGATAGTAAAGAAATAGTGGTTAAGGGCGAGGGAAACAGCCCCATGCATGCTAGCACCACGATTCATATGGTAGACAATGCCACTTAGCTTGATGGGACTACTTTTTACACTGTTGAGCTAATGAATGTGACCCGAGCATCTAATGATGATTCGAAGAGAGGTACCCTACCCAGAGTCCCCAAGATGATTGTTGTGGAAATATTAAGGAACGGTTTCGAACCTGGCTTGGGATTGGGAGCAAATCTGAATGGCATTACTGAACCTATTTGCTTGCCCAGGAATCTGGGTACTTTCGGTTTGGGTTATTGTCCAACCAAGGAAGAAGCGGATAAGGCCAAGTTCAAAACCAAGAAGCCAGACATTGTCATTCCAAAGCCTTTGCCATTGCTAAATCAATCATTTGTCAAGGCACCAGAAGTCATTATACCGGATCTGGTTGAAGGAGTTAGTAATTTGTTTCTGAGTGATGATTGGGAATGCGGTGTTATTATTGAAGACTATGCTGAGGAATCACCTGTGCAGAATGCTGAGGCAAAGGATCCGATGGCCAATTGGACCTGTGTCCCAGTGGACGAGACTTGGTGAATGAACTCACTAGTTTATTTTGGCATCACAGTCAGATTGAGGCCCTGAACTGTGTTTCGCCTTTGGTTTATGTTTATGTCTTTTCAAAATAACCTGTTTACATTCTGCATATTTTACTTTAATGTACTGCCTCTCTAAACTAGACTTTTGAAATAAATAAAATGCTCTGCATTCCCCCTACTATTATTTTGCTATGCTTTAATTATTTACTTTATTTTACGCTTTTGATTAATGTTTGTTTCTGTTTCAACTTTCCACTTAACAAAACTGCCGAAACTTTGCTTGTGACATATAATGAAACAACTGAACAAACTGGTACCGATGCACTGGATATTGGGGAATTTGATGAAGATTTTGTTCCTGATGAAATAACAAGAGAAGTCGATCAGTTTGAGAATAAACCAAAGCCTAACTTGGAAGAAACCGAGTCAATCAATTTGGGGACTTCAGAAGATGTTAGAAAAACCAGAATCAGTGTTCATTTGACCTGGGAAGAAAGAAGAGCTTATATTGAACTATTGAAAGAGTATCGAGACATCTTTGCTTGGTCTTATGATGATATGCCCGGTTTGAGTACCGATCTTGTCACTCACAAGTTGCCAACTGATCCTTCATTTCCGCCTGTTAAGCAAAAGAAGAGAAACTTCAAAACATCCACAAGCAAACAAATATTGGAAGAAGTGCAAAAGCAATTGACCGCTAAGGTGATTCGATCTCTCAAATATCCCACTTGGTTAGCAAATATTGTACCGGTGCCCAAGAAGGACGGAAAAGTTAGAGTTTGTGTTGATTATCGTGATCTCAACAAAGCAAGTCCAAAGGATGATTTTCCATTGCCAAATATTCATATCCTTATTGATAGCTATGCAAAACATGAGCTTCGGTCTTTTGTCGATTGTTTTGCTGGTTATCACCAGATCCTAATGGATGAAGATGATGCTGAAAAGACCGCTTTCATCACGCCTTGGGGTGTGTTTTGTTATAGAGTTATGCCTTTCGGCTTGAAGGATGCCGGGGCAACATATATGAGAGCGATGACAACTCTTTTCCATGATATGATTCACAAAGAGATTGAAGTCTATGTAGATGATGTTGTTATCAAGTCAAAGAAGAAAGAAGAGCATTTGACTGATTTGAGAAAGTTCTTCAACCTCCTTCGGTGGTATAACTTGAAGCTTAATCCTGCAAAATGTGCGTTTGGTGTTCCCACCGGTAAGATGTTGGGTTTCACTATAAGCCGGAGGGGTATAGAATTGGATCCATCTAAAATCAAGAAGGACTTGCCTCCTCCAAAGAGCTGGAAGGATGTGATGAGCTTTCTTGGCCGCTTGAACTACATAAGCCGCTTCATTACGCAATCCACGGTTATTTGTGAACCAATAATCAAGTTGTTGAAGAAAGATGCTGTTATTGAGTGGACGGAAGATTGTCAAAGGGCTTTTGATAGGATCAAGGAGTATCTATCTAATCTACCTGTGTTAGTTCCTTCTGAACCAGGAAGACCATTGATCTTATATTTGTCCGTCTCGAAAAATGCATTCGGATGTGTCTTGGGGCAATATGACAAGACCGGGAAGAAAGAACAAGCCATTTATTATCTAAGCAAGAAGTTCACCCCTTATGAAGCCAGGTATACTCTCTTGGAGCGAACTTGTTGCCCCTTGACTTGGACCGCACAAAGGTTAAGGCACTATCTTTCATCATATACAACTTATCTTATCTCGAGGATGGATCCTTTGAAGTACATCTTCCAAAAGCCAATGCCTACAGGAAAATTGGCAAAATGGCAGATTCTGTTAAGTGAATTTGACATAGTCTATGTCACCCAAAAGGCGGTAAAAGTACAAGCATTGGCGGATCATTTGGCTGAAAATCCTGTTGATGACAACTATGAACCATTGAGAACTTACTTTCCCGATGAAGAGGTCTTGTTTCTGGGTGAAGACATCTCTTCTGAATATGATGGTTGGCGTCTTTTCTTTGACGGAGCAGCAAATTTCAAAGGTGTTGGTATTGGAGCTGTCTTAATTTCTGAAACGGGTCAACATTATCCTATTTCGGCCAAGCTTAGATTTCCATGCACTAACAACATGGCTGAGTATGAAGCATGCATTTTGGGTCTTCGATTGGCAGTTGATATGAATATTCAAGAGCTTTTAGTAATCGGAGATTCTGACTTGTTGGTTCACCAAGTAAAAGGCGAGTGGAACACCAAGAATGCAAAGATTCTTCCTTATTTGCGTTGTGTCCAAGAATTGTGCAAAAGATTTGCAAAGATTGAGTTCAAGCATGTTCCAAGAATTCAAAATGAGTTTGCTGATGCTTTGGCAACTTTATCTTCTATGATCCAACATCCTGACAAAAATTATATTGATCCTATCGAAATTGAATTGCATGATAGGCCAGCTTATTGTTTCCAAGTTGAGGAAGAGCGAGATGGCCATCCTTGGTATTTTGATATCATGAATTATCTCAAGGTTGGGAGTTATCCTGAAAATTCAACAAGTGTTCAAAAGAAGAGCATTCGGAGGTTAGCAAATCAATTCTTTCTAAGTGGTGAAATCCTATATAGGAGGACCCCAGACTTAGGACTCTTAAGATGTGTTGATGCCATTGAAGCAAATAAATTGCTTATGGAAGTGCATGCGGGAGTTTGTGGACCGCAGATGAATGGTTTTGTCTTGGCAAAGAAGATCTTGAGAGCAGGTTATTTTTGGCTAACTATGGAAACGATTGTGTTCATTTTGTGCGGAAATGGCATCAATGTCAAATTCACGGAGATATGATCAAAAGACCTCCTTGTGAACTTCATGCAATAAGTTCTCCCTGGCCTTTTGTTGCTTGGGGAATGGATGTTATTGGTCCTATTGAGCCGGCCGCTTCAAATGGACATCGCTTTATTTTGGTGGCTATTGATTACTTCACCAAGTGGGTGGAAGCAACTTCTCGCAAGTCCGTAACCAAGAAAGTAGTGTCGGATTTTGTGCGCAACAATATCATTTGTAGGTTCGGAGTTCCCGAATCAATCATTACTGATAATGGTGCAAACTTGAATAGTGATTTAATGAGAGCAACTTGTGAAAGCTTCAAGATTACTCATCGCAACTCTACTGCATACCGGCCTCAAATGAATGGAGCTGTTGAAGCGGCAAATAAGAACATCAAGCGTATTCTACGCAAGATGATTGATAATTATAGAGATTGGCATGAAAAGTTGCCTTTTGTACTTCTTGGGTACCGCACCACCACTAGAACTTCAACTGGGGCAACTCCCTATCTTTTGGTGTATGGCACAGAAGCAGACTTGCCTGCGGAAGTAGAAATTCCTTCTTTAAAAATCATTCAAGAAGCTGAATTAGAAAATGCTGAATGGGTGAATATCAGATGTGAACAGTTGATGCTTATTGATGAGAAAAGAATGAATGCAATTTGTCATGGGCAGCTTTATCAAAATCGCATGATCAAGTCTTTTGGCAAGAAAGTGAGAGTGAGAGACTTCAAACCGGGGCAATTGGTGTTAAAGAAGATCTTTCCTAATCAAGAAGAAGCAAGAGGCAAATTTGCACCGAATTGGCAAGGTCCATATGTGGTTCATCGGGTTTTATCCGGAGGAGCACTTATTCTGGCAGAAATGGATGGTCAAGTTTGGCCAAAAGCAATCAACGCAGATGCCGTCAAAAGATACTATGTCTGAAGCAATCACAAGTTAGCATGGTTTTGAATGTAATCTTTGGTGTAAGGCAAACTACGCGTGACCTGAATCCCAAGGCGGGATATGTAGTAACTCACATAGAGTTTGGTTGCATTGATATAAGAATTTCCCCTATTTCCTCTTTTATGTAAGTTTGAACTACTTCTGACTTGATTCCTGGAATGGCAACAGGATAAGTAGGCAATCCCCGTCGGATTCGGTCGAAATATTCTAACACTTTAGGCTTGTTTATCTTTTATGATATAATGCCGAACTATGCATCTGGGCAGGTGTGTGGATTTTCCAATTCGGATGCGGCTTCGTACTTAGATTACCATATTTTCCCCAAAAAATCTTTATGTAAGCAGAACTACGCACAGTCTGATTCCCGTGGAGGGATACGTAGGCGCTCTTAACGGGCTCGACTCTATAATATTAAAATTTTCAGTCTCCCCTATGGCAAGAAACTGGAGCAATTTTGCAAGATAATTTGAAGATTTGAAAGATAGAAACGGGGGCAATTTTGTAAGATAATTTGAAGATTTGAAAGATAGCAACTGGGGCAAATTTTGCAAAATGAGTTGAAGATTCAGAAGATCATAACTGGGGCAGATTTTGCAAAATCGGTATTGCTTATCAAAGGCTAGGATGGCAGAGTTCTAAGATTTTCAAGATTGGTGCAAGTTGTAGATGCAAAGGACGTTCAGTTTGTTTCAAAATATGTCATGAGTTTCAGTTGAAGCAGAAATTTTAAATGCATTATAAACTTTTTACTTGCATATCAATGATTACTTGCTTACTATTTTATCAAATTACTTTATTTTGCCTCTATCTTGAGATGAGTTATACTATTGAGTACATAAACCGAGTTTCCGAGGATGGTTTTCAAAGCCCAAGTCTCATGAAGAAGAGAAAGCGATAGCAGCAAATTCAAGATGAATCAGCACAAATCAAACACTCCCTCCCCAAAACTAATGAATTTTTCTTTGAGAGCAGGAACAGGAAGGAAAAAACATTTAGACAGAACAAGCAACACCAATCGGATGGACGGCGCATATGATTCTGCTTGATAGATCATTCAAATTTACTCTTGCGGCATTTAAGCATTACATTTGACTATTGCCGAAAAGGAGGCGCTTTTTTTTCTCAAAATCTTAACATCGTGATAGAATTTACCTCGCGATAGTGAGTTGACAAGTCAACTTTGAGACACCATGTGCGGTGTGTCTGTTGTCCTGCAAAGTATTATATTATATACTTGTTTAGAGTAGAATAGACAAGTCAACCTTGAGACACCATGAGCGGTGTGTCTCGCCGGTTGGTTGTCCTGCAAAAGCTTTATATTATGCACTTGCTTTAAATTATGAATTGACAAGTCAACTTTGAGACACCATGAGCGGTGTGTCTTGCCGGTTGGTTGTTCTGCAAAAATTTTATACTATGCACCTGCTTTAAATTATGAATTGACAAGTCAACTTTGAGACACCATGAGCGGTGTGTCTCACCGGTTGGTTGTCCTGCAAAAGCTTTATATTATGCACTTGTTTAAATTATGAATCGACAAGCCAACTATGGGACACCATGTGCGGTGTGTCTCGCCGGTTGGTTGTCCTGCAAAAGCATTATATTATGTACTTGTTTAGAATAGAATCGACAAGTCAACTATGAGGCACCATGAGCGGTGTGTCTCGCCGGTTGGTTGTCCTGCAAAAGCATTATGTTTTATATCTGCACAGACTAAGATTTGGCAAAGCAACTTGAGGCATTATATCTCGTTAGTCGATTTATTTCGTTTATTGTTCTGCAATTCGTACCCGCTTTACTTACTGTCTTGCTTTACTATTTCAGAATAATGATCATCCTAGAGGTTCTCCGGGCGGAGCGCCTCGTCAGTTGATTGAAGGAAGAACTTGTTCATAGCATCACAACCAGTATTTACAATTTTAGATTATCCCTTTATTTATTTCTTATTCCAATTATTATAGTTTATTAGCAGTTGCTCGCTTACCGTTTGTTAAGTCTTTACAGAATTTTGGCAATACCGCAACAACATTTGGAGCATAACGTGGAACTTTTTCTTAGCAGTGAACTGGGGCAATCGTTGATATGAGCTAGACTCATCAACAAGGATCTGAAGAATCGCACTCGAACAAGCAAATTATATCCTAATCTTTTGCTTCGGATTAGGACGTCAGTTTAAATTCTTTCCTATTCGTGCGGTCCCTTTCTATCAATCATGCGAGTTTCATGTCTAAGTGTCGTTGAACTACATATGGCCTGATTCTCTTTCAGCCCAAGATATGTAGGCAACTAAGAAACCGGAGTTCGGCCATACCATAAGCCTCGCCTTTTGGTCCTTAGAATCAAAAGTCTTGGTTTTATCGGGACAAAATTGGGTTCTCGATAACTTCTTTACCCTAAAAACTCTTTCATCCTTTTCCGGGTAAAGAGTGGCAGCTGTTGACACCCAATTTTATCCCGAAATTTTCTTAAAATAAATAATTATTAAGGCTAAATTTGAAATTAATTAAAATAAATAAATATATGTATAGTAATAAAAGAAAATTAATTAAATTTGGAGAAGAAGGGCCAAATTTGGTAGAGCATATCCTAAAATCAAGCTTACCCATGCAATTATCTATATTTCAATTAACTTAATATAAAAGGGGCTAAATCTGTTCTTACACTTGTAAATCCGCCCACTCGTGCAAACAATACATATACACACATACTACACCTCCATTGCCATTTCAGTTGAAAATCCCTAAACCCGATCCCCTGACCCGCTAACCCGTTTCCCTTTCGATTTCCCCCCAAAAAATCGAGCAACAATCCAAAATCCTTGGTCCCCACCCCCTCTCCAGCTCATCTTCTCCGTACAGGGGTACAAGAAGCCAATCTCAAGCGTTCATTCTTGTACGTTTTCATCCGAGCTGTCAAATGCATTCCAACGTTCTATTCCTTAGAGATAAGGATGAAACGGTCAGATCCCTAAAGGATTAGACCATTTCACCCTTGTCTCAAAAGGAAAAAGGGGTAGAAATTGAATGTTGATTTTGGGAATTCAAAAATCCGAAACCCTGAGGTATGAGGTATTTATATTCCTTATTTCTTTCAGTTTGGGGGGGATTTTCTGAAAAAACGGCAGCATAAAAAAGCATAAGAATTCTGCTCTCACTTTTAAGTAAGATATACATATATATCACTGTTTTTTCCATTTTTGGGTAGAGAATATTGTTATCGAGTTCGAGTCTTCGCATTGTTCTTGCTCGAGTCGATCACTTCAGCTTATCGCTTTAGTTCACTGCGCGTAGAAAGGTAAATTTGAACTACTCACTTGAATTTTTTTTACAACTGTGTATGGTTATGTCGTATGAATGTCTTTAACTGTCTAGTGTCATAATGTCATTTATCTGAAAATCCAACTACTAAGAAGGTCTATGTATAGAGTTGAATATGAAACCATTTTAGAAGAAAGGAAAATTGAAACTTCAAATCTGTATGCTAAGGAGAAAATATGAGCTGCCTAAGTCTTATTTGGAATTCTTAAATCAACATTAAGAGATTCATAATTTAGCTTGCAATGTTCCCTCTGTTTTCTGCTGTTATTTTGATGAGGCTGAAAATATCCAGGTGCTTAAAAGTTTTTGTTGATAGTCAGTATGTTGATATGGGTATGCTCTAAGAAGATTTGGTTTAAGTAAGAATGCAGCTTTTTTCATAAAAGTTTAAATCTTTTCTATGTATGTTTAATCATGTTTGCTGGCTGCTTAGGGAGTTAAAAATTTTAGATATCTAAATTGATCAGTGCATAAAATTGGTCATTAAAAATATGTTTAAGATCTGGTTGTCTTCAATATTTTTAGAAGTAATTTCCAGTTCCTGTTTAGCTATGAGAGTATAGGAGTGTTTAGTTCTGGTCCTGAAACTTCTTGAGTTGTTTATGGCTCCCTGTTGCTATATTTTGGCATGAGTCATTTCCTGAATCTTCTCTGGTTTGTCCTCTGTCCCCTTAGTCCTTTTCATGTTGCTTAACCTGTTGTAGATGCTTGCAGTTTGTTAGAAGGATGGTTCAATGAGGGAGTAAGGGGATCAGGTTAATTCTAGAAAGTTTGCAGAAGTGTGGGAGTTTGGCTGGTGTTGCCAGAAAGGCTCATCAGGATGTTCTAGGTTGTTTGAGCTAGTGTGGTGTCAAAGAGGGACTCAGGTTCTGCTTTTTCTGATTCAAAGGAGAAGGTCTGTGTGTGTTTGTTCCAAGTATGGCAAGGATGTTTAGAGTTTGTTTGGAGTTAGTTCTACGTTGATGTTGGCCATTGTGAGGGTGGATTAGAGAAGTTCTGTGGGTGTTTGATGTCTTAGAAAGGCTGCAAATGTAGAATATAGCTTAGTTGTTTGCCTGGTAGCTTGCAAGCAAGTGCTCTGGTGTCCAGGGAATGAGTTTCAAGTGATGTTCTTGGTTGTTTTGGAGGGAGCTGCTTCTCCAATTGTTTGTGTGAAGGAGCTGTGGGGTTCTGTTAGGTCTGTGAGTGAGGGAAGTGGTAAAGGAGTGTTCAGGTGAGATGGTGTATGCTGGAAGAACTTTTGTTCATGGCAGTATAATGAAATCATTTGTTCTATGTAGTCAGGCAGGCTTAGTTTCAGCTCTTAAGCTTCCTTTCCTGTTCCTTTAGTGTAGTATTCCAGTTCAGATCATCTCTTTAGGTTCTTAAAATTTTAATATTGTCTTAAGTCCTTTGTTTCCAGTTTCTAGTCTTGGTCTGGTTATGCTTTGTGCTTCTTTAGTTTCGATCCATTTCCTCTAAAAATGGTCTGAACTACTAATTAATTTCCTAGTTTCCTTTAGTGTGAGTTTCCAGCATTAGTTAAATTTTCAATTCCATATCAGGCTGATACAATGTAATTAGTCTATCTGATTTGGTTCTGCCTTATCATGTCTACTTCCTAAGAAGTTGTTGATCAGTGTGATAGTCTTGAGGTACAATTTGTATGTTAGCAAAAAATAAAAAGTTAATTTGTCAAGTTTTCTGTATAATGATATGGGCCGCAATGCAGCAACATCTCCAGTTTCTTTTCAAAGTCTAGGTTTGCATTTCTTTTTCCCATTCTTTGTGCTTTGTTCTATAGCTAAAGTCTTTTCTCTTTTCGTCTATCTTGAATCTGTTATGTCCTATCTTCAAGAGAAGATACTAAGTTAGAATTGAATGAATAACTTAAAGGTTTACGAATGCTTCCTTGTTTAAAAGGTAATAGAAATTGGATATCTTTGTTAAAGTTGAATCAAGTCAAATACTGCATATTACCCTTCTAGTCTGGAGATTGGCGAATCAAGTTGTATGAAAACTGCCTACATTGCATTTCTTTGTTTGTTTTGTCCAGTTCTTTATTATATGGGTACTAATTTCCTTTTTGTATATTAGATTGCATGGGATAAACTATCGTGACCCTGGCTTCTATTTGAACTTAGTTGTTCTCGCTTGTTTGCAATTTCACTTTCTTCTTTTCTTTGAGCGCATACTAATCTTCATTCTTCTCTTTCTTTGCCATGTACACTTTGGGACGAGTTGAATAAAACTCACAAACGGGGATGGCTACGTGCATTCGAAGTTACTTGAACCGCTCCGCATTTTCGGGACTTGATATCCCCGAAAATGTAAAAGAAAAGAAAAAATAAAAACCTTGTGAAGTACAGGGCTTGTGTATTTGCTATCCGGGTTCTACCTTTTAAACTCCTTCTCTCCCGTCCCCTTTAGAAAGCATGTTTTAGGACCTCGTAAACTGGATTAGGACTTTGTATGATTAGAAGCCTGGTAGGTTAGCCGCTTTAGTTAAAATTGTTATCTTATTGTTTGTCTGGGATTGATTATAAATTGTAAATCCCGTTTCTTTGGGACTCGCCAATTAATTTAAGATAGTAGGAATCTTTAGTTAATTATCGAGTGCAAAAGAAATAAAATTAAAATTATACCTATTTATTCATTATTTATATTTAAGTTAATTATTTATCCATTAATTAATTTATTTATTTATTCATTAATTAAATTAATTAAGTAGTATTTATTATTAATTTATTTGTTTAATTTTAATTAATCATTTATTTGCCTAATCAATTATAATTATTTGTTTACTTATTTATTTATTAAATTAATTAAGTGGTATTTATTTATTCTATTTGTTTATTTAATTAATTATTTATTTGTTTAATCAATTATATTTATTTATTTAATTAGTCAATTATTGTTGTTCATCCCTTATCTAATTGAAATCATATAAATATTTATTTATCTAATTAAGTCATTTATCTATTTATTTATTTATCTAATTAATTAATTAATCACTTACTATTCTTTATCTAATCATATATTAATTTATTTATTTACTTAATTTTATTTAGCTCTTATTTATTTAATCAATTAAGCAATCAACCATTATCTCATTATTAATTTAATTAATCTTAAGTTTTGTTCAAGTATTGTCATAATCAATTTTATCTCCTTTATTATTCATTATTTATTTATTTTTTAAAAATTTATCCTAAATTATCTTTAAGTAAACTTTGTGAAAATCGCCGGATTAACCGCTTTTAGCAGATTTTCGAAAGTGCTCCCGTAATAAGGACCTTCTTTCGAATCTAATAGAACCACTTACCTAAGAATCTCTGAATTATTTTCCTTTAAATAAAGGATAAAACTACACTCTTTAGTTAACTTAGGTTCTTAATAATCCTTAAATTAGGTGGCGACTCCAAAGAAACCCTTTGGAGTCCCATTTTGTTGAAATCAAATCCCGATGCATACTTGTGTGCATTTTTTGGGAGGGTTCAACACTATCTTTATGGCGAGCCTTGTGAGGTGTATACCGATAATAACAGCTTGTATTATCTCTTGTCTCAAAAGGATCTTAGTGGCCAGCAAATGTGGCTTGAGTTAATTAATTTAATTATGATCTCATCATCCGCTATCATCCTGGGAAGGCGAATGTTGTAACAAATGCCTTGAGCAGGAAGTCTATGGGCAGTATGGCTTTTCTTTATGCTGACATGAGACCTTTGGCCCAAGAGTTTCAGTCCCTTGACGACTCCGGCATGAGATTCCTTTGCCTGGACTCTAGCCAAGTCTTAGCATATATTGCAGCTTAGTCTTCCTTAGTCAGTCAAATTAAGGGAAGACGGTTCGAGGATCCTCATTTGCAGGTGTTGCGTGGTCGTGTCCTAAGTGAAGGAGTTCCTTCATTCGAGCTTGACTAGGATGGTATTCTTCGGTTTAATGGTCGACTTTGTGTTCCTGATATCGGAGATTTGAGGCAGCTGTTGCTCCGCGAGGCTCATAGCTCATGATATTCCATTTATCCTGGCATTACTAAAATTATCAAGATCTTCAGGAGTTATATTGGTGGAAGGGGATGACAAGGGATGTGTTTGATTATGTGAGTCGTTGCTTGAACTGTCAGCAAGTTAAGTTCGAGCTTCAGAGACCGACAGGGTTAGCTAAGGCATTGCCCATTCCCCAATGGAAAATGGGAGCAGATCACTATGGATTTTGTGGTTGGTCTGCCAAAGACCCTTCGACGCCATGATTCAATCTGGGTTATTGTTGACAGGCTGAATAAATCAGCTCACTTTATTCCTGTGAAGACTACTTATTCAGCTCAGAGATTGGCTCGGATTTTCATTGCTCAGGTGGTTAGGTTGCATGGTATGCCTATATTTACTATCTTAGATCGGGGTTCCCAGTTTACTTCCCAGTTCTGGCAGTCTTTTCAGAGGGAGTTAGGGACCCAAGTGCACATTAGCAAGGCATTCCATACTCAGAATGATGGTTACTCTGATTAAGTTATTCAGATTCTGGAGGATATGCTAAGAGCTTGTACATTGGACTTTAGAGGCCACTAGGATGATTATTTGGCCTTATCGGAGTTTTCTTATAATAATAATTATCAGTCTCATTCAGACGGCTCTATTTGAAGCCTTGTATGGCTGTAGATATCGTTCTCCTATCGGTTGGTTCAAGTTTCGAATAATAGAGGTGATGAGTTCAGAGATGGTTCGTCAGACTCTTGATATTATTTGTGTTATTCAAGATCGTCTGCGGACCGCTCAAAGTAGGAAGATTTCATACTCAAACCGGAGGATCCGAGAGTTGGAGTTCGGCAACATGGTATTTCTGAAAGTATCGCTGATGCAGGGCATAAAGAGATTTTAGAGGAAACAAAAGCTCTAGGTTCATTGGCCCTTTCCGTATCGAGAGGCTTATAGGTAAGGTGGCTTATCGGCTCGAGTTCTCAGTTTATCTGGTGTTTCATGTATCGATGCTGCGAAAATACATCCGGGATCCTTCCGAAGTGATTGAGTTAGATCCTACTCAGCTAGATGTGAATCTAGCTTATGAGGAGTTCCCAGCTGCTATAGTTGCCAGAGATGTCCGGAAGCTTTGTTCGAATCAGATTCCGATGGTTCGAGTATGATGGCACAACTGTCCTCACGAGCAGGACACTTAGGAGATTGAGTGTAGCATGCATGAGAGATATCCTCATCTCCTTGATGACTCAGGTATAAATTTGATTCCTAGAACTTAAAAGTTTTTATCAGTGTTTACGTTTATGGTTCTGTGATGGTAAAATTTTGTCTGTCGAATGGTGTCAAAAGTTGGTGTAGGAATTCCCATTAGTTATGTGGAATATGTTCTAGACTCTAGCTCATTCGAGGACGAACGAGAGTCTAAGTGGAAGAGAATGAAAACGACCTTAGATAGTTTTTTCAAGAGTTAGGACTCCTATTAGCATGCCGACAGTCTTATAGGCTCCGTAAGGTCCTTTAGGACCTGTCTGTAAAATTTAAGCTAATTCGGACCTCGTTTGGTAGGATTTTTGAGAAGGTTACCGTTTTAGTTGTCGGTAAAACTTAAAAGAGATTTTCGTGCTCGATTTGAGTAAATGAGATCCGATTCGAAAACCAAATGTTGTGTTAGATTCTCGTATGGTCATTTGTGACCTGTGGGAACTTCTGGAAGTGAATTTCCAGGTTGTGCAGTCAGTTTCGCTAAAATTCCAAAAGTTAAGAAATCGACCTCTTTTCGTGGAAGCCGTATCTTGAGTTTCAGAAATCCAATTTGAGTTCCATCTTTGCGAGAATTTCATACGAGTCTTGTATGACTTGAGTGAAAAATTTGGGGTCATTCCAAGCCCTGTAGGGTGCTGTTTAAGTCTAAATTGTAGACCAGCAGTTGCTGGTGCAAAATTCTGTAATTTTTCTTTTACTGTAGCAAGCATCAGAGGGGTATAAAAGGACCCCTGTTCGGCAGTATCATTTCCAAAGCTTATCCAATCAGTGTTTGATTTGTTTGATGTGATCCAAGTGTACCAAATTTATCCTATAACACCAGGTAATGAACCTAATTTATTTATATATGTTAAATCAAGGATTGGGAGTTAGAATTTCTTGAATTGAGTTAAGGAAAAGTTGGGGTTTGAAGCCTAAAGTTATGAAATTAGGAAATTTGATGAAATTGAATTCCAATATGAAAATCAATAATACCATTGGACTCCTGGAATTATGAGGAGTCCGAAAATATATAATTTATGGGCTTCCGGCTAAATCCGGCCCAGGCTATATTTGTAATTCTTCTTTCTTCTTTGTATAAAGGTTAGATATTCTTTCTTTGGACACTTATAAGTGCGAATATATTTTTGTGACTCAGAAAAAGATTATTTTAAGGGACGTCTGGCAGGAAAGGAAGCTGCTCAGTAGCTATTCTGACCCACGACCTAAGGTAAGTGATAGTATCCATTTCTTTGATGGCCTTCGTCCTTGTGGATATTCTACCACATATTTTCTATATGTGTATCTATTGATAGGCGTACTTACTACGCCTTAACTTTTTATTTACATTGTATATTATATGTTATGCTTTTTTGTTGGTATTGCATTGACCATAGGAGCATTGTACTCCAGTTGTGAGCTTGATATGTACTTCTCGACAGTCTATGAGAGTCCCGCACCGGTGAAAGGTTATTATTGCATATATCTCTTGGTATCCTATGAGGGTCCTACATCGGAGATAAGTTTATGGCACATGTGACCCTATTGCGTCATGATACATTTTATATATATATATATATATATATATATATATATATATATATATATATATATATATATATATATATATATATATATATATATATATATATATGTGTGTGTGTGTGTGTGTGTGTGTGTGTGTGTGTGTATTTTGTGAATTATATGGATTTGTTGCATTGTTTATTTGCGATTGACTTAGTTGATCGACTGTTGTGATTCTATTTCCCCTGGTTAGCATACCTATCCTATAAGGTCGCTAGTTGTTCCTCACTTACTGGGTCCTTATGACTCACTCCATGTCTGCTTTTTGTTGTCTTTTCATTCGGCAGATTCCACTCCAGGACCCAGCCAGCAGCGCGACTGAGGAATCAGGACGTACTCAACTGTCTGTGGTGAGCCAGCTTGTTCGTTGAGGCTACTAGTCATGGTTCATAGTTGTATATTATTTTTTTCCCCTCGGAAAATGTATATAATTTTTGGCCTTCTTAGATGTCTGATCAGAAACCTCTATAAGTGGGTAGTTAGCTGTATTTCTTCAGACAGCTCGTATCTATGCATATCTTGTATATATTATGTTTCTTTGGGCTATCACATTTCCTTTTAGGTAAATTTCACTTTGTTTCTAGGTAAATTTTATATCATTTGAATAGATTTAGTCGATAGGGTTCGCCCGATATATCTAGGGAGGTAGTCGGGTGCCCGCACGACCTAGCCTGAAATCCGGATTGTGTCATATTAGTGGTGACAAAAATCGACCACTGACTATTACAGTAGGTACGGAGCTTAGGAAAGAGATAAATATTTTTGAAAATTGTGATTTAAATAAATAATAAAAATTTGTGTGGTTGTGAATCATTTCATAAAGTAAAATTATTACTATCCATATCGCATTCCCATTTTATGTTACTCTTCCCCCTCTTGATTTATGTGACACAATCTTTTTAATCAGTCAATAGGGGAAGAGTAACATAAAATGAGAATGGGACGGAGAGAGTACTATATAATATACAAAATATCTTCATGAAACCCCTAATTTTAACTTATTATGGAGCTGTAAGCCTGCAACGGCAGAGGTTATGGTTGGCTCACTCCCACTCAACTCTTTTATATATACATAATCCTCTCCACAAGTCGTCTATAAATAGTATCACCCCCAAATCCCTCTCACTCTCTAAAACCCTCCCACTCTTTAAAACCCTCCTCCAAAATTGCCAAAACCCAAAATTTCCAAAACCCAAAACCTTTTGCTCGTATCAAAGTTCTCGAAAATCCAGGTTTACTTCTTCCATAATAATCTCATTTTTCTTTATTTCCAGTTTGATATATGTATTCTTATTTTAGTTTATGTTTGAGGTCCTTTTTTTTTTTTTTTTTTTTGATTCAAACAAATGTTATCTTTCAATCTTCTTCTTGGTTGAACAAGGTTTTTAGGGAAATGACATAAAACCAATAACCTGACGTACACAGCTCAGTCTTTTTCTTTTACTCAGTTTCAATATTTTTTATTTCTATAATAAAGGTTTGTGATGTATTTTGTTTACATGATATTTTTGTGTTAATTTTTGTTGAAATAGAATTTTTCTGTCAATTTTCTACTAGTAGTTGAAGAAATAAGCTGGTGAATAAAGATCTGCTTGAGTTTCTTCTAATATCTTTTTACTATATTTCTTTAACACAGATTCTTTTTTACTCTGTTTCAGGTGGATAAAATCTTGAAGTTTTGCGTTGAAGGTTAGTGGTTTATCTTTGTTTCCGTAATCATATTTTTTGTAATGTTTGCTTTATTGTTTGCATTTTGTTTAATTTTGATTGAGAGATTTTCTTCTTGGTGAAATAAGTTTTGCTACATATAAAGTACTTAATGATTTAAACAAATAATCAATCATCAAGGACTACATAATACTTAAGTATTCAATTGTTAGCAAATATCCATAGGTGGCTCCAGGGTAAGGCCACTAAAGCTTCTGCTTTAGGCCTCAAGAGTTGAAGAGCCCCAACATTTGCTATTAATTATATTTAAGTATATTGATACGATTTTGAACAAAATATTAACCATTTGTTTCAATTCACTGTATTGGTTATAGTTGTCAAGAATGTTATTGGCAGATATAACTTTAATTTAGAAATTTAAAATATTAGACAACGTTCTACTATACAAAACTTGAATTTCTATTTTTTTTTTTTAAAAAAAAGTGTGCAAAGAAGATTTACCACTTTATTAATGACTTGACCGTAAAGTCTTGTCTGAATCGACCGTATTTGATAATTCATTAAAAAGATATTTTTTCAAAAATAACTAATATTATAACATTACATCTTAAAAGAACTACAACAGTGAACTTTAAAGTAAAATGTACATGCATGCTATTAACATTTATGTATATCTTTTTAAGTTTTGGTTATAGGCCTTCAATCTTGTTGAGTCACCCCTGCCAATATAAAAAATAATGCGAGGTCAAATTATTTGATTGAACAAAATAATTTACACATTTCATTAATCCAGAATAGCAATCTGTAGACATCTGTCTACAAATACTTCATTAGTGCCTTAGTTTTGTTGTGTATTTCTTTGCCCTTTTTTTACTCTCTTTTAGGTGGATAAAGACTTGGATGTTTGCGTTAAAGGCTAGTATATTGCAAGTGAAAATAAAGCATTAGCAAATAAAATGAGCGTGATTTGTAAGTTTGACTAAAATATTATTATCTGTTATGACTTGCTTATTCGTTTATTATTTACTAATAAACCATTACATTACATATCCAAAACTTTTTTGGAATAGAGTCTTCCGGAGTGCGTGATGCATACACGAATGTTGAAAACAAACAAAACCCCCTTTAGGGAGAAGGCTATGAATACATGGGGTAGGCGGAAAGCAAAGCAGCTGCCACAACCATGTGCCAACTCGAAACATCCTTTTTACTGAACCCATTTCAAACTTAAGTCGGTCGTTAGGTCATATTTAAGTGTATTTATCCATAAATGATATATTTGATTGATTTCGGTGTATTAAATCATTTACACGAGACCTCTAGATCATCTTTGTGTGTTTATTTAATCATTTATTGATTTTATTATCGAATTCTTCGGTGTCATTTCAAATATAAAACTTTCAACAAATTTTACAATTGTTTGAATTCCTACTAGTATATTTCAAAAAGAACAGTAGATGAATGAGATCATAGGTGGCTCCAGGATAAGGTCACTAAAGGTTCCGCTTTAGGCTCCCAAGAGTCGAAGAGCCCCAATATTTTCTATTAGTTATATTTATTTATATTGATACGAGTTTGAACAAAATGTTAGTCATTTGTTTCAATTCACTATATTGGTTATAGTTGTCAAAAATATCATTGACAGATATAACTTTAATTTAGAAATCTAAAATATTAGACAACGTTCTACTATACAAAATTTGAATTTATGTTTTAAAGAAAAAAAAAACTTAAAAGCTTTGGAAAGAAGATTAACCACATTATTAATGACTTGACCATAAAATCTTGTTTGAATTAACCGTGTTTGTTTATTCATTAAAAATATATTTTTCAAGAATACTACTATTTATCACATTACGTCTCAAAAGAACTACAACAGTGAACTTTAAAGTAAAATATACATGCATGCTATTAAAAATTTATGTCCATCTTTTTAAATTTTGCCTTTAGGCCTCCAATCTAATTGAGCCACCCCTGAATGGGATTACTTTCTTAAATTCTTTAGTTAGGCGTACTAGAAAAATAAAAAACAAGAGAAAGAAGCTATAATAATGTTTAAATACATAAGTGAAAAATTAAAATAGTGTTCTCACTTCAATTTTGTTCTAAATCATTTACATACATAAGGAAATGAGTAGTTATTGGTGTTACTACTCCCAATATGTTCACCTTTCAATAAAAATATATGTAAACACTTAGTTACTAGTGTTATCACTCCAGACACCTCAAATTAATTGATAGAAACATCAATCATTAGTGTTATCATTTCGAGCACCTTCAATTATCGATCAGAACATAATATATCTACTTAATCAGTAGTGTATCACTTCAAATTTGTAATTATTCGTATTATCACTCAAAATATGGTCAATCACTAATGAAATGTTTAAACGCTCAAGTGTATGTTGCAAAAAATAGACGTTAAAACTAAACATATACAAATATGTGTCAACATTTAAGAAGATGTTTAAGCGTATCAACTTATGTTCCAAACATCTGCATTAATTTTTGAACATCTTTCGAATGTTTACACATCTGAAAGGATGCTTAACATTTCATGTAGGATATTAAATACATCGGAGTATGTTTAAACATTTACAAAAATGTTTAAGAGTATCGACTAATGTTTTAAAGATCTATGGTGATGTTTGGAAATATATAAGATGTGTAAACATCTATGGATGATGTTTAAAATTTTATGGGGATATTAAACACATCAAAATATGTTTAAAGATTCACAAAGATGTTTAAGAGTATTGACTAATGTTATAAACATCTATGGTGATGCTTGGACATATATAAGATGTTTAAACATCTGGGATGATGTTTCAAATTTTTTATCTGGGATATTAAACACCTCAAAAGTATGTTTGAACATACTAATAGATGTCTAATCGCAAAAATTAATGTTTTAAACATCTTAGGTGATGTTTTTACGTCTTTTGGATGTTTCAACATCTGAGTTGATGTTTCAAATTTTACATGGGTTACTAAACACCACGGCATATGTTCAAAACTTTTGGCAGATGTTTAATCATATAAACTAATGTTTTAAACATTGTTGGTGATGTTTGGACATCTTTCAGGTTCTATGTGGGATATTAAATGCCTCTAAATATATTCAAACATCCAAGAAAATGTTTACGCATATCACCTAATGTTTAAAACATCTATGATGTTTGGACATCTTTATAATGTTTGCACATCTGAGATGATGTCTCAAATTTTTAGTGGGATTAAACAACATGTCAAAAGTAGAGGCAGGGAAAGTATAAGCAAACAAGACACAACTTAATAACTTAATACGAACACAAATAAAGAATTGTCTAAACAAAAAGTACATATCAAACTGCAAACATCAAAGAAAGAATTGTCGAAAATAAAATTCACAAATTAAACAGCAAACACACCAAAGAAAAGATTGTCTAAAACAAAAGCATCTAAAGACTGGTTCCATTATTCCCACTTGGTTCTGCAACTGTTGGCAGGTAGCTCTTTTGTGCCCAAACCTTTTGCAGATCCCACATCTATTTTTCCTCTTTTTAAATCGTTCCCAACTGATGGAATCCTCTTCATCCTCCTTCTTCCACAACTGAGCTTCAAGTAAGGGCAATGTACTTTCCTCTCAATTAGCTCAAGAGGACAATCTTGCCAAAATTGTTCATCCAGATCTAGATAGATTATTTCGGCATATGAAAGCAAGTAGGAGTCTACATAATAACATGGCGACATGTAATTATAGATTTTCCTCCCAAATTCTACTTTATACTTTAGCCTTATAGCTGCCATAACATGTTGACAAGGTATCTTGTCCAAATCAAACTGCCTTCAAGTACATGTCATGCTGTGTAGGTTCACCTCTGCAGCCACATCTTTTGTACCTCATTCTTTTACGTTGAAAGTGGGGTATTCGTTCGATGCACCAGAAGCTTGTTGCCCATTAACACATTCTTTGTTATTTTGCTACAATTAAGCAGACACAAGTGTTCGAACATTCCACAAATTCCATATGCATCTGACAAAACTTTTTAGCATAGTTTGCACTTTTAGCATTGAATAAAGAATCAATTGGAAATTCTTTTTCATCCCTAAACATCGTGTTAACAGACTCAACAATGTTTGTGGTCAACACAGAAAACCTACAATATTAACAACAATTCTTAAACTTGATATGAAATTGAATCTGAATAACACAATATGTTGCAAGTATCAATGTAAATGTTGGAAACATCTACCACAATGTTGTAAACGTCTACAAAAATGTCGCGAAGATCTATTAAACATGTACCGCAATAGTTGAAACATCAATATACATGTTTAATCATCTACCACAATAATTGAAACATCTATCAAAATGTTTGTAAAAATAGTCACGCATACTTAAATGTATGCATATATGTTTAAACATCTACCACAAAGATTGAAACATCCAAATATATGTTTAAACATCAATCATACTATTTCAAAAATCTCTTAGGATGTTAGGAACATCAGATCGAAATATTCAAACATCAAAATATATGTGTAAAGTTCAGTTAAGGTACCTGTTCCAAGGAAGTGTGTTATGCTCCACTTCTCAATCTCAACTTTTTTCACTAGATATTTGGCTACCTCGAATCCATATCTTCGATTTGTTTCAAATGAACATCGAACTCAGCAATAGTATACGCCTCTACATCAGTAATGCAATGATTAATAAGATCTCCATAGTAAAAAGTTGTGCGAAGGTTCTCACCAAGGTGCCTCATGCAATGACCATAATGAGCATAAGGGAAAAATCTTAGAAACAACTTTTTCAATGCTTTTTTGTCTGTCATAGATGATACAAAACTCATCATTGTCAAGGACTATTCTGACAAATTATTCAATAAAATATTCATAGGCAGCATCGCGCTCTTTGTCAACTACAAAAATTCAACAAATTTTTTTTTTGGTTCTAACAACACAGAATATGACCCGTCAAAAAAGTCTCATCAACAGGACTTTTCTAATATGAACAAACCCCCCGATTCATGCACCATAAGAAACAAAAAGTACATAAACATCCCTTGTTGATTAAGCTTTAATGTCGTCTTGCTTCGTTCATTTGAATGCCTAATCGTAAAACGGTATGCATCAAGAACAACATAGTCATGGTCGGGTGACCCCATTGCCAAACACTTTGCATGGTTACCTGTCTACTTAGACACTTCCAACAACTTACATTACAACGCAGCTCTACTAGAACTTTTCTCTTTATATCTTTAGTAGATGGTCCTTTTCCCTCATGAAATTTATTTTTCCATATATTCACTATATTCACCGACACCGTTGCACGAGGCATGTGGATGATGGCTTTTAGTATGCTCCAAACCACATATGTGCTCACTGTTGTAAACTGTAATATAAAACATGTCACTGCTCCTATACTTCATGGCTCGCAACCAGCAGTAGTAATTTTTGTCCACGCATCTAGCATCAAATGCATTTTTCTTATTCTTCGCATACTGAAAATAAAAAGTTACTCTCACTACGGCAAGCTTCAGCAACACAACCAACTTGTGCTTGTTTGTGAATGTTTACCCTCTGTAAAAACTTATGTCGTCTGACCGAGTGCGGCTGCCTTGTGATGGTATTGATCCCATGTTATCTCTAGAAATATGAAACTCTACCTCTTTTTCCCCTAGAATTTTTGTTGCTTCTTCTTACTTTTCAGGTATATTCATATTTAATGTAGCCTCCCCAATGTCATCAAACCCATGATTTGACATATCTTCTTTGTTATAAAATTTTATCAGAGGAACCACATTTACCCATACAATGGGCCTAACACCAGGTGCATCAACATTAGCCATATAAAGAGAGACTCATTATCATTCTTAACTTGAGAAGGTGCAGTCTTTTGCTTTGCGACACTCAACATGTACGCAATACAAAGATCCCTCGGATCATCACTTATTCCCCAACTTTAAATGATTTTTTCAACCAACTCATTATAAGTAGCCTCTCTACTAAGAAAAATTGGTATACTCTCTTTGTAACCCAAGTGTAACATTTAAATTTCTCCACTCATTGGTCAAGTCCTGAAGATATAAAGATTATAGCATAATATTGATCATAGTGTTATTTATAGAAGCCATGTTCACGAAATTTTTTAGTAATGTTTCATTTATTATGTCAAAAAATTATAGTGTTTACACATTATTACAAAGTTATGAAGGAATCTATATACTTCATTATTTTATGCGGGATAGGATACAAAATAATAAATGCAGGTGTTAATATTACATATATTAAAATTTTAAAATGACAAAACTACCCCTCAAAATAGTAAGAATGTATATTTTTCTAATTATTTTAAATAATACTCCCTTCGGTCCAAAATAAGTGGCCATTTAACCATTCTATCTTAATCCAAAATAAGTGTCCATTTAGGAAAACAAGAAGAAATTAATGTCTTTTTTCTCAATATACCTTGCTTCGTTTATTATTCCAAACACCTTTTTAAAATAGTGTAGAAAAAGTAAAGAGCAACATAGTAAAGCCATCCTAAATTATTACACTTTTTCAACTTTCTTGAGAAATGTACAGAAATCAAAATGGCCATTTATTTTGGAACGGAGGGAGTAAATAAATTTTTTACTTTACATAGTAATGCATATCAATGCTTCAGTAAGAAATAATCCCTACATTATGACTCATGCATTACTTATTTGTACATTATAATACCCGTATAATTAATACTTATATTACTAATCTATGCATGTGTAATGCACGCATTACTTATTCCCGTATTACTAATACTATATTACTTATATTTATAAGAATTTTTTTACATAAAAGTACAAGTTTTAGAGCTTAATTACCAAACATAACAATATTTTAGTAAAATTACCCTATATAGAGGAAAACACAATATAATTACAAACATGGCAAAAACATAGCAATATTTTCCCATAACATACCAAATCCTTACACTTTTCCTTCTATTTCCCCCACTACACTTTTGCTCCTCCCATTTTCCCCTATTTCACTTTTCCTCCTACCATTTCCCTCAATTTCACTTTTATTCCTATCATTTCCTCCAATTTCATTCTTCCTCATCCTATCCTCGGTATATCTCGTAGTATCTCACCGTATCTCAACTGTTTCTGCACCGTTTCAACTGTTTCTGCAGCACCGTATCTAACTATTTCTGCACCGTTTCAACTGTTTCTGCAGCACCGTATCTAACTGTTTCTGCACCGTTTCAACTGTTTATGCAGTACCGTATCTAATTGTTTCTGTACCGTTTCAATTGTTTCTAACTATTTCTGCACCGTTTCAACTGTTTCTGCAGCACCGTATCTAACTGTTTCTGCACCGTTTCAACTGTTTCTAACTGTTTCTGCACCGTTTCAACTGTTTCTGCAACACCGTGTCTAACTATTTCTGCACCGTTTCAACTGTTTCAATATCGTTTCAGACTGTTCCAGCGCCATTTCACACTGTTTCAGCGTCGTTTGACACTGTTTTTTTACCGTATCTAACTATTTATAGACTGTATCATACTGTTTAAACACTGTTTCAGGTTGTTTTGCAATGTATCTAATTATTTATATATTGTATCAAGCTGTTTTAACATTATTTCATCATGTTTCTTCATTGTATCTTAACTCCAGAAACTTCTAATCGTACTTTATCCTTAATGAAGGCAAGTCCTAAATCTCCATGAAAAGGTGAGCGTAGGCTGCGAAGTTATTATCCCTTGAGATTTTGCTATTTTCCCATGAGAGTAAATTGCAGAGAAATGAACATATCACTTCCACACAAGCTGGTACACTGTACGCATGCATTACTAGAACCAAAATATCTTAGAACTGTAAGTACTCTTCGAATCTAACCTGAATGGTAGAAGCTTGGGGAATTTTAGTACTTCAATTCCACTGTACAATTTTACTACTCCCCAACATTTAGAATCGTATCTAACAAAAAGTGTAATAACAGCTGTAACATGGAGCTTTCTTCCATCACTGTAACAAAAAGTGCAATTTTCGACCTGTTTTTGAATCGGATCTCCATGGCGGAGCTAGTCAACGCAACCCCAGATTTCCCGCCGGACCTCCCCATCGGCGACGACAGTTTCTGGTTTGAATCCTTCACCATTGGAGATGAGTTACGGTTTTTGTTTGAATCGTTCACCATTGGAGATGAGGTTGACCCGTGTTCACTATTGTCGTATGTAACAGCTGAGCTCCAGGCGGTTGTTAGACGGGCGGTGGTGGAGAGAGCCGGTGAACTGGTAGTAGGGGCGAGAGTGGCGGCGAGGGACTGGTGGAGTTGGTATGGAGAGATTTGATTGAATAGATTTGGTTTAGGGAAATAGGATTTATCTTGTTTATTGCAAAATGTGCTAAAAAAAATATTGCTATACCTTGTAATTTAAAAAATCTTGCTATTTTTTTTAATTAAGGGTACAAATTTGTTTATTTGTTTAAAAATCCCTATTTATATTGCTAATATGCCTATTACTAACCAATTGCTAATACACACATAAAATTTGTTCCAACCAAAGGACCTTAGTAGTTTCAACTTAGCAAAATAATTCAGAAAAAGGGAAAATTTGAACGCGGTATTAGGACGACGACGTTTAGAAGTTGTTATTTAAACGATTTTGGAATATGACAATGTTTGTTTGAGGAATATGACTTTATAACATACGAAGAATACAACTACCGGCGAAAGCTAAAATTGTAATAAATCGATCAGCCGGCAATAAATCATCGGAGGAATAAATAAAAGAAACGACATTATACATTTCATAATTTACATTTGCATATATAGCCTTAAGGAAAAAGAAATTTCAAAAAATGGCAGAAGGAGGAGGATGTTGCCCGTCGATGGATCTGCTACGATCGGAGGCAATGCAATTGGTGCAACTGATTATTCCAATGGAATCAGCTCACCGTACAATTACTTACCTCGGTGATCTCGGTCTCTTTCAATTTAAAGACGTAAGCATTAAGCAACTCACATTTCCTTTATACGTATATATTTGATCATTTGATTTTGGTTATTTCCCTTTTCCATATGTTTTATTGATGAAAGTATGATCAAAAAACTTGAATGTGTATATTTTGTGCATTATAATTTTGACTTTTGCAAACTTATGTGATCAGTTGACTTATTTAGCCGAGCATCTATACGAAACAGCCTCTCCACCTTGGTGGTGTAGTAAGGTCGGCGTACATCTCACCCTTCCCCACCCCACTTGTGGGATAAGATTGTGTATGTTGTTGTGATCGGCCGACTTTTGCTTTGTTGTTTCATTCCCTTTTAAAAAGAATAACGAGATTAGGTGTATCGATAGGTATTATCTTATTTTCTGCCTTAATTTAGATATCAATTCCTTAATTTTCAGGAAGAATTTAGCTTTTCAAACTTTAGTTGATCTTGTCTTATTGGAAATATTTGCAAAGATGTATCAAATTTGATTCCTCATAAGTTAATGGTGTCATTCTTTTGAGATGGAGAGAGTCCTCTTTAAGGATTGTTGGTATGCAAATTTGGTTTAGACTGCGGCTTCTCTGTTGTCGGTTGTGCAAAGGTCCTTTCTTCTTTCCTTTTGTAACAACAACATACCCAGTGTGATCCCACAAGTGGGGTCTTGGAAGGGCAGCATGTACAAAGACCTTACCCCTACCTCGTGTGAGGTAGAGAAACTGTTTCCGATAGACACTTGGCTCATCTTCTCCCCTTTTGTTATTCTTTTGGTGCAAAGAAACTAGCCCATGCTTTCACGTGTTAATTTGTTACAATCTCTGCACATTTTCAAATTTTCTTAAGGATGTTATTGTATTGCCAACTCCATTTCTTTACTGCAACAAAGTACATTGACTTCTCTAGTCTTGACTCAGACTAAATACGCCTTGGAATTACTCGAACTCATTTGCAAGAGTATACCTTGTAGAAAAGCGGATAGGAAAGGTAGCCTATAGACTCAAGGGATGGGGATCGAACCCGCATGTGGTGGATTCACAATCCACTGCCTTGGTCCAATTGGCTACATGTGCCCCTACCCCCGGCAAGATTTATGGAAAGTAACAAGTTTATTCAGTTCGCGGTTCGCTTTGGAAAACTTGCTGGTCACAGATTAGTTCGTCCTGTGCCGCTGTATCACATATTCATTACTATGCTCTTTATATACTAGGCCTATTTTTTTGCTATCAGCTTCCTTTAGAGGAACAATTTATGACTGCATCAGTTCCATTTGCCAAGAGAGTTTGCTTTCTTTCTCCATTTCCTGTTTAAGACAATCTTCGATTTATGATGGTCGATTACCTAGTTTTCATGGAATTTCATGTTTCTTAACTGTGCACTTTGCATAATCTTGTTCTCTCTCTGAGTCTATTTGTTGCGTAAAAATCTTAGAACAAATGAATTATTCTTTCCCCCTGGTTTTGCTTTTTACAGCTTAATGTGGAAAAGAGCCCATTCCAGAGAACATATGCAACCCAGGTTTGTTTCTTTACCATTCTTGTTATGTTCTTTTTACACCATTGTGGTATTTGTTGAAATTTAAGTATAAGTTGGATATTGGTTGCCTATGACAGTGCTCTCATACTTCCACGTCAGTATGATCTTTATCATTGTGTTCACTTCACTTTGGCAGTGCCTCTCTGAAGATGCTAACTACTTTCTTATTTGAAAAGGATGAAGATGCTAACTGCGAAGGAATGCTCTTAAAAAATACTAGCTATACCAGCCGTATTGTAAAGAATCACGTTAATTATGTGGCTGGGTCTTATCTTAAGGGCGTCATATAAAGAACTAGATAGTTATCAAAACAATTTTAATTTTCAATAGTACTTTTTCGATGAACATGTCAGTGATATGACTAAGAAGTTAGAGTATACGGCATGTATACTGGGCTTTTTCCCCTTCTTGATCTTTAATATTATTTACCTTACCAAAAAGGAATAGGCAATTATATTTTCAGTATAATAAAACTGGATACTAGATTTGAATTGTAGGCTTGAAACTGCATCTTTGCATAGAATCAGAAACAGATGGATTTATAGGTACTCAATTTCAATTTTTATATTTATTCTATTATTTTTTCCTCTAAATTATTTTCTTCCTTCATTTTGCGCCCTTTAACTTAAGCATGTTCGTTATTTGTGCGTAAGGCCACTTTTCCCTTTGACAACACTGACTTTACCTTATTAAAAGGAAAAAAAAACACCTGCTAAGGTGGAAATCAAGTTTAAAAGACAAACAAGAGTAGTTAATCCATTTGGTCTCTTATCTGACATTGTATGCATCTCTATAGATATGAGGCATGCATTTGCACTATAGATATTGGTACGCAGTGGTGCACCTTCTCCCTTGCTTTTAGTGATTGTAGGGTCTTGCAGTCTCTTCCTTGTTACTGCATTAGCACCTTCTTCTGGTTCCTAAGAGTTGCTGAGGAACCAGATTTACCAAATGTTCTAGAGCAAGGATTTATTGGCTCAAATCTGCTTAATAATGTTTTTCTTATTTTAAAAAGAACTTCTACTGAGGCCTGTTTGCAGCCTATTCCGTGATTAACATCCTTCTTTCAGAGAAGCTTTAAGTACATTAACATGGTAAAAATAGACCAGGTGCTTTAACTGTTCTTTTAAGTAAGAAATCTCATAAACATATGGTCTTTCCCATCTGGATCAGATGTAACTTGTTCAAATGTGTTCTTCCACTTTCTGTAATTCAACGTGTAATTTCTGAATCTGAATGATGCTCTCCAAACCTCTACACTTTTCATCAGCAGTGCCTTTCTACTTCCTCAATTTCAAACATTCAATTCCCTACATATGCTCTAATCAGTTCTTATACATTGCCTGAATACCCCCTGCATCATGCTTCAGATAAACTTTGCATCGAGACAACTGATTTCTATTACATATTCTCGTTTAACTTATGTGTGGATTTACTTCCATAGATTAAAAGATGTGGAGAAATGGCACGTAAACTTCGCTTTTTAAAGGAACAAATGACGAAGGCAGGGTTTACTCCTTCGGCGAGGTCCTCAATGAGCTCAAACATTAATCTGGATGAATTGGAGGTCTGCTTATTTCATCTTCTTGATTTTAAGCCTTTCCACAGAAGCTTTTTTTCGTAATTTAATTGTTACTGTCACTGTCACCAAGATTCTGATTGTTGGCATATATTTTTGACAAACTTTGGAAATGGGAAGGTCAAACTTGGAGAACTGGAAGCTGAGCTAGCTGAGATGAATACCAACACTGAAAAGCTTCAACGCTCACATAATGAGCTCCTAGAATATAAGCTTGTTCTGCAGAAGGTGAGGCTAAAATGATGCTAAGTATCTCAGGCATCAAACTCTCGAGCGCAATGTATGTTGCTGGTTAGCATTATGCTCTTTGATAATAGGGATTGTTTTAATACAAGATGTTTTTGTTACATCAGGCTGGTGAGTTTTTCCATTCAGCTCAAAACATTGCTACAGCTCAACAGAAAGAAATGGAGGAGCACAACCATGGTGAGAGATCGATAGATAGTCCTCTGTTATTAGAGCAGGTATTGTTATTATTTGTTCCTGTTGTATTATCTGGTAGAACTCCAGTAGTTGTAAATTGATATGCTTTGTTTGCTTTCCTCCAGGAAGCCTTTGCAGATCCTTCTAAACAAGTTAAGCTGGGCTTTGTCAGTGGGCTTGTTGCTAGAGAAAAATCTATGGCTTTTGAAAGGTTTCTTTTTCGTGCGACCAGAGGAAATGTATTTTTAAAGCAAGTGGTTGTGGAAGATCCTGTAACAGATCCGGTGACAGGCAGTGAGGTTAACTCCATTACTTCACTTATTTAAAAATGGGAAGGGGCTCATATGGTGCTTAAAGTTATTGTACTTTCAGTATTTGATGCGTATATTCGGAGTTTCATAGTTTTTCATTTACACATATATCGTTTTAGATGATAAAAGTGTTATAAAGGTTGAAGTATAAAGTTCACTCCCAAAATCTCCGCGCAGGAGAAAGAAATTAAAGAATATCTTTGGCCAGACTTTCAAAATCTGCATTATTTGAGAAGTGCTTTTTGGCAAAAGAGCATACCAAAAAAGTACTTTGGGGTTGTAGCATTTTGTGTTTGGCCAAATCATTTGAGAAGTACTTTCGTAGTTGAGAAGTGCTTTTTGGCAAAAGTGCATACCAAAAAAAGTACTTTGGAGTTGTTGCATTTTGTGTTTGCCCAAATCATTTGAGAAGTACTTTCGCAGTATTAGAAAAGCAGTTTGTGTTTGTCCAATCTTTCGAAGAAGTGGTTTTAAGTGTCAATTTGTCAAAAGGGAAATGTATAGATTTCCTATATAACTAAATTAATTTAAAAAGAGATCAATTTTTAATTATTTTTTATTGGATACCTCAGTTGAGTTTTTAAATTTTGTTAATTAAAATGTATCATCTTTTGTTTAAGATTTAGTGGAATTTGCTGAAAGAAAGAACTGAGAAGAAAATAGAGAAAAAACCATTGTAAAGAAGGAGAAGGGGACACGTTCTAATGGCTGGTTTCCTTTCGAAATAGATAAGGGACAATCTAATATATAAAATTTAATGATAAGGATATTTTTGTTTTGAAAAAACTTAATTTTCTGCTTCTACTTCTGGACTTGTAACTTCTCCCCATAGCAGAAAGCATGTTCACTCTGCTTTTCAAAGCACATTTTCGTTTTGGCCAAGTTTGTTTGGGTACAAACCAACTTATAAGCACTTTTTGCTCATTTATGCATTTGGTGAACAATAAAAGTGGTTATAAGCCAAATTTAGCGGTGTTTCAACTATACGCACTTCAAGTTCGGTTTTTTCTTTACTATATTATCCGAAATGACTTTCCCAAAAACAAAACTCTTAACTTCCTCCCCCATTTCATTTCTTCCATTCGTCATTCTCCATGTAAATATTCTTTTTAATTTTATGTTCTGTAAATATTCAAGGGCATCTTAGACACTTTAACTGTATTTAAAAATGAGTATAACATATTTCAATCAGCTAAGCCAAAGATGCTCTTAATCTTCAAAATGTGTTATTTTTAACTTCCCAAAAGCTTGGCTAAACAGGCTAAAAGACACCTTAATCGCTCATTTGATATACCTTCTATTGCCCTTGCTGGATGTACTTTTTCATTGAGTTCCATGATAATCATATGCATAACGTTCTTTGAGCTTATTAATCCTTTTTTTTTTAGGTTGAGAAAAATGTGTTTGTTATCTTTTACTCTGGAGAAAGGGCGAAGAACAAGATATTAAAAATTTGCGATGCATTTGGAGCAAATCGATATCCATTCACTGATGACATTGGCAAACAGTATGAGATGATAACAGAGGTAGGCCACAAAATCACTGTCTGAATTTATGTCTGCTTGGAGTGAATAGACTTCAATATAACCATATGATTGGAATGTTTTCCAGTTATCAAACTCGTAAGACAGTTATTGGTTGTATTTCTCAAAAAAAGGAAAAAAATAAAAAGGTTCTCACTCATACAAGTGCCACTCTGCTTATATGATCATCTACTTGTTTTCTATATCTAACGTACAAAGTTTCATTTTAGATTGAGATTTTCATTCCCTGATTTTCTTAATAATATTAGGAGGTTTTCATCAAATTTGGCTTATTGGACTATATATATGGTTTTGACGAAAATGTATCTTGAATATCTTAACTCAACTGGATTAATATTCATTTGGATTCCTCACATGTCTGTTAAAAATGTTTTCCTACCTTATCGATATTTGATCTTTTTCTTTACAGTTCACTAGAATTATTCCTATTACTTATCCTTAATCTAGAAACGTCCTTGCATTGCATTACTATAACACGTCAGTCTGCTTGAAATCTTGTTACCTAACAGTATATTGTTCAGAAAATGTCTATGCAAGCTGAAGCATGCCGATGCAAGTCAGCTATTCTCTATTTCTACCCGGTTAAATTTTCTTAATGGTAGTCATTTGAGAAACTTCTTTGTAGTACTACTACCTGTTTCTCCAAGTGTACAGCTACTCTCTGTGAAAATATATATATACATTGGTATTTCTGTTAGAAACTTACCAAGTTGTTTCCCTATTTTCATTCATAGGTATCTGGAAAACTTTCTGAGTTGAAGACCACCATAGACATCGGACAGCTACACCGAGCAAATCTCTTACAGACCATTGGCTATGAATTTGATCAATGGAACCTTCTGGTTAGTTTTATGTTTCATCTTAGCCATCTAGTATTTTGATAATTGAATAACATTTTTTCATTACTCAAGTGATCAAATCTACAAGAGTTACATTGCCTCTGAATTCGATCCCTTTCTACTTGTGAAGGTGAAAAAGGAGAAATTCATTTACCATACGCTAAATATGCTCAGTCTTGATGTGACAAAGAAGTGCCTTGTGGGTGAGGGTTGGTGTCCAGTTTATGCGACCAGCCAGGTGAAGTGTGCTCCCTCCTTTTGATATGGTTTACTTTTGTGTTTGGTCCTTCATTATGTGGTTTCTTATGTTAACATACTTCTGTTGGACCTTGCAGATACAAAATGCATTGCATCGAGCAACTTTGGATAGCAACTCGCAAGTTGGGGCCATATTCCAGGTGTTGCATACCACAGAACTGCCACCTACATATTTTCGTACAAACAAATTTACGTCTGCCTTCCAAGAAATTGTTGATGCATATGGGTGAGTAATAGTAATCTATGTAATTGAAACAGCATGTTCTGATTTACATCCAAAGTGAATACTTACCCTTAGTAAAACAGCATTCAAAATGAAATATATATATATATATATATATAAATAAAATTGGAGCATCCATTCATCAAAGTACATTTTCTTACTCGAACATTGACTTGTGATGCTCCGCCTCAGTTAAATAGTTAATCTTTCTTGTTGCTTGTGCTGATTAAGATTCTGCAAATGTCATTTCCTCCAAATGCTGGTCAGTGCTGGATGTTTCCAGTATGGGGCCAGAAAGTGCATAGGGAGTTGCCTAAATTGCTTCTTTTCTATCGTCGGGATGACTCTTGCATCAATAAAGATTCTGAACGAACCTCAAAGCACTGGAGTCCCAAAAATATTCAACACAACCAGCTGACTCAAGGTCTGAATACACAGTTTTAAATAAAACCTCCTATGAAGCAGACAATTCACTACGGGTTGATTTTCAGACAGTTCAGACTGGTCAATGAGACAGTTCAGTCTGGTCAATGGTATATGATAATCATTACATAACATTGAACTCTAATATTCATTGTACCTGTATAAGGGTAAATGTGAAGGAATAAGGGGTAACAAGACCACAAAAGCGTATGTGAATTAGGTAATTGCCATTCACCTTCAAAAATAAAAAAACTTTGCTTAACAATTGCTTTTCTTGCTTTCTCCCTCCCATCTTTTGATAAAAAGAAGTAGATGCTCAGTTAGGCATTCTCTCTCATCCCACTAACTTCTTTACTTCTGTGTATGGATCAAAGTTATTTCTCCTGCTCTTGTCTGATTTCACATATTTAGATGTAATCACAGACTCATGTTGCCCAAAAATGAAAATTTATATGGAATCCTCTAATTGCTTATCCATATGAGAAAGCCGGCATATATCATGACTTCCAGTTTTCAACTTCTCTTGTTCTAGCAACTTGATTGTTGATCTTTATTACCATGACCATTTGAGAAGGTTGTTTTTGTTAGAGGTGACTTGCACGTCAATTAGTTTCTTTTTTACTATTTATTCGACTTTTGTAATTGTGATATCTACAGTTCCTTAGAGATTCTTCTGATCTGTGGTTCATTACAGAATTGCAAAATATCAGGAAGTAAACCCTGGTGTTTTCACAATTGTGACTTTCCCATTCCTCTTTGCTGTCATGTTTGGAGACTGGGGACATGGTATATGCTTGTTTCTTGCAACGTTATACTTCATCTTAAGGGAGAAGAAGCTATCTAGTCAGGTGAGCACTGAGCCTCTTCTTTCAAAAATATCCACAATCCCCTTAATTCTTTCCTATGCAAAATTATGATTTCTTAATATTTTTAACAATCACAGGGTATGAATAGGGACAGAGAACATCCAATGAAGATGGATTCATACACTGTGATTGTTAAAGATATTACAAAATCATAATTTTTCATAGGAAAGAATTAAGATCTTGTTGTTCATGGTTGACTTGGCATCGCCTGATAGGTTAAGTTTTGTAGGTTTATATGAATTATTCAGTTTGAATTATATGAGCATTATAAGCTCATTCAATTTGTTTTGTCACAACAGAAGCTCGGAGATATCATGGAGATGACGTTTGGCGGTCGCTATGTCATTATGATGATGGCTTTGTTTTCAATATATACAGGATTTATATATAATGAATTCTTTTCTGTTCCCTTTGAAATATTTGGACGCTCAGCTTATGGTTGTCGTGATCCTTCCTGCGGGTAGGTGCTGAAGTAGTAGTTCTGGATCTTTCTGTTTTCATAGTTGCTCCAATCCTTGAACTAGCTATTTTTGTTGAAGGGATGCCACTACAATAGGCTTGATTAAGGTCCGCGATGCCTATCCGTTTGGTGTGGATCCTAAGTGGCACGGTACCCGCAGTGAGTTACCATTTTTGAATTCCTTGAAGATGAAGATGTCAATTCTACTAGGTGTAGCTCAGATGAATCTTGGAATCATTCTCAGCTATTTCAATGCAAAGTTTTTTAAAAATGACATAAATGTCCGGTAAGCCAGATTACGTGGCTCTTTTTCCTTGGTTGTTTGTCAGGATTTAACTCATTTCACAGTTATAAATGATTTCCCATCTCTTGCATCAGCATTTTCAGCTCCTGTTAACCTTCTGAATCTGAGTAGTATTGATTTGCTATTAGAATTTAGCATGCCACTCTGAAATCATATTTGTCGTTATGTTTTTCAGGCATCAGTTTGTGCCCCAGATGATATTCCTGAACAGCCTCTTTGGCTATCTTTCACTTCTTATTATTGTTAAATGGTGCACTGGTTCTCAAGCTGATCTGTACCATGTAATGATATACATGTTTCTAAGTCCTACTGATGATTTGGGTGAGAACCAGCTTTTCTTTTGGCAAAAATACCTCCAGGTTTTACTCTTCTTCTTTGTATTAACATCTAACATGCTATGGTAGACCGGCCGTCTTTAATATCCGTTATCCTCTCTTCTGATCCAGCTTTTGCTAGTATCACTTGCACTTGTTGCTGTTCCATGGATGTTACTTCCTAAGCCATTTCTTCTAAAGAAGCAACACGAGGAAGTATGTCTATACTCTATATATGCAGCCAAATATATTAGTGATATTTCTTTGCTCCAGTGTTGCCTTCTTGCATGAACTTTTATAGTGATATTTCTTTGCTCCTGTGTTGTTCTTCTTGAGTGAACTTTTATTCATGTCATGTCATGAATTTCCAGAGGCATCGAGGTCAATTGTATGCAATGCTTGACAGCACTGATGACTCATTTGAGTTGGAGACACACGATCATTCACATGGACATGAGGAGTTTGAGTTCAGTGAAATTTTTGTACATCAACTCATACATACAATTGAATTTGTACTAGGAGCTGTCTCTAATACAGCTTCATACCTGCGTTTGTGGGCCCTCAGGTTTGTATCTATCATCTTTGAACTACGAATGCATATATTACAAGTCTATAATCTTATCTCTGTTTATAAGTATCTGTTTTGAAGTTAGATCTTCAAACGACTAGTTTATAATTAAACAATGACTGCATGTTTGACTAGTATCCATGGGAAATACCAAAGTTTTGATCAACAGTGATGAACACTTTAACCAATAAGATGTGGTTATATGATTGATACAAACAAAAGTAATGGAAAATGTAGTATGATTAAAATGTGCTAAAGCAGAATGGTCATATAATTCATCTTGAGCTTCTATTTTGATTAGTGTAAATTTTATAAAAAGTATGAACAATACTAAGAGCCTTTTTGGCCAGCCTGCCAAAAACTACTTATTTTGAAAAGTACTACTTATTTTGAAAAGTACTTTTATCAGATAAGTACTTTGGAAGAATAAGCAATTTGTGTTTGGCTAACTTATTTGTGAAGTGTTTTTCTAAACAGTTTGTATTGGGATAATCTTTAGAAAAAGTACTTTTGAGTGTCAAATTACGAAATAGTGCATTACTAAGATTCATTATGCAACTAATATTATTTAAACGTATAAAATATTTAAATATTTTTTCAATAAAAGAGTTAATTTAATATTTTATTTTCATTTAGTTTAAATATAAAATATAAAAGAAAATATATATTATGGTTTTTAATCAATAGAAATAAGGTTAAACCAAAAGAGTAAAGCAAAAAATAAAGTTTTATTTATATTTAAGAGATATATTGGTAAAAATAATTAAATATAGTATAGTAAATAAATATTTTTTGTAAGGATATTTTTGTCTTAAAAAATTAATAATAAGGAGAAGCAGAAATTTATAGCTTCTCCCCAACAGCAGAAAAACTGCTTCTGCTTATTCTCAAAAGCACTTTTTTCTTTTGGCCAAACACCTCAAAATTCTTCAAAAGCGCTTTTTTCTTGAAAAAAAAGTACTTTTGGCTTCTGTGAAGCTTGGCCAAACGGGCTATAAGTGAGTCAAGAAGTTACAGATCGTGCAAATTCCCGATCATATCTATCATGGAAAGAAAAAAAGCAAGAAAGAAAAAAGAACATCTATTCTAAGGCTATGAAAACTTCTCTTTTAGCTTAAAAAGTTCTTTTGATTCTTTCTGTCCAAATTGTCTACCAATGACCAAAGGAATTGTATTCCATATCTTGCATGCTTTCTTCTTGAGCCCAACTCTATGCTCGCAATGCAAACACTTCAGAATAACATGGAGCATTGACCAAGTCAAGCCAAAAATTGGAAAGAACATGCTCCAAATCTGGTAAGGGATCTTGCAATTCAAGAAAAGGTGATGAATATCTTTGGAATTCTCTTTGGGAAGGGGACATCTACGACAATTTGCATTCCAGCAAGGCATGCTTTGTCACTAGCCAAACAAAAAAGGAAACCTTCAGCGCTGCTTTTGTTGTACCAAATCTTCCTCCAAGGCCGAGAAAATAATCTGTAGCATGACATGACCTAGGAAATACTATTTGGAGTGTCCCATTTGAAAGAATCTTCCTGGTGCTGGTAAAACGAGTTGTGCTGAGTAGGTCCAAATGGGATCATGTTCTTTTGACTTCCCAAGATCCCACGCTGAGCCTTGGAAAAAGTCAGCTACTGCAGTAGTATGCAGCAAAGAAATGCTAAGAATGTTATGAAAAAGCTCTTTCAAAGGTGTATGTCCCAGCCACGGGTCTTCCCAAAATCTAATTATTTTTAAGCAGAAAGCTGACATTTATTATATCATTCGGATATCTCTGTGTGTGCTTCCATTCTCCATTCTCCAATGCCCTAAGGAGCATTTGAGTTTTCAGTATGCTTTGGACCCTCCAAAGTGAATTTGTCAACAGGAAACCTTCTCCAAAGGGCATAGCATTCCTTGTTAAACTGCCAGTTCCAATTAGCAAGATTATGATACTTAAAATTTTTAATGCCAAGATCACCACTTTTCTTGTCTCTGTTAAATCTATCCCACCTAGCAAGGCAAAAGGACTAACTGCTTTATTCCCTTGCCATAGAAAGTCCCTTCTCAATTGGTCCATCCGTTTTAGGACTGAAACAGGAATGGGAATAGTGACATAGTGAAGGTAGCAACAGCATCACGAACACTGTTGATCAAAGTGACTCTTCCTCCCAAAGAGAGAAATTGTCTTTGTCAGTTTGACAATTTTGTCTCCATCTTTTCAAAAACCTCATCCCAAATGGTGACTGATTTGTATTTTCCCAAAAGTTTTTTAATCTTCGACTTTTGATTTATGATGTGAGAGGATTAAAACATTTGGCATCTTTAAATCCTCTGAGTGTGTGGGGCAAAGTGTTAAATCTCCAAATTGAGCCATACTGCTTATGGCATATGTTTTAAGTTCTTGTGACAGCTGCTCATGGTACATCTTGCCAGAAAACAAGGATTCATGGAGGCCAGACAAACTAGTTAGGGTCAAGGCTCTTTGTTGTTACAGTTTTGTTAGGTTAGGTGCTTGACAAAAGTATTCTGTTTGATTACTGGCTAATATGCTAATATGATAGGAGTAGGGATATGTGAGATCTAAAGATTGTCTAATTTACCTGTAAAGACAAATTATTTAGTATTGGAATGAAATAGACATTGAATAGAGCAGAATGAATATAGTGGATTCGCATAATTGACCCTAATTAGTCTAGGATTGAGGAGTAGTTGATTGATGATAGTTCAATGTGCCCGATAGATCATGGATCGATCTTTTAGCACTCTGGATATTTTCAATGAGTTTGACATTTTTCCTCTGCTTGCTATCAATTTTTAGCTGTTAGCTGTAAAGCAAATGAGTCTATGGGAGATCATTCTAGAAGCTGTAAAGAGTATATGTAGCTCAATTGGCGACCATCTAAGGATTCTGATGGTTACCTATACTTTGTCCTTTTCAGTCATTTAGGACTTTTACTTTAGGTCATATGCTTTCTAGGAGACGTTTAACTAACTTCTAGTACTTATCATTTTAATTTTGTATTTCCTCTGTCCAATTTATGTGACACTCTTTCCTTTGCAGTCCGTCCCTAGAAGAATGATACCTTTCTAAATTTAGAAGCATTTTAAGTTTAAACTTCCCATTTTACCCTTAATGCTATGCTTTGTAGCCACACAAATTTCTATGGCTTGTTTTAGACCACAGGTTTTAGAAGTCTTTATTTCTTTCATAAGCTTTTTTATGTCCAGTCAAACACCCTCACACAAATTGGGATATAGAGTATAATATTGGCTTGAGATGAGTTTAATGGAGTAACATGTTCAGTGAGCATTCATATAGCCGACTCCAAATTTTTTGAGAGAGACATAATTGTTTTTGTCATGCTTTTGTTTCTGTGCAGCTTGGCACATTCAGAACTTTCTAGCGTCTTCTATGACAAAGTTCTGCTTCTTGCAATGGGGTAAGTTTTTCTGGTGTTCGCCTAAACTCTGCACTGGGGATATTATCCTTCTTTTTGTGTGTGAAAATAAGAGACCATTTCATTGACCTGCGAGATTCACCGCTAGTTTATCTTGTGTTTTCTGACAGGTTCAATAATATCATTATCCTTATCATTGGCATAGTTGTATTTATATGTGCTACGGTCGGTGTGCTACTGGTGATGGAAACTCTAAGTGCATTCCTACATGCCTTGCGTCTTCATTGGGTGGAATTCCAGAACAAGTTCTACGAGGGAGATGGATATAAGTTTTCCCCATTTTCGTTTAGTTTGATTAGTGAGGATGACGATTAAATGTTATAGAGGGGTGTGTAACTCTACAATTCATTGGTAAAAAATACTTCAATTCTTTTTTACACTAGTAGAAATTCTGGGTAGTACATAGTGAAAGGTGTGTGAGGAAATACCTGTTGTACCTCATGCACTTGTGTAAAAGAAAAGGGCAGTTGCTTATTAGATGGCTGCTAATGGCTTCAACTGAGTCAGTTGTTTCTGTTTCTTCTCGTGGTGACAACATTGATGACTGTTCTGATCGGATTTCTCCGCTACTGATTAATATAAAATTCGTTTGTAATTTTATTTCACTGAAGTTATTTTAATCTGTCATGTTCTTGGGAAATTAAAAAAAGTCATCAGACCATTGTTACAATCTGTATCACATGCTCCATGTTCATACAAATCACATTGGAAAATTTCAGTTCTGATTTATTATGATAGAGGAAAATGGAAATATAGACAAGTAAAACAACAGCAGAAGTCCAGAACTATGGATTCTTTCAAGTCAACCATACCAATACAGGTAACAGCAAAATGATGCTAATGTGATACATGGTATACGTATAAAACATAGCTCTCCCTCATGTATTACAACGAATAGCAGGGTTCGATGTACGAGTGGTAACGCTTTTAATTAATTCATAAATGATTCTCTTTTTAAATATATAAATGTTTATATTCATGAACTGTACAAAAAGCTCAAAAATCATATTAATAACTTTGATAATAAGTCATTTATTGTCAAAGCTTGGTCTCCAGACATGGAGTTTACGAGGGAGGAGTGGTACATGGTTCCTATCCAGATCAAACTACCTGGTTTAGACTTCAAATACCAGAGTGCTAAGGGATTAAGTAAGATTGGGACCTTCGTTGGTAAACCTCTAATAGTAGACCAAAATACCAAAAAGGTAAGGCCTTAATTTTGCTAGCTTGTTGGTTAAAGTGAAACTAGGTTCTCAGTTACCAGCAATAGTGTTGCTTAGGAATGAAAAAGGATGTTGTGATAGAGCAAAAGGTCATGTATGAAAGGAAGCCAACATTGTACAAGTTTTTTCCCAGAAATATGGGTACACAGAGCGGAGTGTATGAAGAAGAAGGCTCAAAAGCCTGAGCAAGATCCAAAAGGCAAAGAATGTTGAGGACAATAGGCTAGGGAGCAAGGAAGAGCCCTGGAACACAAGCACATGCTAGTGTTGTTATACAAAAGGTGAATCAAGGAGGTACTGTTTTGCGGAAGAAGAATCAAGGGGATACTGTTGTACAGAAGGTGAATCAAAGGAGTGAGGAGTCTAACAATACTTGGAGAACCCCTCGAAATTCAAGCAAAAATAGGAATAGTACCATGCCTAGGCAATAGGGAGGGAACGCTGCCAATCCTTCCATTATTTTTGATAAGGAACTGAGTAAAGATACATACAAGTTCAAGTAAGTTCAGCAAAGAATGCCAGAGGCAACTTAATACCTCCTTCAGGTCATGGTTAGTCTGCTTAGCTGGAATACAAGGGTTCTTAATGGCCCCAATGAGCAAAAGGAGGTAAAACTTCTTTGCAGTACTCAAAATGTTGGTTTGGTGGGTTTGCTTGAAACAAAAATGAAAAACAAAATAAAATAAAATAAAAGAGGTTGCAAGGAATTGTTTGGTTGGTGGCAATCTATAACAAATCTTCAGGAGCATTGTAATGGAAGAATAATAGTTACTTGGAGGCTTAAATACTATCCGGTAGAACTAATAAAGAAGTCTAGTCAGACAATGATTTGGTCACTTTACAGAAAACCTTCTTCTCACCTTTTGTGTATGCTTTTAACGCAAGGGAGAAAGGAAAAGTTTAAGGGGAAGAAAGTGAGAACTAGTGAGGAGGCTTAAGTTATTTGAAGCAAAGTCTTAAGAATTTAGATTCTCATTATTTTAGAACTTTTGTTATAGAAACTAAAGATATATAGAAGAATTATATAGTGGTTATTACAACAAAATCCAGTGAACGCTCTGAAATATGGGGCTTTTTGCTACATGACCTCCTCCAATCCTTCAATTAAAAAAATGACCTCCAAATTTTAAGAATTAGCTAGATGACCTCCTCTTTTTTAATCGGGATTAGGACTTAATTACACAAAAAAATGCCTGCACGTCCCAACCCCCCAAGTTTCAAATATTACACTTTGGCTCATTACCAAAAAAGGAAAATTTTCTTCCCCTTCCAAAATTTGCTGCGCTATTCCCTCCCCTCCCCCCCCCCCCCTCTCGTTCCAGCTGCCTCCATTGCCATCTTCTTCAGCTGAACCTCGTTTTAGGGCCCAAATCCAACCATTTTGTTCCATAGCTATTAGAAATCTAATTCTCATCTTCAGTTTGCTCTCCTTTCTTGATTTATGGTTATGGGAAGCTTTTAAAATTTCGATTTCAAAAGGTTCTAATCCGTCTATCGTGGTGGGTGCAATTACTTCGAATTGAGTTGATATCAACTTCATCGTGCTATACGAAGTGTTTTATTGAGCTGGTAAGCTGCTTTATAATATCCGCCATTGTTTTTGTTGCATTAGAACAACTATGCTTCAGTTCCATTAGAACTCTGTTTTTGTTCATCGACCTGTTTCAGTATATTATTGACTTATTCATATATTAATAAATGGAGCTGTTATGGGGTGCTATGCAGTAGTGGGTGCTGATTACAATGGGCAATGGGTAGAGACGCCTAAGTGCTGGTCTTGGCGTTCTAATACTAGTTCAACAGTACCTATTGCATTGAAATTGGAGGGTACATTTGATGAGTTGATTGACAGCGTCATTGAACGCGGACAATTAACTTGTAATCGCGGCAACGTATCCATTAGTTATATGCTTAGTGTTGTGCCTGCTAGGTGGAAAATAGCTCCTTCGTTCATTAGGAGTGACAGTGATCTGCGCATATACCTCCTAGATGTAGATGGTAATGGTAGTAGGCCTATTCTTTATATTTCGCGGGTCGAGAGGTCCGCCGCAGCTTCAAATGCTGTAGCGGCATCTCCCATAGCAGCTGATGATCAAATGGTTGAGTCCAGCAATATTATTGGAGATGGTACCGGCAAATCACTCTTGTACAAGAATGATGAGAAGGCTACGAGCCACCTTCGTAGTGCCTTCGTGGAAGATAAAAGAACCTGTACATGTAAGATATTTATCAAAAGGGACAGAAAAAGAGTTCAGCACATTCCATCCATCGGTGTATCATTTACGTCCAAGAAGAGAAGGAATAAATGTTCAAATTGTAAGCGACCCGGCCATAAAAAAATAACTTGCCCTCTGGCTCAAAATAGACAGTGATTTATTATTTATTGCTTTTTCCCTTATGAGTGTAATAATTTATTTTTATGAACATTTGTAATAACTTTGTGAACTGAATAATTTCTGTATCTTTGCAAAATTAGCTAGTGTTTAGTCTTGTTGTTTATTAGAATTAGATGTGTTGACAATAGACTTCTTTTTGCTGCGGTTGAGGTTTTTAAATCTCGATTTTAACAAGCTGACAAAAAATTTTAACTAGCTTTATTGATATTTTTAGTAATTACTGTTGATTGTAGACTTTTTGAACATAGACCAACTCAGCATAGACTGAAGACATCATTTCCAACAGTTAGCTTGCTAGTGGATTGTGTGGTTGATAATTGGCCAGTTTAAACGCGTGCCAGGTTCTTTAAAGAGTGCACTGCCCAAAGTTATGAACTATCCTATCTGATACAATGGCTCCAATAACTCCTGTCTTTTGACCTTCCTCCCCTATAGAGTATAAATAAAGCCATCATTTCCCAATTTTTTAAACACCCATCAACAAGTTAGTTCATCTACCCCTATTTTTTACACCTCTGTGATCTCCTCCCAAGCCTATTAAACATGCCAGAAGATGCAGGGGATGCAAGTAATGACTATGTCTGGCCGTATTACATCATTACAAGGAACCGTCAATGCTTCACTCTTACTGTGATTAGTTATTCATGTATAAATGATGATCTAGTCAGTTTCGTACCTCGTTATTTAATATTTGGATTTGACTAAATAATGATCTAGTAGTTATATGATTTTTAACACATTAAACGCTCTACTCTTTGATTATAGATTTTTCCATGGAACATAGCATATCTTTTACCCGACTACACGATGCAAGCTGTTATCTACAACGGTGATGTTAGATACTTCATGGAATTCTGTGTGACACAAAGTCGCAAAACGCTTCAGCAAGGTTGGTTAAGGTTTATTAATGATCGTCATATCACTTAAGGCCTAGTTCTCCACTTTCAAATAATGCGCCGACATCTTGAATATGGCCTTTGTTTTCGTGTGCATATGTTGCCACGAATAAGAGGACCTCTTTAACCGTTTAGTAAAGAAAGCTCTTTTTTTTTTAAATTAATGTATTTATTAAAAATATTATCAATGGAAATGGGTGATATTTTGTCGGCGTATTAATTTTGGTGTTCCTAGTGTTAAGTCTGTTATAAGTTATTATTTTTAGGCGAAGTAAACAGTATTTGACGATCTTCCAATTTACTTTTAATCACTGTCTTATTGTTCATATACTTAGCAAAGTTGATAATAAACTCTTGATGCATAAGAAATTGGTATTTGTTGGCCATGTATGCGTAGTTAACAATCAATCTTCCGTTGGTGACACTATACTTTAAATGAGTTTTATTTATCTGTAGTTGAAAACTTTTTTCTGGAGTAGGAATAAAATACTGTGTAAATTACTATACATGGTCTTCACTAAATAAATATTGGATTAAACTAAGTTGAATGTTTGTTGTTCAAGTTGGCTATTCGATCATATACTAAAATCGCATAGACTAAAGACAAATACATATTCAAATAATAATAATAACTAGTTACCGAATATCAATAGACAACAAACTTAATGAGTAAGCTAAGTATATTGACAGGTAGATAATAGGTGACTGGGAAGCGTGTCATATTTAAAAGAGTGCACTGCCCAAGCTTGTCGTGTCCCGTCGGATTTAATGGTGTGGGAAAAGTCTCACTGGGAAATGGATTTAATCATGACAGTTAGACGAGACCCTTGTTACACCCCCCTACCCCTATCCGTTTCACCTTCTTCTTCTTCTTCTTCTTCTTCTTCTTCTTCTTCTTCTTCTTCTTCTTCTTCTTCTATAAATAGGACCATTGTTTACACTTTCTTTCACACAATTTCAACTGTAAAATTTCAACTTTTTGTAAGGCTTTTTCCTGCACAACAATGTCTTCTTCCCAAGATGCACTGCTAATTCGTCAAGCTCTAGACATCCTCATACGAAGAATTAATGAGGACAGACAGTGCCAAGAGATGAACGTTCGGCGATTGCACGTATTCTTCGTGTAATGTGTCGCCGCGTCGGTATCAACCCCGTCGACCTCATCACCCCCAAGTTCCCCTTAATTTGTATGTTTTTTTAAGTATGTTAAATGTTTTAAGTTAGTTTAAGTATGTTCAATGTTTTAAGTTAGTTTAAGTATATATGCATTTTGTTTTTTGTTATTTTGTAAAGAGGTTTCTGATTAAAGAAAGCTCTTTAATATGTAATTATTAAAAAATTATGAATGGAATTGGGGAATTTTGGTGCCGGCGTACTAATTTTGGTGTATCTATTGAATTAATACTTGTTTCTGCTTTGTTTTTATCGAAGTAGATGACTGGATCTGTTCAACATAATAATAGACCAAATGAAATTGACAAACGACTTAACATAGAGACCAGGAAAAATTTATAACATGGATCTGATGAACTTGATAATAAACGAATTCAAGTTTATGAACAACTAACATAAAATCATGGAAAAGGGTTGGTGGTTTTTAAATGTCTGTAGTGAGATAGAAATTTCCGCGTATAAACAGATAACTCACGTCAAGTATACAAACAACCAAAATAAATATTCAATGTGGTATATTGCATAACATATACTAGTACACGGTACACTTTCTAAAATTAATATTTCTATAAAAGTTGATGATCAACTATTTAGGATTGACAATCATCACTGCTAAACTTGATTTAATATGACTGAGACAACACATTTTTTAATGAAATAATTATAGCATCATATTCATCTACAGAATCATTCGGATTGTAGTTTGGGCTATAGGGTTAGGGTAGACCATTTAGGCATTTACAAACTAGTTTAACTGGAAGATACGCATCAACCTTAGTTCGGTCTATTATACACTTATTGAAAAGCTGAGCATTGAAGTTTTACCGTTCAGGATATTATCACACGCGTGTTTGGTATTTAGGGATTGATGTTTGGGGTTTAGGGTCTAGGGTCCACGCGCTTGGGGTTTGGGGTTTGGGCTGTAGGGTATAAGTATATCATTTTGGCTTATGGGTATATTATCAACGATCCGAAATTACACTGTGTTAGATTGTCAACATTGCAACGGTTGATAATATACGCTCATCATTTTGTTTAAAATAATATAAAATTCCTATGTTAAACACTAGTAAAAGGTAATTTTGTAATCTACGAACTAGGAAACCACTCACGTGACAACTTTGTTGCATAATGTACCTTAATGATGGTCAATAGCATTGATAAGGACTACATCGGATAACAAACATAACATAATGTATACTAATGTTAAGGTTCTGAGAAAGCAAGACATCTTTCTCTAAGCATGGAAGAAGATCACATTATGATCATGTATCGCAAGCAATGTGAGTGATTATGATCATGTATCACTCACATTGCTTGCGATACATGTATCACTCACATTGCTTGCGATACATGATCATAATGTGATCTTCTTCCATGCTTAGAGAAAGATGTCTTACTTTCTCAGAACCTTAACATTAGTATACATTATGTTATGTTTGTTATCCGATGTAGTCCTTATCAATGCTATTGACCATCATTAAGGTACATTATGCAACAAAGTTGTCACGTGAGTGGTTTCCTAGTTCGTAGATTACAAAATTACCCCTTACTAGTGTTTAACATAGGAATTTTATATTATCTTACGCAAAATCATGAGCGTATATTATCAACCACGCAACGTTGACAATCTAACACAGTGTAATTTTGGATCGTTGATAATATACCCACAAGCCAAAATTATATAGTTATACCCTAGAGCCCAAACCCCAAACCCCAAGCGCGTGGACCCTAGACCCTAAACCCCAAACATCAATCTCTAAATGCCAAACACGCGCGTGATAATATCCTGAACGGTAGAACTTCAACGCTCAGCTTTTCAATAAGTGTATAATAGACCGAACTAAGGTTGATGCGTATCTTCCAGTTAAACTAGTTTTTAAATGCCTAAATGGTCTACCTTGGTCTAGTTAATTTTGTTAATGTGACAACAATTTTCTCTAGTAATTTACTAATTTAGTTATTTTATTGGTTTGATTACTGTTAACCATTATAACTTTCCATATATTTCCACAATTTATCTAATAGACTATACATGGTAGACAATCAAAATTACAACAGACTTTAACACGGATAATAACAATATCTATTGACCGCACCGGTGGATAATCAAAACACAACTGAAACTAATATTACCAACTGAAGCAACATTACATAAGTAAAAGGTATGGACCATTAAAACATATAAACAACAAAAACCAGACCATTCAAACATAAACAGCAACAAAAAAAAAACGACAACTAAAACATAAACAACAAGTAACAAACAACTAGTTCATTGGGTGAACTTGGTGGGGATTTTTCAACCATATCTAATGGTCCATCTGGTGAAGCCGGTGCATTTGGTGAACCTGGTGGGAATGGTGAATTTGGTGGGGATGCATCTGGTGAACCTGGTGGACTTGCATCTTCCTCTATGATGTTTGCCTCTGGCGCTGGTGGTGCTCCAATTGCATCAAGTCTTGTGTTGATCGCTCTGACCTGATCCTCCCTTGCCTACGCCTCTGCCCATACTCTGTTTTCAAGCCTCTTCAAATACTCCCACAGTTCAGTAATCTCTGATTGCAGAATGTCTAACTCCCAGTAGATATCACGCTTCTTGGATGGTCCGACCATTTTGGAATATTCTTTTTATAGTTTAAATTCTGAAAAAATTGTATTGAAAATGGAGTGGAAAAAGCACACAATATTGAGGGGTTTATATAGAAATAATATTGAAGAGTTGCAAAGGTTAGTGAAGAGACACAAATTAAATGCAATGGTCACTTCTTAATTAATGATTACAAAGCAAATAGGCACCTTTAATAAAGTCTTTTAGTTTAAAAAAAAGAAAAACGGCTCTGACTCGACAAGAATTGCTTTGGGAAGTGCATTACCAACTGCTCTGCCACACTTCACGACACCTATTATCTACCGCACAATCTACTTTGCGTATTAGCTAAGATATACGTCTATTAATATAAGTCATCTATTTTTTGATTGGTTGAAATATTGTTTTGTCTTTAGTTTATGCACATTTGGTCTATGCTCGAAAAGCAACTTATACCAAAATATTTTCGATAGTACAAGTATAAATCCAGTAACTGTCTACTGTCGACCATGTAAAGTAGTTTATAGTTTTATTCCTAGTTGTCCAAAAAAATAGAATTGCCACTGCAAATATTTATTTCCATAAAGATAATCGACCTAATTCAGTATATATTCAACATCTATAGTTCACAATTTAATAAATTATTTAGTTATCAATGATCATTCCTGTGCAAGATTATTTTAAACAGTAGCAAAATGCATTGTCAACTCTTTTAACACCCGAACAGATTTAAATAAAATTCCTCATCTACAATTGTTTAACACTCAAACAAGATTTAAAAAATAATCGTCTACAACAATTGTTTAACACTCAAACAAGATTTAAAAAATAATCGTCAACTACAATTGTTTAATACTCAAACAAGATTACCATATATATATTACAACAAACTTTTAAAGATTGACAAATCAAACTTTGTTCTCATCTTTTCTAATACACTCTTTGTCATGACTCTTCAATACACCCGACATAATTTCTTCGGGATCTTGACCAACTTCTCCATTCAAGTTCAATTCCGATTCGACATGGGATGCATCCTCCGCTTCATAAAACTGTTCCTCATCGTCCTCCCCATTTTTCATCAGCAGTTTATTATCACTCATATTGGCGGCATCAACAGCATTGGCATTGGCATCAGTTGCATTGGCATTGGCATTGGCAATGGCATCGACATCAACTACCTTGCCATCAACTGCATTGGCATTAGTGGCATTGGCATCAACTGCATTGACATTGTTGGCATTGGCATCAACTGCATTGGAATTGGCGTCAACTGCATTGGCATTGGTGGCACTGACACTGGTGGCACTGACAGTAGAAACCACTTCATCAAATCTACGCTTCTTTCTACGGAATGTAGTTGTCTTTCCAGCAGCACCATGGTCCATTGCCTTCCTCTTCCTGTGCCTCATCCACCACGCAGAAGGGCGGTACAAGCATTTGCATACTGTCATCTTTGGTTGTTCTGCTAGCATCTTAGCAACATCAACAATTTGTGCTCCATTGATGTCAGCCTATCGAGCACAACATGCAAAAAAAGACTTGCAGCACTGACACCACCACTTGAAAGACCTGCACCTTCACCAAAAATTCCTTACGATCTCCACCAACATCTTCATCGCCTCTTGCATCTTCTTCACCATCTTCATCCATATCACCTTCACCAGCAGGATAAAGAGCAGTCTTCTTGATTGCAGTGGCCCCCTCAAGTTCAGCCCTAAGGGCATCCACCAACCCATCCTTAACTTCATCTGCATAGGGCACATATGAATCCTCCCACCTCGATCTCACTTCTTGATCAGTCGGGAATAGGTAAGGGCGCACGATCTGGATAGAAGCCGAGAAAATTAGTTTCTTAGTTTGAATAAAAATATTAAATGACATGAAAATAGCGCAACGTTACCTTAATTTTATTTTCTCATTCCACAAATGGATCGAAGGATTTAGGCACCCTTTTACTGTACCATTTAAGCATCCGAGGGCACGGCATAGGAGACTGATCTGTCAGTGTAGCTCTCTTTCCAATGGCAGGAGATGCTTCATTGACCTAGGCCTAAGATAAAAGATTTAATAGGACTACGAAAAATGAAAACTTCACAATCAATTAACTATTGGTTTATTGTAGACTTACCAAAATGCCCAGGGGAAGCCAAAAAGAGCATATCCAGGCGGTTTTCCTTTTTCACTAAAGGTTTTATAATGCTTGGCCATGTCAAGCTTGGGCTTCAAATATTCAATCGTAAGCTCGAAGCACAACCTACCCCATGGATACTTGGAGAAGAACTCCAGATCAACAACCATACAAACCCATTCCTTCTTAACAGACCTTGAAGTATCCTTTGCCATCAAAATCGTGTGGAGAAACCACAAATGGCAAATCTTCAACTGTTCCTCTTTGTCAATTCTTCTTCTAGTTTTCAACAACCTCCACAGCCTCGACGATGTCACTTTAACATTCGCTTCACTGGATGGTTTCCAAGTTCAGTTTTCATAAAATTCCCCGCCTTTCTTTACAACCTTATTCTTTGCTTTATCGCTGGGTTTCTTCCCACACACCAAACCAGTCATTAGAGCAAACTCCCTAAGCCCAAAATAAGCTGGCTTTCCATCAACCAAGAACCAAATATCCCGACGCTTTTTATCCTTTATTCTATGAAGAAGTAGGGAGTGGACCATCTGTCCATTGAATTGCCAAAATTTAGACATTTCAAGGAACTTCCCAAATACAGTCTCCTTAAATTCCTTTTCCAATTTTAAGGTTTTCAACAACTTTTTAAACAAATATAATTTTTTAATGCTAGATCGAACAGATATCTTTGCCGGGAATGATGGAATTTCATCAAGCCAAGTTTTAAATCGATACCTTTTAACATTGATTTCCTTTATTAATCGAGGAACTGATAAACATTCCAACTCACACTCAGGCTCCCTTGTTTATCCCCTTCTTGATCAGTTTCTTCATCAATTTCTTCTTCAATTGCTTCTTCTTCTTCTTCTTCTTCTTCTTCTTCTTCTTCTTCTTCTTCTTCTTCTTCTTCTTCTTCTTCTTCACCACTTTCATCTTCTCCCGATTCCTCTCTATTTCCTTCATCATTAGCAGCAGAACTTTGTCCATCATCACCACCACTATCATCCATGCTTTCCTTACCTTTCCCTGCATCGGAGAGTTCATCCGCTTGAAAAGCGTCGATTTCAGCCAAAAGATCCTCAGTTTGGGGTTCCACTTGGGCCTCTTCCACCATAATATCTTTTACAGAGTGATCCTTTACGGTCTTTGAATCTGGGGTTCTTTTACACCAACTTCAGCATCCATTAAATTTGAACGAGTGGAGATTCGTTGTCATCTACTGCTGGATTATTAGTACTTACAGGAACTCCACCATTTGTGGATTGATTGTCATCTGCTTTTGGATGTTTATCAAGTTCAGCAACTTCAGTTTCATCTCCTCCACCACTTGGAGGTTGATTGTCTCCTTCTGCTGAATGTTTATCCAATTCGGCAACATCAGTTTCAGGAATTTGTTTAACATTGTCATCTTCTCCAGATTGCTTACTAGCCTCTTTCGTTTTAGATTTACCGCTTCGAGCAGTCGTACAAATATGATTCAGCCCTGTCATTACTTTATCTACATACAGAAGTACAAGACACAAAGTAAACAACAATATAAAATAAAAAAAGGAAAAGTTGGAAAGAACAATAAATAAAAAATCAAAATTTCTTCAAAAAACACCATTGACGTTTCTTCATAAGTTCTAAGACTTGTATGAAAACCAGAACAAAAATGCAACGATATTAAGGTTGCTCACCTGCAGAAATCGGAATTTCTGAAAATTCTTCAACAACTACTTCAAATCTTCGAAATAATTGTTAAATAGCTGGATGAGAGACAAAATCGTTTAGGAGAACTTATGAAGGGACAGAAATCGGTTCGAAAAATTAGAAGAGGTGCGAGCAAGAAGAACCGTTTTCTGATTACCCGTTTTTTATTTTTGACCCGCTAAAATGACCCGGTTTGGTTAAGTTTATATACTTTTCTGTAATATGCACTTTTACCCACAAGTTTTTCTATTTTTAGTCTAGCCCCCGATACCACTTAAGCACACTTAACATTTTTCCCCCAAAAAAATAAGTCAAAAATAAAAAAGGAGGTCATTTAGTTAGACAAGTTTTTTTTGGAGGTCTTTTAGCTAAATCTTCTTCTGAAACATGCTGAAGTTCGAGAAATCTTTACTAAATTGTTCATGCAACAAATGAGTAAAGCAAACTGGATTAGGTTAGGGGATGATTAATAATATAAGATGTTTATTCTATGCTCGAACATAGGAACATGTAGCAGATCGACTATTACTCAGCTCAAACACAATAATTTAAAAATGAAACGGAACCATATAGAAAATATAATTGCCACCTATCATAAAGAGCTATTGGCGACAAACAGGAGGTGGTAGAGTTAAGGCATTAACCAACTTTATGCTGCACGGTCCTACTCTTACTATGAGGCAACAACTAAATCTTATTCATCCCTATTCTAAAGAGAAAATAAATGAAGCTATGTTTAGCATTATTTTTAACATGAGCCCAAACCCGGATGGCTATGGCAGTGGGGTTTTTTCAAAGCAGCATGGGGAATAACTGAAAATCTAAAGCAATAGGTGGAATTCTTTTCAATTGGAGAACTTTAAAGCAGCTTAATGCCACAATGATAGCTCTGATTCCAAAGGTCAAGCTCCGGAACTATCTAGTCAATCTAAAATTATATCCTGTTGTAATGTGTTCTATAAATGAATATCTAAAGTGATATGTGCTAGACTCGAAGAAGAACTTCCTCACCTCATTGAAGAAAACCGTGCAACATTTGTTCAAGGAAGGTACTTATACACATTATGCTCATTAGTCATGATCTTTTAAGGCATTATAATAGGAAGACCTCACATAGGTGCCTTATATGAAGATTGATCTAAGAAAAGGCTTATGACATGGTTAGGTGGGAGTTTGTTGAGGAAGTACTGAGACAATTTGGTTTTTTTGAGAAATTTGTTCAGCTAGTGATGGTGTGTGTTTCTTTCCCTAAATTCTAAGTTAAATTTAATGGGCAAGGGCATGAATACTTTGAAGCGAGAATAGGTATAAGTTAAGGAGTGATCCAATCTCCCCTCTTTTGTTTTTGATTGCCATGCAGTACCTTTCAAGAGTGTTGAAGAAGATGAGCTTCCTTACTTTAAAATTTCACCCTAGGAGTAAGACGCTTAAGCTCACTTACTTGACCTTCTCTAATGATCATATGATATTTTGCAAAAGGGACGTAGCTTTAGTCACTAGGGTAATGGATATTTTATCACACTTCTCTGCTACTACAAGACTTGTTGAAAATTTTGACAAGTCACGTATTTGCATGGCATATATAATTGACACTGTCAAAGAAATTATTGTCATTAACTGAAAGGAGCCTTCCCTGTTAGATATATGTGTCTGCCTTTGCCCTTTGTCCTCTAAGAAGTGGAATAAAATGGAGAGCAAGCAACTTATTAAGAAGATTACAATTAGAATCAAATCTTCCTACATTAGACATCTCCCCTATGCAGGAAGATTGCAGGTCAATATTGTTGTGTTGTTTTCTATTCATAACTTTTAGGGGATAGTTTGTCTTGCCACAAATTATACTCAAGGATGTTGATAAAGAGTGTAGAGAATTCTTATACGATCAATAGATGAAAGAAGGAAGATGAGTCTAGTGGAATGGCATAAGGTGTGTGTGCCAAAGAAGTATGGATGACTTAATATAAAGTCTTGTAAGAGCTGCAGCATTGCATCAGTTGGAAATTGTTATGGCAGCTTATTGAACATAAAGAGATGTTGTGGATAAGTGGATTCATGAGAACTCTTTGACCATGAGGGGTAATAGGTATATCGGGGACCATATACCACTTGCTCGGTGCATTTGGTATTAGAGGAAGCTTAACAAGTTATAAATTGGAACGAAAGAATGGTACTCAAATAGGAGATGCATCTTAACTACTTCAGGTGAGTATTCAGTATATCAAAGCTACTTGACAATTTTGGGTGATCAACACAAGTTAATAGTAGCTCAATAGATTTGGACTGCATTTTCACTACCTTGGCACAAACTTATCACTTGGTTAGCTACGGTGAAGAAGCTCTTCTAAAGATAGGTTGGTTCTAATACTGTGAGGACCCAGATTACTGTTTGTGTAGGGAAGCACGAGATGAGACTCACCAACACTTACTCTCAACTTGTGAATGAATTAATATAGTTAGGAGGAAGTGAACTCATGGATTGAAATTCTATTTCAACATAAGTAAGTGATGCAGACTTTAAAATGATTTACAAATACGCGTTGGAATCAATTTAAATAAGAAGTCATTGCTGAATTCTGAAGTGTTATAGTCTACCACACTTGGGGCGCAAGAAACGATGTACATACAAACCTAGTAGTGAAACAAATAAAGAATGATATAAAAGAAATGATAGGAATGTTATAGAGCTCAAAGAGAGCTTATAGATGTGGGAGCATGATTCAACAAATATGTAACTAATTTATTTTGGTGTGATATATTTAGAGGTTAACTCTAATTATTTTTTTAACAAATACCACTAAGCACATAGCTTAGTGGCTAATTTTATTAATAATAATAACCAACAAAAATAACTAAAGTCTTTACATCCTTGTATGAAATATAAGCTTGGTAAGACTAAATAATGCGTAGATTGTGGTGAAATAGCAACATATCCAAGCATTTGCATCTACCTCATTGGATTGAGCATCATACAATGCTAATACCACCAATAGAAGTAAATTTAATGCCTTGATAATGTGCCTTACATGGACCACCAGACCAACTAAAACTAAACTAAGTGTAATCGAGATAAAAAATATTGCTAATGAGTGCTTTCATAATGAGCCCCGTGGAAGGCTAAATCACACCATGGAAAAACCCTCAAACGAGCTTGTTGAGCTAGGCACAAATCTGCCCGCGCTACAAGCTCCCCAACAAGCTCGCCGAGGAGCTCGATAAGCTCACAACAAAACTGCCCGGCTGAAGCATTAATGCCCAGCCTCTCTCGCTGAGGCGAGTGTGATTCTGACCGCCTAAAATTCTGCCCGCTTCCATGCCTCATTCGCTCGCTAACTCGCTCGTTGTAGCGAGCCAAATTCTGCCCAAAATCAGCCCACAACCCACGCCTAAAAAGCTCGCTGCTTAGCTCGTTGTAGCGAGCAAAATTCTGCTCTTTGACATTCCATTCAATCCAACAACTACTCCTTTGAAACATCAACACAAAGCCACTTGGAATGCAAACTAAAATGTTGAAACTATCCAAGCAATACATCAATTCCTTATGAATAAATTCCATAACTCCATTCGACACACACAAAGCAGGAAGAAAAATCACCATGAGAATTTTGCTATTAATAAGTGTACCTACAAAAAAGAAAATACAGTTAGTAGTAAAGGCCTCCATGCTCTCCTCCACATGGATTCGAACATAAAGGAAAATTCCACCTCCCTTGTTTCTAGACATTTCTCCTCAGCCTAATACGCATATATGGCTCATTACACTTATCCCCATTCATCAACCTCCTTTCCATGCTATCCAACTCATGAAACAAATTAACTATGACATCTTCTTGATCAATAGCCAAGTTCACCAAGTGATCTGCCAATTTATTCCTTTCTCTAAACACGTGCATTACCACCACCTCTCTACCCTCCATCAAACTCCAAATCTCCTCCATTACTTTCACTATTTTCCAAGGCACCTCCTAAATTTTTGTCACTATGTTCTTGAGCAACATTGTGTCCATTTCAACAATAACTTGTTTATAGGAAGTAGAAACCACATACCTCAAGGCCATAAGAATTGCAGTTGCCTCCGCTTGAGTATTTGTGGTCATGCAATCATCCATCTCCCTTGCACAAGCATGCATAATATCACCCCCATCATCCCGAACACAAAAAGCCTAAGAACTAACACCTGGATTACCTCTAGAAGCACCATCCATATTAATTTTGATCCACCCCACCTGAGGCGGACTCTACACAACCTTTGTCATCACAAGCTTAGGCGTATGATCCCTTAACACCGGCAACAAGTCCTCCTACCTACCAGGCACACACTGAAAGTTCCTCTTGCGAACTCTCAGCAACATGATAATATGCTAAGTGACAAGATACACCAACTTATGAGCTGAGGTCAACCCACCATGCCTCAAATTATTCCTCCATTTTCACAATTCCTAAGAAATAAAGATGGGAATAGCATGTTAAATGAACGTCAGGACCGGGCTACTAGGAGCATCCCACCACAAATTTATCACTTGTGTCAAGTGCAACCCATCAAAATTAAGACCTGCAGGACCTCCAAAATATATCCAGACATACTGTGCTACAGGCGCATTCAAAAACACATGTGAAAAAGTTTCCATATCAGGGTTCACACAACAATAACACCTAGAGAGGAATTGAATTCCCCACCTCTTCAACATATCATCTAAGAGCAGCTTAAATTTCCACAACCTCCATAAGAAAAATAACATCTTAAAAGGAATACCTTTAATCCACATGTGCTTATAGAGATCACTTGGCTTCTTCCTTTGCCTCACCAAATGATAAACTTACCAGACTGAAAAAGTGCCCCGAGGCTCCAACATCCAAAAAAGCCTGTCCCTCTGATCAGGACAAGTAGGAGGCTTGACATTATGAATCACGTGCTCAGAAATGTCTTCAGGTAATAGCTCCTTGGGGCGCTGCTCCAACCACACCATTCTCAGCAACTTCATAGACACACACTACGGTCTCATCACACGGAAAATCAAGAGGAACTGCATGATACAACGGACTAAGTCCAGTCCAGTTATCAAGCCAGAAGTATGCATTTCTCTTTTTCAGCTGCCAAAAGTATCTCATGATCCATCTCAGGCCTGCTTTGCAACATTTTCTTCCATGCATAAGTCCCCTTCTTCCATGGCACCACTACAGAGTGATGTTTTTTCAAGTATCTGTTGCTCATATAGTCCCTCCGCAAAGACTGCTTGGTACGAAAATTCCACCAAAGCTTTGCAAATAAGGCCTTGGAAATATTATACAATCTCCTAAAGCCAACTCCACCTTCATTCAGAGGATGAAACGGGGTCTTCCAAGAAGCCCAATGTCTGCTATCTGGGGCCACAGTGTTACTCCAGAAGAAATTGGCAAACATCCTGTGAAGTTGAGCTATCACCCCAAAAAGGAGGTCACAGGCAGATAACAACTGAATAGGCATACTCTGAAGTACTGACGAAATCAGAGTCGCCCGTCCACCTATAGAAAGCAGTTTACCAGTCCAGGAATCAAGCTTTTTCTGCACCTTCTCCGCCAACTCATTGTAGTGACAGTTCTTCCTCCTGGCATAATAAAGAGGCACACCAAGATACTTGAAAGGAAAGTCACCCCTCGGTATCTCGGTGACATCAAGCACTCTGTCAGCTACCAACTGTGAAATCTGGCCATGCATATACATATTAATCTTCTCCTTATTGATTTTATGACCGCAAGAAAGCTCATAACGAGCAAGAGTCTCCATCACCAATTTCAAGATCCCTCTTCAGCTGATGAAAAATAATCATTTCATCCGCGTGCGCCAGGTGATTAAGGTAGGGACTCCCCTTTAGCATCCCATACGGCAAAAAATTATCATCCCTATGCAGTGCATTCAGAACTCTAATCATTCACATTTACTATAAAAGAACTTTTATATTTAAAATTATCTTGTTAACTTCTTAAAAAACGTATACGGTCAAACAGAAAATTAACTAGTAACAACCTCAAATAAATTGAGACAACCTCAAATAAATTGAGATTGAGGAATTACTATATGTGAAAACGATCAACTTAGCCCAACCTAGTCCTAAGAGGGCGACAGGTTAATTTTTCTTTTTGCTATGTTTTTCATAAATATTTACAAGACAATAAAATATTAACCAAGCCTCAAATCCACACAATTAAATTAATAAATAATATTAATACTTACTAAGTACTAACATACAATATAATAGAAAAAAATGAGAACTTCCTATTTTCTTTTATTAAAAGCTAAAACAAACTCATTACAATGAATTTCATGGCACTTATATTTACTTTTGTTCAATTTTTAAATTTATAAATGGATTTTTTATAGAAAAGTACAACTTTTAGAAGTTATTTACAAAACATAGCAATATTTTAGCAAAATTATCTACTCCCTCCGTCCCAATTTATGTGGCACCATTTCCTTTTTTGTTCGTCCCAAAATAAGTGGCACCTTTCCTTATTTGACAACTATTTAATGCATCATCTCAATTTTACCCTTGTTGGACCCTACGTACTTTTAAACCTACCAACAACTTTTTTATTACTCAAATCTTCTCTCTTACTTTTTCAAGGGTAAAATTGATACTTAACAAGGTCAACCTCTATTTTCTTAAACTCCGTGCCCGGTCATATGGTGCCACATAAATTGGGACGGAGGGAGTAATATAAAGGAAAAAAAGTTAATTACAAAACATAGCAAAATATAGCATAACATAGCAAAACCTTACATTCTTCCTCTCATTTCCCAAATTTTACTTTTCCTCCTCCCATCTCTAACCACCTTATATCTCGTTGTATCTTGATATATCTCAACCACCAACCACCTCATATCTTGTTGTATCTCGTTGTATCTCAACGACTAGCCACCTCGTATCTCGATGTATCTTAACTACCAACCACCCTGTATCTCGATGTATCTGCACTGATTTTGCACTGTATCTAACTTTTTCTGGATTGTTTTTGGATTTTTGCGTTGTTTCTGCATTGTATCTAGTTGTTTCTAGCAAAGTAGAATTAATGTTTTAAATAAAGGGCTATTTAAAAAAATCAACCAAGTTATAAGCAAGTAAAGAAGTTGGTCCAACAACATAAAAAAGTAGAAGTTGGACTTGGAACTTATGGAAGCAAACAGAGCCCAACCTGAATAGGGTCATCACTATCGTCACCTCACGCTCGCGACATAATCACGGTGCTAGGAACATAATCATGGTCACGCTCACCATTGTCACCTCACGTCAACCTATCCAACATAATTGCCTCCATCTCCGACGTCCGCAGTCGCAACACTACCGCAATACCTCACGCTCCGTGCAACATCCGGGACCTCTTCATGCTCTCCAGTTGCTTCTGCTCCATTAGCACCACTCCGATATCCCCTTTTCAGTTTTTGATTTAATAACAGGAACAAACAAAAAGAAAGGAACATCAGCAATTTCTCCAGCCTAATGACTCCAGTGGTGGTGGCTTGCTTTCACCGGCAATGGCGACGGCAGAAATGGAGGGGGCGGCCGAGGGCAGAGGAGATTTGAGCGGCGAGTTTTTCCTGGGTAAGTGAGTCAGAATCGATGTTGATTCAGGTGGGGTCAGAGAGTTTAGGCAGCAAGGCAATGAGTTTGGTTAGCATAAATGAAATGGAATGTTTATTGAAGAAAATAAAATATGCTAGGAAAAATATTGCTATGCCTTGTATATTGTGTAATGTTGCTATTTTTTGGTAATATATGGGTGCATGTTTGTATATTTATGTTAAAAATCAATATTTATGTTAAAAATCAATTTATAAATCTTACCTAGCCCTACTAATAATGAGCTAGATTGGATCGGCCTACCGGGCCAAGCCCATATTGACAACTTTGCTTAACTCATTACTTATTGATGGTCCATTTACAGAAATATGACACCATAAGCAATGGTTTGCCTTTTTGCCCGCGCTAAAAATAGTTTTGCAAAAATACCCCCCTTTTAAATTTATTGAAAGAAATTTGCACGGAAAGACTCCTATAAAGCTCTTGGCATGGGGCCAAGACTTGTCTTCGATCCTTCTCTATTTGCCAACACTTGCCCCTTCAAGTGTTCATAAAAGGCAACACTTGCTCGTAAGTATTGGAAAAAGGCCAAGAGTTGCCTTTGACCCCTCCCTATTTGCCAACACTTGCCCTTCAAGTGTTGGCAAAAGACAACACTTCCCGCACTTGGTCGTAAGGGTTGGAAAAACACCAAGACTTGCCCCTTCCAATCTCTTCCTGCATTCTCACCATATAACTTGAAGTGTCTGCAAAACAACACTTGCCCTTAAAGTTTTGGCCCCGTGCCAATATTTACAAATTTTTACCTTGAAGTCTTGGCTCTGTGCAACCGTAAGGATATTTTACTAAAATATTGTTAAACCCGGTGAAATTTTTTGCTTATTGACTAATGGGGTGATTAGTCATATAAACAAAACACAACCCTTATTACATAAAAATTACAACAGGGTACAAATTTTAAATTATAGCTACACGATTGACACGACCCAAAATCTGGCTAGGCCGTGCGGGCACCCGACATACTCCCCTAGACCCGTCGGGCAAACCCTTACCAATTAAATTAAAAAAATAAATATAATTCAATTTATAAATAATAACAAGACTTAGAAAAACTACGGACATACTGATACCTCTAAGCTGTACAACGGATTTACAGCTGACTACCCAACATACTAGGTTTAGGGCTATACAGAGTAGACATCTAAGAGTACAGAAGAAGTCAAATACTTCCTGAAGGGAGAAAAATGCAACTGAAATAATAAACATAAAACTGGTGGCCATCCAGAATAAAAGCTGGCTCACTCTAACAGTTGAAGTCATCTTCGCTCCTGAACTACGTGGCGAACTCAATCCTGGAGCGAACCTGCCGAAACAAAATAAATAGACAAGAAACAAACAACAAACAAGGGTGAGTCAAAAGGACTCAATAAGCGGGGCAGACTAGCCACCTCAAAGAATAGGATAGCTAGCCAGGGAGAAAAGAAACAGATAAACCAAATTCCTCTTATTTAAATTATGAAAAGGCAGAGCCAGATAATAACTGGAAACACGTATGGAATCATAAATTCATTAACAACCAGGAACATAAGATAGCCAGAACATATAGGTATCTCGAACATATCAACAATCAGAAAAACATCCTGTTGCGGCGTACAACCCGATCCATATATTCATCCTATTGCGGCATGCAACCCGATCCATATATTTATACCGTTGCGGCGTGCAACTCGATCCATATATTTATACCGTTCCGGCGTGCACCCCGATCCCCGCAACCCAGAATACGAGCCAGAAATATATAGGCAAACTGGGATATGTCCACAACATAGTATACATACCGCATATATAAAACACAACACAATACACACAATAGTCAGTATGCGGTGCAATGAGATGGGATGAATGGGGTACGATGCAATGCAGTCACATATGCCTGATACCTATCTCCGGCGCGGGACTCTCATCGTCTACCAGGAGATATATGCAATAATGATCCTTCACCGGCTCGGGACTCTCATCGATTACCGGAAAGTATATGCAATGATGACCCTTCACCGGCTCGAGACTCTCATCGGTTACCGGGAAGTAGATGCAATGATGACCCTTCACCGGCTCGGGACTCTCATCGATTACCGGGAAGTATATGCAATAATGACCCTTCACCGGCTCGGGACTCTCATCGATTACCGGGAATTATATGCAATAATGACCCTTTACCAGCACGGGACTCTCATCGCCAACCGGAAAGTATATGCAATAATGACCCTTCACCGGTGCGGGACTCTCATCGCCAACCGGGAAGTATATGCAATAATGACCCTTCACCGGCTCGGGACTCTCATCGATTACCGGGAAGTATATGCAATAATGACCCTTCACCGGCGCGGGACTCTCATCGCCAACCGGGAAGTATATGCAACAATGACCCTTCACCGGTGCGAGACTCTCATCGCCAACCGGGAAGTATATGCAATATTGACCCTTTACCGTCTAGGGACTCTCATCGATTACCGGGAAGTATATGCAATGCTCAAAATCAGAGTGCAATGCTCATATGCTCAATGCAATACCAACAACATGGCATAACATATAATATACAATGTAAATTCAAAGTTAAAGCGTAATGAGTACGCCTATCGGCAGCTACACACATAAGGAATACATGGTAGAAAATCCACGAGGCCAAGTGCCTCCAAAGAAATGGATATAAACACTTACCTCTTCCAAAAGTTAGTATGGCTAATCAACAACCGCTTTATCCTTTGGTTTCCTTGCCAAATGATCACACTCTATTCAATAAGCAGAAAAATATTTCAATTTAGGCTAAAGGCTTCATTCCTCACATTTTAGGGCAATCCGGTTAGGAACCTGATACCCTATTCACATACACAATACGCAGGCCAGGCCTCTGTACAGGGTTTATGGTCACATAACCAAACCCTAAATAAATTACATTTATATGTGACCCATAACTCACTGAGAACGAATATATAATCAACTAGTGAAGTGGCCCGCGCTTCGCGCACGCTTGAAAATCTTCGTCAATTAATTTATAAAATTTTAATATTGAAAATATTTTCAAGAGAGAATAAAATAAAATTAATTTTGGTCATTGCGAAGACGACTTAAAAATTCCCATATGTCTAAAAACCTAAGTATGGTTATTATCCAATTATATTATTCTGCCTATTATTGTCATTTTATTTTATGTTAGACGTCCAAAACACAATAGTTAGTGAACTTATGTTATAAGTTAAACTCATATTAATAAGAACCACCTCATGTATAAATAAAAGAACCCAACCGTCACATAATTCTTTGAATATTTGCTACATTTAAAATATAGAATTTATTTATTTCATGGAATGTTCAATATGGCGTCATTGACCATTGTGTTATTGGCATCATTCCAAGTTAAATCTTGGAAATTTTAATTTGATAGCATTTCATGCCTGATACTTTTTCATAGTTCAGAAATTAATAAGACATAATTATGGAGTAGCAATCCTCTCAATTAGAGAAAGATGTAATGGTAATTTTAAAAAGAAAGTAAATATGTAATATATGTTCCTTTGTGATCCTTTCCTATTTAAATGAAAGAACTCTATCAAAATTAGATACATCTCAGTGGTCTATTCAACTACAATAAAAAAAAATAAGAAGCTTATAGAATGGATATTTAACTGTCGTTGGCTCCGTTACAAAATCTTTCAAGGTTTGTTATGAGACACGGCTAAAACTCTTAATTATGGCGGCAACAAATTATGGACAACAATTTCAAATGTATTATCCTAAAGCAAACACTAAATGAAGGGTTAAAAAATCCAAATATGATAACAGTTGAATAAATATAAACAATCAAATATTAGGGGGTTTCCTTACTGTTTTCTGTTGAATCTATTGGAGAAAGATAACATATTTTTTCCATTGCTAAAGAAATAGAAAAAGAGGATTCATTGAGATTTGGAAGAAACATAGATGGAATGAAATACTGATTTGTTTGGTCATATACACCATAACACCTTGAATCTCATACTGCAACATACATATAACATCATAAGCTTTTTCTCTTTCCCCATTCTCCCAGCCCACTCCCTAATCAATATACTCTTAAAAGTTATGCAGAAAAAAATATTTATGCAATAAGTATAGAAGGAAACGGAGTGGAATAATCGAAAAGAATTTTATGTAATAGAGAAGATGTGCTTTAGTATTTATAGTAAACAACTCAATTACTAACTTTCTTGAGCAATAGGAATAGTACTAACGTATATATGCAATTGTAATAAACTTAATGCTAGGTGTATTAACTAATCATAATAAAATTATATAGCATTAGATGTATATAGGACTATATTTATTTCTTGACTGTTAGAATATCTTATTTCATACTTGCATGTTATGCTTAAATAATACTTTACTACTATTAGTTAATAATAATAATAATAATAATAATAATAATAATAATAATAATAATAATAATAATAATAATAATAATAATAATAGTGATAGTTTTAGAGGTACGACGTTCATTATTAGAGACTTTTGGTCTTAGCCTGTAAAATCTATCTCCTGTTGCTCCTATATAAATATTCTGCATAGATATCTTTTATTACTGTCAATAATATTAGTAGTTATATTTAGAGACTATTTAAAGAAAATGTGAATGAAAAATGAGAAAAACAAAAAGGGAGAGGCAGATATAGGTTTTCTAGTACAGAGATGCCATGTAAACATTTCCTCCATGAAAGAAGGAAAAGTTAGAGGAATGAACGAAGGAAAATGTAATCCTAAAATGGAAACAACAATTAGCAAAAGATCAAAACTAAACACATGTCTAAGAATGTAGCATCACACGCATCTCCTATAAAAAATAAACAAAAATTTAATCATAAGTATAGAAAAACTCGAAATGAAATTCCGCGGGAAGCATTAGGAACTTTAAAATTTAAAAACAACAAATCATGAAATTTTCCATTACACTATTGATGATTTCCGTTGAATGGATACATTATGACAGGAGTACAATGATTGAAACTCGAAGAAAATTGGATTGTTGATTATTATGGTTGTATTTTAGATTATTCCCGTACAAACTATATTTCTGTACCACTAAATAGAGTCCCTATCCTTGACAAAAGTGTCAAAAGACCAAATTTCTTTTAATATGCACAATTAAAATAATTCAAAACGAAACTGTAAATGGCAATGCATATATTCAGCATCATGAAAACAGAAAACGAAATGGAATTGTAGCAGTAAGAGGAGGGCAACCAAATTCAATAAAAATATGATACCATGGGAAGAACCAAAAGTTACATAACCAAATTTACAAAGAGAACATGCACTTTCTGCTTTTGCTACTTGACAAAAAAAGGAGAAGAGAGATTCCCAAAAAAAAAAAAAAAAAAAGCAATAATTTGCAATGACAATTCTTTTAGAAATATATGATTTATATAGGTGGAGGAACACATAAAACAATGCCATAGCTCATACATTACACATTGGGGGTTATGAAAATGAATTTAAGATATGAGAGTCATGGAAGTTAAATTATATAATTAAGTTATGGACGTTTTCTAAAATAAAGAATAGAAATGAATGGATTAGCAATAATTGACACATTTATTATTGCAATGAGAAGAATCGGCAAGTATGGAAGAAGACCAAGCAAAAGGGGATGATTTTGAGGCTAAATAAGAGAAAAATGTCAAAAATTTGAGAAAAAAGACAAATACCAATGCTGGCCATAGAGAGGTGCCAAGTCATCTTTTCAAGGCCCTCAATTATATTATATATAGATTCCATTATCGGGGACCATTTGACCCTATAAACTATTAATTGAACTTAATAAAATGATGTCTAATATTCAAAGTTTTACCGTTAAAACATATTCAAACACACGTAATAAACTCAAATAATGCATTAAGATCATTACCTGAATATTTCAGAGTAAAAATTCTATTATTTTCCCGGCTCTTTTCTCATTTTCTGGCATTTTTTTTCATTTCTGTGCATTTTCTCCTGCTCCTGCTTCTGAATCATTTTTTGTTTTCTGTTTCTGCTAAGAACAATCGAACTTCGCATATATGCTAAGTGCATATGCCCACCGCCTAACTTTTTAATTTCTTTTGTCTTTTCCTTTTTTTATATATTTTCTTTTCACGACAAAAATTAAAACGGTATCATATGATATTCGAAATAATTCCAACTTTTGTATATAAGTTGTACAAAATATATGTAACATACTCGCGAAGGCGGATCTCAAATCGGACTCCCGAAACTCAATATGCAAATTAAATGGAAAAAGATCAAATTATTTAACGTTCGGCATTTTAGCGGAAACTAGCCGAACAACATCGAAATTCACTTTCGAACGTTCATAAAAGTCACAAATAATCATACGAACCTAACGATGCTTTCGAATTTCGAATCGGAGCTCATTCGCCAAAACCGAACTCGAAATTTTTTTTTTTAATATATATCGACAATAAAAACTGAAACCTTCTTCCGATGCCTACCAAACGAGGTCTGATTTAGCTCAAATTTTACAGACATGTCCTAATAGATATTACGACTATTTTAAAATTATCGGCACGCCAATCGGAGTCCTAACTTCCGAAACGACTCACCGAGGTCGTTTAATTCTCCTCCACTTAAACTCTCGTTCGTTCTCAAACGAGCCAAAGTGTAAAGCAAGATTCACGCATATAACAAGAGAACTTACACGACCTTCATAAGCTACTCCACGGGCATTATCTCCTGATTACATGATCAGAATTATAATACGAACACCGAACTCTTGGAATAAAACATATCTGGATAATATGATGACACCATTTCCCAGCTTATTCTGAATAAGCTGATCCTTCCTCGATCACGAGAAAAGAGTTTTACATTTTCGAAACAAAGATATACGAAACTCTGAATAAGTTAACATGATTCAGTCGATAATCACCTCTTCGATATACTTTTCGATATAGAACAGGTCGATGGAACTAAGAATTAGCTCACGCTTGATGCACTAGGGGAGCTTTTGAAGTACCTTGTCATTACACACTATTAAAAATTTGATGCTAGCTATATTATTTTTACGAACGCACTATGCAACATCTCAGTTGATGTTAGTGTTGTTCCGCAAGCTGCTTGTGGGAATGTAGTTACTCATATCCTAATGTATGTCAAAGGTTCATCTGAATAGGGTCTATCATATAAGGATAACGATCATGCAAATACTACTGGATAGCATGATGCAGACCAGAAATGATATTCAAACTGAACATCTACTTCAGGTATTGTCTTTGAATTGGAAATATTATGATTTGAAAAAGTAAAAATAAAGGAGACATGTAGTTGGACCATGAGCTGAGGCAGAATATTAGCAACAAAGTTGATTACATGAGCATTTACAACGCTAAAGTAACTTCTCAAAGAGTTGAGGTGTGAAGAAGATATGCCAGTGATGGATGGACGATAAGCTGCACTATACCTTTAACTCAAAATTTTCATGAAGTAAAACAACGTCAGTATGAGGATCCAGTTCTAGTTAAATACAGACAGATAGCCAGAAGAAAATTCGGAGTCACCATACAGGGTTACTACTGACGGTGTTCTCATGTAATAATATAGACTTTGTGTTCCTGATGTTGCAGATTTACGTGAACAGATTATGATAGAGGCACATTATTTCAAATACACTGTTCATCCAGGTTCGACTAAGATGTACTATGATCTTAAGAAGATTTATTGGTGGGACGGAATGAAGTGTGACATAGTAGAATTTGTGGCTCAATGTTCTAATTTCCAGCAAGTTAAAGTCGTGTCATCTTTCCAGACTTTATGCTTTCAGCAGATAGGTACGTATATATATGATCAGGTTGCCAGCTTATCTCTGGCATTAATAGATTAATAATGGGTTTAGGAATGATCGACACTCATTGTAGGTTTCTACCGTGGCCCTAAGTTGGGTCGTGACAAAAGTGGTATCAACGCCTTAGAGATTTAGTATTACCATTCAGTATTTGGAGGAAGACTCATTCAATTAAAGCACAAACTCATGCTGCTATTTGAATAGGAATAACCATCCCCACACAGTCTGTTGGACTAAAGAAGATTTAGCTAAAAGTTTAACGTAGGCAGACCTAAGCTACCAATTACCCTTTCGAGTTTCCAAACAGCTGCAACTCTCGAGTTACAACTCCATACATTTTCTATAAGCACCCCCGCCTGAAGGATCAAATCAAAGGTTAAATGATGCCTGGATCATTACCCTTAGTAGCCTTGAAAAATAATAATATGCTTACCCGGCTACAATAACATGTACTCTGGCTCAACACCGGGAGCATCACAAGCGGCTACCAACTGCCTAAGCTCACTAGTGCCGGATGAAGAAAAAATGGAAATGGACCGAGGATAGAAATAATTAGAGCTTCAGGAAGCTCATCTTCTTATTTGCTTGGCTACCAAAGCTAGACTACTTACGAGTCAAAGTACCCCAAGAATCGCAATTAAAGAAACAAATATTAAATGAGCTTTATGGAACAACATCCATGCCAATTTGACCTCCCAATAAGAAGGAAACTTTGACAATTTACCAGAAACCCTTTTATAACCCAGACAAGCTCTTAGGATAACATGACTTTACTAGCGTTTTGAACCAAGAGGAGATACGTAGATCGAATATTACTTACTAATCACTTTACACTGGAAGAAACGATAACACTTGCTGATGGTGAAGAATTAGGATCCCATTATCGTACCAATACGAAATTTCGAGAAGAGAGGTAAACTGATTTGACATAATAACAGAAGGTGGAACAACAAGATGCTAGGCAGACAATACCAACACTTACTGCCAAATCTCTCACATTTAAACCAAATCAACTAGGAGGATCTCAAAAATGCTAGGAATAAATCATACAAGAAGCTCACCACTCTTATCGCAATCGATTCTTAATAAAAACGACATCCAAAAAAACCATGGAAACATGATAAGACAACCATTTCCAAATCGATCGGAAGAATCAAAGCTTACACATATGTAAGTAAGGAAGAAATACTTGGGTCTACTACATCAGATGCCTCAGCATCCTGCCAGACTAGCAGTTCATAGAACTACCTCTGCAGCTAAACTGAGCCGCTACCCTGATAATTATTTCCATAAGAACCACAACCACCACGCTCTCGAACTCTATTGGATAGTGGCATTTCTCTGGTTGATTAAGATTTAAATGAAATTCCCTACGACTGTGCAGATGCCTGATGACAAGAGAAAAGACGACTGCCTACTCGTCGGAGTAAGGGTAAACTCCTCAAAGGATAACCAGACTCACGACAATGATAACACCTTTTCAGTGACAATGGAAGCTGGATAGGTTGTTGATAGCTATAAAGAGAAAAACTGGGTCTGATTTTGACGAACTACTGGCGCACTCTAAGAATCGCGTGACACACAATGAGATAACCTGGAAGGTGACCTCGCAAAATTATCAGAATCCTTACCTCTAAATGAGGTACCATGGTTGCCCACTAGGGCCACGAGATCTCTTGCTCTCCCGCTCTAACTTATGGTATGCATAATACCTCTGAGCAATGTCAACAACGACATCAGATAAATTCTCATCCTCAATTTCTCGAGCCATCTGGGACCTCAAGGAAGGAGAAAGGTCACCAATAAATCTTTGAATCTCTCGAAAGGCTCATGGACTAGTTCTAATGCATATTCAGCCATTCTATAGAATTTAATCTCATATTTTGAAACCAACAGGCTAACCGACAGGCTACCCTGTCCAATCCACTCGAACTAGCAACACTTTTTATCTCGCTCGCTACTCGAAAGGAACTTTTCCACGAATCTAGAAGAAAAATTGAACCAAGTTAGCTAATAAGAGAGCGGCCCACCAATTCAAGGCTGGACCCTGAAACTGGAAAGAAGAATAATCAACATCATACCACTCGATATAATCAAGAGCCTGAAGGATATGCTGACATTATTTTATTTTAAAAATTTACGCAGGGATTATCTTATGCGTGGCTTAAGAATATCGGAAGGTTCAATTGGGTAAAATAATACAGCCTTTTCAGATACTCGGACCGAGCCAATACTCGGGCTAGATAACCAGCCAGAATAACTAGAGGCACAATATATGCTGCCTCCGGAACATAGTTTACTGCGGCAATATTAAGAACTAGAATAGAAGCTCCCTGAGACTGAACATCTGCATTTGCGGCAACCTGATAAGCTGCCTAGCGAATAATAGGTTATTGTGGTATCTGCGTCGCCAAGATTCTCGTAAAAGCATCATAGAGAGCCAAGAGAACCACAATGCCTTGCTCCCTTGCCCATCGCGAGCTCGTGCATCTGGAACCTCCGTAACTAGATCGTCAGCACGATCAAAACTCTCGGGCTTCGTCAGTGCTAGCCCCAGGCTAGACTGCTTCATCTTGAACTCATACCGTTTGCTGATTCGTCTCACGAGAGTTCACAATTACCACGAAGGGATTAAAGAAAAATACTTTTGCATCCTAGACCGACGCACGATCAGAAAAGAAGCAAGTGAAACTTCCAAAATGCCATCATAGCCTTTCGTAGATAAGCACGGACATCTACGTACCTATCAGCGAGACTCTACTAGACACTTTCTTAATCTGGATAGACTCTAAACCAGGCTCTGATACCAATTGGGTCATTATTGCATATACTTCCTGGTAATCGATGAGAATCCCGAGCCGGTGAAGAGTCATTATTGCATATACTTCCCGGTAATCGATGAGAGTCCCGAGCCGGTGAAGGGTCATCATTGCATCTACTTCCCGGTAACCGATGAGAGTCTCGAGCCGGTGAAGGGTCATCATTGCATATACTTCCCGGTAATCGATGAGAGTCCCGAGCTGGTGAAGGATCATTATTGCATATATCTCCTGGTAGACGATGAGAGTCCCGCGCCGGAGATAGGTATCAGGCATATGTGACTGCATTTCATCGTACCCCATTCATCCCATCTCATTTCACCGCATACTTACTATTGTGTGTATTGTGTTGTTTTTATGTATGCGGTATGTATACTATGTTATGGACATATCCCAGTTTGCCTATATATTTCTGGCTCGTATTCAGGGTTGCAGGGGATCGGGGTGCACGCCGCAACGGTATAAATATATGGATCGAGTTGCACACCGCGACGGTATAAATATATGGATTGGGTTGCACGCCGCAACAGGATGAATATATGGATCGGGTTGTACGCCGCAACAGGATGTATTTCTGATTGTTGATATGTTTGAGATACCTATATGTTCTGGCTATCTTATGTTCCTGGTTGTTAATGAATTTATGATTCCATACGTGTTTCCAGTTATTATCTGGCTCTGTCTTTTCATAATTTAAATAAGAGGAATTTGGTTTATCTGTTTCTTTTCTCCATGGCTAGCTATCCTATTCTTTGAGGTGGCTAGTCTGCCCCGCTTATTGAGTCCTTTTGACTCACCCTTGTTTGTTGTTTGTTTCTTGTCTATTTATTTCGTTTCGGAAGGTTCGCTCCAGGATTGAGTTCGCCACGTTGTTCAGGAGCGAAGACGACTTCAGCTGTCAGGGTGAGCCAGCTTTTATTCTGGATGGCCACCAGTTTTATATTTATTATTTCAGTTGCATTTTTCTCCCTTCATGAGGTATTTGACTTCTTCTGTACTCTTAGATGTCTACTCTGGATAGCCCTAAACCTAGTATGTTGGGTAGTCAGCTGTAATTTCTGTTGTACAGCTTAGAGGTATCAGTATGTCCGTGGTTTTTCTAAGTCTTGTTATTATTTATAAATTGAATTATATTTATTTTCCTAATTTAATTGGTAAGAGTTCGCCCGACGGATCTTGGGGAGTATGTCGGGTGCCCGCACGGCCTAGCCAGATTCCGGGTCGTGTCAACGATCAATGCCCTTTGCTACCACTCAGTCTCCGTTGGTCAGCTGCCTGCCTTTGAAATTTGATTTATAAAGGAAAAAAGAAGAAAAAAAGAAGATACACGTGTGCTAGTGTTAGATGCAACGTAGATACTGTGAAGAAGGAAAAAAGAAGTAAAGAAGAACTAAATAAAATAATATATATATATATATATATATATATATATATATATATATATATATATATATTAGTTGTTGAACCCCAAAAAATATATAAATATAAGTTTCAGGAGTATTTTCAACAAAATGAGACTCCAAAGGGCTTCTTTGGAGTCGCCACCTAAAAGAAAAATAAGTTTCAGAGATTCAAGGTAACTGGTTCTTCTATTTCCGAAAGAATGTCTTTTTTTTATTAAAGAGCACTTTCGAAAATCCACCTAAAGGATAGTTAATCCAGTGGTTTTCAAAAATTTTAATAAAATAAATAACTTAAAAATTTTAAAGAAAATATAGGAAAAAAGAAATAAATAAGAAGTAAATAAATAGATGAGTAAATAAATAAATAAATAAATAATTAAATATTTAATTAAATAAGCAAATAGATAAATAGATAAATAAATACAAAAGGTACAATTTTAATTGGATTTTATTTGCAATTATTACTTAACCCCGGTTCTTAAAATTCATAAATTAAGTAGCAAATCTAAAGAACAATAATAAAGCAATCACAAAACAGTTTTAATCAATTTATAGCAATTCTATCCTACAGGGCTCTGAATCTGGTCTACGGGGATCCTAAAGATGGATTCTTAAGGAGCGGAAAAAGAGAGAGTAGAGAAGGTAGAACTCGAAATGCAAACTCATAACTGAGCCTTGATAGCGATGCATTTAAAGCAAATGATGACCCAAGCGGCTCCAATGCCAATTAACCAATCCCGATTGAGTTTTACCAAACTCGATCCCAAATGTTCATGCCAAAGTAGAGATAAGGAGGAAAAAGATTAGTATCTAATAGCAGAATTCGTGACAGGGGCAAATTAATTACAATCATATTGACTAACAAACCAAGACAATCCCAAGCAAATACTGACATCAATATGAACTAAGGTTAGTTGACAAGGACTTCATGCACAAACATGAACTAAAGCATCAAACAACATGGATACAGACTTACTGCCTTACATACTTGAACCTAGAGATGAACTTCGATATTAAGGCTCAACAGAAGAAGAGGAAAGGAAGAGAAGGTTATGAAGCATAACCCACAGGGCAACCTTAAATGAAATGAAACATAGACAGAAACCTAAAGCTACAGGACTCACTTGATTCAGGGAATGAACTTGATCCCTCATTACTTTGATGGAAAAACCAGACAACTATATCTCATTAGCTGCAGCAGCTAGAAATAGACCTCTCACACATACTTACAAGCTATCTGCACAACACCCTCTCTACACTCACACACCTACTCAGCCTCCAGAACTCCCTGAAAAACTCCAGGAACCAAACTCAAACTCCTACACTATAGAGACCCCTCTCATACCTACTACTACAACTGCTATTACCTGCACAAACACATCAAAACAAAACCCAACCATACTTCCCTAAACCAACCAAATATAGAACAGATCCAATACCTCACACACTGGTAATAAAACTCAACCTGACTTTCTTTCATAACGTGCAACTCCTTACCAACTCAGCAACAACACCTGACTACCTCTTATGCAAAACCTAGACTCCTTCTACAATACCAAAACAGCCCCAAAAATGTAAGAACCAAAAAACAATAAATTAGAAACAACCTCCCCACACTTCTGCAGAAACTAGGACAAACAGCCCTGAATACATACTATTACTCCTACACACAGAGCTAACTTAAACCACTAGGAACTTCATAGAACCTGGACCAAAATAGCCCCCACACTTCTGCACCATCTCACAGACAAACACCTTCACACACCCTCCTAACAGACCCCTGAACCTGCAGCATAACAACATACCCAGCCCATATAGCTGCACATATACCTGAAACATCCTCCTCACCAGACATCCTAAGCTCCTCTACACTTCAATAAACACCTAAAACAACCCTGCACTTCCTCATTAAACTGCAGCATGCACTTAACTCCTGAACACAGACACATCAGCATACACAAACATACCAGCACACAAAAACAGACCCTATACATTCACGCATACAACTTTAGACCCTCTCTGCTTAGACCCTCTCTGGTCTAAACAGACTTTACATCAGGTCTGAGATAGTCTGTTTACACCTTCAACTCCCTCTCAGGCCTGAAACCACTTCAAGAACCACACCAGACTATCTCAGACCTGATGCTACCTCAAACTCCTCAACATTCAAAAGGAAACAACAATGGACATTTTTACACTTTATCATATATAAAGACTCAAACTTTATCAAGAAAACAAACAATCCAATTTTTCATAAAATGTTGCTAGCTTCAACCACATGTAAAGTCGCTAACTTTTAGAGGAAAAAAATAACTTTATTTAAAGCTTACCAATAACCTGTTTTAGCCACTTCAGATTCATACACAATCAGGGAAAAGCAATTTACTTTGAAGCTTTGGAATCAACTCATTACACACATAAATATACAGTTATAATCTTTGGACTTTCAGACAAGATTACCAAGTTCATAGGCTAAACTTTAGCCTAAAATGCAGAACCAAAATATTAAGGAAGAGAACATGAATGCTACCTGCTTTGGTGCAGTAAAAAAGGGCTTGGAATGTGAAGCCGTGCACTCGAACTAAACGATGACTCATGCAAGGTTGGCAACTCATATGACGAAGCGACGACACAAAATACTTTAACAAGAATCAGAAACTACCTAATATTAACAGAGATCTCATTTTTTAAAATGTGCTAGTTTTTTTTTTTTAAAAAAAAAAAACTACTATTGCTGCTCCCTTTTTTTTCCACCATCAAAATGAAACCAAAAGAGAGATGAAATACCAGAATTTAGGGTTTTTCTCCCATTAGAAAAAATCAATTTTAACCCTCCTCCTTTTTTGCTTTTCCCTTTTGAAACTAGGATTAAAATAGTATAATCCTTTGGGATCGTACTAATTTCACCCTGATTTTCAAGGGAATATGGTCGTTTGAATTGATTCACGGCTCGGATGATATTCTCGTTCCTAATGGACGATTAAGATGTGAGCCAGATAGCTTTGTACGAAAAGGTGATAGGAAAAACGTGGGGGGACCAGTGAGTACGAATTTCTTGGACTGATTTGGTTGATTTTGGGGGGAATTTAAAAGGGGATTGGGTTCTAGGGTTAGAAGTCACGGGTTAGGGGAAAAGGGGATTGACTATTGGGTTTTCCGATAAGGGGTATAGTGTATATGATGTATTTTTTGCTTGAATAGAACAAAAGGGATGATGGCATTGCAAAATTGGCCCCCTTTTAGGATAAGTTAAGTGAAATTGGGGTTTTGCGCGGGGTGGGCTAAATTAGAGGCTGGGTATTGCAAATTTATCCTATTTTTGAATGAATTAGAAAATTTAGGAATTGCATGGGTAGTTTGATTTAAATGCTGCATCGCAATTTTAGCCTTCTTACACAAAATTATTAATTTGACTAAAATTATCAATTAGCCTATTTTAAAAGACCTTATTTAAAATAATTAGACATTAATTCGAAAATTTCAGGACAAAATTGGGTGTCAACAGCTGCCCCTCTTTACCCAAAAAGGATGAAAGAGTTTTCAGGGTAAAGAAGGTGACAGGAAACCAATTTTGTCGCGATAAAGCCAAGGACTTCGATACCGCGAACCAAAGTGCGAGGCTTATGGACATGGCTGAACTCCAAAAAGTCAAGGTGCATAGCGGTCTATTCAAGAATAGGGAGTATAGAATAAGGAGTTTGCAAGACAAAAGAGAATCTGCTGGAACTACGGACAAGGATATTTTACTCAATTCCCCTCTTACTACTTAAAAAAGCGGAAAAAAATAAAATTCCATCAGTGTTTTTTCCGAGTTTCCTGCATATCTCAGGCTGTAAGAGAATCAGGTCATATGTGGTTCTACGACATTTAGATACGAGGACTAGCACGATTGATAGAAAAAGACGCACGAATAGGAAAGAAACCAAAGTGACACCCTAATCCAAAATAGAAGATTAGGATAGACTTGCTTGTTCGAGTGCGATTCTTCAGATCCTCGTTGACGAGTCTAGCTCATATCAACTATTGTCCCAGTTCACTACCAAGAAAAAGTTCCACGTTTTGCTCCATATGCTGCTGTGGTGCTGCTAAAATTCTGTAACAATCTCAACAAACGGTAAGCGAGCAACTGCTAATGAACTTTGATAATTAGGATAAGGAATAAAATAAAGTGATAACATAGAACTGTAAATGCGGATTGCGATATCATCGATGAGTTCCTCCTTTAATCAACTGACGAGGCGCTCCGCCTGGGGAACCTTTTAAGCTAATTATTATTCTGAAACAATAAAGTAAGACAATAAGTAAAGCGGGTACAAATTGCAGAATACAAGGCTATTACAAAATAAGTTGAGTAACGAGACACAATGCCTCAAGTTGACTTGTCTAATTCTATCATCTTTCCAAACATGCAGATATTGCAAGAAAACCAACCCGCGAGACATACCAAACTTGGTATCCCTTAGTTGATTTGTCTATTCTATAGTTTTTTTTTCAAAGACAACATGCGGATATTGCGAGACAACCAACTAGTGAGACATACCGAAAGTGGTGTCTCATGTCGACTTGTCTATTTCCATCATCTATTTCAGATATATCATGCTAATATTGCGAGACAACCAACTAGCGAGACACTCCGAAAGTGGTGCCTCGAGTCGACTTGTCTATTTCTATCATTTACTTCAAATATATCATGCCAATATTGCGAGACAACCAACTAGCGAGACACTCCGAAAGCGGTGCCTCAAGTCGACTCTTCTATTTCTAATCTATTCAAATATATTACACGGTTATTGCGAGACAACCAACTAGCGAGGCACTCTGAAAGCGGTGCCTCAAGTCGGCTTGTCTATTTATATCATCTATTTCAAATATATTAGGCGGATATTGCGAGACAACCAACTAGCGAGACACTCCGAAAGCGGTGCTTCAAGTCGGCTTGTCAAAATCCTGATTCAAAGCAGGCTTCAGAATAACGTTTATTTTGAAATATGAGCCATAAAGCTAGCAATGCCCGCATGTTCAGCAACAAAACATGATAAGCATAACACTTTTAATCATGAAGAGGCAGTTTGCAACGCGGTCTTGGACTATGCTCCAATCACTTGATAAAATAAATGAGACATCCGGTCATGAAGTATCCAATGTCTCAATATAACTTGAAAGAGTCCTGCATATCCTATTTGTGGGTGGAAGGACTCGAGATATCCTATTTGTGGGTGGAAGGACTCAAATATCCTATTTGTGGGTGGAAGAACCCAAAGTATCCTATTTATGGGTGGAAGGATCCAAATATCCTATTTGTAGGTAGAAGGACCTGAAGTATCCTATTTGTGGGTGGAAGGACCCAAAGTATCCTATTTGTGGGTGGAAGGACCCAAAATATCCTCATTGTGGGTGGAAGGACCCAAAGATATCCTATTCATGGGTGGAATGACCCAAAGTATCCTATTTGTGGGTGGAAGAACTCGAAGATATCCAATTTGTGGGTAGAAGGACCCGAAGATATCCTATTTGTGGGTAGAAGGACCCGAGATATCCTATTTATGAGAGGAAAGACCGGCGATATCCTATTTGTGGGTGGAAGGACCCGAAATATCTTATTTGTGGGTGGAAGGACCTGAGATATCCTATTTATGGGTGGAAGGACCCGAGATATGCTATTTGTTGGTGGAAGGACCCGAAAATATCCTATTTGTGGGTGGAAGGACCCGAGATATCCTATTTGTGGGTTGAAGGACCCAAAGTATCCTATTTGTGGGTGGAAGGACCCGAATATTCTATTTGTGGGTGGAAGGACCCGAATATCCTATTTATGGGTGGAAGGACCCAAAGTATGCTATTTGTTGGTAGAAGGACCCAAAGTATCCTATTTGTGGGTGGAGGGACCCGAAATATCCTATTTATGGGTGGAAGGACCCAAAGTATCCTATTTGTGGGTGGAAGAACCCGAAGCATCCTATTTGTGGGTGGAAGGACCCGAATATCCTATTTGTGGGTAGATAAACCCTATATCTTGTAAAATCTGAGGTCGTCTGGCTTGTGTTGGTGATGCTGCAACGTTTTGAATACCATAATTGATCCATATTGAATCTGATACTTGATTGCTACATATTCAAAGTAAAAGTGTTGGTAATATACCAATAATCAAGCACAAGCTAAACTTACAAAGAGAGAAATAGAGTTGTTCTGCAATGCGATGAGGCAAATATTCTTTGAAGAACTAATAGTTGCGAGTTCTTATGATTTTGCTGCTTGAGCTTCATGCATTCAAATAAAAATCGTAAGTACTATAAAATTTCTAGGAAGTCGCGACACTCTGCATTGCTCCTTCCACCTTGATGGTGAACTTTGCGGTAAATGCAAAATTTGCCCCTGTTTAATCAAAGAACAATTGTTAGTTTTTGATCAAATAACGGTTGGCTTGTTTGAACACCTAATTTTGGCTTCAAATTTGCATTTTGGCTTGCATGGCGATCAAATGTGTTGTTGCTGCGAAAATCTGACATTCTTGAAACTCTTCTCTTTGCACAAGATAAACCATCTATAACTGCTTGGCTTATTTGGAGAAAATAGAACTTCATTGATTTTGGGTCTAAACCTAATAAGGGTAGAAACATCAAGTAGTTCATTACAACTAGGATGAATAAAATTGTGACAGAATAGTAAAACATAAGATAGTTGGCAATGAAATGTCATTTCAAGCTGCAAAATGCGGTCCTTTCAGTCTTCTTAACTTGCCAACCGCTTCTTCTTTGAATATCTTGGGGCTGATGCCTCTCCTTTCACAAAAATTGTGTCTGCGGGTGGAATGCTGCAATAACCACTTAATGGATCTTCTTGTAGTATTATTTTGCCGCTATCAATCATGCTTTGAATCTTGTATCTTAAGCCACTGCATTCTTCAGTATCATGCCCTTGGACATTTGAATGATAAGTACAATGCTTTGACGGATCAAAGTGTGAAGGCAGATACTTAGGAATTGTTCCTTTCCTTGGTTGCAAAAGTCCTTCAGCTTGCAATTTCTCAAATATGCTTGTCACAGACTCATCTAGATGAGTGAATGTATCCGACTTCCTCTTCTTTGATGCCGGATAATCGGAATATGCTTGTTGAAACTGACTTTGAGAGCCTTGAATTTGAGGGTTTCTTCGATTGAGTGGTTACCAAAATAAACCAAAAGGGATTTTCCTGTTGCTATGCCTTTTTCTATCATTTTTCCCAGTTGGATCAATTCAGAGAAACTGCTTGCATTATTGACGACCATTTGGCCATAGTATATGCCTTCTTGCATGTCAATGAAAGCTGCTATTAGCTTATCCTCAGGCAAGGGCGGATGCATCTTAGAAGCCTCTAACCTCCACCTCATAGCATATTTTGCAAAAGACTCATGAGACATCCTCTTAATGATGCACATATCAATCACATCAGGATTTCGTACTATGTTGAACTTGTATTGTTCCACGAAGTCATGAGCCATATCCTCCCATGTGTGCCATTTATCAAAATCTTGTTTGGTATACCATGCAAGTGTCATTCCTGATAAACTTTGAATGAACAATGTCATCCGCAAAGCTTCATTCTTGCCAATTCCAATCAATCTGCTGCAATAGTCTTTCAAATGAGTATAGAGGTTCCCCTTTCCATCGAAAGTGTTGAATTTTGGTATATTATACCCATATGGAAGTTAAATGTCCGGGAGAATGCATATGTCTTCATAACATAAACTCTGAATGTTCTTAGAGTGCAACTCATCTCCAATGACCTTGTGCAAATTGCGGGTTCGTCTCTCCATGCTATGCAAATCAGTTGCCTCAACCTCCTTCCCAGGCAATTCTTGTGGAGACACTATCATTTGATTTGATTGACTTCCCACAAAAGGTATAGTAATAAAAGGCGGTTGGCATAAGGTTGTAGCTGGCCACGCATTTGGACTGGTAAGATATTCTTGTGGGATTTATGGATATATGGTGTGTATAGGCATTGAGTAATGAAGCATGGTTAAGTAAGGTAAATTAGAGGTAAAACTTGTATTTGGAAAAGATTTGCTGGTGTTTACAGATTTGACAATCCTATTTGATGCAAGCCAAATCCGAAGACAAGCAAGCAATTGGAAACGACGAGATGACGATGCGGAAACAATAAAGATAAGAGGCGGAAGCAACACAGTATCTAAGATAAGAAATAAGGGATGAGGGAGAACAGAAATAGAAGAAAGAATGGATAATCCGAATCAAAACATGATTGATTATCCAAGGGAGAAAAGGAAACTTGAATCTAACAAGGATTCATACTAGGGATGAAATCCATTTGGTTCCAAGCCAAAAAAGGCATACACGAAGCCTCGGGCTTCCACAAGATTGGCTCGGCCAAATCATATTTCTATTTTCACAATATCATCAATCAACTTCACTGTGCTAATGAGCTATGCTAGGGGTTAATATAGACAATGTAAAGGGCAAAATAGTAAAACGGTCATAGGTGACCAATAAGATAAAGCCATGCAGGGCTGAGGTTCACTATGTGCTCGGACGCTCTAACACGTCAATGCTCGGTCGCGTCGCTCTTTGCCTCGACGTCATTCTTCTTTGATTCGGTTGGCTATCAATGCCTGGCGTCGAAGTGAAGTGTCCGGTTGCTTTCTTGATTCGAAAACATGAGCTCGAACTTGAACTCGAACGCTCTTCCTTCGGTTGGTTTTTTGTTCTGCATCGACGTTGAGTATTCGGCTGTTTTTAGCTTTGGGCTCGAGCTTGACATTTCTTCCCTCGGACTCAAGCTTGATCGTGGATCTTCCATAAGTTGTGTCCGGCCTCATAGCTTCCGAAGCTAGCATCGGTGACTTGTTGTCTGCTCGGTGGATTTCCATCGTTGTTGCACGATGAGGCAATCTTCAGTATATTCCATTCCAGCCACACTATTCGATCGTGGGCGTCATGTGACTCCTCGGTGGACTGCCTTGATGAATCGAACAGGTAAGCCTGGTTCATATTGCATCACTATTCCTTTGGACCACATGCTCTTCAACATTATCATTCTGCGCTTGCAAGATACCCATACCAGAACTGGTTGCCGGAAGCTGCTTTGCCATGTTATTTCGTCCTTGATGCAGATTCTCAGCTATTTCACTGTTCAATGCTTGCCAACCTTTAACAAATGAATTATACACATTGAACAAAATAAGTCAATACGTAAAATGGAAATGCATGCATAAGATTTTAAGTATAAAAAATAGGCCATTAGGCCGAATGGATGGCACCAAAATCCCGACTCGATAGGGAAATAAATATTTAAGGGTGCAAAATTTTAAGGACCGACAAAATTTGATCTTTCAAGACATGAATTGAGAAAAACAACTTTGAAAGTTTTTACTAAATCAATATGCGTGCTAGTCCATTTTGGCACAATTTGCTAAAATGGTCGGCTTATTTTGAACATCAATGCTTCGCTCGACTATCAATTCTTGCTTTCAAAATAACAATCTGTGCCAATTCTTGAAAAACTACTTCTGATAGTGACTAAATCAACATTTCAGCTTGCTTTGCAAAACTGCCCCAGTTATGACTTTCAATACTTCAAATTGCTTTGCAAAAGCTGCTCCACTTATGGGTTTCAATACTTCAAATTGCTTTACAAGAGTTGTCACAGTTGCAATCTCTCACGTCTTCTACTTGCTTTACAAAATTTTCCCCTGCTTCCATCTTTGGGAAAACTAAAATTTAAATACTAAAGGCTCGAGCCCGATATAGGCGCCTACATATTTTGCCGTGGGAATCAGACTGTGTGTAGTTCTGTTTTTCCAAGCTTGCTACAGTTCTTCGAGCCTGCTAACCTTGTCTTGGTTGGATTCATCATTCTTAGTCAAGTCAATCACAGTATTTTGGCGAGCCATAGGTCCTCTTTTGATGTTCAAAATAATTAACCTTTTAGCAACGCATACCGAATTTGATAAAAATTTATTAAAGATGAAACTGACTGGTCAACTTATTGCAAAATAGAGAAATTGAGACCGGACTGAAAAGACCCAAAAATTTTAAGCAAGACACTCATTTTGTTAAAGCAAACCAAATGCGAAAACTCTTGTTTAATTCTGAAGTTATTTTCAAAAAGGATAACTTGTGAATACTTTAAAATTTGACGCTAAACAATATTTTGCAAAATAACGAGACCGGAATTAAAATAAATAAAATAAATTTGAAAGACGTTTCAAAAATAATAATATGCATGCATTCAATAATAGATGAATAAATGACGTTATATAAATCAGTTAACTTCTACAAAATGGACTGAAGTGTCATAAGGTTAATCTTACAATACCGCCGAACAAATTCAGTTACAGCGCAATAAGTGCCAATAAATTTCAGGCAAGTAGCACATATTTAGCAAGTAATTGCATATTAGGCAAATAAGTTGACATGCGGCAAACATAGGTAATTGAGCGTAAATAAAATGCAAACACATCCTACCCTGTAAGGTGCCTCTTTGTGCCAGAGGTAAGCCTAATCGATAAATAAGTGGTGACGAAAAATAGTCACAGCCAGTTTTGAGCCATTCAAATTTAGAGTAAGCAATAAATAATAAAAATAATTGATAAAAATGCAAAACTGTCTTTCATAAATAACATCTTTCTTTTTTCTTTTATTTTTTCTTTTTCTTTTTTTCTTTTCTTTTCTTTTCAATACACCATTCTTGAAAATGTAATATAATAAAGACAAAATTGAAATACATTTGATAAAATGAAACTGCAAGCTTTGTTGAATACTGCATCATGCTGAAGTGGATGTATTGCTATGACCGGATCTACTCTTGACTGATTTATCTTATTTGTCATATCTGCGTCTGCAAAAATCAACTCTTTCTGGTAGACTGGTATTAAGCTTTGATAATCTCTAATCAATGCAAAATATTCTGGTGTACAGCTTTGGTATACAGCTTTGACATACCATTGACACTTCTTCTTCCGGTTGCAAGTTTTTCCAATCAGTGAGAATTATTTCTCTGCCTTGACACTTAAGCTCTGTTATCCCAATTATTCTCCCTAAAGTTGGTGTCAACTCGAAATTCTTAAACACAGCTCGTGCTGAGCACCCAAGAATGGATAAGAGCTGGAAAAAAATCAATATTTGTAGGGACTTGAAGCAAATCAACCAATCTACCCAACTTTTCCCGGGACTGCAATTCTGTCTTGTTCACAAAAATTCTACACCATGATCTCAACTTCTCTGTGGATTTCTATGACCATGTCGATTCTGCTAAATTCTTCCATTTTCTAACCTAAAAGACAAAAGAGACAAAATTCTAAATCTGATTATGCTCAAAACTTGGCCCGGACTGAGGATTCATTATCACATAGCACAAAATATGCATTGTCGTTAGGTTTCAAGAACCTGTTGAGGTAAGGGCGGGTTTCTAACTATGGAGGCGGTACCAAGAACCGGGTCCAGACTAAGGTGTAAATGCATGCATGCTCGTAAAGCTCCGTCTAAAAGTGGGTTAACGGTTGAGGCATAACAGATGAGTGGCAAGCAGCCTCGTAATCGAATTACTCCCACGACAACCGCTGGTATACCAACTCTTCATAGGGTTCTTTAGTGGAAGAAAGTGCGGGTGCGCATGGGCGCACTGAAACGATTTCGGTTAGTCGTTTTGAAAGTTAGGACTCCAATTGGCATGCCGATAATTTTAAAATATTCGTAAGGTCCATGAGACTTATCTGTAAAATTTGAGCTAAATCAGACCTCGTTTGGTAGGGATCGGAAGAAGGTTTCAGTTTTTATTGTCGATAAATATTAAAAAGAGATTTTCAAGCTCTGTTTTGGCGAATGAGCTCCGATTCGAAATTCAAAAGTGTTGTTTGGTTCGTATGATTATTTTTTACTTTTGTGATTTTTCGAAAGTGAATTTCGAGGTTGTTCGGCTAGTTTCCGCCAAAATGCCGAAAGTTAAATAACTTGACCTTTTTCTATTTAAATTTGCATATTGAGTTTCGGGAGTCCGATTTGAGATCCACCTTAGCAAGTGTGTTACATATAATTTGTATAACTTGTATGCAAAAGTTGAAATTATTTTGAATATCGTAGGGTACTGTTTTAATTTTCGTTAAGAAAAGAAAATACAAAACAAAAGAAAATAGAGAAAAGACAAAAAAGAAAAGACAAAAGACAAAGAAAATGGATAAGAAGGGTGGTGGCCCTTAATCCACAATAAATACAAGAACAGAAATGAGAAAAAAGGGCATAAAGCAAAAAACGTGAAGAGAGGAATGGTGTTAATCCATTATTTCAGTTTATTACGTGTATTTGAATATATTTTAACGGTAAAATTGGGATATTAGACATCATTTTAATAAGTTCAACTGATAGTTTAAAGGGTCAATTGGACCCTGATAATGGAATTGATTATATATTCGTACTCAGTGAGTTATGGGCAACATATAAATGTTATTTATTTAGGATTTGGTTATGTAACCTTAAACCCTTACGTAGGTCTGGCCTGTGTATTGCGTATGCGAATAGGTTATCAGGTTCCTAGCCGGATTACCCTAAGATGTGGGAAATGAACCCTTTAGCCTTATTTGATATAGTTTTCTGCTTATTGAATACAACAGGATCGTTTGGCAGTGAATCCAAAGGATAAAGCAGTTGTTGAGTAACTGTGCTAACTTTGTAACAAGGTAAGAGTTTGTTTCTATTTCTTTGGAGGCCCTTGGCCTTGTGGATATTCTACCACGAGTTTCTTACGTGTGTAGCTGCCGATAGGCGTACTCATTACGCTTTAGCTTTGAATTTATATTGTATATTATATGTTATAGCCTGTTGTTGGTATTGCATTGGGCATATGAGCATTGCACTCTGGTTTTGAGCATTGCGTACACTTCCCGGCTGGCGATGAGAGTCCCGCACCGGTAAAGGGTCATTATTGTATATACTTGACGGTAATCGATCAGAGTCCCGAGCTGGTGAAGGGTCATCATTGCATATACTTCCCGGTAATCGATGAGAGTCCCGAGCCCGTGAAGGATCATTATTGCATATACTTTCCGGTTGGCGATGAGAGTCTCACACCGCTGAAGGGTCATTACTGCATATACTTCCCGGTTGGCGATGAGAATCCTGCGCCGGTGAAGGATCATTATTGCATATACTTCCCGGTAATCGATGAGAGTCCCGAGCCGGTGAAGGGTCATCATTGTATATACTTCCCGATAATCGATGAGAGTCCCGAGCCGGTGAAGGGTCATCATTGCATATACTTCCAGGTAATCGATGAGAGTCCCGAGCCGGTGAAGGATCATTATTGCATATATCTCCTGGTAGAGGATGAGAGTCTCGCGCCGGAGATAGGTATCAGGAATATGGGACTGCATTGCATCGTACCGCATTCATCCCATCTCATTTATATGTGACTGCATTGCATCGTACTGCATTCATCCCATCTTATTGCACCGCATACTGACTATTGTGTGTATTGTGTTGTGTTTTATGTATGCGGTATGTATACTATATTGTGGACATATCTCAGTTTGCCTAAATATTTCTGGCTCATATTCTGGGTTGTGGGGATCGGGTTGCACGCCGCAATAGTATAAATATATGGATCGGGTTGCATGCTGCAACGGTATAAATATATGAATCGGGTTTCACGCCACAACGGTGTAAATATATGGATCGGGGTGCACGTCTGCACGTCGCAACAGTATAAATATATGAATCGGGTTGCACGCTGCAACTGGATGAATATATGGATCGGGTTGCACGCCGCAACAGGATGTATTTCTGATTGTTGATGTGTTCGGAATACCTATATGTTCAGGCTATCTTACGTTCCTAGTTATTGATGAGTTTGTCATTCCATACGTGTTTCTATTTATTATCTAGCTTTGCCTTTTCATAATTTAAATAAGAGGAATTTGGTTTATCTGTTTCTTTTCAACCTGGCTGGCTATCCTATTCTTTGAGGTGGCTAATCTGCCCCCACTTATTGAGTCCTTTTGACTCACCCTTGTTTGTTGTTTGTTTTTGTCTATCTACTTCGTTTCGGCAGGTTCACTCCAGGATTGAGTTCGCCACGTTGTGAAGGAGCGAAGACGACTTCAGCTGTCAGGGTGAGCCAGCTTTTATTCCGGATGGCCACCAGCTTTATGTTTACTATTTCAGTTGTATTTTGCTCCCTTCATGAGGTATCTGTCTTCCTTTGTACTCTTAGATGTCTAGCCCTAAACCTAGTATATTGAGTAGTCAGCTGTAATTTCTTTTGTACAACTTAGAGGTATCAATATGTCTGTGCTTTTTCTAAGTCTTGTTCTTATTTATGAGTTGGATTTATATTCATTTTCCAAATTCAATTGTAAAGGGTTTTCCCGACGGGTCTAGGGGAGGATGTCGGGTGCCCGCACGGCCTAGCTGAAAATTTAGGTCATGTCAGTTGGTATCAGAGCCTGGTTTAGAGTATCTCAAGACTAAGACAGTGTCTAGTAGAGTCACACTGATGGGCACGTAGACGTTCGTACTTATCTACGAGGGGCTATGATGGCATTTGGGAAGTTTCACTTCCTTCTTTTCTGATCGTGCGTCGGTCTAGGAGGCAAAAGTATTTTCGTTAATTAGTTCGTGGTAATTAAGAACCCTCGTGCAAAAAATCAGCAAACGGTAGAAGTTCAGGATGAAATGGTCTAGCATGGGGGCTAGAGCTACTCAAGCCCCGAGAGGTTTGGATCGTGCTGACAATCAAGTTGTGCAGGCCCCAGTCGTACGAACTAGCGATGGGCAAGGGAGCAGGGCCTTGTGGTTCCCTTGGCTCTCTACGATGCTTTTACGAGAATCATGGCGACGCAGGTACCGTAAGAACCTATTATTCGCTTGGCAGGTTATCAGGTTGCCGCAGATGGAGACGTTCGGTCTCAGTGAGCTCCCGTTCCAGTCCCTGATGTTGCCTCAGTAAATTATGTTCCAGAAGCAGCATTTGTTATGTGCCTCTAGTTATTCTGGCTGGTTAGCTAACCCAAGTAATGCCTCGGTCCGAGTGTCTGAAGAGGCCGCATTATTTACTCAACTGAACCTTCCGATATTCTTATGCCATGCATCAAATAATCCTTGTATAAAATTTTAAAATAAAATGATGTCAGCGTATCCTTCAGACTCTTGATTATATCGAGTGGTATGGCGTTGATTATTCTGCTTTCCAGTTTCTAGGTCCAGCCTTGGATTGTTGGACCGCTTTCTTATTAGCTAGCTTGGTTCGATTTTTCTTCTAGATTTATAGAAAAGTTCCTTTCGCGCAGCGAACGAGATGAAAAGAATTGCCAATTTGAGTTGATTGGATGGGTAGCTTATCGGATACTAGAATATGAGATTAAATTCTTTAGGATGGCTGGATATGTACTAGAACTAGTCTATGAGCCTTCCAAGAATGTTCAAAGATTTATTAGTGACCTTTCTTTTTCTTTGAGATCCCAGATGGCTCAAGAGTCGGGATTTCATTTGATGTTGTTGTTGATATTGCTCGAAGGTACGAGGCATACCATAAGTTAGAGCGGGAAGAGTTCGAGCGGGAGAGCAAGTGATCCCGTGGCCCTAGTGGGCAACATGGTACCTCATTTGGAGGTAAGAGTTCTGATTATTTTGGGAGGCACCTTCCAGTTATCTCAGCTTGTGTCACGTGATTCTCAAAGTGCGTCAGTAGTTCGTCAAGATCAGACCCAGTTTTCTCTTTATAGCTATCAACAATCTGTCCAGCTTCCATTTTCAATGAAAAGGGTGTTATCATTGTCGTGAGTCTGATTATCCTTTGAGGAGTTTTTCTATTATCATTGTCGTGAGTCTGGTTATCCCTTGAGGAGTTTTTCCTTACTCCAGCAAGTAGGCAGTCGTCCTTTCTCTCGTCATCAGGCACTTGTACAGTCGCAGGGGATTTTAATTAGATCTTAATCAACCAGAGATATCCCATATTCGATAGAGGTCGAGAGCGTGATGGTAGTGGTTCTTCTAGAAGTAATTATCAGGGTAGCGGCTCGACTCAGCCTCAGAGGCAGTTCTAAGAACTACCAGTCTGGCAGGATGTTGAGGTATCTGATATAGTACTCCCATGTATTTCTTCTTCCCTTATATGTGAGTAAGATTTTATTCTTTCGATCGATCTGGAAATGGTTGTCTTATCATGTTTCCATGGTTTTCTTAGATGTCATTTTTATTAAGAATCGGTTGCGGTATAGGGGTGAGCATCTGGTATGATTTATTCCCGGCATTCGTGAGACCCTACTAATTGATCTGGTTTAAGTGTGAGAGAATTGGGAGTGAGGGTCGGTATTGTCTGCTTGGCATCTTGTTACGCCATCTTCTGTTATTATGTCAATTCAGTTTACCTCTCTCCTCGAAATTCCATGTTGATAGGATAATGGGATCCTAATTCGTCACCATTAGAAAGTATTATCGTTTCTTCCGGTGCAAGGTGATTAGTAAGTAATATTCGATCTACGTATCTTCTCTTGGTTCAAAACGCTTGTAAAGTCATGTTATTCTACAAGTTTGTCTCGGTATAAAAAGGTTTTCTAGTAAATTTTTTGAGTTTCCTTCTTATAGGAGAGTTAAATTGGCATAGCTGTTGTTCCATAAAGCTCATTTACTGTCTATTTCTTCAATTGTGATTCTTCGGTTAGCCTGACTCGAAAGTAGTCTAGCTCTGGTAGCCAAGTAAATAAGAAGATGAGCTTCCTAAAGCTCTAATTATTTCTATCCCCAGTCCGTTGCCATCTCTTCTTTATTCGGCACTGATGAGCTTAGGCAGTCAGTAGTCTCTTGTGATGTTCCCTGTGTTGAGCCAGAGTGCGTGTCAAGGTAGCCAGGTAAGCACACGGTTATGTTTCAAGGCTGCCAAGGGTAATGAGAGGCGTCATTTGACTCTTAAATTGATCTATCAGCATGTGGTGCTTTTGGTGAAGGTATGGAGTTGTGAACTCGAGAGTTGCAGTCGTTTGGCAACTCGAAAGGGTAATTTGGTAGCTCAGGTCTGAGCCGCACTCTGTTTTTAGCTATGTCTTCCTTAGTCCGGAAGACTGTGCGAGGATGACTATTTCTATTCAAATTAGTAGTATGAGTTTATGCTCTAAGTGGAGGAGTCTTCCTCCAATTGATAGCGAACCCTAATAGTAAATCCCTAAGGCGTTGTTCAAGCGTGAGCTAATTCTTAGTTCCATCGACTTGTTCTATATCGTAAAGTATATCGACGAGGTGATTTGTCGGCGGAATCATGTTAACCCATTCAAAGTTTCGTGTATCTTTTTTTTGAATATGTAGAACTCTCTTCTCGTGATCGAGGAAAGATCAACTTAGTCAGAATAAGTTGTACAATGGTGTTATCATATTATCCAAATATATTTTATTCCAAGAGTTCGGTGTTCGTGTTATAATTCTGATTCTGCAATCATGAGATAATGTCCGTGGAGTAGCTTATGAAGGCCGTGCAAGTTCTTTTGTTATCTGTGTGAATTTTTCTTTAAACTTAGGCTCGTTCGAGGACAAACGAGAGTTTAAGTGGAGGAGAATGAAACGACTTCGGTTAGTCGTTTCGGAAGTTAGGACTCCGATTGGCGTGCCGATAATTTTAAAATATTCGTAAGGTCCATTGAGACTTATCTGTAAAATTTGAGCTAAATTAGACCTCGTTTGGTAGGCATCAGAAGAAGGTTTCAGTTTTTATTGTCGATAAATATAGATTTTCGAGCTCGGTTTTGGCGAATGAGCTCCGATTCGAAATCCGAAGCGCCGTTAGGTTCGTAAGATTATTTGTGACTTTTGTGATTTTTCGAAAGTGAATTTCGAGGTTGTTCGGCTAGTTTCCGCTAAAATGCCGAAAGTTAAATAATTTGACCTTTTTTCCATTTAAATTCGTATATTGAGTTTCGGCTAGTTTCCGCTAAAATGCCGAAAGTTAAATAATTTGACCTTTTTCCATTTAAATTCATATATTGAGTTTCGGGAGTCCGATTTGAGATCCGCCTTAGCAAGTGTGTTACATATATTTTGTATAACTTATATGCAAAAGTTATTATTTTGAATATCGTAGGATACCATTTTAATTTTCGTTAAGAAAAGAAAATACAAAACAAAAGAAAATAGAGAAAAGACAAAAAAAAATGGATAAGAAGGGCGTCGGCCCTTAATCCACACTAAATATAAGAACAGAAACGAGAAACAAGGGCATAAAGCAAAAAATGTGAAAAAAGGAATGAAAAGGGAAAGAAGAAGGAGGAAAAAAAAGTAGAATTTTTATCCCGAAACATCTAGGTAATGGTGTTAATCCATTATTTCAGTTTACTATGTGTGTTTGAATATATTTTAACGGTAAAATTGGGATATTAGACATCGTTTTAATAAATTCACCTGATAGTTTAAAGGGTCAATTGGACCCTGATAATGGAATTGATTATATATTCGTACTCAGTGAGTTATGGGCAACATATAAATATTATTTATTTAGGATTTGGTTATGTGACCTTAAACCCTGTACATAGGCTTGACCTGCGTATTGCGTATGCGAATAGGGTATCATGTTCCTAACCGGATTACCCTAAGATGTGGGGAATAAAGCCTTTAGACTTATTTAATATAGTTTTCTGCTTATTGAATACAGCAGGATCGTTTGGTAGTGAATCCAAAGGTTAAAGCGGTTGTTGAGTAACTGTGCTAACTTTGTAACAAGGTAAGTGTTTGTATCCATTTCTTTGGAGGTCCTTGGCCTTGTGGATATTCTACCACGTGTTCCTTACGTGTGTAGCTGCGGATAGGCGTACTCATTACGCTTTAGCTTTGAATTTACATTATATATTACATGTTATGCCCTGTTGTTGGTATTGCATTGACCATATGAGCATTGCACTCTGGTTTTGAGCATTGCGTACACTTCCCGGCTGGCGATGAGAGTCCCGCACCGGTGAAGGGTCATTATTGCATATACTTCCCGGTTGGCGATGAGAGTCCCGGGCCGGTGAAGGGTCATTATTGCATATACTTCCCGATAATCGATGAGAGTCTCGAGCCGGTGAAGGGTCATCATTGCATATACTTCCCGGTAATCGATGAGAGTCCCGAGCCGGTGAAGGATCATTATTGCATATACTTCCCGATTGGCGATGAGAATCCCGCACCGATGAAGGGTCATTATTGCATATACTTCCCGGTTGGCGATGAGAGTCCTGTGCCGGTGAAGGGTCATTATTGCATATAATTCCTGGTAATCGATGAGAGTCCTGAGCCGGTGAAGGGTCATCATTGCATATACTTCCCGGTAATCAATGAGAGTGCCGAGTCGGTGAAGGGTCATCATTGCATATACTTTCCGGTAATCGATTAGAGTCCGAGCCGGTGAAGGATCATTATAGCATATATCTCCCAGTAGACGATGAGAGTCCCGCGCCGGAGATAGATATCAGGCATATGTGACTGCATTGTATTGTACCGCTTTCATCCCATCTCATTCATATGTCACTGCATTGCATCGTACTGCATTCATCCCATCTCATTGCACCGTATACTGACTATTGTGTGTATTGTGTTGTGTTTTATGTATGCGGTATGTATACTATGTCGTGGACATATCTCAGTTTGCCTATATATTTCTGGCTCGTATTCTGGGTTGTGGGGATCGGGTTGCACGCCGCAACGGTATAAATATATGGATCGGGTTGCACGTCTGCACGTCGCAACGGTATAGATATATGGATCGGGTTGCAAGTCGCAACAGGATGTATTTCTGATTGTTGATGTGTTCGGAGTACCTATATGTTCAGGCTATCTTATGTCCTGGTTATTGATGAGTTTGTCATTCCATACGTGTTTCTAATTATTATCTGGCTCTGCCTTTTCATAATTTAAATAAGAGGAATTTGGTTTATCTGTTTCTTTTCTCCCTGGCTAGCTATCCTATTCTTTGAGGTGGCTAATCTGCCCCACTTATTGAGTCCTTTTGACTCACCCTTGTTTGTTGTTTGGTTTTGTCTATCTACTTCGTTTCGGCAGGTTTGCTCTAGGATTGAGTTCGCCACGTTGTGAAGGAGCGAAGATGACTTCAGCTGTCAAGGTGAGCCAGCTTTTATTCAAGATGGCCACCAGCTTTATGTTTACTATTTCAGTTGTATTTTGCTCCCTTCAGGAGGTATCTGTCTTCCTTTGTACTCTTAGATGTTTAGTCTGTATAGCCCTAAACTTAGTATATTGATTAGTCAGCTATAATTTCTTTTGTACAGCTTAGAGGTATCAATATGTCTGTGCTTTTTCTAAGTCTTGTTCTTATTTATGAGTTGGATTTATATTCATTTTCTAAATTCAGTTGTTAAGGGTTCGCCCGACGGGTCTAGGGGAGGATGTCGGGTGCCCGCACGGCCTAGCTGAAAATTCGAGTCGTGTCACGCACCTCGTGGATATTTGAGTGAGTATTCAAGAGGTTCCCAGGAGTGGGGAAAATATGAACGGAATACCATTTTATATATATGCACAAATAAGGGTGTAGTGACATGCTTTCATGACACACAATTTGCAAATAATCAATTAAATTAACTAAGCATGCTTGCAAATAAACAATAAAGATAATCATAGTAGTCTCAACATACAAACACATAATTAATTAAGTTACGCATGCTAGTTTCGGTATACGATTCAAAGCAATATAAACAAACACATTCGTGAAAGCCTTATGGTTAGAACCATTAAATATTCTCAGCGGAGTTTCCACGCGGTTGAATCCCAAAAAATATATAAATATAAGTTTCGGAAGTATTTTCAACAAAATGGGACTCCAAAGGGCTTCTTTGAAGTCTCCACCTAATTTAGGAAAATTGGGAACCAAGAGTTAATTAATGAGTGTATTTCTTATTTGTTTAATAGGAAAATAAGTTTCAGAGATTCAAGGTAAGTGATTATTCTATTTCTGAAAGAAGGTCTTTTGTTATTAAAGAACACTTTCGAAAATCCACCTAAAAGGTGGTTAATCCGGTGGTTTTCACAAATTTTAATTAAAAAAATAACTTAAAAATTTTAAGAAAAATATAGGATAAATAAATAAATAATAAGTAAATAAATAGATGAGTAAATAAATAAATAATAAGTAAATAAATGAATAAATAAATAATTAAATATTTAATTAAATAAGCAAATAGATAAATAATACAAAAGATACAATTTTAATTAGATTTTATTTGCACTCATTACTTAACCCCGGTTCTTAAAATTCATAAATTAAGTAGCAAATCCAAAGAAAAATAATAAAGCAATCACAAAACAGTTTTAATCAATTTATAGCAATTCTATCCTAAAGGGCTCCTAATCCGGTCTACGCAGATCCTAAATATGGATTCTAAGGGAGCGGGGAAAGAGAGAGTAGAGAAGGTAGAACCCGGAATGCAAACTTATAATTGAGCCTTGATAGCGATGCATTTAAAGCAAATGTTGACCCAAGCGGCTCCAATGCCAGTTAACCAATCCCGATTGAGTTTTATCGAACTCGATCCCAAATGTTCATGCCAAAGTAGAGATAAGGAGGAAAAAGATTAGTATCTAATAACAGAATTCATGACAGGGGCAAATTAATTACAATCATATTAACGAACAAACCAAGGCAATCCCAAGAAAATACTGACATCAATATGAATTGAGGTTAGTTGACAAGGACTTCATGCACAAACAGGAACTAAAGCATCAAACAACATGGATACAGACTTATTGCCTTACATACTTGAACCTAGAGATGAACTTGGATATTAAGGCTAAAAAAAACTAGGAAAGGAAGAGAAGGTTATGAAGCATAAGCCACTGGACAACCTGAAATGAAATGAAACATAGATAGAAACCTAAAGCTACAGGACTCACTTGATTCAGGGAATGAACCTGATCCCTCATTACTTTGATGGAAAAACCAGACAACTACATCTCATTAGTTGCAGCAGCTAGAAACAGACCTCTCACACACAGTTACAAGCTATCTGCACAACACCCTCTCTACACTCACACACCTACTCAGCCTCCAGAACTCCCTGAAAAACTCCAGGAACCATACTCAAACTCCTACACTATATAGACCCCTCTCTTACCTACTACTACTACTACTACTACTACTACTACTACTACTACTACTACTACTACTACTACTACTACTACTACTACTACTACAACAACAACATACCCAGTGTAATCCACCAGTGGGGTTTGGAAAAGGAGAGATGTACGCAGACCTTACCCCCACCAAAGTGGAAAGGCTGTTTCCGATAGACCCTCAGCGAGAAAATATGAAAAAACACGGAGTTGGTGTGTGACCGCCACTTTGAATGCAGATTTACACAAGTCCGCTTGGATTTTGGAGAAAATAGCCGTAGAAATAGAAAGGGGATGTCGAGATGGGTTCGGGGATGTATGGTTTTTATCGGTCAACCACCGTTGACCATACTTCCATTGACCGCCTGTCAGTGGTGTTTCCCGGCGGCCTGAATAAAATTGGTGCAGAGTTTGGTTAGTCATTGAGAGACTTGAGAGGTGTCCTCTCATACCTACTACTACTACTGCTATTACCTGTACATACACATCAAAACAAAACCCAATCGTACTTCCCTAAACTAACCAAAAATAGAACAGATCAAATACCTCACATACTGGAAATAAAACTCAACCTGACTTTCTTTCATAACTTGCAGTTCCTTACCAACTCAGCAACAACACCTGACTCCCTCCTATGCACAACCTAGATTCCTTCTACAATACCAAAACAGCCCCAGAAATGCAAGAACCAAAAAACAAAAAATTAGAAACAACCTCCCCACACTTCTGCAGAAACTAGGACATACAACCTGAATACATACTATTACTCCCTCACACAGAGCTGCCTTAAAACACCAGGAACTTCATAGAACCTGGACCAAAACAGCCCTACACTTCTGCACCATCTCACAGACAAACACCTTCACACACCTTCCTAACAGACCCCTAAACCTGCAGCATAACAACATACCCAGTCCCTATACCTGCACACAAACCTGAAACATCCTCCTCACTAGACATCCTAAGCTCCTTTACACTTCAATAAACACCTAAAACAACCCTGCACTCCCTCATTAAATTGCAGCACACACCTAATTCCTTAACATAGACACATCAGCACACACAAACATACCAGCACACAAAAACATACCCTATACATTCACACATACAACTTCAGGGTCTAAGCAGACACACACACCACCATCACACCTTTAACTCGCTCTCAGACCTGACACCACTTCCACAATCACGCCAGACTATCTCAGACCTGATGCTACATCAAACTCCTCAACATTCAAAAGGAAACATTTTTACACTTTATCATACATAAAGACTAAAAATTTTATCAAGAAAAAAAAAATCCAATTTTTCATAAAATGTTGCTAGCTTCAACTACATGTAAAATTGCCAACTTTTAGAGCAAAAAAAATAACTTTATTTAAAGCTTACCAATAACCTGTTTTAGCCACTTCAGATTCATAAACAATCAGGGAAAAGCAATTTACTTTGAAGCTTTGAAATCAACTCATTACACACATTAATATACAGTTATAATCCTTGGATTTTCAGACAAGATTACCAAGTTCATAGGCTAAACTTTAACCTAAAATGCAGAACCAAAATCTTAAGGAAGAGAACATGAATGTTACCTGCTTTGGTGCAGTAAAAAAGGGCTTGGAATCTAAAGCCGTGCACTCGAACTAAACGACGACTCAAGCAATGTCGACGACTCAAATGACGAAGCGACGACACAAAATACTTTAACAAGAATCAAAAACTACCTAATATTAACAGCGATCTCTTTTTTTAAAATATGCTAGTATTCTTTTTTTTAAAAAAAAAAACTACTGTTGCTGCTCCCTTTTTTTTCCACCATCAAAATGAAACCAAAAGAGAGAATAAATACCAGAATTTAGGGTTTTTCTCCCATTAGAAAAAATCAATTTTAACCTTCCTCGTTTTTTGCTTTTCCCTTTTGAAACTAGGATCAAAATAGTATAATCCTCTCGGATCATACTAATTTCACCCTGATTTTCAAGGGAATATGGTCGTTTGAATTGATTCACGGCTCGGATGATATTCTCGTTCAAAATGGACGATTGAGATGTGAGCCAGATAGCTTTGTACGAAAAGGTGGTAGGAAAAACGTGGGGGGACCAGTGAGTACGAATTTCTTGGACTGATTTGGTTGATTTTGGGTGGAGTTTAAAAGGGGATCGGGTTCTAGGGTTAGAAGTCGCGGGTTAGCGGAAAAGGGGATTGGCTATTGGGTTTTCTGATAAGGGGTATAGTGTATATGATGTATTTTTTGCATGAATAGAACAAAAGGGATGCTGGCATTGCAAATTTGGCCCCCTTTTAAGATAAGTTAAGTGAAATTGGGGTTTTGCACGGGGTGCGCTAAATTAGAGGCTGGGTATTGCAAATTTATCCTATTTTAGAATGAATTAGAAAATTTAGGAATTGTATGGGTAGTTTGATTTAAATGGTATATCGCAATTTTAGCCTTCTTACACAAAATTATTAATTTGACTAAAATTATCAATTAGCCTATTTTAAAAGACCTTATTTAAAATAATTAGACATTAATTCAGAAATTTCAGGATAAAATTGGGTGTCAACAACAGTAGCATACACATGATGTTTTTGCAAGTGGTGTCACATTTAATTAAGAAGTAATGGAGCCTAGCACAAGTTGTTTCTAACTTCTCAAGATGGCTGAAGGGGGCAGTTTTTTTTTAAAAAATTAAACTCACTAGACCAAGTAAGGTGTGCTTTTAAAGTCACACTTACCCCTTCTAGTATGGGGTTAGGCATGGACCTCAACCTGTATATAATTAATCAACATAAAATACAAATATAATGGAGGGGTACATAAACCTTACCTCCGAGACTATGATGGTAACCTATGGGAAAGGGAGAGAGTGTAGCATCAAGGACTTTCTCACTATCCTAGGATAGGTGAAACACCTATATGCAAAAAGAGCCTAGGGAGGTAAGTGGGGGAGACTCTCCCTTTGCAAAAAGTGGTTATGCTATGAGTTAAATCTAATCTAATGAACTAAAATGGGGGTATACAAGTCTTCATTTTGGCTATCACTTTAAAATAGTGATAGCCAAATTGAAGAGAGTACCATGTCTATCAAAACGTGTGGGGTCATCATCCTTAGAAGCAAAAATGATGATCCTTCCAGAAGTGAGTAGCTTGAGTAGAGTTGAAGCAGAAGCAAAAAGCAACATTGGCATAGTATTGCAGTAGTGAAAGCAACATAGAGTAGCATTTCTGGAATCATGAATTTGAGTAGAGTGTGTTTAGCAACTAAGCAGTACTGATGCAGCTTCAGACATAATCAGCAGCAGAAATATAGGTGCTTGAGTAGAAACAACAAAGAAGAGTTGCAACTATTTATATCCCTAGTAGAGATGATAAATGCAGTAGCAACAGATTTATGCAGCTCAGTAGCACCAGTCTTGGAAATTCTAGAATCAGCAGCTTTAAAAAATAGTCCATGAGTCACTGTAGTATTGGACTCGGCATTTCTCACAAAATTGCAGAGCTTAGAAATCAGCAAAAGTATCTCAGAACAACAAACAATCAGCAGCAGTAGAATCATAGTAGTGGCAGTATCACAGACTAACTTAGTCATAACAGTGGCATTAATTCTAGACAGTACTGTAGTACTAAAAGAAATATACAACACTTCCCAAAAATCAGCATAAGAACTATTATAGGTGGGAGTAGGAACTGTAGTACTGAAAGCATCATAGAGCTCTGGTAACACTTCTCAGAATTCAGAAAAGGGCAAGTGGATGTTCTAGAATTGAGCAGGAAGTGAGTAGCAGCAGCTTTGAAATTCTCTTCGCCACCTTGAATTGAGCAAGTGAGGAGTAGCAGCTTTCTTTTATGATTTTTAGCAGGAAGTTTGAGTCATGATCAAGAACATAATTGTAGCAGCAATAAAGTATGCATCAGCATTAAGAGATAGCACAAATGATAGAAGTTAAGGCACTTCACACCACCTTTGTCAGAAAATAAGAAGCTACAATAACAAACAGTTAGTTAAAATATTCCAGAAGGTCATTCTCAGGCACAGGTTAATGGTATGTCTTGGCCTCCACTGCACCATGGCCTTTTCTTATTTAAAGATTTCACAATTTGGACTAGTGGAGCAATAATCTTGGACTGTATGAGTATAGGATCTATTTCTGGTTATGCACTATTCAGAAGGTTCATAGATCCTCTTGGTTTTCTTTCTCTTAAAAACAGACAACTCAAGTATATCTCTAGTAAGTTGAACCCTTACCTGTCTTGGCAACTGGTTTAGGGTGGTAAAGAAAGTTGGGGAATTTAGGTTATGCACAATTTTGATAGGGAATCTGCTGGGGCATTTACCTCCTTGAATACATGGGAGAACTTGACATGACTAAACTCATGACACAGAGAAGTGATTTTTGAGGTCAAGGCTTCCAACTCCCATGGAATTTCACGATTACCCTGCAACCACTGTACTAGCAAATTAGAATCAGCCTCTAAGTGAATCTTAGAGAAACCATTATTGGCACACCATTTAAGACCAATCAAAGCTACAGATACCTCCGCATAATTATTGATTCCTTCACCTATAGGTATTGCATAGGCTGCTATGAAGGCTCCATTTTCATCTCTAATGATCTGTCCCCTCCAAACCTACCAGGGTTACACAAGGCACTACAATCACTATTAATCTTCACATAGACCATATCAGGCTTCTTCCAGCATAAATAGGTGATAGTAGGATGGTGGACCTTGTCCAAAAGAATGCATATTTTATACCAGTTCAAGGGCCATTTAATGGATGAGAAAGCTGAGCATAAAAATAACCGTGCATCACACACAATTTTATAAATGACTCTGGTCAGATTGGAGCTTTTGTCCCCATATTTTCCTGCACATCTACTCTTCCACAGGTTCCCACAAATAATGATAGGTAGTGCGTAATGTAGGGAGTTTTTTACATTATTTTTACATCTAAGAGTCCATCATTGCATAAGCAATAACTTCAAAGGTTTGTAATGATACTTGATGCCCAGAGAATGAGAGAAATGCTTTCATACTGCCCTTGCAAAGTTTCCTGAGCTAAATACATGTTCAACTGTGTCAATATCAAATATGTTACAACAAACACACCTTGAGACAATTACATGCCCAAATTTAGCCACCCTATCATCAACTGGTAGTTTATTCCTCATTCCTCTCCAGAGGATGAAAGAGTTTTTGAAAGGAACTCCCTTGAGCCAAATCATCTTGCTGCTGAATATCTTTACTTTTTTGCATCACCAGATTCCATGCTGAAGAAGAAGAGTATTTTCCTGATGTATTTTGGGTCCAGATAGGAAGGTCTGAGGTGCCTGGCTGGTACTAAATTTTGACAACAAGGATGGAAGAGATGTGATTCAGAGGTAGAACTGTGGATATCTTGGTTGAGTCCCACTGTCTATTTGTCCAAAAGGAACTAACTTTTATTTTACCAGATCTTCCACCTTATTAGCCGAGTTGTGCAACAGAGCCAGAGTGCAATTTTCTAGCTGAGTTGTGCAACAGAGCCAGAGTGCAATTTTCTACAGACTGGGTGGGATCTTTGGTAGTATTTGGCTCTAAAAAATTGGCCCCATAAGGTTGTTTTGACCCTGAAATGCCACCATTGCTTGAACTGTAAAGCCTTGCATACATCTTGAATTATCTTGAAGCCCACACCCCCTTCAACAGTGGGATAACACATTTTATGCCATGATGCCCGATGCTACTTCCTTTGGAACCCCAAAAGAAGTTAGCATAAAACTTTTCAATTAGCTTTACTACTGTGGCAGGTGGAATGACAAATGAGAGTAAGTGCATAGAGAGTGATTGTAGGACATGTTTGATCAACGTTGCCCTTCCCCCATAGCTCAATAGTTTCCAATGCCAACCCTTAATTCTACTCACAACTTTAGACGTCATGTCAATAAAATAAGAGATCCTCTTTCTTCCAAAATAAATAGGGCATCCCAGGTAGGTCAGAGGTATTTTTTTCTCTTTGAATTCAGTGCATTCCTTGATTTTTTCTGTAGTGCATGGGAAAAAATTTGGAGCAATCATGAAATTACTCTTGTTTTTTTATCCTTTGGCCTGAAGTATGTTCAAAAACCTTCAAATTTTGCATGATAAACTAAATAGAATATTTGCATCCTAGGATGAAAATAATAATGTCATCTGCAAAACTAAGGTGTGTGATTTGTGGCCCTCTCTTCTCTATGTAGAAGCCATTATAGAGCTCATTTTCTGTAAGATTATTCAACATCCTTGAAAGGAATTCTGCCTCTAAAACGAATAAAGCAGGTGAAAGGGGATCACCCTGCTTAAGGCCCCTTGTTGAGTGAAAAAAACCAAATCTCATGCGATTAATGACTATAGAGTACCAATTATTTGACATGGTCCTCCACATCATGTCAATGACAAATTTACTGAACCCCATTCTTCTTAAAACTAGACATGTAAAAGCCCAAGACACCCTATCATAAGCTTTGGTCATGTCTAGTTTGATGACAACATTACCTCCATGTTTGGTTTCTTGATACTCTGAATCACTTCTTGTGCCAACATAATGTTATTAGCTATGTTCCCCTCTTTTACAAACCCTGACTGGTTTTGTGAAATGAAGTTAGGAAGGATGGGTGCAAGTCTTAGAGAAATCAATTTTGAGATGATTTTACTGATGAATGTACTCAAGATTCTAGGTCCGAATTCATTAAGTGAATTAGGGAACTCAACTTTAGGTATGAGAACCAGACAAGCATGAGGAAAATACTTGGGGAGCTGCTAACTATAGAAAAAAAAGCAAGGATCACCTGATAAAGATCATGCTAGTTTACCTCCCAGCACGACTGGAAAATTTTTCCATTTACACCATCATGACCAGCTACACCGGTTGGGTTGATTGAGAAGACTACAGACTTCAGTTCTTCTATGTCTATCTAGGGTTTTGGATATTTCTTGATTGTTCTCCTCAGTGATGGAGGTAGGAATAAGAGTCAGCAGATCAGGTCTAATAGAAGTACTAGGGTCTGTGAACAAACTCTAAAAGTGAGCATATGCAGCTTCACCAATCTGTGCATCCCCCTAAGCCCATTCATCCTCTTCATCCTTTATTTTGTGAATGTACAACTTTCCTCTTCTACTTCTAATCAGATTGTGAAAGTACTTGTAGTTTGCATCTCCTTCTTTGAACCACTGCATTTGTGTTTTCTGTTTGAGGATAGAAGCTTCTAGCTTCATGAACTTGATATGTTCAGATTTAAGTTCATAAAGCTTAGCTCTATCATTCTCATTATTGTACTGAATCCATTCAGCTTCTGCATATTTTACCCACTCCTCAAAATCCTTGATTTTCTTAAAGATATCACCATACTGATCCTTAGACCAAGCAAAAAGAGTGGTACATAATCTCTTGAGTTTCTGATGAAATGTCCACATTGGATTGCCAGCAATACTTCTCTCCCAGCAGGTCTTAACAGTGGGTAAGAAAGTTTTATTTTCAACCCAACAATTGAAGAACTTAAAATACTTTGGACCTGTTTAATCTCTGAGATTGAGTTCCAACAATAATGGGCAGTGGTTTGAACCAGTTGAAGCAAGATGTGTGATTGTAGTTTCTGAGAACACTTTTAACCATTCATTATTGACTAAACCTCTGTGTAGTCTCTTCCAGATTATAAAGTTCAACCCCTTCTATTTGACCAAGTGTAATTAGCAGCATAATAGCCAAGATCAATAAGACCACAGTCTTCTATTATACTAAGGAACTCCAGACTCTTAATCATCTGGTAAGGAACACCACCAAGCTTTTCTTCTGTTGTTGTGATGACATTAAAGTCACCAATGACACACCAAGGAGTAGAAGTACTTCTAAGATCTCTGAGCTTATCCCATAGAGGCCTTCTAAGATGATTTTGACACTGGGCATAGACAATAGTTAAGGTAAGTTGGTGAGCACTCTGAACATAGGAAATGTCAAAGGCCATTTGTTGTTCACCAGCATCTAGTAGAGTACCCTGAACCTCTTTATCCCGAATAACCCAAATCTTGCCATTATAGTTGCAAAAAGCCTGATCCATATTGAGACCAATTCTGAACTGTTGTAGCCTTGAGTTATCAGAGAAAGGTTCTAGGATAGCCATCAAAGATAACTTATGAATTTTTTTGAGAGTTTTCAGTCTTTCCATCACTCATTGGGTATTGATACCCCTTGCATTCCATATCAGTTTACTGATCATGGAAACTCTTTTTTATTTAAGATCTAGTCTTGACTCTACTAGCATAATTATTGTGGTTTCTTTGATCATTACCATACTCACATGTTCCCATATAACTTTAGTACCCAGAGATGAACCAAATGCCTGCACCAAGTGTTCCACATGAGAATTATCATAGAACTCATCATTGGAGAATACTTCAACCTCTATTTGTACCCTATTTCATCCTCAGTTTGGACTAGCCTATATTCATAATCTTGCCTCAAAATATCATCATCTTCATACACAAATTGTCTTGTGACCTATTTATTTTGAACGCGGATATTAAGGGCCTGCATATTACTCCCATGAGTGCCCTCCATTCTCTGATTGCTGCACTGGTGTTTGAAACCCATGACTCTCACTTCCAGGTCTGCGATTAGAAATATGAGCTCCATCTTCTTTGTCTAGGTTGTTCAACAGAGGATCTATAGAGTGCAGACCTTCTTTCTCAAGTTCCAACCTTTTCTTCCTAATAGGCTGTCTTTTATTTTTCTCTGGCTTAGTTTGCTTGTTGTTTTTGTTTGAGTCTGGTGGTATTGGGTCAATAACATTCTTTCCTTTTTCAACTGATGTAAATCTGGGTGGATCAAGTGGCATTTGGTTAGGAGTTTGGTTAGTATTTCTGGGAGTTTTAGGAATTTGGGGATCAGTTCTTATTGTTCTTTCCCCTGTATCTTTCTGCCGCTTTAGAGGATCACTTCCAACCTTTCCCCTTGGAGAAACATCCCCTTGTTTCTCTTCAAGGGAAACCTCTTTAGTTTCAACCTTTCCCTGCTGTCTAATATCAGTGGGAACAACCTCTTCAGTTCCAACCTCTTCCCCCTGAAGATTCTCAGGAGGAACATCCCCAACCAAGGGGGTAGTATTGATAGTAGAAACAATATGGACAAGGTTTCTAACTTGATCAGGGTTAGATTGGTCCTGAATAGTTTTTTTATGAGAAGCAGATTGCCTATTAAAAGAATTTCTGGGCACAAAGATTTGCTTGGGTATAGATGACATCATGTTTCCTTTTGTTGGTGTTGTCATGAGTTTTTTTGCTCCACCTAATTATGCTGATTTTTAGCATACTGTGTGGTCTGATTCTGAGCTCTGTTGGTTCCCTTTGTTTCATTTTGATTGTTGTTCTGATTTTTATTGGTTTCCTAGAAGTGCTTCTTCCTTTGAGTTTGCCATTGGTTCTTGTTTTTCTCTTTGGTAGTTCAATTGGTGGCACAGTACTACATTGTCCCTTATCAGCTGAATCTTTTTTTTTATTTACTTGCTTTGGTGGTTCAACAATACTTTTGGTAGCACCTTTTGGTCTTGTTTCATTGTTTCTCCTTTGGTTCTGCTCTTTTTCTCTTGCTTCATGTTCTTATTTCCATTTCCTATGCTCTTCATCTCTGATTCTAACTTTGCATACCCTCTCTGGATGACCCTGATGCTTGCAGTAATGGCAGTAGTCAGAAACTTTTTCCAATAGGAGTTCCTGCCATCTCCCATCTCCAAAAATATCTCCTTCTTCTTGTGGATATCCAAGCGAGATATGAGGGGGTATCTTGGCTTAATGAAATCAACTTTCACCTTGGCCACACTTCCCTTTGTCTTCTGAATTGATGCAGCATAAAAAATAATACTCTTCATATGGGTTGAAGAAGCTTGGAGACAAACTCCATTCTATAACAGTGTCATGGCAACTGAGGCAATTCAACCAAACTGGAGCTTTAGTAGTCTCCTCCTCAGGTTTAAAGTTTGGAGTCCGTACTATGAGTCTCATAGATACCCTGTATATGGATCTTCTCCTTGTGCCACATAGTGGTATGGTCTATTTCATTATCCAAGTCTATATACACATGCTTGGAATTGAAGTGGGAAACTCTACAAGAATCTCTGATTTCGAGTTGAGTTGTTAAGATTTTTTTGATGACTTCCATTTTAGGGCTAGTATTTGAAAACTTGCCTATGACAGTAAACTTACATTTCTCAGCAAGCTTTTCAGGTGCAGCTAGATTTATCACCGGCTCATTCTCATCTTGGGCCACTTTCAACCTTGTAGCATAAGAGGGATTAACATCTGGTGGTGGTGGAGGAATACTGGTTTTGTTTAGACAGTCTCATTTGATGAATCACACTAGTTGTGGTAGGCTCAGAAATCAGAAGTTGGGTGTTTCTTTGGTCCTTGTGATGAAATGTAGCAAATTTAGAGGAAATTTTCATTGGAAAGTTGTTGAGATTGTGAGTTAGATTGTGACCATTAACACCTACATGACCCTTTGTAACCTCTGAATGCAGCTTAATTGAATTTAAGGCATTATTTTCTAAGACTGTTAAAACATGGGAGCTAAAGTTACCTGAAATCCTATTTTTCAAATTCAATTTTGTATTGAACGGAGGAATTGGGGCTTGTTTGTTCAATTGATTCCCCTCTTCTTGCTGGATAGTATTCTGTTTAGTTTGGTCATATTATTTACTGGAGCTGCTGTTCGGACTATATTTTGACCCTGCACATGTAGGATTTGGTGGTCTGAGCTGATTTGATGCTGATTATGAGTTGTTGATTGCACCATTGTGTTCCTTTCATCCTCCTGAAGCTGCTGGTATTGGCTCGCCATTTTCTAATTGATTGAAGAATTCCTTCCGTCTTGGTCTTGAGTCTTTTAACCGGTGGAAATTGTTTCTTCGATGACCTGCACCTCGGAGTTACTTTCACCGGAGAAATAAACTAGGTTTCTATCTGGAGATACATCTTGAGGTATGTAATTCTTTCCTGAGTTCCTTCCTCAATTCCTTTAAGAAAAGTGGCCGAAATTGGAAAGTGACTGCTCGGCGATTTGTGAGTGATTCTCCCAGAATTGTTTTTGTTAGAACTTTCAGTTGGGTAGATGGAATTGGATAATTTTTGGCAAGATGATAGATCAATACATGGGGATTCATCTCAAGCATCTAGTATAACATGAATCTTTCCCGAATTGAAATGGAAAATAATTTCTTTGGCACTACTAAGTTCATGAACAGCAACCTGCACACTTTGCTCAAAATTCGTGGCTACTGAAGGTTGTTTGAAAGAATTGGAATCAGTAGAAGTATGTAGGAGATGATGACCAACAATTCGGCATTGGTGTGCCCGATGGCGCATGGGCCATCATAGCTAGTGAATTGATGAAATAGGAGTGTCAGGTGCGTTGTGTTGGGCACGTGTAATTTTTTGGGTGTGTGCTTTTTGAAGAGTGCAGATTCAATCCCTAATAATATCTAATACTTTAAACGAAATATAATCAAAACTTTCACTGAAAAAAAAAACTAAGTTGTGTACAAGTGGGATTTGAACTGTTGTTATCTAGACTTTTTCAAGGTGCTTAACCACCATACTGTTGAGTCATGATGTTTCAAGCAGTGTCACTTTCTTTAGATGTACTAAATGATGTGGATTTTCATATATTTACATAGTAAAACTATTCGATGAAGTGGTGTTCCGTGACACCCCTTCCTATAAGGTGCCTATGCCCCGACTAATGATAGAATACAAATACAATGTAGATACAGTTAGATACAATAAAATAAAAAAAATAAATAAATGAAATGATACACTACATACAAAATAGATACAATGCAGAAACATTATAGATACTTTAATATAAGAACGAGAAGAAGAAATAAATAAAATGACACACTAGATACAAAGTAAGTATAATGTAGATACAGTAAAATAAGTAGACAGAAGAAATGAATCAATTGATACACTATATACAATAGATACTCTAAAGATACATTGTAGCTATAGTTAGATACAAAAAAAGAAGAAGAAGAAAATTTATCTGAATAAAAAAAATTGATCTGACCGAAATCTAATGGAAACATCAATTTTGAACATAAAAACACCACACTTTCATCCAAAAAGACTATATATTGATCAAAATATACCACATATGAAGGGAAAACATCAAATCTGAACAGAAAATATCATATGTTCATTGGAAAAGAGAAGTTGGAGAAGTATAGTTGGATGAAGGATGAGGACTCCAATGGATATGAAATCGAATGAAAAATGCATACGAAAAACGCTAGAGGAAGCAGAAGTCGGTAGATTTCGTCGACCGAAGTTGGTGCAAGTTGTCACATAGTTCTCGCCAGAAAATATATTTTCGCCAATTGGAATTGTAAAGGTGGGGGGGGGGGGGGGGGAGAATGAGAAAAATGATGAAATGAGAAGAGAAGGTTAGAGTTTTTTCCTTGATTAGAATTTTTGTCTTATACATATTTTTTTATTTCGAGGAAATGATAAAAATAGTCCTTTATGTATGGGTGTAGATCCATTTAGATCCTTCATATATAACACCTAACATAAAAGGTTCTTTAAGTATGACAAAAGTGTACACTTTTAATCCACCGTTAGAGGAAGTCCCAAAACTAACAGAAAGTGCTGAACTGTTAGTTAAAACTAGCTGAAGATATTGAGACAAAGTTATGGTCACATTTAACAAGTCACGTTCTTTATTTTTTATGTTTCTGTCAACAATGAAGCCACCATTAACCGTGGCGATGTAATGGAACACTTCATCCTCATTGCTTTATCAATGTACTAATTGGTTTCGTTTTGAATAGGTGATCAATGAACTATAGAGATCAAACCAATCATTTTAGGCAGATGTATAGATGACCACTTTAAGTTGGCACCAATTCCCACTTAAACACCTCAACTTATCCAATGATCAGATAAACACCTTTTATTGTCAGAAGTGTGTCTCGTGGACACTCGTGCCAAGCAGACCTTATGCGTGATATCACTAGTGACGTGGCACATTAGCAAATCAGGTAATGGCACATGTATTTTTCTTAGTAAATTCTAAATTTTAGATTAAAAAAGATAAATATCAAAATTGTTAAGTAAAAAGATATAACTCCCTCCCTTGCACCCCCTCCCCCTTATCTTCTTCTACCTTTCCCCCTTCCCTACATCTGCTGCTTTGTGCCCTCCCGCTCCCTATCATCTTCTTCTTGCAAATAATCCTTTCCCTCCATTCCCTACAAATCAATTAGCATATCCCGCCCCTCATTCCGTGTTCAAATTTAACTAGTTGAAGAACGAATTAAAGAAACCTTGCATTTGGTACTGTTCAGGCCTAGCATTATGGCACTTTTGAAGAGAATTCGAATTTTGTAATTGTGAAGCTGTCCATCACAACTATATAAAGGGCGTCGATAGAAAAAAACTTCAATTATAAAGCCTGATAATCCAATTACGGCGAAGCTAAAAAGGGAACCTGCAAATTTTTTTTTTTTTGTATAAGATTATTATGAATTTTTTTTTCTGGTAATCGTAAATTTACTAGATGTATTCAAGGGGAAACACACCTGTTAAAGTTATCAAACCCCATAAAGAAAAGTAAAAATTTTGAGGAATTTTAAGATATTAAAAACTTATTAAAATTTGGAGCTTTGAGATAACTAAATATCCAATTCTTTAATACTTGCTTTATGAGGCCAAACTTAAAGGTTAATGAATCTATACAAGCCTATTTGATGGAAAATGACCTTGAAAAGTGTTTAAATTGAAGTTCTGTAAAGATTGCTCGGTTTGATCGAGTGTATATTTGGATTTTGAAATCAAAATAATTTTAATCAATTATTTCATGGATTCATTAAATGTGACTGGTGTTGCGATGAATTTAAACAACTAACTCTTAATACTAGTTTTTTAAGAAACAATGGTGATGTATATCTCAGTTTATGGAGAAGAAGAGTGAGAAGAAGATGATGAATTATGAGGTCCACATAGAACAATGTTTAAGAAAAATGGAACTTTTTAAGGCTTCACACGCTCATTTTTGCATGATGTATACATATTTTGCCAAGTCAGTGTAAGGAGTTCACAAGGTACACTTATGACGACGAAAGGTATTTATCTGATCATTAGATAAGTTGAGGCGTTCAAGTTGGAATTGGTGTCAACTTAAATTCTATATATTCTGCTATCTTTGTAACTCAGTTTCTCTTTCAAATTAACCATAATTATTGATTTATTCTCAATTTCTTGAGCATAAACATTTCTTCCTTGAGGGGAGACTATCTAATTGCTTCTGGAAAAGTCATATAAGGCTCGACTTTGTGTAGACTAAATGGTTGTGGTGAAGAATTGTTAGTATGATTGCAGAAGACAACCCGAAACAACTACCTTTTCCTTTGAACTAAGCGGGAGAGATGATGATTATTGTTTGTTGCCTTTCATTCATTGAAACAAAAAAGCAACTTTTGATTTGTTTACTATATTTTGTCGTAACTTTTTTACTTCATCAGTCATGTCATATTTTTGTTTTTTCCTTACAAGCACAACCTATAACCTTATAAATTTCAAACCAAATTTAGATCGACTCTATCTATCTGTTGTGTTTTTTTTTTTTTTTTTTTTCAAAAGTCCTTTCAGACACTTGGTTGGTTTGCACTCGTCACATCCCCATAGCTGTAGTGCGACTCATGCCTTCAATCCTCGTGGTTGCTCGAAGTCACGAGTTTTGGCGTTATATCTACCGGCCCAAATAACTTACCTGGCTAGGAAAAAGAGAAGTATAGAAATCGCCACCAGTGAGGCGGCGCAACGGCAACGATGACAAGTAATAGAAGACGGGAGTGACGTGTGCCTCTGTAACTTTACCTTTGGCTTTTGACTTTTAATTTTATCGTTAGTTTTGACTTACAATACTGGCATTGATTCATTTTCCATTTGTTTTAAGGTTCCTCTTTAGCTAAAGATTAAAAGTGCACACTTTTGTCAAATATAAAGGAACTTTTATGTTAGGTGTTATATATGGACATAAATGGTTGGTTCTACACCCATACATAAGGGACTAATTTTTTCTAAGTTTGTAAATTAATTAATCCAATCGGTTTTAAGTTTGTCCAATTTAAGACCAAGCCGTCCAATTGAGTCCCATTACAGTAGTGCCTTTAAATAGGAGTAACTAAAAATAGGAAGTAATAATAGCGTCGAGCCGAGTGAATCGCGGTCTACTTCAAGTCCTCCAAAGAATTGAGACATCGAAATACGAAAAAGAAGAATGGAGGAAGATGAAGGAAATAATAATACTAGTAGTATTACAAGAGTAGAGACTAAGAATTCGGAAGTACCAGTTTGGTTAATGAAGGCTCCTTTAGTTGTTTCCAAATCATGGCACTCTGCTGCCGCCGCCTCCGATTCACCTCATGTTGCTAAAGTCATTCTCTCCGTTGATCCTCTTTCCCCCCATGATCCTTCCACTTCCCAAGTAAATCCACTTACTAACTCTCTTTTTCTATTAAGAGCTTGAAAACCTAGTGTAGACAAAATTATGACATTTAAGTGGAGCTAGAAATTAATGGAAGGATTCTTGCACTTGGAATTTGAACTTGTGAGCTACAATAATGTTTCAATCTCCTTTACCACTACAATACCATCTTTCCTTGTATTAAAGGGGTTCAATAGTGTGTGTATAACAAGAAAAATTAGTTTTAGCCTATTTGCTTAGCATAATTTTTCAGACCCCCTTTACTATACCTAGATCTGCCCCTAGGATAGAGGGGCTGACCTATTATCTACCAAGTTTCAAACCGTTCACCACTGCCTCTGGAGGATTTCTCGCCTATCAAAAAGACAAAAAATAGTGATACTACATGCTATTTTTTGGTACTGCCCGAGTATTTCATGTGTATTATAAAAGTAGTGATAGTACATGTTAGTTTTGGTACAAAGGGAGTATGTCAAAGGAAATTTATCTGATATGTACTAATTGATCTGAAATTGAGTTTTCTCTTCTTTTCTTGTCTAATGTAACTTTCCAAAGCAAATAGTTGGGGCTAAAGTCATACTTGTGCTTGCAGTTATGTTGTTTGTTGGTTTGTTTTTTGATCAAGTAATAAATTTCATTGAAATTGGGGAAAAATTCCTGTATGCAAGTAGTATACCAAAAAAATAGAGAAATTGTTCTCTACAAAAGTCACCCATTCTTCCATATAACTAGGACTCTCATGGTTGCAAAATATAAAAAGGCTATTCTTCAACTGTACAAAATCATGATCAACTTATCCAAAAGTTCTCCTTTTTCCAACTTCACGTTTGTTGGTTTGTTATTCATTTTGTTAGGGAGGTTTAACCACTATGGGTAAGGGTATGCAAGAAACTTGTACCTTATAGTGCCAATTCTTGTGGAACATGATCCTGCATCTCAGAGCAGGATTCATCTTGGTAGTGGATAAGAATCTAAAATCAGTTCCTCGTAATATTTAGATACATATGCTTAAATAGTTTTTGAAGTTTTTCTATATGCATATGTAGAGTATTAGCGTGGGACAATCCAACGCCTCTTAATGTAGATACATAATTTTTACCTTATCAAAAAGGAATGTAGATACATATTCTTAAGTACATGTAAACATATTTTCTATGTACATATATAGTGTCTGATGCCAAAACCTTCACCTTCTTTACAGTTTACATGTATGTAGTAACTTTAAGATAGTAGGTGGATGTGCACCCATTGCTCATACGTTTGATCTGCTGATATGTATCTTCATCACTGTTTTGTCTTGGCTTCTTCTGACATCCTTATGATACAGTTCACTATGGAGATGTGTGGAAATGAGACCGGGAATGTGCCGAAAAGTTACTCCTTGAATATGTTTCAAGATTTTGTCCCAATGTGTGTGTTCTCGGAGACAGGTCATGGTAAGTATCTTGCCTCTGTTACTTATGTGTTATAAAGTCTTTCAAAGGTTTTCATTGAAAGCTGGCTGCTTGGTTTTCATTGCCTTCGGCTATATGGTGGATCATCTGGAAGGAAAGGAACACTAGAATTTTTGAAAGTAGGAAGGAATCTGTACTCAGCATCAAGTCCAAATGCATTTCTTTGTTGTTCTTTTGGTGTCACATGGCAACTGCAAATACGCAGAAGCCGTGATAGATTTTATGAGTTCACTATATTTGTCTAATGTAGCTATTCCTCTGTAAATGCTTGCAGCATTTTTCTGCACTTTAATAGAATATCTTTACCAATCCAAAAAAAAAAAAGTCTTTCAAAGGTTTGATGAAGTTTCCTGTTGATCTTAGCTAGGTAACGTGCATTGTTTCTGGATATTTAAATCAGGTTGAATATTTCCATTTTTCTTTTCAATCGTTGATCGAGTTTATGTACCCCTAATAAACTGTAGGATCAGTAGTAGTTCTTTGAGTACTTTATTGTTCCATATGAAGATCCTCTTTCACTCCACTCAGTCTTAGAGTTTTTGTTGGATGCTTGGATTGTTTCATGCTTGTGTGTTTTATCTGAGTAGCTGAGTATCCTTAAAAGGATTCAAGCGACTTAACTGCCAGTAGAATCAATTGACTACTACGTGTCGTAGCCTCCACTTTCTTGATTCCTTTTCTTTCTTCTTTTCTAGCTCTTTTCTCTTTCCTATGCTTTCTTTTCTTCTCCGTCATTAAATTTGAAAAAAATAATAAAATCCTACATTTACATGGATTTTGTGTTAAAATTTTAAGTTGATTTCATTGTGCAATATTGTCAGTAGATAGCTCTAGAATAATTTGAAAAACGTCCAATCCTACTTTTCAGTATGACATTGGTTTGCAATAAGTTTTTGTTTCCTCCCTTGCATTAGGAATATCGTAATACTGAGTAATTGACTGGTTTTCGTTTGAAGGTTTTTCAACTGAAAAAGCTTACCAGTAAAGTCATCTTTTCAATTTGCTTTACCTAATTCACCGTCTCCTCCCTCAATTCTTGCTCTCTCTGAAGGAAAGGAAATTTCTCTGGAAGGAAAGGTTCAACATAAGTTTGATATGACACCTCACACTCGTAACATGGAGGAGTACAGAAAAATGTGCCGTGAAAGGACCAACAAGTCAATGATCAAGAACAGACAAATACAGGCAGATCTCTAATCATGTCATCTCTTATCTGAGATTCGCACTTTGTCTTACTCTGCCTTGATTAATTTACTCTAAAAATCAGGTCATTGATAATGATCGTGGAGTTAATATGAGGCCCATGCCCGGGATGATTGGATTGATTGCGTCCAGTTCTAAGGTATATGGACCGTCATCTCAGTTTCTAAACATATGGAGATCTTTCCTTTCTATACACAGCTTTATGGTCTCTGGATATTGTGTCTTTACCAAGGTTCTTTCTGTTCATATATTGTGTATTATTTGACATGCTGCAATTTACTAAGTTGTAAGTTGTTATTATAGGAAATACTTTCTTTATACAGAGGAATACTTGAGATGATTCTCTCAATAGTATCATAGCGCGTATGATTAGGATACACACGTTGATAAGGATCGAAATCAAAAGACAAAAAGAACGATAGGAGAGCGACACACTTCTCGAACTCCCTACGAAGTAACCCCGGAGAACTAGTTCCGAGATACCCTCGTATCGGCGTCTAGAAGGACCTACACTATGCAACCACCCTCGAGTCGCACCCGGGACTCGCAAGTAGAATGATCGGGTGTTGGTTCGATAATCAACTAGGATCCGCTAGTGAATTCAAGCCAACCAAAAAGGGTTTCTTCATAACAAGAGTTCAACTCTATTCATCATTCAACAATATTCAAGGTAAGCTAAGGTTTGATGAGGCTAACTGAAGTATTTATAGGCTTCACTTAGACATAATAAAAGGTCTAAAGTACCCCCAAAGTGGGTTAAAACAAATAAGGCCACACAGGGCTATAGTTGGAAGTTCATGCAAAAAGTAGTAAAAATCCCGCAATGCTGTCACAGGGGTAGGCGGTCCGCCCCCCCTCACTAGGCGGCCGCCCCTTGTAATCCTTCCAGCTGAGGCGCTCCGCCTCCTCCTGATCAACTCTCTGGATTTTTAGTAGGCGCTCCGCCTCATCTGTAAGGCGCTCCGCGTCATCCTGGAACTTGTGCAAGAGGCTCAAAATGAGCTTGGGGTGGCTCCCCTTGGAGCCCAAGTGGTCCTCCATCCATCGTACTCAAAAGCATGATCTTCAAGCTACTCTCGGAGCCTTCTTCCATGTCCCTCCAAGTCAAGTGGAGATGGGTGTCTTGAATCAACTTAGCTTGACTTCTAGTGAACGGCCTTGAGGTAGTATGCCCCGCATCATCCTCCCCTTCTTGGGAAGGTTTCATCCTCGAAACCATGGCTTCCTCCTCTCCGGCATCACCATCCCCTACATCAAAAGGGGTCAAGTCAGTCACATTAAAAGTATTTGACACATTGTACTTACCGGGTAGATCAATCACATAGGCTTTGTTGTTGATCTTGGAAAGCCACTTGAAAAGGTCCATCTCCACGGGGTGCCAACTTCCCTTTCCTAAGGTTAGGAAACTTTTCCTTGCGGAAGTGCACCCACACCCAATCTCCCTTTTTGAGTTCAAGCTTCTTCCTTCCCTTGTTTTTCTTGGAAGCAACTTTTGCATAGGCTTCCTCCAAGTTCTTAGTGGCTTTAGCATGAAGTTCAATCATAGCCTTTGCTCGGCTTTTCCCTTCAAAATTAGCAACCATTTCCCTTGGCAAAGGGGTTAGATCAAGGGGAATCAAGGGATTAAAACCATAAATACATTCAAATGGAGTCATGCCAATCAAGCTATGCAAAGTACGATTATAGGCAAACTCCATAAGAGGCAATTTATCAACCCACGTCCCGGCCTTACCTCGGGTCATAGCTCTAAGAAGAGCACCCAAAGTCCGGTTTACCACCTCGGTTTGTCCATCCGTTTGTGGGTGGTGGGACGTAGAAAACAAGAGCTTGGTGCCAAGAGCACCCCACAAGCTCCTCCAAAAATGGCTTAGGAACTTGGTGTCCCTATCACTCACTATGGTTTGAGGCACACCATGCAACTTCAATACATTTTCAATAAACAAAGAAGCAACATGTTGCGCATCATCACATTTTTTACATGGAATGAAGTGAGCCATTTTGGAGAACCTATCCACGACAACATAAATGCTATCATGGCCCCCCCTAGACCATGGCAAGCCCATCACAAAATCCGTCGATATATCGACCCACGGACTAGTAGGCACGGGGAGAGGAATATACAAACCATGGGGGTTAGCTTTAGATTTTGCATGCTTGCACTCAAGGCAATTTTTGCAAAGCTTTTCAACTTGAACCCCCATCTTTGGCCAATGGAATTGCTCCATTAGGATGGCCAAGGTCTTGTTCCTCCCAAAGTGTCCCATCAAGCCCCCACAATGAGCTTCACGAATCAACAATTCCCTCCAAGAGGACTCGGGAACACACACTTTACCATTTTTAAAGATGTAACCATTAACCCATTGGTATTTTTCAACCCTTTCTCCCTTTTCAAGAGCATCGTGAATGCTCTTTAGCTTAGGGTCTTGAGCATACATCAACTTAATGCTTTCAAAACCCATGAGCTTGGAGGCAAGGGTGGTGGCTAGAGCAAACTTCCTAGAAAGTGCATCCGCCACAACATTGTCTTTCCCTTTTTTATATTGGATAACATAGGGAAATGACTCAATGAACTCTACCCACTTGGCATGACGCTTGTTCAATTTCTCTTGGCCCCTAAGATGTTTGAGTGACTCATGGTCACTCTTAATCACAAATTCTCTAGGCCAAAGGTAGTGTTGCCAATGAGCAAGAGCTCTCACCAAGGCGTACATCTGCTTGTCATACGTAGAGTAGTTCAAAGATGCACCCTTCAATTTCTCACTAAAGTAGGCTATGGGTTTGCCATCTTGTATTAAAACACCACCAATTCCCATCCCCGAGGCATCACATTCAACCTCAAATGCCTTTCTGAAGTCGGGCAATTGCAATAGAGTGGCGGTACTCAACCTACTTTTCAATTCTTGGAAGGCCTTCTCTTGAGGCTCTCCCCAAACAAAAGGTTTGTCCTTCTTCACCAATTCGGTGAGTGGAGCGGCAATGGAGCTAAAGTCTTTCACAAATCGTCTATAAAAACTAGCAAGACCATGAAAGCTCCTCACTTGAGTTACGGTAGTAGGAGTAGGCCAATCACGTATGGCCTCTACCTTAGACTCATCCACCTCCACTCCTTGGGCACTCACAACAAACCCAAGGAAGACTACCTTCTCAACACCAAAGGCACACTTTTTAAAATTAGCATAGAGCTTTTCGGCTCTCAACACTTCAAGCACTTGCCTAAGGTGATCAACATGGTCGTCTATTGATTTGCTATAGATCAATATATCGTCAAAGTAGACGACCACAAACTTGTTGATGAATGGCTTTAGAACATGGTTCATTAGCCTCATGAAAGTACTAGGTGCGTCGGAGAGCCCAAAGGGCATCACCAACCATTCATAGAGACCAAACTTGGTCTTGAATGCGGTTTTCCATTCATCCCCGGGTTTCATCCGGATTTGATGGTAACTGGACCTAAGGTCTATTTTGCTAAAAACACATGAACCACTCAATTCATCTAACATATCATCAAGTCGGGGAATGGGATGACGGTACTTTACCGTTATTTTGTTCACGGCCCGACAATCAACGCACATCCTCCAAGTGCCATCCTTTTTGGGAACAAGGATCACGGGTACGGCACAAGGACTCAAGCTCTCTCACCAAGCCTTTAGTGAGTAATTCATCAACTTGCTTTTGCAATTCTCTTGTGTCCTCCGGATTGCTCCTATAGGTCGGTTTATTTGGGATTTGAGATCCCGGGACAAAACTCGATTTGGTGTTCAATACCCCTCAAAGGAGGTAATCCATCCGGCATCTCATCCGGGAACATGTCCCCAAAATCCTTCAAAACATTCTCAAACACACTAGGCAAAGAGTTAGTGGAAAAATCAAGATCGGATGTAAGAATCATACCTTTGTGTTATAATCTATGCACCTCCTAAAGACACTAGAAGGGGGAGTTGAATAGTGTCTACCGATTTTCGTTTCAAGAACCTGGTTCTTCTGAACATAGAACCTAGTTCTTACCTTAGCAATTATACTGTTTCAACCACTGCTACTCACCACACTTCACACACAGAAAACACAAGGATTTTACGTGGAAAACTTCTTGCTCAAGGGAGAAAAACCACGACCCACACTCTGGGATTTTAGAACTGAATTCACTAACACAAGAGCAAAGTTTCTGATTACAAACTCTGTAACCAAGGGGCTACACTCTAGACCCTAATCACCACTCAAAGCTAAACTCTAGCTTTTCAAGTAATTACACAAGAGTTCACCTAATACATATGCTTCTGCAATAAGCCAATAGGTAAGAACTATGAATGCTCAAACTAAGACAACTTACAACTCAATGAACCTAGACAGAATATCTAGACTCAATACACTGCATGCACTTCAGTTGTCTTCTCCAGTTTACTCACGTAGAAAGATGATAGATTGCCTTCGTATGCTCTCAACTCTCTGTATGTGAATAACTGAATTTACGGCTGTCTCCACTACTTGTATTTATACGGGTCTTGAAACCCTAGTTGAGTCCCACAAGGAATCCTTTTAATTATGGTAAGTCAGGATTCCTAGTAATTCTTTTCCTTGTTGAAGTCCAACTCCTTTTCACACTTCGAAGACATAGCCTGGACACCGCCTCTTTTAGTCTGACTAGGATGCATATTCATTCCCGCGCCACTACTCCTAGTTCCGCAGGGATTTGCAATCCGCAATTCTTTTCGATCAATCGTGCCCTTCATTTCAAGGACTAGGTTCGTCGTGAGAACCTCTGAGTCCTTTACGTTTGTCATCCTTCAAAACCAACTCTTAACACTTTGTTCACTAGGCATATGAGTAGTTTGTTGCCATCATTGCCTCTCAAGATCTCGCCCGGTTGCATCATGGCACATATGCTACCGGTAGAAGATGGTGGGATTGCCACCAAGCTCTCGGACAAAGGGCTAGTCTCAACAACCGACTTAGCCTTTGCCGCCTCTCTTAACTCCCTTATCCGCTTGTAATCATCACTCACTTGCTTGGGAGTTAAGGGTTTAAGCACAAACTTCTTTCCCTCATGCTTAACCGTGTAGGTGTTAGCACGGCCATCATGAACCACATGTCTATCAAATTGCCATGGCCTTCCAAATAGAAGGTGGCATGCTTGCATAGGCACAACATCAAACATGTGTTCATCCACATAGTTCCCTATCTTGAACTTGATCATGCATTGCTTGACCACCTTCAATTCACCACACTCACTAAGCCATTGGAAACGGTAAGGATTTGGGTGTTTCAAGGTGGGTATCTTCAATTGGGAAACTAGTGTTTGGCTAATGACATTGGCACAACTTCCCGAATCAATAATCATGGAACAAAGGAGACCCATGACTCGGCATTTAGAATGGAAGAGGTTCTCCCTTTGCAAAGTCTCACTATCCTCCACAAACGTGGCTCCTAAACTCCTCCTCACAACAAGGAAGGCATGGGTATCATCATCATCCTCCATTGCAACCTCCCCATCATCAACCTCCTCATCACCCTCTACTCCCTCTTCATCCTCGGATTCACTATCTTGTTCATACACCAAGTCACCCACAAGAACCATAGTTTTCCGGGTAGGGCAATCTTTGGAGATATGTCCATAACCCTTACACTTATAACATTGAGTAGAAGTAGAGATAGGATTACTCAAGTGAGTTTTAGAGTTACCTCACACATGTTGTGTAGACTTCTCATAAGGCTTTTTCACATCCTTGCTAGCACTTGCACCACTTGCATTTGGGAATTTGGCATTTGTTGTAGGAGTCTTCCACTCCTTTGGCTTGCTCAAGGGAGTAGTAGTACTACTCTTGTAGCGAAGGGATTTCTCCTCTTTGAGCCATTTCTCGGCTTCAACCGCATCGTCACATAGCTTGTAGTGATCATTGTACTTGTGAAACTTCAATAGTGAAGCTATGTCTCGGTTCAAGCCTCCTTTGAAACGGATCATGGCCGTCTCATTGTCTTCCTCATCCAAGTCTTGAAAAGGCATTTGATCACGTTAATTGGGATTTCCTCGACTTTCTTATGTTGAAGATGGGGTTTGGGGAGAGATGGAGGAGATGGATTAGAGCTTGTATTTCCACTGTTAGATTTTCTATACTTGTGAATGGAAGTCCTTGTGGCTTCTTTGGTTCTTCTAGGGGTTTAAGGCAAGGGGATCCTCTATCCCCCATGTTGTTTATTCTAGTGATGGAAGCGTTGAGCAAAATGATGGATAGGGCTGTAGGTGGAGGATATTTGAGGGGTTTCTCGGCTTCATTTGGAGATCAAAGCATTACAAGGGTCTCTCACTTGCTCTTCGCGGATGAAACGCTAGTATTCTGTGACGCAGATGTAGATCAATTGGGATACTTGAAGCAGGTTCTGATGTGGTTTCAAGTGGTGTCGGGGCTCAAAATTAACCTTAGTAAATGCGAGATTTTTCCTGTGGGAGAGGTGGATAACATCAATTGCCTTGCACAAGTGCTCAATTGCAAGGTGGGTGCTTTGCCTACTACATACTTGGGTTTGCCATTGGGTGCTTCACATAGAGATATTTCTATTTGGAATCCTGTTATTCAAAGGGTTGAGAGAAGGCTTGCAGGATGGCAAAAGCGATATTTATCAAAGGGAGGAAAGGAGGTGCTCATCAAGAGCACGTTGTCAAGTATTCCTACCTACTTCTTATCTTTACTGCAGGCACCGGCTAAAGTGACAGAAAAGTTGGAAAGGCTTCAAAGGAATTTCCTATGGGATGCTTCTGATGGTTCTAAAAAGATTCACTTGGTGTGTTGGGAGGCTGTTACGACACCAAAGAAGTGGGGCGGGCTAGTAGTGAAAGATCTTAGGGTTTTCAATAGAGCACTGCTAGGAAAATGGATGTGGAGATTTGGAGTTGAGGAGCGTGCTTTATGGAGGGAGGTGGTGGCAGAAAAGTATGGCACTTTAGAAGGGGGTGGAGAACTAGTAATATCAATTCTCCATTTGGGTGCAGTTTGTGGAGAAGTATCATGAAGGGGTGGGAAGACTTTAGTGGCCATATTTCTCTCAAGGTAGGGGATGGGAGAAGAGTTTGTTTTTGGAACCATAAGTGGTGCGGGGAGGACACACTAAGGGTCTCTTTCCCTAATGTGTTCGCCCTTTCTAGCCAGAAAGAGTCGACTGTCCAACAGATTCGTAGGGTGCATGATGGGGAGGTGCTATGGGATCTAACGTTCAGGAGACATCTTCAAGATTGGGAGATAGATGAGTTCCAAACTATGTTGGAGTTACTTTATAAGCAGATCACATCAGTTTATAATCCCGACTCATGGAGGTAGGGGTTAAATAGTGATGGAATATTCACAGTCAAGTCGTTTTATCAGAAATTGTTGGTGAGAGAGGAGATATGCTTTCCATACTTGTCAGTTTGGATTCCCAGGGCTCCGAAGAAAGTGTGTTTTTTTGCTTGGTTAGCGGCAAGAGGAGCGATCCTAACGGCTGAGAATTTGAGGAAGAGAAATATTACTTATGTCAGTTGGTGCTATATGTGCAAATGTTCGGGAGAAGACGTTGATCATCTTTTGGTGCATTGCAAGATAGCGTCGGATCTATGGAGGGTGGTATTGAATTTCTTCGGGTTGCAATGGGTCATGCCACATAGTGTTAAAGATGTCCTACATAGTTGGGCATGTAGAAGCAAGAGAAGAAAACGTAGGGCATGGGAGGTCGCACCACTAGCTCTTATGTGTATAGTTTGGAGAGAGAGAAATAGGAGAGCGTTTGATGGTGTTAAAAATGATTTTGTACATTTGAGAAATAGTCTTATGTCTTTGATAGCTTTTTGGTGCACCCTTAAGATTCCAATATGTATTGATGATTGGGTGTCTTTTGTAGAGAATTATATTTTGATGTAGACTTTCTATCTTTTGGTATACCTCTTGTATACGGGAGCTTTTCCCAATATCAATAAAATTGATTAACTTATCAAAAGGTCTAGGTTCATCCGGACTTGCTCAAATTCATTGAAGTACTCCCCAACCGATTTGTAACCTTGCTTCAACTCATGGAGACGTTTTTGTTGTTCCACTCGGTATTGGTTAGTCAAGTACTTCTCATCCATCACACGGATCAACTCTTCCCAAGTAAGATTGATAGTCATTCCCGTCCTCCTTCTATTCCTCTTCACCGACTCCCACCAAGTAGAAGCAAAGGATTCAAAGGAAGATACTGCATACTTGGTCTTCTTCACCTTGGGCATATCATTGGTGTCAAATATCCGCTCCATGGACAACTTCCAATCAATATACTCCACCGGGTCACTACTTCCTTTGAAAGAAGGAATAGTGAGCTTCACACTATTAAGATTGTTGTTGTCACGACCCCCTCGGAAAGGCTCCGGTTGGCCTCCAAAGTGATCTCCATAACCACCAAGATCCCTCCTAGCATTCCCTCCAAAGTACCCATTGGGTGGCCCTCGACCTCGGCCTCGACCCCTATCCACATTCTGTCCCCTAAATTGATAGTGAGCATCATACCCACCATCACCATAATCATCCTCCTCCCCTTCTTGAGCTTGTGCAACTTGCTCAAGAGGTTGAACATTTCGGATTGGTCCGGGAAGTGGAGCATTCCTTTGGGGATTGCCCATAAGGTTAGGAATAGTCACTCGTTGGGTATTGCCCAACAATTGGTCAATTCGATCACGATCCTCCCTTACCCGTTGTTGTCGATGAAGCAACTCAACAACTTGTTCCGGGGTAAAGGTCAGACTACTTGTGCCTTCACCGGCCTCAACTTGGGCACTCGGGGACTTTTCTCAACTTGGACACTCGGGGTCCTTTTCTCCGATTGGACATTGGAAGTCTCTTGCTCAACTAGGGCACTTGATGTCACCCTCTAAAGGCTTTCAATCCTCAAGTTCATACTATCCAATTTGGCAAGGATAGTAGCAAGGGCACTCTTAGCAAAATCTTCTCCTTCGGTGGACATTGTACCTACACAAGAAACAAACGTTAGCAAAACAACCTCACTCACTCCCTCACAAGTGTTTCACTCGGATCACTCGTTTAGTGGTGGTGGATATTTCACTCTAGCTTGAATCCAAAGCTTCACTAAGTTGAATAGCAAACCTCAACTTAATCACTCAACTCAAAAGCCAAATGCACTCCGGGGTGAGTGGAGTTGATAAGACTCTATTGGAACGACAAGCTCTTTAAGTGCGGACTTGAGCTAAAAGATGCTACGAGTCTTCTTCGAATTCTACTCTCCGGTCTAGGCTTGAGTTTCCTAATAGCTTAGAAGGGCTAGCACAATTCAAGTAGGTAAGATTACTCAAAGAAGTACTAGCTAGATGCAATGCAATCAAAGAAACAAGAGATCCTACGAAAAACTACCCAAGGCAACAGCTCCCAGAAACAGGCGCCCCGCCTTAGCAGAGTAGGCGGCCGCCCAGAGCAAAGTGCAGTGAGGAGGCACTCCGCCTCTTTGGGGAGGCGCTCCGCCTCACAAAAATCCAGAGAGCTAAAAATTTGAGGCGCTCCGCCTCTGTGCTTAGGCGCTCCGCCTACTGCAACTTTCAGCACAGTGCAACTTCGTGTTTTCTTGATTTTGCACCCAAAAATCCAACAATTCTCACGTTGTTTGAGCAATTCAAAGGTACCCCAATGTTGTTTCAATCACAAAGAACAAACCCCAACAACTTTTATCAAACCCCAATAAAAAACAAGCAATCCACCATGTTCATCATCTTCAAAACTAGGGTTTCAAAATTTTCAAATTTTCAAAGGGTTTCAAATTTTCAAATCTTGTGTTTCAACTTCAAATCTTGTGTTTAGGGTACCAAAAGAACAGGTTTCCAATAAGGAACAAACCCCAATAACAATCACACAACGGGTCCAACAAACCAAGAATCCATGATCAAAATTTTTTGTGTTTTTCAACTTTTTCTATTTTTTTTTTGTGTTTTTCTTCTTTTTCTTCAACAACAACAAGAACCTAACGTAGAAACTAACCTAGGCACGAAGAATCAAGGGTCGGGAGGTTTGTAGAAACAAAACCCGAGCCTTGCTCTGATACCAAGATGATAAGGATCGAAATCAAAAGACAAAAAGAACGATAGGAGAGCGAGACACTTCTCGAACTCCCTACGAAGTAACCCCAGAGAACTAGTTCCGAGATACCCTCGTATCGGCGTCTAGAAGGACCTACACTATGCAACCACCCTCGAGTCGCACCCGGGACTCGTAAGTAGAATGATCGGGTGTTGATTCGATAATCAACTAGGATCTGCTAGTGAATTCAAGCCAACCAAAAAGGGTTTCTTCATAACAAGAGTTCAACTCTATTCATCATTCAACAATATTCAAGGTAAACTAAGGTTTGATGAGGCTAAGTGAAGTATTTATAGGCTTCACTTAGACATAATAAAAGGTCTAAAGTACCCCCAAAGTGGGTTAAAACAAATAAGGCCACGCAGGGCTATAGTTGGAAGTTCATGTAAAAAGTAGTAAAAATCCCGCAATGCTGTCACAGGGTTAGGCGGTCCGCCCCCCCCCCCCTCACTAGACGGCCGCCCCTTGTAACCCTTCCAGCTGAGGCGCTCCGCCTCCATGCTGAGGCGCTCCACCTCCTCCTGCTCAACTCTCTGGATTTTTGGTAGGCGCTCCGCCTCATCCTGGAACTTGTGCAAGAGGCTCAAAATGAGCTTGGGGTGGCTCCCCTTGGAGCCCAAGTGGTCCTCCATCCATCGTACTCAAAAGCATGATCTTCAAGCTACTCTCGGAGCCTCCTTCCATGTCCTTCCAAGTCAAGTGGAGATGGGTGTCTTGAATCAACTTAGCTTGACTTCTAGTGAACGACCTTGAGGTAGTATGCCCCGCATCACACGTTCTTATAAAAAATGATTAGGATACACATACTCTTAATTTACGCCTTTGACCTCCTTGAAGCCTCCTTACGTGTGACTGTTTGTCAGGACACTGAACCAACTTAGCTTGCTGCATTCAATTTTGTCATGAAACATTGGGAATGCTTCCCATGATCTCCTCTCCTATGCCCCCATAGGAAAAAAAGAAGGAAAAACACAGAATAATGAATAGTCTCTTTAAATAAATTCCCTATCTCCATGCAGGATAAGAAGAAACCGGCTCCTGTTAAGGGACCAGAAGTGAAGAGAACTAGAAGGGACCGTGGCGAACTGGAGGATATCATGTTTAAGCTTTTCGAAAGACAACCCAACTGGACCTTGAAGCAGTTAGTGCAAGAGACAGATCAACCAGCGGTATGTTGTCTTGATGTCCATTTTGCTACCAAATATCTATTTATTTATTTTTTATTTTTTTGGATGGTGTATAAGCTTAGTTTACTGGTATTTAGGTTAATACAAATTATTTGTCTTGAAGAAAAGTGTGAGATGCACGCCAGTGGCTCTTATCATCCAAGTCAAGTTACATAATTTTTCTTTAATCTTTGCTTAACTATGCCCATTTCCCTTCAATCAGGGACTCAAAAATAGAGATAAAACTGAGTATATGTCCTTTGTGCTGCTTGGTTGCATTTCGCATTACCACACTCAATGAATTTATATCTAATAATATCTAGTTGTTTTACTTGTTTGCAGCAATTCTTGAAAGAGATACTCAATGAGCTGTGTGTGTACAATAAAAGAGGAACAAACCAAGGAACATATGAGTTGAAGCCAGAGTATAAGAAATCTGTAGAGGAAACAGGTGCTGAATAGATTTTCCCTCTGTTTCAATGTATATTAGATCATGGAACCTAGACTAAGAGTTTTAACACTAACTAGTATCGCGAACATTGTGATTCTGCCTTCCCTCCTATTGATAGGTTCTGTAGTATGCTTTTGATGTCAATCATGAATGGATTTGGAGTTACGTGAATGTGATATATGTGGAAACCACTAGCTTATATTATCTCTGCTACTCTATTGTTTGGTTTCAGTTCTATTTTGTAATTGATTATCCACAATTAATGTTTTTTAAAGTTGTCCATCTCTAGTCTCTACATTGAGTTTTTTCCAACCACCCCCCCCCCCCCCTCCACAAAAGGAAAAAAAAAATCACTTGTGGAATGAAAAACTGAAATAATATCGTCTTGTTGTAACCTTATCCAAAAAAAATCTTCGTGTTGTAAACATTTGCCCCATGAGAAAGGGGAAAAAGGTTTGACCACTTTATTACAGAACTTGACAGATTTCTTTTTTCTATGGCTTGTAGATTTTCTTGTATCTTGTTGTAGTTGGAAATTTTTGCTGGGTCGGTGAAGATTGTAGTTATTTTCGGACTACATTAAGATCAAATTCAGTTAATTTAGTTTAAATATTTGTCATTACCTCAAGGAATATGGTCATTGGCAAGGAAGAATGCTTGGAATATGAGTTCTAGCCTTAGAATTATAGAAACAGTTTTGCATCCATTTTCCTTGCACTCCACCTACCCTAAGTGACTAGATTGTTGAGAAGATTATGGTTATCTGTGGAAGCAAAACAAGGACTATAATCTATAAGAGCCCACAGCATGTGTGTTGCAGCTGCACCCATGAAAGTTCTGGATTGGGTTTTGTTGTGGGGGGGGGGGGGGGGGGGGGGTTGCTTTGCTTCAATCATACTAGGACAAGCATTCTCTATTTCTCAATTCTCAGCACTTGGAGGGGGAGGGGAGGTTTGGGTGGCTGTGTGGGCTGTTCCGGTGGAGTCACTAGTCCAGGCTGAGGCTTATGGACAAGTTCAGCATTGGGTTCATTATGCAACATGTTAGACCTTATAAATGAGGGACCAAGATCTAAGTAATTATCTTTAGGTTCAATCAGAGATCAAGAGAATTCAACAGCAGTATTATGTTGGATATCCATGAGTTCTGTGAAAGTTACAGTTTCACTTAGTGATATCGACATTTGACAGGACAGATCCGTATTTGTGCTCCATGTCAAATGGAAATGGTTGCAGTGCACTATCTAGTGACTCGAAATCCTACATGGGTCTTGTTGTGTTTGATGTCCTTTCTGCTAGGAATGCTTTTCGGTTTTCTACTGTGATGATAGATTTCTTTTATGCTGTGGTGAAGTAGTGGATAAATTTTGAAAGTGCGTCCAAATCAAATATTTTGCATGTTTGTATATTTATTAGCAGTTTCATTTTGTTGCAACTGCCTCCAAAACAAACTATCAATGATGATAGGTTTCTATGATTTTCGTGCTTGTATACCTTTTAGACCAAAATGGTTAGTCAAATGTTGTACGATTGAAACTTATGCAGGATGGAAGTAGAAATGTGCTGTTCGGTGCTTGAAAGAAGTCTGAATCTTCTCTTATCTAGTTTAAATTTAGTTCCGGCTACCTTTGTTGTGATCCTAAGTAACTACACTCTGCTGTCTCTAGCCTGCATTTTCTTGTAGAAACATTTTCCATCTCGTTGTTAACAAATAGCAAAGGAATATGCATTGAAATTTGAACTGACTAGTCAAAAATGCCTATGACCTTGCTGTTATTTTCCAGCATTATGCATTGTTTCAGGGTAGTTTTGTTAGCTCATAGTTTTCATTATTCTGTGGTACTGTCTTTGATTGACATCTATTTCGTATTGTATAGTTTACTACAGGGAATATCTTGCGACTTGTAGCTTAAAGCATTGTATTGGACTCTTGAAGAATATGAATTGCATTCATTCGTCTAAAAATATAGATTTTCTGTGGTCAACATTTCATTCTATGTTTCATCTTTTTCATATGTTCATTAGTAGTAACAGTCTAGTTACAACTTATCTTGGATACTTGAACTTGGACTTTGGAATCAATACATACTGTCTTTCAGTATCTCATTCTGGATTAGCATTTTGCTTGATGAGACATGAGAGTTGTTTTCAGGTATCTACACTTCTCATTTCACTGTCTCTATCACCTGTGTATTCTGCTCTGTTCATAATGTCTCCAGCAGCAAATTTTCAAAAGGAAAAAATGCAGGCTAATGAACTAGGGCTCAGAAGTATATCGTCGACCAGATTAAGGTCCTGGACCTCCTGGTTGTGATGGCCTAGATATAGGTCAACTTGTTCTGTAAACCACTACAGCTTCTTTTAGTTTACGTCAAATCTAAAGAGATCCGTTATTTTTCACACATAAGATAGCTGAAAATAAAACAAAAGAGATCTTATGAAGGGTCAATTTTGTTTAATAATTGCGTACGGTTGAAATGAACCATTGCCTAATTGGATATATCTGATTTTATTATCCTGGTTGTGAGGGTTTTACATAGTTCTGGTCCTTCTGGTTGTAAAAACGCACTTGTGGGTTTAATCATTTCCTTGCTGTCCCACAAACCTGCTCAATTGTATATACCCGTCGTAGGTTCAAAATTACCTCGTCAGCTTTGGAGTGATAAATTGACATGGAGTTTGGTGATGCAGTGGTTCTCATTTCTTGAATATGATTACAATCACAATTCTTTTTGCCTCTAGAAAAAAGAAAAAGAAAGAAAATTGCTTACAGTCTAGTGGTAGGGTGCAACATGTGATTTGTGGGTCGACTCTAGAAGGGTAGAGGGGCGCACTATCTGTTACGGGCAACGTAACATTAGCCAATGGTCCCCTTAGTATGCTAGACTAGATCGACAGTGTCGTGTGAGATTGCTGATGTCAATCACATTGTGTGTATAAAGAGAATAATTGAAAAGAGAGTTGTAGAAACTTGATTGTATTAATGAATCAATCGATTACAAGAAAGTCAATGTAGTGTTGAGGGGAGTGACACCTGAGCAGAAATATGAAAGCAGCTTATAAAGATTCGTATACATATGTAACCTCTTAAACTGCCCACTTTTTCATTTAGACACCTAAACTAAAGGTTGTACCATATGAACACTTGAACTTTGAATCATATTATATCTTTTGGACACATATTTTACAAGCAGAAGTGGGTCAAGCGTGAGGCTCAAATGCACTGACCTCAGCATTCTGACAATTCCAAATAGACACATCAGAAAACTAATTTATTGTTTCTTAGAAAAGACATATTTTATTAGTACCAAAAAAAAAAAAAAAGGAGAAGAAGAAGAAGAAAAAAGAACACCAACAAGCTTTTACTCCCCCTTCTTCGTTTTCCTCTCATTCCCTTCCCCCCTCCCGCTCCTCTTATATCCACAACACAAGCTTCAATATTTTGCCGTTGGCTAACATTCTTTTAGAAGCTTTAGATAATAAAACGAACAGTGACCCGGCTCATTTAATCATTTGCATATCAATTTTATTAATTTTTTATTCAAAACAAACAAAAGGAGTATATAAAAAAGAATAGTAAAAATTAGAAGATGTTAATGAAATGACAAGTGCTCGTATAGGAACTGGGTTTGCAGACAATTAGAAATAACAATGCCATAAGGCAACGAATCAAAGCAACAGTGAACTCCGGCACAAAATACTACTGATCCATGAAATCTCTCGGCACCGAAAAAGTATTTTTCCTCCTCGAAAAAACTCTGTCTGCAGTACACATATTTTGGATGACAAATCCACCTTCTTATTCTCATTCCTTAGGCTCCCTTTTTGCCTTTAAAGTAGTGGCAGTGCAATGGAACAAGCGACCATATGAATCTTCGCTCAACAAACTAAAGGAAAATGTCTTGGCAAAGTTTAAGAATAGCTCTGAGCATCCATTTTGTGGTGGAGATAGTTTCAGAAGGAGTGGAGATGATGATGATAGATTGTGGTTGAAGGAGATAGACGTTCTTTTTTTAATTTTATTTTCTCAAAAAAATAAAGTAAGAAGGTAGAATGTGGCTTTCTACTTTCTGAAAAAGAGAGTGCAATACACATGCGGTGTCATGTTAGCAGCATGTGTTCAAAGATATCATATGGTCCAAGTTTAAGTGTTCATATGGTATAACCTTTAATTTAGGTGTCTAAAAGAAAAAAATGGACAAGTTTAAGGGGCTGGATATGTATTCTGCCAACAATAAACCCATGTCTAAGCAGTGGACAATAAAATGCTAGACATTTATACTAGAAATACAGAAAGACAAACTAACTATATTTACAATGGTGTGTGACACTTTTAGGGGTCGCATCCTTGTCTGCGTCTTCACGGCGCGCACACAGAGCGCCGGGCTTTGGTGCGTGTAGGCGCGGGCAATCTGCGTTAGGGCGTACATGCGCAGGTCACATAATATTGGCGCACTCAAGTGCGGGGCGCACAGGCGCGAGACAAGCAACATTAGGGCGTGCATGCATAGGTCACATGACATTGGCGCGCTCAAGTGCGGGGTGCGGGGGTGCTGGCTGCGTGTAGGCTTTGAGGGCACTTTTTGCTTGCTGTGCGCCGGCACGCTCAATCGTTAGGGCGACATATGTAGATGTGCATATAGATCTTGCCGCAGCCAAGGCCACAGAGCCGTCCGTGGCACTAGGTACTTTGAGGCTTTCCAGGGTACCACGGGGCGCGCTCAAGGAGTCATGGGGCACGACTGAGAGGCCACCCATGACATTCTTCCCCACCTGAGTTGGCGATGTCCTTGGCGCCTTCCTTGCAAGATAATCAGCTATCAGGTCCTTGAAGGCTTTGAAGTCTGTTCCTCTCTCCCATGTGTTCTCTTCTACATCACATCCGCTCCATTTCACCAAAAAATCATGGTGATCTTTTCTTGAGACATGAATAACACAGTCATCAAGGATAGCTTCTGCTACTTTCTTTCCTGACCACTTGTTCTTGCGGATGCTCGACATTGTGAGCTGGCTTCTAGAAGGATTATCCTTGTCTTCTTGAAGGGCTTCAACATGCTGACATAGATGATGTGATGGATCTTCCACCAAGCTGGCAGTTCAACACGATAGGCAACTTTCCCAACACGCTTCACAATAGACAGAGGTCTAATGTATTTCTGCAAGAGACGGGGGTCATGAGCTCTCGCAAACAGATATCTCTTTGGGATCTTTACCATTACCTTTTACCCAACTCTGTACTCCAAAAAGCGTCGGTTTTGATCTACATACTTTTTCATCATCATTTGTGTTTTTTACAAGATAGCTCCTCACTATCTTTATGTTTCTCTTCCACTCTCTTGAGAAACTCACGGCTCTTGAAACTTTGACACATTTAGTGCATCGACAGTATGCAGGAGGAGAGGTTGTTGTCCCCTAATAATTTTAAAAACGCTCCTGTACTTGAGCACTTTTGGGCGTTGAAGCACAAATGGGCAGAATCCAGTAGCTTCACCCAATTCTTTTGCGAATCAGTTACAAAATACCGCAGGTATTCTTCGAGCATACCGTCGGACCACTCTGTCTGGCCATCAGACTGGGGGTGAAAACTGGAACTGTGGTTCAACTTGGACCCGAGGCACTTGAACAGCTCGTTCCAAAAGTTGCTGGTGAAACGCGAGTCGTGATCACTAATAATATCTCTAGGCTGACCCCAATAATTCACAACATGTGCAAAGAAGAGTCGTGCCGTCTTTTCAGCCGCTATATATTTTGGGGCAGCTATAAAAGTTGCTTATTTAGAGAATCGATCAACCACTACCAGAATAGTGGTTAGGTATCCAACCTTGGACAATCCGGTGATAAAATCCAGAGAGACGCTTTCCCAAGGCCTCTTTGGGACAGGTAGCGACTCCAAAAGTCCTGCTCGCATCAAGCGTCAGGTTTGTTTTTCTAACAGACCAAGCATGTCCGCACATATTGATCTTGATCATCCGCCATCTGCGGCCAATAATATTCGCGTTGTAATAGTGCCAAGGTTCTATCCATTCCAGGGTGCCCAACCCAAATGGTATCATGTCATCTTTCAAAAGGGTCTTCCGCAAATCACTTCCCTTAGGCACATAAATACGCTTCCCTTTTATTTTGAGAAAACCATCCTCCATGTAGAACTGTCGTGTTTTCCCTTGCTCCGCAAGACTGATCGAATCTGGGGCAGCAGAATCACGATCAAGAAGATCCTTGATCTGATCCTTAATACTAATGGTTACCTCGCTTCCTCTAAAGGCGGCGAGTACACACATCGTGGTTAAATCAGCTCTCCGACTCAGTGCATCAGCAACTTGGTTTAATTTTTCACTTTTGTGTTCAAAGTGGAAATTAAACTCGGCAAGAAGTTCTTACCATCTCGCTTGCCTTCCAATCAGTTTTGGATGCGTCATAAAATTGCTAACAACAGTGTTGTATGTCTTGACAATGAAGGATGCTCCCAGTAAATAATGGCGCCATAAGCGCAAGCAATAGACCATAGCAAATAATTCTTTCTCGTGAGCCGCATAGCGCCGCTTCGCATCCTTCAGCTTCCCGCTCTCATAAGCAATCGGGTGCCCGTTTTGCATCAGCACTCCACCAAGAGCAAAGTCTGTGGCATTTGCCTGTACTTCAAACGGTTTGGTCATATCAGGGAGGGCCAAAACTGTGCTACTTGACATAGCCAACTTCAGAGCAGCAAAGGCCTTCTCGCGCCTTGGGCACCACTTCTACAGCGTTGCATTCTTCAAAAGTTCAGTCAAGGGCACAGTGATCAAGGAATATTCCTTCGCGAACCGACTGTAGAAATTGCATAGGCCCAAAAAAATATTAGGACATGAATATCCTTCGATGGTGGCCAATAAAAAATGGCCTGAATTTTCTCGCTATCCATTTTGATCTATCCCTCTTTGACTACATGCCCAAGAAAGTCGATTCACTTTAGGGAAAAAATGCATTTCGACAACTTGGCATATAATTCGTGCTCCCTTACCCTTGTCAAGACCTTCTTAATGCATCATATGGTCCTCCATGCTCCTGCTATAAACCACAATGTCATCCAGATAGACAACCACAAATTCATCTATAAACTCCCAGAAGACTTGATTCAGCAGTGTACAAAACGTTGCTGCAGCGTTAGTTAAGCGGAACAACGTAACTAGAAAATCAAATGATCTATATATTGTGACACAAGTGGTTTTGTGTTCATCTCCTTCTGGGATACGCACTTGCCAATAACCTGACTTTAGGTCTATCTTAGTGAATATCGTGGCACCACCCAGCATGTCAAACAAGTTCGCCATCAGAGGAATATGGTACTTGTTCTTCACAGTAATTTTGTTCAGTGCTTATAGTCCACACAGAGCCTTAGGGAGCCATCGTGCTTCTTTTGGAACATCACAGGCAACCCATAAGGGGACTTAGAAGGCACAATAATTCTAGCGTCTAGCATTTTTGTCAATTGTCTCCGAAGCTCGGTGAGTTCAAGTTGTGACATTTGATATGACGCCTGGTACTAGCTCAATCTGATGATCCACAACTCGCTTAGACGGCAATCGTCTAGGCATATCTGGTGGCATGACATATTCAAAGTCCACCAACATATCCTTCACAGTCGAAGGAATATGGCAAAATGCCAGTTTAATCTCGTCCAAGCATAGGGTAGCCAAGAATGTTCATTCTTGTCTCTTGACACCCTTCTTCAATTGCATGAATGAGATGCTCCTCTTGTTCAACTTCCCCGACAGAGTTAAAACTATGCATGGTTTTCCCCCATTATAAGTAGGGCATCCCCATGCGGAAAGACCACGGTCTCAGTTTCCTGCAAAAATTCCAAACCAAGAATTAGTTTGAAATCATCCATTGTGACTATGGACAATGTATTCTTCCTTCATAGGGGCCCAGTTTGATCAGAACTCCCTTCGCCACACTTCAAACATTATGTTGAGTTGGGGAATTGATAGCATTCACTCTACCACGACCCTTCTGCACGACAAGGCCTAGTCGCTCCACTTCTGTGGCAACCAAATAATTGTGAGTAGCACCAGTATCTATCATCGCCCGAACAGGTTTGCCATTAACCCAAACATCGATATACATGAGTCCCTTACTTTTTCCAACCCGAGATTTGGCATTGGCTTCTGAACTCTTCTTCTGACCAGCAGGATTAGTTTCCTTCTTCAACCGAAGACCAGCGGTACTTGATTCGCCCACTTCTTGAGAAATAGAGTAGAATGTGTGCGAAAACACACCAATTGGAGCTGCATCATCATCCTTTTCCTCTACTTCTTCTTCCTCAAGTTTTTATTGAGCATTCACCTTCCTCCTCCCACGCAATTAGCTACCCTGTGATGACCACCACATTCATAACACCCATCAACCGCTTCAAAATATTGTTCCAGGTCGAATATGAAGTTTTCGACCTCTTTAGCACTTCGAGCACCACTGTAATGTTTAGGCTCTAGGATCTTTATCTTTTGCTTGGGAGAAAATTCATTGCATCCTCACCATCATTCCCTTGTCTTCTGAGAAGGCCCTGCATGACCTAGGCCATCAGGTTGTATATAGTGTTTTGCAACGCCGCATGGGACGCCGCACTTTCATCCAGCTGTTGCTGCATGGAAGCATTTCTATCTTCACTCGCATCGAGCCTATCCTTGACCGCAGCAAGCTCAACACGGTCATTCTCAATGTCTTGGCTCATATGAGCAATATCTGTCTCATTCTGTCGGGCAAGACGACTAAGATCATCTAGTCTCTTCTCAAGATTAGCTTTAAGATCTGGAACCGTCCCTGTGATCTCTCTTAGCAGCTCGACCGCTTCTTCGAGCACACCAACCCGCTAAACTTTCATTTTTTGTCTACCAGCCATGATCTGTAGTTTCTATCAACCTTTTCCTTCGTCCGTTTTCGAGCCTAGGCTTTGATACCAACTATTACGAGGCGCCTTCTTGAGTTTGCTTAGAAGGGCAACGTAACGTTAGCGAATGGTCCCTCCGAACGCTAGACTAGATCGTCAGTTCCGTGCAGGAAAATCGATGTCAATCACAGTGTGTAAAGAGAGTAATTGAAAAGTGAGTCGTTGCCACTTGCTTGTATTAATGAAATCCAACCAATTACAAGAAAGCCAACATGGTGTCGAGGAAAGCAACTTACAAAGATTTGAATACTTGATCCCCCCTATATATGTCTTAAAAAAATAAACCCATGTCTAAGAATTAGACAACAAAAGGCTAGACATTCATACTAGAAATACAAAAAGATAAACTAACTATATTTACAATGGTGTACGGCAATTCGAGGGGACGCATCCTTGTCTGCGTCATCACGGCGTGCGCACAAGGCGCGGGGCTTTGGCGTGCACAGGCGCGGGGCAATCTACATTGGGGCGTGCATGCGCAGGTCGCATGGTATTGGCACACTCAAGCGCGGGGCGCGTAGGCGCGGGACAAACAACATTGGGACATGCATGCACATGTTGCATGACATTAGTGCACTCAAGTGAGGGGCACGCAGGCACTGGATGCGGACAAGCTTTGAGGGTGATGTCTGATTGTTGCACGCGGGCACGCTCAACTGGTGGGGCGTCATACACAGATGCACATATAGATCTCTGAACGGCCAAAGCCACGAGGCTATCCGTGGCATTAGGCGCTTTGAGGCTTCCAGGGCACCACGAGGCGCGCCTAAGAGTCATGGGGCACAGCTGAGAGGCCGCCCATGATAATGAGTTTCGAGCCGTGTGTCACTAACCCTCATGGATCTCCCCGATAGTTATCTTTAGAAAATTATAAAGTTAACGAACTCTAGGCTTATGATATTGACTCACGACGAGTTTGTGCGCCATTTTCAGACTTAAGGGAAGTGTTATCGTGACAAGTTGTGGCTAAGATTAGCTTGCTGCATATGACCTAGTGAAATGGTTATTTCTGAATCTTAATTTGTTCTTTCTGGATCTGTTCTTAGTTCTCTTTCGTGTAAGAACGAAGCTGTTGAGACCTTTCAGCTAATTCCAGTTGTCTAACTTAATTGAAAACTAGATAACAACTATTAACAGCCGGAAAGTATTTTCAAGTGATGAAGCGATTTCATAAAATAACAGTTACATGTCTAGATAGAAGCATTTAATCTGATAGTAATAAACGGTTGGTACTTCATATAAAAGTGTTGATCAACATCTTTTGATAAAATGATTGGCAAATTATTTACAAGAAAATAAATCTAAAAGTATTATTTCTACATGAAAAAAGATGCACGATGAAAACGGAAAGTAATGTTTTGGGAGGACTAATACAAAACCACAAAGATTAGAGATAGAGTAATGAAAGATTTTGTCAAATTAAAAGCGCCTGTAAACTAACCAACTTATGCATTTGGTTTATTTGGCTTATCAACATTAGGCTAATAAGTACTTTCAAAATTTTACACTACCATAGATAATTCAAAATATTTATAAGTTAGTTTAACCAGCTTATAAGCTTATCCAAATATCTCCCCTAAGTTAAAATGAGTTTTTTCTCTTTGTTTGTGATCTTCTATTGTCAAGGCCCTTCCACCTACGAGAGAACAAACATAGACTTCATGATATTCACCTTACGTGATTTGTCTTATTCGAGTGACAAAAATTATATGTGTGCTTCATAGCTTTTGCCTTAAACAAAGAAAGTTTGCACACCTGATATGAGCTATTATTTAGCAGGAGAAGCAGACCAATGTCCCTACTCATTTTATAACTAGTTAGAAATGAGTCAGAGCAGGTAACATGAATATGAGGAATCTTCTTTCACCCTTATAGAATTTTCTTGTAGCTTCTAATTTTGCAATTGGGCAACATACGTAACGTTATTACGGCAGTAGATCTTATTACCGGAAAAGATTGAATACTTTTTGTTGAGTGCTGGTTTTGAAGAATGACAAACGTGAAGGACTTAGTGGTCTTAGAGAAGAACCTAGTCCTTGAATAGAAGGGCACGACTGATCGAAAAGAGTTGCGGGTTGCAAATCCCTGCAGAACTAAAAATAGTGGCGCGTGAATGAATATGTATCCTAGTCAGACTAAAAGAGGCGGTGCCCAGGCTGTGTCTTCGAAGTGTGAATAGTAGTTGGACATCAACAAGGAAAAGAGTTACTAGGAATCCTGTCTTACCATAATTACAAGATTCCTTGTAGGACTCAACTAGGGTTGCAAGGCCCGTATAAATACAAGTAGTTGATGCAGCTGTAAATTAGTGATTCACAAACAGAGAGTTGAGAGCATATAAAGGCGATCCAACATCTTTTTACGTGAGTCAACTGAAGAAGACAATAGCCGTGCTTAAGTTGATTGAGTCTAGATATTCTGTCTAGGTTCATTGAGTTGTAAGTTGTCTTAGTTTGAGCTTTCATTGTTTTTGGCTATTGGCTTATTGCAGAAGCATATGTATTAGGTGAACTTGTGAGAAATTGTTTGAAAAGCTAGAGTTTAGTTTTGAGTAGTGATTAGGGTCTAGAGTGTAGCCCCTTGGTTACAGAGTCTTGTAATCATAAATTTTCTCGCTGTGTTAGTGGATTGAGTTCTCAAATTCCAGAGTATGGGTCGTGGTTTTTCTCCCTTGAGCAAGGAGTTTTCCACGTAAAATCCTCGTGTTCTCTGTGTATGTGTTTGGTGTGTGTTGGAGTGGTTGAAACAGCAGAATTGCAAAGGCAAGAACTGGGTGCTTGACTCAGAAGAACCAGGTTCTTAAAACGAAAAATTGGTAGCCACTATTCAACCCCCCCTTCTAGTGTCCTTAGGACGTGCATTGATTATAACAAGTGGTATTAGAGCGGGTCTTCTCGTGTGAGGCTAATACCTTGAGAAGGATCAGAATCGTGAGTGCACCACCTACTATTACTGAAGGACAGTCAGTTCAAAAGCCCCCACAATTTATTAGGCAGTAATATGCTTGGTGGAAGAACAGGATGGAAAATTACATATGTGCTGAAGACTATCAACTCTGGCTGACAGTATCTGAAGGAAACCTGATCCCCACTAAAATAGTTGGTGAAGGAGCCACTGCCAAACAAGAACCTAAACTGAAAGAGGAGTTCAATGATGCAGATTATAAGATCATTGAAAAGAATCAAAAAGCTAAACGTCTGGTCATTTGTGGTCTTGGTCCTGAGGAGTTTAACAGAGTATCATCTTACAAGACGGCTAAGGAAATCTGGGATGCCTTGCAGGTTGCACATGAAGGAACAACCGAAGTAAAGGACTCAAAGAGAAGAATGCTGAAGAGACAATTTGAGCTGTTCTCTATGGGTGAGAAGGAATCAATCCAACATATGATGACCAGGTTGACTATCATTACTAATAAGATGAGATCCCTGGATATGGAATTTCCAGAAGTAGAGATGGTTGATAAGATTCTAAATGTGCTTCTTGAAGCGTGGGAACCTAAGATGACTGCCATCATTGAGTCTAAACCTCTAAGATCCATCAAACTTGAAGAACTGGTTGGTAGCTTGAAAACTCATGAAATGATGAAAGACTCAAAAGCTAAACCAGCTTTGAAGAAGGACAAGACCCTTCCGCTTGAAGCAACTGAGGAAACTGATGAATATGTTGATTTGCAATCAGTTGAAGCAGCAATGGTTAGTGCTCTCAGACAGAAGCTTAATCTGGGTAGATTCAAAGGCTTCAAAAGAAGTGGCAAAGAGAATTCTGGCAGGAAGAACATAGCAGACAGTCCGGATTACTCAGGATGCTTTAAGTGTTTCAAGAAAGATCACGCCGTCATGGATTGTCCTATGTGGGAAATAGAGTGGATGAAAAATAGAGCATCTAAGGAAAAGGAGAAGGAGATGTCAAAGGAAAATGACAAAGATGAGAAGAAGTCAAGACGACCTCCAAACTTCAGAGTAGAAAGAAGAAAGAAGAAGGAAGCCTTCTATGCTACATGGGGACCAACTGACAGTGAATATGATCATGAAAAGGAATCCGGAGATGATTCACCACTAGCACTAATGGGTCTGACAGACATCAGTTCTGATGAAGAAGACCCTCGAGAGTTCAGAGGAGGGAGAGATCCGTCAAAGCCACTTGTGTTCAACGGGACTAACTATAAGAGCTGGAAGAAACAGATGAAAATCTTCCTGCAAGCAACTGATTACAGTCTGTGGCTGATCATGAAGAGAGGACCTCATGTCCCTGTGAAGAGAGCAGCAAATAGAGTTCTGGTGCCAAAGAAGGTGGAAGAACTAGATCCTCAAGATCTAGATTGGCTGCAGGCAAATTCCAAGGCTTAATTATACCTGAGGAGAGGACTTACCTATTATGTGCTTGCAAGGATACTTGAATACAAGTCTGCCAAGGAAGTCTGGGAAAAGCTGAAGGAGCTGTACACAGATGACAACCAAAAGAAGGACTCCGCCCTTATGGCAACTGATGGAGCTAAAGCTGCTCATTCCTCAGAGGTATGTTTATCTGATCTTAAGGAAACCTTACATACATACTCTTCTGAATATTTGATTCTAATCACTGCCACTTTGATTGAGGGTTATGAAAAGGAGAAAATTGAAAAAGGATAAATTAAATGAAGAGCTAGGTGATCTCAGAACCAAGCACAAGAGCCTCATAGAACAAAACATTGAACTAGAAGAAATCAATGCCATCTTAAAGGGGCAGACTCTTGTGTCAAACTCTAAGATCACTGAACTAGAATTGGAATGCAATCAGTTAAGAGAGAGTGTAAATGGTAAGCAAGTAATAAGTGAAGTTCAAACCTTTCTGGAAAATGAACTGAAAAGAGCTAATGAGATTCTGTATCAGGAAACTGAAAAGAACAGATTTTAAATCAAAAGGTGGAAAAATCTGAATTTGAGCTTACCAGATTAACAAAATGGAATAAATCATCAGAGGCAATGAACTGGGTCCTTGAAAATCAAAACAAAGGAAAACAAGGGCTAGGATTCAAGAAACCATTTCCTCCATATAATCCTAAGAGAAAGTATGTGGGGTTGCCTTGCAACATGTTGTATACCTTTTGTGGTGAAACTGGACACTTCAAACAAAAGTGCATGAATGTTAGCAAGGCAAAGGCCAAGAATAAAAGAAGTATTCTACCTAAATGGGCTAGACAAGATTTGATCAACAAGAAAAAATTCCCATTTTTTGTGAAATTTTTGTAAAAGTAACTAAAATATATAATTATATAAAATAGAAAATTCGATAAAAAAAAAGTCTCATTTCTCTTTCTGCTTTTTTATTTTATGTTTACGACCTTGCTGGACTAAAAAAAAAGAAACTTTCGAGTATTCCACATTGTTTAATTTAGTTATTTAAATGAATCCTCGTTTCCGAATCTCATCAAATTGGAATCTTCCCAGGAAAAAGATCAACACTCTAATTTGAATGATTCTGTGATGGCCGTATCTTGATTACCCCAACTCCCCTGTTCGACAAAAGATTTCCATTCTCTCGTAAGAAGGGACCCAAGGTTGTCTGGGTTCCTAAGGCTAACCTCTAATATGTTTTGCAGGCTGGAGTGAGGGAGAACAACCCAAGCTGGATTCTTGATAGTGGTTGTTCAAGGCACATGACAGGAGACAGAAGAAATTTTCTCTTACTCGCAGCATTTCAAGGAGGCAGTATGGCCTTCGGAGGAGGAAAAAGTGGTCAAATCGTGGGAATTGGAAAGATTGGGAGAACTCTGGATCATGCAATTAAAAATGTTTACTGTGTTGATGGTCTCAGACACAATATTCTGAGCATCTCCCAACTATGTGATAGAGGTAATGAAGTGAGTTTCTCGTCTGTAGGATGTATTGTGAAGAATCTACAGAGTGGAGAAATTGTTATGGAAGGAAAGAGGGTGAACAATGTATACAAAGCATCGCTGAAGTCACTACCTGAAAAAAACTTAGCACAGCCTGAATGTGCAAGAAAGTGACTCTCAGCTGTGGCACAAAAGGATAGGTCATGCAAGTCTCTCACAACTGAACAAGCTTGTATGTAAGGAGCTGGTTCGTGGATTGCCAAGCAAGAGATTTGAAAATATAAAAATGTGCGATGCGTGTGTAAGGGGGAAGCATGTTAAATCATCCTTTAAATCCAAAAAGGTGGTAAGTACATCAAAGCCACTAGAACTATTGCATATTGATCTGTGGGAGTCAGGAGCAGAGGAGGAAAGCGATTCGTGTTCGTAATTGTTGATGACTACTCTAGGTACACATGGACCTTGTTCTTGGAATCTAAAGATGAAGCTTTTGACAGTTTTAAAGACTGGGCTGGTGTAGTGCAGAAAAGGTTAAGTCTAGAACTCATCAGCATCAGATCTGATCATGGAACTGAGTTTGATAACTCAAAATTTTCTGAGTATTGTGCAAAGAACAACATAGATCATAACTTTTCTGCACCAAGAACTCCCCAACAAAATGGTGTGGTTGAAAGGAAGAATAGGTCCCTAGAGGATATGGCAAGGACTATGTTGTTGTCAAGTGGGCTTTCAAGAAACTTTTGGGCTGAAGAAATAAACACTGCATGCTATCTGCTGAACAGGTGTTCCATCAGAGCAATTCTTGACAAGACTCCATATGAGCTACTCAGAGGAAGAAAACCAAATATTGCTCACCTGAAACCTTTTGGTGGTAAATATTTTTTTCACAACAATGGAAAGGAAACATTGGGTAAGTTCGATGCTAGGAGTGATGAAGCAATATTCCTTGGTTATTCCACTCAAAGCAAAGCAAACAAAGTGTTTAACAAAAGAACACAAATAGTGGAGGAAAGTATGCATGTCGTATTTGATGCATCTGATAAGGCATTGGGGGAAACTGAGGCAGATGATCAAGTGATTGGCCTAAGTCGGGAAGATGGTGTAGATGAACTGGAAGACTCAGAAGACAAAGAGACATCAGGTGAGATTCTGAGCACACTAGAACAAGGAGTCAACATGACAGGGGGAACATCAGATGAAGCTGATGATCCAGCAAGTCAGGAAGAACCCCCTCAAGATAATGCTGCAGGTTCTTCCAGTCATATTCAACTCAGGCCATGGAAATATCAAAGCTCTCACCCCTTGGAGAATGTTTTATCTGAACTAGACACAGGAATCATGACCAGGTCAGCCTTGAAGAACTTCTGTGCATTCTTTGCATTCCTCTCATCTTTGGAACCAAAGAATGTAAAAGAAGCTCTAGAAGATCTAGATTGGATTCTAGCCATGCAAGAGGAACTTCATCAATTCGAAAGAAGCAAAGTGTGGCACCTAGTTCCTAAGCCGAAAGACAGATCATTAATCGGAACAAAATGGGTGTTCAGGAACAAACTGGATGAGATGGTATAGTGACAAGAAACAAGGCAAGGTTAGTGGTTCAAGGATACAGTCAGGAAGAAGGAATAGATTATGATGAAACTTTTGCATCAGTTGCAAGGATGGAGGCCATCAGAATGTTGATTGCCTTTGCCACATACATGGAGTTCACACTATATCAGATGGATGTAAAGAGCCCCTTCCTGAATGGCTACTTGAATGAAGAGGTATATGTAATACAGCCACCAGGCTTTGTGAACAATGAATTTCCTGATCATATTTACAAACTGGACAAGGCTCTCTATGGATTGAAGCAAGCCCCTAGAGCCTGGTATGAAAGACTCTCAGGATTCCCGCTGAAGAATGGTTTCTCGAGAGGAAAGATTGACAACACGCTATTCCTCAAGAAGAAAGGAAAGGATCTATTGGTGGTTCAAGTGAATGTCGATGATATCATCTTTGGAGCCACTGATGAGGAGCTATGCAAAGGGTTTGCTGATCTGATGGGAAGTGAATTTGAAATGAGCATGATGGGTGAACTAAATTTCTTCCTTGGACTGCAGATAAAGCAAATGCCTGAAGGGACTATGATTCATCAATAAAAATATGTCAAGGAACTCCTGAAGAAATTTGACATGGAGGGAGCAAAAGAAATGACTACGCCCATTGCTCCTGGAACCAAGCTGGATATGGATGAACTAGGTCCTTCAACAAACGAGACAAAATATAGAGGAATCATAGGTTCACTCCTCTATCTCACAGCCAGTCGACCTGATATAGTATACAGTGTGGGACTGTGTGCTAGATTTCAGTCCAAGCCCAAGGAGTCACATCTGACAGCTGTGAAGAGGATCCTGAGATACTTGAAAGACTCAGGACCTTTGTCTTTGGTACCCAAGGGGAGGTACTTTTAAACTAATTGGTTTTGCTGATGCAGATTATGCAGGTCATTTGGTGGATAAGAAAAGCACTTCACGAATGACACACTTTCTTGGTCCTTGTTTGGTCTCTTGGGCTACAAAGAAGCAAAACTCAGTTGCCCTGTCTACTGCACAAGCTGAGTATGTAGCAGCTGCATCATGCTGCTCACAACTGCTATGGATCAAACAACAGTTGGAGGACTTTGGTATCAAATGTGGAGCAGTGCCAATTTTCTGTGATAACACAAGTGCATTGAATATTACCAAAAACCTAGTCCAACACAAAAGAACCAAGCATATTGATATTAGACATCATTTCCTTAGAGATAATATGGAAAAGGGCCTGATTACTATGAATTCTTGCAGGATTGAAGACCAAATTGCTGACATATTTACCAAAGCATTGAACAAGGTACAATTTGAGAGGAACAGGTTGGAATTAGGGATGACCAAAATACACGGATGACTCAGCAGGTGGTCCCTCAATGATTGGTTAGTTAAGTATTCAATTATCTCTGTGTAAAATTCTGTTATTACTGTTCAGTCTAATTTTGTACTCTATTAAGTATACTTGTTCAGCCTTTAAGCACCAGGTGAGGATAATGTGATCCCATGAAGAACCTACTATGTACTGAGAAGGAACCGACTAAAGCATGAGGAATCATGTCCAAGTACAGTCACAATACCCTGGATGATAGAAGTCATAACTGAAATTAAATTGTCAATTATACGTGTGTCAAGGGAGATCCTCCATGTTCCTGTAACTGTCCTAAATTATAGGAAAACATTCCTTTTTGGGATAAACTTCTATTTGACTTGTTTGGACCCCACTACTTAAAAAGGCTAAATCAAATAAGTCCATAACTGTCAAATCAATAACCCTTCCCGGTTTTCAAAAAAATTTCAAAAAGCTGCTTTTCACTTTTATCTCATTATTTCGTTGGCTTCCCTAGAAACTGTCTAATCACCAAAACCCTTTCCCTTTCATCAATACGCACAAAACTCACACACTCAACTACATCGCCCCTTCAAATCTACATTTTCTCTCAAAAGTTCAAGACTAAAAAATTCTTGAAATCTCAGTCAAAACCCTAACAAATTTCATCATATCTCAAGTACAATCCTCATCCACTTCACCCACAAAGAGTCTCAAGAAATCATCCGCAAAACCTCCTCCATCTACCCTTGCTGAAAGGTTTGCTGTGGCAAGAACAAAGTTCCTTAAAAAGGGAGAAAAGAAACTGGTCAAGAAAATGCTGTCAAGACCCGTGTCCTCTACGCCGACTGCACAAGTTTCATCCGAGCCTTCCACTGAGGTAACCCTTGATCCTAACCAATCTACTTCTGTTGGCCTAGAGGAAATAAAAAGCCCTGGTACAGCGGATACTGAAACCCTAGTAACTGGACTAGATGAAATTGTAGGAGTAGTAGATACTGGTGACAAAACGGGTAGGGGGAACAAAGTTGAAGCAAAGGAAAAGGTAGTTCAGGAAGAACCTAAGGTAAAATTGCATGTGCCTGTAGTAGAAAAGACAGATTTAAGGGTGGATGTTGCAGGGAGAGTGATAGAACAACTAAGGGAGGATGATTTTGTTGAATCCCTTAAGGAACGTGTGGATGAACCACGTGCTAGTGCTGTTGGTGCTGAGGAGAGTGAATGGGTATCTGTCCTTAAAGGTCCAGTAGTTGGAGGATCTAGTCTTGCTGAGGCTTCATAGGGTTTGAGTCAAGAACTTGCTTCTTGCCCAGATCCTACTGAGGACAATGATGCAGAACTCAATTGGACAGAGTCAGAAGAAGAAAATGATGAGGATGTTGAGAAATAAAAAATTGAGAGAGAAGAGGTGACCAAGAAAACAGAAGAAACAAAGAAGAAAAGGCTGAAAAGGAAGTTTGGTGAGGAGGATGAGAGGCTGGTGTGTGAGGAAGAGGAAGAAGAGGTAGTGTTTGTGAAGGAAAACAGAGTAGAGCCGGAAAAGAGGAGAAGATTGGTGAAAGGGGAAAAGCCAGTGTCAAAAACTAAATTGGTGGATGAATCAAGTGAAGAAAGTGGTGCTAGGTCTGCCTTGAAGCAACAGATGGAGAAGGTCGGGAAGTTGGAAAGGACAATTTCCAATGTGAGAGACAGAAAGACAAAGAAAAGGGTTGAAGAGAAGAGAGCTGAGGAGGTAGAGGAAGAGAGTGACGAGGCTGGTAGTTATGTGGAGCCAAGTGACTCTGAGACTGATAGTGAAGCAGAGATTAGGAAGAGAAGGAGAGGTTCAGAAGAAGAAGTTGATAGAGTGGCTTTCTTTGCAAAGCATCAGGTGCTGCCTGGTAGTATCTTGCATGATGAGAAGGAACATCACATGAAACCACTGCTGAGAATGATTGGTGACCAAGGATGACTTGGTTTGTTTGCAAACAAAGAAAGGATGTTATTTGTTGATGAGATCAGGGAGTTTTACACAAACTGCAGAGTCAATGCCAGGAGAGTGTTCACTACTGTGAAGGGAGTTGAGATAGAATTTGGGAGAACTGAGCTTGGGGTGATCCTTGAAATACCTGCTGAAGGTTATTGCAGGTATATAAAACTGAAGTGGCCCAAGAGGACTGATGGAGTAACTCCTCTGAGTGTGGTCAAGAAATTCTCAGAAAAACCCAAGCTAAGGAAGGAAAGGAAGGTAGATAAAAAGGAAATGGAGCCTGCACACCAGTTGCTGTTTGAGTTTGTGCATAGGTTCCTTCTGCCTAGAGGAGAAAGAAACAGTGAAGCTAGTGCTCTAGACCTGACATATATGGACTTGTTGGATAGGGGGGTAAGAATCAACTTACCTGGGCTAATCATCAGACATATTAAGAGGATTGCAGATACTGATCAGAAGCCACATTCCTTAGTGCATTCCTATATCCTCCTGCAAGTACTTGAGCATTTTGGGGTTCCCCTAGAAGCTGGGAAGAAGCCAACCATTCATCAGATGTTTGGGTACAATGTGCTTAAAAATTGTGACTTCTTCAAGGAGAGGAGAGCTTCTAAGAAACCTATGCAGGTCAAGCAAGAGCTAGCTGAGGAGAGTGAGGATTATGGACCTGAGGAGGCCATTGATGCTGTGAAGGAGCTGGAGACTCATGTTCTTGAAGTGAATACAGAAAATGCAGAGCTCCACAGACAGCTGAAGTTGAAGGATCAAGAAATTGATCGTTTGAAGATAGACTGCCACAAGTATGAGGCCGAGCTGGTGATGGAAAGGGCCAAAAATACAAAGCACCTTGAGGCACTTGTCAAACACTTCAACCTTCAGCCCTGAGTCCTCCTATCCTATCCTCATGTTTCCTCCCCTACATGCTGTTAATTCCTTCCACTTTCCTTTGCACATGTGATGGTTGTTTGAAAATTTACTTTTTTCAGTTGTGTACTAATGGATAGGGTAGTGCTGCTGTCACACCCTGGATAATGGTTTTAAATTTTCTCGTGTTTATAACTGTTTGCTTTACAGTATTTGGTTCTTGTTAGGCCCTTACTCTTGCTTCTGTGTGTTTTTTTTTTTGCTGACTTGTTGCCTTATGCTCTAGACTGGATAGTACTAACAGGTTCATGCAGGTATTTGAATCTTTTCGATGATGCCAAAAGGGGGAAAAAATAAATGTTGGGGTGTTTGTGACCTAATTCATCTGTTTCAATTTCTTGAACTAGTTACCTTTCGTTTGTGTGCTTTTGGAATGTGTGTCTATGCAGGTTCTTTGGCAACATTTGTTTGTCATCATTAAAAAAAAGGGAATTTGTTGAGTGCTGGTTTTGAAGAATGACAAATGTGAAGGACTCAGTGGTCTTAGAGAAGAACCTAGTCCTTGAATAGAAGGGCACGACTGATCGAAAAGAGATGCGGGTTGCAAATCCCTGCAGAACTAGGAATAGTGGGGCGTGAATGAATATGTATCCTAGTCATCAGACTAAAAGAGGCGGTGCCCAGGCTGTGTCTTCGAAGTGTGAATAGGAGTTGGACTTCAACAAGGAAAAGAGTTACTAGGAATCCTGTCTCACCATAATTACAAGGATTCCTTGTAGGACTCAACTAGGGTTGCAAGGCCCGTATAAATATAAGTAGTTGATGCAGCCGTAAATTAGTGATTCACAAATAGAGAGTTGAGAGCATATAAAAGTGATCCAGCATTTTTTTACGTGAGTCAACTGAAGAAGACAACAGGCGTGCTTGAGTTGATTGAGTCTAGATATTCTGTCTAGGTTCATTGAGTTGTAAGTTGTCTTAGTTTGAGCTTTCATTGTTTTTACCTATTGGCTTATTGCAGAAGCATACGTATTAGGTGAACTTGTGAGAAATTACTTGAAAAGCTAGAGTTTAGCTTTGAGTAGTGATTAGGGTCTAGAGTGTAGCCCCTTGGTTACAGAGTCGTGTAATCATAAACTTGCTCGTTGTGTTAGTGGATTGAGTTCTCAAATCCCAGAGTGTGGGTCGCGGTTTTTCTCCCTTGAGCAAGGAGTTTTCCACGTAAAATCCTCGTGTTCTCTGTGTATGTGTTTGGTGTGTGTTGGAGTGGTTGAAACAGCAGAATTGCAAAGGCAAGAACTGGGTGCTTGACTCAGAAGAACCAGGTTCTTAAAACGAAAAATCGGTAGACACTATTCAACCCCCCTTCTAGTGTTCTTAGGAGGTGCACAGATTATAACACTTTTGACGAGAGAAAGGATAAATTAATGACAAATATGTGAAATGAACCTTATTTTTGCACGAGTGGTTAGGTTGTTGAAATACCCCTCCGATCCTCATTGAGCTTCCCAGGAGAATTCAAAAGTGGCAGAAAAATTACAAGGTGATGTTTATTTTCTATTTGTCCAAATTTGGGTTGACAAGTTATTCGGTACCCGTGTTGATAGGAGATTATATATACTTAGGGATGGTAGCTACAAGTTCGAGCACACGACCTGATAGCTTTTGGCTCGGCCCTGTATATATTAAAAAAATATTGAATATATACAAATGATAGATTTCGAATCTAATAACTCAAATAAACAATATGATTCAATAACATGATTCCACTTCTGTAGCTATTCGAAGAAATAGTTGATGTGTATACAAACTGGGTTGAATACCGTTGTTATCAAGAGAAAAACTGAAGTGGCAAACAAATTTCCTGGTATGAGTTCTTGTTGAGCACGAGTAGCAGACCAATGTCCCCACTGATTTAACTTGTTAGACACAAGCCACAGCAGGTATCATGAAGTGACCTGGAGATCTTGTTTTACCTTTACTAGATTTTCTTCTCCCAGCTTCTCATTTGTACAATCGGACAACAGACTAACTTGGACTTTAGATTTGTAGTGGTAACCTAGGATGTCTACAAGTGGGGCCCTTTTTGCTATGTTTCTCCAATGAATGTGGGTGTCAAAGTGGCTGAGCACTACAGAGGGAGACTATTTCAAGATTGTTTTCATGAAGATAGAGATGGTAAGTCCTACACATGAATTGTACTTCCATGTATTCTCTTTCAATAAGGAACTTCATTGCTTCTAAAGTCCTGTCTACTCTTCTTACTGGTTGTAACACATCTTGATTTTTCGTATTGCATGTTTACACTATGACATGCACCTTAAAGCCAATTAAAGTTGATTCTTTGCTTGGAATTATATTTCCTCAAGGACTCAAATTTGATTGGCAATTGGAGTTCATTCTAAAGTGCTCTTTAAAGATGCTTCTGGTATATCATATACCTGGGATAAAAACCGGTGAAATGTGGAAACTCTAGTACTACATGTAGCAGTCCTTATAGGAAATGACGCGACCTTATATTACATAGGAGACATAGTCTCTACTTAACTATGAACAGAACATATGGAAGCAAGGGATTCAGGCAATGCCAACCAATATTGCACCTACATTTGCTAGAGTGGATGCGAGTCTCGATCGAGATACTTCGATTGTGGTAGATGTGTTGGTATAAGAACGCGTGTGAGTTTCAAAAACCTCTAATCCGTTTTAAAACAAATTACTGTAGTTAGTATTGGAGTAAAATGGACCATAGTAAAGCAAAAAAGGATAAAAATCTAGTTATTCATGATTGTTCAAACAGATTGTCACGGCAGACTTGGTATAATGACAATTTAAGAAAAGAAAGTGTATTGGTGGATTTCCGTTCGATCACAAAGAAAATGTGTTCGATCGTGTTACAAAATCATTGTTGGTTCCGAAGACGTTGGTAAAGATCGATTGACGTAATAACGTGATCGGTATTTTCCGAAGACAGCCACTCTAGCATATAATCTCAATTGGTTTTATCCCACTTTTATCGGAACGGGCCCAGCGTATTTCGTGGGACGTGGGCAACTGTTGAAAGAGAGACGTAAGGAAAAGAGAGTTCTTCAAGGGTTGGGAACTCTTGCCATTTCATCCTATAAATAGGGTTTTCCTCCTCCATTTGGAGGCACGTTCATCTGAACAACATTACTCTCATTTCTCCAAACTATACACTTTCTCTCCACTCTGTTGTTACTCTCTCATCATACCATAGTTTATTGTCATTGTCAAAGCGACCTTTGTATTAAATTGTCAGTCGTGGCTTGGTTCAAACGTGGAAGAAGATCCATCTCTTTCATCGAAGCACCATCCTCCGATTCTTCAATACAATAAGCTTTTATCGCTTTATTTATTTATTTATTTATCTGCTCATCCATTGTTGCTTCTTTCGTTGTCTGCTTGCTACTTACGTTATCAGTACTTTGATTCACTACTTTCGATCTCATTAATTTATTGTCGTTACTCTAATTGCACAAGATAATTTACCGTTCAACTTGCTTGTTAGTATCGATCATATCAAGTGAATTGCTAGTATTGCTTTGCGATCGCATTATCTGATTGAATACATCTCTATCGATCACATTTATTTGTCATCGTATTTAACTTTGTCATCGAATCTGATTAAAATTAAGCATTCGGCCTTGAACGGAGTCAACCCGTAATTTGTCCTCGATAAGAAATTCGATTGAAACCGCGTCATCGTAAATTGCTAGTTCGTCACTTGTTTTACTTCCTCTGTTTATATTCGCCTTCGAATTGTTTATTCAGACTTGACATCGTATTTGCATCTTTGAAATTGATACTCGTACTGTCTTCGAATTAAGGTTCTGAAAATCGACTGCTTGTCAACGTAAATTGCCTATCAATCGATCGAATTGAGATATAAAATGGTCGCCTTAGACTCAACTAAATATAAATTTAATTGTAAAACCTGATACATTTTTAGGAAATACAGAAAGAATTATTGTAGTTTTGTGTACTTGATAAACTTTTCGAGATTTTTTCCCCTAAAACATTGAAGTTGCTTTGGATCGAAATGCCTATATATCGATATGGCCGGGAGACAAGGGTGGTTAACTCAAGTGGTAAGACGGGTAACTAGCAAGAATGACTTTCACAAGGGGCTATCCTTAGCTTTTAGTCCGCTAAAAACAATCTTAAAAAATACCCTAACTTATCGGACATAAGTTGTGAGTATAAATTAGTCTTTCCTATGAATTAGGAGTTTGAGATATATCAATAAGTCAATGACATGAAACCTCTCATAGACGAAAGTTGTCCACACTGCTCAATTGTTCACTACGAAATAGGCAACATATTCCACTTCTTCACTATCTGTAACTTCTTAAAATGTCTCTAACTTCTACCTCATTGGTGAAAGTAACATGTAACACATTATAATAAAAACTACGCCCGATCAGCAACAATATTTTCTTACAAGTTCTATTAAATAGGGTAAAAAATTTAAGACCACACCTTTTGTAGCCTAGCAACTCACTAGGACTCCATCGGCACATTTAGGGCCGGTTTGAGAGGCACTTTGTAATTAGGGAAAAGTTTCCAAAATTAGTCAGCCCACACTAAAATATGACATTTTTACGCTAATTGACATAATAAACCATTTAATTACAAAAAATACCGATATTTTTAAATAATTACCCTATATACCAGCACTTTTTCACATTTTACAAAATATACAATTTTTCATTTCCTTTCTTCCCTCTCTACCCAAAACCCTAACTTCTCCCTCTCTCTTTCTCTCCTCCACCCACTAACCCCACCCTCTTGCCGTCACCCCCTCCCCCGTGCCTCTGCTCCGCCGTCGCCGTCGCTGCCGCTGCGTGGCTCCACCACGACGATTGGAGCAGATCTGCTCTTCTTTTTTCATCTTCTCCTCTTTTTTCTTTTTCTTTTTTATTTTGTACGTGTATATGTGTGTATTTTTATGTATATACATGTATTTTGTCAATACAAGTTCAGATCTGCTTCTCCTTCTTCTTTTTTGCATTTGAATATATACATTCAAATTCAGATCTGCAAGTGTATGTATCTGTATGTTCGTGTATATACATGTAATAATTCTCAGCACACAAGTGTATGCATGTGTATATCACTGTATGAACGTGTATATCCGAGCATCTATTTGTATTTTTTGTATGTATTATTTTGTGTATGTCAAGTAATAAATGTCAAACACATAAATTTGTATGTTTCGTTTGTAGATATGTAGATTCGTGTATATATGTGTGTGTTTAGTGTATGTATAACACAATTTTTTTTGTGTATTTACATGTATTTTTGTTTATATGTATTTTTCAACTTTAATTTCAAAAAAAAAATCAATATTTATATGTGTATTTATGTGTATTTCATTTTTTAGATTCAAAAAAAAAAAAAGGCTGGTGGATGGCGGCGGCCGGCGGTGACTAGGCGGCGCCGCCGCCTGGGGTGGTAGCGGTGGGGGGGGGGGGGAGGGGCAGTAGGAAGAAGTAGGAATCCTAATTTATTAGTGATGTTGATTTTTGTATATAATATGTAAAAAAATGTTGGTATTTTTGTAAAATGGAATAATGTTGGTATTTTTTGTAATTTTAGTGTTAGGATTATATATATTTGTAAATCTCTCCTAAAATATTACCCAATCATAGCCCAAGTTTTTCTTAAATATTTTGTAGCCGCACAGCCACAATATTTGGGTATACTATTGGATTATACCGTATACTAGAATAAATTAAACTTGTATACCACTGAGGTATACCGTATACTAGAAAGGTTTACAATAGAAGACTGGTTAAATTGTGACAAATCAAACTTGTATATCACTGGGGTATAACACATCTATGGGATATACCAGCTTGGCTATACCGCGACTATAGAATGAAATATTTTTAGTCAAATGGCCAGCTCGGAGTAAATATTTTTAAATATCGCAATTTTTAGTTCAAAATAAAAATCACTGGACATACGTGGTAAAAGTCCCTTGTAATTACTCGGGTAGTAATTGCATAGCCTACTAATTATCTATTATAGTAATTACATAAACATATTTATTTTCCACAATGTAATTACAGTGTAACTTCTTGTGCCATGTTTGGTTACATAAGTGTATATTACAAGCAAGATATAGTCTTATTTAAAAATAAAAAATTATGTATAAAAAGTAGTTGTACACTTTTCATATGAACATCTTTATAAATTTAAATTTGTGATAAATACATGTTTATATAAGTAATATATTATATTATAATTAATTTTTAAGAAAATTAATAAAACGTATTGAATATGTTAATGCATAATTCATAATGTTCAAATAAATATTTATACCAATTAATAGAAAAGAAAATTAGAAAATTATTTTTAATAGATCTTCCTCATAAAGGGAAAGACAAAAAGATCTTTTATAATGAAACATAAATAAGTAAAATTAATATTAAAGGTTTGACATAAATTAAGTGCATGACCAATTATTCTTTGTGCTTAAACAATTTGTAAAACAATAAAGAATGATTACCTTATACATACTAAAATATTGTACTTAAAAAAACAAGTATTCTCAATTTTTTGAGAGAGAAAGCAGTAAGAAGCGTACAAAAGAAAAAAAAAAAAAACAATAAGGACCAATCCCCACCTTTAGTTTCCTATTAACTTAAAAATGGGATGAAATGACTCTGGTTAGCGTGTCGGGGATTATGATTCTGGTTAACGTGTCGGCAGTCTTAAAAATTTCATAAGATCCATTAGAACCTGTCTATGTAATTTGAGTTGAATTGGACCTTGTTTTATGGGTCTTCGAAGACAATTTCATTTTCGGATGTCGGTAAAGCTGAAAAGAGGTTCTCGAGCTTGTTTTGAGTTAAAAAGCTCCAATTTAAAATGTGAAAGCATCATTTGGTTCATATGGTCATTTGTAACCTAGGTGAACTTTCGAAAGTGAAATCCGAAGTCGTTCGGATAGTTTTTGCTACTATTCCAAAAGTTAAAATTTGACTTTTTTTCGTTTAGCTCGCATATTGTGTTTCAGGGATCCAATCTGTGATCTGTCTTCATGAGTAGGTCATATGTGGGTTGTATAACTTCTGTGCAAAGTTTGGAGTCTGTTTGAGTTTTATAGTGTCCCATTCGGACCCCAAATGTAGCACCGGCTGGTGATGGTGCATTTTCTGGGCATCATCCTTGCGCTATCCCGCCCCTCTCTGGGCTATAGCATTATTGCTGCAGCTAGGCCAGCATGACCGTGCCACCAAGCATGCAATAATATTTCTTTGGCTCGTGACCGCGCCTGCCTGCGCGCGCTAGCATGGTCCAGCGAGTATAAAAAGTCTTGGTTGACTTATTTTGTTAATTGTTTAATTCCAATTATTTCCAATCGGTTCCAAGGTGATTTATTGATACTTTTATGTCTAGAATCATCAGGTAACACCTTTTAATCTTTCAATTTTATTAAATTCATGATTTGGAAAGTGAATTTCATTAAAGATAGCTTGGAGGAAATTGAGTTAGAACCCTAAATTATGAAATTAGAGAAACTAATCTAATTGAACTTAATTATGAAAATAATATAATTTGACTCATGGGTGTATGAATAATCCGAAAATGTATGGATTATGGGCATTCAGTTGAGCCCGGCCCATGGGTAATTTCATTCCTTATCCGGCTAATAGCTAAATATTCAGTCTGTGAGTACTGATATGTGCAGTTTTTCTCCTTTGGCTTAGAGGGAGGCAATATGAAGAGGCGTCGTGGAGGAAAAGAGTTTGCTCTGTAATCAATTGGGCCCTAATATAGAGGTAAGTAGTTGCATCCTATTCTTTGATGGCCTTTGGCCTTTATGAATATCCTATGCACGTGTTCTTCACGTGCATAGCTACCGATAAGGCTTACTTACTATATCGAAACTTTGTGTATAGTTGTATATTATGTTGTTAAGTCTTGGATTGGTGATATCATGGAAATGGGTGTTTCATACTCCAGTTTGTGAACTTGTTATGTGTGATTATAGCTTGATTGCTGGATATTTCTACATATTGTGTTAGGCTTACTGTAGAGCCAAGATTAAAAAGGTTTTACAGTTGTTATGAGTTGCTAGGCATGATTGAAAAGTATTATATAAAGGAGAAGAATATTGTAGTTATGATAACAACCAGTTGGAGTTAGAAATGCTCTAATAAGTAAAGGATGTCAGCGGTTGAACTTTAAAGTATAACATAATACTTGAAATAAATGGTTCTCAAGTGATTATGGAGGTCTATCACGGAATTACTTGATTCTATACATATATGTTCATTATGTAGGCCAGTTGGTGACCTTATTGATAGAGATATTGATAAAAAGAAGCTATTTGTTCTATATGCATGTGTGTTGCTTTGATTTCTGGTTATTGAATTGATTGTTGAGATATAACGGGCGTCGCACGCCGCAACACTATAACTTGGGGATCGGGTTGTGCACCACAATAGTCATAGTTAACTAGGGATTAGATTGCACGCCGCAGCACTATGATCATACAAGTCGGACCGTATGCCACAATAATCATAGTTACGCAGAATCGGACTGCACGCCACAACATGAGTACTGGGATCGGGTTGATCAATGTAACCTCATAGGTAATCGGATTGGTTTGTATGATGAAAGAATGTGTATGTGTGCTGGTAGTTGATGTTGGCCTCGTGTATGACTTGTTTGATTGGTATATAGCTTCACGTATGTTGGTCAAGTGAGATAAGTATGTACATGTGATTTTAATGGTTGTCTCATTTATTTATAGTTCCAGGTGAGTTGACTGAATAGTAAAGGCGTGCACCTTGTATTTACGGCTAGTTACTTGTTTATCTAGTTCTTGTTTCTTCTCTGCTAGCTTACATGTTTCTGCAAGGTAGCTAGCTCGTCTTCACTTACGAAGTCCTTTCGACTCACCCTCTAGTTATTTTTATTTATTTATTTCATTTCGGCTGGTTTTTTTCTAGGACCAGATTCTGTCGACACCCAATTTTGTCCCTCCTCTACCATTTTACGCCTCCTTGTGTTATGTTTAATTTTGAAGTGCATTAGTTCTCTTGCATTTCTAGCCTTTATTACTATTTAGCATGCATCTATTTGTGTTATTTCTTTTTTATATAGAAAACGTATATTTATTGATGGCTATATTACATTATTGCATCGCATTCAGGTCATTTATTAAACACATGTATTTTTATGGTTAATTGCGCAATAAATTGCTATATTTTTATATTTACTTGGTTGTTTGTGGCTATTTATAGTTAGCTATTTTCATTCGAACTCACTTAATTTATTCACCCATAATTATTTTTTATCCATTGGTATTCTTTTACTTACTATTTTTTTTTTTTTTGTAGAATTTTCAATTAAATAGTTTTTACTTGACAACTTCTTTAAGGTAAACCCCCTAATCTATGCAGACAACTTAGTCCCCTTCCATTAATGATATGTTTGATTGACGTAAGAGAACTTCATGTATCATCCATTTGTTTTCTTTCTTTTTCAAATGTGAATTCACGAAAATCCTGGTTGCCGTCTATATATTTGGATCCTATTCAAATTTTTTCGTGGATTACACCTTATCCTTATTACCGATTCTTGGCACGTCATATCAATATCAGAATCAAAGCCACAATTTATTATAAGGTCCCTTCTGTAGTCCTAATTCTCGTCACCACTCTTAATTCTTTCCCTTTACTAGTTTAGACTGTTAGCTCCCTAACTTTGGGTACCTTTCTTTAGTATAAGTGTTGATTTAAAAAACTCGTGTACCAGACTGATATTTCCCACGATACACCACTTTACTGTTTTAAGGATCAGTTCCTTAAAATGTGTTCTTTTACTAAACTATATGCGGAATTAAAACTGTAAATAATTGAACACCAGATATTAGCGTGGAAAAACCCCTTGACTCGGGATCAAAAAACCACGACCTACTTCTCAAGTAGGATTTCAACTTCACTATGTAAAAAGACCCACATGGTTGTAAGACTCCTTCTTACTAACCTAGGACTAACTCTAATCCTTTAGTGATCTTTTTCACGATCAGTGAAGTTGTGTCAAGTCCACGACTTGAACCAGAAAGTTTACAACTCGATTATTGCTTACTACAGTTGAACTAAGACTTGAACTTTTACAAGATTCAATCTAAGGAACAGGTTCTAACTTAGTTCTACTGTAGATAACTGATTACACAAATAAGCTAATGACTCTTTTAAGCTTTTGCTCGGTGCTCTCTGTATTTGTGTACCCTTCTATGGCTGATATGCTCTACGTTTTATAGCTCCAGCAGCCAAGAAGTCTTGAGCAATTAGAACTCCAAAGCTCCCATGAGTTTGAGTCCTAATTGGATTCTACTCTTTAGAATCCGGATCTTCTATCCTTTATCCTTTATTTATGCAATCTTTTCGTATCCGTTTAGACCTGCATAATTATCAAGATAAACATTAGGTTTAGGATAATTAATAATATCTCAACTTAAACGATTTTGCATGAATTATCTATTTAGCTGCAGTGATTCAAAGGAATAGGTCCTTTGAATCCGTTCCTCAGTCATCAGTCAAAACTCCAAGCTTATCCAAGCTAACATTTTCCCCCTTTTTGATGATGACAAATTCATAAGCATAGCTTCATATCCTTAATGTCCTGAAGTACAACTTAAGCTCAAAAAACAGTCAGTAGAGACTTTATTCATCATTAAGGAACAGATTTTCAACTAGGTATAAGTTCACGCAAAATCAGACTTACTCTTCCCCCTTTTGGCATCATTGAAAAGGTTGCATAAAAAATATAACTCAAGGTTAGAATTAATCAGCACATGGCCATTGAGGCAACTCAAAATCCAAACATAAATCGGATTAAAGCAACTGCAAAACAATGATATTAGCCATCAAAGACAATTCCTTTAATTAAAAGATGAAACCAGGGGATACAAGCAAGTACTACAGAATTATTCAAAGACTAGAGAAGGAAAAGACTAAGGCACTAGACTAGGCTAAATCCCACTAGACAAAAGATGGCTTAAGGCTAAGGTGGTCAGGATGTGGAAGGGCCAGGTCCCTGAGACTTGTTAAGCAACTCAAACATCTGCTTGAGCATTCCCTCATTGGTCTCCTTTGCCTTTGTGGCCTCTGCCTTCCAGTAATTCTTCTCCTCTTCCAACCTTGCTATTTCAGCAGCCTGAATAGCAACCTGTTGCCTAAGTGCCCTTACCTTGTTGTTCAAAGGCCGCCTCCCAACACCAGCTTGTGGAGGATCAGCCTGAACAAGCAAGTCACAACTAATCAGTGTGGCACAGCCAAATTTTTCCTTCTTAGTAGCCTTCACTACCCCTTCCAAGGGAATCTTCAATTTTGCAAACACATCAGTTAAGATGAATCCAAACAGCAAGGAATGCTTTCTCTTCCCAGCTATCACCCTTTTTATCAGGTGAACATAAAACTGGGCCAGTTGATCTGCTTTTCAGTGTCCAACAGTTCCATAAGGACCAGGTCCATGAAACTGGCAATTCCTCTTTTCTCCTGCCTTGGCATCACAATCTTGTTCACAAACTCGAATAACACTTGGTGCTGTGGGTGCATCTCACTCTTCTGCACAGCCCTGGGTTTCTCTTCCCCTTCATTCTCAGCAAACTTCCTAGTGCTCTCCAAATCAGTTGGCAAGTTTGTCAAGTCAGGCCATAACTTCTTGACATAGCTGTCATACCCAGTAAAAGGAATACCCAACAGCTCACCAAGTTCCCTGGTATCAAACATAATCACATTATCATTAACAAAGGTAGTAATCCTGTCATCTTTGATGGAGCAGTTCTTGTAGAACTCTTGCACCATCCCTTTTTCACACCTACCAGAAATCTGAAGGACCATGTCCCTCCAGCCCTGAGCATGCAATTTTTGCAACAACCATAGCATCCCCTCTTCTTGCACATCAGACAATACTCTACCCTTCAACACCTTCCTGGTAAGCATGTCATCATGAACACAGTGTACAGTCTTATCTCCCTCAGCTTCACTATCACTTTCATCTCCAGCAAAAGACTCATCACTGTCACTAGCAGAACTTTCAGTCACAACAACTCTTTTAGAGGACCTGGTCCTCTTAGCAGATTTTTCTGCAGCCTTAACAGAACTTCTTGTTACTCGTCTTTGAGCCACTTTCTTTTCTTTGACTGAGGCACAACCTCCTCAGTATCTGCCATCTCATCATCTTCACCAACATCATCAGATTCAATATCCTCCACTTCTTCCTCTTCAATAACCTGTTTTCCTTTCCCTTTTCTGCTCTTTCTAAAGCAGCAGCTAATTTTTCATCAGCAGCTTTAGCAGCACTTCTTGTTCTCCTAACCCCAGAAGCAGGGGTTGAGGCAGAAGGAACAGGTCCTTTTGCCTTGGAGGAACTTTCAACTTTCTTCTTAATTCCGGGCTTATAACTATCACCTATTTTCTTCAACTTAGCAGCAATTTCAGCAGTCACATGGTCATCAATGGGTCCCTTTCTAGCTAATTTTCTTTTCAGACTTCTAATGCTGATCAAATCCACCAAATGCTTATCACTATCACTTATAGCTTCATCAACATCTATAACATCCTCCATGGGTGCTCTAAAACAGCCTCTGGAGACCCCGATGACCCATGCATGGGTGCTTCCAACCTCTTAACTGTTTCTTCTTCCCCCTCAAGAACAGCCTCAGACCCCTCTCCCTTTTCTTCCTCATCTATCACAACATTCAGAGGATAGGTAAAATTTACCTGATACTGATACAAAACCATAGCTCGTAACAAATCCTCAACTTGCTCAGCAATTGATTCAGCCGTGGGAACTGGTCCTTCCCCCTGAATTTCAGGTTCAGGTATTTCTGGGATTATTTCAGGAATATCAGGGTTTAGGTCAGTGGTATCCATGGGTGAAGAAGGGTTGAGATTTTGTGGTTGATCAGAGGTGGGTGTAGTTGAAGAATTTTTAGGAGAAAGAGACATCTTAGCAATTCGAATTAAGAGATAATTGATTATTCTTTCTGAAATTTTGAGAATTCAGTTTGTGAGCATAGTAAAAGAATAATGGGAGAGAAGGAGTGTATTTATAGGATGAATTAGGTAGTAGAAATAGAGTAGGAATCGATCATACTTACCTCAGCACAACATGCAGCCGTTATGGACTCTTGGGAGTTTCCCGGAGAAATAGAGCCGTTGGACTGCCAAGTTACCTTTTCAGAGTGGGAACTGTTCCTCCGATGGGACTCTTATGCAATTTGGATATGGTTAGGAAACTTAGTGGGATTTATCCTAATTACAAGTTACCTATAGCTTTTGCACTTCTAAATTAACTGAATAATAACGAGTACATACCTGATTTTAACACGAAAATTCAGTGTCCTTCCAATTTGCAACATTTTTGATCATCTGAAATTCTAATAGCATAAGGGTAACATCATTCAATTTTAGCAACTCTAAATAAGAAATATGGCATAAGAGTATATATTTAAGTATTAAGCTGGACTGAATCATTCATAATGACTTGAATAAAATTCATTTTGAGTGCAATTTTCTAGCCAATTATGAAGTAAAGCATTGACGATTTTATGTGAATTTAATCATCCCTAATTCCAACCTATTTCTTTCAAAATCATCTCTACCTAGAGCTTTTGTAAAAATGTCAGCAATTTGCTTTTCAGTGGGACAAAATGCTATGGTGATCAACCCTTTTTCATAGTTGTCTCTTTGGAAATGATGTCTTATATCAATGTGTTTAGTTCTTTTGTGATGCACTGGATTTTTTGTCATGTTAATAGCACTAGTGTTATCATAATAGATAGAAACAGCTCCTACATCAACACCAAAATCCTGTATTTTTTGTTTGATCCATAACAACTGTGAATAACATGAAGCAGCTGCCACATATTCAGCTTCAGCAGTGGAGAGTGCCACTGAATTTTGTTTCTTAGTTCCCCAAGAAACCAAACACTCCCCAAGGAAATGTGCCATACCTGAGGTACTTTTTCTGTCAACTAGGAAACCTGCATAGTCAGCATCAGTATATCCAACAAGATTAAAACTACCACCTTTTGGATACCAAAGTCCCAAGGGACCTGTTCCTTTCAGATACCTCAATATTCTTTTAATAGCTTTCAAATGAAATTCCTTAGGATCTGATTGAAACCTAGCACACAAACCAACACTGAACACAATATCAGGTCTACTAGCAGTTAGATAAAGTAGAGAACCTATCATACCACTATACATTTTTTGATCAACTGCTATTCCATGTTCATCAAGATCCAATTTTGTAGCAGTGGCAATAGGTGTGTCAATTTCCTTAGCATTATCCATATCAAATCTTTTAAGTAATTCCTTAACATACTTTTGTTGATGGATCATAGTTCCATTTGAGGTTTGCTTAATTTGTGAACCCAAAAAAAAATTGAGTTCACGCATCATGCTCATCTTAAACTCGCTCCCCATCAAGTTTGCAAATTCCTTACTTAAATTTTCACAAGTAGCACCAAAGATTATATCATTTATATAAATTTGAACAATTAAGAGATGCTTACCTTTTTCTTTCAGAAACAATGTACTATCAATTTTACCTCTCTTATATCCATGCTGGAGTAGAAATTTTGATAGCCTTTCATACCATGCTCTACAAAGCCTTGTCCAACTTGTACACATGTTCAGGGAACTTTTCATTTTCAAAACCTGGAGGTTGCTTGACATACACTTCTTCTTTTAAGTAACCATTCAGAAATGCACTCTTAACATCCATTTGATGTAGAGTAAATTCCATGTATGTAGCAAAGGCTATAAGAAGTCTTATTGCTTCCAGTCTTGCAACTGGAGCAAAAGTCTCATCATAGTCGATGCCCTCTTCTTGACTATATCCCTGAACAACTAGCCTGGCCTTATTTCTTGTTACCATGCCATTCTCATCGAGTTTGTTTCTGAAAACCCATTTTGTTCCAATTATGGACCTGTTCCTTGGCTTGGGTTCCAGATGCTAAACTTGACTCCTTTGGAATTGATTCAATTCCTCCTGTATAGCATTAATCCAATCTGCATCCTTCAGTGCTTCTTTCATACTTTTGGGTTCAACAAGAGATAGGAAAGCACTAAAGGCACACAAATTGTGATTTTTGATTGCTGATCTAGTTTGAATCCCAGCAGTCTTATCTGAGATTATTTGATCCACAGGATGTGACCCTTGATACTTGTAAGGCTTGGGTGTCAATCCATTGTCAGAAGTCCTCTGCTGAGGAACAGTTCCTGATAGAGTAGCATTACCAGTTGGTGAGGTGGAACTAAGGCTGTCTAATAGCCCGGTTTGGGCCGGGCCGAACCAGACCGGACCGGATCAAATCGGGCCAAATATAAAAAAAAAAATTCGACCCGGTCTCGATCCGGCACGTCCAAAATGGACCGGACGAACCGGACCAAAATGGACCGGAACCGGGCCGGACCGGACCGGAACCGGACCGGACCGGACCGGATGACTGATGGGCTTGCGAAAACTAGCCGTTGGGCAACGGCTATTTCACTTTTGGCCGTTGCCCCAACGGCCAAAAACGGCTATTTTGGCCCCCCCACCCCCCTAGGGCGCCCCCATACCCCCTATCTATTTTTTCTATAAATACCATCATTTTTCATCAATTTATTCACAATTTCTCTAATATTCTCTCTAAATCTCTATCAATCTCTCTTATTTCTACAAAAGGCTATTTGCTAAATTGCATACTAAAAAAATATTTGGAGTAAAGTGGAAATATTGTTCGGTGCGGTTCCGGTCAAGTTTCAACTTTCACTTCCTAAGTTCTACATTCTAAGTTCACGATATCAAGTAAACTCGTTCTTACTTTTTATTATCTATTTTATTTTTGTGCAATATTATTGTTTGTAGCATATTTTAGTAATTTGTTTGAAGCATATTTTAGTAATTATAAAAATGTCTGGAATTTGGAGATCAATTACTGGGCGTACGGGTAGCGGTCGTAGATCAAGTGCTTCTAACCGAGGGGGGGATGATAGACGTAGTCGTGCTTTAGGTAAAAGACCAGTTGGTACTTCTAGCGCTCCTTCTCTTCTAGATGATTTTACTCAGGAAGATGACTCGCAATTTTTGCATGATATAAATGTTGGTGCACCACTAGATAATGATATGTTAGAGACACAATATGAAGAGTTTACCGAAGGGGCTAATTTAGATGAAACACCCACTAGTCAATTTCAAGGTGAACAACATGAAGAAACTGAATTACCACCTATGCCTCCTAGTAGAGAACGATATGCACGACCCGAAAGATCGGATGTGTGGAAATTTATGACTAAAGATATTCCGGCTCAGAAAGCTAAATGTAATATTTGTAAAAAAGTTTGGGAATTTAAAACCGGCAGCCATAATAGTGGGACGGGAAAGTTGAGAACACACTTAGAAAACCATCATAAGGATGTATGGGAAAGGAGGGAGGGTGGCCCTCGTTCAGGGAATAGAATGGCTCCATCGCAAGGTAGTGGAGTCCAACAGGAAATTAACCCAGTGACGGGGGGGCTTTTGCATTATGATAAAAAGAAAGATAGGGAACAAATGGCAAAAATGATTGCGGTAGAGTGCTTACCTTTTACATTTGCTTCTTGTCAAGGTTTTATTCGTTATATTCAAACCGTATATAATCCATCTTTTCAAGGTTTTCCAAAAACTACGGTTAGAACTGATATTATAAAATTTAAAAATGAATATAGACAATATTTACGATATATATTTTATCACTTTGATTGTAGAGTTTGTCTTACTTCTGATTTGGGTCGTGGTGTTAATGGGTATGAGTATTTAACAGTTACTTGTCATTGGATAGATCTTAACTGGGTAATGCAAAAAAGAATTTTAGCATATTCTGCTGTCGATGAACCACACACGGAAAATTTTATTAAGGGAGAAGTTTCGGATATTTGTAAGGCGTATTATCTTAGTGATAAAATTTTAAGTATAACTCTTGATAATGCAACTAACAATGATTATGCTATTACTAAGTTAATACCCGCATTGCATCCCCCTTTTGAAGAATTGTTTCATGTTAGATGTGCATGTCATATATATAATTTAGTTGTAAAAGATGGCCTTAAGTTATTTGATCCTACTATTATGAAGGTTAAACTCGCAATTAGTTATATTTTTAAATCTAAAAAACCGGATAGATGGAGGGACTTTCAAGTAGATTGTGTGAAAGAAGGTATAGCTCCTAGAAAAGTTCCAAAGGAAGTTTCAACTAGGTGGAACACTGTATATGACTCTTTGACTGTTGCTTACACTTTACAAGTGCCTATTACTAATTATTTTAATCGCAAAGTAGCTGACGTGTATCACCTAGAAGAAACAGATTGGCAAGATGTTGAGCGTCTTCTTCAATTTTTAGCAAAGTTTTTTTATGCTACTAAAGAATTTTCCGGTCAATATTATCCTACAATCACTACCATGTTGTATTTTATAGCTGGAATAGCAGAATTACTTAACGATTATAGAGTAGTGCCTGGTTATGAAGTTGCGGTAGAAGCAATGCTTGAAAAATTTAAAAAATATTTTTTTCCGATTCCACCACTTTATTACATTGCATCTGTATTACATCCATGTTTTAAACGTTTTAATACGGAAATGCTCATTAGAGAAATTTATCGGAATTTGAGAATTACTGATGAAGAAACACCGAGTGTAGAAACAGTTTGTGCATAGGTAATTGTAGATTGCCAACGGATTTATGAAAGGTATAGGAGTGCAGCTGATAATGTTGTTCCAAGTGTTCCAAGTGGAGCTGGATCAAGTTCAACGCAGGCTCCCAAAAGACCTGCAACCGGATTGGGAAGTTTTTCCAGCCTTAATCAAAGGCTTTCTAGCAGGCAGTCGAGTAGCAGCGGAGGGTTCAACGAGCTTGATGTTTATTTACTTCATGGTTGCCAGGAAATTGAGTATTTTGGAAGCGATCAACTACTGCCATTTTGGAAGGATCAACAAGCACAGTTTCCAGTTTTAGCAAAAATGGCGCGGGATATTCTAACTATTCAAGCATCATCTGTTGCTTCAGAAAGCGCGTTTAGCCAAGGAAGATTACAATTGGAGATCATAGACATTCATTGAAGGAAGAAGCAATGGAGACGACCGTATTATTCAGAGATTGGATTAGATCGGAGCGAAGAAATTTTGGATTTGCAGAAGATCAAGTAGCCGATGCAGAAGCATCATCAGAAATTTTATCAGGCGATGGAAGTTTGGACAATGAAACTGAATATGAACAAGATGACTCTTTGCCACCGGTTCCTCCAGAGGTGCCAGACGAAATTATTCAGAAAATGAGAAGTTTTTTTATTAATATGTAGTTTTTGCAATTTAATATCTATGTACTTTGCAAAAAATCAACCATTATCCATTATTCAATAAAATGCGTTACGCCTTGCTATTAAGTAAATCCTTTGTTATATTCTCAAGTATCCTTTGCTATTAAGTTACCTCTTTGCAATTCAATACTAAAATACTAAATACTAAAATACTAAAATACTAAATACTAAAATACTATACTAAATACTAAAATACTAAATACTAAAAACTAAAAACTAAATACTAAATACTAAAAACTAAAATACTAAAATACTAAATACTATTATACTACTAACTTAGTATTAAGTTTGAAAAAATAAAAATTTACTTACATTATACTAGATTACTAAGTTTTATAAAAAATACTCAATTATACTTTTGTAATACTAAAATACTACATTACATAATAGTTAATATTTTAATACTAGATTACTAGTATTATATAAAAGTTATTAAATAAAACTAAAATTTAAACAAAACAAATAACCAAAAAACAAAAAACAAAAAAAAATAAATAAAGAAAACGACAAAACCGGGCCGGACCGGACCGGACCGGACCGGAACCGGACCGGACCGGACCGGACCGGACCGGTCCACTTCAAATTTATGTCCAAATCCGCTCCATTTTGAAAAATAGCCGTTGGCAACGGCCATAAACGGCTATTTTTCCCACCCCCACACCCATAAACGCCCCTACAACCCTCCCCTACCTATTTTGCCTATAAATACTCCCATATTTCATCAAATTAATAACAATTCAATATTTTCTATTCATTTCTCTTAAAAAAAAGGCTATTTTATTAAATTTTCTATCAACATGGCTGCAAATGCAAATAATGCAAATCAAGTTCAAGGTGCTACTAACGTAGGTCCGTCTGGTGCTCCAAAAAGAACTAAACGATCCGAAGTTTGGGAATTTATCACAAAAAATAATGATACCGGCAAAGCTCAATGTACTCTTTGTCAGAAAGTTTGGAATTGGGAAGATGGAACAAATACTGGAGGGACAATGAGGTTTAAGACCCACTTGGAAAACCATCATGACCCCGAATGGGCAGCTCGTGCTGGTGGCAAATATCTGCAACCACGTGATGATTGAGTTGAGTCAGTGTTGAGTCGATGAACTTGAAAATTTATGTATTTTTCTAATTTCTAGTCTATTTTCATGTTTTTATTTTCTAATTATGCATTTTCATTTTCCAACATAATGTACTGTGTGTATTGTTGAATAATATATGTGTTTTGTGTTGTTTATTTAGATTTTAGTATTTTAAAAAATAAAAAATTTAATTTAAAACAAAAAAAAATAATAATTAACGAACCGAACCGAACCGGATCAAACCGGACCGGGACCGGCCAATATCCGGCTGCCGGTTCCGGTTTCGATCCGACATTGGTGCAATTGCACCGGTGCACCGGACCGGAACCGGGCCGGTGACGGATTTTTTTTTTTCAACAAAACACCGGACCGGACCGGACCGGACCAGCCGAACCGGGACCGGACCGGACCGGGTCAATAGACAGCCTTAGGTGGAACCAACATGTGTTCCCCCTGTTTCAGTGCCACACTTCTCAGTTCTGTCCCGAGGAACAGTTCCTTACAGTTCACTTCTCATATCCAGAGTCTGCATTTGTGGATTAAGTTCATAATCTTTTAGCATTCCAATTTCTTCGTCCTCATGTACCTGTTCTTGAGTGGGATTGTCAGTTTCATCAAATTTGACATGCATGCTTTCTTCAATTTTTAATGTCTTCTTGTTAAACACCCTATACGATTTACTATTTAAAGAATAACCAACAAATATTCCCTCATCACTTCTAGGATCAAATTTTCCTAAGGCATCTTTCCCATTGTTATGTATAAAACATTTGCAACCAAAAGCCCTAAGATGAGAGATATTGGGTTTTCTTCCTTTAAGCAATTCATATGGGGTCTTTTCTATTAATGGCCTTTTCATACATCTATTTAGTATGTAGCATTCAGTATTAATAGCCTCAGCCCAAAAGTTTTGTGGAAGATTTCTAGATATTAACATAGTCCTTGCCATTTCCTCTAGAGTCCTATTTTTCCTTTCCACTACACCATTTTGTTGTGGAGTTCTAGGTGAAGAAAAATTATGATTAATGCCATTTTCATTACAGAAATTGAAAAATATATGATTTTCAAATTCAGTTCCATGGTCTGACCTAATGGCAATAACATGATTATCTAGAGTTCTTTGAGCTTTCTTAGCAAAAATTGAAAATGCATTAAATGCTTGTTCTTTAGATGCAAGAAATATAGTCCATGTAAATCTGGAGTAATCATCCACCAATACCATAACATACTTCTTACCTCCACGACTCATTGTTCTCATTGGACCACATAAATCCATATGGACCAGTTCCAAAGGTTTAGTGGTACTTACCTGTTTCTTCGGTTTGAAGGAGGATTTTACCTGCTTCCCCCTGGCACATGCTTCACATACGTTTTCATCATTAAACTTGATGTTGGGAAGACCTATCACCAAGTCTTTGGACACAATTTTGTTCAATTGTGAAAGACTGGCATGTCCTAGTCTTTTGTGCCATAGGAGGGGATCATTTTGCACCACACTTAAGCAACTCAAGCTTCCATCAGATAGTGTCAGCAAGTCTACTTTGTAGATGTTTCCATGCCTATTTCCCTGCAAAATAATCTCTCCAGAAGTTTGGTTAGTCACAGTGCATCCAGTAGATGAGAAATTAACATTATTACCTTTGTCACACAATTGAGATATGCTCAATAAGCAATGCTTCAGCCCATCTACTAGAAACACATTATCTATATAGTGTGAATCAGACCTACCTAAATGGGTGTCATGCCAGAGTCTGTCCGGGTGGGCTCAAGCTAAAGCAGGAGAAGAGAGTTAGCTTTCTGCTGAGTGAGCCCGAACAGGAGTGGACGCACACTAGATCAGAGCAAGTTTAGCTGGCCCAATGGCGCAGACACCTACTAGGATGAGGCATAGCGGGAATGGAACCCACATCTCGTTGAGCTGCTCACCTTTCTAATTCCAATGATTTCCCCTTTCTTACCATTACCGAAGGAAACACTTCCTCCTTGGAAGGCTGAGAGTGAAAGGAATAGTTCCTTATGTCCTGTCATGTGCCTTGAGCAACCACTATTCATGTACCATTTGTGATTTATCTCCTTCACTCTAGCCTGCAAAAGAAAACTAGGGGTTAATTTTAAGAACCCAAACTAGTTTGGGTTCCTTTCCTTTAGAAAAAGGATGAATCAAATCTTTCCTAGCCAAAAATGGTAATGGTTTCTTTGTGTGAACAATTTTCTTTTTTACAGAATGTTGAACAGGTTTATAGGACCTATTCTTCTGTTTCACAGAATTTTGAACAGGTTTGTAGGACCTGTTCCTCTGGGCAGCCATTTTTAAAGATTGACAATTTTCTTTCCGGTGATCAGTGTTCCCACAATGAGTGCATAGCCAGTTTTCTGGAAGTGATAAGTACTTACTCTTTGGATCCCATTTGGATGAAGACCGTGCTTTCATGAATCCAATACCTTTCCTGTTACTACTATGATTTTCTTGTAACCATTCTAGTGCTTCAGAAGACTTGTTCCATTCTACAGTTTTTCTTAGTTCCATTTTTGTTTTAACCAAGTCTTCTTCCAAAGATTTTATCTTCTCATCCTTTTTACACAGTTCATCAGCTGTGACTTTCAGTTTCTCTTCAACAATGATCTGATGAGAATTAGCAATACCTTTACCTTTTTCAGCTGTTTTAACATTTTCTAATTCCTGAACAGTTGATTCAAGTGTGAGGACCTGTTCCTCAATCATGCTAATCTTCCTTTCCAAAAAATTATTTTTAATTATTTCCTCTTTGCATTCTGTTTCTAAACAATCAATTTCATCATGCAATGGATGATTGCCATCCCTTAGAGATTTAAATTTATTTAGCACAGTATGAAATACTTTAACCAATTTTTCTCTAGACATGCTTTTTACATCTTCTTTAAGTTTAGAAACAAATATCTCAGCATCTTCTTCATTTTCTGAATCTCCAAGAGCCGTTAGAGCAAGATCCTCATCCAGATCATCATTAGTTATTTCGTCTTCACTGTCTTGCCAGCCTGCAACCATTGCTTTGGGATTTCCACTTTTCTTATGGACATGTTCCCTAGCCTTTTTCCTTTCCTCAATGAATCTTTTCCTCCATTCTCCTTCCATAATTGGACATTTGCTGATGTAGTGCTCCGAGCTTCCACATTTGTGGCATTCTCTAGCCTGTTTCATGTTAGAAGACCTACCCTGTCCACTAATTGCCTTTTTCTTAATCAAATATTTCTGAACACTTTTAGCTATAAGGACCAGGTCCTTATCATCAATAATCTTATCAGCAGTAGTCAAGGCTAGGTTAGGTTCAGTTTTAACTGGTACTCCTATGTTTTTAACCTTTTTCCTTAGTTCATAAGTCTTTAAATTGCCTATAAGCTCATCTAAGGATAGAGTGGTTAAATCTTTGCTTTCTATGATAGCACAAGCTTTGATCTCCCAAGAATCTGGAAGAACCCTAGTTAGTATCTTTTCTACTCTATCTTCCACAGTTAAAACCCTTCCCAAAGAGATAAGTTCAGAAGCAATGGCATTAAATCTAATACACATTTCAGAGATTGACTCTTCTTCTTTCATTTTAAAACTTTCATATTCAGCATAAAGAAGTGTACCTCTGGACCTTTTTACCTGACTTGTTCCTTCGTGTGCAACTTGTAGAGCATCCCAAATCTACTTTGCAGTGGCATACCCTCTGATTCTAGTGCATTCGTCAGGACTAAGTCCACCAACAAGCCACTTCCTAGCTTTTGCATTCTTTTCTCATTGCTTTATGTCTTCAGCATTGCATTCTTTCCTGGTTTTGGGAACATCGTTTCCCTCAGCATCCTTCTTCATTGGGATCTTCTTTAAAAAACCACGACCTACTTCTCAAGTAGGATTTCAACTTCACTATGTAAAAACACCCACTTGGTTACAAGGCTCCTTCTTACTAACCTAGGACTAACTCTAATCCTTTAGTGATCTTTCTCACGATCAGTGAAGTTGCGTCAAGTCCACGACTTGAACCAGAAAGTTTACAACTCCATTATTGCTTACTACAGTTGAACTAAGACTTGAACTTTTACAAGATTCAATCTAAGGAACAGGTTCTAACTTAGTTCTACGGTAGATAACTAATTACACAAATAAGCTAATGACTCTTTTAAGCTTTTGCTCGATGCTCTCTGTATTTGTGTACCCTTCTATGGTTATATGCTCCACGTTTTATAGCTCCAGCATCCAAGAAGTCTTGAGCAATTAGAACTCCAAAGCTCCCATGAGTTTGAGTCCTAATTGGATTCTACTCTTTAGAATCCGGATCTTCTATCCTTTATCCTTTATTTATGCAATCTTTTCGTATCCGTTTAGACCTGCATAATTATCAAGATAAACATTAGGTTTAGGATAATTAATAATATCTCAACTTAAACGATTTTGCATGAATTATCTATTTAGGTGCAGTGATTCAAAGGAACAGGTCTTTTGAATCCGTTCCTCAGTTATCAGTCAAAACTCCAAGCTTATCCAAGCTAACACAGACTTTGTTATCGGACCAGATGCATTATTCCTTAATACTTTTTTGTTGATTCTTTTTCTTTTCATTGGTAAGCATAATGGCTAGGAATCCCTTGATTTCTGCAATATTTTCATTTTCTCTAATGATTTTGCTTCCTTCATTGGTTTAATTTTGCGACTATAAATACAAGTTGTTTTCAAAGCTTTAGGGATAGTTTGCTCACCTCTTTCTTACACACCACATCCTCACAGCCTTAGGCTTCACTCTACATTCCCCTAAGAACTACACGCTCGATGTCCCTCTCTTCATTCCCTTCTAGTCCATGAACTAGTAGCGGATAGGTGGCGATCATTGCTAGAGTTTGGTTAGGAACTCATCAGCAGCCCCTCTTTCTTTTTTTCATCTATATGGCCTCACACATGATAAACCAATAACCATAGACAGATAGCAGTAAAAGGATGACAACAAAGATCTGCCACCAGAATACCTCGAACCATGGACGAAAGTGCACCAGTGGTGGCGATGGTTTAAAGCCACGACTACCTTCAAACTGAAACCCCAACACGGGTGCCGCTTGTTTAATTTGGAACAGGTTGTCTCTCACCATCCTTTACATTTCACTCAAATTGTTTTAGTTTAGGTTATTTATAAAAAATAGTTGTGATATTTGGTTGTGATATTTTGATATTCTGAAAGCAAGTAACTATGCTTAACATCTCAATTTTGAAGATTTTTCCTTTCTCTGATTATGTGCTTAAGAAAAGAAGGTAATTTGAGTTAGGTTGGCAATAGAGAAGTGGAAATTAAAGCCATACTACTCCGCTGTAGTACTATTGATGAGCTTGTTATTTTTTTAGTGATAAGAATAAGCTGTTACTCTATTATCTTCCTTATTGTTTACTTATTATTCTAGCAAATCTCTACTGGTTTCTAACTTCATTTGAAAGAGTATATTTCACATCAGTTTATTTCATATAAAAGTACTTTATCTCGAAGACCTTTGTAGGCTATCTACCTTGATTAGAAACCTTGCAAATAGGAAATTGTCTGACGTGCTCTTGGCATATTTTATTATGAGTAACTCTTGAATATGGAAATTTGCATCTTTACGAGATCATTTGATCTAGACAAAGAAAACATTTAAAGAAGGTTACCAAAACAATGGTCGTTAGTTACTTTATTTTGTCCTGAACAAGTTTACTCTCACCATCTTTAATGTTTCTTTGCATGTACACTATGATCTAGTAATGGTACTTGAAGTTCAATCACGATATACAACGACATCAACACATTAAGATTGAGTGGGGTCGTCACCCCAAGCGGGACAGGAATGTTATGGGATATGATGACAATGGCAGGCTAGTCGACTTGTCAAATGAAGAGTACATATATAGCTTTATAAATTAAAGTGACTCATTACTCCCTCAATTTTGATATGATATGTCACTCTCTTAAGAGTTTTAAAGATTCATCACTTCTACTATTTATTATTATTTTTTAAACTTTCATTTTCGTTTAACCATTTGGCATGTATTCAAAATTAAATACTGAACTATTTTTAAGTTTTATATTATTTTCAAATAGCAATGTTTCTAAGACAAAATGGCTTTTATTCATACTATTGACGCTAAATCATTTTGAGTTGAATAATATTTTCAAGTTAAAATATTTTAATACTTCTTTGTCTTGTCTAAAAATGTTTAAGATTGTTGATTAACAAAGCTAAATAGAGAGAAGTAACATTAGACAGGGCCCTTCTTCCGCCTAGCCTATACCTGATCCTGCAGTCTTTTAAATGTTCTACTTTAATAATTTATTGATTAAGTTGTTCAATTATATTCTCACTTTAAATTCATCACCAAGAATAAGGTGGCACATGTCTCTACTAATACTCTTTCTTTCTTGTGAACTATTACATTCGAAAGGATGCTTTTATGGAGGATTCAAAAGATCTTGTTCAATTCATCTGGCTACGTACATAAAATATACAGTATCGTACAATATTTATTTTTGGGGAGTTGGGGTGGTGTTAATTATTTCTAGGTTTTGACCCCTTTAAGACATAATATAATTCAATACTTGCTTAGTTAAATTATCATTTGAATAGTTAGACTTTTATCCGTGATTATTAGTTTAATTTTTTGACTTTTTATTTAAAGTTCTAATTTTTTAGTCCGGTCGGGAACCACACTTGGTGGAATCTAAGAGGTGCCTGGCGCCTTCCTCTTGGGTTAATTTGAACCTTTACTCAGAATTTGCTGTTCGTAGATCAAATTTCGGAGTTACTATTAAAATTGGCTAGAAACAAAGTAGGTGCCCTAATACGCCTAGTTAAAAAATATGTTAGCTGGTGACTCCAAGTCTTACCCGTGAGTTCCAATAAGTCGAGCCTTGTTTTGAATCCTTAGCGGTTCGGGAAAAAAAGGGTGTCGACAGAATGACAACTATGCTGGGGATATCTAGATTATAACCATAACGGATTTTTGATTGGGATGCATTTATTTTATTTTTCTTGATATATCTCGAGATTAATATTTCTTCTTTTTGCAGGTTTGAAGCTTAGCTTTCTATTTATTGGTATTTTATTTTAATTCATTATATGTAATTGTTATTTTGTTTATACTTCCTCCATTCCAGGAATATTTACACTTCATACACCAATAATAATTACATATACCTCGCGGTCGTTCCACTTCCAAAGCACCCTTTAGGGAAAGGTTTGTAAAATTTAGCCAGCTCGCGAGGCTGTTGGTGGTTTGCATGCTTTCAACTTCCAACTTGTCTGCTTGGAAAAAACCTTGTCTATAATACCCAGTCTTTGGTAGGGAATACAACACGTTTTATGCTTTAACATCTTTCAAATCCTCCACAAGTTTGTTAAATCCTTTCTTTAACGGTTTTACTTATGACTTTATTTGCATTCTAAATATTATCTTGTATAATATTTATATACCCCGAGACTAACCTGTTTCTTTTGTTTTTCTTTTTGTTCCTTCTCTTTATTAAAATTATTTTGTGAATTATTTCAACTTGGGCATTTTTTCAAAAAACTTATGCATTTTAACTTGTGCATCCCACTCATAGCGTCCACCACTCCTGGCAATTTTAAAATTGTGCGTTAAAAAATACGGTGGTTACAACCGCCTCTTTCCTCACAAATTGCCCTTTGGGGAGAACAACTTGGAATCTAGTTGGTCCAAGACGTTCCCGCTCCCGAGTCGTCTGCTTGGGCGGATAATAAAAGCTGGTCTAGTTAACCCATCTCTTAGTGGCGACGCTAGGACCATACATCATGAAATATCATTAGTCGACTTGCTCTCAAGTCCAATAGGCCAACTTATTCAAACAATTAGTACGAGGTTTTGACCCCTTAAGAGCGTTGAATATGATTTATTTGCATTTACTTGAGGGATCGAATATGCAAATGTGGACTGTTTATATTTAAGCGATGAAATTATCCTGTATTAAATACTATTCGAAGGCACAAAAGGTAACCGAGAGGCATCAAAAGCCCAAATTGAAGCCGAAACAATAGTTTATTTTCAAACAGTCGGAATTAATCTGTATTCAATACCATTCAAAGGCGCAAAAGGTAACCGAATAGGCATTAAAAGCCCAAATTAAAGCAGAACGTCTGCTTGATAGACGGTATGACACATAACGCATATATGTCATTTAGGCATTATATAAAGCTTCGACATCCTTGGTATGTCGAAAACCTATTAGCAACCTCTGTCTAAAGTGTCCAAAGAGTTCTTAACTTGAAACGACACACTTTTCATATTTTAGGCTGCATTATTTTCAAAAAGCTCGTGCCACATGTTAACCGTTTGTATACCAATGAAATATTAGGCATCTTCCGGATGCAACCCAAAGTGCTGATCAAGTGCTCGACAATCCACCGAGGCCAATGACAGAAAGCCAAGCCAAGTTGCTACATGATATGCACATTCAGCTGGCTTGGTCGGGGAGAAGCATGTGTTCGGAGGAAGAAGGGAAAAGTGCTAAAGCCGAAGGCTACATCCTGAAATTCGAGCCCGAGGACAAAGTGACCGAACACCAACCCTTGGCGCTGGGCAACATAGAACCGAACACAAAAAATTGTGTTCGAAGTCAAGAGGGCGCCCGATGATAAATGTGTTTGAGCAAGCAACCGAGCAGCGAAGTCAAGACTGCCAAACACTCATTACTTCAGCCCTGTGTGGCTTGCTTTTATTGGTAACCTGTGACCATTTACTGTTTTATCCCTAGCGTAGTCTATATATACTCCTTTACATTTCATTGTAAGTTAGTTGTTGTTGAATGATCAAACATAGCTGTAGCTATTGTGAGTCTCTGATGGAGCCGAACCCCGATGTGGGATTTTAAAGAACTTCTGTCATTCGGTGTCTTTGATTGAATATTTTCTTGTTGGTCATTCAATTTACAAGAAGCCTTGTTCTTCTTGAGGATTGTTGCTTAGTATAGGTGATTCTTGACCTCTGATTCGATCGAGCTTGAGACGAGTTCCTCAATTTTCTTTTGAATCGAAGCAACATTTGTCTTGCTTCTATCTTTATTTCATTGTTATTTTCTGCGTTTTCCTTCGTGTTAGCTTAACCTCGGTTTTGCTTGCGCCACTTCCTCTCCTCATCTTCTCCTTTCTTCACCTTTTCCAAAGATCATGGCCACTAGAAAATTCGACATGATTGCTGAATGCCTCAGTTACTCAAAGATTGGTGGGGGAACCTAAACATAGGTCAACAAGAACGAGTTAAAATAGTGTTGGGAAATTTGATTTCACTAATGGAGCACACTGCAGTAAAAAGGATAGTAGAAGCAGCGGTACACTATTGGGATGCAGACCGAGCGATTTTTCATTTTGAAAGTGTAGAGTTGAAACCATTGTTGGAAAAAATAGATAGATTGACTCAATTTTCATTTAAAAGTGATGAAATGTTGATGCCTAAGAACATTATACCCGAGGAGTTCTTCGAAATGGTAGGGTTTAAACCTGAATTATGCATAGACAGCATGAGGCAGTCAAGAATCTCTTTGACTTCCCTCTACATTAAGTTCGGGTACGGATAAGCATTTCAAGAATTCAAAGATAATTTCAGCATTAACGAGGCGAATTGGCAAAAGCGGAGAGCACTCGCTTTTGTCACCGATTTTTAGGGACTATCGTGTTTGCAGAACATAAAGGATGACTTTATGTTTGCATGGTGTCAATTGCCGATGCCCTACTCAAAGACTTTGATAAGAAATACGCATGGTGTCAATTACCTATGATTGTTGCAGGACTTTACCGAGCTTTAGAAAGATGCAAGAAGGGCGCTGACATGTTCGAAGGTTGCAATTTGCTTTTACAAATTTGGCATATGGAGCATTTGCAAAAGATGAAAAGCTTTCCATTTCATACCAACAGGAATCTACATCTTGACTCATACTGCTCGCATGGACAGTGCTCTTGAAAAGTGGGATCAACCAACAACTGCCGAAGGCTGGCACCACGGGTTTTCTCAGTTGACATCCGAAAGTATACAATGGATGTTTGATTACTTTCCCAGCACTACAGTGATCATACGGTCGGAAAGGGACTCATTTCTCATCTTGGTGGGCTTTAGAGGATTTTACCCATACACTCCTTTAAGGACACTTAGACAAGCAGGGAGAAAGCAGATTGTACCCCAAATTGTAGACATCAGAAGTTTCAAAGCAAATATTTTCGAAGGAATAATGCCATTCAAAGACAAGATATTAGAACTTTGGAAAGCAAGGCATCGAATAGAATTCGAGACTATTAGACGAGACGGATTTGATGTAGGCTATGATAAAGATTACCCGGACTGGCTCAAGAAAGACATAGCAGGGGCAGTTCAACCAAGGGCCACAATAAAAAGGAAAAAAAATGCTGATGAGTTAGAATCCAAGAGCAAGAGGCGACGCAAACAACTGGAAAATGCACGAGAGAAAATAGCAGAAAAGCAAAGTTTGGTCGAAGCAAAAAGCAAAGAAAAAGACAAATGGCACAATAAGGTAGAACTCCTGACAAAACGCGTAGAATCTATAGGTGTATGGGCTAGCGAAGGACTAAACACTGTGGCTAATACAGGAATGAAGGAGAAAGGAAAGAAAACTTGGGAAATATTAAAGAATCTCATATTTGACATATCCCGGCTCTTAACTGATGAAGACAATATTATTTTTCAAGGAAACTCATCAGAAGCAAGCTCGTCTAAGGGAGACTCATCCGAAGAAGAGGAAGAATCTTCTGAGGATGGATCAACATAAAAAATGTTCACTTGGCCATGATTTAATCTCCTCGCAATGTTTAGTCATTTCCTTCTCTTACACTATTTCAATATCAGCCGATGTAATAAAGATCAATAAATACAATACTCTATTTTAGACTCCACATATTGTTAGAAACCGAAATGATACATTTGTCATGAAGAGCTTTTCAATTTATCGTGCGTAAAACGGTCCTTTACATTGTAGGATGCATTGCTTATTTGATATGTATGCATTACACAAATTTGTTTGTGGCTCTAGGTGTCTTTCTACCTAAGTGAATCTTTTTCTCAAATCCAATCTCCTACCAAGGCTCCTCATCTCCTACTCTATGCCCAAATTCTGATATCGGAAATCTTTCGCGTGTCCTAATAATTCCCTACCCCTCACCAACTCAAAACCTGTTATCCAAAAAGTTGGCTCAAGTTGAATACCAAGACAGAAGATATGGTCAAGCAAAGTGCACTTGTCAGTAATTTGTCAAAAACAAGAAAAATTTGTACACACAGAGCGGAAAATTGACAGGGCAGGAGATATGTTAGTTAAACTCAAAGTCATGCCTGACTTACCACAATACCTTTTGACACCAATGTTCGAGGGTCATTTTGCTCCTCTAGTCCACCCTGTAATACATTGCAGATGATCCAAAGAATTTTCAAACTTGCACATATTCATGGTCAAAAGGCGTTCAAAAGGTTATTAGAAGGAAATAAGGAAGTGAGAAACAAGGGGAACCCGTTTGATGTGACAACAGCTTATTCACAACAACAAAAATTAGCAGGCTGATTCAACTTGGAAAATAACACAAAGACACAGTGACAAAAAGTCCATTATATGACGAAACCAGAAACACCTATGAATGTTGGAAGCATATCCCTACCAACTAGCCTATGGGGATATGACGATGAAATTATATGTTGAGATACTTGCAAGATCAAGCATTGATTCGATACAAAGACACGTGCAAATAGACTTCTTGGAGCGATTTTGGTCGAAAGATTTATTTAGAATGATGTGAATTCTCATGACAACAACTACATTGAACTGAAAAAAATACAATATGACCAACCTCTAAATGGTCTTGACTGAAGCATATGTAGGCAACCTACATCGGGTTCAGTCTTTCCGCAGTAAAATCTCACCCAACAAGGAAAGTTGGTGCAAAAATTGAATTGCAGCAGTTGGTTGACAAGTATGAAAGACATTGAGTATCTCTTTCAAAGGCACACGGGCACCATGACGCAAAAATTTGCAAGCAAGATGACAAGTGCACTCAAAGTCTTGGTGTTCGATAAAAGCCGACCTGTCTTTCTGGAGCACAACACATCTTATTCCTTACACAACATCTTTATAACTTTTCACTGATATTCAACTTCTCATCTCCTGCTTAAACAAGCATCAGTCATTTAACCAAAATCCTTGTCTTGACTGCCACATAAAGCACTCAAGCAATATTTTGGAATCTCTATACAATTTGTCATAATCTCCAAATCCAGTGTTAACCTATCATCTGCAGTTTAGGCATTCTCTTAAGCTTTATGTGTTGTTTTGTGCATTTTCTCACTTTATTACGGTTGCTTTGTGCTTGAACACCAAAATTGGTCAAGAATCTGCGTTCAATAAAAACCAAAATGGGAAGCCAAGCTTAAAACATTTTCTTCTGGAACAAAGTCTTTTGAACCGCCAGCATGTGAAATCGAGAGAATTCAGACAATCCCAAATCCACTCCCTTACAACTTGTAGTATGTGCGAACCAAAATCAGCTAGCAGTATACCTACACAAGAGTCGTAAGAAAGAACTCCAATCACTATATAACAGAAGCTGGCAGAACTCACAACCTCACATTGCACCCAACTTACACAATAAACGACCTCCTCTCTGTCAAGACTTTCAACAACAACCTAATCAAGCTCAACACAATCAAGGACAAACGAAAAGACAAAACCTCACACCTTTACTCCTTCAGCTGAATCAAACCAACAAACGAATGACTCCCTAGGTACCCTTTCCAGATTTTGATCGACAAAGACCTACACTCATCACTAAAAAAATTCAAGGCCATGATGCTACAAAATACCAAGCACTGAAGCACGAAATTTAGAAGTCTTGACCAAGGCATGACGATGGTACAACAAGAACCAACAAATGGAACCTGCAATTTTCAAGCCACAACTATATTTTCTATACAGAACAATCCATCAAAGTTAGCTCAATGACTTTTGAAAAGAAAAGCATGAAACATGAAAACATCCCATCATAACCCAAGACAAATACAATTTTGGACAACCTCCAAACCCGACAAATCCAAATACCAAACCTTAGTATGAGAATGCAAGCATCCACATAATCTAAGTCATCGAGATACCCAATTGTCATACCAAAAGAAAATGCAGATTCAAGCCGATACTTCTGTGTCCAATGCAATGCAACCACTTTGTTTCAGCTAACGAATCATTCTTTGAGAGCAGAACTTTCAGCACAAACACAAGACTTGCAAGCAATCACGACGGACACAATAATACTATTAGGCTCGTCAGGCTTAGAATATGACGATTAGCCCTGCCAGGCTTAGAATATAACAATTAGGCCCATCCGCCTTAGAATTGGACATTCACATATATTTTATTTTGCAGGTAATAGGCCCATCCCCCTTAAAATTAGACATTCACGTATATTTTGTTTTACATGCACTACCAATTAGGCCTGTCCGCCTTAGAATTGGATAGTCACATATATTTTATTTTGCAGGCAGTATCATAATAGGCCCGTCCACCTTAGAATTGCACATTCACATATATTTATTTTGCTGGCACAACTATAATAGGCCCGTTCATCTTAGAATTGGACATACACATATATTTTATTTTGCAGGAACTACTATAATATGATGATCTATCAAAGGCAATAAAACGGGGCATAATTTTTTAGGATCCTCTCAAAAATTCCAAAAGATGCAAGCTGACACTGGGGCAGAATTTTAAGATTCCCTCAAAATTCATCAAAGGCCCAAAGAGGCAATAATTATGACAATCAGCGTGATAGTGTTTCAGGTAATCCGACAAGCACGGTAACATCATTCTATTTTTTTTAGCACTTCACTCTATTCATTGTTCGCAGGGTATACAGCCCAACACGACAGACAAATATCTCCTGACGAGAGGCACTAGTAGCTCCTGACAAGCAAAAAATATCTCCTAGCGAGTGGAACTTAGCATCTCCTGACGAGCATATAGATATCTCTTGAAGGCACTTAGCAGCTCCTGACGAGCATATATACATCTCCTGATGAGAGACACTTAGCAACTCTTGACGAGCAAATAGACATCTCCTGATGAGAGGCACTGGAAAGACATTCCAATGACAGGAAAGTCTACTTTATGTTCGTAAATATTATTTGCAATAAGCTCACCTTTATTGTAGAAAATGATCTGGCATCTCCTCGACATCACAAAATATTATTTTTTACATATCATTCTCGGACACAAAAGAAAGATCAGCTCAACAAGGAAGTTTACTTTATCTTTATCTCTATAATGCACTTATCTTGATTTTACTGCCGGCACCCTCCGATCTCTTGACAAACCCCCACGTCATTTTCCATACTCTTATATTCGCTCCCAAAAATCACTATCCCATATGAAAATTGTGTAATTACAAAATCACAAATGCAAACTATGCACCGTTTTGGAACTCTATTGAAGAAGCTTAATCTTTTTAACAATGCCTTTGCTATACCCGTATATTATCTATTTTTCCGAATTCCAAAGTGCTCAAATCTGAATTTCCCTTCTATTAGTACTCACCTTGTGTAATCGTACCTATTTGTTTCAATCTTTGCCTATCTGTGTCAATCGTGCGCGTTTTCGTGCTTAATCATGCGTACTGATCGTGCTTACTCCTCAATATCACCAGCTTAGTCAAGAGAAACTAAGGTTCCATATCAAAGACAAGATGACTCATTTATTGAGGTGTAGTGAAAACTATGTCCGTGTAGACTACTCTTTATGGGCGTGTTGTGCGCCACATCTTCATAACTAGGATGATTGCAAGCCTCCTTTCACACACTCGATCTATTGATGTTATCTCATATTTGATAGAGCCTTCACTACTTTTGCCAATCATTTATGTCCCCAAATCTCAAATCTCACTCAACGCTAAACTTTGCATACTTGGACAAGTTTACTCTCGACATCTAAATGGTGCGCCATAAAATTCTCACATAGGGGACATGCCATTCTAGAACTGCACACAGCCTGATTCTCGTGAAACTCGAGATATTTAGGCAACTTAGAGACCGGGGTTCGGCTGAAAACACCCCAAAACTCTTATTTCTCCGTTCCACCATTTTACATGCCGGTCGTGACAAAATTGGCTACTCTATCAACTATCTTTGCCCGAAGACTCTTTCACTATTTTCGAACTAAGAGGAGGAGTTGTTGACACCCAATTTTCTCTCTTCTCTACCATTTTATGCCTCCTTATCTTATGTTTAATTTTGAAGTGCATTAATTCACTTGCATTTCTAGCCTTTATTACTATTTAGCATGCATCTATTTGTCTTATTGATTTCTTATATAGAAAATGTATATTTATTGATGGCTGTATTACATTATTGCATCGCATTCAGGTCATTTATAATCACATGTATTTTTATGGTTAATTGCATAATAAATTGCAATATTTGTACATTTACTTGGTTGTTTGTGGCTATTTATAGTTAGCTATTTTTTCTCACTCACTTAATTTATTCACCCATAATTATTTTTTATCCTTTGGTATTCTTTTACTTACTATTTTTTTGTAGCATTTCTACTTAAATAGTTTTTACTTGACAATTTCTTAAGGTAAACCCCATAATCTATGCAGACAACTTAATCCCCTTCCATTAATGAAATGTTTGATTGACATAAGAGAACTTCATGTACCGTCCATTTGTTTTCTTTCTTTTTGAAATGTGAACTCACGAAAATCCTGGTTATCATGTATATATTTGGATCCTATTCAAAATTTTCCATGGATTACGCCTTATACTTATTACTGATTGTTGGCACGTTATATCAATATCAGAATCAAAGCCACAATTTATTACAAGGTCCCATCTGTAGCACTAATTCTCGTCACCACTCTTAATTCTTTCCCTTTATTAGTTTAGACCTTAGCTCCCTAACTTTGAGTACCTTTATTTAGTATAAGTGTTGATTTAAAAAACTCGTGTACCAGACTTTGTTATCGGACCAAATGCATTATTCTTTAATAATTTTGTGTTGATTCTTTTTCTTTTCATTGGTAAGCGTAATGGCTAGGAATCCCTTGATTTCTGCAATATTTTTATTTTCTCTAACGACTTTGCTTGCTTCATTGGTTTAATTTTGCGAGTATAAATACTAGTTGTTTTCAAAGCTTTTGGTACAGTTCGCTCACCTCTTTCTTACACACCTCATCCTCACAGCCTTAGGGTTCACTCTACTTTTCCCTAAGAACTACACACTCGATGTCCCTCTCTTCATTCCCTTCTAGTCCATGAACTAGTAGCGGATAGGTGGCGACCATTGCTAGAGTTTGGTTAGGAACTCATCAGCAGCCTCTCATTCTTTTTTTCATCTATATGGCCTCACAGATGATAAACCAATGACCATAGACAGAGAGCAGTAAAAGGATGACAACAAAGATCTGCCATCAGAATACCTCGAACCATGGACGAAAGTGCACCAGTGGTGGCGATGGTTTGGAGCCATGACTACCTTCAAACTGAAACCCCAACACGGGTGCCGCTTGATTAATTTGGAACAGGTTGTCTCTAACCATCCTTTACATTTCACTCAAATTGTTTTAGTTTAGGTTATTTATAAAAAATAGTTTTGATATTTGGGTGTAGCATTTTAATATTCTGAAAGCAAATAACTATGCTTAACATCTCAATTTTGAAGAGTTTTCCTTTCTCTGATTATGTGCTTAAGAAAAGAAGGTAATTTGAGTTAGGTTGGCAATAGAGAAGTGGAAATTAAAGCCATACTACTCCGCTGTAGTACTATTGATGAGCTTGTTATCTTCCTTATTGCTTACTTATTATTCTAGCAAATGTCTACTGGTTTCTAACTTCATTTGAAAGAGTATATTTCAGACCTTTGTAGGCTATCTACCTTGATTAGAAACCGTGCAAATAGGAAATTGTCTGACCTGCTCTTGGAATATTTTATTATGAGTAACTCTTGGACATGGAAATTTGCATCTTTACGAGATCATTTGATCTAGACAAAGAAAACGTTCAGAGCAGGTTACCAAAACAATTGTCGTTAGTTACTTTATTTTGTCCTAAACAAGTTTACTCTCACCATCTTTAATATTTTTTTGCATGTACACTATGATGGAGTGACCGTACTTGAAGTTCAACGTCGACATACAACAGCGTCAACACATGAAGATTGAGTGGAGTCGTCACCTCAAGCAGGTCAGGATATTATGGGAAATGATGACAATAGAAGGCTAGTCGACTTCCCAAATGAAGAGCACATATATAGCTTTATAAATTAAGTGGCTCATTACTCCCTCAATTTTGATTTGATATGTCACTCTCTTAGGAGTTTTAAAGATTCATCACTTCTACTATTTATTAGTATTATTTTTTTTAAACTTTCATTTTTGTTTAACTGTTTGGCATGTATTCAAAATTAAATACTGAACTATTTTTAAGCTTTATATTATTTTCAAATAGCATTGCTTCTAAGACAAAAAATGGCATTTATTCATTCTATTGATGCTAAATCATTTTGAGCGGAACAATTTTTTAAGTTAAAATATTTTAATACTTCTTTGTCTTGTCTAAAAATGTTTAAGATTGTTGATCAACAAAGCCACATAGAGGGAAGTAATCGGACAGGGCCCTTCTCCCGCCTAGCCTATACCTGATCCCGCAATCATTTAAATGTTGTACTTTAGTAATTTATTGATCAAGTTGTTCAATTATATTCTCACTTTAAATTCATCACCAAGAATAAGGTGGCACATGTCTCTATTAAAACTCTTTCTTTCTTGTGAGATATTACATTCAAAAGAATGCTTTATGGAGGATTCAAAAGATCTCGTTCTATTCATCTGGCTTCGTACATAATATATACAGTATCGTGAAATATTTATTTTTTTTGGGGTTGGGGTGGTGTTAATTATTGCTAGGTTTTGACCCCTTTAAGACATAATATAATTCAATACTTGCTTAGTTAAAATATCAGTTGAGTATTTAGACTTTTATCCGTGATTATATTAGTTTAATTGTTCGACTTTTTATTTGAAATTCTAATTATTTAGTCCAGTTGGGAACCACACTTGGTGTAATCTGAGAGGTGCCTAACACCTTCCTCTTGGGTTAATTTGAACCCTTACTCAGAATTTGCAGTTCGTAGATCAAGTTTCAAAATTAATATTAAAATTTGCTAGAAACAAAGTAGGTGCCCTAATATGCTTAATTAAAAAATATGTTAGGTGCCGACTTCAAATCTTACCCGTAAATTCCAATAATTCGAGCCCTGTTTTGAATCCATAGCGGTTCGGAAAAAAAGAGTGTCAATAAGTACAACTCGAGATTGAGGAGCGAAGGGGCGATCGGCTGTCAGGGTGAGCCAGACCCTTAAAAAATATACCACCATTAGTTTGAGGAATATGTGGGAAATCTAGTAGAAATGTTAGTTCTTTTAATGAGCGTGTCTCAATTAAACACCCGACAAAAAAGGTAAAAAAAAAAAATTAAAGAGGCATGTTATGTAATTCCCTTTGGTCAATTTTTCTGACTCTCATGACTGCATGAGAAACGTAAAATGTTTATCATTCGAAAATGACAGTGATCAACATTTTACAAGGTTGATAACAATAAGAAATTTTTATATAAAAGTACAATTTTAGAAGTTATTTACAAAACATAATAATATTTTAACAAAATTATCCAATATAGAAAAAAAAAGTTAATTATAAAACACTGCCTAACAAAGCAAAACGTTACATTCTTCCTCCATTTCCCCCAAATTCAGTTTCCTCCTCCTATTTCCCCTAATTTCACTTTTCCTCCTCCCATTAACTCCAAATTTCACTTTTCCTCCTCCCATCCTCAACCACCTCGTAACTCGCTGTTTCTTAACTACCAACCACCTTGTATCTTGCTGTATCTCGGTGTATCTTAACTACCAACCACCTTGTATCTCACTGTATCTCGGTGTATCTCAACTGCCAACTACCTCGTATCTCGCTGTATCTCAACTACCAACCACCCCGTATCTTGATGTATCTCTACTACCAACCACCCAGTATCTCGTTGTAACTCAGTGTATCTTAACTACCAACCACCTCATATCTTGCTGTATCTCGGTGTATCTCAACTACCAACCACCTCATATCTCGCGGTATCTCGGTGTATCTCAACTACCAGCCACCTCGTATCTTGCTGTATGCTACCAACCACCTCGTATCTTGTTGTATCTCAACTACCAAACACCTTATATCTCGTTATATCTCGGTGTATTATCTCAACTACCAACAATCTCATATCTCGCTGTATCTCAGTGTATCTCAATTACCAACCACCTTGTATCATGCTATATCTAGTGTATCTCAACTACCAACCACCTCGTATCTCGGTGTATCTCAACTACCAACCATCTCGTATCTCGGTGTATATCAACTACCAGCCACCTCGTATCTCGGTGTATCTCAACTACCAACCACCTCGTATCTCGTTCTATCTCAACTACCAACCACCTCGTATCTCGTTGTATCATTGTGTATCTCAACTACCAACTACCTCGTATCTCGCTGTATCTCAATGTATCTCAATTGCCAACCACCTCATATCTCGTTGTATCTCAACTACCAGTCACCTCGTATCTCGCTGTATCTGCAATGTCTTGCACCATATCTAACTATTTCTAAATTGTACCTACCTGTTTCCAGATAATTTCAGCATTGTTTCATCCTGTTTGTACATTGTTTCTCACAGTTTTTAAACTATTTCACCTTTATTGCGTTGTTTCACATTATTTTCTACATTTATTTCAGACTTTTTCACTAGCTGTTTCAGCGTTGTATCTCGTCATATCTGCGCTGTGTCAAACTGTTTCAGCGTCATTTCTAATTGTTTCTGGGTTTTTGCATTGTTTCTGCATTGTATCTAACTGTTTCTGGACTGTTTATATGTATCTAGTTGTTTCTAGACTGTTTCAGCATTACTTCATCATGTTTATGCATTGTATCTAGTTGTTTCTAGACTGTTTCAGCATTATTTCATTCTATTCATGCATTGTTTCTAGTGTTCACAACGGGCGGAAAATGACAAAGGAATATGAAACATACGCCCTAGATCGTAAGCAAAGTCATCCATCATAAATAAAAGTCCGCTTTGTTATTTCTGCCACGACAGCAAATTTTTCTATGCGGATAAAATTGATGACACGTCCCCTCACTCTCCCTTTTTTGCATGTACTCACTCACTGAATAATGCATCCATCAAAATTTTGAATTTCCCAAATCAACTTAGCTTCTATTCAGTTTCTACTAAAATCAACTTAGCTGACACGTCCCCTCACTCTCCCTTGATACTAGAGTTTGTCTTTATTTTTTCATTTTCCATTTTTATTTCTTCCTTTTGATTCAATATGAAATGTCGCCAAATCGAGATATTATTAAGTGAAAGTCGTGCTTTCCGTTTGATTTCAAAACGGCCGGAAAATTAGCAACTAGCGGAGTGGCAGAAATCTAGGCTTTTTCACCAGCAATTTGAAACCTCAAAACCCTAACTCCACTGTTGAGAAATCTAAGCAGAGCGAACGACATCGTAGGCGGCAGAGTAAGAAGAATAAAGCGGCGGCGGCGTTTCAGGTCGCCAATGGTTAATTTTCAAGGAAAGGGATCTGGGGGGAGGGGAGATGATGGCGCTAGGGTGGTAGGGCTGGGGGTGATGGCGGCGCAGGAGGGGCTGTATCTCACCTATGGGAGGAAGAGAGAATAAAGTGAAAGACGTTGTAATCTGGAAATGAAATTGAAATGTCTTGATTATTGTGAAATGTGTTATGGAAAATAATGCTATGTTTTGTAATTTGAGAAATGTTGCTATTATTTTGTAATATAGGGGTGTAGATTTATATATATGTGTAAAAACCCCGAATAATAATAAGAAATGGTAAAATTGCACAAATAGGCAAGTGCATGTCTTAATAATTTGAGCACTTCAAAGGTGGTCTTTAAGAATTGAGCACTTTTACATTTAATGATACTGAAAGTACAGATATACCCTTACTAATATAGCAATTTCTATTATTATAAAAATGCTATCACACCTTTTTGAAGTTGTAATTACGAAAATGTTACCCCACCTTTGAAGTCATAATTTCAAAAACGCTCCCTACAAAGCAGAAAGTAATGCCAATCTGATCTTATTTATTCATATAGTGAACGAAAAATCACGTCCAGTTTGTGAATAAATAAGGTCAAACCGTCTTTGTTTCGCTCATATACCAAAAACAAAGCAATACATAACATAAGACCAATCATGCACCATTTCTTCATGCAGGGAGCAAAAATCATGTTTATTTTGTAAATAAATGATGTCGAATCGTAGTTATTTTATTCATTCACAAAATACATATGAAAAATGCATGTACTTACAAGTGAGCCAAACTATTGTTTATGTTACAAGCAAGTGATACCAAATCGTCATCACATTGCCCATATACAATAAACCAAAGTAAAAATAGAATAAAGACAATCCGTCTGCATTTACTTACAAGTGGACCAAACTAATTTGTTTATTTTACAAATAAATGATACCAAATTGTCATCACTTTGCCCATATGCATAAATTCAAAGTAAAAATAAAACAAGGCCCATCCGGCATTATTGTTCATTCTATTTGACAAATGCGTGAGGTCAAATCATCATCACTTCTATTTACAATATACAGGAGGCGCCAGCGATAACACCATAACAATGGAACTAAATGACGAAGACAATTCATTCGAAACCCTCGAGCCGCTTGAACTCTGACAAAGCTCCAGTGATGGAACAATTGTTTGCCCGTTGAGTCGTTGTCGTCGGTGGCGACAAAGGAACAATTATTTCCGTTATTGGTGGAAGGCAGTGGAGGTGACAACGATGGAGATGTGAAACTCAATTAAGAGTTCAAGGGCAAATGGGGTCTTCTTTTGTTAGGTAATTTATACATATTTTCAATACCATGGAAAAAGTACACCATTTAAAGACCATGCCTTAAAGTGTTCAATTCCTACAAAAAATGATAAGATATTAGTTTACTTCGACTACTTTTCTTCTGAATTTCATTGAGTAGTTATCAAGTTTGTCTATTGACTTTTGTACCCTAGTTTTGCAAAAGTATCGAATAGCTATCGTTGTTCCCACCAAAAGTTTGATTCTTTTTATTCAAAATTAATTTCAAAATATTGTTTGGCTATACAAAGTAATGAGTTTTTTGACAAATTTTTAAGATGGGATTTCAAAAATCCAAAATTTGATTCAGGCTAGTTTTTCGAAAAATAAAAAAATTGATTCAAACTACTTTTTAAGTAAAATGCATGTCTAAACACAAGTTCAACTTCCACAAACCATTTTTATCAACTCAACTTCAAAAACTCACTTTTCAAGTTTCAACTAAATCTACGTCTATATTAATTAGATATCACATCACCTCAGGAACGCCACATGGAATATGGAAAAGACGAAAGGTTCATGAATTTTAGATGTCAGATAATTGAGAGTAGGGAGAATGATTACGATAGTGCAAAAGTACGACATCACAATATGTCCTACCACAACATGCGCAGTTGGGATACTTTAGACAATTACAATCTTCCTGAGCATAGCAGTCAAGCCTAGTCGAATATGTAATAATCAATGAAAATGGGATTCTAGGGGAAGAGTATTATCGAAATTAATTCACATGATTATGGTTCCTGTTATAAACCATTTTGTTATTGTAGTTTGGATGTGTTATTAATTATTTTACAACTAGTGGTGTGTAGTGTACTACTTGCACTCAAATTCATCATGTATAAATATGTATCATAGTTGTATCATAGTTGTCTTCTAGTTGTTTATTAGTTGTAATTAGTTGGCTATGAGTTGTATGAAAATTGCATATCAACTTGTTCAACTTGTTTAGTGTATATCGAGAGGTAAAGTTCCACTATAAATAGAGGCTTTGCCTTCTCATTTAAACACACTTAAAAAGGGAAAGAAATACTACAATACTCTCTCTCTATCATATTCTCGTTATCTTCTCTACAACTTTTCTTATTGTTCTTAATATTCTAGTACTACTTACTACTCATTTTATCATAAAGTCTCTCCATTACAGTTGGCTTTTAGAATATTTAGATGTGCGGTATATGTGCCAATTGCTCCACCACAATGCACAAAAATGGGACCCCAAAGAAGGTTGGGTATATATGTTGGGTATGAATCTATCAATAATTAAAGATCTTGAGCCTATGACTGGAGATATATTTACCGCACGGTTTGCTGAATGTCATTTTGATGAATCAGTTTTCCCAACATTAGGGGGAGACGATAAGCAGTTGGAAAAAGAAGTAGATTGGAATGCATCAACGCTATCTCATTTAGACCTTCGTACAAATCAATGTGAACTAGAAGTTCAAAAGATAGTGCATTTGCAAAATCTTGCAAATCAACTGCCAGATGCATTCACTAACCTACCAAGGATTACTAAATCCCATATTCCAGCTGGAAATGCTCCAGTTCGAGTTAATGTCCCACCAGGACAATCTATTTGTGCAAATGAGTCTAAGGCACGCCAAAAGCGTGGTAGACCATTTGATTCCAAAGATAAAAATCCTCATAAATGAAAATGAGCAAATGACCAAAATGATAATTTGGAGGTAATTGCTCATGAAGAGCCCGGAGACATGATAATTAATAAAGACTCATTAGATGAGGATCAGGTACCTGAAACAAATGAAAATGAAGAGATCTTAATAAATTATGTCTCAACTGGAAAAAAAATGGAACCGGAAAAAGATAATTGCCGATAATATTTTTGCTAATAAAATTGCAATTGATGTAATGCAACAAGACGAGGGTCTTGAACCAAATTCTGTTGATGAATGCAGACAGAGAAATGATTTGCCAAAATGGAAAGACGCAATTCAAGCAGAGTTGACTTCACTTGAAAAACGTGAAGTCTTTGGACCAATAGTCCGAACACCAGAAGGTGTAAAGCCATTAGGTTATAAATGGGTTTTTGTACGAAAACGAAATGAGAAAAATGAAGTCGTTAGATACAAAGCGTGACTTGTGGCACAAGAATTTTCGCAAAGACCTGGCATTGATTATATAGACACATATGCACCTGTGGTGGATGCGATTACCTTTAGATATCTTATAAGCTTGGCAATGCGTGAAAAACTTGATATGCATCTAATGAATGTTGTCACAGCCTATTTGTATGGCTCATTAGACAATGAGATATTTATGAAAATCCCTGAAGGATTTAAAATGCCTGAAGCATATTAAAGGTTCCCGGGAAGCTTGTTCAATAAAGGTCCAGAAATCCTTATACGAATTGAAGCAATCGGGTCGAATGTGGTATAATCGACTGAGCGAATACCTATTGAAAGATGGGTATAGAAATGATCCAAATTGTCCTTGTGTCTTTATAAAAGGTCCTGGATCTGAGTTTGTCATAATTGCTGTGCATGTCGATGACTTGAATATCATTGGGACTCCTACGGAGATTCCAAAAGCTGTAGATTATTTGAAGAATGAATTTGAAATGAAAGATCTTGGAAAGACAAAATTTTGTCTTGGACTTCAAATTGAGCATTTGAAAAATGGAATTTTTATCCATCAATTAACATACACTGAAAAGATCTTAAAGTGATTTTACATGGAAAAATCTCAACTATTGAGTACCCCAATGGTGGTAAGATCGCTTGACATAAATAAAGATCCATTTCGCCCCCGTGAAGATGATGAAAAGGTTCTTGGTGCTGAAACACCATATCTTAGTGCAATTGGGGCATTCATGTATCTTGCTAATAATACAAGACCAGATATAGCTTTCTCGGTAAATTTATTAGCGAGATTCAGTTCTTCACCAACACAAAGGCATTGGAGGCATTAAGCATTTGTTCAGATACCTTCGAGGAACAACTGATATGGGTTTGTTTTATTCAAATATATCCAATTTTCCACTAACTGGCTATGCAGATGCAGGATACTTATCTGAACCCCATAAAGGTGGATCTCAGACAGGTTATTTATTTACATATGGTGGTACAGCTATATCATGGCGTTCAACAAAACAAACTTTGGTTGCTACTTCTTCAAATCATGCAGAGATAATAGCTATTCACGAGGCAAGTCAAGAATGTGTTTGTCTAAGATTAATGACCCGATGTATTCAAGAAACATGTGGTTTACTCTGGAAGAAAGACATCCCGACAATGCTATATGAAGATAATACTGCATGCATAGAGCAACTAAAAGGAGGGTACATTAAGGGAGACAGAACGAAACATATTTCACCAAAATTCTTTTTTACTCATGATCCTCATAAGAATGGTGAAATCAATGTCCAACAAATTTCTTCATGTGACAATTTGGCCGATTTGTTCACTAAGTCATTACCAACCTCAACATTTGAGAAGCTGGTATACAAGATTGGAATGCGGCGTCTCCAAGATATTAATTGATATTTTTATCAGGGGGAGTAGAATACGCGCTGTACTCTTTTTCTCTTGCAAAGGTTTTGTCCCATTGGGTTTTTCTTGCAAGGTTTTTAATGAGGCAGCTACAAATGCGTATTACAAGATATGTGTACTCTTTTTCCCACTGGGTTTTTCTTAGTAAGGTTTTAACGAGGCACATCATCTATTAATAAAACATCCAAGGGGGAGTGTTATAAACCATTTTGTTATTGTAGTTTGGATGTGTTATTAATTATTTTACAATTAGTGGTGTGTAGTGTACTACTTGCACTCAAATTCATCATGTATAAATATTGTATCATAGTTGTATCATAGTTGTTTTCTAGTTGTTTGTTAGTTGTAATTAGTTGGCTATGAGTTGTATGTAAATTGCATATCAACTTGTTCAACTTGTTTAGTGTATAGTGAGAGGTAAAGTTCCTCTATAAATAGAGGCTTGCCTTCTCATTTAAACACACTTAAAAAGGGAAAGAAATACTACAATAGTTGTATTGGGTTAAATCCGTCGTCACCAAAGTTGGTGACTAAGCATCCACATAGGACGACGTATAGACGACACATGGCTGTGAATGGACATAAAGGCAATGGATAGAATCAAAGATGGACAGTTACAACGGACAGATGAACAGTCGCCACGGCCAGAATAGTCGCAGCTCATCAATCAAGCCAGTTCAAAATAGAAATCTTATCCATAAGCAACGTAACCGCTCGACTAAGGAGTTACAACTACTCGTGAACGGACACATAGTTATCTATATATTGTAATTTAAGTCACAAGCATTGAATCTAATGCTTCTCTGAACATACACTTGTATTCCAACTATTAACTAACATCCGATTCTTTATCTTCTGTCAATATTTATTACTACTGTTCATAATCCAGTGATCTTGGTGATTGTTCCATTGATTGAGTATCATAAAGAGTACGAGGAAGGAAGTTTGATCAATTCTGTGCAACTTGAATACGGTTCCTTTTATTTAAATCTTCATTTATTACATCGCATTATTTGCATCTTCACTTCTTCGCATTTATTACCGTCATTTATATCTTTTCACATAAGAGCATTTAATCTCGATTATTGATCGTGACTCCGCTTTATAAATTTAATTGTGACTTAGTCTAATAAACGAAATTACGGTTAAACAATTTGGCGACCACAGTGGGAGCCGGTCAATAACTTCCGTAGGTTGACTGCCCATCGTATTTTATTCTTTATTCATTTTCTTCTCGCTCGTTGGTTCTCCTCGTTTTCTTTTTGTCAAAATGGCAGATAACAACTCGCACAACAACACTCCCATTGACGGGCAACAAGACCTCAACGCTGCGGAGCAGGTAGACTTGAATTTGGCCGGGGACGAGCAACAAGATGTTCTTCCTGCAGACGACGACGTGATCCCCATTGCAGAGGACGAGAACGTACTCCCAGCGGAACAGGAAAACGAGCACAGTCAGCAAGGTAGCAGAAATAGCCGCCATCCTGGCCGAGGAAACGTCGACCAAGGGCCTGGAGGATCTAGAAGGCCCAATGGTCCTGGGAATTCGAGGAACTCTCAAGACGCTGTCCTTGAATTCATACGGCAACAGGCTGAAATCAACAGGCAAATACGGGAAGCTATCGACAGCCTACGAGGGCAAAACCTGCCAAACACAGGAAATCCACCCATGGGACGTCCAAGGGATGCTTCACCATCTCATGCCTCGAGGCGCGCTGAAAATCAGAATGCAGGATCAGCGGTGCCAACAGAAATGAGCGAGGTCATGGAGGCCCTCACCAGGCAGTTCAAAGAGAGCCAGGAGGCCCTGCAGCGCTCTCTTCATGAGAGGATTGACCAGATCCCTGGCGCACCACCCACTTTGAAGAAAGTTGACATTCAACGGTATACTCAAAGGCCTTGGAAGAAAGAAGCAGCACCAAAGGCCATCCCCAAAACATTCAAAATGCCAAACATACCAAGATACCGGGGAACAACTGACCCCAATGACCACTTGATGATGTTTAGCAATTTCATAAAGGCAAGCGATCTCACCGACGAGGAGATCGAATCAGTGCAATTGAAGAAGTTCGTAGAAACCTTGGCAGATGGCGCTCTACGGTGGTATTCAATGCTGCCACCAAATTCAATAGGATCTTTTGCCGAGATGGCGGAGTTATTTGTCAAAGCACACACAGGCGCTCAGAAAACAGAAACAAGAGTTGAGGACATCTTCGAAATCAAGCAACTGCCCGGGGAGTCCCTCCGGAAGTATGTGGATCGCTTTCAGCGCGAACGTATGTTGCTACCCAAAGTTCCAGATCGGTGGGCGGCTATTGCATTCACTAACAGCTTGGACGTCAAGAGTTCTGAAGCGACCAGGCGATTGTATGAATCCCTGCGAGAATATCCTGCGGCAAACTGGTCGGATGTCTACAACCGTTATAATTCAAAGGTACGTATAGACGAAGATAAATTGATTGGCACAGGTACCCGAGGACGGAGCCAAACTCGCACCAATGGCGCTGGGGGAAAGATTGAGACAGATAGGCCAGACGCACGGCACGAGCCATATCCCAGTCGGTCGCGTAACAACTCAAACGGACGCGGTCGTAACAACAAAGGCCTGGCAAGGAGCAATGATTCCACTTCAACTTCTAGTGGAATTCCAACCCTGCCCGTCTTCAACATCGGAGCAGTCGAACTTGTAGCAGTGCTCGAGGAGATGAGCGAAAAGGTCAAATGGCCTAAGGATATGAAGGGTGACCCCAGCAAACGCAACAAAAACTTATGGTGCGAATTCCATCGCAATCACGGCCACACAACGGATGACTGCAAGGCTCTAAGGTACGAAGTTGCTAATTTATTGAAACAGGGCTATCTCAAGGTGTACTTGACAGAAAAAGGAAAGCAAACTCACGCGAAGGCCCAGCAAAATAAATCAGGACCTCCCCGAGTATCATCTCCAAAAATGACAGTCAACGTCATCTCTGGTGGTATTGAGGTTGATGCAGTCACATACACAGCAAGGAAATACGCCAAAGTATCTATTGCAAAGACCAAACGACCACGACTTGAGGATACGATGACTTTTGAAGAAGCAGATGCAGATGGCTTGCAATTTCCTCACATGGATGCTTTAGTGATAACATTACGAGTGGAAGAATTCGACGTCAAGAGAGTACTCGTTGATCCAGGCAGTTCAGCAAACATCATATTATCTCGGGTCGTGCAGCAGTTGAAACTATACGATGAGATTGTACCAATTTCTCGCGTTCTCTCAGGATTTAACAATTCCAGCGAGAAAACGTTGGGAGAAATCAAATTGACGACCCTGGTCGAAGGCGTCATGAGACGAACAACGTTTCATGTCATTGATGGGGACATGGCCTACAACATAATCCTTGGGAGGCCATGGATACACGATATGCAGGCAGTCCCGTCAACCTATCATCAAGTGATGAAATTCCCTTCAGAGTGGGGAATACGGGAAGTTCGGAGAGAGCAGCGTTGCGCTAGAGATTGCTACTCAGTTGCAGTCAAGCTCCCCGAGGAGGCAAAATAGAAATTAAAGAACCCGGGATCAGAATCAAGCAATGAAGCATCAAACTACCAAGTCCCGGAATTCATATCAAAATTGGATGCACGGGAAGAGTACGCGCCAACTATTGAAGCTTTGGAACCAGAAGAACTTTTCGACAACATGCCCGAAAGGAAGGTATATTTGGGAGCGGAGTTAAACAAAGACTTGCGCAAAGATATCTTGCACTTCCTCAAGGAGCGGCACACCACCTTTGCGTGGTCACATGCAGATATGACAGGAATCTCCCCGAAGATTATCTCTCATAAGTTGAACGTGGATCCATACTACTGCCCGGTGAAGCAAAAGAAGCGCCAACAAGGAGCATTCAGGAACCAGATCATAAATGACGAAGTTGACCGCTTGCTCAAGATTGGCTCCGTCCGAGAAGTCAAGTATCCAGATTGGTTGGCCAACGTGGTCGTAGTGGCAAAGAAAAATGGCAAGTGGAGGGTCTGCATCGACTTCACTGATCTGAACAAAGCCTGCCCGAAAGACTCTTATCCACTACCTCAAATTGACCAACTAATCGACGCGACGGCCGGGCACGAAGTGCTTACATTCCTTGATGCATATTCAGGCTATAACCAAATCTTAATGAACCCCGACGACCAGGAGAAAACTGCCTTCATTACTTGCCGAGGTACGTATTGCTACAAAGTAATGCCTTTTGGACTTAAAAATGCAGGTGCGACTTACCAACGATTAGTCAACCGGATGTTTCACGACCACATTGGCAAAACCATGGAGGTTTACATCGACGACATGCTGATCAAGTCCAAACGGGCAGAAGATCACTTAGCTCATTTGAAGGAGGCCTTTCGAATCCTTGATCAATACAACATGAAACTCAACCCGGAGAAATGCGCATTTGGAGTGGGTTCAGGGAAATTCCTTGGTTTCATCGTTTCCCAGCGAGGGATCGAGGTGAACCCCGCCCAGATAAAAGCGATAGAAGCCATCCCCGACGTACTTCATAACAGAAAAGATGTAATGCGGCTAACCGGGAGAGTAGCAGCGCTAAGGAGATTCATCTCCCACTCATCTGATCGGTGCAAAAGCTTCTTCGACGTGCTGAAACAGAACAAGGAGTTCGAATGGACCCCTAAATGTCAGCAAGCACTTAAGGATTTGAAGCGATATTTGTCAAGCCCGCCTTTACTTTCAACGCCACAACCAGGTGAACAACTATTGCTCTACCTGGCCGTGTCTGAGTCTGCGGTAAGTGCAGTTTTGGTTCGAGAAGACAAAGGTAAGCAACTTCCAATTTATTACATTAGCAAATCCTTATTAGATGCTGAAACTCGCTATCAACCTTTGGAGAAATTAGCACTAGCCTTGGTAATCGCTGCCCGTAAATTAAGACCTTATTTTCAAAGTCACTCAATAGCTGTAGTTACTACCTTCCCCTTACGCAATATCTTACACAAACCTGAATTCTCGGGCAGGCTAGTAAAATGGGCAGTAGAATTAAGTGAGTTTGATATATCTTATCAACCCCGGGTAGCCATAAAATCTCAAGCTCTAGCAGATTTTATCGCAGATTTTAGTGCTACTATGTACCCTGATGCTCAACGTGAGGCGGTTCTTTTCGCCGAATCGGAGTCGGGGACTTGGACCTTACACACTGACGGGTCCTCGAGTGTAAAAGGGTCAGGGTTAGGCTTAGTCCTCACCACTCCCTCGGGGGAGACCATTAGACAGGCCATAAAATGTCCCTTTATTACTAATAATGAGGCCGAGTATGAGGCCGTAATTGCAGGATTAAAACTGGCTCGAGATTATGGAGCAGACATGATTCATCTTAAGAGTGACTCTGCCCTGGTCGTCAACCAGATAACTGGAGGTTTCGTCGCAAGGGAGTCTCGTATGCAAAGGTATCTTGCCCGAGTTACTGGTTTGCTGGCACAATTCGACAATTGGGAAGCCACACAGATCCCACGAGAGGAGAATCATGAGGCCGATGCTTTGGCAAATTTGGGTTCAGTCGCAGAGATTGGAGCAGCAGGTTCAGTGGCCGTAGCTCATCTCCTATGTACAACAATCGATAAAGACGCAATGGAGATCAACACGACCAGTCTGACTTGGGATTGGAGGAATGAGATAATCAATTATATACTGCATGGAACCCTACCATTAGACGTTAAGGCTGCTCGAAAACTGAGGATAAAAGCTGCCAGGTATACAATTATAGATGGCACCCTCTATCGTAAGACTTTTGCAGGCCCACTTGCCAAATGTCTAGGTCCCAGCCAAACTGAGTATGTGATGAGGGAAGTTCACGAGGGATGCTGTGGAAATCACTTGGGAGGAAAGGCGCTTGCGCGAAAACTTATACGAGCATGCTATTATTGGGACAAAATGGAAAAAGATACTAACGAGTTTGTAAAAAAATGCGATAAGTGCCAAAGGTTTGCACATCTCCTCCATCAACCAGCAGAGCCCTTGCATTCAATCATCTCCCCGTGGCCGTTTATGAAATGGGGAATGGACATCGTTGGGCCACTACCCACTGCACCCAGAGGGGTACGTTTCTTGTTAATCATTACTTATTATTTTACAAAGTGGGTTGAAGCTGCAGCATATTCAAAGATATGTCAAACGGAAGTAGTTGATTTCCTTTGGCGTTATGTCATTTTTCGATTCGGAGCACCCAAAGAGATTGTCATGGATAACGGTCCCCAATTCGTTGGTCAGAGGGTCACAAAGTTCCTTGAAGATCTGCATATTAAAAGGATTACTTCCTCCCCATATCACCCAGTGGCAAACGGGCAGGCGGAATCGACCAACAAGATAATAGTGGATTCACTCAAGAAGCGTCTCGAGCAGGCCAAAGGGTGCTGGGTGGAAGAACTCCCCGGGGTTCTTTGGGCATATAGAACAACCACAAAAATGAGCACCGGGGAGACGCCCTATTCCTTAGTATATGGTTCTGATGCATTGATTCCAGTCGAAATCGGCGAGCCAAGTCTACGATATGCTCATGCAACTGAAGAATCTAATTCAGTCAACCTCTCCGAGGAGTTGGATTTTCTAGAAGAACGCAGAGAATTAGCACTTATACGAGTAGTGGCTTAGAAAGAAAGGATAGAGCAATATTATAATCGGGGACTGAGGCTACGTAACTTCGAAGTCGGGGACTTTGTATTGCGTAGAGTCTCCCAGAATACGCAAGAGGCAAACGTCGGCAAACTTGGTCCAAACTGGGAAGGTCCCTACAAGGTGGTTGCATCCGTTGGTAAGGGTTCATACCGTTTGGCACGACCAGATGGATCGCTTCTGCCCAGTAGTTGGAACGTGACTCACTTGAAGAGGTACTACTTCTAAGTAGTACATGGGTTAGTGTTTCTATCCATTCTCTGTTGCTTACTTGCCTTTGTTTTCTTTTAAGTTGCTCTGTTCTCTTATCTTTGTCTAAATGGTACTAACGGTCTTCAAAAGGCCAGATCCGTTTAGCTCAACTGGTAGAGCTCGAAGTCCTCGTGCTTCGCGGCTGTGGGTTCAAATCCCGCAACGGACACACTCCTCTTTTGGTTATATGTGTTCTCTGATTCAGCGTTTCACCCATTGTCTTTTTATGTCTGAAATTACGAAATTTCAACATAAAAACAGGGGGTGGCAAGGGCCCCAGTAGGCCAAAGTCCCGGCTAACATAAGTGATCTTCGAGCAGAGCAAGGTCATGATCATTCGCTAAATCCACGACTAAGCAGAATCAAGTAAGTTCAATAGAACTGTTTTACTTGTGCTACGTTATTTTCTACATTTTGCGCCCAGTATTCGCCCGAATCCTACAACTTTACGACCAGACAATCTTGTGTTCTGGTTTACGACCAAACAATCTTGTGTTCTGGTTCACGACCAAACAATCCTGTGTTCTGGTCATTGGGTTACCTATCATTTTCAATAGAAATAACAGGGCAACCTTAACAAAATTTTTTCTGCGAAAACTTTCAATTGTCAAATATGATAAGCGAAGTTTATCGCAAGACCATCTTACACGGCCAGATTTCAGTCAGCCTAAACGGCCTGGTTTCGTCCAGCCCAGGGGGCCTGATTTCAGTCATCTTAACTAAGGGTAACTTAACCTGGTTATGATCAGATTTTATTTCAAAACATCTGCGCAGATTAACACCAAAAAGGGAACTCAGACACTAAGATTTGAAACATAATTTTGACCTCTGAAAACCTAATTAAGCAATAAATAACAACAGCATTCATATAAGCGAAACTTGAGACCAAAAATGGTCGTCAAGTCTCGCCAGTCAGACAAAAAAGGAAGCAGCCAAAATATACATTCATTCATGAGTTAGCAGTATTCAGAGTTAACGACATCCGATAAATTTACAAGAAGGACTAGACGAGGCATCAATCATCATTTTGGCCAGGGTCTCGACCTGATGCACTAGCTCCATCAGTCGGATCCCCACCCAAATCTTCATCGTCATTGTCCTCACTGCTTTCATCGTCCTCTTCGACATCATCATCGTCGGCTCCTACGTCCATGCCCAAGGCCTGCTTGACACTGATGATGGCTGCTATGGTCTGATCAAGGACTAAGTCGACATTAACCTGGCCGCGCTGCATTTGGATAAGCAACTTCTTCTTGGCCTCAAGAGCTTCCAGTTTGGAGTCGATTGTATAACGATCCCTCAAATTCGCCAACTCCATCGTCAGTAGCTCTTGGACCTTAGCAGATTCCACAGCCCGATTTTTGGCCTCTTGTAGTTCTCCTCGAGCAGCCTGAGATTCAGCTTCAGCTTTGTTCATGTTTCTCAACATCAGGTCGGAAGCACTACGGATGCTCTCCAGAGTAACTTCTTTCACATTAAGCTCATGGGCAAGTTGGGAAATCTGACGACCTTGCTCATCCATCTTGGCTTTCAGATCTTCAAAAGATAATGCAAACCTTTCCTTCTCATCCAGAAGACGGTTCCTCTCCTCGAGGAGTGTGTTTATCTTGTCGTTAGCCTCAGTGTTGGATTTCTCCAACCTGTCTATCTTATCCTCAAAGAAGCCACGCCTCCCCTCCAGGACCCGCTTCTCCCCGATCAGAGCTTGCTTTTCCTCTTCTAAGGCCTGCTTGTCCTGAAGAGCCTTCAAAAGATCTTTCTTTAGGCTAAGGACTTGGTCTTGATTGTTCAGCCTAGAACGGAACATGACCTCGGCAGCCATCATACTTGCCTGGCAACAAGTAAAAATACGTAGGTAATCAGAACTAAGGTCTCAATAAAAATTAAAGAAGTAAAGAGTGAAACATTACCCGGGCAGTATCTTCAGCGATTGCGTAAGCTAGCTGCTCGTCGCTCATACTGCGCATGTTCCACTCCTCGCGAGGGCCGATCAGGTTGGACATCACTTTAACCAAGTGGCCAGGCCTCGTCAAAAAATCTGTGTCCGGGGAAATGGTGAAGTCGCACTCCCTCATACACGGCCTAGGCTCCCTCGCTTGCTCAGAAGGGTAGTGGGGACCAAATTTGTGGCGTATACCCTTAACGGAGTACGCCCCAATCTTCCCTCCTAAAGATACTCGCCTAGTAAGCTTCGTGCGAGAGATCTCGATGTCACCTGCTTCGTCGGGGCCCAAAGTGTCGCACTCTTGCAGATAAACTGGCGCCACCCCATCACCAGCCAAGTTCATCATGTCCTTATAGTGGAAGACCTGAGGTTCATCCTCCCCCTCAGTCTTCCTCTGCTCATCAACCTCCTCGTTTTCCTCCTTATCCTCCCCCCTCATCGGCTCTTTGCCAGGTCGCCTGTGGCTGACTTGCTCAGGCTCACCCTGTTGGCCACTAACCCGTGCAGGCTCATCCAACTCTGGGCCCTCGGGGAAGAAAGCAAAGTCTTCACGCACTCTCTCTTCCCCTACCTCCCCAGACCTATCCCCTTCTTCATCACCAACTCGGGGACTCTCCTCGAAAGCGTAAGAAGAAGTCTCTACGTCCTTCCTCTTATCACTCCGAAGAGATGCCCTCTTCCTCCGAGTCAAGCTCACATCGGGAGCCTCTGAATCTGAAATATCAAATATTATAGGCTCAGCAGATTCAGGGGCAGCCGCCGAGCTTCTAACACTCTCTTGCCCAGACTTGGGCGTATCAGCAGCAGCAGCATTGATTTCAACTGTTTTTTCAGAGGGCTGAGGAGTCTTACGGGCTGTCCTCGTTTTCTTCTTGGGTCTGCTCTTTTCCGAGTCAGATTTCTTTCTCTTTAAATTCGCGAGGACCTCCTCACCACCCTCCCTGGCCTTGATAGCTGCAGCAGTCTGAAGAATGGCAGCCGCCTCCTCGTTGATCTCAGCCACAGGATCAACAATCACTTCCTCAGGAGGAGGAGCAGGAAAATAGCTACCACCAGTACCTAGACCTGAGAATAGAGTCATATTAATACCGTAATGAGTTCTGCATAAGTTAGCAGGAATTCGGGTAATCAGCTTACCATGGGTGCTGGGGTTCGATAAATGTTTTAAAGAAGCATAGTGAGACCACTGCCTCTGCTCGTGAGTGAACTCTGCCAGAATTGGTTCAACCCAAGCAGACAGTTCCTCCTCGAAAATCAGACCGTCGTAAGGAATCTTGTCATCTAACCAACAAAGAGTGAAAATTAGAAGGTGCAGATACGTAATTCGGAGAATATTCAATACAAAGACTCGGGGACTTACGAGTTTTGTTCCACACCTCGCGGAGATTAGTTTTGCTGCCACGTGTGAGAAGCTTAGACTGCACATAGACATACCTATGCATCCAACCTCTATCCCCTGTATCTTCAGATTTGCTCACTAGAGCTTTTCTTCCCCTCATACGGGCATTGATATATCCATCTCTCGCGACCTGAAGGCTATACAGAGAGACAAAATGCTTAAAATTAAAGTCCTGCTCAGTCTCGTCGGCAAACCATTGTAGCAAGGAAACAATCCTATAAATACTCGGACACAGCTGCCCCGGGCAGATAAGATAGTATTTACAAATGTCCTCTATAACAGGATGCAACGGGAGCGTGTGACCTATCGTCCCAGCCACAATCTTCCTTAACCTTAGGCAAAAGGTCAGGAGTAATCGAACTCTTAAACCGACTTGAAGGCCACGACCTTATGTTGCCATAATGACTGAACGAGCTGATCGAACAATCATTTTCAAGATTTCCCCAGAGTTTCGGAATCACATCAGCGACTGAAGTCGGAGAACTCGTAGACTGACCAGCTGCTGCTGAAGAACTAGTAGCCACAGCATCCATATTCAAACTTTTCTTGGCTTTTGGAGACATTTGAACTAGACAATTGGAAGAATTTTCTGCGTTTTAAAGGGTTTTAAAAGGGTGTTTTGAAGCTTTGGAGGTTTGAATGAGATTTGGAATGCAGTAAAAAGAATTCAAGATGGTGGAAATCATATTTATAGAGTTGGTAAAACCCGACCCGCCCTACACGTGGCAAACATCCGCGCAAGAGGTGAATAAATCCAGCCGTTAAAGAAAATAATAAAATAAAAATCGGAGTGACGGTTTCTTGCCTTGGGACGTGCAAGACGTGAGTAGGCGCAGTTTAATCATCACACCTGCAGTCTCGGAACGCGCAACAGTTACTTTTTCAGTAAAAAGTGGAATGGAATTGACAACTTGCACGTTTTGTCTTTAGCGGAGCATTTAATGCTTATACTGATAAAACGTCACTCAATCAAAAGCCTATGAGGATTTCAACGGGCAGCATCCAAATACGAGTACAAGGACTCAAATATGTTACTTGGGAAAAATTCCAAAAAGTTCTTTCCCGCTCAAAACTCGCTTTCCACTCCTCGACCAGATTCTCTGCCCGAGTAGTGCGGGGACTATCTGTATTGGGTTAAATCCGTCGTCACCAAAGTTGGTGACTAAGCATCCACATAGGACGACGTATAGACGACACATGGCTGTGAATGGACATAAAGGCAATGGATAGAATCAAAGATGGACAGTTACAACGGACAGATGAACAGTCGCCACGGCCAGAATAGTCGCAGCTCATCAATCAAGCCAGTTCAAAATAGAAATCTTATCCATAAGCAACGTAACCGCTCGACTAAGGAGTTACAACTGCTCGTGAACGGACACATAGTTATCTATATATTGTAATTTAAGTCACAAGCATTGAATCTAATGCTTCTCTGAATATACACTTGTATTCCAACTATTAACTAACATCCGATTCTTTATCTTCTGTCAATATTTATTACTACTGTTCATAATCCAGTGATCTTGGTGATTGTTCCATTGATTGAGTATCATAAAGAGTACGAGGAAGGAAGTTTGATCAATTCTGTGCAACTTGAATACGGTTCCTTTTATTTAAATCTTCATTTATTACATCGCATTATTTGCATCTTCACTTCTTCGCATTTATTACCGTCATTTATATCTTTTCACATAAGAGCATTTAATCTCGATTATTGATCGTAACTCCGCTTTATAAATTTAATTGTGACTTAGCCTAATAAACGAAATTACGGTTAAACAATACTCTCTCTTTATCATATTCTTGTTATCTTCCCTACAACTTTTCTTATTGTTCTTAATATTCTAGTACTACTTACTACTCATTTTATAATAGTTCCGGCCATTTTGCTTTGGAGAATAATAAAGGATCCTTATTAATGTAGAAGTTATTATGCCTTGTAAACACTATGTAAACTCCTTTTCCATTCATTTATGACCCATCTGATTTCTTTTACAAGCAAGACACAATCTCTCTATTTTTCTTATTTATCTGAAGGCTATATTTTGTGCTCTGTTGTCCATGCACACAGATAAGAAGTATTTACTTACTTTTTTCTTTATTTTATCATATGTGATTACTTTACTTACTTTAATAACTAAAAATCATTATACTATTATATTGTCTGTGGTTAAATGATTTTTCGCACACCGTGGGGCCAATGCAATTGTTAATTTATTCAAAACCTTGATAATTCTCACTTTTTATTTTTTAGAGTTTCTTATCATGTCAAAAATAGCGCGAATATATTTGAAAAACAGGAATGCAGATGAGTTACCAAGAACTCTAACTCTAAGGCAAACATTCAAAATGGTCATGGAAGGATCAGAGATTAGCTGAATCACACACAAAAGATTTTCTAAAATCATAATAACGCGTTGAGAGCAGAAGAAGCGAAGTCGTGAAGCTCAATTTGGAGATAGCATCATGTTTGATGACTTGGATGCAGATGGATTGCTTTTTCCATATCATGATGCCTTGGAAATTACTCTCCGTCTATTTAGTTCAGATGTCATGCAAGTCTGGTGGATGAAGGTAGCACAATTAATATAGTCCGAGCTAGTAGAGAAAATGAAACTTTCAGACAGGATCATCCCAAAGTCCTAAGTACACTCTAGGTTTAATAATTCGAGTAAAACAACCCATCGAGAAATTTTGCTATCAGTTTATGCTCAAGAGGGATAAAAGAGACACATTTTCAAGTGTTGACTTAGGACATGGCCTACAACATTAATGTGGGAAGGCTGTGGAACCCACTGTAGAAGAATACCAAATGATCAATTTTCCTATCAAGAGGGGAAGTAGAGAAATACAAGGAGAACAATGGGTAACTCATAGTGTATGATATAGAACTTGTGAAGTAGCGGCAAAGTGGAGCGTATCACATTTGAAAAGATTCTATCTATTGAACCTTCCAAACGGTTAATGTTTATTTTTTCCTTATTTTGCATTTAAGTTTCTTATATTCTTTATACTAACAATTTTAGATGATAGGTATAGCTAGTACACATGATGAAAACTTCATCCATGTTAATCTAACGAAACAATCCATACCTAGGTTGAAAACTCTAATTTTTCAGGTTTCGTCTTCATCATCCCGACTCTCATTTCCCATCCCACGTACTCTCTTTTTAAGAAGCGAACAATCGGAATTAGGCAAAAATGCCACTATGAGCTCTCGGGGACTCTTTATGTTTTATTCCAACTACTAAAGTATTTTCGTTCAACTTCTAAAGTGTTTACATTACTGTGTTATTTTACAGAAACTTCATTCCCCATTTGAGATTTCATGAAAATGGGATGCCACTCTTCATTCGCACTTTCACCGGGCTCGAGTTTTATATTCAAAAACTTATCACCATACTCAATATGGATGGGATTACAAGTTAAATATACAACAAATTTGCTTTATGTCCTAAATGCGAAAAAACTAAAATAGCACATGGACATATCCAGCAGCCCAAAGGCTCAAAAGGAAGTACATTCAAAAGAACCAAATCATTCGGGAGCCGCGTCTTTAGTAGGAAAGTTAGCACTGGGTCCAAGAGCTTGATCTGAGGGAGGATTGAATTGTTCAACCCTGAGATTGGAGATGAAGGCTTGAAAAAAAAAAGGTGTAAAGCATCTTCCCGAGCCTTATCTTCTCCCTAATCTAGGTCGTGAGAAGATATGACATCTTATTGAGGAACCTCTTGTGGCGGGTCACATCCCATATCTTTGTAATCCAGATATATATTTTCAGCGTTCTCAATTTCTCGGTCAACATCGAAACCTTCAGACTTAACCTTCCGACGGGTATCAAAACAAGTCTTCGTGATGGCCCAATTGAACCTTCAAGGTCGTCTCTCACATCATTGGCTTGCCCTTGCTTAAGCAATTTTTCACTCTCTTTAATGGAGGCAAGCTCTGAAGCTTCCTTCAGCTGTAGCTTTGATTCATTTGCCTTGTCTTCCAAAGAAGAATACCCTTGAACATCCAAGGTTTGAGCATCATTGGCCTGAGAGATTAAGCCGTTAAGGTTCTAAATTCCTTTATCAAGTTTTGCTTGCTGAGTAGCAAAGCAAGATTATTGCTCTATTTGAAGCTTTTGCAGACGATTAAAATCTTCGGACACCATACAAGTCATAAGATTCAAGGCTTCTCTCTCTATTTTGATCTGGTCCATCTCTTTCAACTGCTCAATGTGGGCCAATAAGAGCTAAGAGAAAATGTCATCTATATCGCTCATTATTCTTATGGTCTGAATGTTGACCATGTTTTGCTATGAGAGGTTGACCAAGATTTACTGATAAAAATAGTTAAACGAAAGAGTAAGGAAACAAGAATAGGGTAGACCGTCTACTTGGAAGGAAATGGCAGCAGGAAAACTAATCAGCTCATATGTGTCCTATATAATTACCAATCAATCTCTGAAAGGCTGATGGAAGAGATAATGATGTAAGTAGCATGATATGGGTGCTCCATCAAATTAAGGCCTCCCGGAAGGATGACATTTACAACATTCTTTACCTCCGAGAGTGGATGAAGGGCCAGCGTCAGACTAAATCTATAATGCAGCTGATGCAACTGCTCGAGTATCTCGTTTAGGCTTATTTTTCAAGAAGTAATCGTCTTCTCGGGAGCTTAAGGAGTCAAGATAAATCCTCGCTCATGTGGGGCAAAATGTTGTATTGGGTAAAAATCGTCACCTTCGGTCAGCACCTCGAGATGGTAGACCGAAGGCAAAACGAGCTGATGCTCCGAAAAGAGGATTGTCGGTCTCGTGGTCAAACCACCGAAGCCGACGCCCTGTGACACGCCCGAAGGCAGGTTAGATCTTAAGCTTCGGCGATGAGCTATCTTACTCGAACAGCAAGGTTGAACGACCGAAGTCTTGTGACAAGGCTTCGGTCACCACCTCGGTTCCAGCGGCTTTGCAGCCCACTACTTCACCCCACTAACTCAGCCACTACTCAGCATTTACCCACCAAGATCGTGGAAGAGACATTGGCGGATGATGGAGAACGTGGGACTGGCCCTTAGGCCTATAAATAGAAGTTCATTTTGTGTTGTATGCATCTTGTACTGAACATTCTTATATAAAAACCAAGTTGTTTTACGCATTTTCATCTATTTCGTGTATTATTTACCGCTTTGATACAAAGATTTGCTTATATTCGAATCCAAATTCGATTCGTGTACCTAAAAACGATTTAGGCCCATACAAATTGGCGCCGTCTGTGGGGATATAAGCAATAACGCTTTGTTCCAAAGTTCGAAAACTATTTTCCATCAAGAAATTTGTGATCTAACGCTATGGCTGATAACAACAATGGTGGTAATGGTGATCGGGTTGACGTTCCGACGAACCAACAATCCTTCACCCCAATGACAACCGAAGAATTTCAAATGTATGTTGTCACCACACTAAGAGCTCTCCAAAATAAGCAGGATGAGCAGGCTAGTATCAACGCCGAGTTTCGCGCTTCACTAGAAGTGCGAAACAGCGCCGCCCCAAACGGCACCCAGCCCTCGGCTCCTGGTGGAGGCACCCCGCCTTTCGTTCCTCAGGGCGCGACAACAGGGGGACCTCACAACGAAGCCGCGTCTGGGGGGTCGGGGAGTAATCCATCTTCCATGCCACACTTCGGGACGGTTCCCTTCGTGGCAGAAATAACGTCATCGGTTGACGTTGAAAAAATGAGTAGAGAGATCGAGGCACGCATCGAGGCGCGCTTCGAAAAATGCCTCGAGCGCGTACCGGGGATAAGCAAGGAGGAAGATGACCTCGACATCGAGCAATATAGGGAGCAGCCCTATAAGCCCGAAGCAGCACCAGCTCCAACTCCCGTGGGTTTCAAACTCACATTCCTCAAAAAGTACGATGGGACAACTGATCCCAAGGAGCATGTCAGGGAGTACATGTCCATGGTAAAAAGCAACGACTTGACGTCCACACAGCTCGAATCTATGTTCTTAAAAAAGTTTGGTAGTTCGCTAGAAAAAGGTGCCCTTCGGTGGTATTTGTGCTTGCCACCGGGGTCAATCTCCTCGTTCAAAGAGCTATCCAGCGCCTTCGTCAAGGCGCACACCGGCGCACAAAAGATCCTCCAGAGGAAGGAGGATATATGTGAAGTAAAACAATGGTCTCGCGAGCCACTTAAAGAATTCCTCGAGCGGTTTCACGCTGAACGCATGGAGCTGCCTCGAATGGATGATACCTTGGCTATCATGGCCTTCGAAAAAGGTATCAACAGTCGCAATTCAAGTGCTGCTGCTGAATTGCGAAAAGAGTTGCAACAGTATCAGGTCCTGACGTGAGAGGATCTACATAGAAGAGCTTACTCCAAAATCAGATTGGAGGAGGCGGAGTTCAAAAACCGAGGTTACCAAAACCGAGGTGATATTTCAAATCGCGCCGAGGCGCCACGAAATAATTCGAAAGGGAGGTATGAACCTTATACTTCGCCAAGGCAACATGTTACTCAAAGGCTGGGGAACAACCCCAATAACTCATACCCGACATCTCACATAAGCCAAAGGCTTGGAGGGAAGGTTCAAACCAATGTGAACCAAAGGAACCTCTCGAGCTCCGCTTCGATTCCCAAAAAAGATCCTCCCCGGATCCAAGATTATAATTTCAACATATCGACCTCGGAGCTGGTCGACGTCGTCAAGGGGACAGCCGGGGTAAGAATTCCCAAAGATATGAGGACCCCGGCGGACAAAAGGGATCAGAATTTGCATTGCGAGTTTCATGCAGATTATGGTCACAAGACCGAGGACTGCAAAGCTCTGCGACTCGAGGTGGCTCACCTACTGAAAAAAGGAGTCTTGGCTCAATTCCTCACTGACAAGGGGAAAGATAATTTTTCAAAGAACCGAGGCGGTGGGCAACCACCTCGAGCTCCACCTCCGGAGAGAGTAGTTAACGTCATCACCGGGGGGTCAGAAGTAAACGGCGTGAACTTCGCCGCAGCTAAAAAATTTGCCAAGCTCTCCATCACCATGGAGAAGAGGACCCGAGTTGGAGGCTCGGGTAAGGACATCGTGTTCGATGAGGATGACTGTGATGGGATGATGTTCCCCCATCACGATGCTCTAGTCATCATGCTAAGAATTAACAACGCCGACATCAAGAGAGTCTTGATTGACCCCGGTAGTTCGGTAAATATTATCAGCTACGGGCGGTGAAGCAGATGTGGCTAAAAGGGGAAATTGTTCCCAAATCAACAGTGTTGGCTGGTTTTAACAACTCGACAGAGAAGACGTTGGGTGAAATCACGCTGAAGACATTCGCTGAGGGTGTCACCAAGGAGACACTGTTTCAAGTGATGCCCGAGGATCTGGCCTATAATGTAATCCTCGGGCGGCCATGGATCCACTCCATGGAAGCTGTTCCTTCCACTTTACACCAAGTGATCAAATTCCCAACGCCTTGGGGGGTTCGGTCAATTAAGGGGGAGCAGCGAGTAGCGAGGGAATGCTACTCAGTTGCACTGAAGAGTGGAGTCGCCCCGAGCGGGCCCAAAAAATAGCAACCAACGCAACCGGGGTCCAGCGAGGCGAGCCTCCAAAGTGAAATTGAAAAGATCCCGGCATGCGTCCAAGAGCCTCGGAAACAGAAGGCCGAGGACTCCACTGTCGAAGAGCTGGATTCTTTCACTCTCATGAAAGAGTTCCCAGAGAGGAAAGTACACATCGGCTCGGAGTTGGACCCGAAGTCGAAGGAAGCAATTATGGAAGTTTTAAGGTCCAACCATGACTGCTTTGCTTGGACTCATTCAGACATGACGGGTATCGATCCGGAGATCATGACCCACAAGCTGAATGTAGATCCAAGATTCACCTCGGTGAAGCAAAAGAAGAGGCCTCACGCCGGGGTGAAAAGGAATGCGATCGAAGATGAGACCACGAAGTTGCAAGAAAATGGTTTCATAAGGGAGGTCAAATATCCCGAATGGCTGGCGAATGTGGTAGTTGTGCCGAAGAAGAATGGCAAGTGGAGAATGTGTGTAGACTACACCGATCTGAACAAAGCTTGCCCCAAAGATTCTTATCCATTGCCGCAAATCGACAGGTTAATAGACTCCACGGCTGGACACAAACTATTAACTTTCTTGGATGCGTATTCGGGCTACAATCAAATCCTCATGGACCCCGAGGACGAAGAAAAGACCTCGTTCATCACTGACCGAGGTACCTTTTGCTACAAAGTGATGCCCTTCGGTTTGAAGAACGCCGGGGCGACCTACCAAAGGTTGGTATGTCGCATGTTCAAGGAATACATCGGGAAGTCTATGGAAGTCTACATAGACGACATGCTCATCAAATCGATCCGAATGGAGGATCATTTGAGTCATCTGAGGGAAGCTTTTGCTGTACTGAGACAATACGGCATGAAATTGAACCCCGAGAAGTGCGCCTTCGGTGTAGGATCGGGCAAGTTTTTTGGATTTATTGTCTCCGAGCGGGGAATCGAAGCTAACCCAGATAAAATCAGAGGAATTGAGGAAATCCCCGAAGAGCTTACCGGGGTAAAAGAAGTTCAACGCTTGGCTGGCCGAATCGCTGCCTTGAGTCGCTTTATCTCAAAGTCCTCGGAGCGATGTCACAAATTCTTCTCCGTCTTGAGAAAAAACAACCACTTCGAATGGACACCGGAGTGCAAACAAGCGTTGAAAGACTTGAAACAATATTTGGCTAACGCACCGTTGCTTGCTAAGCCAAGAGAAGGGGAGACATTGCTCGTCTATTTGGCAGTGTCCGAGGTGTCGGTGAGTGCTGTGTTGGTTCGGGAAGAAGATGGCAAGCAGCAGCCCATCTATTACGTGAGCAAGACGCTCCTTGATGCTGAAACCAGGTACCCACACTTGGAAAAACTAGCACTCGCTTTGCTCATTACTGCTCGGAAACTACGGCCCTACTTTCAATGTCACCCAATAGCGGTAGTTTCAACCTTCCCCTTGAGAAATATATTGCATAAGCCTGAGTTATCGGGGAGGTTGTCCAAATGGGCAGTTGAGCTAAGTGAGTATGACATCACTTATCAACCTCGAACTGCCATCAAATCCCAAGTCTTGGCAGACTTCGTGGCTGATTTCAGCATTGGGATACTGCCCGAAGCAGAAAAGGAAAGCTCCGAGGCGAAGGGATCCCCTTCGGGGCTGTGGGTACTGCACACCGATGGGGCAACGAATTCAAAAGGCTCGGGTTTAGGCATTGTATTGAAAACACCCACCGGGGAGAAGATTAGGCATTCTATTCGATTCAAAAAGGTCACCAACAACGAGGCAGAATACGAAGCGGCTCTAGCTGGCCTAGAGCTGGCTAAAGAAATGGGGGTTGATAGAATCGAATTAAGATGTGATTCACAATTGGTGGTCAACCAGATCCTCGGTGATTACACGGCTCGAGAGCCCAGAATGCAGCTTTACTTGGATCGGGCACAGAGGGTCCTAGCCCAATTCCAAGAATGGAGTGTCAAACAAGTACCTCGGGAAGAAAATTCCGAGGCGGACGCCTTGGCAAATCTTGGTTCGGCCATTGACGAAGCTCACTCGGGGACTGACTCGGTAGTTCGGTTGCTGTCCGCCCAAATGAGAGAGATGAAGTTGCAAGTCAATTCGGTTGACAATCGATGGGATTGGCGAAGCAAGTTCATCTCCTACTTCGACTCGGGGACTGTTCCCCAAGATAAGAAAGAAGCGAAAAAGCTAAGGACCCAAGCGGCCTCGTATCACATGATCGAAGGCAATCTATACAAGAGGTTGTACTGCGGCCCGATGGCCAAATGCTTGGGCCCCGACGAGGCGAGGTACGTGATGGCCGAAGTACACGAAGGCGAGTGTGGAAATAATTCGGGAAGAAAATCGTTGGTGCGTAAATTGTTAAGAGCTGGGTATTATTGGCCCACCATTAGCGCCGATGTGAAAGCCTTCGTGCAAAAGTGTGACAAATGCCAACGCCATGGGCAAATGATCCACCAACAGGCCGAGCCTCTACACTCGGTGGTATCACCATGGCCCTTCATGAAGTGGGGAATGGACGTTGTTGGACCACTACCCAAAGGAAAAGGTGGTGTTCGGTTCATCTTGGTGTTGACAGATTACTTCACAAAATGGGTGGAAGCCGCAGCGCTCACCGAGGTGAAACAGAAGCAGGTAATCGACTTCATCAAAAAGAACATCATTTACCGGTTCGGCGTCCCAAAAGAAATCGCTTGCGACAATGGCAAACAATTCATGGGGGCGGCTATCTCTGACTTTTTTAAACAATGGGGAATCAAAAGGATAGCCTCGACTCCTTACCATCCAAGTGCTAATGGCCAGGCCGAATCTTCAAACAGGATCATAATTGAGAATTTGAAGAAGCGACTCGATGAGAAGAAAGGCCCTTGGCCCGAGGAGCTGCCCGGGGTTCTGTGGGCCATGCGAACAACGGAGAAGAACAGCACCGGTGAAACCCCTTTTTCATTAGCCTACGGCATGGATTCTCTCATCCCAGTGGAAGTGGGCGAACCAAGTCTTCGGTATGCTCACACAACCGAAGATGCCAACCAAGAGGCGATGCGCATCGACCTAGACTTGCTCGAAGAGAAGAGGGAATTAGCTTTGGTTCGGCTTGTTGCCCAAAAAAGACAGATCGAAGCGTACCTCAACAGGAAAGCTAAATTTAGAGACTTCAAGGTGGGAGATTATGTGTTGAAAACCGTGAATCAATCAACAAAGGAAGACAACGGGGGGAAGCTTATCGCAAATTGGGAAGGGCCCTACAGGGTCAAAGCAATCGTTGGAAAAGGCTCTTATCAAATCGAGTCTCTTCAAGGCGAGCCCGAACCGCTGAACTGGAATATTTCTCATCTAAAGCGCTACTACTTTTAGCCGAGGTAAATATCCTTCAACTCTATCAATTAAACAGCCCCGAGCCGAACGACGCTCCTATGGCATTGATCAACAATGTACTAACTCACTCCCCATTCCACCTTTTTTGCTCGACCTTTTCAGGAAGCAAACCGAACCGATTCCAGTGCTCGGATCCTCATCGAGATTCACAACCGAACACTGGGGGGGAGTGAGAAGGGTTGACACCGAGGTCGACATCGAGCCTCCCAACCGATGCTTATCTAGCCGACAACCGGGGACTGCTGCCCGAGTACTAGATTTAGTACATTGTAAATTAGCCCGATAGCGGCATGTTTTAGTTTGAAGTTCGTTAATTCGTTTCTTACCCAAGGTCCGTCCCGACTTGGTTTTATGTACATAGCCTTTTGGCTCGTTGATATTAATAAAGCGAATTCAGGTACTCTCATTCTATCCATGTGTTATTACTTGAGCCGCGCATTGCATCGACTCGAGGACGAGACGTCGTCCTAAGTTCGCACCGGTCAAATTTTGCTTAAAGTCTTGCAAACATATCATTTACTTTCAAAAGTGTTCGAATACACATGAAAAATAAACACGCAAAATTCACAAAGCGATCTTTCATTAAAAGTCCGAAGGCTGAAGCTATATACATCCGAAAATGACCCGAAGGTCAAACATAAATACAAAGGCCCGAAGGCCAACATCCAAAAAAGGCACGAGGGCCTCAAAAAATGAAAGACATCAAAAGTTTACTAAGGCAACGCCCCATCAGCATCTCCGCTGCCCTCTTCAGCACTGTCGCTTTCATCATCTGATCCTTCGCTTGAGGGAAGTTCGTCCACAATTCTTTGGGCCTCGGCAGCAGCCTCCCTCGCTTTGACGATCTCGTCCTCAAGCACGATCTGCCCTGCCTGAACCTGCTCGAGGACATCGAGCCTAGTCTTGACCACGGCCCATGTCTCTTCAAATTTGGCCCTTGTTGATCTGACCTCGGCCCTCTCGTTAAGGTGGGCAACTCGCCTTTCAAGCCTGGATACCTTGGCCCGAAGGGCTGGCACTTCGTCCACTTGGCGTTGCAGCTCAAGAAGTTTGGCATTATATTCCCCGAGCTTGCCACGATACCTCTCCCCCGCCTCAAGGACTTCGGTCTTTGCCCTGAACAATTCAGCTTCGAGGCGGGCATTCTCAAGACTGAGCCTCGAGCGTTCAGCAGTAAACTCGTCCGTCGCAGCTCGAACACGAGCCTCGGAGGATTCTGCAACCGCCCGAAGGTCATCCTCGGCTTTTGCCGCCGCCTCGTTGGCACGCTCCAGCTCGCTGTTCAAAATTGCGAACCGAGCTTCCAACTCGGCGACCTGCCCTTTGAGGACCTTTTTCTGACCATCCCAAGCGGTAGCAGCTGCTTGAAGTTCTTGAGCACGATCTCGTTCGAGGTGAACAGCTCGCAGCGCGAGGACAAAACTCTGCGTTTGAAACACATGTCAGCGCTCAAAGTCTGGTAAAGCGTGTTATGTTAAAAGGACACTAAGACTTACCCGAAGAGCAGAAGCGGCTGAAACACCCATCAAACTCATGGGATTGAGGTTCCGAAGGGCATGAGCTTCAGCTGGCCCGAGCAGGCCGTCGAGAGACATGATGTCCTCTTTCGTAGCATCTAGCAAATTAGCATCGGGATATATCTCCAGAGCCCGAGCTGCAATGTTGGTGGGCTTCGAAGAATCCCTTGAAGCTTTGACCATACTCTTGATCAACCCTCCGCTCGCCTTCGCCTTACCCTTTCTTCTCGCGGCCTCTTGGTCAGATTCCTCCACGTGAATGACCCCGGTTGACCCGCCTACTTCAGCCCTCGCCTTTGGAGTGGGCTCGGGGATTGGATCTGGCCTCTCCTCGGGAATCAAAGGAGGGAGCTCCTCATCGCTGGGTACATCAACGAGCCCCCGACGTTTAGTGATCAGAGTTTCAGCAACGGGGGCAGCGACCTCTTCAACTCGAGGACCTTTCGCTGTGGCGGCCCGCTTCGAGCTCGCCCTTTTCCTCTTAGCACCTGAGGCAGGAAGAGAAGCAATGTGCCTAACATAAGTACGAGTGGCAGTGGAAACACCAGAAAACCTACCCAAGAAAATTTCACCTTGTGACGCTCCTTGGCTCGAAGAGGCTTTAGTTTTCTTCTCTTCAATGAGCTTCTTCGCCATCGCTGCCATCTTGGCAACCCCCTCGGTGACGTCGGTCACCAGTTTCTCGCTCCTCTTCGCCCTTTTGTTTCCTCTCTCTTCCTCTCCGCCCTCTACCTCGGCTTCCTCTTCCTCGTCGACCTCTCTCACGGCCTTGCTGGGGAGACCTATGTAATCAAAGTGGAAAAGTTAGTTTAATTCAAAATGAAACTCAGCGGCCCGAAGTCAGCAACTCACCGTGCCTCTTGCACGCCCATCGGTTCTCAGGCAGAGCAGCTAACACCATCCATTGCCGCTCGGGGCATTTTTTCGGCTGCATGACTTCGGTCACCCACCCGAGCAGGTTACTCGGAGGCACAACCGCCACTTTTTCAGCTGCGGATAAAAAAGAAAAGAGAGGTCGGTTAACAATTGCGATAATTTCAAACCAAAGGAAGAATGAAGATAAGCACTTACGCTGAGCATTCCACGCCTCGGGAAAGCCAGGCTCGGCGGACAGCAGGTTCGTGGGAATGAGCACGAACCGATCGTTCCATCCTCGGTCCCCGTGATCCTCGCTCTTGCTTAAGATTGCATATGAGCCCCGAGGCAAGAGAGCGACCACCCCGGCTTTGTGGAAATAGGGGTAGTAGAGCGAAATCAAGTGCTGAAAAGTGAATGGCACCCCCGCGGCACCACTCAAATATTCGAGGGCTTGGACGACCCTCCAAACCCCGGGCCCAAGTTGGGCAAGACAGAGGTTATATGACCTGCAAAACGTGTCAATTATGGGGTGTACGGGCAAATCAAAACCTATGGTGAAGGGGTAAGTAAAAACTGTGGAGTATCCTTCAACGTGCGTAGATGCGGCCGAGCCAGGCGCCGGGATCCTAATCTCCACTTCGGGCCCCCAGCGGCAGTCTGCCCGAACCGCTGCAATCCTTTCCTCGGTTACGATGCTCGGGGTAACATGAACAGGGATGTTTCTTCTCTTCCCCTTCTGAGCATCTGACTGAGCGTGGACCTTCAAATCTTTTTCATTGCTAAAACTCGAGGGGATGACCAACCGAGGGTCAATCTCCACCTCGAGTGGAATCTTCCTCTTTGATTTCCTCGAAAGGCCCACCTCGGTTTCACCCTTTGAGCCACTGATCTCGCTCACTTCGGCCGCTTCGACCGAGCCACCCACCTCCCTCACGCCAATGGCATCACCACCCTCGATGTCGTCAGCTACATCCAAATCCACATACTCGCTGACCTCAGCCGAGCCACGACCCGCCTTCGTTTTACGTCTCAAAGGAGTAGGAGCAGCGGAAGTGGCTTCGCCACCGTCTCCCGCTCCAGCCACCTGCAATGGTGACACAGAGGGAGCGGCTTCGTCGTTCACTGCCATGGCAGCAAAACGTTCCGCTCTCTCGCCGGAATCGCTTGAGCCTTGGCCAGAGATGGTAGCAGAAACATTGGTAGACATGTTGGGAATCAGAGAATGAAGTGGAGAGAAATTTTGAACGAAAGAAACGAAAGTGACAATGGCGGATGAAGGAACTCTGTTACTTTCTCTCCTTGAAACGAATTGGTAAAAGTGAAGATGAAAAGGTCAAAAGTGGGGTATTTATAGTGTGTGTACACGTGCAAGTAGGAGAAGCTAATGATGACTGAAACATTGGAGAAAACAAAAGACGGCGCGACCGTTCAGAGACCTATCGCGGGCCGCCACGTAACGCGGAACGGCGACCCTACAGATGCGCGACTTTTTGAAAATTCGTGGATAGGGTTTTGCCACGTCGACTTCCCGCTCAAACTCATTCCACTCCTCGGTGACTTCGGCGTCTACCGAGGAGTGGGGGGACTATCTGTATTGGGTAAAAATCGTCACCTTCGGTCAGCACCTCGAGATGGTAGACCGAAGGCAAAACGAGCTGATGCTCCGAAGAGAGGATTGTCGGTCTCGTGGTCAAACCACCGAAGCCGACACCCTGTGACACGCCCGAAGGCAGGTTAGATCTTAAGCTTCGGCGATGAGCTATCTTACTCGAACAGCAAGGTTGAACGACCGAAGTCTTGTGACAAGGCTTCGGTCACCACCTCGGTTCCAGCGGCTTTGCAGCCCAATACTTCACCCCACTAACTCAGCCACTACTCAGCATTTACCCACCAAGATCGTGGAAGAGACATTGGCGGATGATGGAGAGCGTGGGACTGGCCCTTAGGCCTATAAATAGAAGTTCATTTTGTGTTGTATGCATCCAGAAAGATATACCAAAACTCTGTCAAAATTTGTACTGAACATTCTTATATAAAAACCAAGTTGTTTTACGCATTTTCATCTATTTCGTGTATTATTTACCGCTTTGATACAAAGATTTGCTTATATTCGAATCCAAATTCGATTTGTGTACCTAAAAACGATTTAGTCCCATACAAATGTGTAATCTCTTCTTCTACGGGAGGATCAAATATGGAGGATGAATGCCATCAGAAGTAACACGAGCCATGAGGATATCATCATTATCGTCATCCTAGAGTTCCACGATGTTAGTGTGAGACGCCAGGTGGTAGGAGGACTAAAACAGGGACTGCCACGGCTAGCGTCGGGATCTTACTAGCCCCTTTTTCAAAGTTCACTTTCTCTTCTTGGATGGATCAATACATGAAGATTTGGATTTCTCATGTTTCTCCCTCAAAACACGAAGGTTGACTTAAGACTTCTCGGGGTTCAGGAGCGTAGTGGGAGCTCGAGGATAGGGAGCAAAGAGATTATGTTCACCACGAGGATCTTTCATTTTCGAAAGACAAAGGGCATGGAAGACAAAGTTAGAGACCTAAGAGTTAGGTACTTATAGAAGGAAAAGAGTTATCAGGTCATGACAGTTGTTTTTAGCTTTTTTACCTTTGAAAGGTGCAATAACCTTGAACTTATGATCCAAGGTCAAAGGAGAATTAAAACTTCTTTGCACCCAGACTTAAATATATCCAACTCCGGAATGGGAGATAGAGGATCCGCAATAAGGGAGATTTGTTTTTTAGAATTAAGGAGGAACATAAATTTTCAAAAACCAAAATAACAAAAAAATACTTACGCTTAGAGTTCCATCTCTCGAGGAATGGAACCTTTGGATTATGAGTTACAGCTGAAGTAAGATGTAATTTAAATAAACTCATTTTCTATGTCATGATGAGGTCCTAATATGAAGAATATAGTTAAAGCATGTTAAAGAATTTATCAGGAATGGAGTACAAATATCTAGTTATATTTAAAGTGGGAGGAGAAATTACCAAAGGCCAATAATTAGAGCTTACTAGAAAATTGGTCACATAACTCGGTATCCTTTCTCCAAGTGTATGTGAAAAAGAGTGATGAATTCACTTGTCTTCGGTCATAGGTTTGTCCAGAGAGTGAGAGTTAGCGTCTTTAATTAAGTCCTTTGTTCCTCAGTAGCATGGTAGAGCGGACTGTTATTAGCAGACTGGTCGTAGGTTCTAATCCTCTTGGGGAGATTTTTGAGTTATCTCTTTTCCGACCTAGCGACCCATGTCCTTCTCCTTAGTTTTTAAACTAGAAGAATCGTGGGACATCAAAAGTTGTTGGTTTTTATTCCTCACTCTCGTATAGGTTAACTTAGTTCCTTCCATCCTTAGAGATAAGAAAGATCCATGGAAAGACTGGAGTAGTAATTTCATTAGCCGGAAAGAATTAGTCTCCATTAGCGTTATTTAATAAATGAACAAGAAAAAGGTTACTGTTTAGGTAGGATAGATGGATGTGCCTAATGGCAAAAGCTCTGCCAGCTTCTTGTACACTAAACTCTCTTCTCTTCTTTTTAGGCTCTGAGTTCTTTATTTTTTTGTTGGGAGGGGGGTGACACGACCCGGAATCTAGTTAGGCCGTGCTGGCACCCGACATACTTCCCTAGGCCCGTCGGGCGAACCCTTATCAATTAAATTAGGAAAATAAATATAATTCAATTTATAAATAATAACAAGACATAGAAAAAGAAGCACAACCATACTGATACCTCTAAGCTGTACAAAAGAATTTACAGCTGACTACCCACATACTAGGTTTAGGGTTATCCAGACTAGACATCTAAGAATACAAAAGAAGACAGATACCTCCTGAAGGGAGCAAAATGCAACTGAAATAACAACCAATAATCAACTCTATTGCTGGTATTCTGCCTCAGCTGAAGGTCCAACTATATGTCTCTTTTATATTTATTTTTTCAAGTCACAATAGTTCCAATTCAAAGACAATACCCTAAGGTAGATGTTCAGTCTAAAGATCGTTCTTGGTCTACATCATACTATCCAGTAGTAGTTGTATGATCCTTATCCTTATATGATGTACCCTGTTCAGATGAACCTTTGACATACATTAGGATATGGATAACTACATTCCCACAAGGAGCTTGCAGAACAACACTAACATCAACTGAGATGTTGCATAGTGCGTTCGTAAAAATAATATAGAGTGTATCAAATCTTCTATAGTGTGTAGTGACAAGGTACTTCAAAAGCTCCCCTATTGTATCAAGCGTGAGCTAATTCTTAGTTCCATCGACCTGTTCTATATCGAAACATATATCGAAGAGGTGATTATCGGCTGAATCATGTTAATCCATCCAGAGTTTGGTATATCTTTGTTTCGAAAAATATAGAACTCTCCTTTCGTGATCGAGGAAGGATCATCTTAGTCAGAATAATCCGGGCAATGGTGTTATCATATTATCCAGATATGTTTTATTCCAAGAGTTCGGTGTTCGTATTATAGTTTTAATTCTGTAATCATGAGAAAAATTCCGTGGGATAGTTTATGAAGGTTGTGCAAGTTCTTTTGTTATCACCGTGAATCTTGCTTTAGATTTAGGCTCGTTCAAGGACGAACGAGAGTTTAAGTGGAGGAGAATGAAACGACCTCGGTCAGTCGTTTCAGAAGTTAGGACTCCGATTGGCGTGTCGATAATTTTAAAATATTCGTAATATCCATTAGGACCTATTTGAAAATTTTGAGTTAAATCAGACCTCGTTTGGTAGGCATCGGAAGAAGGTTTCAGTTTTATTGGCGATAAATATTAAAAACAGATTTTCGAGCTCGGTTTTGCCGAATGAGCTCCGATTCAAAATCCGAAAGCGCCGTTGGGTTCGTATTATTTTTTATGACCTTTGTGAACTTTCAAAAGTGAATTTCGATGTCGTTCGGCTAGTTTCCGCTAAAATGCCGAAAGTTAAATAATTTGACTTTTTCTATTTAAATTCGCATTTTGAGTTTCGGGAACCCGATTTGAGATCCGCCTTCGTGAGTATATTACATATATTTTGTATAACTCGTATGCAAAAGTTAGGATTATTTCGAATATCATAGGGCCTCGTTTTAATTTTCGTTAAGAAAAGAAAAGAAAATAAAAGAAAAAGAAAAAAAAGGAAAAAGACAAAATATTGAAATTGGAGTCGGTGGACAAAGGGATTAAGTTAATCCCTTTTCTTCCATTTCAGAAACATACGTTCATACATTAGAAACATAAAAATGAGATGACAAAGTGGAATAAACGCCAGAAAATGCGAAAAGGGGCCGGAGAATAGTAGTATTTTTATCCCGAAACATTCAGGTAATGATCTTAATATATTATTTGAGTTTATTACGTATGTTTGAATATATTTTTATGGTAAAAATAGGGATCTTAGACATCGCCCTAATGACGTAAATTGATAGTTTAAAGGGTCAAATGGACCCCGATAATGAAATTGATTATATATTCATAATCAGTGAGTTATGGGCAACTTATAAATGTAATTTATTTGGAGTTTGGTTATGTGGCCTTAAAACCTGTATATAGGCCTGGCCTGCGTATTGCGTATGCGAATAGGGTATCAGGTTCTTAACCGGATTGCCCTAAGATGTGAGGAATGAAGCCTTTAGCCTAATGTAATATATTTTTCTGCTTATTGAACACTGTGTGATCGTTTGGCAATGAATTCAAAGAATAAAGCGGTTGTTGGATAACAGTGTTAACTTTGGAACGAGGTAAGTGTTTATATCCATTTCTTTGGAGGCACCTGGCCTCGTGGATTTTCTACCACGTGTTCTTTACGTGTGTAGCTGCCGATAGGCGTACTCATTACGCCTTAGCTTTGGATTTGCATTGTATATTAAATGTCATGTTCTGTTGTTGGTATTGCATTGAAGATCGGAGCATTGTATTCTGGCTGTGAGTTGGCATCTACTTCCCGGCCGTCGATGAGAGTCTCGCGCCGGTGAAGGGTTATTATTGCATCACATTGCATTCATATGCATTATATGTCATTCATATGCATTACATTGCAAATCATATTGGGTGCAGGAGTATTCCGCCTCAGGAGCAGGAGTATTCCGCTCCATTGTATCATATTGAGGGTAGGAGTATTCCGCCCCAGGAGCAGGAGTATTTCGCTCCATTGTATCATATTGAGGGTAGGAGGATTCCGCCCCAGGAGAGTGCAGGAGTATTCCGCCTCAGCATTACATTATATCGGGTGCAGGAGTATTCCGCCGCAAGAGAGTGCAGGAGTATTCCGCCTCTGGTTTATATTATATCGGGTGCAGGAGTATTCCGCCCCAGGAGCAGGAGTATTCCGCTCCAGTTGGTTATCAGATTGGATTCCCCTAGAACGTAGGAGTATTCCGCTTTGAGATGGGATGGCGGGCACATGTGACCCTTTGCATCATATTTCATTTCATTTCATCTCATATCATTTCATTTCATTTCATATCATTGCGTAGACTTGTGGTACATAACTATTGTTCTGCTTATACGTGCATTGCTTACTTGTCTATACATTTCTGGCTCATATTCTAAGTTGCGGGGATCGGGCTGCACGCCACAATGGTATAAATATATGGATCGGTTTGCACGTTGCGGCGGTATAAATATATGAATCGGTTTGCACGTCGCAGCGGTATGAATATATGGATCGGGTTGCACGCCGCAACAGGATGTATATCTGATTGTTGATATGTTCGGGATACCTATATGTTCTGGATATCTTACGTTCCTGGTTGTTGAATAGTTTGTGATTCCATACGTGTTTCTAGTTATTATCTGACTCTGCCTTTTCATAATTTAGATTAGAGGAATTGGGTTTATCTATTTCTTTTCTCCCTGGGTAGCTATCCTATTCTTTGAGATTGCTAGTCTACCCCACTTATTGAGTCCTTTTGACTCACCCTTGTTTGTTTTTTTATTTTTTGTCTATCTATTCCGTTTCGGCAGGTTCGCTCAAGGATTGAGTTCGCCACGTTGTGAAGGAGCGAAGACGACTCCAGCTGTCAGGGTGAGCCAACTTTTATTCCGGATGGCCACCATATTATTGATTGTTATTTCAGTTGCATTTTGCTCCCTTCAGGAGGTATCTATCTTCTTTTGTATTCTTAGATGTCTAGTCTGGATAACCCTAAACCTAGTATGTGGGTAGTCAGCTGTAAATTCTTTTGTACAGCTTAGAGGTATCAGTATGTCTGTGCTTCTTTTTCTAAGTCTTGTTATTATTTATAAATTGAATTATATTTATTTTCCTAATTTAATTGATAAGGGTTCGCCCGACGGGCCTAGGGAAGGATGTCGGGTGCCCGCACGGCCTAACCGGATTCCGGGTCGTGTCGGGGGGGGGGGGGGAGAGGGGGAGGGAGGGAGGGAAGAGGTTGGTATAATTTACTAGTGGTAACGAAGTTCTTGGTAATTAGCAAGGGGGAAGGAGGATCTCCACTCATCTCATTCATTCAGTGCCTGCAGTGAGGTGAAACCCACAACAAATGAAGGGGAAAGCTTGCTTTGCTTGCTGTAGCCCTATTTTTGTAAATTAGGCTTGGTAAGCATAACCTATATCTAAGTAAGCTAAGTAGAAGAGCCTAGCTTTTTATTATACTAGTAAAATGCTAGTGTCAACCTATTCAAGGGCTTTAAAGGGATAGGGAAAGGGAAGGAACAGAAAATATAGATGGTCATTTTCTTTTAGGAACATAGCTCGTTCATTAACTTGCTCATGAACTCATAATTTTGCTAGAAGCAAAGGGAGGGGCCTGTGGAAGGCCGACGACTACATGAGGGGGAAGTTTTCGTAGTTACCCCTTGATTTACAGAGATAGTTATTAACTGACTAAATGACTAGATTCTTCCGGAATGCTGGCTAACCTAACCGACTTAGTTCTCTTCAATTAAATTAATAAGGATTTTTGATTAATTCAGGATGATGCACACTTCTTAGAATTAGAACCCATTGAGGGAGACCTTGGTCTGGGAATGAGAAATTGATCAAATATGGTCACTTGTAGTGCATAATTGTTGGAAAAGATAGCAGCTTATTAAAAAAAAATTTAAAAAAAAAAAAGCCAAGGGGGAGGGATCTGTTCAGGGCCTAAGGTCATAGACCCTTGCTAATTAGTTAGGCTAACTCTTAAAGGGCACCAACAAACAAATCTTATTTCCTGTTAAGAATAAAAAGAAAAAAAAAGTATCCCATCAGCTTAGGAGCAAGCTGTACAATGATGGGTTAGGTGAAATTTCGAGAATTTCGCTACCAACTAAGAAGGTTGAGGTTCTACTAGTTCAACGGTATACCAATTTAAAGATTTCATCAAGAATCCTAAAAGACTGAGGTTTAAGGAACTTCGCCCAAAAGTAATCCACAATACTTTAAACTACTCAATTAATAGTTATTGGAACATTCTACTATTGTGAAATTTAATTGTGATGGGAATTATTGTTGGAATCAAAAGTAGTCATGAATGGAATATTTTATACATTCCTGTTTTATTAACTGTCGTTTCAGCCTTAGTGAGAGAATCAATGATTCTCATGGGGCGACGAGCGATTTGTTACTCACATTCCCTTTTTTTGGAACTTATGTTGCCTCTATCAACATAGACGTAGGTCACAGAGGTGTCAGACTACAGGTTAGAACTCTCCCTCATTAGGGTAACAATTCTATAACGAAGAAGTTTGGGGGCGTAATATGAATGTGATGTTGGAAGGTGAAGGGTATCTTGGCTTCCTCGAAAAAAATCCTTTAAACAAAAATAACCCTCCAGGCCTAAGGACCAATCTACGCTAAGAATATATTATAAGTACAACACAACTCTTCTACAACCGATCTACGGGCAGATGAAATTCGAGGGTAGTAAGATATGTAATCAGTTATACGGGAAATGTAGGGAGGATAGTGTATGACAAGATCCTCATCCCATTCGTAATTAGATCTTACTCGAGGAAGATTGTAAACAATAATGACCAAATGTGTGTGTGGTGTCTTCACCTCGTGAATAATGAAGTTTGCAATTATCACCGAGTGACAACCTTTTGAGAATAAACTTGGAAGCCACTCCTCTTGGTTTCTCCATAACTTTACTACTCGTCTTCTTTTTTCTCAACAATGTAGAAGAAGCATTACATTTGTCTTTCTGGGCCACAATAGCAGTAATGGGGATGTCATCAACTTTAGTCTCCTCATAAACCATTGATGGAGACTAAAATCACAAAATTTGAAGCCCACTAAAGAGGATTGTGGGGTGTTATGTGAATCATCACATTTAAAAGCAATTAGGGTAAATAGATTAAAAGAAAAAGTGGCAAAAATTAGTATTGCAAGAGGTTTAAAAAATCTGAAGGGTTTGCAAAGAAGAATAAGTAAAGATTGAATCAAATAGGAGTATTTACGATATGGTCTTTTCAAATTTAAATAGACGACGGAGGTAATCACGTCGACCTTCGTGCCAAAAAATCATTTTACTTCCTAGCTAGTTTCAGAGATCCAACTGAAATGTGTGGGAACTATCTATATTGGATAAAATCACTTCACCTCATGAATGCCACATGGCACATAGAAAGACAAAAGGTTCGTGAACTTTGAATGTCGGATACTTGAGAGCTGGGAGAATGATTAGGATAGGGCAAAAGTCTGACAGTGCAATGTGTTAATCTACATTATGCATACCATCGGATAGACCAAACAACTAAAACCTTCCCGAGCACAATAGTTAAACCTAGTCGGACACGCCACCAACCAATGAAAATAGGATTCTATGGGACTATTGTTATCGACACTAATTCACATAAATGTGGTTCCGGCCGTTAAACTTTGTAGAATATAATGAATCGTCATTAATGGAGAACTTATTCAGCCTTGTAAATGCTATACAAACCCTTTTCCCCTTCATTTGTAACCTATCTAATTTCTTTTACAAGAAATACACAATCTCTCAAATTTTCTTACTTGTCTCAAGGCTATACTTCGAGCTTGGTTATCAAAATTTGAAGTCATTACTTACTTGTTTCTTTAATTTATCATCTATGATTACTTTGGCTTGCCTTAATAACTAAAAATCTTGATATAATTATATTGTTTCTGACCTAAAGTGCAATTTTTATTGTTCAATCTATTAAGTTGATTTTTAGGTTAAACAGTGTCCAAACTCCATATGCTACCTACAAATTTAGGGCCTAACTCTACCAAAAGCTAACTCAAGAGAGAGAGGATTATCTTTTGATTTTTGATGAGAAATACAAATCTAGAGCAATGTTTCACCTCATATTTTAACCCTTTATGCATTGATTAAGTCTATATCTTAGGGTTTTTGAGCTTATTACCCTACTGTGCCGCAGAGGGCACCGTAAGGTGTTTTTGAAATCTTTACCTCTTTGAGCATTTGTAGTTCTAATGAGCTTTGATAGCTATAGCGAAGGTGGCTGGTTGTGTTTGAGAATTGTGAGAAGGAAGAAAAGTACATTACTTTAAAGAAACTACTAGAAGGACTGAAATAAGAGGGGAAAAAAGAGACATGAAAAAGAAGAATAGAAAAGACAACAAAAAAATCAACAAAAATAGTCTTCTACTAGTGGTGGATCTTGAAAGCTTAAAGAAACAAAACCTTCGGATAAAAAACTTTGGTAGATTAGAAAGATTTTGGTGAAAATGAAAGTGATCAAATTATGTGATTTATTAATATGCTCAAGGGAGGTTAGTCACCATAAACTAAATGTATTATACCCATCCCGCAACCTACATTAAAACTTGTTAAAGTCCTACTTGATCTTAGACAAAGCGATACATTAATCGAGTCCTATACAACGGGCAATCATGTGTTATGTCTAGTATGGTACAAAAACTTCTTTCTAAGAGCGAGTCTTGCATTTATTGAGTCCTATTGGTTCTTGGAACTTTGTATGAGAATGAGACATTTATTCTTATTGTGAGGCATATGGTTACGAGGGATAGATGAAGTTATTAGGCTCTTCAGTTGAAGTAGGTGAGTGAGTCAGAGAATTGGTGCTCATTAAAGAGGATAACTCACATAACACCAATTCATAGTTCCACATCTCCCTAAAATATCTACCATGTAGATTATGTATATCATTTAGTTGGACTCTCTTATCTCTTCATTTGTATTATATATCTCTTTAGTTAGAGTCTTTCATCTATCGTGATTCTTATTCCTCTTGTATTATTATTACTACAGAATATAATAGTAACATCACGCCTTCTTCACACAACTCAAGATTGTTTATGTTATAAGAGAAATTTCTCCAAAGAGCCATGATCCACCCCTCTCCAAAATGAGTTCTGAAACTAAGGTCTGAAACGACCTCGGTCAGTCGTTTCGGAAGTTAGGACTCCAATTGGCGTGCCGATAATTTTAAAATATTCGTAAGGTTCATTAGGACCTGTCTGTAAAATTTGAGCTAAATCAGACCTCGTTTGGTAGGCATCGGAAGAAGGTTTCAGTTTTTATTGTCGATAAATATTAAAAAGAGATTTTTGAGCTCGGTTTTTGGCGAATGAGCTCCGATTCGAAATCCGAAAGCGCTGTTAGGTTCGTATGATTATTTGTGACTTTTGTGATTTTTTCAAAAGTGAATTTCGATGCTGTTCGGCTAGTTTCCGCTAAAATGCCGAAAGTTAAATAATTTGACCTTTTTCCTTTAAATTCGCATCTTGAGTTTCGGGAGTTCGATTTGAGATCCGTCTTCGCGAGTATGTTACATATATTTTGTATAGCTTACTTGAAAAATTTGGGATCATTTCGACTTCTCAAGGGTTCTATTTAATTTTAATCGTCGTAGCGATTTTATTATAAGAAAAAATAATAAATAAATAAATTGATGAGGTCGGTTGCTAAGGGATTTCCTTGACCGATTGGGTAGATCAAGAAAACTGCGGTAGCAACTGTAAGTAGTCACGATATTAGGCAGAAACATTCAACGAAATAGGGAAAGGAAAAATTAGAAAAGAGAGAGGGAAAAAGGGAAAACGAGGTGGAAAAATAATAGAATTTCTACCTCAAATCTTCAGGTAATGATGTTAACTCATTATCTTAGCTTATTATATGTGTTTGAATATATTTTTACGGTAAAAATAGGGATATTAGACATCGCCCTAATGACTTAAATTGATAGTTTAACGGGTCAATTGGACCCCGATGATGGAAATGATTATATATTCGTACTCAGTGAGTTATGAGCAACATATAAATGTAATTTATTTAGGATTTGGTTATGAGACATTGAACCCTGTACATAGGCCTGGCCTGCATATTGCGTATGCGAATAGGGTATCAGGTTCCTAACTGGATTGCCCTAAAAAATTAGGAATGAAGCCTTTAGCTTTATTTGATATAATTTTTCTGCTTATTGAATAGAGCGGGATCGTTTGGCTGTTAATACAAAAGAAAAAGGCGTTGTTGAATAACAGGGCTAGCTTTGGAATACGATAAGTGTTCATATCCATTTCTTTGGAGGCACTTGGCCTCGTGGATTTTCTACCACGTGTTCCTTACGTGTGTAACTGCCGATAGGCATACTCATTACGCCTTAGCTTTGGATTTACATTCTATATTATATGTTATGTCCTGTTATTGGTATTGCATTTAGAATCTGAGTATTGCACTTTGGCTTTGAGTTGGCATCTACTTCCCGGCTGGCGATGAGAGTCCCGCGCCGGTCAAGGGTTATTATTGCATCACATTGCTTTCATATGCATTACATTGCATATCATACTGAGTGCAGGAGTATTCCGCCGCAGCTTTACATTTTTATCGGGTGCAGGAGTATTCCGCCCCAGGAGAGTGCAGGTGTATTCCGCCTTTGGTTCATATTATATCGGGTGCAGGAGTATTCCGCCCCAAGAGCAGAAGTATTCCGCTCCAGTTGGTTAGCAGATTGGATTCCCCTCGAATGCAGGAGTATTCCACTTCGGGATGGGATTATGGGCACATGTGACCCTTTGAATCTCATTTCATTTCATCTCATTTCATTTTATTTCATTTCATCCCATTCCATTTCATTTCATTTCATACTATTGAGTAGATTTTTGGTACATTAATACTGTTCTGCTTATTGAGTCCTTATGACTCACCCCTATTTGTTCTTGTGTTTCTTTTCGTTCGGTAGATTCTGCTCCAAGACCTAGCCAATCGCGCCGTGATTGAGAAATAGTACGTTCTCAGCTGTCTACGGTGAGCCATCCTGTTCATTACGGCTACCAACTTCAGATATTACAGTTTTCCTTACTTTTGCTCCCTTCGGGAGGTGTGTATATTTTTTGGCCTTCTTAGATGTCTGATCTGAAAACCTTTAAATATGTGTTTTCTGGGTAGTTATTTGTATTATCCAGACAACTTGTATATTTGTCTATCCTTGAGAGTTATCTTATATTGTTAAAGTTTGGTTCATTTCCATTTCAAGGTAATTCTTCACAATTTATATCGATTCAGTCAATAGGGTTCGCCCGACAGGTTTAGGGGAGGTGGTCGGGTGCCCGCACGGCCTAACCAAAAATTCGGGTCGTGTCAGTTGGTATCATAGCGAGGTTTAGAGTCTTTCCAGATCATGACAGTGTCTAATAGAGTCTCGCTGATCGGGTGGGAGACGTCTGTACCTATCTACGAGAGGTTATGATGGCATTTAGGCAGTTTCCTTTCTTTCATTCCCCGTCGCGCGTGAGTCTTCTTATCTGAAGTTAAATATTTTGAATTTTCCACAGTAAATGGTGAGAACGCGCGGGAATGTTCGGCGAGAGGCGGAGGAGCCAGCGGTCGCCCCTATGCCTGCTGCTCCGCGAGGTGGTGGTGTTGGCCGCGGTAGAGGTCGTGGTCGAGGCAGAGGTAGAGTTGCCCAGGCCACGAGGATGGTGGATCACGTTGATCCTATTGCAGAGGTTCCGGTAGTGCCAGCTTTTGCTGGGTAAAGGGAGCAGGGCTTACTCGTTCCCCCCGCACTTCATGACGCTTTTATGAGATTCTTAGCGACACAGATGCGCTAGGGACCTCCTATTCCTTAGGCTGCCGTAGATGCTCATATTCCTCAGGCTGTTGTGGATGCTCCTATTCCTCAGGCTGCCGTAGATGCTCCTATTCTTCAGGCTGCTGTAGATGCTCCTATCCCTCAGGCACCTCCTCAGGTTGTGGTAGATATTGGTTCTCAGGTTCAGGAAGCCCCCATTCCAGCTCTACATGTAGCCCCAGCAGTTCATGTTCTAGGTGGTTATGTTCCAGAGGTAGTGGGTGTTGTACCTCCAGTTGCTCAGGCTGGTCAGCCAGTCCAGGTAGCAGGTCAGGTTGATAATCCGGCAAGGTTGTATTATTTTACCCGACTTAATCCTCCGAAGTTTTCTGGTCAGAAATCAGATAAGCTTAAGCCTCGTGAGTTTCTTGATCAATGTCAGCGTATTTTAAAGGCCCTTGGATATCTTGAGCAGTATGGAGCTGATTATACTGCCTTCCAGCTTGAGGGTCCGGCTTTAGCTTGGTGGACCGCACTCCGATCAGCTAGGCAGGGCTTACCTAAGCTGACCTGGAGTGAGTTCTCCCATCGATTCATGGAGAAGTTTTTCCCTCGCAGTCAGCAGGATGAGAAGAGGAGACAGTTTGAGAGGATTGGACAGGGTAATCGGTCAGTCACGGAGTACGAGCTTTTGTTTTCAGAGATGTCCAGCTATGCTCCAGATCTCGTGCAGGAGCCCTTTGAGAGGTGTCAGACATTTTATTGATGGACTTTCTTCTCATTTGCGGTCCCAGATGACTCGTGAGATTGAGGCCGGTACTCTATTTGATGTCGCTGTTGATATTGCCAGGAGGTATGAGGCCTATCATAGATTGGAGATGGAGGAGTTAGAGCGGGAGAGTAAGAGATCTCGTGGTCCAGGGTATTCTAGTACCTCGTATGGAGGTAGGAGTTATCAGCAGTAGAGTAGGCCTCCTGTCAGACCAGCTCAGTTTCAAACTCGTGGTTCTCAGAACGCACCTACTTCTTCTCAGGGTCAGTTTTGGTTTCGCCCGCGAGATCAGTCTCAGTTTGATCAGCGTAGATTTGCTCTGGGGTGCTTTATCTGTCAGGATCCAGGGCATCATAAGAAGGATTGCCCTTATCTCCTTCAGCAGGGTAGTAGCCGCCCTTTCCCTCGCCTTCCAGCGCCTATGCAGCAGCAGCCTCAGGGTACCCCTCCAGGGTCTCAGCCAGCTAGAGGTGCACCACCACCCTGTAGAGGTCGTGTACGTGGTCCTAGTGGTCCCACTATAGGTGGTCGTCAGGGTAGCGGCTCAGCTCAGCCGCAGAGACAGCTATACGTACTGCCGGCCAGGCAGGATGCCGAGCCATCCCCATCTGTTGTTACAAGTATTTTATCTGTTTGTGGTCGAGATGCATATTCTTTGGTGGACCCGGGGTCTACATATTCATGTGTATCTCCTTATTTTGCTTTGGGTTTTCATGTTGATTATATGTGTCTTCATGATCCATTCTGTGTTTCTACTTCTATTGGAGATATTATCACTGTGGATCGAGTTTATCCAGCTTGTACCATATCTTTTGGGGGTCGTGAGACACTAGTAGATCTTCTAATCCTAGATATGGTTGATTTTGATGTCATTATTGGCATGGATTGGTTGGCGTCGTGTCATGCCATATTAGATTGTCATGCCAAGTCTCTTCAGTTGTCTCTTCCTTGTTCAGCACCGGTGCTGTGGCAGGGCTCTTATTTACCACCCATAGAGCATGTTATTTCTTTCCTGAAGGCAAAGCGGATGATGGATAAAGGGTGTTCACCGTATCTTGCCATGGTTTGAGATACCACTGTGGAGATTCCATCTCTTGATTCTATTCCTGTCATTAGGGAGTTCCCTGACGTGTTTCCAGATGATTTGCCAGGACTTCCTCCTGATCGAGAGATCGAGTTTGGCATTGATATAGTGCCAGGGACTCAGCCTATTTCTATCCCTCCTTATCGCATGGCCTCATCAGAGTTGAAGAAGCTGAAGGAGCAGTTGCAAGATTTGCTTGATAAGGGGTTCATTAGGCCGAGTATTTCTCCGTGGGGTGCTCCTGTTCTATTCGTGAAAAAGAAAGATGGGACTATCCGAATGTGTATTGATTATCGTCGGCTAAATAAGGTCACCATCAAGAACAAGTACCTGTTGCCTCGCATTTATGATTTGTTTGATCAGTTGCAGGGTGCCAAATTCTTTTCTAAGATCGATATGCGATCTGGCTATCATCAGCTAAAGATTCGTGAGTCAGATATCTCGAAGTCTGCTTTTAGGACTCGTTACGGCCATTATGAGTTCCTAGTTATGTCTTTTGGGCTGACTAACGCCCCTACAATCTTATGGATCTCATGAACCGGGTGTTTAAGCCATTCCTTGATTCTTTTGTCATTGTCTTCATTGATAATATTCTTATTTATTCTCGCAGCCGTGTGGAGCATGATTATCATCTGAGGGTTGTTCTTCAGACCCTCCGTGATCGTAAGCTGTATGCCAAGTTCTCGAAATGTGAGTTTTGGCTTGATTCTGTGGCATTTTTGGGTCACGTGGTATCTAGTGAGGGTATCAAGGTTGATCCGAAGAAGATTGAAGCAGTGCAGAAATGGCCTCGTCCTACCACTCTGACGGAGATTCGCAGCTTCCTTGGGTTGGCAGGTTATTATCGGAGGTTTGTGGAGAAGTTCTCTAATATTGCAGCTCCTCTGACTCGCCTGACGCAGAAGGCGGTTCAGTTTCGATGGTATGATTAGTGTGAGGCAGGCTTCCAAAAGCTTAAGGCCTTATTGACTTCAGCTCCAGTGCTATCCCTTCCTTCAGGCACCGGTGGATTTGTAGTTTATTATGATGCATCTCGTGTGGGCCTTGGTTGTGTTCTTATGTAGCACGGGAAGGTAATTGTTTATGCTTCCAGACAGTTGAAGCCGAATGAGAAGAATTATCCGACTCACGATTTAGAATTGGCAGATGTGGTCTTTGCTTTGAAGATATGGAGGCATTATCTTTATGGCGAGCCTTGTGAGGTGTATACGGATCATAAGATTCTGCAGTATCTTCTCTCTCAGAAAGATCTTAACGGCCGACGGAGGAGGTGGCTTGAATTGATTAAAGATTATGATCTCACTATCCACTATCATCCTGGGAAGGTGAACGTGGTAGCAGATGCTTTAAGCAGGAAGTCCATGGGCAGCATGGCTTTTCTTTATGCTGATATGAGACCATTGACTCGAGAATTGCAGTCCCTTGGCGACTCTGGCGTGAGATTTCTTCTCCCAGACTCCAGTCGAGTCTTAGCATGTATTGCAGCTCAATCTTTCTTGGTCAATCAGATTAAGGGAAGACAGTTCGAGGATCCTCATCTGCAGGAGTTGCGTGGTTGTATCCTAAGTGGAGGAGCTCCCTCCTTCGAGTTTGATTCAGATGGAATTCTTCGATTTAATGGTCGACTATGTGTTCCTGATGTTGGGGATTTGAGGCAGTCAGTGCTCGGTGAAGCTCATAGCTCGCGTTATTCTATTCATCCTGGTATTACAAAAATATATCAGGACCTCCGAGAGCTATGCTGGTGGAAGGGGATGAAAAGAGATGTATTTGATTATGTATCTCGTTGCTTGAACTGTCAGCAGGTTAAGTTCAAGCACCGGAGACCAGCAGAGTTAGCCCAAGCACTGCCCATTCCCGAGTGGAAGTGGGAGCACATCACAATGGATTTTATAGTGGGTCTACCAAAGACCCTGCGGCGCCACGATTCAGTCTGGGTCATTGTCGACAGACTGACTAAATCAGCTCATTTTATCCCTGTAAAGGCTACTGATTCAGCTCAGAGACTGGCTCGGATTTTCATTCAGCAGGTGGTTAGATTTCATGGTACTCCTGTATCTATTATCTCAGATCGTGGTTCCCAGTTTACTTCACAGTTCTGGCAGTCTTTTCAAAGAGAGTTGGGGAACCAGGTGCAGCTTAGCACAGCATTCCATCCTCAGACTGATGGTCAGTCCAAACGGGTTATTCAAATTCTGGAGGACATGTTGAGAGCTGTGCACTTGACTTCAGAGGTTACTGGGATGATCATTTGGTGTTGGCAGAGTTCTCTTATAATAATAGCTACCAGTCTTCTATTCAGATGGTTCCATTTGAGGCCTTATATGGTCGTCGATGTCGTTCTCCTATTGGCTGGTTTGAGTCTCGAGATGTCGTGGCGATGAGTTCAGATATGGTTCGTCAGACTCTTAATGTTGTTCGTGTTATTCAAGATCGTTTACGGACCGCCCAGAGCAGGAAGATTTCATATTCGAACCGGAGGAGCCGAGGGTTAGAGTTCGAGGTCGGGGGCATGGTATTTATGAAAGTGTCACTGATGCGAGGTGTAAAGAGATTTGGTAGGAAAGGAAATCTTAGTCCCTGGTTCATTGGCCCTTTCCGTATCGAGAAGCGTATTGGTAAGGTAGCTTATTGGCTCGACTTGCCAGCTTCTATGCTAGTTCACCTAGTTTTCCATGTATCGATGCTCCGGAAATGTATCCGAGATCCTTCCGGAGTGATCGAATTAGACCCTGCTCTGCTAGATGTGAATCTAGCTTACGAGGAGTTCCCAGTTTCTATAATTGCACGTGATGTCCGAAAACTTCATTCGAAGCAGATTCCGATGGTTCGAGTGTGATGGAATAATCGTCCTCTTGAGTCCAGTATGCATGAGAGGTATCCTTACCTCTTCGACGATTCAGGTTCGATCTTCGTCTTTAAAGCCTAAAATCTTTTATCATTGCATATTATTTTGGTTTCATAGTAAATGTCATTGAAAATTGGTGTAAGTATTTTCATTAGAGGTGTGAAATCTATTTTAGACTCTTCCTCGTTCGAGGACGAACGAGAGTCTAAGTGGTGGAGAATGAAACGACCTCGGCTAGTTGTTTTGGAAGTTAGGACTCCGATTGGCGTACCGATAATTTTAAAATATTCGTAAGGTCCATTAGGACCTGTCTGTAAAATTTGAGCTAAATCAGACCTCGTTTGGTAGGCATCGGAAGAAGGTTTCAGTTTTTATTGTCGATAAATATTAAAAAGAGATTTTTGAGCTCGGTTTTGGGGAATGAGCTCCGATTCGAAATCCAAAAGCGCTGTTAGGTTCGTATGATTATTTGTGACTTTTGTGATTTTTCGAAAGTGAATTTCGATGTTGTTCGGCTAGTTTCCGCTAAAATGCCGTAAGTTAAATAATTTAACCTTTTTCCTTTAAATTCGCATCTTGAGTTTCGGGAGTCCGATTTGAGATCCGTCTTCGTGAGTATGTTACATCTATTTTGTATAACTTACTTGAAAATTTTGGGATCATTTCGACTTTTCTAGGGTTCTATTTTAATTTTAATTGTCGTAGCGATTTTATTATTAAAAAAATATTAAATAAATAAGATGAGGTCGGTTGCTAAGGGATTTAATCCCTTAGCAGTAAGTAGTCACGATAATAGGCAGAAACATTCAACGAAATAGAGAAAGGAAAAATTAGAAATGAGAGAGGAAAAAAGGGAAAAAGAGGTGGAAAATAGTGAAATTTCTACCCCAAATCTTCAGGTAATGATGTTAACTCATTATCTTAGCTTATTATATGTATTTGAATATATTTTTACGGTAAAAATAGGGATATTAGACATCGTCCTACTGACTTAAATTGATAGTTTAACGGGTCAATTGGACCCCGATGATGGAAATAATTATATATTCGTACTCAGTGAGTTATGGGCAACATATAAATGTAATTTATTTAGGATTTGGTTATGGGACTTTTAACCCTGTACATAGGCCTGGCCTGCGTATTGCGTATGCGAATAGGGTATCAGGTTCCTAACTGGATTGCCCTAAAACATAAGGAATGAAACATTTAGCTTTATTTGATATAATTTTTCTGCTTATTGAGTAGAGCGGGATCGTTTGGCAGTTAATCCAAAGGAAAAAGCAGTTGTTCAATAACAGGGCTAGCTTTGGAATACGGTAAGTGTTTATATCTATTTCTTTGGAGGCACTTGGCCTCGTGGATTTTCTACCACGTGTTCCTTATGTGTGTAGCTGCCTATAGGCGTACTCATTACGCCTTAGCTTTGGATTTACATTCTATATTATATGTTATGTCCGGTTATTGGTATTGCATTGAGAATTTGAGTATTGTACTTTGGCTTTGAGTTGGCATCTACTTCCCGGCTGTCGATGAGAGTCCCGCGCCAGTGAAGGGTTATTATTGCATCACATTGCATTTATATGCATTACATTGCATATCATACTGAGTGCAGGAGTATTCTGCCTCAGCTTTACATTTTTATAGGGTGCAGGAGTATTCCGCCCCAGGAGAGTGCATGAGTATTCTGCCTCTGGTTTATATTATATCGGGTGCAGGAGTATTCCGCCCTAGGAGCAGGAGTATTCCGCTCCAGTTGGTTAGCAGATTGGATTCCCCTCGAATGCAGGAGTATTCCACTTCGGGATGGGATTATGGGCACATGTGACCCTTTGAATCTCATTTCATTTCATCTCATTTCATTTTATTTCATTTCATCCCATTCCATTTCATTTCATACTATTGAGTAGATTTTTTGGTACATGAATACTGTTCTGTTTATATGTGCATTGCTTATTTGTTGATTGTTGTCTGGCTCCGTTTCCCTGACTAGCGTATCTATTTTTCAAGGTTGCTAGTTTCTCCTCACTTATTGAGTCCTTATGACTCACCCCTATTTTTTCTTGTGTTTCTTTTCGTTCGGCAGATTCTGCTCCAGGACCTAGCCAGTCGCGCCGTGATTGAGGAGTAGTATGTTCTCAGCTGTCTACGGTGAGCCATCCTATTCATTGCGGCCACCAACTTCAGATATTACAGTTTTCCTTACTTTTGCTCCCTTCGAGAGGTGTGTATATCTTTTGGCCTTCTTAGATGTCTGATCTGGAAACCTTTGAATATGTGTTTTCTAGGTAGTTATTTGTATTATCCAGACAACTTGTATATTTGTCTATCCTTGAGAGTTATCTTATATTGTTAAAGTTTGGTTCATTTTCATTTCAAGGTAATTCTGCACAATTTATATCGATTCAGTCAATAGGGTTCGCCCGACAGGTTTAGGGGAGGTGGTCGGGTGCCCGCACGGCCTAACCGAAAATTCGGGTCGTGTCACGGTCGCATCCAAATCACCAGCAGGAAACATTTCATCTTCACCCTCACTTGTCTTTAGTCATGGCACTATTGTTAAACCCTCACAATTAATATCATTTAATCTTGCATCAGAATTATCCATTAAGCTTATTGGAAGTGTAAATAATTCTACTTGGGGAGCACACGTCACTACCTTATTTTTTGTTTATAATTATTAGGCTATATTGGTGGAACTTATAAATATCCTCCGCAATCTCTCAGTGAGAATGACCAGCAAGTTCTCAATCCTCGTCAAGATAGCTTGGTTCAAAATGTTATTATGGCTTCAGTCAACCAAACCATTGGACCTACGATAGTGTTGACACCTAATTTTGTCCCCCCTATTTTTAAAATCAATAGTTTTCAAATTTTACATCGATTGCGCATTTATTCTGGTCCCGTCCATTCCTTCAAATTATCTTCTCATAATAGCCTGACAATCGAAGCCATTTTCAAAAGCATCGTCTCGAACCATAGCCATTTTTACAAGATGTACGCTTCCATTCTAAATTTCTGCAATTACCCTTATTTTTGATAAAATTACCCAATTCGTTTTAAATCCTAAAGTGCATTTTATACGCTTCCCTAGCCATTCTATTGCTTTAAAATCAATTTCCTAATTTTCCTATGGTTTTATACCTATTTTATACCATTTCTATACCTATTTTATATTAAATTATGCTAATTATACACTACTTATACACTATATATATATATATATATATTATATATATATATATATATACATTACACCGCACATTTTATACACATCAGCACATATTCTACACCTCAGCGCCTAGGTGGATTAATCTCGGCCGTCCACGTGTGCCATCCGACTGAGATTAAATCCCCTATTATTTTACCTAAACGACCCCTAAACCTTTCCCAGCCTTTCCATTTTCCTCTCCCCACCCCTGAACATCTCTCTCTCTCCCTTTGGAGAAATGAATCGCCACCACTGTCGTGGCATTTTCCGGTCGATTTGGCCGTTGAAAATTGGGGAAAATGGTATCATTAAACTCCCCTTGTCATCCGCTACAAAACCTACACACTTTGGATGGTATTTGGATGAGGGAAAAACCTGACCCTTTGTTAACTGGATCACCACCGCCGGGAAACATCTCCGGCGGGGTTCAGGTTATGATTGAACGGTGTTATCACCTAAAAATGGTAAGAAACTTCCATGTGAGCTAAATTTGTGACGGGTCGACCTGACCCGACCCCGATGTGAACGGGTAACCCTTTAACTTTTGTGTTTGGTTCTGAATTTGCTTAGTAACTTGCCTAAATTGTTTGTTTTCTTGGTATGTTAACATATTTGTTTATCGCATGATTAATTAATTGGGGTCAGATTCCATGATTATTAGTATATTGTTTAGTACATGAATGTGTTTGGACAGTTGCTCAGTACATTAATTTTTTCTTGTAATTTCTGTGTTCAAGCATGACTATTCGTTCTTGATTATGGTTATATGTGAAAAGGAGAGGCTGATAGGGCAGACTTAAAATTATAGAAGTGATTTGGTTAGGATTTTGATTGAAAATAAAGAAGGAAACTGGCATGATTATTAATATGTTTGTTTCTTGAAATCTGCCGAGGTTCAAATTTGTTTGTGAATTGATTTGTGAACCTAGACTATGTTGAGTTTGAAGGGAGGGAATCCAAACCAATTTGGGATTGATTTGCCTCAAGTTTGGGGATTGATTGCTTTATTTTTTGAAAGGACACTTAAGTTTGTCCCCTGCTATTCCTGGGAAACAATATCTCCTGCCTTATAGGATTTACCCGTTTGTTTTCAAAATCCCCACCCCTCACCTATATAAACTAACCTCTTCCTTTAACTTAGACACAATTGTTCTGACATTAAAAGACTCGGAAATAGGCACTGGTGCATTTAGAAAATTGACATAGCTTCCCAGGCTTCCAATTCTTTCTTTGTTTATTTTCTCTCCTGAAGGACTACTGCTCTGCTTGTGTGGGTTGATCCTGTCTACATCTCTTCTTTCTACATTATATTGGTTTCATAGTGTCTAAAGGTACTCTTCTTCACTTCTGATTAGATATTGCATCTATGTATGTGCGGTTGTCTGTCATGCTTCTATCCTGCACCTACTTCAATTAAATTATTTATTGCCTGCTTGCTTTGTTTGATGTGGATTCTGAATGCTCTAGAAAGCCTAAAATTAATCTCTACACACCTATAAGGGTGATCCCACAAATATCATATCAATGCTACTGAAAAGTGTAGTATAAACTATGGTTCTTTTTCATTGTTTGCTATGCTATTTATGTCTAAATCCTTCGGTAGAATCTCTATCTGTCTGTTACCCCTGTGCATACCTCTTTTTGGGTTCTGTTTCTTGTTCTGCTAACCCTATTCGTGCAACATGTGTAAAGATAGCTGCAAAGGCTATACCAGTGTTAATATTGCAGTGTTTTAATGTGTTTGAAGAGCTGGGGAAGAAACTCCTTCTTCCCTGAAGAAAACTATGCCTAAATAGGCTATCAGTGCAGGGCATTGCTTGGCCATTACCCTTTCCTTGTGCTTTTCCCCTAGAAACTGTCCCCAATCTATGTATATTTTAGGATTCCCTGTCTGTATCCTTTAAAACAGGGGTATACAGTTGTTACTGTGTGTGCAGCCATCCAGGGCTCTTCCCTTGACCCTTTTCACTCTTAAGGGTGATCCCACAAATATCATATCAATGCTACTGAAAAGTGCAGTATAAACTATGGTTCTTTTTCATTGTTTTCCATGCTATTTATGTCTAAATCCTTCGGTAGAATCTCTATCTGTCTGTTACCCCTGTGCATACCTCTGTTTGGGTTCTGTTTCTTGTTCTGCTAACCCTATTCGTGCAACATGTGTAAAGATAGCTGCAAAGGATATACCAGTGTTAATATTGCAGTGTTTTAATGTGTTTGAAGGGCTGGAGAAGAAACTCCTTCTTCCCTGAGAAAACTATGCCTAAATAGGCTATCAGTGCAGGGCATTGCTTGGCCATTACCCTTTCCTTGTGCTTTTCCCCTAGACACTGTCCCCAATCTATGTATATTTTAGGATTCCCTGTCTGTATCCTTTAAAACAGGGGTATACAGTTGTTACTGTGTGTGCAGCTATCCAGGGCTCTTCCCTTGACCCTTTTCACTCTTATGTGTTGCATCATGACATTCTTGAAATCTGCATAGCATCCATTAGTGAGAATTGGAGTTCTAGGATACCTCTTTTCTGAAATCTGCATATTCTTGGGAAATCTGTAAACTATAACAATATTTTGGCTATTTCACGCAGGTTTTAGAATTAAAGTGCTGTAAAACATAATTTCTGAATGTGTAATATCTGGAATTTCATTGGACATGGGCTATTTGTTCTATAGTTGTCTAAATTGGACTGTTTCTGAAAATTAAGTTCGCCCCTCTTTTGCATAAACAGTCTGGGCCTAAAACTACTTTCACAAAGGAGCCCTTATGTGCATAAAGCAGATTTTTGACCACTCTAACGCTCCTGTATAGTAATCTAATAGTGTATAGGGGTGTATAAACTATTTGGGATCACTTATACACTTTATAAATACTTTTCTAAAGTTATAATTATTATTTAGTCATATATTTGCATGTTTATAGCTATACATATATGCTTTACGTACGACAGCCTTTGTTTGCATTTCTGTGCTTATGTGAAACCCATTTTCAAAAACAGCCCCTTTCGCCTATATATTTCCAAAAACTGACCCCTAAACAAAAAAGGCAATTAAGTTTAGGGCTCGACAATTAATGACGAGTCACACCGATCCTAAATTGCCAGTATTTCATTTTAAAACTAATACCCATTTAGTTTTTGGTACAAATCTAAAATTGGTTTGCAAAACTGCATATTTATACAAAATTACCTTAAATGCTAGAACTACACAAAAAGGATGAAATTGAACACCTTTTGCATGTTTGATCACGCATACGATTAGGAGTTTGCATTAGAGGCCATAAAATACGACTAGGCTTAAATATAGGCCGTTTGTGAAACCTACTTGCATATGTATGAGTTAAATTGCCTAGATATACTGCCTTCTTGAATCAAATGTTAAAACGACCTTCCAAGTTAGTATCTATGATAATATTCACCATTTTTATCCCAAAATATAGACTCGGACGGGAACCATCTTTCGTGGGACTTGGGGGAGTGCCTAACACCTTCTCCCCCGAATCATTTGGACGACTTACCCTTTCGAATCTCTGAAATAGACTACTGTGACTACTAAACTTGACCTTAGATTCTTAGGTGGCCTAATACACCTTAGAAAACTATATTAGGTGGCGACTCCAACCTCTAAACTCAAACGAGTTACCCAGTCAAATCCGAAACCCGACTCGCCTCGAGTTGAGTCCAAAATCGGGTATGACAGAATGGCGACTCCGCTGGGGATTCTCAAAGTCCTAACCACAACGAGTCTTTATTTTGGGATTTATTTTTTATTATTATCTTTCTATTCATATTATTATTATCTTACTAACTTGGTTTTATTTTTGTTTTTCTTATTCATTTACTTATTTATTTGTGTTAAATTTGACATAACATTTGGAAATTTTCACTCGTACTCCCCACTCATTGGAAACGATACTTTGTATACACACGGGCGATTACGTGGATCCCACGGTCGCTTCACCACTAAAATACCTTTTAGGAGGGACATTTTGGAATATAGTTGGTCCGTGGTAGAACCAACAATTTCAAATGATCTCACTCCTTGACCGCCTGCCTTAGGGAACCGTGTCTAGAATTACACCACTCTTTGAATGTAATGAGCATGCATCATGCCGTAGGAAGGGCTCCCCGTGAGCCGGCTAGTCTTCAACTTGTCCAAACTACCTAAATGAGTTTTTAACCCCAAAGGAACATTTGGACATGCTTATGTGCATTTGAGAGAAAAGAAAGAAAAGAAAAAAAAAAGTGAAAAGAAAGTGAAACGAGAATAAGTACGTATTTTGATTTGTCCAATTATTCTCAAAAGAGGGAGGGGTTTTAATCCTTTATTTTTCATTCTCTATAAGTCACAATGAGTCAAAAATTTCACCGTTTTGGAATGACTATGGGCGCACCTCCTTTTTTAACTAGTTGGTGGAGTAACTTGTCACTGGGAGAGCAAACCGAAGTATGTCAACACTTGGGTCATTTGGTTTCACTATTAGAAATAGAACCGTTTAGGGAAATGATTGAAGCATCGGTGTCATTTTAGGATGAAGAATTGAATGTGTTTAGATTTGGGGATCTTGAATTAACATCTTTGTTGAAAGAAATAGAGGGATTCGTGTCACATTTGGGAGTAGACAAACATCGCTGGAAAGGGGACCGCATACTAGCACCTAGCGTTCCCACAGCTGAAGAGTTTCGTAAAAAGTTAGGGATGGTAGCGACTGTGGATGTAGAATTTTTACAACAAAATAAGATACCCTTTTCCTACTTCTACACTTAGTTTGGGTATTTGAGTGCGTTCGACAACCATAAGAAAGAGTTTGAGTCCTACAGTGATTAGAGGAGAATTCGACCGTTTGCATTTGCTATTTGTTTCTTAGGAGTGATGGTGCTCCCCGAGAGTTCAAGTCATGATATATGTTCGAGGCTTGTCATGGTCGTCGACGCGGTATTCAATGGAATTGATGGTTACCAGTATACTATAGTTCCTATAATAATAGCAGACATTTATCGGGCTTTAGGTCGTTGCAAGAGGGGAGCAAAATATTTCCAAGGGTGTAATCTCCTACTACAAGCGTGGTTCAAGGAACATTTAAGGAAAGCAAGAGGTGCAAGCGTTTTCCAAACCAACTGGTGCCAACTATTTGGTTGGAGAGCGATATAGGGTTCCAAAATATAGGCAGCCAAGCAGCACAGAGAAATAGGTAAAATTGTTTGAAAACATAACAGAGGACTCAATTCAGTGGATGTTCACTTGGTTTCCTTCATCAAATTTCATCATTAGCTCTGAGAAGGCATCCTTTGTGATACTTATGAGATTAAGGGGTCTCCAACCTTACCAACCATTGAGAGTGATGAGGCAAGCAGGGAGGAAGCAAATCATAACATTGATACCAGACACGAAAGACTATCAGTTTGACTACACTGGAGATGTTGTTCCGAGGGTCAAGAGCACTAGGAAATCCTGGGTAGGAAGACAAGTCATGAGAGAAGCGTCATTAGCATCAGATAGATACAACGCTGGATGCGAACCAAATTACAAAAGCTGGTTACACTCTAGTATAAAAGGAAATATAGTAATGGGGCCAAGTCGAGGAAGTGACATAAGAGATCGTGAGGCGGAAGCTTAAATTCGATACCGAGAATTTATGTTGAAGGCTGTCAACATGGATAAGGAAAACAAAGAAGAGATCGAAGTATGAAAGAAACATACGTTAGAGCTAGAGGAAAAGATAGAGGCGTTGGAGAAAAAACTTGAACAATGGAACTCAGAGTGTGCAGAGGTAGACATTTTATACTTATTGGCGGCTAAAGGATACTTAACCAAAGCTATGGAAGAAGTTATGGAAATTACATGAGAAGCAAAAAGGGCCAAGATGGAAAAGGAGTGTGTTTCCTAGTCAAAGTGTCATTTTCAGTTTTCTTTTGCATTTTACTTTTCAAAAGACATCATGTACTGATTTTTGAATGTTGGGGAATTTATGAGAATAATTGGCAACAAAATGTGTATTTATTTTCTTGGCATAACGACAAACTTAGGAAGGCTATACGTCCTTGGTGCGTAATAGTCCATTAGTAAACCTACATCCAAATGTCAAAAGGGTTTTTTAACCCGAAAATGACAAATTGCATCTTTGCATTGATTCGAAGAAACGTTTGCATAAAATATTGATCGTCTGTTTAAACATGATCAAAACTATAAGAATGTTTTGGTCTTTACCTTTTCCTTATTTTGTTTTCAGACTATGGATGCAAGAGGTACACTCCAATTTGAAATTGTTTCCCGACCTCCTCGCTTGATCAGACTTTGGTGGGAAGATTTGGCCGTTGTCAGCAAGGCTCACGTTCAAAAGGTGTTGGGTGAATTGGTGGCTCTCAAGGCCTACAGTGCTATGCCTGGTTTGGTAGAAGCTGCCACACACTTCTGGGACTACAAAAGGGCGGTCTTTCACTTCAATGGTTTGGAGTTGGCACCAATGTTGGAAGAATTTGGAGGATTAGCAGGGTTAGAGCCTGGACCCGAGACTATGATTTATCTCTGAGACGTGGACCCTAAGGAGTTCATTGAACTATTCGGTGCTCCTTGAAGGGGTGCATGATGGAAAAGTCACGTTGGAGTATTTTCATTCTAGGTTTGGAGATCCAACACTTAGGCATGACTAGTCTGGGGCATGGGAAATTCAAGACTGAGAGTGGACTGAATCCAATGCTTTCATCGTTGCTTTTCTGGGAAGCATGGTTTTCCCCGAGAAGGGAGGAAAGATCGACATAAGGTTGGGAAGAGTGGTAGAGGGGTTACGCAGAGGTGCTTTCAAACACCAAGTAAGCTTGGTTCCAATGATTCTAGGGAAAGTTTACCGGGCTCTAACCAAATGTAGAAGATGAGGAGACTTCTTCGAGGGGTGTAACCTGTTGATGCAAATATCGTTGATAGAGCATTTGCATAGCGTCCCTGTCAGTCCGGTAGCACCAAAACATCTTGGAAAGGAGGGATCCGCTCACATAGCACCCGCATGGCTGGAACAGCGGCATGGGAAGACCCAGCAAACATGGAAGGATGGTACACCAAGTTCGAGGAGCTGCAAGAGGTACAATGGGTGATTGAGAACTGTGCCGGCTTCGTTGTTTCCATACAAGGTCAAAACATCACTTTCTTGACATTGATTGGATTCCGAGGAACTCACCACTATGTTCCTCTAAGAATCCTCCGACAACGTGGAATGACACAACAAACTGCACGGTTGACTATGGGGAGAAACTTCAACGTGGATATAAAGGACATCGAGCACCCGATGGTCGGAACCATATTGACTATGTGGGAGAAGAGACTCACTATGCAGTTTTGTCGTGGTCGAGAAAGTAGATTGAACCCCGCAGATACTCTAGCATATCCTCAATGGCTCAGCAAAGATAAGGCAAGATTCCGATCCTAGACTACACTGAAAAGGAAAACCAAAGCTCCGAGTGCTACTGAAAAATACAAAAAGCTGAGACACGAGTTTGATCAAGGAAAGAAGGAATTAAGGGTGACACAAGAAAGGGAAATGAGGAGGCAATACAAGGATAAGATCAAAGGGGATGAACTCAAGTATTGGACCGGCAAGGTCATGGCCGCAAGGCAAGCTGCTGGGAATGTGTAAGATCTGCTTAAGGGATGGGGAGAGTATTTTAAGTCAGTACCACTAGAGAAGAAGGAAAAAGAAGATGCTGGAACTGATGCTTGATCTGGAGTCTCTTTGCTTGGCACTTAGTCTGGTCATATCGAGTCGAGTCGTCTTGTCCTTTTTGTCGTTGTTTTCATTTTAATCGAGTCGTTGTCTTAAATTAGTGGTTGTAATAAAGCCAAGCAAACTAAATAAAATTTCGATATTTTTGGGTTTAGACTACTGATGATTATGCTTATGCAAACGAAATGATGTGTTTGGTGCAAACATTAATTCAAATCTTCGATAGGCCTACCTCTGGTACAAAAAGAGGTCCCATGCATGATAGGACGCGATTTTATTTAAACTAATATATACTCACTGTCTCTTTCTTTGTTTTTGATGTATCGGTCCCCCAGCCCTTGACAATTTGGTTTGTGCATTCTGGCCGCGCTGCAATACCAGTTGAGATCCAGAGGATTCAATCCCAACACCTCCCCCTTTACCTACAAGGACAAGGACGAGATGAAATATCATGGCCGAGTTCGACAAAGTTGGAAATGGAACTCCTGAGAAGCAAGGTGTGGTTGCTTACGAAGACTATGCCAAGTTGGAACAGAGGTTGTTCGAGTTGGAGAATAGGATCCCTCTTGCCCGTACTGATGAGGCTATTGAACCAAAAAAAACTACCCGCCCTCACTGCAAAGATCCACTCTAACCTGAAAAAGATATTCCTTACCCTACCTACAATGTACCACCAACAGCACCACAAAACAACTTATCTTTCTTAACCGTTGAAATAAAAACCATCGCATCACCCACCAAGGATCATGAAATGTATGCATGGACCAAGGAAGACCCAGACAATATTAATGAGCAAGTCCAATGGCTAGTAGAGAAGTTCAGGCGGCTCCAAGACACCAAGGGAACCCGAGGGCTAGCTTATGAGGACCTTTGTTTGTATCCTGACTTGAAGCTGCGTGAAGGTTATAAGACACCCAAGTTCAACATGTTCGATGACAGTGGAGACCCAATGGCTCATTTAAGATCCTATTGTGACAAGTTGATTGGAGTTGGACACGACGAAAAGATCCGCATGCAGCTGTTCAACCGTAGTCTGACCGCAGATGCGCTAGTGTGGTACTCTAAGCAACAAACAAAGAAATGGACGAGCTGGGAAGCAATGGCTGGAGACTTCGTCGACAGCTTTGGGCACAACACTTATGCTATGCCCGATCGGTTTTACTTAGAGAAATTGAAGAAGGATCCCAGACTTTTAGAGAATTCGCAACTAGATGGAGGGCTGAAGCTGCCACCAACCTCCCATGGAAGACGCTGAGATAGTGGCCACCTTCATCCGTATAGAAGAAGACGTCTATTTTGACAAGATGCTGAATCTGCAAGATAAGAAGTTTTGAGAGTTGATCAAGATTTGGGACATGGTTGAAGATGGACTGAAGATTGGAAGGATTGTTAGCTTGGCCGCACTACAAGCCGCTAACAAAGCCCTACAAGCTAGGAGCACTACCACATCGAGAAAGAAGAAGGATGATGTCTCCTTCGTGGCCGCGTCACTTGACCACTCCCCTACCCATAACCACTACTACCAAAAACCTCCTCCATCCTACCCATATATACCACCCACACCCACCTACCCAGTCTACAACACTCAACCCATGTACCAAAACCCACAACCACAAAGACCGACATACCCACAAAGTCCCAATTACCGAAACACCAACACCTATTCACCAAGGCCTCACGCCAATAACAACCCAAGACCCAAAAGAAACTACACCCCACTCGCTGAATCTCGCACTCAGTTGTTCGAGAGACTCAAAGCAACCGGCCATATACAACTTGTGCCTTTCAAAATGTCTGATAGAATGACACCCTATTTTGATCAAACCAAAATCTGTGCCTATCACTCTGTAGGACCTTGTCACGATACTGAAAAGTGTACGCCTTGAGGGACAATACAAGACTTGATAGACCAAAAAGTGATACATTTGAAGACTCCGAACTTGCACAATAATCCCCTACCTAATCATCAAGACAATAGGGTGAACTTGATCGAGTTGGATGAGGAATGCAACTTGGAAAATGTACCAGCAACCGCTTCAGTTGCTCAAGCCGCTACAGCACCAGAGCCCATCGAGGTGGAAGTGGCTCCCAAATTCTATGTCGATGTGGTTCCCCCATACAGCGACAAGGCGGTACCATGGGATTATGAAATGGGGAAGAAGAACAAGTCCACAGTTGAGACTGTCACTGCACAAGAGATGACTAGGAGTGGAAGGATTTATACTCCTGAGCATCTTGTTCAAGATAGACGAGGCATCAGCGAGGAGGAGCCCGAAGGATTGTGGAAGAAGGTACAAGCAAAGGAGTACTCTGTGGTCGAACACTTGGGCAAAACTCCAGCACAAATCTCTGTTTTGGCTCTACTCCTCAAATCGGAGAGCAACCGAAGTGCTTTGATGAAAGTGTTGGACGAAGCACATGTTCCGGTGGACAACTCAGTTGAAAACCTGGCTAGCATGGTTGGACAAGTCATGGAGGCCAACTGAATCGCTTTTCACGAAGATGAGCTACCACCTAAAGGATTGAGTCACAACAAAGCTTTGCACGTCACTGTCAAATGCAAAGATTGGTTCGTAGGAAGAGTCTTGATCGACGGAGGTTCTGGTCTGAACATATGCCCGTTCATCACTTTGAAAAGAATGGGAATTCATCAAAGCAAGATAAGGGAAAGCGACATGAAGATGAAGGCAAATGCAAAGGAGCACCATTGGGGAAATTGACCTAACTATCATGGTCGGTCATGTGGAGTTCACTGCTGAATTTCATGTCATGGACATCTCTGCTTCATATAATCTGTTATTGGGGAGGCCTTGGATCCATATGGTTGGTGTGGTGCCTTCTACATTGCACCAAATAGTGAAGTTCGAGTGGTACCACAAAGAGGTGGTAGTGTTTGGTGAAGGGAATAACTCAATCTACAATGAGCAAACCATAGCAGCAATCGAAGGAAACGCTCCTGATGGGCAGACATTCTATACTGTAGAACTCGTGGGAGCAGTGCAAGGCACTCGAGGAAGACATCGCAAGAACTACAACTCGAGTTGGAATCTCACTAACACAATCCAAAAGGGGTATACTGCACATTTTGCTCCCAAGTTGGTCAACACACCACCTGGGGTTGAAGAAGGAAGAGGAACTTTTACAGCGCCTACTGGGATAGCCGAGGCAAAGGCTATGAAGGGAGGAATCTGGTTTGGGAGCCAGTCATATCTGATTGGGGAGTGCCCTCACGCGAATTTTGTGAGACCCTACCAGCTAAGACCGAGAAGCGACCGATATACTTACCTAATGCCCATCCCAATTGGAAGCGCATCATTGAAGAAACAAAAGGAATGAGAGTGTGGATACCTAAGGCACCCGAACCTATGGAGGTAGTGATCGAAGAGCCATATGTACTCCCACAACCCTGCAAAATGGCCCGGAGATTGGGTCGTAGGCATCATGATTAAGCAAGGTTATGAACCTGGTAAGGTTTGGGCAAAAACCTAGATGGTATGGTCGAGCCAATCAAAATTTTTATGAGGCCCGACAATGAGAAGGCTGGCATAGGGTACATTGTGACCTACGAAAAGAGTATAGAAGAAGCACAACTGGACTTCAAGTTCTATAAGAAGAGCACCAAGACTCTCTTGCATATCTTCGTCTCGTCTGGATACTTGGATGGCCGAAAAGGGGAGGTGTCCGCAGCACAAGGGGTGGAGCCGAAGATAGCTGATGCTGAAGAGGACCTGCTGTGTGATCCTGGAAGAACATGTGGAACCTCCTGGACTAACAAAAGCTGGATCTGGAGCGTCATTGAACAACTGGATCAGCAACCGGGCCCGAGCTTACCGTGGACCTTGGTAGAGCTGAGGGGGTAAAATTTATGCTTTCTATGATAAAACCCGACTTTGAGTCGTGGAATTTGCATTTTTTCTTTGATGCACATGTTTCCCTACAAACTTTGTTTTACAAGGATTCATAAATAAAATATCGCACTATTTCCCGTTCAACTTTTTCTTTAATCTTTTAGTTTTGCAATAGTTTATCTTTTTCAGCATTAAAAATAATAATCCCATGGAGCCCACAATCGCAATGTGTAATGAAACAATGGAGCTTGAGGAAACTGGAGTTGATTATGACGATTTTGATGAAACCACACAAGAGAAAATTGAGTGATTTAAAAACAAGCCTAAGCCAGACCTAGAGGAAACTGAGGTGATAAACTTAGGAGATGAAGAAATTGTGAAAGAGATAAGGATCATCGTGTATCTCACCGCCGAAGATAAAAAGCGATACACTGAGTTTCTTAAAGAATATGAGGACATATTCGCCTGGTCGTATGATGACATGATTGGCATAAGCACGGATGTGGTAGCTCACAAATTACCTATCAATCCGGGCTTTCCGCCGATCAAACAAAAGGCCCGAACTTTCAAGTCATCGGTTCTGTTGAAAATTGGTGAAGAAGTAACCAAGCAGCTCAATGCAGGGATTTTGAAAACAGTCAAATATCCAAATTGGTTGGCTAGCATTGTCCAAGTGCTGAAGAAAGATGGGAAACTCCGAGTTTGCGTGGATTATAGAGATCTCAATAGAGCAAGCCCGAAGGATGATTTTCCTCTGTCGAACATACGCATCCTGATTTATAATTGCGCGAAACATGAGCTGCAATCCTTCGTGGACTGTTTCGCCAGTTATCATCAAGTTCTCATGGATGAGGAGGATGCCGAAAAGACAGCTTTCACTACATCTTGAGGGACTTATTGCTACAAGGTTATGCCCTTTGAGTTGAAGAATGCCGGGGCGACTTACATGAGGGCAATGACGACTATGTTCCACAACTTGATGTACAAAAAAATTGAAGTCTATGTGGATGATGTGATCATCAAATCAAAGAAGAGATCAGAGCACCTTGAACACTTGCGCAAGTTCTTCGATCGCTTGCGAAAGTATAACTTGAAGTTGAATCCAGCGAAGTGTGCTTTTGGTGTTCCGGCAGGGAAGCTTTTGGGTTTCATCGTCAGTAAGAGAGGTATCGAGTTAGATCCATCCAAGATCAAAGCCATCAAAGAATTGCCTCCGCCGAAAAGCAAGAAAGAGGTTATGAGCTTCCTGGGAAGGCTCAATTACATCAGTCGGTTCATAGCGCAATCCACCATCATCTGTGAGCCAATCATCAAGAAACTGAAGAAAGACGCAGCAATCGAGTGGACAGAAGACTGTCAAAAAGCATTTGATCGGATAAAGGAATACATGTCCGTGGTAGATTTGGCCTTCGGTTGTGTATTGGGGCAACATGATTCGACTGGAAGAAAGGAGCAAGCAATATAGTACCTAAGCAACAAGTTTACTCCTTACGAGGCAAAGTACACATTGTTGGAGCGAACGTGCTGCGCACTGACTTGGATAGCATAAAAGTTGAGACATTATCTGACATCTTACTCAACATTGCCGATATCAAGGATGGACCATCTCAAGTACATCTTCCAAAAACCTATGCCTACTGGCAAGTTGGCTAAATGGCAAATGCTGCTCAGTGAATTCGACATCACTTTTGTTACCCAAAAGGCGGTGAAAGCTCAAGTCTTAGCTGATCATATGGCCGAGAATGCGGTGGGAGCTGACTATGAACCTTTGCACACCTATTTCCCTGACGAGGAACTTATGTTCGTAGGGGAAGATATCACCGAAGAGTATGATGGCTAGAGGTTATTCTTCGATGGAGCAGTAACTTTCAAAGGAGTCGGCATCAGAGCTGTATTAGTTTTCGAGACTGGAAAACACTATCCTGTCACGGCCAAACTAAGGTTTCTTTGCACCAACAATATGGCGGAATATGAAGCTTGCATCTTGGGTCTTAGATTGGCAATAGACATGAATATACAAGAGCTGTTAGCAATCGGGGATTCTGACTTACTGATCCACCAAGTCCGAAGAGAGTGGACAGCAAAGAAAACCAAGATACTGCCGTACCTGGAGTGTATAAAGGAGCTGAAGCAGAGGTTCACCAAGATAGAGTTCCAGCATGTCCCTAGGCTGCAAAATGAGTTCGCAGATGCTTTGGCTACCATATATTCCATGATCAAACATCCAGACAAGAACTACATTGACTCAATACCCGTGACAGAGAGGAAGCAACCAGCATACTGTTATCACGTAGAAGAAGAATCAGACGGACAACCTAGGTTCTACGACATCAAGGGGTTTCTCAAAGACGGCACTTACCCAGAGAATGCAACAAATCTTCAAAAGAAGACACTAAGGAGGCTAGCAAATGGTTTCTTTCTGAACGGAGAAGTTTTGTACAAAAGGGCACCTGATTTGAGGCTGCTAAGATGTTTAGACGCTAAAGAAGCCGCAAGATTATTCGAAGAAATACACTCTGGGACATGCGGCCCACATATGAATGGTTTCGTGCTTGCAAAGAAGATTTTGAGAGCCAGCTATTTCTGGATGACAATGGAGCATGATTGCGTAAAACACACAAAGAAATGTCATCAATGCCAAGTCCACGGAGATATGATTCGAGGGCCTCCCAATGAATTGAACATCATGGGATCGTCGTGGCCTTTTGCCGCCTGGGGAATGGATGTCATAGGACCTATCGAGCCAGCTGCTTCCAATGGACATCGTTTCATACTGGTAGCCATTGACTATTTTACCAAATGGGTGGAAGTTGCATCGTACAAGTCAGTAATAAAGAAGGTGGTGTCTGATTTTGTCCGTGATAAGATGATCTGTCGATTTGGCATTCCTGAGTCCATAATCACCGAAAATGGGTCCAATCTCAATAGCGACCTAATGAAAGAAACCTGTGAAGTTTTCAAGATAAAGCATCGCAATTCCACCGCATACAAACCTCAAATGAATGGTGCGGTCGAGGCGGCCAATAAGAACATCTAGAGGATATTGCGCAAGATGACAGACAATTCAAAGCAATGGCACGAGAACCTACCCTATGCTCTGTTGGGGTACCGCACCACAATGAGAACATCAACGGGGGATACTCCTTACTTGCTGGTGTATGGCACTAAGGCAGTGATACCCGCGGAGGTCGAGATACCATCCTTAAGAATCATCCAAGAAACACAGTTGAAAGACGCTGAATGGGTCAAAGACCCATGGAGCAATTAGCCCTCACCGATGGCAAGAGACTGAACGCAATACGCCATGGGCAGTTAAATCAGAGGAGAATAGCTAAGGCATTTAGCAAGAAATTTTGAGAAAGATTCTTCGAACCTAGGCAATTAGTACTGAAGAAGATATTTCCAAATCAAGAAGAAGCAAAAGGGAAGTTTGCACCAAATCGGCAAAGGCTATACATGGTTCACCGAGTTCTGAATGGAGGACCATTGATATTGGCAGAGATGGACGGAGAGGTTTGGCCAAAACCAATCAACTCAGACGAGGTCAAAAGATACTACGTATAGGAGTTTGTACTAATTAAGCGATTTCCCCATTCTGCAATACATTATGTAATCTGAACTACGTCATGACCTGATTCCCCAAGTGGGATACGTAGGTAACCTACTCAAGGTTTGGTCGCATAAATATAAAAATTTCATTTTCCCGCAAAGCAAATACTGGGGCAGAATTTTTGAGGAACTCTAAAAAATTCCTAGAGGACAAAAATAGTTGATACTGGGCAGAAATTTTTGAGGATCTCTCAAAAATTTCACATAGAAACTGGGGCAGAATTTTGAGGTCGCCCTCAAAATTCACTTGATGGAGTTTGGAACAGTATAAAGAGCGACAACTATGGTTTTACACAATGCGACTCGTGGTTCAATGGGATATTTTATTTCATTTCATTTCTTATTTATAAATTTTTTTTAAAGTTTGCATTATTTACTATTTCATGCATATCCCTATCAGCCCGGCCAAGATCCCGGCGCTCGTGGACATTGAGTACAAAGCAAGCTAAGAATGCACAAACCAAACCACCCCGCACAACTCACCAATCTTTCTTTGGATGCAGGCACAAAAAGATACGTAACTCAGCAACACGCGACATATATATTTCAACGAAAGGTCTGTCATTTAAATTAGCTGAGGGTACACAGCCCGAAGCGTCCCGTTGAGGGTACACAGTTCGAAGCATTGGTTGAGGTACACAGCCCAATATCGATTTGCATTTTACATTAGCTGAGGGTACCTAGCCCGAAGCGTCGATTGAAGGTACACAACCCGATATTGATTTGTCATTTAAATTAGCTGAGGGTACACAACCCGAATCATCGGTTGAGCGTACACAGCCCGATATCAATTTGTCATTTAAATTAGCCGAGGGTACACAGCTCGAAGCATCGGTTGAGGGTACACAGCCTGATATCAATTTGCATTTTACATTAGCTGAGGGTACACAGCTCGAAGCATATGTTGAGGGTACATCTCGATATCGATTTGTCATTTAAATTAGCTGAGGGTACACAGCTCGAAGCATCGGTTGAGGGTAACCAGCCCAATATCGATTTGTATTTTACATTATCTGAGGGTACACAGCCCGAAGCATTGGTTGAGGGTACACAGCCCGATATCAATTTGTCATTTAAATTAGCTGAGGGTACACAGCCCGAAGCATCAGTTGAGGGTACACAGCCCGATATCGATTTGTCATTTAAATTAGCCAAGGGTACACAGCCCAAAGCGTCGGTTGAGGATACACAGCCCGATATCAATTTTTCATTTTACATTAGCTAAGGGTACACAGCCCGATATCGATTTGCATTTACATTTTCTTTGGGTACACAGCCCGAAGCGTCGGTTGAGGGTACACAGCTCGATACCGATTTGTTATTTAATTCCTTGCGGAGGGTACACAGCCCAATGCATCGACTGAGGGTACACAGCCCGACGTCGAATCTAACACTTGACAACAAAGGACACAGAATCATGGCATAGCAGACACGACTACATACGGCAAGAATCCTGGAAAGACAATCCAGCCCAGCGGGAAGGCACGTTTGACATTTACATTATATTGCAGGCACATCTTCATTGCAGGATACACGCTCCAAGCAAAGCAAACATTTCAACTTGACGCCTCGCATTCTCTTAAGTCATAGATACTCCTCTAGAGTCATGATAAAATTGGCTGCACTGTCAATGTCATCATCCCCGGGCAAAGAGGGGCAACTGTTGACCCCAATTTTGTCCCTCCTATTTTTAAAATCAATAGTTTTCAAATTTTACACACGATTGCGCATTTATTCTGGCCCCATCTATTCCTTCAAATTATCTTCTCATAATAGCCTGAATATCGAGGCCATTTTCAAAATCATCGTCTCAAACCATAGCCATTTTTACAAATGTATGCTTCCATTCTAAATTTCTGCAATTACCCAAATTCTTTTTAAATCTTAAAATGCATTTTATATGCTTCCCTAGCCATTCTATTACTTTAAAATCAATTCCCTAATTTTCCTATGACTTTATACCTATTTTATACCATTTCTATGCCTATTTTATATTAAATTATGCTAATTATACACTACTTATACACTATATATAAACATAAATACATATATATACATTACAACTCACATTTTATACACTTCAGCACATATTCTACACCTCAGCGCCTAGGTGAATTAATCTCAACCGTTCACGTGTGCCATCCGATGGATGAGATCAAATCCCCTATTATTTTCCCTAAACGACCCCTAAACCTTTCCCAGCCTTTCCATTTTCCTCTCCCCACCCCTGACAATCTCTCTCTCTCCCTTTGGCGAAATGAATCGCCACCACTGTCGTGGCATTTTCCGGTCGATTTGGCCTTTGAAAATTGGGGAAAATGGTATCATTAAACTCCCCTTATCATCCGCTACAAAACCTACACACTTTTGATGGTATTTGGATGAGGGAAAAACTTGACCCTTTGTTAACTGGATCACCACCGCCGGGAAACGTCTCCGGCGGGGTTCAGGTTATGATTGAACGGTGTTATCACCTAAAAATGGTAAGAAACTTCCATGTGAGCTAAATTTGTGACGGGTCGACATGACCCGACCCCGATGTGAACGGGTAACCCTTTAACTTTTTTGTTTGGTTCTGAATTTGCTTAGTAACATGCCTAAATTGTTTGTTTTCTTGGTATGTTAACATATTTGTTTATCGCATGATTAATCGATTGGGGTCAGATTCCGTGATTATTAGTATCTTGTTTTGTACATCAATATGTTTGGACAGTTGCTCAGTATATTAAGTTGTTTCTTGTAATTTCTGTGTTCAGGCATGACTATTCGTTCTTGATTATGGTTATATGTGAAAAGGAGAGGCTGATAGGGCAGGCTTAAAATTGTAGAAGTGATTTTGTTAGGATTTTGATTGAAAATAAAGAAGGAAACTGGCATGATTATTGATATGTTTGTTTCTTGAAATCTGCTGAGGTTCAAATTTATTTGTGAATTGATTTGTGAACCTAGACTATGTTGAGTTTGAAGTGAGGGAATCCAAATCAAGTTGGGATTGATTTGCCTCAAGTTTGGGGATTGATTGCTTTATTTTTGGAAAGGACACTTAAGTTTGTCCCCTGCTATTCCTGGGAAACAATATCTCTTGCCTTATAGGATTTACCCGTTTGTTTTCAAAATCCCCACCCCTCACCTATATAAACTAACCTCTTCCTTTAACTTAGACACAGTTGTTCTGACATTAAAAGACTCAGAAACAGGCACTGATACATTTAGAAAATTGACATAGCTTCCCAGGCTTCCAATTCGCTTTCTTTGTTTATTTTCTCTCCTGAAGGACTACTGCTCTGCTTGTGTGGGTTGATCCTGTCTACATCTCTTCTTTCTGCATTCTATTGGTTTCATAGTGTCTAAAGGTACTCTTCTTCACTTCTGATTACATATTGCATCTATGTATGTGCGGTTGTCTGTCATACTCCTATCCTGCACCTACTTCAATTAAATTATTTATTGCCTGCTTGCTTTGTTTAATGTGGATTCTGAATGCTCTGGAAAGCCTAAAATTAATCTGTGATCCCACAAATATCATATCAATGCTACTGAAAAGTGCAGCATAAACTATGGTTCTTTTTCATTGTTTGCCATACTGTTTATGTCTAAATGCTTGGGTAGAATCTCTATCTATCTCTTACCCCTGTGCATACCTCTGTTTGGGTTCTATTTTTGGTTCTGCTAACCCTATTCGTGCAGCATGAGTAAAGATAGCTGCAAAGGCTATACCAGCGTTAATATTGCAGTGTTTTAATGTGTTTGAAGGGCTGGGGAAGAAACTCCTTCTTCCCGGAAGAAAACTATGCCTAAATAGGTTACCAGTGCAGGGCATTACTTGGCCATTACCCTTTCCTTGTGCTTCTCCAAGAAACTGTCCCCAATCTATGTATATTTTAGGACTCCCTGTCTGTATCCTTTAAAACAGGGGTATACAGTTGTTACTGTGTGTGCAGCCATCCGGGGCTCTTCCCTTGACCCTTTTCACTCTTATGTGTTGCATCATGACATTCTTGAAACCTTCATAGCATCCATTACTGAGAATTGGAGTTCTAGGATACCTCTTTTCTGAAATCTGCATATTCTGGGGAAATCTATAAACTATAACAATATTTTGGCTATTTCACGCAGGTTTTAGAATTAAAGTGCTGTAAAACATAATTTCTGAATGTGTAAAATTCGGAATTTCATTGGACAGGGGTTATTTGTTCTATAGTTGTCTAAATTGGACTGTTTCTGAAATTTAAGTTCGCCCCTCTTTTGCATAAACAGTCTGGGCCCAAAACTACTTTTAAAAGGGGCCCTTATGTGCATAAAACTTAATTATGTCCACTCTAACGCTCCTATACAGTAATCTAATAGTGTATAGGGGTGTATAAACTATTTGGGGTCACTTATACACTTCATAAATACTTTTCTAAAGTTATAATTATTATTTAGTCATATATTTGCATGTTTATAGATATACATATATACTTTACGTACGACAGCCTTTGTTTGCATTTCTGTGCTTATGTGAAACCCATTTTTAAAAAGAGCCCCTTTCGCCTATATATTTCCAAAAACTGACCCCTAAACAAAAAAAACAATTAAGTTTAGGGCTCGACAATTAATGACGAGTCACACCGACCCTAAATGGCAAGCATTTCGTTTTAAAACTAATACCCATTTAGTTTTTGGTACAAATCTAAAATTGGTTTGCAAAACTGCCTATTTATACAAAATAACCTTAAATGCTAGAACTACACAAAAAGGCTGAAATTGAACACCTTTTGCATGTATGATCACGCATACGATTAGGAGTTTGTATTAGAGGCCATAAAATACGGTTAGGCTTAAATATAGGCCGTATGTGAAACCTGTTGAACCCCAAAAATTACCCTTTCTTTAGGAAAAGATAGGTTTCGGGTATATTTCAACAATATGGGATTCCAAAGGGTATTCTTTGGAGTCGCCACCTAATTTAGGAGAATTAGGAACCAATTAATTAAATAATGCGTGCAATTCCTCCGTTTTAAGGAAAATGGTCTTTTCAGAGATTCTACGTAAGAGGTTCAATTATTTTCGAAAGAAGGTTTCGATTTGAAAGCACTTTCAAAAATCCGTAAAATTACGGTTAATCCTTCGGTTTTCACAAAATAACTTAAATAAATGATTTACAAAAAATATTTAACAAACTTAGACTTGAAAAGGAAAGAAAGAAAGAAAAATAAATAAATAAATAAATAGATAATTTTACTAAAATAAGAAAACCAATTAATTGGAAAGGAGTTGCACTTTCATAAAAAAAAAAGAGTTACTTTTTATTAATTTCGAATTTTAATTGCACGCGTTATATAACTAAAAGATGCACAATTCGTAAATAAGATGGAGATCTAAAGAAATAAAATATTCACAAAATAACTCAAAAAAATAACTAAACATTCATTCATAATCAATCAAATAAATTATTCTACAATAATTATCTACGGGGAATTCCTATAGACATGCAATTTCTAAGGGATAGAAAGGAGAGAGAAGGTTTAGAAGAAGAACCCGGAGATTGATAAAACTCATGGGAGCCTTGAATTTATTTAATTTATACAATTATATGCCCATGAGCCTAAGTTAGGATAGGCGGCTCAACAAAGCATTTTAAATTCTTATAGTCTTCGCTTCTTGAGTCTTGAGCCCGGACTCGACCCCAATGACTTCAATGCAATGCCATCGCAAATACAAACCATCCCAACTTGTGAGTTAATCAAACTCGTTCCCAAGAGTTCATGCCAAAAGAATAAGAGGACAAAGAATTAGTATTCTTATGAGGAACTCAAATAAATAATAGATCAGAGCAGCAAGTTCTCAGGCAGAGCTAGCAGAACCATCTTTTATACAACTGCAACATCTACACCCCAAGAGACTTCAACAACTTATCTCGGTTCAAACATAGTGAACCCACACAGATAAGAAGCAAACAGTGAAAGGTCCCTACCTTGATAGCTTCATATTTCTCAACAGAAAACAAATTATTATCACTAGAACAATGAGACTAACAAATTCTGCTGGCTTAGCTAATAGGAAGCAGTTAATAGGGTATCCTTTGTTCCTGCTGATACGCCGCTTAAGCTAGCAGACTATTACAACATCAAAGGAGTATTTGAAGTTGGAAGCATCCCTAACCAAGCCTACAAGTCACACATACACCTTGACAGAGCAGTTATGGGAGCAGACTACAGGGCATTTGTGGGGATTGTTTTTGAGTACAAAGAGAAAATTATGCAGAGTTGGCATCACGATAGTTACTCTTTCTTTGTCGTCGGGTGCTTACACCTTAACATCTCATTCCAGTCATAAATCAAATTCATTCGATGACTTAACTAAATAATAAAGTACTGTATGTCTTATGAGATCTCAATGAAGAGCCAAACTTCAAATTAAGTGTCTTGAATCAACTACGCATGCGAATCCATCACTTACTCCAGACATACAAACAAAAGACCAAACACAATGCTTCCGCTACTTAGCTAAAATGATAGGAACTCGACAAAGAAAAGACACTTCAAAATTATAGTTTAAAATCTAATTACCTCCAAGTTACATTCATTAAAAACTATTCCACAACAGGGATCAATGATTCCTAAGTTAATAACAAAACTTTGCAATTATAACCAGACCATAAGAGGCTAATCATGATCGTGACAAAATAAGTTAAAGATTTACTTTTTAGAAACAAACTTAAAAATTCCTCCACTAATTCAAACGAAATAATGGCTGCATCAAAACTAGTCTTAACACATGAAGTAGAGCAGAAAGGTGGTTCTATGAAAAGATAAAAGTAATTAAATTAAAAATGAACCGATGACATGTGAAACTGCATATACATTATCTAGTCTTATTAAAGCACTCGATCCTACAAACTGAAGAGAACTCATATCACAAGCTAACATTCCAGGAATCAAGCATACAGCATGCAGAGTTGAATATATAAGGACATCCGATCTAGCAAAATGGCTAAGATTTGAAACTAATGAAATTTAACAGAAGAATGCTAATAGACGCGATACACACTTCCCTTCCTATGAAATATGCAAACATAAATTATTTTCAAGAGACTCATTCCACGCAATAAACCAATCTAATTAAAATCTAAATGCTATTCAACTTATAACTAGTCTAAAGAAATTAATCATCTTATCACATGCTTTGTAAGAATTTAATAAACACAAGCATTTCAAGGCAAACACGGACGACTAAACTTAAAACTAGAATAGTATGCCTTTAAGAAAATGTAGACACAACCCTCAAACTGAGACCCTTTCACTCTTCTGAACAACAGAAACCAGGACAAGCCTTCACCTACTAAACTCCTCCTTAAGCAACCTGCAACTACCAAAAAAAACAACCCCTCACCACCTCTCAAGGATCAAACACACTTCCATGGACAAACACACTCACTGCATCTCCTATAAACTAACTCCTATACCTGCAGCCCCCAAGACAACCACACATACCCTGCAACCAATAACCAAAAAGACTCTTTAAGACCTCTGCATTCTCCCTGAACAAACCAAGAGACCAGAACCTAGAACTACTTCACCTACACAAGCCCAAACTCTACTCGCTTAACAGACCACCCCTGCATGCTTTCAGACCCTGGACAAACTGGAACACCACCACTTCATTCAGTCTACAAACTGCCCAAACAAACTTCCTACAACACCAGAAATCCTACCGCTACTGCAATCTATAAGCTCAAACCCTGAACTTCTTTACAAACTGCATACACACCTACACACTCCTCTCATCTCATAGGAACCAAACAACTTCATTACAAGCAGGGGCTAAACAGAGAACATACACTCACTGGCCAAGACAAACTAAGACTAGGAAAATAAAATTGATTTATTCTTTATGGTGCAAAGATTAAAAAAAAAAAGGATTTAACTTAACTTTAGCTGATTTTGTTACTAAACAAACCAATCAAATGGGTGATTAAATGGACCAATGGAAATCCCAAACTATGAACAGGGAAACACATTGTAGATATTATAACTTACTAATCGCATTCAGAACCAGAAAATCATAACATTAAGTTCATCACAAGCAAAGCATAAAAAAATGAAAACTATACCTTTTTTGGAGCAGGAACCGGGGCTAAGGACTGAAGAGTGCGACTCGAATGAAAGCGACCACGCGAACAAGGTCGACGACTCAGATATGGAAGAAGCGATACGCAAAGTGAAGCGATGACAAACACGAAACCGATGTTTGAATCCCAAACAGAAACCAAAATGCTAACTGTCTTTTTCTTTTAAAAGATTAAAACGGAAAAATATGTGCCTATATGTTCTGCTTCTTTTCCTCTCCCTCTCTACCCTAGAACTGCCTCTCCAAAAAAAAAACCTTTCACGGCTGCCCCTGTTTTTTACTAAGCCACCCTATACCAAAAATGACCCCCAACGGATCTAAAGAGATAAGGTTCAATTTGAATTTTGTTCTAGGCTCTTCCTAAAAGGACTATGCTGGACAATTTTGGTTCGTTCAAAAGGGATAAAGCGTACTATTTTCGACGTTGGAGGGCTACGATTCACTGATAGTACTATTGCATAGCTGGAATCAAAGAGAGAGAGAGAGAGAGAGAGAGAGAGAGAGAGCGGGTCCGGGTTGAAGGGAAAAGGGATCGGGTTCTCTGATTTTGGAAAATGCGCGTGTGAAGTGTGTGTGTTACAGGTTATATGTAGTATTACGAAGGTAAGCTGAAATCAGGGATTATTGCGAAATTAGCCCCCTCTTGGGAATAAGAGGGGAATTAAGGGGGTTGCCCAAATAAGCCTGATTTTAGCTTAGAAACAATTTTGGCCTCTATTTTAAAATTAATTAATGACCTTTTAGCTTTTCCAATTTTAAAATAATTAAACATTTAATTTAAAATCTCCGGGACAAAATTGGGTGTCAACAGCTGCCCCTCTTTACCCGGAAAAGGATGAAAGAGTTTTCAGGGTAAAGATAGTTGACGTGAAAACCAATTTTGTCACGGTAAAGCCAAGATTTCGATTCCAAGGACCGAAATGCGAGGCTTATGGATATGGCTGAACTCCGGTTTTCGAGTTGCCTACATATCTCGGGCTGAAAGAGAATCAGGCCATATGTAGTTCAATGACACTTAGACACGAAGACTCGCACGAGTGATAGGAAAGGATGCACGAAATAGGAAAGAATTCAAAATGACGCCTAATCTGGAATGAAAGATTAGGTAAGACTTACTTGTTCGAGTGCGATTCTTCATATCCTTGTTGACGAGTCTAGCTCATATCAACAATTGCCCCAGTTCACTGCTAAGAAAAAGTTCCACGTTATGCTCCAAATGCTGCTGCGGTACTACCAAAATCCTGTAATAAACTTGACAAACGGTAAGCGAGCAACTGCTAATAAACTGTAATAATTGGAATAAGAAATAAAAAGTGATAACATAAAATTATAAATGCGGGTTGTGATATCATCAATAAGTTCTTCCTTCGGCCAACTGAAGAGATGCTCCGCCTGGAGAACCTCTAAGCTGATCATTATTCAATATTGCATGACAACCGACATCGCGAAACACTCCGAAAGCGGTGCTTCAGCCGACTTGTCTTAGACTATCATCTACTTGAAAGAGATCTGCACGTCCTATTTGTGGGTGGAAGGACCCAGATATCCTATTTGTGGGTGGAAGGACCCAGGTATCCTATTTGTGGGTGGAAGGACCTAAATATCCTATTTGTGGGTGGAAGGACCCAGATATCCTATTTGTGGGTGGAAGGACCCGAAGTATCCTATTTGTGGGTGGAAGGACCCAGATATCCTATTTGTGGGTGGAAGGACCCAGATGTCCTATTTGTGGGTTGAAGGACCCGAATATCCTATTTGTGGGTGGAAGGACCCGAATATCCTATTTGTGGTTGGAAGGACCCAGATATCCTATTCGTGGGTGGAAGGACCCAAAGTATCCTATTTGTGGGTGGAAGGACCCAGATATCCTATTTGTGGGTGGAAGGACCCGAGATATCCTATTTGTGGGTGGAAGGACCCAGATATCCTATTTGTGGGTGGAAGGACCCAGATGTCCTATTTGTGGGTTGAAGGACCCGAATATCCTATTTGTGGGTGGAAGGACCCGAATATCCTATTTGTGGGTGGAAGGACCCAGATATCCTATTCGTGGGTGGAAGGACCCAAAGTATCCTATTTGTGGGTGGAAGGACCCAGATATCCTATTTGTGGGTGGAAGGACCCGAGATATCCTATTTGTGGGTGGAAGGACCCAGATATCCTATTTGTGGGTGGAAGGACCCGGATATCCTATTTGTGGGTGGAAGGACCCAGATGTCTTATTTGTGGGTTGAAGGACCCGAATATCCTATTTGTGGGTGGAAGGACCCGAATATCCTATTTGTGGGTGGAAGGACCCAGATATCCTATTTGTGGGTGGAAGGACCCAGATATCCTATTTGTGGGTGGAAGGACCCAAAGTATCCTATTTGTGGGTGGAAGGACCCAGATATCCTATTTGTGGGTGGAAGGACCCAAAGTATCCTATTTGTGGGTGGATAAACCCTGTATCTTGCAAAATTTGAAATCGCCTGGCCTGTGCTAGTGATGCGATAATCGATCAAAAGCTAAAATAGAGTTGTTCTGCATATGCGATAAGGCAAACATTCTTCGAGGAACTAATAGTTGCGAGTTCTTCTCGTTTCGTTGCTTGAGATTTCTGCATTCAAAGAAAAATTGTAAGTACTATAAAATTTTTGGGAAGTCGCGACACTTTGCATTGCTCCTTCCATCTTGATGCTGAACTTTGCGGTAAATGCAAAATTTGCCCCTGTATAATTAAAGAACAAATTTTAGTTTTTGATCAAATAACGGTTGGCTTGTTTGAACACTTAATTTGGCTTCGAATCTGCATTTTGCTTGCATGGCGATCAAATGTGTTGTTGTTGCGAAAAATCTGACATTCTTGAAACTCTTCTCTTTGCACAAGATAAACCATCTATAACTGCTTTGGCTTGGGTTATTTGGGAAAAATGAAATTTCATTGATTTTGGGACTAAGCCCAATAAGGGTAGCAAAACATAACGTAATTCATTACAACTAGAATGAATAAAATTGCGACAGAGTAGTTAAAACATAAGATAGCTGGGCAATGAAATGCAATTTCAAGCTGCAAAAATGCGGTCTTTTCAATCTTCTTAGCTTGCAAACCGCTTCTTCTTTGAATATCTTGAGGTTGACGCCTCGCCTTTAACAAAAATTGTGCCTGCGGGAGGAATGCTGCAATAACCACTTAATGGATCTTCTTGCACAATTATTTTGCCGCTATCAATCATGCTTTGAATCTTGTATCTCAAGCCACTGCATTCTTCAGTATCATGACCTTGGATATTTGAATGATAAGCACAATGCTTTGACGGATCAAAGTGTGGAGGCAGATGCTTAGGAATTGTTCCTTTCCTTGGTTGCACAAGTCCTTCAGCTTGCAATTTTTCAAATATGCTCGTCACAGACTCTTCTAGAGGAGTGAATGTATTTGACTTCCTCTTCTTTGACACCGGATCATCGGAATATGATTGTTGAAATTGACTTTGAGAGCCTTGCAAATTTGAGGGTTTCTCTGATTGAGTGGTGTACCCAAATAAACCAGAAGGGATTTTTCCTGTTGCTATGCCTTATTCTATCATTTTTCCCAGTTGGATCAATTCAGAGAAGCTGCTTGCATTACTGACGACCATTTTGGCATAGTATATGCCTTCTTGCATGTCAATGAAAGCTGCTATCAGCCTTTTCTCAGGCAAGGGAGGATGCATCTTAGAAGCCTCTAACCTCCACCTCATAGCATATTCTGCAAAAGATTCATGAGACTTTCTTTTAATGTTGCGCATATCAAACACATCGGGATCTTCTACTATGTTGAACTTGTATTGTTCCACAAAGTCATGAGCCATATCCTCCCATGTGTGCCATTTGGAAAAATCTTGTTTGGCATACCATGCAAGTGCCATTCCTGATAAACTTTGAATGAAAAATCTCATCCGCAAAGCTTCATTCTTGCCAATTCCAATCAATCTGCTGCAATAATCTTTCAAATGAGCATGGGGATTCCCCTTTCCATCGAAAGTGTTGAATTTTGGTATCGGATACCCATGTGGAAGCTCAATGTCCGGGTGAATGCATAAGTCTTCATAACATAAACTTTGAATGTTCCTAGAGCTCAACTCATCTTTAATGACCTTGTGCAAATTGCGGATTTTTCTCTGCATGCTATGTAAATCAGTTGTCTCAACTTCTTTTCTAGGCAATTCTCGTGGGCGCACTATCACTTGATTTGATTGACTCCCGACAGCAGGCATAGTGCTAAAAGGTGGTTGGCATAAAGTTGCAGCTGGCCAAGCATTTGGATTGGTAAGATATTCTTGCGGGATTTGTGGATATATAGTATGTATAGGCATTTGGTAATTAGGCATTGTTAAGTAAGGTGGATTGGAGGTAAAGCTTGTATTTGGCAAAGGTTTGCTAGTATTGACAAAGTTGACAATCTTATTCCTTTGGACCACATGTTCCTCAACATCACCATTCTGCGCTTGCAAGATACCCATACCAGAACTGGTTGGCCGAAGCTGCTTTGCCATGTTGTTTTGTCCTTGATGCAGATTTTCAGCCATTTCAGTGTTCAATGCTAGCCAACCTTTAACAAATGAAATCTACACATTGAACAAAAGCAAGTTAATACGTAAAAATAGCAATGCATGCCAAGATTTTTAAGTATAAAATAGGCCATTAGGCCGAATGGATGGGATCAAATTCCCGACTCGACAAAGGAGTAAAATGTTTGAGAGTTCGAAACTCAATGATCAACAAAATTTGATTTTTCAAGACGCGAGTTGAGAAAAACAACTTTGAAAGTTTTTACTAAATCAGTATGCGTGCTAGACCATTTTAGCTCAAATTGCTAAAATTGTCGGCTTATTTTGAACATCAATGCTTTGCTCGACTATCAATTCTTGCTTGCAAAATAACAAGCTGCACCAATCCTTGAAAACTGGTTCTAATAACGACCAAACCAACTTAATGTCTTCAACTTGCTTTTTGCAAAATTCTGCCCCAGTTATGAATTCTGATTCTTCAAATTGTTTTGCAAAAGCTGCCCCAGTTACGACTTTCAATACTTTAAATTGCTTAACAAAAGCTGCCCCAGTTTCTATCTTTGGGAAAATTAAAATTTAAATACTAAAGGGTCGAGCCCGATGGAAGAGCCTACGTATCCCACCTTGGGAATCAGACCGTGCGTAGTTCTGCTTACATAGAAGAGAATTTTCAAATGCTGGTGTAACCGAAACTCGATATGAGTTGCCTACGCTTCCTGCCTTGGGAAACCGGTTACCGTAGTTTGCTTACATAGAAATAGAGTCAAAACATTCATAATTTGATATTCTTTCTTTTCTTTTCTTTCAACAAAACTAACAAAAGGAAATTACAATAATTACTTCTTAATAATGCAAATAAACTACTCTACTGCTTTTCTGGAATTTGGTAAGCGCCTAAATGCCATTCCTCGAGGGATTTCCCTTTGCATATGGTAAGATTGCGACAAAAGGTTCGCCAATGCCGTTTGTAGGCAGAATTTTGACATGGCCAGATTTGATCAAGCTTTCGACTTTCTTCTTAAATAAAGTGCATTCTTCAATAGTGTGCCCCTGCATCCCTGAATGGTAGACACAGAATTTCCTCAAATTTTCGGGCTTATGTGACAGATACGGCTTTGATTTTGCAAGATATACTAAACCGACCCTCAGAAGCCTCTCAAACAGGTTTGCATAAGATCCTGGTATTGGTGTGAAGGCAACAGCAGGTGCTTTGTGGCGGTTTGACTGAAAACCTGGATTGACGATCATTTGCTCGATGTCATAAGGTTTTTCTGCTATAGGTGGCAAAGAGTTTGATATAACAGCTTTTCCTTTGTCTTTAGATTGCGCCTCGGCTAAGTCACACGCTCTCTTGTCAATTATTGCAACCGGCTCATCTTGAAGCTCTGCAGATTTTCTTTTCAACGAACTGCCCTTTGCCAGAATCGGGTTCGAGAATTCATAATGCTTGACAAAATCCCGGGCTAGTTTATCCCAACTGTCAAATTTCCAAGGACCTCGTATTGCAAACCATGTCAAAGCTGGTTCCTTAAGTGTCCTAGCAAACATCATCAACTTGGTTTCATTGCTTGGTCCATACCTTGCGACCCAGTCAAGGTATGCTTTCAAGTGATCACGAGGATTTCCTGTCCCGTCATACATTGGTGGATCAGCTGAGTCAAAAACATCCACATGTTCATTTTCTGCCTCCCCTAAGCTTACTTGAGATGGTAGAGCATTCTCATCTATCATTGTGCCATTGCTATCTTTAGCATTGGGAAGCCCTTTCCCGTCGCTTTTCTCATTGCTCGTCTTTGAGAAGCCACCAAGTTCCTTTTCCAACAGGAATGCATGCAAATTAGGGAACTGTTGAGCATCACACTCAAATGCTGGAGCTACTTGCATTGTAGGAGGTGCAACAGTATAAATAGGAGCAACAGGAGCACTTGGTCCTGGGCTTGGCACGTTACGCACTGGATTGCGAGCATCCATGAGCGCGATAACCAATTCAGTAAGGCTAGTGAGCCTCTTTTCCAAACTTGTCACGGTTGCTTCAAGCTTGTTAATCTTGTCTTTGTGTGATTCCTCATTTTCAGTCAAGTCAATCACAACATTTTGACGAGCCATAGGTCCTGATCTTGATGTTCAAAATAATTGACCCTTTAGCAACGCATACCGAATTTAATAAAAATTTATTAAAGATGAAACTAACGGGTCAATTTATTCCAAAAGGAAAAATCGGGCAAGTACAGAAAAAGACCCAAAAGTTTGAGCAGGACACTCATTTTGTTAAAGAGAACTAGACACAAAATGCTTATTAAATTATGAAAAATATTATATTTATTTAAAGGGTAGAATACTTAAAATTTGAAGCTAAAGAAAAATATTTTGTAAAATTAAGGCAGACCAAATAAAAATTCAAAAGGTATTTTAGAATAAAAATATGCATGCATTCAGAAAATAAAGTAACTAAATGAATAAAAGAATAAAGCGGTTAATTTCTGCAAACAAATACAGTGTTAATCGAATCACAATATCAAGCAAAATTACCCAACAAACAACTCAAATGAATTACAGGTGGTTAGCACATAGCAAATAAGCATTTAGCAAGTTATTGCATAGTAGACAAATAATTGATATGTAGCAAACACAAGTAATCAAGCGTAAATGAAGATGCGGGCGTGTCCTATCCTGTAAGGTGCCTCTTTGTGCCAGAGGTGGGCCTAAGACGCCAAATAGGTGATAACGAAAAGTAGTCCAAGCCGGTTTTGCAATAATCGAATTTAGAGTAAGTGACAATAACAGTAATAATAATTTCTCTTTCATTATAACTTGATTTTGAGTACATCATTATTACATCAAAAGAATAGAAAGTATCGGACATAATTTAAATACATCGTTTTGAGTACAATAAAATATAAATAACTGCTATAACTACGCTGCATCAGGCTTGAGGAGGCAATGAGACTGAAATGCGGGCCTGGTTAGGATCAATTTCTTCTTGCTTGCGCACATTTATCTGGCCTCAAATGTCGTTTACATCCAAAAACTTGCTTGAATCAAACATTGATCAAATGAACCGAACGTCTTATCATCATTTCGGCATCTCTTGCCCCTAACTTGTTATCTTCTTGCAAGTATCTTCTCAATTTCAACTTGATGACTATTTGAATACCTCTTGAATTCAAGTATCTTCTAATCTACAAAATTAATAAAAGTGTTCTAAATTTAATTAATTGCAAAACTTGGCTTGGACTGGAAATTCCGTTATCACATAAACACATAATATGCACCGTTGTTGGGTTTAAACCCGTCAACGAAAAAGGGCGGTTTTCCTAACTATGGAGGCGGTACCAAGGACGGGGTCCAATCTAAGGTTTATGCATGCATGTTCCTAAAGGAAACTCTAGAGTGGGTTTACTAAACACAAGGCTGTTTTGAGTGGCAAGCGGTCACGCGGTAGTAAAACTATCCGCTCACCCCGCAGGTACGCGCACTCTTTCTTAAAGGGTTTTTTTGTGAGTTGCGGGTGTATATGCATACACCTCGCGGGTATAAGTAATCATGAAGAAGCTCCCAGGAGTGGGGGAAATATGAACGGAATGTCAGTTTTATATGTGCACAAATAAAGTGTAGTGACATGCTTTCAGTGACAAACATTTGCAAATAATCAAATTAACTAATCATGCTATTTTTTGCAAATAATAAACAAATAAAGAGTTATCTTGTGAAAACCTTGCGGTTAGAACCTTAAGGTATCCCCAGCAGAGTCGCCACGCTGTTGAACCCCAAAAATTACCCTTTCTTTAGGAAAAGATAGGTTTCGGGTGTATTTCAACAATATGGGATTCCAAAGGGTTTTCTTTGGAGTCGCCACCTAATTTAGGAGAATTAGGAACCAATTAATTAAATAATGCGTGCAATTCCTCCGTTTTAAGGAAAATGGTCTTTTCAGAGATTCTAAGTAAGAGGTTCAATTATTTTCGAAAGAAGGTTTCGATTTGAAAGCACTTTCGAAAATCCGTAAAATTACGGTTAATCCTTCGGTTTTCACAAAATAACTTAAATAAATGATTTACAAAAAATATTTAACAAACTTAGACTTGAAAAGGAAAGAAAGAAAGAAAAATAAATAAATAAATAAATAGATAATTTTACTAAAATAAGAAAACCAATTAATTGGAAAGGAGTTGCACTTTCATAAAAAAAAAAGAGTTACTTTTTATTAATTTCGAATTTTAATTGCACGCGTTATATAACTAAAAGATGCACAATTCGTAAATAAGATGGAGATCTAAAGAAATAAAATATTCACAAAATAACTCAAAAAAATAACTAAACATTCATTCATAATCAATCAAATAAATTATTCTACAATAATTATCTACGGGGAATTCCTATAGACATGCAATTTCTAAGGGATAGAAAGGAGAGAGAAGGTTTAGAAGAAGAACCCGGAGATTGATAAAACTCATGGGAGCCTTGAATTTATTTAATTTATACAATTATATGCCCATGAGCCTAAGTTAGGATAGGCGGCTCAACAAAGCATTTTAAATTCTTATAGTCTTCGCTTCTTGAGTCTTGAGCCCGGACTCGACCCCAATGACTTCAATGCAATGCCATCGCAAATACAAACCATCCCAACTTGTGAGTTAATCAAACTCGTTCCCAAGAGTTCATGCCAAAAGAATAAGAGGACAAAGAATTAGTATTCTTATGAGGAACTCAAATAAATAATAGATCAGAGCAGCAAGTTCTCAGGCAGAGCTAGCAGAACCATCTTTTATACAACTGCAACATCTACACCCCAAGAGACTTCAACAACTTATCTCGGTTCAAACATAGTGAACCCACACAGATAAGAAGCAAACAGTGAAAGGTCCCTACCTTGATAGCTTCATATTTCTCAACAGAAAACAAATTATTATCACTAGAACAATGAGACTAACAAATTCTGCTGGCTTAGCTAATAGGAAGCAGTTAATAGGGTATCCTTTGTTCCTGCTGATACGCCGCTTAAGCTAGCAGACTATTACAACATCAAAGGAGTATTTGAAGTTGGAAGCATCCCTAACCAAGCCTACAAGTCACACATACACCTTGACAGAGCAGTTATGGGAGCAGACTACAGGGCATTTGTGGGGATTGTTTTTGAGAACAAAGAGAAAATTATGCAGAGTTGGCATCACGATAGTTACTCTTTCTGTGTCGTCGGGTGCTTACACCTTAACATCTCATTCCAGTCATAAATCAAATTCATTCGATGACTTAACTAAATAATGAAGTACTGTATGTCTTATGAGATCTCAATGAAGAGCCAAACTTCAAATTAAGTGTCTTGAATCAACTACGCATGCGAATCCATCACTTACTCCAGACATACAAACAAAAGACCAAACACAATGCTTCCGCTACTTAGCTAAAATGATAGGAACTCGACAAAGAAAAGACACTTCAAAATTATAGTTTAAAATCTAATTACCTCCAAGTTACATTCATTAAAAACTATTCCACAACAGGGATCAATGATTCCTAAGTTAATAACAAAACTTTGCAATTATAACCAGACCATAAGAGGCTAATCATGATCGTGACAAAATAAGTTAAAGATTTACTTTTTAGAAACAAACTTAAAAATTCCTCCACTAATTCAAACGAAATAATGGCTGCATCAAAACTAGTCTTAACACATGAAGTAGAGCAGAAAGGTGGTACTATGAAAAGATAAAAGTAATTAAATTAAAAATGAACCGATGACATGTGAAACTGCATATACATTATCTAGTCTTATTAAAGCACTCGATCCTACAAACTGAAGAGAACTCATATCACAAGCTAACATTCCAGGAATCAAGCATACAGCATGCAGAGTTGAATATATAAGGACATCCGATCTAGCAAAATGGCTAAGTATTGAAACTAATGAAATTTAACAGAAGAATGCTAATAGACGCGATACACACTTCCCTTCCTATGAAATATGCAAACATAAATTATTTTCAAGAGACTCATTCCACGCAATAAACCAATCTAATTAAAATCTAAATGCTATTCAACTTATAACTAGTCTAAAGAAATTAATCATCTTATCACATGCTTTGTAAGAATTTAATAAACACAAGCATTTCAAGGCAAACACGGACAACTAAACTTAAAACTAGAATAGTATGCCTTTAAGAAAATGCAGACACAGCCCTCAAACTGAGACCCTTTCACTCTTCTGAACAACAGAAACCAGGACAAGCCTTCACCTACTAAACTCCTCCTTAAGCAACCTGCAACTACCAAAAAAAACAACCCCTCACCACCTCTCAAGGATCAAACACACTTCCATGGACAAACATACTCACTGCATCTCCTATAAACTAACTCCTATACCTGCAGCCCCCAAGACAACCACACATACCCTGCAACCAATAACCAAAAAGACTCTTTAAGACCTCTGCATTCTCCCTGAACAAACCAAGAGACCAGAACCTAGAACTACTTCACCTACACAAGCCCAAACTCTACTCGCTTAACAGACCACCCCTGCATGCTTTCAGACCCTGGACAAACTGGAACACCACCACTTCATTCAGTCTACAAACTGCCCAAACAAACTTCCTACAACACCAGAAATCCTACCGCTACTGCAATCTATAAGCTCAAACCCTGAACTTCTTTACAAACTGCATACACACCTACACACTCCTCTCATCTCACAGGAACCAAACAACTTCATTACAAGCAGGTGCTAAACAGAGAACATACACTCACTGGCCAAGACAAATTAAGACTAGGAAAATAAAATTGATTTATTCTTTATGGTGCAAAGATTAAAAAAAAAAGGATTTAACTTAACTTTAGCTGATTTTGTTACTAAACAAACCAATCAAATGGGTGATTAAATGGACCAATGGAAATCCCAAACTATGAACAGGGAAACACATTGTAGATATTATAACTTACTAATCGCATTCAGAACCAGAAAATCATAACATTAAGTTCATCACAAGCAAAGCATAAAAAAATGAAAACTATACCTTTTTTGGAGCAGGAACCGGGGCTAAGGACTGAAGAGTGCGACTCGAATGAAAGCGACCACGCGAACAAGGTCGACGACTCAGATATGGAAGAAGCGATACGCAAAGTGAAGCGATGACAAACACGAAACCGATGTTTGAATCCCAAACAGAAACCAAAATGCTAACTGTCTTTTTCTTTTAAAAGATTAAAACGGAAAAATATGTGCCTATATGTTCTGCTTCTTTTCCTCTCCCTCTCTACCCTAGAACTGCCTCTCCAAAAAAAAAAACCTTTCACGGCTGCCCCTGTTTTTTACTAAGCCCCCCTATACCAAAAATGACCCCCAACGGATCTAAAGAGATAAGGTTCAATTTGAATTTTGTTCTAGGCTCTTCCTAAAAGGACTATGCTGGACAATTTTGGTTCGTTCAAAAGGGATAAAGCGTACTATTTTCGACGTTGGAGGGCTACGATTCACTGATAGTACTATTGCATAGCTGGAATCAAAGAGAGAGAGAGAGAGAGAGAGAGAGCGGGTCCGGGTTGAAGGGAAAAGGGATCGGGTTCTCTGATTTTGGAAAATGCGCATGTGAAGTGTGTGTGTTACAGGTTATATGTAGTATTACGAAGGTAAGCTGAAATCAGAGATTATTGCGAAATTAGCCCCCTCTTGGGAATAAGAGGGGAATTAAGGGGGTTGCCCAAATAAGCCTGATTTTAGCTTAGAAACAATTTTGGCCTCTATTTTGAAATTAATTAATGACCTTTTAGCTTTTCCAATTTTAAAATAATTAAATATTTAATTTAAAATCTCCGGGACAAAATTGGGTGTCAACAAAACCTACTTGCATATGTATGAGTTAAATTGCCTAGATATACTGCCTTCTTGAATCAAATGTTAAAACGACCTTCCAAGTTAGTATCTATGATAATATTCACCATTTTTATCCCAAAATATAGACTCGGACGGGAACCATCTTTCGTGGGACTTGGGGGAGTGCCTAACACCTTCTCTCCCGAGTCATTTGGACGACTTACCCTTTCGAATCTCTGAAATAGACTAGTGTGACTACTAAACTTGACCTTAGATGCTTAGGTGGCCTAATACACCTTAGAAAACTATATTAGGTGGCGACTCCAACCTCTAAACTCAAATGAGTTACCCAGTCAAATCCGAAACCCGACTCGCCTCGAGTTGAGTCCAAAATCGGGTATGACAGATAGCTCATGTGCAAACTGCTATAAAGGCATGGGAAACCCTTCAAACCACATATGCTAACAAGTCTGAATCTCGTATTTATGGCCTCCGTGAGATTCTTGCAAACCTTCAAAAAGAAAACTTGACCTGTAGCTGATTACCTGAAGGAAATAAAGTGGATAGCCGATGATCTTGCTTCGAGTGGATCACCTTTAACAAATGCAGAACTAGTCGTCAAAACACTTAGTGGCCTTTGACCTGAATTCAATCAAATTTCAGCAGCCATTCGTGCTCTTGATAACCCTTAATCGTTTGAAGAATTGCATGACAAGCTCCTTGCACATGAAGTGTTCATTCAACACTCTAAATCTAAGTAAAATTCTTCTGTTATCACATCCGAGTTTAATCAACGCACCTCCAACAATTAGAATTATCACAGGTGCAACAATGATAACAATTTCCAGCGGCGAAGACGTGATGGATCATTCAACTCCAATCAGCTCTCTTCGAACAAAAATTACCACCACCACCAGAATCCTTCCTCCAAAGTAATGAGCTCATGACAACCAACTCAAGAGCAAATTCAACATCAGTTGTGTGACAAGTTTGGACATATAACTCAAATATGTCTCTAAGAATCACACAAAAAGTATGAAGCTCAAGCCAACATGGCTTCTCATTCCTACATTAGAAACTCCTGGATTATGGACTCTAGATCATCCAGCTGCATGAATGATGATTCATCGAATAACGGTAAAACCATTCCAATATCACATATTTGGAAAATTACTCTTCATTCCTTTAATCTGCAACAAGTCCTATGTTAAAAAAAAATAAGACGCATTTTAACTTTTTCCTTAAATTTTGTCTTCAAAATCAAACAACTGTGGAATTTTTTCCTTACCCTTATCTTGTGATGGATTTGAGAACAGAGGCAATTCTAATTCGAGAATGGAGTAAAGACGACTTATATGAGTGGCCTACGACCAAGCTGCAAGCGAGAACCTCCAATATTTCGCCTCAATCACACTTTGTGACTCCATCATCTCGAACTCTTCAATTATGGCATGCAAGGCTTAATCATCCACAATCATTCACTACCAAAAGCTTTGTTTCTTCATTTTCTCTTCCTGTTTCTTTGTGTAATTCTATTACTAGTAGTGGACCATTTGAAATAATATATTCTGATGCTTGAGATCCCGCCTGAGTTCCTTCTTTTGATAATTTTTATTTTTATGTCGTACTTGTTGACTACTATACTGAATACACATGGATATATCCAATAAAAAATAAGTCTGATGTTACTTCAATTTTTATGAATTTTAAGAACCTAGCTACAAATTATTTTCTACTAATATTGCCACATTTTATCCGGATCGTGGTGGAGAGTTTAATGGTCTTAAGTCAATTTTTCAAGCTTCTGGCATTCAATACCTACTAAGTGCCCTTTATACTCATCAACTAGTTGGCTCGGCAGAACGCAAACACCATAACATTATTGAAACCACGCTCACTATTCTCCAGCATGCCTCTGTTCTCATAAAGTTTTGGTCCCTTGTTGTCCAAACATCAATTTACCTTGTCAACCGCCTTCTCATACCCATTCTCAAGGGAAGTTTCACCATTTTAAGCACTATTTCAACGTAGTCCAAACCCACACAAACTTCGCATTTTTATTACAATAGGTAAGTTCACAATCCTTGTTACCTCCCTTCCCTCTTTGTCCTATTGTTCTAAACTTACCAACCAAACCAACTCCACAATTTACCCATGTACCCCATAATCAAATTGTCAATAGATCCTATAACAATATATTTAAACCAAAAAAGATTTTTGATTGCTTGGCCACAACCTCTCACAACACTTACTCACTTCACCCCAAATACTACTAAACGAAGACCAAAAATATCATGAGTAGTATGCAGCCATGAACTAAGAGTATACTGCCTTTATACGTAACAACACTTGGTCACTTGTTCCATCTCATCCTTCTCAAAATGTTGTTTGTTGCAAGTGGGTGTTTCGAGTCAAACACAAAGCTGATGGCATAATTATGCATTACAAAGCTCATCTTGTCGCGAATGGTTCTGTCAACATCATGGAATTGACTTTCACTCTACCTTTAGTTCGGTGGTGAGACACACAACCATTTGCCCAATTATACCTCTTATTATAACTTAAAAATTGATAACATCCATGGAAGACAAATGCCATTAAAGAACTTCGATGAAGTTTTGGAAGCTCATGCCAGGCTTATGATGAGATCTCAAACAAATCAACTTTAAAATAAGCTAATTGGACTTAATCTCAAATAAGAAGTGTCTAGTTTTGGAGGAAGATCTCAAGTCAAAGAGGATCTTTTGCCCAAGTATTATAAATATATAATGGACCAAATTGAGGTACAAGATGATGAAGATTGAAGTCAAAATTATTGTACTTAGAGAGAATAAATTAGGATCCAAATCTATCCACGTTGGAACCAGTTGAGGAGTTAAAGTGTGCCAAACTTGTAGCCCAAGAAACTGATAAGGATCAAAATCGCGGAAATGAAAAGATAGGAGTGAGACTAGTCTCGAACACCCTACGAGGTATCCACGAGGAACTAAGTCTCGTGAAACCCTCGATTCGGGTCAAGAGTTGCCTACACTATGAAACTACCCTCGAGACACACCTGGGTCTCGCAAATAAAATGATTGGGATGGATTGAGGGTCAACTAGATTCACTAGAAGATTCAAGTCCAAAAACAAAGGTTTCATTCAACAATAAGGAGCATTGCTCTCATGTTCTTCAATATTCAAAATAGACTAAGTAACAAAATATGCTATACTTGGGTATTTATAATGTTTTCGCAAGCTTTGATAAAGGTCTAAAATGCCCCACACGTTAGGCTTAAGTAAATTGACCCTGTGTGGGTCAAAACAGTCAATTTCTACTAAAAATATCGCCCCTTCAGCATTTGGGCGGAGCGCTCATTTCCAAGGCGGAGCGCCTAGATTTGTGCACTTTTTGGGTTGAGCGCCCAACTCCCTAGCTCCCAGGGTAGAGCGCGTAGCCTCAGGTGCAGCGCCTGGGTCTTCTGGGCGGGGCGCCCTGCTTGTGATTATCCGGAACATCTTCCAATTGCTTCCATCTTCGAGTCATTTCCTCACCAAGTGTAAATGCACCTCTTGGACCTCCTTCACTTGACTCCGTGTGAATGGTCACGTGGTGGTTTGCCCCTTATCATCCTCCCCTTCTTGAGAGTATTTCGTCCTCGAAATCAAGGCATCTTCATCCACGGCATCTCCATCACCTATATCAAAAGAAGTCAAGTCAGAAACATTAAAAGTGTTAAAGACATTATTGTCACTTGGCAAGTCGACCACATAAGCATTGTTGTTGATCTTTGAAAGCACTTGGAATGGTCCATCTCCTCGGGGTACCAACTTCTCTTTTCTATGGTTTGGAAACCTTTCTTTGTGGAAGTGCACCCACACCCAATCTCCTTTCTTGAGCTCTAGCTTCTTCCTTCCCTTGTTCTTCTTGGTAGCCACCTTGGTATAGGCTTCCTCCAAGTTCTTCCTTGCTTTGGCATGGATCTCACGCATAGCCTTTGCCCGGGTTTTACCTTTAAAACTAACAATAGCATTCCTTGGCAAAGGGGTTAGATCAAGGGGAATCAAGGGGTTAAAGCCATAAACACACTCAAATGGAGTCATACCAATCATGCTATGCAAAGTACGGTAATATGCAAACTCTATAAGAGACAACTTTTCAATCAAAGTCCCGGCCTTACCTCGGGTCATGGCTCTAAGAAGAGCACCCAAAGTTCGGTTCACTACTTCGGTTTGCCCATCCGCTTGAGGGTGGTGGGACGTAGAGAACAATAGCTTGGTGCCAAGGGCACCCCACAAGCTTCTCCAAAAATGGCTAAGGAATTTAGTGTCCCTATCACTCACAATGGTTTGAGGCACACCATGCAATTTTAACACATGATCAATAAATAAAGAAGCAACATGTTGTGCATCATCACACTTTTTATATGGAATAAAGTGAGCCATCTTGGAGAACCTATCCACGACAATATAAATGCTATCATGTCCTCCCTAGACCGTGGTAATCCCATAACAAAATTCATAGAAATATCCATCCACGGTCTAGTAGGTACGGGGAGAGGAGTATACATACCATGGGGTTTTGATTTGGACTTAGCATACGTGCAATCAATGCAAGAATTGCAAAGTCTCTCAACTTGCACCCCCATCTTAGGCCAATGGAATTGCTCCATGATAATGGCCAAGGTCTTGTTTTTCCCGAAGTGTCCCATTAGTCCCCCACTATGTGCTTCTTGAACAATCAATTCTCTCTATAAGGACTCGGGTACACAAACTCTACCATTTTTAAAGATATAGCTATCTACCCATTGGTATTTCTTAACTCTTTCTCCTTTCTCAAGATCTTCATGAATGCTCTTTAGCTTTGGGTCATGAGCATACATCAATTTAATGCTCTCAAAACCCATGAGCTTGGAGGCAAGAGTGGTGGCTAGAGCAAACTTCCTAGAAAGTGCATCCGCCACAACATTGTCTTTCCCTTTTTTGTATTGAATGACATAAGAAAAGACTCAATGAACTCTACCCATTTGGCATGTCTCTTATTCAACTTCTCTTGGCCCCTAAGATGCTTGAGTGACTCATGATCACTCTTAATGACAAATTCTCTAGGCCAAAGATAATGTTGTCAATGAGCAAGAGCTCTCACTAGGGCATACAACTCTTTGTCATGTGTAGAGTAATTCAAGGTTGCACCCTTCAATTTTTCAATAAAGTAGGCTATGGGTTTTCCATCTTGCATTAAAACACCACCAATTCCCACCCCCGAAGCATAACATTCAACCTCAAATGCCTTTCCGAAGTCGGGCAATTGCAATAGAGGGGCAGTACTCAACCTACTTTTCCATTCTTGGAAGGCCTTCTGTTGAGGCTCTCCCCACACAAAAGGTTTGTCTTTCTTCACCAATTTGGTGAATGGAGCGGTTATTGCACTAAAGTCCCTCACAAATCTCCTATAGAAGCTAGCAAGACCATGAAAGCTTCTAACTTGAGACACGGTAGTGGGAGTAGGCCAATCTCGAATGGCCTCTACCTTGGACTCATCCACTTCCACTCCTTGGGCACTCACAACAAACCCAAGAAAGACTTCCTTTTCAACACCAAAGGAACATTTCTTATAATTGGCAAAGAGCTTTTTGGCTCTCAACACTTCAAGCACTTCCCTGAAATGATCAACATGGTCGTCTAATGATTTGCTATATATCAAAACTTCATCAAAGTAGACGACCACAAATTTGTTGATGAATGGCTTCAACACATGATTCATTAGCCTCATAAAGGTACTAGGTATGATGGAGAGGCCAAAGGGCATCACCAAGCATTCATGTAGACCAAATTTGGTCTTGAATGCGGTCTTCCACTCATCACCCGGTTTCATACGGATTTGGTGGTAACCGGACCTAAGGTCTATCTTTGAAAAGATGCTAGAACCACTTAGCTCATCAAGCATATCATCTAAACGAGGTATGGGATGTCGATACGTTATCGTGATCTTGTTGACCGCTCGGTAATCCACACACATCCTCCATGTGCCATATTTCTTTGGGATAAGTATGACGAGCACGGCACACGGACTTAAGCTCTCACGAACTAAGCCCTTGGTAAGCAATTCATCCACTTGCCTTTGAAGCTCCTTTGTATCTTCGGGATTGCTTCTATAGGCCGGCTTATTTGGGATTTGGGATCCCGGGACAAAGTCAATTTGATTTTCAATACCCCTCAAGGGAGGTAAACCATTTGGCATCTCATCCGGGAACATATCCCCAAAAACCTTCAAAACACTTTCAAGAGCACTAGGCAAAAGGTTAGAAGAATAATCAAATTCGGAAGTTAGAATCATACCTTTGTGCACTAGGCAAATGAGTAGTTTTTTGCCATCATTCCTGATAAGAATCAAACGCGGAAAATAAAAAGGATAAGAACGAGACGTATCTCGATCACAAATCTGAAGTAGCAACGGAGAACTTGTTCCGTTACACCCCGAGAGGAGGTCAAGAACACCTACGCTAGGCAACTACCCTCGAGCTAACGTGAGCACGCAAGTAGATTGGTCGGGGGGATTGGAATTCATCTAGATCCGCTAGAGGAAGAACAAGTCCCAATTCAAGGTTTTCATTCAATAAGAGTTCAACTCTTCAACACAAGTGTTTGTTTTTCATCCAAGGTAAGCTATTGAAAATAATAAGACTTCTAGCTATTTATAGGTGTTTTTAGACACCATATGAAAGGTCTAATATGCCCACACTTAGGCTTAGAAACATAGGACCACGTAGGGTCAAAATAGTCTTAACACTAGCTAGGAATTCACCCTTCAGCGTTTTGGGCGGGGCGCCCGGATTTGGGGCGGAGCGCCTAATTTCTTGATCAGTGGGGTGGCCTAGGCGGGGCGCCCAGAGCTTGGCGAAGCGCCCTGGCCTAGGCTTCCTCAGGCGGAGCGCCTGGTTCTTCAAGCGGAGCGCCTGGATGACTGGGCTGCTCCTCTTGCACTTAAGCACTCGGAACGGCTTCCAATCGCTTCCTTCTTCTAGTCCCTTCCTCACCAAGTGTAGGTGTACTCCTTGGATCTCCTTAGCTTGGCTCCGAGTGAAGGGTCTTGTGGGGGTTTGGGTCTTATCATCCTCCCCTTCTTGAGAGGATTTCGTCCTCGAAATCAATGCATTCACGTACATAGCATCATCTCTTCGGGGTGCCCAATGCTCTCCTCCCTTGTAACCCTTGATCGTCACTTTGACATAGGTTTCTTCCAAGGTCTCCTTTGCCTTAACATGGAGCTTAGAACCTACAAGCAACGACAAGCAAACACAAGATTTCCTACTTTGAAAGTAGGTTAGTGCAAGAAGTGTGGAAAACACACTCTTGCGATATAACCAAGCATCAATGTGAAGAACAAATACCAAATCTCCAATGAGATCACCAAGTGCTTGGTTCAATGAGAATATGCATGCAACACAATAAGGAGCAAATAGGTCATGGGGACATAGAAAATTCATGATCAAGCTATCAATATCCCCTTGAATCTTAAGCTCAAGATCAACAAACCAATCCCTACTAAAAGTGTAATCAATATGTGGAGTGGAGTGAGTCAAATAACCCATCATGCAAGTAACATCAAGTACTCCACTCCCCTTCTTTAAAGCATACCTACTCACACCAAGGGATTCCTTTCCACCTCCCATTTCATCACTTAAGCAACCAGTCTCAAAAGACAAACTATCATGAAAGGTATTGATAATGGCCTCTTCTTCATCATAACCCAAACAAGCAATAGTAGGGTCACTCAAAGAGTCATTTACCTCATTCAAATCCTCACACAATGGGTTGCCTAAGGGGTCAAACCCTTCACACCATGGAGGTTCCATCTTACTATCAGCCCTAGTCCTATACAATTTGCTACCACCAATGAGATTATCTTCAAACAATGGAAATGTAAAAACATTCATCTCAACATCATGATCAAGCATAGACAAGTTATCAAGACTAGGTTCACTTGAGGAGTCATCGTAGACAACTTTGTCCAATTCATGCAATTTGGACTCCTCATTGCCACTAACATCCTCACCACAACACATAGACCCACCAAATAGAAGCATATCAACAAGGGTATGATCAACTATCTCATCTACCCCTTCATCAAAGATTGGCGGTGTGTCATAGCAAAGGTCACAATCTTTGTCAACTACCAAGTCTACACTAGTGAGAGATTCATTGAACAATGAGCTCACATCATGATGTGGCTTAGCAAGGCTCTCAACTAATGTTATACAAGCACACACAAGTTGACTTTTAGACTCTCCACTAGTGGCACATTTACTAGATGCAACACAAGCACCAACTAATGTTGAGTCATCACAAGACAAATAGCTAGTGGGCTCATGAAAAGGTGGAGCAACACTTACATTTGTATTTCTCCCTTGATCACTCACAAGGCTTGAAGTGTCATGTGTGACTACTTCTTCATGAAGCTCACATTGACAATTTTCTTCCTCTTGGCTCTTCTTCCAAGCACATGGTTGAGGCTCCAATGGCTTGTCTTCATTTGTACCTACACAAGAACTAACACAAGAAAGAGTAGAAGATGAAGAATTGTTAGAACAATGGGTGCTCTCACTCTCAATTTTCTTTCCTCACCTCTCTTCTCTCTCAATTTTACCTCATGGTCAAGTGTAGTTGGTGGTGACAATCCACTCACATCACTCCTCAATTCCTCTCCTTTTTCCTCTCTTAGATTGTCACCGGTCACTTCCTCACTTCTCTCTATCTTTTCTCTCTCACTTGAATTGGATTGACTCTTATTTACATCATGCTTTGGCAAGACAATAAGATTGTTTGCCTTGGATTCAAGTACAATGGGCGACTTGGCTTTAGCCGCTTCCCTCAACTCCCTCATCCGGTTGTAGTCATCACTCACTTGTTTGGGAGTTAGGGGCTTCAACACAAATTTCCTTCCTTCATGTTGGAGCGTGTAAGTGTTGACACGCCCATCATGAACCGCTTGTCGATCAAATTGCCAAGGCCTTCCAAAGAGAATGTGGCAAGCTTGCATGGGCACAACGTCGAACAAGTGTTCATCAACATAACTACCCATTTTGAACTTGATCATTGCTTGCTTCACTACTTTTAACTCCCCACATTCACTAAGCCATTGCAATCGATATGGCTTGGGGTGCTTCACGGTAGGCAACTTCAATTGGGTTATAAGAGATTGACTCACAACATTAGCACAACTCCCGGAGTCAATGATCATAGAGCATACAACACCCTTAACACGACACCTAGCATGGAAAAGGTTTTCTCTTTGCAAGGTTTCACCATCCTCCACAATCATAGCTCCTAAGCTCCTCCTCACAACTAGAAAAGTATGAGGTTCCTCATCCTCCACCGTGTCATCTTGATCATCCTCCTCTACTCCCTCATCTCCCTCTACTCCTTCATCATCCTCCGGTTCACTCTCTTGTTCATAAGCATTTTCACCAACAAGAACCATGGTCCTCTTCGTAGGACACTCCTTAGCAAAGTGTCCATACCCCTTGCATTTGTGACATTGAATGGAAGAAGAAGTAGGAGTATTCAATTGGGTTTTAGAATTACCTCCCACATTGGGTGTGTACTTCTCAAACGGCTTCTTCACATCTTTGCTAGCACTTGCTCCACTAGGGCCACTTGCATTTGTGAATTTTGCATTGGGAGTAGGATTTTTCCAATCCTTTGACTTGTTCATGGAAGTAGAAGTGTTGCTCTTGTAACGGGTGGACTTCTCTTTCTCAAGCCATTGCTCGGCTTGGATAGCGGCATCAAGAACTTCTTGAAGTGAAAGATAAGCATGCAATCTCAATTGTGAAGCTATACCATAGCTCAAACCATTCATGAAACGGATCACGGCTTGCTCCTCTTCTTCGGTGTCCATATCTAAGGCCATTCGAGTTCTTTCTAACTCATCATAATATTCATGCACCGTCTTGACACCTTGCTTCAACTCATAAAGTTTCTTGAGTTGCTCTTGCCGATATCTAGGAGTGATATACTTGATACTCATGATACCCTTCAAGTCATTCCAACCCACATTCATGGGAACTCCCGCTCTCCTCCTTGATCTCTTGACGGATTCCCACCAAGTAGATGCATAGGATTCAAAGGACGAAATAGCATAGGTACCTTTCTTCTCATCGGTCATCTCATTTGTGTCAAACAATCTTTCCATGTGTAGCACCCATTCAATGTTAGCCACCGGATCACAATTCCCTTTAAAGGTTGGGAGATTAAGCTTCACACTATTGATGTTGGTGTTGTCACGACCTCCACGGAAAGGCTCCGGTTGGCCACCATAGTGATCTTCATTCACACCATACTCCCTTCTAGCATTCCCTCCAACATACCCCATAGGTGGCCCTCGACCTCGGCCCCTACCTCTATCCATATTTCGACCCCAATTCATACCTCGCCTTGGTTGAAAGTGATCATCAAACCCATACATATCATCTCCAAAATCGGCTTCCTCCCCTTCTTGAGCTTCATCGGCTTGCTCAAGAGGTTGCACATTTTGGATGGGTCTTGGTAGTGGAATGTTTCTTGGGGGGTTACCCAAGATACGGGGAATGCCCGTTCGTTGGGTATTACCCAACACTTGATCAAGTCTCTCTCGATCATCCTTTACCCGTTGTTGATTGAGCAATTCAATGACATGGCTAACTTGCTCCGGGGTAAAGTTAGGAGTACTTGAGACTTCAACTTGGACACTCGGGGTCCCTTTCTCAACTTGGACACTCGGGGTCCCCTTCTCCGATTGGACATTGGAAGTCCCTTGCTCAAGAGCACTAGAGTTCACCCTCTCAAGGCTTTCAATCCTCAAGTTCATACTATCCAATTTGGCAAGGATAGTAGCAAGGGAACTCTTAGCAAAATCCTCTCCTTCGGAAGATATTGTACCTACACAAGTAACAAACGTTAGTAAAACAACCTCACACACTCCCTCCCTTGAGATCACTCGGCTCTCTCGTTTAGTGACGGTGGGTATTTCACTCGACTTGTGGTTCCAAAGCTTCACGTAGATGAGTAGCAATTCCTCAACTCAACCAAACTATTCACGAGTCAAGCACACTCCGGGGTGAGTGGAGTTAATAGGACTCAATGAAAGCTAGGCACTTTGAAGTGAGGACTTGAATCAAAAAAAAGTCTAGGAATCTTCTTGGAATTCTACTCTGCAACTAATGCACGAATCAACCTAAAAGCAATGAAAGATTAGTGCTAATTAAGTAGAAAGATTACTTAGATAGGCACTAATAAGAGGTTAGGCAACAAAGAACAAGCAAACCTAGAAGAAACTACCCAAAAACAACCCTTCAGTGATTTAGGCGGAGCGCCCAAAATTTGGTGCAGTGGGGTTGGGTAGGCGGGGCGCCTGGGAATTAGGCGGAGCGCCTGGGGCAAGAAGAAGTCAGGCGGGGCGCCCAAACCTTAGGCGGAGCGCCTGGACGAAGAACACCTGGGTTTTTCCACTCCGTGTTCTTCGTTTTCAATCCAATTTCTAGGTCGATTCTAAGGTGTTTTGGCCAAATCCAAGGTACCCAAAGTTGCTCCTTGATACAACCTACAATCCCCAATCAAATTCACACCCAAACAACCAACAAATAAGGCTCAATCAAGATTCAAAGTTTTCAAGTTTGGGGTTTCAACATGGGTTTTAAGGTTCAAGGGTGGGTTTTGATTCTTCAAAAACTATGTTACCGAACTCCGAATCAATCCCCAATAATCAATTCCAAAACCCCATAAATACACAACCCAAAATCATTCAAATTCATCAAGAACAAGGGTTTGGTAGGGTTCATCAACAATTGGGGTTTTCAATTTTCAATTCAATCCAATCCCAACAAATTTGGTACCCAATCGTCAAGTTTTCAACAAGGATCAATAATCTATAACACCCACTTCAAGAATCACAAACACCAAAAAGTTACACCAATTTTTGAATTTTTGAATTTTTCAAATTTTTTTATAATTTTCTTTTTGCAATAACTCCAACAACAGGAAATCTAAACAAACTAACCTAAGCACGAAGATCAAGGGTCGGGGTTCGTAGGAACGATACCCGAACCTTGCTCTGATACCAAACTGATAAGAATCAAACACGGAAAATAAAAAGGATAAGAACGAGACGTATCTCGATCACAAATCTCAAGTAGCAACGGAGAACTTATTCCGTTACACCCCGAGAGGAGGTCAAGAACACCTACGCTAGGCAACTACCCTCGAGCTAACGTGAGCACGCAAGTAAAATGGTCGGGGGGGATTGGAATTCATCTAGATCCGCTAGAGGAAGAACAAGTCCCAATTCAAGGTTTTCATTCAATAAGAGTTCAACTCTTCAACACAAGTGTTTGTTTTTCATCCAAGGTAAGCTAATGAAAATAATAAGACTTCTAGCTATTTATAGGTGTTTTTTGACACCATATGAAAGGTCTAATATGCCCACAGTTAGGCTTAGAAACATAGGACCACGTAGGGTCAAAATAGTCTTAACACTAGCTAGGAATTCACCCTTCAACGTTTTGGGTGGGGCGCCCGGATTTGGGGCGGAGCGCCCAAGTTCTTGATCAGTGGGGTGGCCTAGGCGGGGCGCCCAGAGCTTGGGTGGAGCGCCCTGGCCTAGGCTTCCTCAGGCGGAGCACCTGGTTCTTCAGGCGGAGCGCCTGGATGACTGGGCTGCTCCGCTTGCACTTTAAGCACTCGGAACGGCTTCCAATCGCTTCCTTCTTCTAGTCCCTTCCTCACCAAGTGTAGGTGTACTCCTTGGATCTCCTTAGCTTGGCTCCGAGTGAAGGGTCTTGTGGGGGTTTGGATCTTATCAATTCCTCTTCAAAGGCTCACCCGGTTGCATCATGACACAAATACTACCGGTAGAATATGGTGGAGTCACCACCAAGCTCACGGCCAAAGGTCTAGTCTCAACAACCAACTTAGCCTTTGCCGCTTCTCTTAACTCCCTCATGCGCCTATAGTCTTTACTTACTTGCTTGGGCGACAAGGGTTTGAGCCCAAACTTCTTCCCTTCATGCTTGACCGTATAGGTGTTGACACGGCCATCATGCACCACATTTCGATCAAATTTACATGGCCTACCAAACAAGAGGTGGCAAGTTTGCATAGGCACCACATCGAACAAATGCTCATCTTGGTAATTTCCAATCTTGAACTTTATCGAGACTTGTTTCACCACCTTCAACTCCCCACACTCACTAAGCCAATGTAATCGGTAGGGGTTAGGGTGTTTCAAAGTGGGCAACATCAATTGGGAGATCAAAGTTTGGCTCACCACATTGGCACAACTTCCCGAGTCTATTATCATTGAGCACACTTGCCCTATGACTCGACATCTAGCATGGAAGAGGTTTTCTCTTTGCACGTTTTCATTCTCCACTACAAGCATGGCACTCAAGCTTCTCCTAACAACAACGAACATGTTAGGGTCATCTCCTTCCTCTTCCTCTCCTTCCTCAACTAACTCTCTCTCCTCCACTCCGTCATCCTCCGGCTCACTATCTTGTTCATACACCATATCACCTACCACAATCATGGTCTTTCGAGTAGGACAATCTCTAGAAAAATGACTATACCCTTTGCACTTATAGCATTGAGTAGAAGCAGGAGTAGGATTGCTCAAGTGAGTTTTAGAATTACCTCCCACATGTGGTGTGGAATTCTCATATGACTTCTTCACATCTCTACTAGCACTTGCACCACATGCACTTGGGAAATTTGCATTTGGAGTCTTCCACTCTTTTGGTTTACTCATGGGAGTAGGAGTGTTGCTCTTGTAGCAGGTAGTCTTCTCGTCCTTGAGCCATTTCTCGGCTTCAAGTTCATTTTCAAAGACATCTTGAAGTGAGTGATAAGTATGCAACCTCAACTGAGAAGCTATACCATAGTTCAAGCCATTCTTGAAACGGATAACGGCTTGTTCTACATCTTCAGTATCCATATCAAAAGCCATCCGGATCTTCTCAAAGTCATCATAGTACTCATGAACCGTCTTGACACCTTGCTTTAGTTCATAAAGCTTCTTAAGTTGCTCTTGACGATACCTTGGAGTCACATACTTGGTATCCATGAGACCTTTCAACTCATCCCAAGTCACATTCACATGCAATCCCATCCTTCTTCTTGATCTATTCATGGACTCCTACCAAGTAGAAGCATAGGTCTCAAGGTTGAAATAGCATAGGTACATTTCTTCTCCTCGGTCATGTCATTTGTGTCGAAAACTCTCTCCATGAGTAGTTTCCATTCCATGTATTTTTTCGGATCACAAATTCCATTAAAGGTTGGAAAATTGAGCTTAACACTATTGAGATTATTGTTGTCACGACCTCCATGGTGAGGCTCCGGTTGGCCTTTATAGTGGTCATCATAAGCACCATAATCCCTCCTAGCATTCCCTCCATCAAATCCCATGGGTAGCCCTCGACCTCTGCCTCTACCCCCATTCACATTCCGACCCCAATTCATTGCTCGCCTAGGCTGATGGTGAGCATTATACCTATAGGCATGATCACCATACTCGGCTTTCTCCCCTTCTTGAGCTTGATTAACTTGCTTAAGAGGTAGAACATATCGAACAGGTCTTGGAAGTGGAGCATTTTCTTGGGGATTGCCCAAGTTGTGGGGAATGCCCACTTGTTGGTGATTGCCCAACACACGCTCTTTTAGAGCCACATCATTCTTTAGCTTATATTTCTTAGCTATCTCCGCAATGTGTCCGGGAGTCATAGGAGTGCTATGACTTGTGACTTCTCCGGATTCAAGTGGGACACTTGGGGTACTTATTTCAACGGTCTCAAGTCTCAAGGTTATGTCCTCCAACTTGGACATGATAGTAGCCAAGGCACTCTTAACGTAGTCATCCACTTCGTTATCCATTGTATCTACAAAATGAACAAACATTAGTGAAATCACCTTTCCCACACCCTCACTTTGTGTAGCACTCGGTTCACTCGTTCAGTGGGGGTGTGGATATTTTACTCAAACTTGAATCTAGAAGCTTCACGTAGTTGAACAACAATCCTCAACTCAATCAAACTATCCACAAGTCAAGTGTCCTCCGGGGTGAGTGGATTTTATGTGACTCAATGTACGATAAGCTTTTTAAAGTGAGGACTTGATTCAAAAGGTTCTATGAATCTTCTTGGAATTCTACTCTCCAAACTAGGCATGAGTTGCCTAAAAGCTCAATGGACTAGTACCAATTAAGTAAAAACGTTACTTAAAGAAGTACTAGTTAGATGTTATGCAAGCAAAGAAACAAGAGAACCTAGGAAAACTACTCAAACCACACCTTCAGCAAAGTAGGCGGAGCGCCTAGGGGACTAGGCGGAGCACTTAAGGTAGGCGGAGCTCCTCACAATTTGATTAGTGGAAAATTCAGGCGGAGCGCCTGGAATTCGGGCTTCAGGTGTTCCAACAACGTTTTTCTTCAATTTCAACCCAATTTTTTGATCGAATTCACCATGTTTTTCCAAAATTCAAGGTACCCAAAGTTTTATAAGGTTATTCTCAACAAACCCCAATGAATTTTATCAACAAACACCCAATAATCAAAGCACATTCTTCATTCAAAGTTTCAAAGTTGGGGTTTCAAAAAGGATTTCAAAAGGGTTTTGGATTCTTCAATCTTGTGTTATACAACTCCAAATTCAAAAATATTGGTACCCAAAGTTGTCTTGGATCTTTTCCAACAAACCACAATCAATTTAACACCCAAACTATCAATCAAATTCAAGAATCAAGTCATGAATCTCAAGAACAAGGGTTTTTAAAGGGTTTAAAAATTTGGGGATTCAAATCTTCAAAATTCGTAATACAACTTCAAATCACGTGTTTTAGGTACCAAAGCAATGGGTTTTCAATAAGGATCAATCTCCAATAACACCCATATCAAGATTCAATCACAACAAGAAGATATGCCAAATTTTTGGATTTTCAACTTTTTCAATTTTTTTGTTTTTTCTTCTTTCCAATAACTTCAAACACAAGAAACTAAAGAGAAAAAAAACTAGGCACGATGAACAAGGATTGAGGGTTTGTAAAGACAAATTCTGAGCCTTGCTCTGATACCAAACTGATAAGGATCAAAATCGCGGAAACGAAAAGATAGGAGTGAGACTAGTCTCGAACTCCATACGAGGTATGCACGGGGAACAAAGTCTCGTGAAACCCTCGATTCGGGTCAAGAGTTTCCTACATTATGCAACTACCCTCGAGACACACCTGGGCCTCGCAAATAGAATTATCGGATTGGATTGAGGGTCAACTAGATCCACTAAAAGATTCAAGTCCAAAAACAAAGGTTTCATTCAACAATAAGGAGCATTGCTCTCATGTTCTTCAATATTTAAAATAGACTAAGTAAAAAAATATGCTAGACTTGGGTATTTATAATGTTTTCCCAAGCTTTGATAAAGATCTAAAATGCCCCCACAGGTTAGGCTTAAGTAAATAGACCACACAGGGTCAAAACAGTCAATTTCTACTCAAAATCTCGCCCCTTCAGCATTTGGGCGGAGCACCCATTTCCTGGATTTCCTAGGCGGAGCGCCCAACTCCCTAGCTCCCAGGGTGGAGCGCCTAGGCCTCAGGTGTAGCGCCTGGGTCTTCTGGGCGGGGCGCCTGGCTTGTGATCATCCGGAACATTTTCCAATTGCTTCCATCTTCGAGTCATTTCCTCACCAAGTATAAATGCACCTCTTGGATCTCCTTGGCTTGCCTCCGTGTAAACGGTCTCGTGGTGGTTTGCCCCTTATCAGAAATACTCATAAGGGGTGACGTTTTTGCCCATAAGTTGAGCTTATTTTCTGCCCCAAAATATTGTAAGCGGTGGTCAAAGGATGGGCGACGCCCCACGTGACGCGGAAAGCTTAAGTATCTGCCAACTTGTAATCTGGCTTTAGTTTGGATTTTCGATTTGTGTGGGTCTATATGGACGATACAAAATTTTTTAAACATGCCCAAAAACACAAATTTTGACATGGAAAAGAGCAAAAGAAAGCTAGAGCTTGGAGACTTGAAGAATGCAAGACCTTTTCTTATATTCTTCCTTTCTTCTTGTAATTTAATAATTCATGAATTATTTTGACATAATTTTTATGAATATGAGTGGTTAAGTTACCCAATCTCAGCTTTGATGGAACCATAGATTAAGGATTCAATTAAAACTACTTTATTTTTGTTTTATTATGAAAATTAGGGTCAATCGATAGAGTTACTTTTCCGTGTACTTTTCAAATTTTGAGCATACGTTCGGAACTTTCTTACGCCATTTGCCATGACTAATATATTAGTTCCGAACATATTTGACCCGTGAACAATACTTGTATTGGGAGCGTGAGGATCTAAAGCTTGCAGTTTACTTTCAAAGGTAATAAAAATATATACCATACCATTATATATCGATATTCTTTATTCTTTACATTTCTTCTTTTTCTACATCTGAAATAACTCATAGATGTTCCCAACATCTGCACAGTATATGATCAATTGATAATGTTCAAGTGATAATTATAAAATATTATCACTTAAAATAATCAATTATACAAGTTAGAGCGATAAATCAAGATGATTATAACTTAATATGACCAACTATAAAAGATATAGGCTAATAATCAAAGTTATACTTAATATATTCAATAATACAAGCAAAAGTGATAACTATGAAAGATAATAATCTAATTATAACTTTAACTGTTCCGAATGACTGAATGGATGCGCTAAACATGAAGGTCGATGTTCCGAACTTTTAAATAAGAAACTCGAGCGGCACATAGACGTTTCGAACGCCTGAACAATATTTAACCAATTACACAATTTAGAGTGATATATCAAATGACCAATTATACAAGTTAGAGTGATTATCACTTAAAATGACCAATTATACATGTTATAGTGATAAATCTACAAGAATATCATTTAAAATGACTAAATATTCAAGTTATAGTGATAAATCAAGATAAATATCAACTAAAATGACCAATTATATAAGTTAGAGTGATAATTACGAAACATTATCACTTAAAATGACCAATTATACAGTTTAAAGTGATACATCTACAAGAATATCAACTAACATGATCTATTATACAAGTTAGAGTGATAATTATAAAAGATTATAACTCAAAATGACCATTTATGCAAGTTAGAGTGATATATAAAGATGATTATCACTTAACATGATCATTTGTACAAGTTAGAGTAATATATAAAGATGATTATCACTTAACACGATCAACTAGAGAAGTTATAGTGATAAATCTACAAGAATATCACTTAAAATGACCAATTATACAAGTTAGAGTGATATCTCAGGATGATTGTATCTTAAAATGACAAGTCATACAAGTTAGAATGATATATCAAGATGATTATCACTTAAAATGACCAATTATACAAATAAGAGTGATATATCAAGATGTATAATCACTTAAAATAACCAATTATATAAGTTAGAGTGATATATCAAGATGAATATCAAATAAAATGACGGAATATACAAGTTTTAATGAAAATCAAGATAAATATCAACTAAAATGACCAATTCTACAAGCTAGAATGATATATCAAGATGGTTATTACTTAAAATGATCAATTATACATGTTATAGAGATAAATCTACAAGAATTAAAATGACCAAATATATACAAGTTATGGTGATAAATCAAGATGAATATCGACTAAAACGACCAAATATACAAGCTATAATGATAAATAAAGATGAATATCAACTAAAATGATCAATTATACAAGTTAGAGGGATAATTATGAAAGCTTATCACTTAAAAGGACCAATTATACAATTTAGAGTGATAGACTATAAATAGATCAACTAAATTGATCAATTATACACATTTAGAATGATAATTGTGAAAGATTATCACATAAAATGACTAATTATACAAATTAAAGTGATATATCAAGATTATTATACTTAACACGACCATTTATACAAGTTAGAGTGATAAATCTACAAAAATAACACTTAACATGATCAACTATACAAGTTATATTGATAAATCAAGTTGATTATCACTCAAAATTACAATACGACAGGTTAGAGTGATAAATCTATAATATTATCAACCATTTGGTGGAGTTAAAGTTATAAATCTAGAAGATAAACACATTACACATTTCGAACGACAAAAATGTTAAACCTGAACTTGAAAAAGATAATCTGAATGTATTCACTTCCCAGGCTAGGATTTAGGGTTTAGGGTCTAGGGTTGGGGTTTGGGGTAAAGATGTTTGGAATGACTTTATAGATGTTTCTAACGACTTAGGAAAGTATGCACGTCTAAAATTGAGCTAGCGTTTGGAACAACTTATGCAAATGACTTAAACGGCGTAAGTATGTTTAAAAAAGGGTAATAAATACGCAAGTTAACAATAGTAAAAATAAATAAATATACATAAATGAATTTGATCAGGTTTACAAATAGGACGAACATCCAATATACATTTTCAAGAATTTACAAGCTGACTTGTATCTTCATTTCCTCTACATCACATGGGGCATGTAGTTCTTTTGTAAATATATGTTTTGCAGATGCCATATTTATTTTTCCTCTGAAGTACTTCCCCAACTGACGGATTTGCTTAGTTCTTCTCCTTCCTGCCTTGGAAGTGCAGGCACTGAAAAAATTACCTCCTTAAGAGAGACCACCCATAATTCTTTTGGAAGAGCTAGATTGAAAGGGACTGCATAGGCAAGGATTATCATATAAGGAGACTAAATTCATACTTAGCCATCAGCTTAACATCAACTTGGGATGACAAAAGAAAATTCTTTAAGTCTTGATAAATCATATATTATTTTTGAAACCTTGTCTTGGCTCTAGTAGAACAAGACAATAGGAACTAAGATATTTATACTAATCTATAAGTATATGATTAGTAAAATCATTGACAACATGAAGTACAGAAACTTCTACTCCCACAATACACTCCGACAAGGTAGACTTTCCTTGAATTCTTGAATTCACTTTGCTATAAAAATAATTGTGTTTCCTATTTGTCAGTACCAGCTACAAACCATTTTCGACAAACAACAAATGAAAATGTGTCAAATAATTTGTATAATAGTTCGACGGGTAAAATATATATATTTGCTAAACATCATGAGAGATAATCAAAACATCTGGCAGGACGTTAATAGTAACATATCTCTCGATGTTTACGACGTCTCTCTAGATATTCGAAGCATCTTGCCTATCAAGGTGTTAAGGATGTTCGGAACATTTGTATTGATGTTCAAGATGTTTGGAACATCCGTCAGGATGTTTCAAACGTATCTCTGTCAGGATGTTTCGAACATCCTAATAGATGTTCAGCGCACTGAGAAAAAATTTCAACACCGGTTTTAGTCTAAGATTAACCAAATCTAGTCCAAATTAACTCCAAATGATCTCAAATTTTATATTCAACCTCTCTCTACTATTCCCAACAACTCTAAACAACACCCCACTTGAAAATAATATAAAAATTTGGTTATTTTTTAAAATACATTTCAAAAACTTTAATATTTAATAATGATGAACATTCACAAATCTTCTTAACGAAGAATAAGAAATTGATATATGTTATATTTCATTTAGGATTGCTTAGATTGAAGAAACAATCATAAGACGAACTGTAGATTGAAGAAACAAGAAGAATGATACGAATAAGGATTTGAGAGGGAAAAATAGGGGAGAGGAGAGAGGGAAGGCCTGTTGTAGATCTAGGTTTATGGCCAATTTCGGAAAAAAATGACCTTTTATACTTTGATCATTGTGTAACATAAAAAACTTTGGGGTGAGAAGGTTAGATAGTTAGAAGCTTTTAATTCCATTAATGATTAGAGGACCCTATACTTCATGATTAAAACTTGAGCCTTTTTCCATTCAAAAATAACTTGACAGGGCCTGCCATACCAAAGCCTCTACTAATACTCCCTTCGTTCCACTTTGCTTATCATAGTTGGAGTTGATACAAAGACTAATAAAGAACTGAAGATTATTGAAACTTGTGGTTCAAAACAAGGGATGAATAATTGTACAGCGATAAATCATTTCATGAATGGTAAAATGGTAAATTAACATTTAACTATTCCAAATATAAAAATGTGTCATTTTTTTAAGACAAACTAACAAGAAAAGTATGACAAACAAAATGTGATAGAAGGAGTATATCACAAATAAAAATATAGATGTATAATTTAAAATAAATATTTATTCATTCAACGAAGAGAATTAGTATATATATATATAAGGGAGAGTTTCACCAGCTTGGGTCGTCCTGCCTTGGGGTTGGTGCCTGAGATTTATCAAAATAGTCCACTTTTTGGGTTTAAGTTGATAACTTGGTCAAATTTTGCATAGCTATGTCCATTGACTAGTCACTTTAAGGGTTATTAATTGAAAATATAGCCACTCTTTTTAGAAAATAAAATAGCCACTTTTAGAGCTATAAATTAAAAGATAATCAGCTTTTCAAAGTCAAGTTCCCACTTTAGGGTCGCTAATTTAATATATACAGGTATTTATGCATAGCTTGCCAAATAAAAGTGCCACTTTTAGGATTATTGGATGAAACACAACCAAAATTTTCATTGAAATTCATGAAATTTTTAATAGTCTAACATGAACTTAAAAAAAATATTTATTGAGTTTACAGTGCTATATGTGAAACTTCGAGATAGTATTTGCACAACTTGCCAACTGAAGAAGATCTATTACCGCTATCAACTAGAATATTGTCGGTCTTTACAAAGTAACTCGCTTAAACAAAAAAATAAAAACAATAACAAAAAAAATAGCCGGCAAATAATTAAAATGGAGTACATCCAAAATAGATAATGACGAAACTTTATGTTGAACTTGGGAACTTGGGCTTGTACTGGCATAGGCTCCCCGTAACTAGTACTATTATAAGAGTTGGTTTTGTCATACCAACATTCTTACTCCATACATTATCCAGCATAAAATTTTATAAATAAATATTTGCATAACTTATGTTGGTATTATTTATGTGGCAAGAAAAGAACAAATCAAACTTAGTAAAACTAATGATGAATTATATAGAAGTACCAAATAAAACAATCAAATGATATATTAATTTATATGTGACTCAATATCTGTTAGATCTATTATATGACCCATTAGGCAGGCTGCAATATTCAGCATTTTAAAAAGCATCAATGGGGCGACCCCAAGGCAGGACATAGTAAAAATACACCAAGATGATTAGGCGGGGTGAAAGTACCAAAAAGCGTAAGTCACGTTGCTTGGAGCGTAAGCCCAGACGTAAGGGGAACCTAGGCGTATGTAAGTCCAAACGAAATCAACCCAATAAGATTGGTGGCCTAATCCACATTTATTAAGAGGCCTTAAGCCTTTTTTTTTTTTTTTTGGGAAAAAGAACTTACTTTCATAATAATTTAGTGGCCTTAAGGTTGGTGACCTCATTTTCTTTTTTGAGTTGACAAACCTAATTCATGTTTTCTGCTTGACAATATTTGAATTATAATATATTTAAAAATATATACATACAAAATTTAAAATGTCAATCTAAAGTTAAAAGACACAAAAGTTGAAACAACAAAAATTGATTAAAAAATTTTACTCATCATATTTGCTTACTTCAATGCTTGAATTTTCTAGAAAGAAAGAAGAGCATTGCACAAATTAATTTATTCTCCTCCAACTTTCTTTGCCTACTCTCACTAGTAAAAAATAATAGAAATAAAAATGAAACGGTTCTGTTGGTAAAATGCTTGATTCGGTTGAGGTGGTTATCCAAGTGTACATTGTTTATTCATAGGATATGTTATTTCATTAGCTTCTCCTTAGTTTTGTAGGTGGCCAAGAAACAACCTATTTTTTGTCGTTCAATACTGAAGCTGAATTTACATATCTCGGCTCTTGCAGGAAACATTATGATCACGGCACTATGTGAAAGGAGGTTGCGTCAACCGGAGTATAATGGAACTATAGCATTACCGAATCGCCAATTGAGAGTTGCATTGTAGTATGAAAGACTCTAGCCCGGTCCTAAAATAATTATATTGCAATCATGGAAGGGGGTCAATGATGGCAGCATTAAGAGATTCATGCCTAAGCACTTGGTATATAGTTGCGTCTATGGATCTTGTGGATTGATTGATTGGATTCTCAGGTGTGAAATTAAGTGTTAGTATCAACCAAAGTCATGAACTCTTCTTTTACTCCATTCCCTTTGTGAACTCAATCCCAGTGATAAGAAAATGAAACATGAGTTGAATTCTTAATGTTGCTTGAGGGCAAGCAAAAGCTTAAGTTTGGAGGAGTTGATATGTTGATATTTTGTGCTTAATTGTAATTTATTCCGACTAGGTTTTAGCCCTTTTTGTGATGTTATTTGAATGAATCTTATGTTAATCTTCATGTTTCAGGTTTTTAAGAGAATTTACATACAAAGCCGAAGAAAATGTACAAAAGAGAAAATACAAGTGTGATTTGGCTACAAAAGTGAGAAGCATGAAAGCAAGGCAGCAGCGGAAAGGGCGCCTCGCCGAACAAGAGGCTAGAAAATCCAGCATCCACCAAAGGAAGAAAAGTTCACAACAACCAGCAACTCAGAAAGGCAGCCTGTCTACATTTATACAGAACACATCCGACGGCCCCGCAGAATGAGAGGCGACATCGCCGGTTGGTACAGAGAGTTGAAAAAATCTGTGACATTGAGGAGTTGGCTGCAAACAGAAGGGCAGCCTGCTAACCTGCACCGCACAAGAAAATGTGAGTTAGAAAAGTGAAAGCTGCGAGCCAGAAACCAAATGTGCGGCTCGCCTAACAGGAGGCGGCCCGGTGTAAAAGCAGTGAAAATGACATTTTTGTAAATATTAGCTTACTTTTGAAACCCATGCCTATAAATAGGTTGTAATGCCTCCGAGAAAACAGACTTCTTTTAACCTAGAATATTACTTTAAAACTTTTGAATATTCTTGTAAGTGAAAGGAGGGTTTCTACTTGAATCTTTGTAAAATTACTTTCTTTAATCTAAATTCTTACATGATTCTTGCCATTACATCTTTCAATATGTGTGTGTTAGACCCTAGTATGTATAGCTAAATTCATACTAGGGGTTTATTCATGAAGACATGATTATCTTAGTTTAAATATTGTATTTAATCTTATAAAATTAATGGATTACCATAAATTTAGTTCTCCATCGCACTTTCTTAACTAGGGTTTAAGGCACGACTGTACTTGAATCTAACCCTACTTTGCTTTTATCACCCGAAAGGGGTTGAAGGCGTAGGTTAATGGAGACTAGCGAGAATTTGGGTTACATTGGTTGCTACCTACCCCATCTAAAGAGGTCGACCTAAATAGGTCGACCCCGCTCGGGTGTTTGGACTAGAGTTTCTAGCGCTTTATTATTGACCCGAGAGGGCTTGATGAAGTAAACTCCTCCCTATCCCGAGAGGGTTTTAAGGAACACAGTAGAGGTCCGACCATTAATGTCACCCATAAGATTTGTGAGATTAAAATAGGTGTCTAGCTAAGAGAATCTTGTTGGATTAGATAAACCCCTAGATCATTCCCATAAGTTTACCCCATAACCATTATTTAGTTATTTTTACATTAATTGCTCAATTTAGCTATAGTTAACACTTTAAACCTTAATTATTAAGAACATTACGAACAATGCTTAGGACCCATAACTATTCAACCTAAGACTAATAGATTATCTTGTTAGCTCTCTGTGGAAATCGACCCCGACTCATACGGTGGGTACTAGTATCTTTGACGACCGCCCCATCACCCTTTGATGTGAGTGGACTGAGCGTGGATCAATAGTCTATGACTACTTACCAAAATATTGTTCTCAATATTGTTTACAAGGCCATGTAGATAGGGAATGTAGGGTGCTACATCCAGATTTGTATGAGGAGAATCATGTACAAGATGATAAAAATGGTGATAAGGGTGTTACACAAAATCCAGTGGGAGTAATGGTGTTGAAAATTGCTAAAATTGTTGGGGAAGCAGGCCCTAGTGGTACAAAAGATGACAAGAGGACATATGGAAATAATGCAATCCAGGGTAGGTATAATGGGAATGGTGGTCGTTGGCAAAACCCTAGTCGCAACCCTAATATATGATAGTTGGCAACAAGGAAGAAGAATGGCGGTGCAAATATTCAATTGTCACAAGAACAATGTGGTTCCAAGGAGGATCAACGCAATGTTAATGCCTTTTCAGTGTTACAAGATAATGATGCAGTGATTCCTACAAATTTGAATGATGTTTAAAGGATTTGAATGCTTCGACTAAGAGAGATGTATTGAATGCTGCAAATGCATCTATTATTCAGCTGGAGGAAAAAAATGCGTCAAATTTACAAGGTGGGGACAAAGGCTTTAAAGCTCAGGGTTCCAGTTTAGTCCCATACAAGGAGGGTAATTCGATAGCATTAATTACGAGGAAGGAGTTAATACCTATTATTACAACTAATTCTGATGGGAAATCATTTACTAAGCAAGCCAAAGGTTTTTCTGTTGTTAACATGGAGGCGCAGGCTTTGCTTAATAAAGCTATGGGATTGGCTAACACGGAGGAGTTAATTCCTCTAGCTACTTTAAAGATGATTAAGGAAAAAGTTAATGATAACATTAGTCAAAATGGATTAAATGTCCCTTTGAACACTTTAGCACATACAATTCCATCTCATCCGGAACAATTTGATAAAGCTTCTAATTTGGATCCTACTGATCCTCATCAAGCTGATCGACTGGGTCCTCAAGGTGTTTCCAAAGAGGAGTTCAATGAAGAGGAGAAAGCCTTGATCGACATGATGCAGCTGGATGATAATAAAGGTATTATGTCAAGGCAAAATAAACACAGCCCAGGGAAACAACCTATTGTACGAGATGTAGTGAATTCTGGTGATGAACAAGAAGATGAGGAGGAGGAATCCACTGCTCATAATTTTCAACAAGTAGCCAGAGATGGTGATTTGTCCCCACGCACGATCCTAGTAGCTAAGAAAGTCAGAAGAGGTGGCAAAAGGAACCTGGTCCTATTACCAGGATAGAACCTATAAGAAGTTCTAAATCTAAAGTTTAGATAATGAACAAAGCTTTGATTTGGAACATACGATCAGTTAATACGCAGAAGGCGTTTACAAGGTTGACAACTTTTCATAAACATCATCATTTTTCCTTTATTGGTTTGTTAGAGCCATTTCAGGATGTTTGCATAATACAACACTATGGGATGAGATTAGATATGCACTGGTCTATTTCAAATATTAATGGGAAAATCTGGGAATTTATTGGAGATGACTATGTAGTCTCAATCATTGATGATCAAGAGATTTGATAACACTGAAGCTGCACCACACACAGATTGATCAAGAGTTCTTCATTACCTTGGTTTATGCCAAGTGTGACAGATTAGCTAGGATGCTACTATGGGATTCATTGCAGTTCTTAGCCTCGTCTATAGTTAAGCCATGGTTTATTGTGGTGACTTGAATCTTATCTGAACAACAAAAATAGGGGAATTGCCAGTTTTGACTCCAGAGGTTGAAGATTTTGAAGATACTATTGAAGCATGTGGGGTCACTGATTTAGGCTATTCAACAAGCATATATACATTGTGGAATTGGAGGATTGAAAATCAGTTTATAATAAAGAGAATAGATAGATGCCTTGCTAATCAAAGAATTCATGGAATATTTTCCTAAAATTGAGATAGAACACTTGGGAAGAACTGGATCAGATCACTCACCTTTATTGATTTCTTGTGCCACTGATGTCTCTACTGTGATTAAATCTTTCAAATTCCTCAACTTTTGGGTTGATCATGATTCTTCTTGGAAGTGGTAAAGGATAATGGGGTATGTGATTGTGAAGGAGATCCTTTCGTTATTTTTTATAGGAAATTGAAGAAAGTCAAGCATGCCTTGGCTCGATGGAGTAAAGATACATTTGGCAATATTTTTCAGAAGGTTGCCTCAATGGAGGATATTATTAAATCCCATGAGCAGAAGCTGGAAGATGATCCTAATGAGTACCATAGGGAACAGTTAAAGAAAGCAGAAGCTGAATTGAAGAGAGTACTCCATCTTGATGGGGAATATTGGAAGCAAAAAGCTGGCTTTAAATGGTTTAAAGATGGTGATCACAATACAAGATTTTTTCATGCACAGGTTCAAGGGAGGAGAAAGAAGCTGAAAATTAATATAATCCAAGATAGAGATGCAATTGGATTAATGATAGCGACATGATGGCAGCTGAAGCAGCATGGTTCTTTGAGCATAAATTCTCAAGGGATAAGCAACAATTGAATTTGTATCTTTTTCTTCATGTGCCATCTATGGTAACCAATGATCAGAATAGGGCTATTGAAGAATTACCATCACTAACTGAAGTCAAAAGTGCAGTGTTTGGGCTGAGTGGTGATAGTGCAAGTGGGCCTGATGGATTTTCAGGCAGGTTCTATCAAGTGTGCTGGGACATTATTGCTGCAGACTTCACCAGGCTATTCAGAGATTTCTTTGGGGGGCATGATATTCCTAAGTTTGTATCTCATACAAATTTAATCCTCATCCCCATAAAAGATAATGTAACTTCTTTTTTAGATTTTCGCCCTATTAGTTTGAGCAAATTTCTGAATAAGGTGATCTCTAGAGTACTTCATGCAAGGTTGGTTAATCTGTTACCTAATTTAATATCCTCTACGCAAGTAGGCTTTGTGAGAGGTAGAAGCATAGTGGAGAATGTTTTGTTAGTACATGAGATTATTGATGATATTGGAAAGAGAGCCAAGGATGCTAATGTAGTAATCAAGCTTGACATGATGAAGGCATACGATAGGGTATCTTGGCTATTCTTATCTAAAGTGCTTAGAAAAGTGGGATTTGGTGAAAAATGTATTGACATGATATGGAGGCTTCTATCTAATAATTGGTACACTGTTTTGCTTAATGGTCAGCCCCATGGATTCTGTACTTCATCTAGGGGCTTGAAGCAGGGAGATCCATTGTCTCCAATCTTGTTTATTTGTCAGCTGAAGTCCTCTCAAGAGCTCTAACTGCATTGCATGAGAATGCTATATGTTTAAGGACCTTGCAATGCCTAAGTGGAGTCCTCCTATAAATTATCTGGCATATGCTGATGACACAATATTATTTTGCGCAGCAGATACCACTTCTTTGAGGTTAATTATAGGGGTTCTAGATGCATATATATGAAGGTGCTAGTGGTCAAAAGATTAATAAAGAGAAAAGTTCTACTTACTTGTATCACATTGTGGGTCAAGAGATTGTTGATAGAGTTGAACATGTTACCCAAATTCAAAGAGGCAACTTTCCTTTCACTTATTTAGGATGTCCAATATCCTATAAAAGAAGGAATAAAGCTCAATTTGATGATCTTGTTTCGAAGGTGATGAAGAAGCTGCAAGCATGGAAGGCCAAGATATTATCTTATCGGGGTAGAGCCACCTTGATTATGCATGTTCTTCAAAGCATGCCTATACACCTCCCTCTCTGCTGTTAACCCCCCGGTAAGTGTTATTAACCAGCTCCATAAAATTTTTGCCAAATTCTATTAGAACAATTCTGAGGAGCACTCTAGAAGGCATAGGGCATCTTGGGAAACTTCTTGTAAGCTACCAGCTGAAGGAGGGGTGGGATCTAAGTCTTTACATGATGTTGCAAAGGTCCTATTGGCTAAGCTATGGTGGAATTTTAGAACAAAAACATCATTGTGGGGTACTTTTATAGCAAACAAATATTGTAAGAAGATTCACTACTCAGTTGTTCCGTATATTAATAGCTCTCCGGTGTGGCAAAAAATGTTGCAAGTTAGGGCAATGGTGGATCATGAAATTGTTTGGCAGGTAAGACAAGGATCTTCACATTTTTGTGATACTTGGTCACAACTTGGGGCTTTATGCTCTGTGGTTCCTCGCAATTTTTACATTAGGGAGGAATTAAATGTGGTGAAAGATCTGGATGGAATGAGCAATTATTGTTAGAAGTTTTACCCCACACATAGATGAGCATGTTATTGGTGATATTCAGCCTAGCGATGTTACTCAAGCTCGAGATTCAGCTTGGTGGGAACCTACGTCTAATGGAAAATATTCTGTTAGTAGTGCCTTTAATTATGTTAGATGTAAGGGCGAGGTCAAGAATGAATATAAACTTATTTGGTTGAAAGGAGTGTCATTCAAAGTATCATTTGTTCTATGGAGAGCTTGAAAATTCAAATTGCCTTTGGATAATGAATTGAAAAAAATTGGCTTTAATCTACCTTCTAGATGTTGGTGTTGTGAGCATCCTAGAGAGGAACTAAGAGAGCATCTATTTATTACTAGTTCCATAGCCAAGAATGTTTGGTCATACTATGCTAATGATGTGGGATTTGTTCTTCATGACTGAAGGTTTCGTCAGGTTATTAATAAATGGTGGCAATGTCGCAAAAGACCTTGGTTAAACTTACTTTGTCAAGTTGTGCCTGCCTTTATAGTTTGGGAATTGTGTAAGTGATGTTTGGCATTTTATGCCTATATTTCCTTAATATTTCCTCACGTTTTAGTACCTTATTCGCTCGTTTTATGGTTTATGAATGTGATTTTGCACTGATTTAATGTCGTGTGTATGTAGGTTGTTGTGCAGTGCAATTGGAGCTTTTAAGAGCATGATTGAGCGAGAAAAGATTGGATTTTGATTGAGGATTGGATCGAGCACACGAAGGCACAACACGAAACGAGAAAAGGGGGAACGATACTCTACTTATCACTTTATTACTTGTCGACCACGTATACTTGCGTGTGCGTTTGGGAGCAACAAGTTTTTGGCGCCGTTGCCGGGGACTAAATTGACTGTTTTCTTTTTGAACAATTTATTATTTTCTATTCAGGTTTAATTTTATTTTATTTTATTTTTAGTTTATTATTGTATTACTAGTTTACATGGCATCTTTTAATGAAAGTGGGTTGAATGATGGTTGCTCAAATTTTATTGATTCTTGTCTACTTTGTGGAGGACATCACTTTTGGGAAAATTGTCCGAGTCTTTCAACCCTGCGAGACTGGTTATGTGAATTTTCTACCACCTTTGATTGGAATTTTTGTAAATTGTGTGGTGGTCGGTGGAATGATTGTCCTAAGTGTCATGCTCCTTCCCCCAATAATTTTTGTGATGATTCTAATGATATTTGTGAGTTTGACAGGAGCGATAAAGTGCAGGTTGTTAGCGAAACTTGGCTAATGGAGCAAGCCAAACTCTTAGAAGCTTATGGGGATTTCAGGAGTGAACTTACAAATATGACGATGCAATTTATGGAAGAAAGAGTGGAGCTCGGGCAAGAGATCGACGAATTTGGCTTGACTATTCACGACTTGGAGGAGAATTTGAGTGATATGGTTGAGGTGTCTAATGCCCAATTATCAGTTGTCGTGAATAGTAGATTAGAGATAGAAGAGCTTAGAAGCCAATTTGAGGAGCAAAAAGTGGAATTCCTACCACTCGACCCAGTATTAGTTGATGATGCCAAGGTTGAAAAATTGCATTAGAGACAAGTGAAGTAAAAGGAAACATCATATTTGAGGACTCTAGTGCTTGTGCAAGTGAGGAACAAGGTGCCTATATTTTAGAGTTTGTGATGCCGAGGAGACAAAACGACATCCCTCATATAAAGGCCAAGAAGTGCAAAATGCGACAATAGTTACTTGGTCCTTTTATATTTTTGCCACCACCCCAATACCATAGTCGTAAGCTTGAGGCAAAGTTGGGGATTCAATTCATTAGTTCAAGGTGGAGACAAAAGTGATGAAGTTGTCTTCGTCGTGCCACGACGTTAACTAAGGCGCTTCTTGGGAGGCAACCCAATTTGCTTGCTTTACTTTTATTTATTTTTATTAGTATTTTTATGGTTGTATATTACTTTGGGTGATTCTTTGGATTGCAGGTTCATGTAATGTCGAGGCTAAGTGTGGGGTGTCCTCACCCTTGCCCAATATTGATGACCTGATGAGGGAAGTCTGAGTACCTCATACGATATGGAAGCTTGGAGGATGCTAGCACCAAGGACTAGAATCTTCAGGGAAGTTTTCTTTACCTTGCACTTGCTTATTTTTAGCACTGAGGACAGTGCTTAGTTTAAGTGTGGGGTGGGAAACTACCCTTTATTTATTTTTGAGGTTAGGGATGCATGTACCGTAGGATTTTCTTTTGTTACTTGACTTTATTTTTATTTGTTTCTTGCTTTAATATATGAAAAAAAAAATTAGAAAACCAATGAAAAATACCAAAAAGATTTTCCTTTTAGTTTTATTAGTGGTACATGTCATCCACCCCGTGGTTTTTCTTATGGCCTCGGTTCTTTTCCACGGGTAGGCCTTTGAACCGGGTAGTTTTTAATTTTTTTAGGATTAGGATAGTTAGTTGTAGATGACCTTAGACGAAGGAAATAGGTGGAATGCTAGGTGCCTTTGATGTGTTTGATACCGGTGGACTTGAACTTGATTGCATGTGCTATTTGTGGTGTCCTTGGGTTTTAATTTGATGCATGCCTAAAAAAAAACATGGAACAACCCCCTTGAGATGCTTGAGTCCGCTTGCTTGACTTGATTGTGAACCTTTGTGCATGAGTGCTTAAATTTCCATAAGTTGCACTCTAAATGCTTGATTGGGAGTTGTTGATGGAGCCATTTTGTGTGGACCATGTGCTATGTGTGTGTGATACTTGGGGGACACTATTTTGCTTCATATTGGTGAGGGCGCATGGTTTGCATGAAATAGGTGAAATTGATGGTTCTTGGTTGAGTAGATAGGTGTGATTTTGTGGGAGCATGGTTGCATTAAGTTGAGTTTGTGTATTTGAGCTATTTTGGGGTGGTTGTTCTCATATTTTTTGTTTTGGTAAATTGTTGGCATGTTTGTGGATCCATAGTAGTCATATGTGCATTTGTTCAATGATCGGTATCAACCATAGTCATGGGCAGACCTGTTCTACTTAGGTTGGAAGTTATTTGTGATTGCTCGAGGGCAAGCAAAGGTTCAAGTGCGGGGTGGTGATGTTTGGCATTTTATGCCTATATTTCCTTAATATTTCCTCACGTTTTAGTACCTTATTCGCTCGTTTTATGGTTTATGAATGTGATTTTGCACTGATTTAATGTCGTGTGTATGTAGGTTGTTGTGCAGTGCAATTGGAGCTTTTAAGAGCATGATTGAGCGAGAAAAGATTGGATTTTGATTGAGGATTGGATCGAGCACACGAAGGCACAACACGAAACGAGAAAAGGAGGAACGGAACAGAAAAATGGCTGGGCGCTGTGGGCCATGCGCCGCGCCCTCCAGCGCGCGCCACCCCCAGGCGCGGTTCTCCATGCGCCACGGACCAAAAGCGTGCCAAGTTCGACGGGTTCTGATTGTTGTAGCGCATTACGAGGCGCGGGGCGCCCGTTATAGCGCCCCTGAGCGGATTTTTACTTCCTATTTCGTCTAGGATTGGGTTTAACTTATTACTAGGTGTTTGTAAACCCTATAAATACTCTTTTACTTAGTTTTTCATGGGAGTTGAGACTTTGGAGCAAGTTTTGGAGGAGAGGGGAGAGCCCTAGATGTCTTCTACACAAGTTCTTTCTCTCTTTCTCTTATTCTTCTCTTTAATTCTATAGTTTGTTTGTTCTAGGGTTAGAGTAAATACATGAAGGTTGATGTTTGAAAGTTGATTTCTATATATTGATTTACCATTATGGATTGTTTATTCTTTCTTGATCATAATTGTTTGATTATTGAGGCCTGATAATTGAACACTATCTATGGTTTTTAGATTGAACTCGAAAGAGGGAATTTAATTACGCAATAAGAAAGAATAGGACTAGTTTGTGAACCCGGGCATCGGGGAACCAATTTGTGAGTAGGATAGACATATACTTGCTCGCCTAGTTTAACTCATTACAGAATTCGTTAATGCGTGCACGTGATTCAACCCATAGACATATAGGGATTGGAGTAGCCTGCATAGACCGTGAAGAATCGAAAGGTTTTCATGGGTACATTTAACCTGTAGTTAGCAATCTAGGAAATCAAGAAGTAGAATCAACTGGAAAACTCAACTGGATTGTTCGTAACTCTGACCCGGGACCGTCATCTTTTATTGATAACAACGTAGAATTTGCTCTGTTACTTGATTTCAATTACTTGTTTTTATTACTGTATTTAGTTAGTAAAAATCTCAACCATTAGAAAAGATCCCTGAATAGTTTATATAAAGTGTTTGCTAGAATTCAGTCTGAATAGTCCTCGTGGGAACGATACTCTACTTATCACTTTATTACTTGTCGACCATGTATACTTGCGTGTGCGTTGGGAGCAACAGTAAGAGAAGAAATTCAATTGCTCATGGAGGTAAAGTGTCATTTCAGAGAGTTATACATGAGATAAATAAAAATCTCCATATGTTATCAAAGGTTCGATATCCAGGCATAAGAGCTACACCTGTTGAATGGCCAGTGTTGGTGCACTTTTTAGAAGGTTACTTGCCAAAGTTTAAGTATAATAAGGTTGTTTGGAGTTTTCCAGTTGTGGGGATTGTCAAATGCAATACTGATGGAGCGTGTAGGGGCAACCCAGGGCTGAGTTATTATGGGTTCTACTTGAGGAATGATTGTGGTGATTTGGTGTTTGGCAAAGCGAAGATGATTGGAGAGGGTACAAATGTTCGAGCTGAGGCCTTTGCTATTAAGGAAGCAATTAAATACTGCCTACAAAATGTGAATTGCCATGTTGTCATTGAGACCGACTCCTTGTTACTTAAGAATATAATGGAAGGCACATGAGAGGTTGCGTGGAGTATTGCAGGCATTATAGAGGAAATTCTTGCTATGAGAAGTAGGGTCAATTAACTTTTATACATGTATTGCGTGAAGGTAATAGATTGGCTGATTACTTAGCTAATGTGGCTTTTGAAGTGTTTGAGAAGGAGTACAATAATTTCAATGATTTGGAGGTCCAAGGGAAGAGACTCCTTAACTGGTACAAGGCACAAATCCCGTCTTATCATCCTAAATTTTGTAAAGCATGGAAGTCGATCAGGTTTTGGAGGGCGATGATTCTTTTTTGGCTAATATTGTTTGCTCATTTTGCAGGTCTTACAAGTGGTATGGTGTAGAAGTATCTATTGCTATTTTATATTCTATCAAAATTGTTGAAAGTGGGGAAAAATCTTTCGATGGGGGAGCAGCGTTGGTGTAGTTTCATGATTTCTATGGTGGAACAATGGATCAACACTGATGGAACAGCATTTATTTTTGTTTGCTACCACTGGAGCTCGATTTTTGCTTGCTATCACTGGAGATCGATCGTGTACCTTACAAGCTGCATTTCAAATGGAAAAACAATGAGGTAGTGTGGGAAGTGCTTAATGGACGAGCAGCATGTGCGTTGGTGTTGTATTTGGCACAAAGGATCATCGAAGAGTTTACATACCAATTTAATCTTCTGTGCTTCAGCTTAATTAGGAGATCGTCATTGGCATGGCACTTTATTGTTCACAAGCATTGACAACTACTTCATTGCAATTACAACTTGGTTGGGTATCATACATCCTGCAATACAGATTAGTGTGTGCACGGATATTACAGTGTTTCACTTGGTATTTACGTGCATGATTTTAGTATTACGTGTATGATTTTAGTAGTAGCTAGTACATTGCTTGTTAAATACATTTTCAATAGAGTATATGACCCTAAGTTGGTGGTATTAGTATTTTTTAATGCTCAATCCAAATGGAAAAATGTAATTCAAAGATATGTATATAGGAGAGTACTAGCTAGACTTTATTTTTTAATTCGCACAAGCTTTTTGTTTTTTGTATTATGTAAAGATTTTTTTAAGTCGTTTCATTATTAATAAAATTTGTCACCAGGCAGATTCGCTTAAAAAAAAAACCTATTAAGGACCAAAGAGCTCGACCGTAAACGTATCTTTTGTATTTTGTACAAAGGGCAGGCAATATTGCTTTGTTTGTTTCTTTCCTTTTTTAATTATTTTTGTAAAAATGGGAAGAATTTAGAATGATGGTTGTCTAAATTAAGGGGGACACGATGTCTCTTAAAGCACCTGATATGATTAGTAACTCCATCCCACACTTGGGAGCTTTGTGGAAACCTCAGTGGAACAATTCGTTAATTGCATTAATTATGAAGCAGATTAATTTAAACATTGTCTTAAGAAACATCTCATAATTGTATTGAATTGTACTGTATTAATTATGATTGAGATTTTTATGTCGATTTTTTTCAGGGAAAAGAAATGGAATGGAAAAGAGGTAGAGATTCTTTATATTGGTTGCAATTTTTGACACTATGGTCTCTCATCGATATAACTTACGAACATTGGTCATCATCTTTCCTTTTCCTCTTTAAATTTTGACCATCGGTTGACCAAATGGCTCGCATTTTAATGAATTTCTTAAGGGTAGACTGAAATGGGGAAAGATTTTAGAAAAAGGAATTAACCTATGGTGGATTCTCTAATTATAAAAATACAGTATATGGTTTCCTGGCCTTAGAAGATGATGATTGTTTGATAAATAAGTCACTTCCCTTTTCGAGCATGGCTTAAGCTCTATCTCCTTTTAATGTAAACCTTCATTCTATTTCTTAATAATTGAACAGGTCAAAACCTTGATAGTTTAAATAATGAAACTACAGTATTAGTTTTTTCTTTTTGTATTTGGGAAAACTATTTTTTCCAGTTTGACATTCGGGGATAGTCATATGAAACTGATTATATGTAAAATGATTCATGATTTAAGTCTTGAGTTGTATGAATGGCCGAGGTTACTAGAGAAGATTGGACCAAAAGACCCTCTCAAATCTTTAATTAATAAAAGGGGACGCGCGTGGAGCGTAACAAAACGCGCACGTTTAACATTAAAACATGGGCCAGATTAGAAATAATAAAACTTGCGGGCCTTTATTAAAAACTTTTTGGACTGAATTAGCAATCCCAAAAATTTTTAATCAAAAGGTGGGAAATGAACCGAACGGACATAGTGCAATCACTTAAAACATCGAACCCCAAAATCTTCTCTTACACACTTCTCAAGTCGTCTCTTCTACAGTTTTCTACGCAACCTTCTGAACATCATCGTCGCCGACCATATACATTTCTCCGGTAACATCTAAAGGTAAATTTTGAACAATATTGATGTTTTTCAAGTGAATCGGGGTTTATTTTTTGCTATTTTGCTATTTTGAAAAAACTATGATTTTTACGCCTTTTTACTGTACTGGAAGAAAGTTCTTGTGAAAATCTTTGTTTTGTTGATTTTTTTCGTCAAATAGCGCTATGTTCTTGTACAAATAGTGAAGTTTTTGCATGTTTATGTTATATTACAATGTTAAGAGCATACTCCTTTGCAGAGTCAAACATCGTGAGACAGTGTTCTAAACGTGTGATAGGATGTTTGAAGCTGGTGATGCATTTTAGATAATTTTTGTTAAAATAAATTGGTTTTATAAAATAAATATGCTAAAGATTGAAAAAATGTTGTACAAATAGTGAAGTCTTTGCATGTTTATGTTATATTACCATGTTAAGAGCATACTCCTTCGCAGTGTCAAACATCGTGAGACTGTGGTGTAAGCGTGTGATAAGATGTTTGAAGTTGGTGATGCATTTTAGATGATTTTTGTTAAAATAAATTAGGGTTTTATAAAATAAATATGCTAAAGGTTGAAAAAATGTTGTACAAATAGTCAAGATTTTGCATGTTTATGTTTGTGCGTGCATGTTTAAAGTTCTGGAACATTTGAGACAGTGCTCCGACCGTGCAAGAGGATGATAATGTTTAATGATGACTCTACTTGAATTAAATTTTCTTTTTAAAAAATTAGGGTTTGATAAAACATATGTATATTATGTTTCACACACCCATATTGCATGTTTGTACATCTTTAATTGATGAATATACTTGTGATTTGCATCTACAATGGTTTATACGCGGGGAATGATTTCCTTTTCTCCAATTAAAAGGAAGGAGACTACTCCTCCTAGTAAACAGCCTCCTAGGAAGAAGAGAATTATATTGGAGGACGAAGAAGAGGGGTCCCTAGACTATGATGTAAATGTAGGCCCACAAGAAGCTGTAAGGGGGCCGGACGATGGTAATTTATCAGAAGAAATAGAAGCGTTGTTTGGTGATGATGAGTGGGATGAAGAGGGAAACAAAAAAGAGAGCCTTTTAAATATGGCAGAAGAAGAGGAGGTGGGAAGGCTGGTAAATAATCTTGCTGGAAAATTTGCAGGAGTTGCAAATGTTCAAGAAGTAGATGATGTACAAGAAGTTATAGAGGTTGTAGATGTTCAAGCTGGTGAAGGAGGTAGGAATGGTAGGGAAGAAGAAGAGGTTGAGAGATGCGAAGGAGAAGGTCGGAGGAAGTTCGTAGACGACGTGGGAGCTGATTTTGCAGAGCCACCTAGAGAGGTATAGTTGTTGTCTAGAACATACATGAAGTCGTTCTTCACTTTACAGTAGAATGTTCAATATTTTTTTATGTGATTTGAGAACACTCGCTTGCATGATCAGATCAACCTTAAAAATGTTCAAAGTATTTTCTTGTAGTTCCTTGGAACATCTCAAGGGATGTTTCATGCATCTGATATTATGTTCTTGCTATCGTAGTGATTCCTTAAACTAATAAATTTCAAAACATTGTGCAGCCTGAGTACGTTACCAGTGTCATTCCACCAATGGTGCTGAAGACTTACTTGGATGATCATGAGCATTTTCAATCCAAGATAACTGTCCGCTCATCGCTTATTGGACGAATGCGTGATTTCAGGATTGTGCTGCGTACAAGTGGTTTGTATGACAAGTTCAAAAACAGTATCTTTGACCATTTCTTGGACTTGCCGGAGGAGCCATCGTTTCCAACCAGGTTGGTGCACAATATTTTGTTAAGAAGAGTTTTGTGCAATAAAGAAAAAGAAGCTTGGTTCAATTTCAATGGAGTGCTTGTTCGTTTTGGCCTCCAAGAGTTTGCTTTGATGACAAAGCTGAGATGCCAAGCCTATCCAAGTGTCCAATGGGAGGCTGCGATAAAAGAGAAGGGCAGGGAGATGTGGGAGTATATTTCAACGGCATGGGAGGATGGGAAAGCAAGGACAGTTACTACTTCCCGGTTGCTGTGTTTGATAGAAAATGAGGAAGTTCCTGAACGGTACAAGTTTGGGCTTGCCATGGCTTGGTTTGTTCACTCCATATTGTGCGCCAAGGACAAAAAAGTTGGTATTGAGGAATTACTGGTCTGCCTTGCATATCTTCCAAATGAATTTGTAAAGTATCCTTGGGGGCGGAAAAGCTTCGAGCTAACCATTGAGTACCTGACGAAGCCCATGGCTGATCATGCAGCTAGCAAGGCTAAGGACGGGCCAAATTACAATCTCTATGGGTTTCCTTGGGCATTTGTGGGTTGGGTATTTGAAGCAATACATGCGCTTCGTCCCAGGGATTTTCCCAAAGAGAGGACCATGCCAAGGATGCACAGGTGGATCACTGAAAAGAATGAAAGAGACTCCCGAAGGCTGTTTGAGAATGTTGCAAAGCCTGTAAGTACTTTACCTACAATTTTCTAAATGTTGGAACATCTGCAATGTCGTTATAATCATTGCTGTTAATGTTAAGAACGTCTTTTCAGATGTTCGATCACGACAGATATGATGTTCCATTTTTACTGGTGTTAAATGTCGAACAGTAATAATGATGTTCTGAACACTCTTTGTGATGTTAAGGTTTATTTCTCTTATACATAGTATTCTTAACAAATATTTATGGTATGTAGGTGGTGCACCCTTTCATTGACCCTATCGATGCAGAGCTGGAAGATGATACCTTTCAGAATATTGAGTCGTTTGTTGATGGTGGCGATGAGGTAATTTATCAGCTTGTTGTGATGTTGGAGGGGGCTAGCTCGATAGTTGGTGGTGATCGAGTGACAATTTTTAGGAATTGCCCCAGGACCCCTCCAAGAGAGGTAATTGATGAAGGACAAGTTGGTGAAGAATTTGTTAGTGGAGGTGTTGGTAGATGTGAAACACAAGTTGGTGATGAGATTGGTGGTAGGGCTGGTCGTTTTACTGGTGGTCTTTTTAGTGGTAGGGGTTTGTTCGAAGTTGGAGAAAGCTCTAGGAGGAGAGAACCTGAGAATGTGCAGCCTAGTGTCTACAGTTGCAAGTGCCACGACTGCCTTCAATGGCGACAGGGAGTGGATCAGAAGCTTGATGCGATCCAGCTGTCCCTTGCTAATTTTGTAGCGTCGTCGTCAAAGAAAGAGAAGCAGCAGCAGCGACCAAAGAGGCATATTTTGTTGTCCAGGATGCTCCAGGCAAAGAAGAACCGAGGAAAGAAGAAAATGACTGCTGCCAGAATGGCAAGGTTAGTAAAACATCCAATTAGAATCGTTGAACATAAAAGGGACGTTCTTCTATTAAATCTAGAGATTTTTTCAATTTTTTTTTTTTTTTTTTTTGGAAATTTAGAGAGAGAGCTCAAGTCAGGCTCCAAGAGAGATTGCCAGTGACACTGTACAAGGCACTCAACATTCACAAGAAAGCTGCATTTGACGCTTTCTTGGAGGACAAGAAGGAAGAAAAGACTGTGTCACGAGTTCAATTACTTGGATTTTCTGGACTTCCTGGACGTGAAAGAGTGGATGTGGGATAGTGTAAGTGTATCTCTTTACTTCTATTGTTTTGTTAGTGTTTGGTTTTTATCGAAGAACGAACATTTTTTACTCCGTTCGGAACCTGATGGTCCTATGTTCGTTGAACATTCGACTGGCTGGTCCAAACATCAAATAGTATGTGTCGGTATAGTTTTATTCACAACTTCTAATTTGTTTTATTCTGCAGTTTATGGATGAGTACTTGGACTTGATGCGTGTGAGGCATAAGGCTTACCCCCGGCATTATGATAGCTCTAATCTTATCCTCGATGTTTTATTCTTGACCAACTTGTGCGTACGATACAATGCGGCTGAAGAGGAAGCGAAGGGGTTTGATGTCAGCCTTGACAAATACCTAGCAGAATATAAGTTTGAGGATACATTCCTTGATTATGCCAGAGGTAAGTCTCTATATCCGGGTGGAAGGAAGTGGGATGGTGTGAAAAGACTCTTTGCCGTGTATAACATTGAAAGCACGTATTATGTTACATGCGTCTTTCATTTAGAGGAGGCAAGGATCGATGTCTACGACTGCAACATTGGGTTGTACAATGAAGACCACTTTTATTCAATAATGGGGCCAGTAATGTACATGTTCCCAATATACATCTGGCAGTCGGGGAAATTCAACCACCTCCCTCCTGAAATCCAATCTATGGAAATGTGGCCGTATGAGCGCATCGAAGGCCTTCCAAGGAATATGACTGGTACTGCATGTGGAGCGTATGCCATCATGTTCCTCGAACATTTGTTGACCAACACCCCGATGGATTTGCTATGTGACAATGTGATAGAAGACTGTCTAGTTCAATTTTCTGTGGACATATTCCATGGCAAATTAGTCCCTTAGTATGGGTTGTAAAATTTGGATAATTATATTTTTGTTTTTGATGGGTGTAATATATGGATGATTACCCATTTTTTAATGATATATATGGCAAATGATGAATACTGTTTTGCATTACACTGAACATCGAGTTTACATTATTAGAACATCTGTATGATGATAAGATTGACTTAAAAATACTAAAAATTATAGACTATTGGAACAACATTAGTTATTTTCGGAACATTGTGTTGTACGTTCAAATAGTTTTTAACTTAATGGATATTTGATGTTCAATAACTAGTAAATAGGGAAACAACAACAGGTGTTCTGAACATTAAATTTTACACATTGATAATCAAGAACCATGCAAAAACATTCTTGATTGTTCAAAGATTCAGCGCTTTACAAAAGTATGCTAATTATATTAGCATTTAAGACATTACTTAATAAACAGTCATATTAACATCCTGGTCAGAAACCCAAAATATGCGTTTTCACTTCAACGCGATGCAGTCTCTTCTTGTTTCAAGGTTGCTATCTGGAGCATGGTCTTTATCTTCTTTATTTCTTTCAACATCTTTTTGACGTCCCTATTGTAGTATTCGAAGAATTCCTCAAATTTGAACTTCCAACCCCAAACTTCAGCACGAAGTTGTTCCAAAATATCATTTGCACGTTCTTGTTGTTCTGCAGAAGTGTTTCGACTTGTTCTTCCTCCTCTTAGCTTGGCTGATCCTCTTCCCGTTTTTCCTTCTTTTTGCTTGGCTGATCCTCTTCCCTTTCTTCCTTCTTTTTGCTTGGCTGACCCTCTTCCCGTTCTTCCTTCGTTTTGCTTCGCTGACCCTCTTCCTATTCTTCCTTCGTTTTGCTTGGCGGACCCTCTTCCATTCTTCTTTCTTTTTGCTTGGCTTCACCTCTTCCTTCTTGTTTCAAGGTTGCTCCCTTTGTCGTTTTTGCTACTCTTGACGTAGATGCTCTTGTATTGGTTTCTCCTGTTCTTGCAGTAGTAGCAACTATTGAGGAGGAAGGTCGGCGAACCATTTTGTATTTTATATATATATATATATATATATATATATATATATATATTGGCTGAAGATTATAGGTTGTAGTGGTATAGAGTTTTTTGAATGGTTTGATCGAGTATTTATAGGAGAAAAAGAGGTAACCGACTTAAGTGTGTTGTATCCAACACTAGCCGTTATGTATTTTTTTAATATTTTGAAGTGACGCATTCGTTGCTTTGCTTCAGATTTGAATTGAAGGGGATAGCCGTTAAGTGTATTATGATGAGTAGTTTAAAAAATAATAGACTTCTGGAAGGGTATAAATAATTTTCAAACATGAAGATCAATTTAAATTATAAACGTCAAAAATCAATAGACTAATGGAACGAGTATATGATGATTCGTATCGCCATGAAGATGTTCTGAATTCCGCGGGAAGGATTCGGAACCTCCTGGTCACAATTAAAACACGTGTACTAACCCCAACCATTCAATGTGAATAGGCACCTCTTCAAATCATCACATATGCAACCGAAAAAATACCAAGCCTGGTTTCTATAAATGTTAAACGTCTGCACAACAACAACAACAACAACAACAACAAGGCGAAACAACAACAATGCCTCGCAGAGTAAGGCACCCAAGAGCACCAAAACATGATAGTGGAGTTCCAAGTACTAGTAGGTTCACTGAAATCGATCATGTCCGTGAAGATATCGCAGATTTGACCTCAGATGTTGATCAGCTTGCAGTATATATAGGAAATGTGGAGGATCAAGTGACGCGATTAAGGACTAGATTCGATGAATTCCGTGAGGATATGAATCTTATTAAGCGTATGCTTCGTGGTATTCAAGCTGTACTCAAGATTGACCCCCAAAACTACCCTTCACCACCACGTCCTCCAGCGGCACACATGTGAAATGAAGAAATAATCTCCTTTCAAGTCTAGTCATTTAAGAAGATTTTCTATTTGTTTTGAATGTCGTGTTTTGAAGTGTTGTCCTTTAATTTTCAGTACAATTTAGCGTGTTTTGAATATTTATGAATGTTTTTTTGCATTACACTGAACATCCCGTTTGCAGTATTAGAACATCCGTATGATGATCAATTTGAATTCTATACTATAAAAATAATAGACTTTTTGGAACACCATTGATAAATGCTCGAAACATTAAGTTAAACGTTCAAATATATAAATCTTAGTAATACTCGATGAACAACAATTGGTATCAAATAAACCTAGCTACTATGAAACCAAAAAAAAAAACTGCCCAAGACAATAAGAAATACATCTTCCACAGTTGCAATTTAGCCTCTAACTTACTGATCTTCAACAAATTTGTAATATTACAAGCCCCTAATTTGTCAACTTCCTTCACCAAATTGGCCCTTTCTTCACAAACTTCATCAAGTGAAATTTTCAACTTATTTAAAACTAATGTAGTAGGCTGGGGATACTCCTCGTCACACCATTCCCAAAATCCACAATTGCTAATACCCTTGCGGGGACACTTGCAAAATTTTCGTCCAGCATTCGACTGTGTGCCCGCCGTGAATTATATCGCAGGTAAGCCATACCAACATCGACGATTTTGAGAGGAGCTGCGAGAACAAGTTGATCCTTGAGACATGGTTGAGTTAAGAAGAAGAAGATGTAGAGGGGGTAGGGATAACTTATATTTCAATAATGGGGGTAAAAAGACCTAATTAATTGAATGGTTGGGGTTATTCCACGTGTTATAAGGTAATAATTCCATCCGGAGCGGGTTAATAGAACGGGTTGGATTAATGTAAGTTGTGGAGCAGGTCGCTCCACGTATTTAAAACGGGTTGCTCCACTTTTTTTAGCATTAGAAAACCATGTTTGGCACGTAGAAGAGATTGTTCTAATATCTCTAAACAAATGTATCCGTTATATTAGTACTACATATACCAAAAGACATGCTTGGAACATGTAAGATTGAATTGTTTAAGATTGTGTGTATGTATTTCAAAAACATCTAATTTACGTCACGAACATGTGTTAGTATGTTCAGTTCAAATAGGTGCCTATTTTAATATGTAGTGTTCTAACCTTTAATATGATTGTAATAAGAAACTATATAACATGACTAGATTAATAAGGCTTCATATTTAAGGTTAAATCATCATTGTATAGATTATCCACTTAGTTAGAACAACATCTAATGAAATCCTCGATAACTTAGTAATTGTTTTCATTAGATATAACTAAGCAATCGCTTTCAATAGATATAAAAGAGTATACTCTAGTAGAACATTTATGAGTAAACACTTCCAATAGACATACTATTGAGCAGTCACCTTAGTAAATGATGTATCACAATCAATACTTGTATGATTTGAAGTCTTAGTTGTTGTAGATATAGGAAGAATGTCTGTAATTTGTGAATGAAATTGTATATTTGTTCAAATAGATTAGTAATGTGTCTATCTAGTGATATAACGTCCAATCTATGCTACAATTCGTTAGAATACACTTATTAATGATTAAAATTGTTAATTGAGCTAGAATCAACCCTGCGCTCCTTATCCAAATAACTTCATAATTACATTTTGGTATAATTAACGATATATATTTTGGTTTACTTACACATAGCATGTTTGGAATCTTAATAAACTACTAAATCATTGTTTATGCATTTCAAATGATCCTTATATTAGTATTTCTCAACTAATCCTCAACGGTACAAAAAAAACATCAGTATGAAGATCCAAAACAGACTTACGACGTTCGAGAACGTTCCGCAAAAGGTTCAGAACAGGAGATTGGATGTTCTCTAAATGTTAGGAATTTTTGTGGTTTGGTTTTGGGGTTTGGGGTTAGAGTTAGGGTTAGGTTTTGGGGTTCAGGGTTAGGGTTAGGGTTCAAACATCGTTTGTTATGTTCTGAACGTGAAGAAAGTACCTTTTATTTTTGAGGAAACGCGTTTCATTTTAAACGAACTACTTAATTGATAATCATGTTTGGCACGTTCAAAAGAACGTTCTAATATCTCAAAAAAGAAATGTACCCCCGCCCCGGGCTCTATTTTATACAAAAATAGGACGCGCGTGGAATTCGAAATAAAAAAAAAAAGGTGGGGCCTTAATGGCAATTATGACAACCCCAAAAGTGAAGTTTTAATTAAAAATGAGGCTGATCAGTCTTATCAATTCCATCATTTCAAACATCGAACACCCGCCCCTTTCTTCTCTTACACACTTCTCAAGTCTTCTTCTCGAATCTTCTATTTCGTCGCCGGCCATCTACATAATGTTCTCCGATAACATCTAAAGGTAAATTTTGTACTATATTGATGTTTTCAAGTGAATCGGGGTTTATTTTTTTGCTATTTGGATATTTCGATAAAGCTAGGATTTTTACGCCTTCTTTCTGGTTCTGGACTGAAATTCTCGTGAAAATCTCTGCTTTTTGTTGATTTTTTCGTCAAATAGTGCTTTGTTGTTGTACAAATAGTGAGGCTTTTGCATGTTTGTGTTAATAACGATTTTAAGGCCATACTCCTTCTGTTATGTCAAACATCTTCATACAGTGCTCTGAACATTTGTTAGGATGTTTCAACTTGCTGATGCATTTTAGATGGATGTTGTTAAAATATATGCTAGCATGTTTACGTTAATAACGATGTCAAACATCTTCATACGGTGCTTGGAACGTGTGTTAGAATGTTTCAAGTTGCTGATAAAGTTTAGGCGTTCACTTATGTAGTGGAAGTATTATCCACTTAACACATAATCAGGTAATTTTCATTCATACTTAAGGAAACAAAATACTTATACAAAAGTACTTGACATAATGCTTAGACAAAAGTACTAGATATAATGCTTAGCCAAAAGTACTAGATATAATGCTTAAATAAAAGTTTTAGTTGTCAGCACTGGGAGAATTTGGAGGAGTATCAAACTGCTCCGGATTCATCCCTTGTTGGAGAAGGAGTCCCAAAAGCATTCTTTCAATACGCTCCGACCGCTGAATTAACACTTGCCTTATACTCCATACATCAGCAGATAAGCGGTCCACAGCATGGTTGATTGCAGTGATGTCAGTTTGTATACCGGCAATATCTCAGGCGATGTTTCCATAATATTCGTTATGGTCAGGTTCGGCTGGGGAATAGTGGCCATTAGCGACAACTTCGTTTTGGTTATTTTCCATTTGTGTTTGTTGTCTATGAAGAAATCGAGATAATTCAAGTAGGAGGATAATTGTGTGTATGGCGGAACAAGAAAATATATGTATTTATAGATGAATTTAACATTAAAAAAAAAAACCAAAAGGCGTGATATGAACATTGAAAAGACGTTCACTACTCTCTAGGTGATGTATCTGGATTAATTAATGCCTTTTTTCGTATGCAGGTTTTGAGGGATGCTTTCACACCTTTTAATTGTACAAGGCAACCCTTCGCTTGAATCAGCATGACTATTGCATTACACTGAACATCCCGTTTGCAATATTAGAACATCTGTATGATGATCAATTTGAATTATATACTACAAAAATAATAGGAATTTGGAACGCCATTGATAAATGCTCGAAACATTAAGTTAAACGTTCAAATATAAAAATATATAAAATTGTCAAGATTAAAATTCAAAAAGCAACACTTTGAGTTTGGGAGGATTTTCCACTATCCACTCGTTTTGGGCAAGTAGTTCTTTTGTGGCCTGACCTTTTGCAGATACTACATTTGTTTCTCCTACTTGAAAATACTTCACCAACTGATGGTATCCGCTTTTTTCTTCGTCTACCCTTACCCACGTCGATGAAAGGAGGCAATATTCGTCTCTCAAGCAGCTCAGGAGGAACATTCCAAAATTCTTCCGGTGGAACAGCATTGATCGGTTCTGCATAGGCAAGCATATATGACTCTAACTTGTAATATGCAGAAGTGAAGTCATAGACGCACGCTCCATAGTCTTCTGGACGCAGCATTCTGATAGCTGTCATAGCATGTTTACAGGGTATTAAGTCAATTTGATACTCTCTGCACGTACAAGTTCTGTTGAGTAAATCGACTTCTGCTCTCTGGCCTGGACTGATGATGGTGAAACCATACGTACCTTTTCGACTAATTTTGATCTTACCCCCTTCCTCCAGGTTGAATCTTATTTTTCCTTCAATTGAAGGGACACATATGGTTGAAACCTCGAGGAACTCCGTAGCTCTCACATGGAATTTTTCACCAAATGTACGATTGATATGATTTAATAGGGCAATAATAGGATATTCTCTTTCATCCCTCAGCATTGCATTTGTGGACTCAGCAATATTCGAGGTCATCACTGCAAATCTGAAATTGTAACAAACAAACAAAGACCTTAATGCTAAATACGTCTAATCCATGTGCGAACATTAAGCATGCGATCAGAACATCAATAATTACGTCATACACATCATTGGTACTATTTTGAACGTCAATTAGAATGTTCTCGGCTTAATTGCAATGTAAACATAGAACATTCCAACGCAAGGTTCAGAACATTTGGTATGAATGTTCATAGTCGTGTACCTGTGCCCAGGGAAAAAGCATCTGCTCTATTTATGGAACCCCACGTCATCTTGAAGATATCTGGCAACCCTTGGATCGTTGTCTTCGATTTGCTTAAAGTGCGTTCTGAAATCCTCCACACGATATGCATCTGCTGCCAAGTAATAGGACCCCAGGTGGTCTCCAAACTGAAACTTTGTACGGATATTTTCAGCAAAGTGCCTCGTGCAAACTCCGTAGTGAGCTTGGGGAAACCACTTGGCAACTGATTTTGCTATGCTTTTATGCCTGTCTGAAATGACGCTCAACTCATCATTGTACTGGGCTATGTCAACCAATTGTTCGAAAAAAATCATAAGAAGCATCACATTCTTTGTCCACAACGCAGAATGCAACAGGCCAAATGTGCTTCTCTGTATCCTGGGCAACGGCAGACAACAACACACCGCCGTACTTGCCTAACAAATGAGTCCCACCAATAGCAAGGACTTTACACATATACAGAAAACCCCTAATCCAAGATCCGTAAGATATAAAAAAATACTTAAACCTCCCACAACTATCAAGCTTCAAAGCTGTCTTGCTTCCAATATTTTGGGACCTTACCATATAACTGTATGACTCTAAAATTTCATAACTATGTTCATGTGTCCCTCTTGCTATTGCCTTTGCAATCTCACATCCCTTCAAACTTTTCCAATAACTAATGTTGCATCCTAATTCTCTGTTAAATGCAACTCTAATGTCTTTTGGTGTTATTCCTTTCCCCTCAATGTACTTATCTTTCATGTATTCACCAACAACATCAGCTGTGGCATGTGTATGGTGGCTTTGCAGGTGCTGCACACCGCATGTGTGCTCGACATTGTAGATAGTAATATAAAATGTATCACTACTATGATACCTCAATGCTCGAAGCCACCACTTGCATTTTGCATCAACACATCGGGCATAAAACAACTTTTTTGTATTCTTCACAGCTTTGAAAGAAAAAGGCTTCCTCACTGCAGCAAGCCTCAACTTCACCACTAATTCTCGCTTGTTCTTGAAAGTCATACTCTTTACAAAACCTGTGTCGTCTTTTCCAAAAAAAGTTGCGGCTGCTCTGTGATGGTGCTCTTTCTGAAGGATTACCAACTACTTCTCCACCTTCTTCACCTTCTTCGTCTGCCTCTCCACCTTGTTTTAATTCATCTTCATCCATCTCAACATGCATATCTTGTTCATTTGAACTTGAAATTCCTTCAGGCCTTGGAATCACACTAACCCTTAGTGTTGGCCTAGCCTTAGCTGGGTCTACATCAGCCATATAAAGCTGAACATCATCATCAGTTCTAATTTTAGATGGAGCAGACTTTTACTTTGCGGCAACACTCAGCATATATGAAATGCAAAGATCCCTAGGATCATCACTTACCCCCCAACTGCGTATGATTTTGTTGGCAAGTTCATCATATGTAACATTCCTACTCACAAGGATGGGTCTTGTCTCTTTCACCTTAGGAATCCAAGCATAGCATTTCGAACGCTCAACCCATTCACCGAGAAAATCAACTCCTAGTAGTATGTTGTCCCCCATTACTTTAATGATATCTGCAAGGTAGGATAAACATTCATCAAATGTGGTCCAGGTAGCAAAGGATACTGGAACATCGAAAAACATATCCGAACATGCCCAAGGATGTTTAAGAATACAAGCATACCGATGTGAAACATCGATACATTAGTTCCGACCATCTACAAAAATGTTCCAACATTATGAATACCATTTACTAAATATGCTGTAAGATTATTCGGGCAACCAAAATTATGTTCCGTAACTCTGACTAGCACAATAGGAACATCAAAAGGATTATCCTGAGCATCTAATACAATGTTCCATAACTGTGACTACGTTGTACGAGTATTTGTAGAACAATCTTTATGATGTTGCGATCGTCACGGTAAGATGTTTCAAAACAGCAACATACTGTTTAAAAGGGTTTTTACAAAAATTAGAATAGTAGAGATTAGCAAGACGGAGGTTTACACTTACAGGAGATATGGGACTTGTCAAGCTTTCCAGTTTGAAGTAATGCCCAACGTTATTCAAACAATTTCAACGACAAGCTTTCCAATTTAAAGTAATGGCCAACAGGTAAACATTATTCAAAGCATTTCAACGTCAAGCAAACCAACTAAAAGTAATGCCAACCAGAAATTGTTATTCAAAGAATTGCAGCGTATTTTCCCCAAATTATTTTTTCAATTAGAGTCAATAATACCTAATTAACCGAAAAGGATTTAGATCTGACAATATTTTCCGTTTGGGAGAGTTGGAATGCAAGAATAATAGCGAAAACGAATGGAGATTGAAGAAAGCAGATGCGCAGCAGCTATGGTGATTTCAGGTCGCGAGGGAGAAGGGGGGGAGGGGAGAGAGAGAGAGAGAGAGAGAGAGAGAGAGAGAGAGAGAGAATAAACAGAGGGAAAAATATTTCCCTAATTTGGCAAATTTTATTTTTTATATACGTGAGGACCAAATTATAAGAAATAAAACTTTAGGGTGAAGAGGAGTGAAGGAAAGTTATTTTTAAGAGCCTTAATTAGATGTGTCCCTTATACTACATTAATTAAGACTTTGTCCCTTTTACCTATTTACACTCTTGAGTGTCCCTTTTGACCAAATGTCCCAGGTTACTAAGAACATGTGGTTCTTGTACATCCGTTGTGGGTATAATTATACTGTTGGCGACTTGAATTTCTTAAGTTCCTTGAAATTACTTTTGTACGGCTAGTGTCTTAAAAACAACTCCGTTTTAAAAGGCTTTTTTTGTTTGTGATTCGCCAGGATCGTCGTAGAGAGACACTTACAAAATTGCATGAGGCTTACTGGCTTATGTGTGGGGCTTGATTTTGTGTTGCTTGCATTTTGAGTACCCAATTGTATGCAAGTACACGTAAGCTCAACGCTCAGCGCTTGCTTAGTCATTTTGCGCAAATCATATGTCAAAATTCACAATTTAACACTATTAATCCACAAGATTCTTAAGAATTGAATGATAACTACATACATCTCTAAAAGTATGCAAATCAAAGAGTAGCTCAAACAACGAAGCATAATACTCTATTACTTATTTTATAATTGAGAAATTTTTGATAGTGAATATCACTTAAATATTGATCTTCATGTCTTAGCATGTCTCTCAAAATTATGTTTCTATTATTTTATTATTTGAAAGTAAATTAAATAAGTAATACTTTTAATGATAATAGTGATAAATATTATGGACTATTTAGTTTTTAGGGAGGTAAACTATGTAGTTGGATCTTTTTTTATTAATTTTCAATTTAATCGTATAAAATTTAAGGCCTTGTAGTTGGTTTGTATCTCATGCTTTGGAGTACATTTTTACCCGCTCGAAATATATTACAATTTACAAATGAATTAAAAATTAGTTTCAAGCATTACGAGTAATATAACTTATTACTACGGTGAATTGGTGATAAAGGAGGTAGGATGTATAGACCTTAAGCACTAAATTAATTGAATTACACAACTGAGCTGCTCTACTTTTAGCGCGCTCCGTTTTTCCTGTGAGGAAAAGACGATACTTATAGTCCAACTCAAATCCCTCGATTGGAATAAATTAAAGTTGTGGGGTTGGCTTATTTATATTCTTTTTGTCTTTTAATTACCAAGAAATTTTTTGTTTCAGAGTCAATCAATGAATGCACCTGCATCCAATCCACCACAATATAAATCAATTCCTGTTTAAGGAGGATTCGTAGAGGATGCATGGAGTACCTACCACCAAGTCTTCGTGGTGGCTATCTATCAATCGCGGGTCATTTCTGCAAACCCCACCACCTCCATATATTCCTATACCCCAAATTCGTTTCCTCATTAATAATCATCATAAATGGCGTGCTGTAAAACATATCCTCGTAGACAAAGAACACGCTGGTCATAACCATCTCTCTCTCTCGTGCCTCTCTGAGGTCTCTTTTCTTCTTCTTTTCCCTTTCCTTCACTAGTGGGAGTGACATGATTGGGGTTCATGTCTTGTCAGCCTAGTTGGGGCTTGGACTTTTTAATTAGTCCTAGGCCCTACCTAATATTTTACTGGTGTTTAATCGGATACTAAAATTCAATATTTGTAAATGTTAGTACAAATTATTCTGGTCACTTGTGATAGCAAAGACTGCATCTTAGCATTTGCAATGAGGTCCGGCCATCGACCCGAACGAGTCGACTACAGCCGATCTTATTATCCCAACGAGTCAAGTCAAACTCGAGCAAAGTTTAAACCGAATCTAGCCGAGTTTTATAATGCATAAAGTCGAGCCGAACATAACTGAACTTTGGCACAATTTGACCGAGCACCAGCTGAGCCAACTCTTTTAGGCCATGCTTATAGTAGTTTCTGTTTATTCATTTGTTAAATTAAGAATATGGTTTAGAAAAAAGTCAAAATTGAATTTTTCTCTAGGATTATTACTAGACAAAGTATCATAAAACGAGTATTTAGAGATTAAATCATGAGCAGAGTAATTTATTCCTAACCCGAGAATGAAATGTGTTAAAAATAATATTCATGTAAAACCAGTTGATTAGGAAAAGTCAAAGAATAATTTGGATTCCTAATTTATTGTAGAAATAATTTGAAAAACGTTAAATCAATTATATAAAATAAGAAAATTTTATCTAGTCAATAAGATCAAAATAATCACAAAAGATAATAATGTTATATCTAATTCTTTCAACCATACTACAAATTTTACGATGTTAAAATAATTAAAATACTAAAATTAAAACATTTAATTGCATAGGTAAACTATATACAAGTTGGCTTAAGTTACATTGTTCTAAAACAAATGCACTTAAGACGGATAAATAAGTACTTCATCTGTCCATTTTTACTTGTTTTTTTTTATTTAAAAGTTCTACTTTTACTTGTCACTTTTAGCAAATCAAGATGTATATTTAATGACCTTCATCCAAATTTACTCATTTTATTAAATAACTACTTCTCAAGCTATAGTTAAATTTATATTTTTAAAAGCATAATTAATAAGGGTAAGTTAGTAAAATACCAAATTTGTTTATGATTTGTTAATAATTGTGAGAAGCTAAAATGTTACAAATAAAAATAGACGGATGGAGTATATAAGTACAAATTTGTCAACTACTAAATGTTTGTGCCTAAAAGTTGCTAAATAGATTAAACAGATAAAATTTTTAATGGGTCACAAGAAATATAGTAAATACTAAGGAAAAGTAAATAAAGCAAAAATAAAGAAATTGTAATCCTTGAGAATAGTCGGATTCTTGGAGAATTGCTTCGTGAATAATACAATAAAGGAGAGGAGTATTTATAATTATAAATTTTTCACAATGGTAAAATACAATGACTATAGGTTGTGGGCCTGTTTACTCAAGGTGATGATACTAATTAACCCTAACTAGGAGACTGTAACTCTAAAGCTGCGGGATGTATGCCTTACGTGTCAGGGTCCGTGTCTGCTGAGCGGCCGTGTCTTTTGGAGTAGGCATGTATCCTCAGTGCCCGGTGACTTATAGAGTAAGTCTAGTCTTTGTCAGCGGGACTCGTATCCCTGTAATCATAGGTGGCGTATTTTTATCCACATAGTTAGTCCCTCCGCTTGCTGAGTGCTGACGTAAGCGGTCAGGAAGTGAAAGAGGTACGCAAAAGAGAAGTGTGAAAAGATGCTTCACTGACTCCTTGAAACTCGCAGTTTCTTTGATCAAGAGAGACGTTTAGTTGCTTCTAGAGTTCCACGCGTCCTCTCTTGAATGGCTTTCATTGACTCCTCACACCTTTCTCATAACTGCTTTTACTGCGCCGAATCATTTCATATTCTATGCCATAATTACTTTGACCATTTCGTGTTCCTTCATTATCTTTATCCACTTATAAAAGGGATCTTTTATCAGATGTTGATCACAAGCTTTCTCAAAGACACATTGTCTCCTTCAAAAAACTTCCCTTTGCAAGAAAATAAAACCAACTTTTGCTTCTGAAATGTTTAATTTCGATCATGGCTCCATATTTTCAGAACATCTTCTTTATTTAGAGTGGATGGTGTACGAGAAAACTGAAAGTAAAGAAGAACTCACTGTGTTCTTTTTCTGCCCTTCCGTTCATGCGGAGATGGGTGGAGTCCCCCGAATCATATAATTTGATCGGGATCCTAATGATATTCTTCATAATGTCTTCTTCATGGCATATGCACGGCATACGGTGCACTCATTTTCTAACGCATTGGTTGTTGTGATATTTTTCTTGTCATACGAAGGTCGTGTAATGCCTCTGTATCAGCCCACTCTCCAGTTCTCTCGGGGATGTGTTGATGCTTAACGACTCATCCCTCTCCTTTACGCGGTCAATCTGCAACCTTTCTCCAAAACCTTTGCATCGTCAAGGCGGTCGCGTACCTCTACCCTCGTATGCAGTTTGGAGGTTGCATCAGCTTCCAAGTTAGGAGATGAGGGCTGATCTGACGTTTCTGCGGTACCTGGTTGCTAAATATAGGTTTCTCTCCATCTGATACCAGCTGAAACTGCCGGGGTACATTTATGCTCTTGCCCCGTTCTACTGAAGGCTTTCTTGGTTGAGTTGATTTTTTGGTGCCCGTATGACAGCGACATGCTGTTGTTGCTGCTTGGGGTGCTATGTTAGTAATGTCGCCTTATGAACGGCCAGTGAGTGCTCTGACTGGTGCTCCTGCTGGGTAGTAGTTCCAATTCTAGATGAAGTACCTCGATCGTGCAAAATTCAGAAGAGTTTTCAGACATAGTCCCTCTAGGACCTTTTAGTTTCTTAAGAATATTTGCTATGAACAACATTGTTTTCAAAAGAACTCAATTATGTATTGTAGCTTACGAGCCTTTGATATTAATGAAAAAATGGGTGCTCATCAATACATGTTTTTATGCGTACTTGCGTATTTACTTATAATGTGGCAAATAGCATTTTTATGCCTTTTTGAGCGTTTTTCTGTATGAAGATGTTTGTACGTTTGTAGAACGCTATTTTTATTGTGCATCAGTGGGTGATGACTTAAGTTGTGCCTGTTGATAGATGTTTTTTAAATAAGGCATGGCCCGCACCCGCAAAGGAACGTCTTTAGCCAATTGTGATTAGTAGAGCATTTTTTCAAGCTAGAATGGTTGTGCTTGTCCACTTAAGTGCTTAAGTCTTTAAAGGCACTATGCGGGCGGGCGTCCCACCGACATGTTGGTGCAAGTGTTGAATGGAAGATTTCCACGTATGATAATGCCTGGTGGCTTAACGAGAATTGATCTAACTTGAATGTGTAGTTTGCTCTAACTCACATTGAGGAGTGAGTGTGTTACTTCAACTCAATGTGGCTGAGGGCTATGAATTATTGGATCTTTGAACGATCTTAACATAAAACTGACTAAAATGCAATAGTAGTTTTATTAAATGAAAAAGAAAGGCGCGAGCCAAATAAAGGTTTTAATAAACTTAAATAATACTGATTGAGGCTAGATACCCTTGAAGAAGTAAGAAGAACAAGATAGAGAATACATGTCTCGAGTATGGGAGCCTTCTAGCCTTTCAAGAATTGTACTTTTTTAGCCAGGTGATGTTCCAGTTGTTTGGAATGGTTGTTCCTTCCAGGCCTTCAAGGGTGTATGCACATTTTCCAACGCTGCCCAGATCTTGTACGGGCCTTTTTGGCTTGGGGCTAACCTTGCATGCGTTGGCCTTCTTAGCTTTCTGAGATGCTTCCCGGACGATCTAGGCTCTTGTTCAATGGGCCACTGAACTTACGATGGTACAGTTCTCCGTTGATCAAATAATAACGGGTTGCTTGCTTCCCTTCTTGTCTTCGGAGAGTGTTCCTTTGTCCAGGTACTCGACCAATGTGAGACGCCAATCTGAGCTGAGCCCTGCGGTGTTGACTTAATGGTGCTGTAAGTCCGAATGAGTTAATTCGATCACTACCTCAAGTCTGTCTGCATTCATATATGTGGCTACTGCTAGACTGGCTATAGCATCAGCCTTCATGTTCTCTTCTCTTGGCGCTTGAGAAAACTTCCATTTGTGAAAAATTTTCAAGCATGACTATTGTTTGAGCTACAGATTCCTACATACGGGTGCCCTGAGCTGTAAGCGCTCCATTTACTTGATTGACTACCAATTATGAGTCGCTGTAGAGACGAACTTCCATGGCCTCCAATATGTAAGCTAATTCAAGAGCTTGAATTACAACTTCATATTGTGCTTCATTATTTGCAATCAATAGGCAGCTGATGGCTTTACGAAAGCTTTTCCAAACGGAGACTTGATCGCCAGGCCAAGTCGGCCTTTCTGACGTCTGACACTCCGCCCGTGTAGATTACCCACTCTCTGAGGGTAACTCCCCCTATCATTTTTTATAAGAACCAAACCCCCACAAGGAGACCATTCACTCGGAGCCAAGTCAAGGATGTCCAAGAGGTGCATTTATACTTGGAGAGGAGAGGACTTGAGGAAGGAAGCGAGTGGAAGCCATTCCGGGTGCTCAAACTAGGCCTCACGCCTAAGGAAGAAGACAGCCCAGCAGAGCCAGGCGCCCCGCCTGGCAAGCTCACTGCCTAAGGAGCTGAAAGTGCACAGGCGGACCGCCTAGCCAGGCGCCCCACCCAGGCGCCCCACCTAGCCAGGCGCCCCGCCTGAGCCAGGCGCCCCGCCTAGCTGACAGCAATCCCAGGCGCCCCTCCCAGATTCCAGGCGCCCCTCCCAGCTGTGAAGGCTTATGTTTATTTTACCGTTTTGCCCTACGTGGCCTATTTTGCAAACCTTATTAGTAAGGGTATTTTAGTCATTGTGCAAGCTTGGCAAACACTATAAATAGCCATGCTAAGCCTATTTTGAACTTAGTCTAGTTATTGATGATTGATGAATATTGAACATGAGCATGGCTCTTGGTTATTGAATGAAATCCTTTGATTTGGGACTTGTAGTTCTTCTAGTGAATCTAGATTAATACTTTTCCTCTCCGACCATTCTACTTGCGTGCTCGCGTTAGCTCGAGGGTAGTTGCATAGCGTAGGTGTTCTTGTCCTTCTCTCGGGGTGTAACGGAACAAGTTCTCCGTTGCTACTTGCGATTAGAGATCGAGTTACGTCTCGTTCTTATCCTTTTTACTTTCCGCATTTGATTCTTATCAGTTTGGTATCAGAGCAAGGCTCGGGTTTTGTTTCTACAAACCCCCGACCCTTGGTTCTTCGTGCCTAGTATCCTCTTTTAGTTTTCTTGTTGTTGAAGATATTAGAAAGGAGAAAATTACAAAAAAAATTGAAAATTGAAAATCTAAAAATTTGGTGTAACTTGTTGATTTGGATGATTTGTGATATGGGTGTTATGGATTCTTGATCGTGATTAAATTCCCGTTGCTTAGGTATCAAATTTGTTTGGATTGGTGAAGTTTGAAAAATTGAAACCCCAACAACCCTTCAACCCTTGATAAACCTTGTTCTTGATGATTTTGGCTTGATTCTTGGGTTGGATTGATGCTTGATTGAAAACTTGTTATTGGGGAATGATCTTCATTGAAAAAAAAATGAATCGGTACCAATTTTGTGGGATTTGAACATGTATAACACCAAGTTTGATGAATCACAATCCTTGTTGAAACCCTTTTGATAAACCCTTGTGTTCTTGAAGTTCTTGACTTGAAATCCTTATTTGATTGATTGCTTGATTGAAGATTTGATTGGGTTTTGTTAAGGAAGATCAAAAACAATTTTGGGTATCATTGGATTGTGAAAACAAGTTGAAAACATCGGATTTGTGGCTTGAAAATCGACTTGGAACAAGTTTGGAACGTATTGAAACTGTCCCAGGCTCAGGCGCCCCGCCTGACTTGCTCACTGCCTAAGTCTCAGGCGCCCCGCCTAGACCCAGGCGCCCCGCCTGGAATACTGCACAACTTGGGCGCCCCTCCTGAGTGCTGAACGTATTGTTTCGGGTAGATTTTCGTAGGTACTTCCCTTTGTTTGATAACATAACATCTAGTTAGTACTAGTTTGAGTAACCGATCTACTTGAATAGTGCTAACCCCTTTAATTGCTATTAGGTGATTCGTGCCTAGCAAGGAGAGTAGACTTCTAAGGAAAAGCGTAGAACCTTTTAATTCAAGTCCTCACTTCAAAGTGCCTAGCGTCATTGAGTCCCATTAACTCCACTCACCCCGGAGTGTGCGTGACTCATGAATAGTTTAGTTGAGTTGAGGAATTGCTAATCATCTACGTGAAGCTTTGGAACTACAAGTCGAGTGAAACATCCACCGCCACCCAAAAGAGTGATCCGAGTGAACACAAGTGAGGGAGCGAGTGAGGTGTTTTAACTAACTCTTGTTTCTTTTCTTTGTAGGTACAATGGCCAACGAAGGTCAAGATTTCATAAAGGAGGCCTTGGCTAGCCTTCTTGCCAAGATGGATGTCATGACTCAAAGGATTGAGTCACTTGAAAAGGGTGCCTCAAGCACCCAAGGTGAACAAGGGACCCCGAGTGTCCCAATTGAAAAGGGGACCCCGAGTGTCCAAATTGAGACCGGTGAAGGCTCAAGTAGCCCTACCTTTACCCCGGAGCAAGTTGTTGAATTGCTCAATCAACAACGGGTAAAGGTGGATCGAAAGAGAATTGAACGAACGGGCATTCCCCGTATCTTGGATAATCCCCCAAGAAACATTCCACTACCAAGACCCGTCCGAAATGTGCAACCTCTTGAGCAAGTTGATGAGGCTCAAGAAGGGGAGGAAGTTGATTATGGTGACGATGTGTATGGGTTTGACGATCACTTTCAACCAAGGCGAGCTATGAATTGGGGTCGAAATGTGGATAGAGGTAGGGGCCAAGGTCGAGGGCCACCTATGGGATTTGTTGGTGGGAATGCGAGAAGGGAGTATGGTGTGAATGAAGATCACTATGGGGGCCAACCGGAGCCTTTCCATGGGGGTCGTGACAACACCAACCTCAATAGTGTGAAGCTTAGCCTTCCAACCTTTAAGGGGAATTGTGATCCGGAGGCTTACATTGAATGGGTGCTACAAATAGAAAGGTTGTTTGACACAAATGACATGACCGATGAGAAGAAGGGCACCTATGCTATTTCCTCTTTTGAATATGCATCTACTTGGTGGGAATCCATCAAGAGATCAAGAAGGAGAGCGGGAATTCCTATGATTGTGGGTTGGAATGACTTGAAGGGTATCATGAGTATCAAGTACATCACTTCTAGATATCGTCAAGAGCAACTCAAGAAACTTTATGAGTTGAAACAAGGTGTCAAGACGGTGCATGAATATTTTGATGAGTTTGAAAGAACTCGAATGGCCTTGGATATGGACACCGAAGATGAGGAGCAAGCCGTGATTCGCTTCATGAATGGTTTGAGCTATGGTATTGCTTCCCAATTGAGATTGCATTCTTATCTTTCACTACAAGAAGTCCTTGATGCCGCTATTCGAGCCGAGCAATGGCTTGACAAAGAAAAGTCCACCCGTTACAAAAGCAACACTTATACTTCCATGAGCAAGCCAAAGGATTGGAAAAATCCTACTACCAATACAAGATTCACAAGTGCAAGTGGCCCTAGTGGAGCAAATGCAAGCAAAGATGTGAAGAAGCCGTTTGAGAAGTATACACCCAATGTTGGAGGTAATTCTAAAACTCAGTTGAATACTCCTACTTCTTCTTCCATTCAATGTCACAAATGCAAGGGGTATGGACACTTTGCTAAGGAGTGTCCTACGAAGAGGACCATGGTTGTTGTTGGTGAACATGCTTATGAGCAAGAGAGTGAGCCGGAGGAAGATGAGGGAGTAGTAGAAGATGAGGGAGTAGAGGAGGATGAACAAGATGACACGGTGGAGGATGAGGAGCCTCATACTTTTCTAGTAGTGAGAAGGAGCTTAGGAGCTATGATTGTGGAGGATGGCGAAACCTTGCAAAGGGAAAACCTTTTCCATGCTAGGTGTCGTGTTAAGGGTGTTGTGTGCTCTATGATCATTGACTCCGGGAGTTGCACTAATGTTGTGAGCCAATCTCTTATAACCTAATTGAAGTTGCCAACCGTAAAACACCCCAAGCCATACCGGTTACAATGGCTTAGTGAATGTGGAGAGCTTAAGGTAATGAAACAAGCCATGATCAAGTTTAGAATGGGTAGTTATGTTGATGAACACTTGTTCGACGTTGTGCCCATGCAAGCTTGCCACCTTCTCTTTGGAAGGCCTTGGCAATTTGATCTGCAAGTGGTTCACAATGGACGTGTCAACACTTACACGCTCCAACATAAAGGAAAGAAATATGTGTTGAAGCCCCTAACTCCCAAACAAGTGAGTGATGACTACAACCGGATGAGGGAGTTGAGGGAGGTAGCAAAGGCCAAGTCAATCATTGAGACTAGCCCTTTGTCCAAAAGCATGGTGGCAATCCCACCTACTTCATCTACCGGAGGCATGTGTGCCATGATGCAACCGGGCGAGATCTTAAAGGGAAATGATGGCACCAAGTTTCTCCTATGCCTAGTGCACAAAGGTATGATCCTAAACTCTAATTGTGATTTTTCTTCTAACCCTTTGCCTAGTGTGTTTGAGAATGTCTTGAAGGATTTTGGGGACATGTTCCCGGATGAGATGCCCGATGGTTTACCTCCCTTGACGGGTATTGAACATCAAATCGACTTTATTCCGGGTTCTCAAATCCCAAACAAGCCGGCTTATAGGAGCAATCCGGAGGATACAAGAGAATTGCAAAAGCAAGTTGATGAATTGCTCACTAAAGGCTTGGTGAGAGAGAGCTTGAGTCCTTGTGCCGTACCCGTGATCCTTGTTCCCAAAAAGGACGGCACTTGGAGGATGTGCGTTGATTGTCGGGCCGTGAACAAAATAACGGTAAAGTACCGTCATCCTATTCCCCGACTTGATGATATGTTAGATGAATTGAGTGGTTCATGTGTGTTTAGCAAAATTGACCTTAGGTCCGGCTACCATCAAATCCGGATGAAACCGGGTGATGAATGGAAAACTGCATTCAAGACCAAATTTGGTCTCTATGAATGGTTGGTGATGCCCTTTGGGCTCTCCAATGCACCTAGCACTTTCATGAGGCTAATGAACCATGTTCTAAAGCCATTCATCAACAAGTTTGTGGTCGTCTATTTTGACGATATATTGATCTATAGCAAATCAATAGATGACCATGTTGATCACCTTAGGCAAGTGCTTGAAAAGTTGAGAGCCGAAAAGCTCTATGCTAATTTTAAAAAGTGTGCCTTTGGTGTTGAGAAGGTAGTCTTCCTTGGGTTTGTTGTGAGTGCCCAAGGAGTGGAGGTGGATGAGTCTAAGGTAGAGGCCATACGTGATTGGCCTACTCCTACTACCGTGACTCAAGTGAGGAGCTTTCATGGTCTTGCTAGCTTTTATAGGCGATTTGTGAAAGACTTTAGCTCCATCGCCGCTCCACTCACCGAATTGGTGAAGAAGGACCAACCTTTTGTTTGGGGAGAGCCTCAAGAGAAGGCCTTCCATGAGTTGAAAGGTAGGTTGAGTACCGCCCCTCTATTGCAATTACCCGACTTTGGAAAGGCATTTGAGGTTGAATGTGATGCCTCGGGGGTGGGAATTGGTGGTGTTCTAATGCAAGATAGCAAACCCATCGCCTACTTTAGTGAGAAATTGAAAGGGGCCTCCTTGAACTATTCTACATATGACAAGGAGTTGTATGCCCTTGTGAGAGCCCTTGCCCATTGGCAACACTATCTTTGGCCTCGTGAGTTTGTAATCAAGAGTGACCATGAATCACTCAAGCATTTGAGAGGCCAAGAGAAGCTCAATAAGAGACATGCCAAGTGGGTTGAATTCATTGAGTCCTTTCCCTATGTGATCCAATATAAGAAAGGGAAGGACAATGTTGTGGCGGATGCGCTTTCGAGAAAGTTTGCTCTAGCCACCACTCTCACCTCTAAGATCATGGGTTTTGAGAGCATTAAATTGATGTATGCTCATGACCCAAAGCTAAAGAGTGTCCATGACACTCTAGAGAAGGGGGAGAGAGTTGAAAAATACCAATGGGTTAATGGATATATCTTCAAAAATGGTAGGGTGTGCATACCGGAGTCCTCTTGGAGGGAGTTGCTTGTGCATGAGGCACATTGCGGGGGACTCATGGGACATTTTGGCACAAGAAAGACTTTGGCTATTCTTAAAGAACAATTTCATTGGCCAAAGATGGGGGTGCAAATGGAAAAGTTTTGCAACAATTGCCTTGAGTGCAAGCGTGCTAAATCCAAAGCCCACCCCCATGGGTTGTATACCCCTCTCCCCGTACCTACTAGTCCATGGTTGGATATATCAATGGATTTTGTGATGGGATTACTAAGGACTTGGGGAGGGGGGGGGGGCATGATAGCATTTATGTTGTTGTGGATAGGTTCTCCAAAATGGCTCATTTCATTCCATGCAAGAAATGTGATGATGCACAACATATGGCAACTTTGTTTATTGAAAATGTTTTGAAGTTGCATGGTGTGCCTCAAACCATAGTGAGTGATAGGGACACTAAGTTCCTAAGTCATTTTTGGAGGTGTTTATGGGGTGCTTTAGGCACCAAGCTCTTGTTCTCCACGTCCCACCACCCACAAACCGATGGGCAAACGGAAGTGGTAAACCGAACCTTGGGTGCGGTGCTCTTCTTAGAGCCATGACCCGAGGTAAGGCCGGGATTTGGATTGATCGTCTACCTCTTATGGAGTTTGCCTACAATCGCACATTGCATAGCATGATAGGCATGACTCCATTCGAGTGTGTCTATGGATTTAACCCCTTGATTTCCCTTGATTTAACCCCTTTGCCAAGGGAAATGGTTGTTAATTTTGAAGGTAAAGCTAGAGCGAAGGCTTTGGTTGAACTCCATGCAAAGGCGAAGAAGAATTTGGAGGAAGCTTATGCTAAGGTTGCCTCCAAGAAAAACAAAGGACGCAAGAAGGTGGAACTCAAGAAGGGTGACTATGTGTGGGTGCACTTTCGGAAAGAAAGGTTTCCAAACCTTAGAAAAGGGAAGTTGGCACCCCGTGGAGATGGCCCATTCCAAGTGCTTTCAAAGATAAACAACAACGCCTATGTGGTCGACTTGCCAAGTGAGTATCAAGTTTCTAATACTTTCAATGTTTGTGACTTGGTTCCTTTGGATGTAGGTGATGACGAGGTCGTGGGTGATGATGCTTCAATTTCGAAATCTTCTCAAGAAGGGGAGGATGATAAGAACCAAACCCCCACAAGGAGACCATTCACTCGGAGCCAAGTCAAGGATGTCCAAGAGGTGCATTTATACTTGGAGAGGAGAGGACTTGAGGAAGGAAGCGAGTGGAAGCCATTCCGGGTGCTCAAACTAGGCCTCACGCCTAAGGAAGAAGACAGCCCAGCAGAGCCAGGCGCCCCGCCTGGCAAGCTCACTGCCTAAGGAGCTGAAAGTGCACAAGCGGACCGCCTAGCCAGGCGCCCCACCCAGGCGCCCCACCTAGCCAGGCGCCCCGCCTGAGCCAGGCGCCCCGCCTAGCTGACAGCAATCCCAGGCGCCCCTCCCAGCTGTGAAGGCTTATGTTTATTTTACCGTTTTGCCCTACATGGCCTATTTTGCAAACCTTATTAGTAAGGGTATTTTAGTCATTGTGCAAGCTTGGCAAACACTATAAATAGCCATGCTAAGCCTATTTTGAACTTAGTCTAGTTATTGATGATTGATGAATATTGAACATGAGCATGACTCTTGGTTATTGAATGAAACCCTTTGATTTGGGACTTGTAGTTCTTCTTGTGAATCTAGATGAATACTTTTCCTCTCCGACCATTCTACTTGCGTGCTCGCGTTAGCTCGAGGGTAGTTGCATAGCGTAGGTGTTCTTGTCCTTCTCTCGGGGTGTAACAGAACAAGTTCATCGTTGCTACTTGGGATTAGAGATCGAGTTACGTCTCGTTCTTATCCTTTTTACTTTCCGCGTTTGATTCTTATCAATTTTTAACTCGTTTTCTGCCTTTGTGATCATGTCAATATCGAAATCTTTGGCGAAGCTTGCGAGGACTTGTCATTCAATGGCCGTACACAGTTGATAAATAATGTCGTACTCCCCCAATTCATAGGCCATTTTCTGAGCCTCCCTGAGAGTCTGTGCAGAATGGTCCGTAATGGGAAAGACGAAACCACAGTGACCGTGTGGCTTCGAAAATACGACTTTAGCCTTGGGGCGGCCATAACTACCAACAACATGAGCTGATCCTAAAGCAAGTAGCGTTTCTCTACACGCAAAAGGGCCTTGCTTGTGTACTTTATGGGAAACTTTATTCCCTCTTCTTCTCGTGCAAGGACTGCACTCACGGCCACTGTTGAGACTGAAACATATAGCAGGAAATGTTCCCCTTTAATGGACTCAGTTAATGTTGTGGGCTTCATGAAGTATATCATTAGTTCTCCCAGCGTCTTGCTATAGAGCCTTAGCCATTCAAGATCTTTATGTTGTTCCAGTACTTCAGAAAATTAGTAGCATCGCTCAGCTAACTAAGGGATAAGATGGCTCATCGTGGCAATCTAATTTTCTGAGCTCTATTACCTCTGCTTAGGCCCTGTGCTCTTCTAGTATAGCCTTTACTGCTTCGACTCTGATCGTATTTAGTTCCGCTTTTAGACTTGCAGATAATCATGTTGGAAACATAAAATGGGGAATTGATCATTTGAACGTATCCACCGTCCAGTCGCCCCTTGATATCATATCGATCTCCTTCTCTCTTCCTAACTGCACGTGTAGTAGTAGATGCACAGTCGTCTTGGGGAAAACATCGATCTCCTCGAATTTCCTCTATCCCAAGTAGGATCGGGTACTTAAGGGCCTGATGAAGCGTTGATGGTACTACCCTTACTTCATGTATCTATGGTCTACCCAATATGATATTATACGAGAGGTCGCATGTCATTACTTGAAAAAATGTTAGTTTCGACACTCCTGGGATGTGAACTGGCAGGGCTATTTCTCCAATCGATTTTTCGCTCGAATTGTTGAAGCTGGTTACTACGCCCAAGGTCGGGATTTCCTGTCATTGAAGATCCAACTTTTCTATAACCTCTTATGGGATGATGTTTATGCTGCTCCCTGGATCCATAAGATCTTGCTAAATTTTGGGTGTTGAGTATCCTGATAGTAATGATCAAAGCGTCGGGGTAAAATGGAAGGATTCTCTATCTTTTTCCTCACTAAACTCGATTGTGCTAATGTGAGGCCTTTGCTTTACTGCTTCATTAGCCTCGTCGGGCCCTGGTCCACCAAAATTACGTTGACGCTCCGTTTGTCCTTGGGGTCTGAAGTCTTAGATCATTTCCCTCATTCTGTGAGCAGATCCTTGAGGTGTCCTTCTTTCAACAGGTGGGAAATTTCAAGCTTGAGTGTTTTGCAGTTGACTGTGTTGTGTCATTACTCTGGTGAAACTCGTAGTAGGCTGACAAGGCCTTCCCAAAAGCATTATTGATGGTGGGTGGCCAGTGTACCCGCGAGCCTAACCTTCCGAAGTGATTCACGACTAACGCCACTACATTCACCTGCAACTCGAAGTCCTTGAAGTTGTGAGACTCGAGATTTTTCTAGTAAGGTGTCACTCTTCGGGCATTGCTCCACCTCTTTGAAGTTTTTCTGGGATGCGCCTGATACTGCGTCCTTCCACTAGTCCTTCTGCTGCTAATATCCGCCTCCAGAGTTCAGCTACGCGCTCGAATTCGTCGTACGTTATCATCAGACACTTGAGATTCATCGGGCTCGATACGAAGCTTTTTCATTATATCATTGGTGTAGCGTATCCCATGCGGTCACCGAGTGTTGTGTCAGAGTCTGTTCCGGCTCTCGTATGGCCAATGAACCTCGGGGGGTTTAGGCTCTTACCGAAGGCCTTTACAACAACGCTATCGAGCACTAGAGGAAGCTCCATGAGCTCTCTCTGGAATCTCTCCAAATAATCTTTTAGTAGCTCTCTGTCAAGCTGGCGGATCTCGAAGATATCCTCCATCCATTTTTCTTGCTTGCGGGCACCAGAGTGTGCTTTCTAGAACAAATCTTGCATCTGGATGAATGATTCGATTGACCCTAGAGGCAGCTGAGTGTACTATGTGAGAGTCCCCTTGGTCAGGGTTAAATCGAAACTTTTTATCAGCGCAAACTGGGTTTCTTCTTCTGTGAGCTCATTGGTCTGGACAGTCGTGTAATAGGCAGCAACATGCTTGTCCGAAACTGGTCCCATCATACTTAAGGCTATCCAGCAGGCGGAAGTGCTTAGGTACATGGATGGGTGTTGCGCTCGCCTTGTATGCACGCTTGAAGAACTTCTACTCATCAATTGTCGTAACCTGGGGTGGAGCACCCAACACGTTACCGATTCGATCATGGATCACTTTTAGCTCCTTGAGGATATCTTGGATGACGGGCACTCCTTCGAGGTCTCGGCTTTTTGGCTGTTGTGGAATTTCTTAGGGTGGTCTCCATGTTGATCCTCCACCTGGGCACAAAGGCTAGTGAGTTATCTACGGGCCCGAATCCTCGTAGGATGCTGGTCTCGGGAATAAACTAGGGAAGATCGCTTCTAGTCATTTGGCTAAATTTTCAGTCATAATGGCCAAGTTATTCACAGTTTTCTCCTCTTGAGCTTTGAGAAAGTTGGCGAGGAGATCTTCGAGCTTGCTATTTTCGTGCGGCGGTTCGTTGTCATTGTCAACAGAGATTGGACCCTTATGAGTGTTATTCGGCTGTCCGTCAAGATCACTGGGATCTTTTAATGGGTCGTCAACCGTATTAGTGGTGTTCTTTGGGACATCATCATTGTCATTCGACATGGTCGTGCTTCTCCTTCGTAAAAACCTACAATGTCTATGTCTCACAGTGGGCGCCAAAATTTTTGTACCTAAAAATTGCTTAATAGGCTAAACAGATAAAATTTATAAAAGATCACAAGCAATACAGTACATAATAAAGACAAGTAAATAAAGCAGAAAATAAAGAAATTGTATTTCTTAAGAATAATTGAATTCTTGGAGAATTGCTTCGTGAATGATACAATAAGGGAGGGGGTATTTATAGTTATAGATTTTTCTCATTCTAATTATGGCAAAATATAATTACTATAGGTCGTGAGCTTGTTTACTCAAGATGGTGATACTAATTAACCTTAAAGGAGACTGTAACCCTAAGGAGGTAGGATGTATGTCTTACGTCCCAGGGCCCGTACCTGCTGAGCGGCCGTGGCTTTTGGAGTAGACGTGTATCCTCAGTGCTCGGTAATTTATAGAGTAAGTCGTCTTCGCCAGCTGGACTCGTATCCCCGCAATCATAGGTGGCGTATTTTTATCCACATACTAAATATTGCATTCAGATGTTAAACGTTAAGTTGGTTTCTAATTTACTTTGTAATGGAATGAATGATCGTTATTTTCAAAGAAAAATTATACCATCTATCGAGTCAACCAAGCTAGCTTTATCAAGTTTGAACTTTGACCAAGCGAGCCAACTCGAATTGAATTTTGAATGATATCTAGCTGAGTCGAGCCAAGCTAAAATAAGGAGCGAAACTCTGAATTGGTTCGACCCTATGCCCAGACTTATTTGCAAATACAAAATTTTAGTTTGATAAGTATTTCAAATAAAATAGGTGTAATGATATTCATTTGCAGGTCTTCATTTTCACTCTTTCAAATTAAGTTCATGTCTTCATAAATCCTTTTTAGTTTTAATTCAACACCATTTACTATGATTCTATAAGTGTGATCTAAAATTTTTTTAATTTTAATATCTAATATATTTCTTTTTGCAACTTTCAAGTTTGCAGTTGGAGAGGCAGTGAGGGAGTGGTAGTTGTGTTAAAAGGAATACTCCATAAGAGTGTGGGGGACAACCAAAAAACATTAGAAGGCTAATAACAGTTGATATAACGCCTTTTAAGGGCCCAATTGTGGGGTCATTTGACAATCTCACTTTTCTTGCAACTACTATATTTATATCTCCCTAACTCAAGCCCATAAGCATCAGTCACCATAACTCAAGTGATCCATTCCATTCCTCGTTTGAGCCTTATTTCTCTAGTTATGGGAGATACGACTGTGTCAGCCAGCAGTAGGAGAATGAGATTTGCAATATCAGAGAAACTTCAACTGCACTTGGCCATGTTGGCCTTGCAGTTTGGTTATGCTGGTTTTCATGTAGTATCCAGAGCTGCACTTAACATGGGCATCAGCAAGATTGTCTTCCCAGTTTATAGGAACATTCTTGCTTTGCTTCTCCTTCTTCCCTTTGCCTATTTTCTTGAAAAGTACGTTACTGAAATCAAATCTCAATCAGGAAAATTTAACTTTTTACTAGAATCTACGCTTGATATATATGATGACATATTTTTTTTTATTACATCAGGAAAGAGAGGCCACCTCTTACTTGGTCCTTCACCATTCAGTTCTTCCTTCTAGCAATTGTTGGGTATGATATTATAATCAAACAATGCAAAGAGTAGAGATTCCTTTTCATACATTCTTTTTCATTTGACAGAATTACTGCAAACCAAGGATTCTACTTGTTGGGCTTGGATCACACTTCCCCTACTTTTGCTTCTGCCATACAAAATTCAGTCCCCGCAATCACATTTCTCATGGCTGTATTACTCAGGTTCGTTCGACGTACAGACGGATCACAAAATGTTTACAGAATCAAATAAATCACTCTTATAAGATAATTATTGTGCATAAAATATTTGCACACTGGAGTCATAATAAGATAATCTAAACATGAATCGGTAATTAACCCGTTAAAGTAATAACTAACCATTATAAATTTAAGATTGAGACGAATTAATGGATTGATTATTTAAATTCCTCATCATAGTGTTTTCTTTCTGAGCTTCAGGATAGAAACAGTAAGACTGAACAGAAAAGATGGAATAGCAAAGGTGTGTGGAACATTATTATGTGTAGCTGGAGCTTCAGTAATTACACTGTACAAAGGACCAACCATTTACAGCCCAACTCCACCATTACAAAGAACTAATTCACCTATGTTCCTTGCACTTGGAGATGCTAACGGAAAGAACTGGACACTAGGTTGCATCTTCTTGATTGGACACTGCTTGTCATGGGCAGCTTGGCTAGTGCTGCAAGCACCAATTCTTAAGAAGTATCCAGCTAGACTCTCAGTCACTTCTTATCAGTGCTTCTTTGGAGTTATACAGTTCCTTATTATTGCTGCTTTCTGTGAGAGAGACCCTCAGGCTTGGCTTGTTCACTCTGGTGCCGAGCTCTTTAGTGTCTTCTACGCTGTAAGTGAATTTCAATGATCATACGCAGTGGCGGAATCATAATTTTTAGTAAGAAATATTAAAATATGAATAATTATACGAAATTTTTTTACATACATGTCTAGTATAATTTTCGACAAAGGAATATCAATACCTTTTAGTAAAGAATAGGTCCACTCTTGATCATACGTGAAGTTAACCAACACAACATCTTTTATCTTCGAACGATGAAAATCTTAAATACACAACATACTTCGCCTAAAGAAGAATAGAATTATTGTTATTTGGTTGGTTAAACCATCTTTTTCAGTTAGTCTTTTATCAAATAAATTAACTATAAAATGTTTTTAGTGCAATATTTTTATTTTATTTTTTGCTTATTTTGTAATTTTAAGCCCGTAAATTTTGTTCAAACAATAAAAAATGAAGAAAGTATATTCTACTGTACCTTAAAAGGTTCACTAAACGGTAAAATAAAGGAAAGGAAGAGGAAAGACAAAGGGAAATAATACTAACTTTTAGTTAAAGGCTGTCTCTGCTACATTAAAGTGTGCAAAGAAACAGCACAGCTGTGAACCTGACTAAAATTTCAGTGGGAAATTCATGTGACATGTGAAGATATTAGTCAACGTTAACCTTTCTAATCCCTTGCTGCTTATTTCTTCGTTCCCCTCTTAATTATTGAACACGACAGAGAATAAGATGATGGCCATATGGTTAGCTATATAAAACGATATGACAGCAAAATCAGTACTTTACTTTTTAACTTTTTTATTTTCCAAAAAATGAGGAATAAGTCATTAATTTGAAAAATCTGCATGGTGCTGCAGGGTATAGTGGCATCTGGGATCGCATTTGCTGTACAGATATGGTGCATTGATAGAGGTGGCCCAGTCTTCGTTGCGGTCTATCAACCTGTTCAGACTCTTGTTGTTGCCATTATGGCTTCTGTTGCTTTGGGCGAGGAATTTTACTTGGGAGGGTACCTATTCTTTTTCTCTCTTATAAACGCTTGCTCTCAATATACAAAAGTTCAAGTCTTATATATAGCTAGACTAGCTTTTATAAAATATGTATTTATACTCAGCATGTAACAGTAGTGAAATGTCGTAGAATTTTACTAGTGCTGATTTAAGGTTCTAAATCCGTCTTTGATTCAAGCACTCTCAACTTCAAAAATTCCTCGTAAATTAAATACAAGCAAATTACTTTCGAATCTTCATTCCTAGGACTAAGGCTTAACTTTCCTCAATCATGTAATTCCAAGACCCCACTATGCACACTCCTATCATGATTCATGTCACTAAAAAGTCAATTACTACAATTCAAGTAACTTCTTGTAGCTAAAATATTTATTTCTAACCGAGATGGTACCTTTACAACTAGTAAAAATACGTTGATAGTCTAAGAATTCTCTTATTCTGTCTTTGTATATAATTTAAGTCAATTGACACAATTTTTTAGTTCCATTGTTGACGTCTTCAAGTTAACAATGAAGAAGTTAGGTATACGGGGATGACTAATTGTAGATGGTGGCATTTTGCAGGATCATTGGAGCAGTGTTGATCATTGGAGGATTATACTTCGTGCTATGGGGCAAAAATGAAGAATCCAAGTTTGCAAAGGCAGCTGTTGTAGAAGATCATGTTAACAACAGGACAGCCAGCCATATCAAATCCAATTTGGCTCAGCCACTGCTTTCTCACTCAGCTGAAACTGTAGCTTGACTACCAGCAAAAATATAACTCTAAACGCTGGCTGTATAGCAGAAAAGAGAAGACTTAAGAAAAACAAAAAAGGCTTTTAGTGCATGGATGGAAGTTCAATTCTGTTTTCTTTTCATATAGGTCTTTGTCCCTTTTTTCCTTTAGTAGCTTTTTTCTCACTAAGAGAGAGTGGCTTGCAGGGATGTGAGGGAGATGGTGGAGGGAGAAAAAAGAAGAGTGTTTATGAGGAGTTTTGTGATGATTAATATTTTAGATGTGGGGTCTCTGCATGCAAATCCCAAGTTGGTTTTTATACGTACTTAATTAAATACTACTAGTCTACTACTACTTATTATACAAGGATTGTGCTTTTGCCTTAGCCTGGTACTTGATGGACCACCAAGCCAGCAAAATGGTAATTACGTATCACTAAGGAAGTGAAAATTAAAGGGCTCCAAGCAAGTTGATTTTCACACAACTTGATTTTCTTCTTATAAAAGGCTACAAGAAGTTCCTTAATTCGGATTTATCAAACAAAATTAAAACAATAAATAAAAGAACGAAAGGCGCAACAACAATAACAGGAAAAAACTGACAAGCATGTGCCACCTCTCTAGGCTGCTTCTAAGATTCAGAATGGTTCAAGCTAATTGCCTAAAGTACTTTGGAAAAAGAAAAAAATTGAAACAACTGAAAGTACCTCATAAATCAAATAATGCCGGCATGTGCACACTGCAAACACCAAAACTACAGTATTATCAGATGCAACATGTCCGAACGTCAGAAGCTGAGAGCTGCTACTATTGTCTAGGATGCATTTTCATAGGCAGATCTGGCAATTGTTTAACCTAAAAACTTGGATGAGATTAACTAGTTGAATTTGTTTTTAGGCTGTTGTGAAAATAATAATAATAATAATAATAATAATATCTCAAAAGAAAAATTAAAATATTGTCTACATTCATCCCATTAATGATTGATCAAACTTATTAATCCTTGGTCATTAAACCAATACCAAAACTTTTCATAACTGTTGGCCATGAATATTTTCTTTTATTGAGTCATTACTTTTCTTTATTAATTGGGATTAATACATTAAACCAAATAGCTGTTACTCATAAAAGTAACGTTGGATTTTTTGTCTTTATATATGAAAGCTTTGCCTTCTCCTGAGAGAATACAGAAAAAAAATCAAATCATATTCCTTCTTCTTTTTATTTACTGGGTTTCTTCTATTGTGATTCTTTGTTGTTCCTACTTCTAGTTTTATACTAGAAGAGCTTGTTGAATCGTGAGGGATACACTAATACCGGTGAAATATCCTTAAGGACGGTGTCTTTGACACGCTTCAAGCTATAACAATTTCTAAGTATTTTCCATAATTTTTTCCAACAATCTTAAAGATATTTTGCACTCTGTTCTTGTGGAAAATACATACAAGATTACATGTGGAGAATTTGTACCGTCCAGATTTGGAACAAAGAAAAAGAAATACTTTGGATTCTGTATCATCATTATGATTCCAGCATAATAGAGGTCACTCTTGTTAATCTTGAGAAAGGGTTGATAAGGATTACATAGATATGATCAGTGTCTTATGCTTTGATTATACAAGTAAGCCTATCTAAAAGAATGTTAGGGCTATGATATGTAAATTAGTGGCCGAAGGATAATGTATTAGATATAGTGGACAGGTGGAGATATTTGATACGGAAGGGCAACAAATATGTAGGCATATTGTGAAATAAAAATCTGATTGATGACATGTGATGGAGGAGGAAAATGTTTGAAGGAAGGTTTACAAGAATGGTACTTAGGTATTATTGGTAGCAGTAGCAAATGCACTAGTTCAAATTACTGCAGCTTGCTGGATCCAAGCACATGATTGGAATTCAATCCCAATTTGTCATAGGGACACATTTTGATGATCTTGCCTAATTACAACTGGATGTTCATTGCGCAGTAGTCTCGAATTAGCAGATTAGTATCTTTCTCTTTGAAAGTGGCCAGGTTAGTATCTCTATTTTATTAGTTGAATTCTTTACTAAAGATATAGTATGTGTAAATCCTATAACTTATGTGCACATATAATAGTAAGTATTGTGCATGAATACATGATTAAATGAGTATAGTCGTGAAAGGTATTTGTATAATAAACATGGTTACAAATCCATAACTAATAGTATATCAAACTTTCACATTCGCTCGTTTTATAGTTTGTGAATGTGGTTTTACACTAATTTGATGTCGTGCGTGTGTAGGTTTTTACGCAGTGCATTTGGAGCTTTTAGGAGCTTGATTGAGCAAGGAATGATTGGAAGTTGATTGAGGATTGGATTGAGCACACGAGGGCACGACACGAGCGAGTTGCGGAGCCAAGGAGCAAGGATTTTTTGCCTGGCTTTAGGGCACGTGGCGCGCCTGTTATAACGCCCAGTGCCCCAGCGCGCCGCGTGGCTAAAGCGTGCCAATTTCAACGGCTTCTGATTGTCCTAGCGCGATCGTGGGCGCGGGGCGCCCGTTATAGCGCCCCTTGAGCGGATTTTTACTTCCTATTACGTCTAGGCTTGGGTCTAACTTATTACTAGGTGTTTGTAAACCATATAAATACTACTTTACTTAGTTTTTGAAGGGAGTTCTTACTTTGGAGCAATATTGAGAGCACCATACTCATTGAACAAGGGTTTATTCCTAATCTTTCATCTATTACATCATTTTACTTCATTATTACACCAAATCTTTGCCTTGTGATTATGAATATGTGTGGCTAAACTTTACGTTCTAAGGTTAGAGTATTACATGAAAGTTGATTGTTTGAAGATTGATTCCCATTAATTGAATCCCATAACGGGTTACTTATTCTTTCTTGATTTCACTTGTATAATTGTTAGAGCTCGATAATTATGCATTATCTATGGTTTTTGGATTGAACTCGAAAGAGGGAATTTAATTACGTAATAAGAAAGGATAGAACTAGTTTGTGAACTCGGGCATCGGGGAACCAATTCGCGAGTAGGATAGACATATACTTGCTTGCCTAGTTTAACTCATTACAGAATTCGTTAATGCATGCATGTGATTTAACCCATAGACATATAGGGATTGAAGTAGCTTGTATAGACTGTGAAGAACTGAAAGGTTTTCACAGTTACATTTACTCTGTCAATTAGTAACCCGGGATTTAAGAAGTGGAATCAATCGGATAACTCAATTGGATTGTTCGTAACTCTGACCCTGGACCGTCCTCTTAATATTTTTAACAATCAAAGTATTGCACCATTGCTTGACTACACTTCTAGCACTTTAATTACTGCTTGTAGTTACAAAAACTCTTACCATCAAAGAAAAAGATCCCTGAGTAGTTTGTTTAGAAATTGTTTGTTAAGTATTAGTCTGCATAGTCCTCGTAGGAACAATACTCGATTTATCACTTTATTACTTGTCGACCGCGTATACTTGTGTGTGCGTTGGGAGCAACAAGTTTTTGGCACCGTTGCCGGGGACTATTACTGACTAATTTCTTTTTGAACGATTACTTAATTTCTATTCAGGTTTAATTTTTTGTTGAGTTTCTTGTGCTGTTTCAGGCAACAGGTTTTGCATGCAAAGGAATAAAAAGGACGAACCACTCGCACCTTTTGATCCCGAACCTGAAAGAACCTTGAGAAGGTTACGAAGAGAAGCGAGAGATCGAGAAGCACTAGCAATCGTACCTGCTTCTTTACCCATTGAAATGGCAGAAGAACAAGCAGTAGCAGTGCGAGATGTTGCTCTTCCTAGCCTGGGAGGAGTAGCGTCAAGTATTGTGAAGCCCGTTATTACCGGGCACTTTGAGATCAAGCCCGGCATGATTCAGTTGCTGCATGTGACGGGGCAATATGCTGGATTACTTCATGAGGATCCGCAGCAACACATTCAGAACTTTCTGGAGATCAGTGATACTTATACACCATCGGGTGTGCCTACTGATTATGTTCGTTTGACTTTGTTCCAATTTTCACTGATAGGGACAACAAGGAAGTGGTTAAAGGCTGAGAAGTCTGGGTCTATCACTACTTGGAAGGATTTGGCTAAGAAAAGAAAGGTCTAACTGTTGGAATCATTTTTTCCATTGCTATTTGATACATTTCGGTCATTAACATTAGTGAATTAGGTGAAAGAACATGCAAGCTTAGGAATGAATCTAATGGAAATTTAGGTCTCTGTCCGCTTGGAAGATTATTCTTTCTTGGCTAAATTTTATCCGTATGCTAAGACAGCCCGGCTGAGGAGCGAAATTATGTCCTTCAGACAGTTAGAAGGAGAATCCTTGTATGCAACCTGGGAGCGATTCAAAGCTCTATTGAGAGATTGTCCGCACCACAACCAATCTAATGAGGTTATTGCACACACTTTTGTTGAGGGGTTGAACCAACACACTAAGATTGTGGTTGATGCTGCTGCTGGAGGCCAAGTACTGGACTTAAATTTTGATCAGATTTACGATTTACTTGACAAGTTTTCGCAGAGCAATCCTGATTGGCAGGGTGTCGGCAGAGCTACAACACAATTTGAGGGTGTTGGCAGGGCTACTACGCAGAAAGCTGCTGGGATACTTCAATTGGATGCAGTTTCAGAGCTAAGGGCGAAAATGGATGCTATTTCTAATGAGATCAGCAAGCTGACTCTTCAAGCAAAACCACCATTAGCTCCAGTGCAACAACTTCAAGCCTTTTGTGAGGTTTGTGGAGAGGATCATATTACTGAAGTCTGTCCATCTAACCCAGATTCAGTGTATTATGTGGGTAATCAGAACAGGTCACAGGGTCAGAATCGAAATCAATATGGTAACAGCTATAACACGGGTTGGCGTAATCACCCAAATTTTTCTTGGAGGGATAACCGTGAGCAGCTTCAGGGCAATGAGAGACCCCAAAATAATCAAGGCAATGGACCACATCAGGGGTCACAGCCGCAGACTCAGCCACAGCAGTCTAATGCAGTGGAGGATATGCTTAGGAAATTTCTTGCAGGGCAGCAAAAGCTCATGGATGATTCAGCATCTCAGGCACAAACAATTAAAAATTTGAGCAGTGCGCAGAAAGATCTCGAGAGACAATTGGGGCAGCTAGCTGGAGCACAAAATAATAGACCTCGGGGTACTTTACCGAGTGATACAGAGAAAAATCCTAAAGAATTTGTGCAAGCAGTTACTTTGAGGAATGGAAGAGCTCTAGAAGAAGTTTCCCCAAAGCCAAAGAAGCCTGTTGGTGAGTTAGAGCCCAATGCTGATAGGGAAGTGGAGAAAGAAGCAGAGACAGTGATAGCAAAGTAGCCCGAGTCTGCTATTGTGAGACCACCACCACCTTTCCCTCAGAGACTTCAGAAGCAGAAAGTTGATGCAGCATGCAAGAAATTCTTGGAGATATTGAGTCAGATTCAGGTAAATATTCTTTTGGTGGAGCTTTTGCGGGATGTTCCCAAATATGCTAAATACATCAAGGATATTGTTGCTAACAAGAGAAGACTGACTGAGTTTGAGACAGTTGCACTCACTGAGGAGTGTAGTTCCAGAGTTAGAAGCAAGCTTCCTCAGAAATTGAAAGATCCTGGCTGTTTTACTATTCCCTTGAAAATTGGGGAACATGAGGTTGGTCGAGCTTTGTGTGATTTAGGTGCTAGTGTGAATTTAATGCCTTCTTTAGTTTTCAGGAAGCTAGGCCTGGGTGATCCACGATCCACTACTGTGACTCTGCAGCTGGCTGATAGATCTTTGACATGCCCCGAGAGGATTATTAAGGATGTGCTTGTACAAGTGGGTCAGTTTATATTACCTGGGGATTTTATTATTCTTGATTATGAAGCTTATCCTGAGGTTCCTCTCATATTGGGAAGAGGATTTTTGGCTACTGCTGATGCTGTTATTAGAGTCAGAGCTGGAAAGATGATCATTAAGGTAAATGGGGAAGAAGCTGTGTTTAATGTGTTCAGAGCTACCCAGCTTCCTTCTCATTATGAAGAGTTGTCCATGGTAAAAGTGGTAGATGATGAGTTGACTGCTGATGAGAGGTCATTCTTGGCTTCTAATGTTGATTCTTTAGAAAGGGCACTGTTAGGTGATGATGATGATATCCTGAAGGATGATGACATTGAAGAATATTTGGAGGTTCTTAATATGCAGAGTAGATTCATCCCAGGGTGGAAGAAATTTGAGGAGCTTGATAGACCGTTGACCTTAACTCCTGCTAAACGGTCTATTGAGAGGGCTCCTACTCTTGAGCTCAAACCTTTACCCGCGCATTTACGTTATGCTTATTTGGGTGAAGGTAATACTTTGCCCGTGATCCTTTCTTCTTTGTTATCTGATGTGCAGGTTGAAAAGGTGTTGAGGGTATTGCGAGAGCGCAAGAGAGCTATTGGCTGGACTATTGCTGATATTAGAGGGATCAGTCCTTCTTTCTGCATGCATAAAATTCTCTTGTAGGAAGATCATAAGCCATCCATAGAGCAGCAGAGGAGGCTAAATCCAATTATGAAGGAGGTGGTGAAGAAAGAAGTTATCAAGTGGCTGGATGCTGGTATTATTTTTCCTATCTCTGACAGCAAGTGGGTGAGTCAAGTGCAATGTGTTCCTAAGAAGGGGGCATGACAGTGGTGAAGAATGAGCATAATGAGTTGATTCCTACAAGAACAGTTACAGGGTGGAGAATTTGCATTGATTATAGGAAGCTGAACAAGGCCACCAGGAAAGATCACTTCCCACACCCTTTTATTGATCAGATGCTGGATAGACTTGCAGGGCACGAGTATTACTGTTTCTTGGATGGGTATTCGGGCTACAATCAAATTGTGATAGCTCCTGAAGACCAAGAGAAGACTACTTTTACTTTTCCATATGGCACCTATGCATTTAGGAGGATGCCATTTGGGTTATGTAATGCCCCGGGGACTTTTCAGCGGTGCATGATGGCTATTTTCACCGACATGGTGGAAAAATTTGTGGAGGTATTCATGGATGATTTCTCAGTGGTTGGTGATTCTTTTGATGAATGTTTGAAAAATCTTGATGCTGTGCTGAGCCGGTGTGAAGAAACAAATCTGGTGCTGAATTGGGAAAAATGTCACTTTATGGTTCAAGAAGGCATAGTACTTGGGCACAAGGTGTCAAAGCAAGGGATCGAGGTTGATAAAGCAAAGATTAAGGCTACTGAGAAATTAGCACCACCTATCTTTGTTAAGGGGGTGCGTAGTTTCTTGGGACATGCAGGGTTCCATAGACGTTTCATAAAGGACTTCTCCAAAATTTCCACTCCCTTGTGCAAATTGTTAGAGAAAGATGTGAAATTTGTATTTAATGATGCTTGTCTCAAGGCATTTGAAGAGTTGAAGAAAAGGTTGGTGACCGCACTAATCATCATTACTCCTGACTGGTCTTTGCCATTTGAATTGATGTGTGATGCGAGTGATAATGCTATTGGGGCTGTTCTAGGCCAAAGAATTGGAAGAATCTTTCACTCCATTTATTATGCAAGCAAGACGCTTGATGCAGCCCAGTCTAATTATACCACCACTGAGAAGGAGTTGCTAGCCGTAGTTTATGCTTTTGATAAATTCAGATCTTATTTGGTTGGCACTCATGTTGTTGTCTACACTGATCATGCCGCAATCCGGTATTTGTTTGAAAAGAAGGACTCCAAGCCTAGACTCATTAGATGGGTTCTCCTATAGCAAGAGTTTGATGTTGAAATCCGAGATCGCTGGGGACTAAGAATCAAGTAGCTGATCATTTGTCAAGGTTGGAGAATAGAGATCATGTAGATGAGGGGCCTAAGATTAAAGAGGTATTCCCTGATGAGCAACTTTTTGCTCTAGATGCAGGGGAGGTGCCATGGTATGCTGATATGGTAAACTTACTTGTGAGTAATGTGTATCCCCCCTGGGCTACTGCTGAGTAAAAGCGTAAACTCCTTCATGAGAGCAGATTTTATGTGTGGGATGAGCCCTATTTGTACAAGATAGGTGTTGATAAACTAGCTAGGAGATGCATTCCAAGGGAAGAAGTAGAGCCGATTCTACATAGCTGCCATTCCTCGCCTTATGGTGGCCACCTTGGTGGAGATCAAACAGCTGCAAAGGTACTTCAATCTGGTTTCTTTTGGCCTACTTTATTTAAAGATGCTCATGCATTAGTGAAGCAATGTGATCGTTGCCAAAGAACGTGTACTATTTCTAGGCGTCACGAGATGCCTTTGAAAAATATCCTGGAGATCGAGCTGTTTGATTGTTGGGGGATTAATTTTATGGGTCCATTCCCACCTTCTATGGGCCATAAATACATCCTCGTAGCAGTTGATTATGCGTCTAAATGGGTGGAGGCTATTGCACTTCCAACAAATGATGCGAGTGTGGTGGTGAAGTTCGTGAAGAAGAATATTTTCCCTCGTTTTGGGACACCGCGGGCTATAATCAGTGATGAAGGTACATTTTTGTAACCGGTTGTTCAATAAATTGTTGGCTAAGTATGGGGTTCGCCACAAGGTGGCTACTGCTTATCATCCCCAAACTAGTGGCCAAGTGGAAGTGTCTAATAGAGAGATTAAGCAAATCCTTGAGAAGACTGTGAATGCCTTGAGGAAGGATTGGGCTATGAAGTTAGATGATGCTCTCTGGGCTTATCGAACCGCATTCAAAATGCCTATTGGAACCTCTCCATATAGGCTTGTTTATGGTAAGGCCTGTCACTTGCCTGTTGAACTAGAGCATAAGGCATATTGGGCAATTCAAAAGCTCAACCTTGATATGGCCTTAGCGGGTGAAAAGAGGATGCTCCAATTGCATGAGCTTGTAGAGTTCCGGTTCCATGCATATGAAAATGCGAAATAGTATAAGGAACGGACAAAGAAATGGCATGATAAGCATATTGAGCGTCGTCAGTTTGAGCCCTGGCAGCTGGTATTGTTGTTCAACTCGAGGTTGAAATTATTTCCGGGCAAGTTGAAATCTAGATGGTCGGGGCCTTTTGAAGTTGTTCGTGTTACCGCACATGGAGCGGTTAAATTGAAAGCCCTAGATTCTGAGAACACATTCTTGGTTAATGGTCAAAGGGTGAAGCGTTATTGGGGAGGTTCGGTGAATCACCGCACTTCCATTACTTTGAGGGACCCTTGATTAATACCCGTCGTGCCACGACATTAAATAAGGCGTTTCTCGGGAGGCAACCCGAGTTTGTACTTGTAATAGCTTAGTATTTTTTGTTGTTTTATAGTGTCACGTAGTTTTTTGTTTTTGTGCGTCGTTTTTGTAGGTATCGGGTGAGCTAAACAAGGTGAAATTAATGTATTGAGGGGTACGGAATGCCTCGAGACATGTCCCGCGCTTGGGTTCGCACTTGGAATCGGAAATTGGTGCGAAAAAACGTGCTCGGGCGCATTCGGGAGTGCCCCGCGCCTCCCAACGCGCGAAAGTGGAAGCTGAAAAAATGGCCTGGCGCGTTTGGGAGCGCCCCGCGTCTCCCAACGTGCCTAGCCAGGCAGAATGATCAAAATTGTGTCCGCATTTGGCCCGCGTCGCGGAGGCCAACGCGCCCAGCCATGTTTTTTTAATTTTTCAGGTCAAACGGGTCTTGACCCGCGACCTGGTTTCCCCCAACCCCTTATACCCGATTTCTATTGTAATTTCTTCACTAGTTTCACTCTAATTACTCCCTAAAACACTCTCCAATTCACCTCTAACACTTGGAATCATTCCCAATCTTGTTGCAATCCACTCTAACACCTTCAAGTAAGTAAATTCCTACTTTTCTCTCTCAATCACATGTATGTTGAACTAATTCTTTTTCATGGAAGGTTTCTTAGCTAGTCACAAGTTTATGCATAAATTTTACTCTTGTTGTGCTTGAATTGTTCATTGTGCTAGATTGATAGCTTGTGACTTGTAAAAAGAGATCTCCCAACAATTTGGGAGGGTTGGCACATTCCAAAATTCATTGAACTTGATAGTTTCAAAGTGTGCACACCAAGTGTTTGTGAAAAGCCTCAATGATGAAAATTGTATGACATTGTGAATTCTTGAGTAGCAATGCATTCCTTAGGCTTATTATGGACATTAAGTGTCGCACACACATAAGAATTGATCATGATGCACCCACACTAGCTTGATCTTGAAAAACCAAAAACAAGGCATACTTTGCCCGAAGCTAGTTTTGTTTAAGTGTGGGGTTGCTTGTGCCATTGAGTTAAGTTGATTGACACATAGAGTGTGTGATAAGTGTGGGGTGGTACCCTACCAATTGAGCTTGAATTATATTTTTGGTGCTTAGTTGTCCATCTCACGTTGATCTATTGTTGCGTAGGTACCATGGTGACCACACCTCTACCAAGCAAGAGTTCTTCATCCGCCTCGGCCCCGAGGAGAGCACTCCAAGCCGGGCCTTCTTCTACAAAGCAAAAGGGCAAGGCACCGGCCAAGCCCAAGGCCAAACCAAAGGCAAAGGCCAAGGCAAAGATACCTAACGACGCGGTTCCGATACCACGACCCGGAGGAAAGACACGATATGGCATCACTTTTGAGAAGAGAGGTGAGTGCCAAACGTGGTATAAAAATGTGAGGCTAGCGGAGTACATCCCCGAGCAAGCAATTGACAAACGGAGGGTTATGTAGAAATTTCGAGGGGTGGCCGATGCGATAGTTGCTTTACATTGGGACTCGGTATTTGAGAGTCCGGGGCATGCCAACCTTGATTTAGTGTAAGAACTTTATGCAAACTGGGAGCCGAACGAGGCATGGAAGGAGGATGATATGGTCACGGTGAGGGGGGTGAGAGTGAAGCTAGACCACACGGCATTGAATGCCTTTTTGGGGGTCGAGGACCCTGATTATGATGATCTGAAGGAGTTCATTAAAAAGCCTGACTACAAGGCTCTGCGAGACACACTTTGTGGTGAGAGCTCCACTCATAAGTGGGAGTGCAGTGCGTCCGGAAGACACAAGTATATGTACTTCTCGCAGTTTCTCAAACCGGCTCGTGTGTGGATGCGGTTTATAAATGCACGCATATTACCATCTTCTCATTATTCTAAGGTCACCAAGACTCGGGCGTGCATGGTATATTTCTTTATGACCGCGCGGCCGGTCAATATCGGCTACTACATGTTGCGAGTGATGAAGGAGCAACGGGGGCTAGATTCATGTAGTCGCTTGTACTTTGGGAACATCCTGACCCGGTATTTAGAGCAGGCTGGCATCCCCGTGGATGAGATAGGGGATCGCATTGTCCCTGACATCGGGAAGCCGTTTGATATTGCTTCGGTCAAGGATGTGACCACTACTGCACCGGTGAGACTGATGGCTGACGAGTGGCGGGAATCAGACGCCAACTTGTCTGCGCGTCAGTATTTGATGATGGAGCAGATGGCCTGGCAGTCGGGCGTGGATTTTGCAGCTATTGATCGCACTGTGCCTCTACTGGAGACCTCGAAGCGGCTGCTAGGCATGACTCGAGCAGTAGAGATGCCTCTGGAGGAGGATGAGAACACTGATTCGGAAATTGTTGCTCGGGATCCGGACAGTGAGGTTGAGGCGACTGATGTCGAGGGCGGTGGCTCTGATGAGGAGGAGGACTAGGTCCACACTCCTGCGCACCACCCGGATATCAGGGCAGTTTTCTTTTACTTTTGCACTTACTTCTTTGTCGCACTGAGGACATTGCTTAGTTTAAGTGTGGGGTGGGGTACTGCCCTTTATCTATTTTTGAGGTTAGGATGCATTTACCGTAGGATTTTCTTTTGTCACTTGAATTTATTTTGATTTATTTCTTGCTTTAATATATGGAAAAAAAATATTAGAAAACCAATGAAAAATTCCAAAAAGATTTTCCTTTTAGTTTTATTAGTGGTACATGTCATCCACCCCTGTGGTTTTTCTTATGGCCACGGTTCTTTTCCACGGGGAGACCTTTGAACCGGGTAGTTTTTTATTTTTAGGATTAGGATAGTTAGTATAGGTGACCCCAGACGAAGGAAATAGGTAGAATGCTAGGTGCCTTTGACTTGTTTGATACCGGTGGACTTGAATTGATTGCATGTGCTATTTGTGGTGTCCTTGGGTTTTAAATTGTGATGCATACCTAGGAAAAAATGGAACGACCCCCTTGAGATGCTTGAGTCCACTTGTTTGACTTTATTGTGAACCTTTGTGCATTGGTGCTTAAATTTCCACAAGTTGCATTCTAGATGCTTGATTGAGAGTTGTTGATGGAACTTTTTTGTGTGGATCATGTGCGATGTGTGTGTGAGGCATGTTCTTGTTTACTCCATGTTGCATATTAATATCTAGAACTTGCCCCGTGTGTATGCAAAGCAAAATCCTAGGTTTCCTCTAGTCGGGAAACGATACAAGGCCTTCTTTTGATTTGCCTACCCTTACATATACACCTTGAAAAAAAATTGTTGTTGTGATTTCTTTGATCCTTTTTGTTGGCACCCACACCCCGAGCCTACCCATTTGTTCTAAATTATCTCTTTTGGCCCTTTACTCCTTAAGCACTTTAGTTGATATTGTGTTGTTATTTTGGAGTTGTGGTTGGATTTTGGGAGGTTTTTGAGTGGAGCTAATGAAGGGGAATAATTGTTAAAATTGTGAAGTAGTGAAAAGCATTGGCAAGGTTGGAAGATAATGAAATTGAAAAAGAAAAAAATAGTAAAGTTGAAAAGAAAGAGAAAAAATTGTGGAAAAAGAAATAAAAAGAGAAAAGAATATCCATTCCTTGTTAGTGTGTGCTTAAAAGAAAAAATGCTACTTGTTGAAAAGGTGGAATTGTTGATTGGGTGGCTTTGATGGGAATTGTGTTTGGAATAATTTTGATGTATTAAAATGCTTAGGGAGGTAGTCACTATGACCATATGCATCCTACCCGCCCCTTAGCCTACATTACGACCTTTCTAAGTCCTAGTTAATCCCGATTGGAGTGAGCTTACATTAGTGGAGTCCTACACTACGAGCAAGCCTATGGTACATTGTGTGTGACATGTGAGATTTTCATGAGAGTGAGTGAATTCATTTGTTATTGCCCCCGTTCTATTCATGATATCTATTGTTGTGTGTGATCTATGGGGGGGGGGGGGGGGGGTCCTCTTTTGCTTCATATTGGTGAGGGCACATGGTTTGCATGAAATAGGTAAAGTTGATGGTTCTTGGTTGAGTAGATAGGTGTGATTTTGTGGGAGCATGGTTGCAATAAGTTGAGTTTGTGCACTTGAGCTATTTTGGGGTGGTTGTTCTCATATTTTTTTGGTTTTCATAAATTGTTGGCATGTTGTGGATCCATGGTAGTCATGTGTGCATTGGTTCGATGGTCGGTATCAACCATACTCATAGGCAGACCTGTTTTACCTAGGTTGTAAGTGAGATGTGACTTGCTCGAGGGCGAGCAAAGGTTCAAGTGTGGGGTGGTGATGTTTGGCATTTTATGCCAATATTTTCTTAATATTTCCGCATGTTTGAGCTTGTTATTCGCTCGTTTTATAGTTTGTGAATGTGGTTTTACACTAATTTGATGTCGTACGTGTGTAGGTTGTTACGCAGTGCATTTGGAGCTTTTAAGAGCTTGATTGAGCAAGGAATGATTGGAAGTTGATTGAGGATTGGATTGAGTACACGAGGGCACGACACGAGCGAGTTGCGGAGCCAAGGAGCAAGGATTTTTTGCCTAGCGCTTTGGGGCACGTGGCGCGCTAGTTATAGCGCCCAGTGCCCCAGCGCGATTCCCAGCGCGCCGCGTGGCTAAAGCGTGCCAATTTCGACGGCTTCTGATTGTCCTAGCGCGATCGTGGGCGCGGGGTTTACTTCCTATTACGTCTAGGCTTGGGTCTAACTTATTACTAGGTGTTTGTAAACCATATAAATACTACTTAACTTAGTTTTTGAAGGGAGTTCTTACTTTGGAGCAATATTGAGAGCACCATACTCATTGAACAAGGGTTTATTCCTAATCTTTCATCTATTACATCATTTTACTTCATTATTACACCATATCTTTGCCTTGTGATTATGAATATTTGTGGCTAAACTTTACGTTCTAGGGTTAGAGTATTACATGAAAGTTGATTGTTTGAAGATTAATTCCCATTGATTGAATCCCATAACGGGTTACTTATTCTTTCTTGATTTCACTTTTATAATTGTTAGAGCTCGATAATTATGCATTATCTATGGTTTTTGGATTGAACTCGAAAGAGGGAATTTAATTACGTAATAAGAAAGGATAGAACTAGTTTGTGAACCCGGGCATCGGGGAACCAATTCACGAGTAGGATAGACATATACTTGCTTGCCTAGTTTAACTCATTACAGAATTCGTTAATGCGTGCATGCGATTTAACCCATAGACATATAGGGATTGAAGTAGCTTGCATAGACTATGAAGAACTGAAAGGTTTTCACAGTTACATTTACTCTTTCAGTTAGTAACCCGAGATTTAAGAAGTGGAATCAATCGGATAACTCAACTGGATTGTTCGTAACTCTAACCCTGGACCGTCCTCTTAATATTATTAACAACCAAAGTATTGCACCATTGCTTGACTACACTTCTAGCACTTTAATTACTGCTTGTAGTTACAAAAACTCTTACCATCAAAGAAAAAGATCCCCGAGTAGTTTGTTTAGAAATTGTTTGTTAAGTATTAGTCTGCATAGTCCTCGTGGGAACGATACTCGATTTATCACTTTATTACTTGTCGACCGCGTATACTTGCGTGTGCGTTGGGAGCAACAATGGCAAATTAGGTCATTAATGCCCTCAAACCCGGAAAATATTATAGAGAAATGATAATCCCGCTAAACCAAAAAATAAACTTGGTTTGAACGGATGATATAATTTTTGTGGTCATTTCGCAAGCGATTCTTGTGGCCAATGTGAGAGATTGGGTATGGTGCTACTGAACACATTTTTAAAAACAAAAATAAGTTTTGTTTTACACCCAAGTTGAAGGAGGAGAAGAATTGTACTTATTTTAGTGGTTCAAGAACTACTCAAGTTCTTATAAAGGGAAAATTCGTCGCAAACTCACATATGAAAATATTGGCATAAATTGAGGTTGCATACTCCTAAAATCTGAACCAATTTTGGTTATGAGAGATTATTCGGAAAAGTTAATGTGAAGGTTTGATTTGAATCTTATAAGATGGTGTAACTAATATTTATGGGTTGTGGATAACGTAATCATGAGTTTTTTGTAATAGTTTTCATGTCATGAGTTAAAAGTCTAGACTTGTGCTTATCTGATTAACTCATATAATTGTGGGATAGCAAACTTAAAAATTATTCTATTTGATATTACCGCCCTATCTTGAAATATTTCGAAGTGTGGGGGTGTATTGCTACGGATACGCTACATGATCGTAAGAAAAGAAAGTATAGTTTAAGACATCTATATTGTAATTTTGAGTAAACTAATAATTATGTTGTACTTAGATTTCTTGTAATTAATGGTGATGTGTGATACACTATTATTGAAAAAAGAGTCCTGGATTTTTTTATCTTTTCTATACAAAGTAATAATATTTCTCACGTTTTTTCTTAAGATGAGAATATTTCTTGTGTTCATATTGTTTCTGAACTAAAAGTTAAAGATGCAATAATATTTCTTATGTGTTTTTCTCAAGATGGAAATATTTTTCATGCTTCTATTGTTTCAACATAATTTTGAAAATGATGATTTAAGTAGAAGTAAGAGAAGAAAAGTTAAAGATTTTGGTGATAGTTTATTACACCTCTCTTGTTGATTACAATTCTTAAAATAGTTTTATATGTTAGTTCTTCTCTTATATTTATGTTATTGATGTTGGATTATTTTATTTCTATATAAAATAATATTTGAGAGTTTGGTGATTGACCCGAGAGCTAAACTATTGGTTTAAATTGAGTTTTTATTTCCAATAATTTTATGGTATATTAAAAAGAGCAAGACTTGCTGCTACAGATTTTATTCAATACATAAGATTGATTATTTAGTTATTGAAATTTCCTCTATCTGTATTCTATTTGCTTGTCATATCTTATAAATTATTTATCCACCATATAAACTTTAAAGTTATATTTTAAATAGTGATTTTTGAGGAGGAAATTGATGGGGCAACTTGAGAGTTGTATAGTGCAGAGTGAGAATATAAAGGTTTTAAATCGATAAGACACTATATGAGTTAAGACATGCACTTAAAAAATGACATGAGAAGTTTGATCAAGTTTTGTTTAGTGATGGTTTTATATCTATTGAAATAAATAAATAAATAAATGAGTTTATCCAAAACTTGTTAATGGTGATTGAGTGATTATATACTCTTTGTGGATGACATACTTATATTTGATTATTGTCTTAATATTGTTCTTGAACGAAAAGTTTGTGTCTTCTAAATTCGATATAGAAGACTTGAGAGGAACTAGCTTCATCTTATGCATAAAAATTAACTAAAGAGATTCTATAGAATTCTTATGAATTTTAATTATTTAGATGCGGTATGTGTGAGCACTTCTTCGATACTAATTTGGAGGTTAAGGAAGAATTCTGAAGATATAATTTCTCAAAATTATACATGTACTTAAATAATTTGTAGTCTAATGCATTTGATGACTTTTACTAGTTTTATTGATGTGTGAAGGTTGAGTAAATATACACATAATCCTAACAATGGTCATTGGAATGCATTGACATGAGTCTTATGAAATATTTTAGAGGTACCATCAACTACGGTATTCATTATAATGGATTTACATTGTATTAGAAAGATACAATGATAATAACTGAAACTTTGATTCAGGTGAGATAAAATCCACTAGTTGCTACATGTTCACCCATTGTGGGGGTGCAATATTAGGTAGATCAGCCAAATAAGCTAATACGAATTTGTGACTTTGGAGTTGGTTGATAATGAGGCTGAGTGGTTAAGAAATTTCTTACCGAATATTCCTATTGGAATAAATCAATTATTTTATGTGTCTATACTTTGTGGTTGCCAAGCAGCAATAGCTGTAGTGAAAAGTAAATATTTGTTGGCAAAAATAGACACATTTATTTGAAATATATTGTGATAAAACAGCTGTTTTGAGATGGAGTTATTTTCATAAATTATGCAATGTCAGAGGTGAATTTGGCCGATTCACTAACTAATTAAAAACATTGAGGGGAAAGAGACTTATAAATGTCATATAGAGAAATGTCAACAATGATGGTAACCCAACCGATGTGATTGGAGATCCCATGAAGTATGTTCATCTGGGTAATAACAAGTCATTAGTTGACTCACAATGCACTATAGAAATATGTCTCTTCCTATGGTGTGTGAATATAGTGCAATTTCTGCAAGGCAAAGTGAGGCTGAGTATCAACTCTTAATCCAAATCATATCCTTTATAGGTGGTGTATTGCTCTGCAGAATACACTTGATGATTGGACCTATATGAGTGTAGAGTGGGGCCGCTCCTATGAAATTCTGACAAAATTTCTAGAGCACTCATGAATACCGGGTGCTTCGCATGGCCTATTAGCGCAAAACCGCGACGAACAACAAAGTGGGAGTATAATGTGAGATAAGATCCTGGTCTTACAAAAGAATTTTTGGTTCATAGAAATTTTAAACTTCACCAATTATTCTGTAAGTTCAATCTTATTTTATCTAGTTCTGGTTCATAGTCTACGGACACCAGATACGATGCATTATGCTCATTTTTGAAACCCAGTAAAACTTTCTTTTGTTCTCTTCTTTTCTATTCCTTTTGGGATATGTGGGGGATTGTTATGAATATATGAATAATAATAATATCTCAAAAGAAAAAATAGAATATTGTCTACATTCATCCCATTAATGATTGGTCAAAGTTATTAATTATTGGTCATTAAACCAATACCAAAACTTTCCATAACTATTGGCCATGAATATTTTCTTTTATTGAGTCATTACTTTTCTTTATTAATTGGGATTAATACATTAAACCAAATAGCTGTTACTCATAAAAGTAACGTTGGATTTTTTGTCTTTATATATGAAAGCTTTGCCTTCTCTTGAGAGAATACTGAGAAAAAAAAATCAAATCATATTTCTTCTTCTTTTTATTTACTGGGTTTCTTCTATTGTGATTCTTTGTTGTTCCTGCTCCTAATTTTATACTAGAAGAGCTTGTTGAATCTTGGGGGATACACCAATACCGGTGAAATATCCTTAAGGACGGTGTCTTTGACACGCCTCAAGCTATAACAATTTCTAAGTTTTTTCCATAATATTTTCCAACATAGGCCACAGGTAAACTAATTAATTACATGAAGATAATTAACTTTTGTAAAAGATCGAAAAATGAGATAACGACAATTAAACAAGTGAATGATAACAAAGAATAAAAAGAAAAGAGAAAAGAACTTTTTTCCAAAGAAGAACAAGCTTGAATCAGCGTCACAACTTTGAGCCAAAAAATAAAGTAAGAGAGTGAATTCTGCTATCAAATGTCAGATGATTTTTACAATAGGGTGAGGGTTTTTTATACTTCCTCTATTCCACAAAAATTGGTATGTTTCGGATTTAGAGAATCAAACCAGTTGTTCTTTGACCGCAATATTTTCATATGTCTTGTAAATATTTTAAATTTTTAATTAGTGTGACTTAGAGTACTCTTTATGTAGTTTTCAAATATATGAATATTATTTAAAAAAACTTAAAGATTCTATGTCAAAATTCATGCTCAAAATTACAAAGTTTGACTCTCGAAATCCGAGACATGTCAATCTTTGTGTAACGGAGGGAGTAGTAGATCCTAGGCCTAATAACTTTTTTTAAAGACTGACCCATTACATATCTAAAGGGTGTGACAACCGAGACATGGTTATGGTAGAGTTAATGCTGGTAAATAGGTAATGCCACATCCTCCGAATCACGCTATCAAATATTGTTGGAGTGTTGATCCGGCTTTCAGAGTTGTATCCAGGAACTGATCCCTCAGAAGAGTCTTAGTGTTAGAATTTAAGCACCTCCTAAGGACTTAGAAGGGAGGGGTTGAATAGTGTCCTCCGATTTTCGTTGCAAGGACTCAATTCTTCTGTGTCAAGAACCTGGTTCTTGACTCAGCAGTTTTAACTCTAACACCTCAACACACAAACAATAGTCACAAGGAACACGGTATTTTTACGTGGAAAACTCCTTGCTCAAGGGAGAAAAACCACGACCCACACTCTGGGATTTTAGAACTCAATCCACTAACACAAATAGCAAGTTTCTGATTACAAGACTCTGTAACCAAGGGGCTATACTCTAGACCCTAATCACTCAACAAAGCTTAACTCTAGCTTTACAAAGCAATCTCTCAGAAATTCACCTAGCACAATTTCTTCTAATATAAGCTGATAGGTAAAACAATGATCGCACAAAACAAGACAACTTACAAACCAAGAACCTAGACAGAATATCTAGACTCAATCTATTTAGCTCCACTAGTTGTCTTCTTCAGTTATCTCACGTAGAAAGTTGCTGGATCGCCTGTGTATGCTCTCAACTCTCTGTTTTTGAATAACTGATTTCGGCTGCATCAACTACCTGTATTTATATGGGCTTTAGAATCCTAGTTGAGTCCCACAAGGAAACCTTGTAATTATGGTAAGACAAGATTCCTTGTGACTCTTTCCTTGTTCAAGTTCAACTCGTATTCATACTTCGAAGATACAGCCTGGGCACCGCCTCTTTTAGTCTGACTAGGATGCATACTCGTTCACGCGCCACTACTCCTAGTTCCGTAGGGATTTGCAACCCACCAATCTTTTCGATCAGCTGTGCCCTTATGTACAAGGACCTGGTCCTTCTCCAGAACCACAATGTCCTTCTCGTTTGTCATACTTCAAAACTTTTTCTCAACAAATTCTCCCTTTTTGATGATGACAAACAAATGTTGCCCAAGAACCTGAATAGACATAAATACCACATACCACACACAATGACAAATATATACAGATGAAAGCTAAATAGATGAGTTAGGTCACAAACACCCCAACATTTCCTTCTTCCCCCTTTTGGCATCATCGAAAAGATTCAAATACCTGCATGAACCAGTTAGTACTATCCAGTCTAGAGCCTAAGGCAACAAGTCAGCTAAAATTGAAACACACAGAGATAAGGTCAAGGGCCCAAACAGAACCAAATATCATAGAACGGATCCAAAAGTAAGCAAGAGAAATTTAAAATCATCATCCAGGCTGTGACCAGCAGCACAACCCCAATAAGAAGTACACTACATAAAACAAATTGTCTTAAACACACATATCAAAGGAGATCATGAAGGGATAAGGGATATTATGATAGGGGACAGGGAGGTAGGGAAGGAGGACTCAGGGCTTTAAGTTGAAGTGTTTGATAAGTGCCTCAAGGTTCTTCGTATTCTTGGCCCTCTCCATCACCAGCTCGGCCTCATACTTGTGACACTCAATCTTCAAACGATCAATTTCTTGATCCTTCAACTCCAGCTTTCTTTGGAGCTCAGCATTTTCTGTGTTTACCTCAAGCACATGGCTCTCCAGTTCGTTTACTGCTGCAATGGCCTCCTCGGGTCCATAGTCCTCGCTTTGTTTGTTCCTGCTTAACCTGCACAGGTTTCTTGGAAGCTCTCATTTCTTTGAAGAAGTCACATCTTTTTAGCACATTATATCCAAACATTTGATGAATGGTGGGTTTCTTCCCAGCTCCCAAAGGAACCCCAAAATGCTCCAGAACCTGCTGTAGGATATAGGAATGCACTAATGAATGTGGATTTTGGTCAGTGTCTGCAATCCTTTTGATGTGTCTGATTATCAACCCAGGTAGATTGATTTTTACTCCCCTATCCAGCAAGTCCATATAGGTTAAGTCCAGAGCACTGGCCTCACTGTTTCTCTCTCCCCTAGGCAGTAGGAACTGATGAACAAATTCAAAGAGCAGCTGATGTGCTGGTTCCCCTAGGCAGTAGGAACCGATTAGCCGTTATAGTTAAAAAGTTCGCAAAAAATACATATAAAATTCAAAATCTTAATAGATTTTCATATTTCATTAATTAAAAATTGAAAAAGTTAATATATTATTAATAAATCTACAACTAGTTGTACTAGCCCAATAAAGGAACATATTCATTTAAAATTAATTGAAACTGTAAAATTTTATAATTGTAGGTTGTTTCATACCATAAGAAAAAGAATAACGAAAGTTGATTCCATTGTTAAACTATTATTTTTCTTACAATCTTTTTCTATAACTATTTTTTTATTTTTATGGTACGAACGTAAAAAATGCTATATATTTATGTTACAAATGATTATCATAAATATGTTGTATTTTATTTTATAAATAACATATCTCTTATAAAATATTATTACACAATATTTGACTATGACCATTATAGAGAGGTAATTTTATAGAGATGGTATCGCTATAATGAACATCAGTACTGTTTTAGGTAGAATGCTATCATAGAGAGGTAAAATATAACATAAAAAATTGGTTCTAGAGAAACTTAGGCTGTTATATTGAAATAATATTATAACGCGGGATTGTTATTGAGAGGTTTGGCTGTAGATTGTAAAATCCTTCCGAATACAAATTTCAATTAGGATTTTCAATCTACGATTCTGAGTAATTACAGTTGCGAGACAATTTCAATTACTTCTGAAAACTGCTGTGTTCCCTTTGTATTGCACTTGGTCATTGTTGGGTTTAAAACTTAACTATTTTTTATGCAATCTTTTTAGTGCAACAGTTTCTTTCCTTTAGACTCCTCACTTTTCTCCACTATTTGTATACATATATAGAGAGAAGGGATAGAGCTTTGAAGAACAAACAAAAGGAGATAGCGAGAGAAAATGATTACAGATCTGAAGGTGAGGGAGACGGAGATATCGAAAGAAGAGGGAAGGGAAAACCCAAAAACGAAAAAAAAACAAATAATATTTAGATTTCGAAAAAAGAGAAAACTTAAAGAAAAAAATTTGATAAATTGCTATAATAAGTCAATCTTACCTATGGTGTAAAAAATTTGTACATCGATGATGCATAAAACTTAAACTCTATATTATTTCTATATAATAAAATCGTTAATAGTACTAGATTTTATACTTCTTTTGCGCGACAGAAGTTATTCATATAATTAATCCGTATTTTAGATGAAGATGCAAATATAAAAATAAAAAATTTGATGACAACTTTGATAATTAAAAAAAAATGAAGTCTCTTGTAAACGTGTTTTTTGGAGTTAGATTATTAAAGTAGATTAAGCCATTTTTCAGTTCAAAATAGACTCAGAATTATTCCAATTATATCAAGTTTTACATCTCCTCAATAAGATTATAAGATTATTGTTAATTAGTAACATATATTCTTCATAAAAAGTATTATCTATACCTTAATGAGTGAAGTCACCACTTACATGATGATAAATAAAAATATACTTATGTAGAAATTTTTCTTAAATAAATTTAAAGCCTCTCTTATTGTCTGCTTTAGGTCACCAATTTACCTACATGATGATAAATGAAAATATATCTGTAGAAAATTTTATTAAATAAATTTGAGGTCTCTTATTGTTTGCTTTAGGTCACCAATTTGATGTGCCGCTTTTGTAGTTAAATTTAGAATTCATTCATGTACTTGGAAAGAAGCAAACTGTTGTCGATGTACTTTGGATGAGGTGAAGTCAAGACCTAAATGGAGAGATACATGTATACATTAATCTAGGTAGACGATGTAATTTTTCCAAAAAGTAGCCATATATTAAAGTCGCCTTGAGAAAGTCAAAATAGAGAAATTAGAACCATCATTTCCTCCGTTTCTCTTCTAGTGAATTTGAGTGTATGTTTTATGTTGTCAAGTGTCATGCTTTCTAAATTTCTAAGAGTCAATTGGTGCCGAATGCTAATGTACCCAATATGTTAACACCAGTTATTGCAGGTTAGTTCTATTTTATTACCACCCATATGTATTACACATTTGTAAGTATTTTATAAGTATTTATTATTTTCTCATATTATCTGCAACCCCTTCATCAGTAGATTCAATACCAAACTCAGACTTTCTACTTCTCAGCTCAATAGATGGGGTTCCTGTGGTGGCAATTCTTGGTAGGTAATGGAAGTGATAATCCTATATTTCACAAGGAGAAGATGAATTACTTGTGATTGGATAAATTAACAAAGGTGGTGAACATTAGGATAATCTTCTTATTTGTAGAGAATAGTTGGCGGGAAAACTCTCTTGCAAAATACTCCCTCCATCCCAAATTAGTTGTCACCTTCAGCTTTTGCACGTCCCTTAAGAAAACCATTAAATAGAGTGTGTATTTTACTATATTACCCCTATTTAATGTTTGACTATTAAAATTTGTTGAAAATTCTTTTCATTATTAAGGGTATAGTTGGAAAAGACTAACAATTTTAGTCTTGAAATCCTAAAGGTCAACTAATTTGGACAAATGAATCTTGCTAAAACGTCAACTAATTTGGGACAGAGGGAGTATTTGCTTCTAAGAAATTTATCGCATGCCTTCAGAGTGAACTGAACATCTCAGCTATTGGCTGGAATATCATCTGTATCCCATCCCACTCTAAGTAGTAGTAGCAGAGTGTTTCTAATTGCACAATGCTGACTGGACTAATATGCAACTCAATGTCATCACATAGTTTGTAATAAGTAGTTATTAACCATAATAGTTCTACCAACCTTTAGAAAATAGTTCTATACGTTGTAGCTGTCCCTGGAGTCCAACAATAAATCTTTTGAGGAAGTGTTCTACGTGCCTCAAGCCTTTTTCTGTTTTCAATATTTTCTATTTCCTTCTTTTTAGATCATTTTTTTGTTCTGCCAAGTACTTCTACAGCATCTCTTCATTTACTATTTATCATGGAAGGATGTTGTTCCATTATAAGAGGGGTCAATTCGTATTGAGACTTGGACATGAAAGGTTCTAGTTTTCTGAATGATTCCCCATTATCTTACTGATGATTCCCATTCCCATAGAAAGTTCTGGCAGGACAATTGCTTTTTTGTACCATTATGATAATTTTTCAGATAGATTATTTAGTAAATTGTCATGTGCAGATTCTCTGCACTAGCTAGAATTCATATTTTGCTCGAGTGCATCTTAAAAGGTGATGTCATAATCAGACATCTGTACGTGCATGGGGCTTTTGTTAAAAGTACCAAAAGCATATTATGAAGGCCCATCATGTATGGGGAATCAAGTTCTTTTCCTTTCATTGCTTTCCCTCCAAAGTGGAACCTAGAATTTGCTTCTTCTAGGTATATTCTCTACTGTGGTCAATCCTGTCAAGCAAAATCATTCTTTCTCAGGCTTATATATTCCTCTTGTGTGCAACACTAAACCATCCGAGTATCCTTTCCTCTCCATCTCCTGCTCCAGTTTCCTTAATATGGTAAGCAAGTACTTGTCTTTATCTTTGATTGATTGATATCATTGAGCAATTATTGTCTGTTAGTGATTTGATTGACATGAGGATGAATAATCTTTTGTAGAATTTTGATAATCATGGGAAACAGACCATATCGGTTGGGCCATGGGGAGGTGAAAATGGATTGCACTGGGATGATGGAGTATACTCCACTATAAGGCAACTGGAAATAGCTCATGGAACAGGAGTTGATTCTCTTAAGATTGAATATGAAAAAAATGGAACCTCAGTATGGTCGGAGAAGCATGGTGGTGGTGGAGGTGCCAAAACAGACAAGGTTGAGATCACTAAAAGTCATATAATACTACTCTTAACACAGAATTCTGTGAAACTTTCTACTCACTGAATGATTGAGACTTTGGCCATCTTCATATAAGTTGTTCTATTGTTTTAAAGACTACCTGATGTTCTTCTTGTGATCTTTTTGCAGATTAGACTTAATTATCCAGATGAGTTTCTAGTTTCTCTTCATGGATATTATGGTAGCTTGCACGAAAGGGGGTCGGTTTTTGTGCGCTCACTAACTTTTCAAAGCAACAAAAGGACATATGGACCATATGGTGTCCAGCAAGGAACATATTTCACTCTACCAATTTCTAAAGGAAAAATTGTTGGTTTCCATGGAAAATCTGGCTGGTTTCTTGATGCTATTGGAGCATATATAGAGCCTGTTCATAAATCTTTACCAACTAATTCTATAGTTCAGTCTCAACAACACCATGCTGTCGTTCATTCTCAACAAAGTGTTGTCCAAGGGATGGAGAATTATGAATACTCAATGATACAAGGAAATCTTGGTAAGAATTTTGATCTCATTTTTGCTGTTAGACACAAAGACGAGAACAGTAAAATTTTACCTCCAATCAAACTTTCAAGACAAAATTCTGGTTCTGATCATGATTCCAGCTTTACTGGAACAAATAAAAAGGTACAATTACAGTTACTACTGATTTCTATCGTCAAACCATTTTCCAAATTCTGCATACTCTGAAATGCGTTACATGTTTCAGGTGGCAACTATAGCCCCTGCCCCCATTGAGAGAGTTCCGTCCAAAACTGTCAAGGGTGTCGTCACATATTGTCCATGGGGTGGAAGTGGAGGATCTGTTTTTGATGATGGAATATATGATGGTGTTAGGCAAATTTACGTGTCCCGCAATGTGGGAATCGTTTCAATAAGAGCCTGTTATGACAAAAATGGACAAGCAGTTTGGGGAAGCAAAAATGGTGGTACTGGAAGCTTTAAGACTGATAAAGTATGAGTCATGTTATTATCTTCAAGAGTTAGATCCAGCCTTGTTCTTCTTTCTAATGCACATGTATCCTTGCATTTTGCAGATAATATTTGATTATCCATCAGAAATTTTGACTCACATTACAGGCTACTTTGGACCAGCCATGATTATGGGGCCTAACATTGTTCAGTCACTAACTTTTCATACCACAAAAGGGAAACATGGACCTTATGGAGAAGAACAAGGGCAACAGTTTTCAACCAAATTAAAAGAAGGGATTATTGTTGGTTTTCATGGGAGGAAAGGATTGTTTCTTGATGCACTTGGTGTTCATGTGTTGGAAGGCAAAGTCCCATATTTACCAGCTGTGCCAGCCCCTAACTCCATTAAACCAAGTGAAGCTTCAGTCCCATCTTTGCCTGCCCCAGCTCCCCCCAAATCCATCAATCCGCATGCAGCATCTGTCACAACTTTACCTTCCCCAGCTCCCCCCAACTCTGTCAAACCAAAAGTAGCATTTGCCACTGAGGTTGATAATAGTCCACAGTGGACTTTTAAGCTTGGAAAGAAAGGACTCACTGAGGAGGTATGGAATTATGGACCCTGATATTTGTGGACATGCTTAACTACTAGTCCTTCTGTTCTACTATTTAATATGACGTTGGTTCGACAAGTAGTTGAAAGAAAATTTTCTATAAGCTAAATATATTCGACATACTAAAGTATCCTTAAATCTTGTAGTCTTCAACATAGTACATCATTCTTATAAGAGCAAAGGTAAAAATAACAATGATAAAAGTTTCCAAATACAGAAAAATGTCACTTTTTTAATGAACCAAACAATTGTTATTTAGTATGGAACCAGTGGCGCACACTGCTTTAAAGCACACCCCGTTGCAGCATAACAAACAGAAAACCAAATAACATCTTCCTTACAAAGTGACCTTCTTCATGTTTTTTCTTTTATATCAGGGACCGCAAAGGATAGTGAAAAATCCAGCACCATATGGACCTGGTCCATGGGGTGGAGAAGGTGGGAAGCCATGGGACGATGGAGTTTACAGTGGTATTAAACAGATAATCCTAACACATTCATCAGAAGCCATTTGTGGTATTGAAATTGAGTATGATCGAAATGGACAATCTGTTTGGTCAGTAAAACATGGTGGAAATGTTGGGAAAATCACAAATAGGGTACATATTCACTCATCTTAGTATTTAACTATGAATAACTTAATTCACCAGTTGGAAAACTATTATGTAAGAATTGCCTTATGACAAGTTTTAACAAATTTTTTTGCAGGTAAAATTAGAGTGTCCTCATGAAGTACTGACTTGTATTACTGGATTTTATGGTCCTATAAGCAAGGACATGGGGCTGAAAGTGATAAAATCATTGACTTTTCACACCAGTAGAAGGAAGTATGGTCCCTTTGGTGAGGAACTAGGAACATATTTCACTTCATCAACAACAGAAGGTAAAGTTGTGGGATTTCATGGGAGAAGTGGAATATATTTGGATGCAATTGGAGTGCATATGCAACACTGGCTAGGCAATCAGAGAACATCCAGGCATTCTCTTATGAAGATGTTCCAATAGAGATTCATATCTTTATGTTTTGAATAAAGAAAAGTCAAAGTAGAACAGGACCAATGAGTTTTGTGTGGAAAATCCTTAAAGCTTTATTATAATTTTGGCTTGTGTGAGCATAAATGTAAGTTTTATTATAATAAAATGTGCATTTGTTATATTTCTGCTGCTCATTAGCTTGCTTTATCCTAAATATTTGGATTTTGAAGAAAAAAGTCGGCGTGATTTGGACTTTGAACATGAAAGGGAAGTAAAAGGCTGGGGTTTAGAGTTGCTAACGCAAATAGGGAGGACTCATTTCCACGGATAGAAGGCTAACTAAACTAGAAAGGATATTACTTGGGTCTTCAGCTCTATTAGATTCTGTTGCGCGCACTCCTAAAAGCTCCATTCATGCCCGATCTACCTAATCAAGGAACATGAACTTTTAGCCAGACTTGGAATTAACTGCAATCGGGTAAAAGATTTTTGTGTAGAAATGATGATCAAAAATGAAATAAATGTAAAAAGTACTTTCCGTCCTATTAAATGGTCTAATACTCTTTGGGAAGTCTAAACAAGATTTTTGAATAAGACTATTGGGTAATGTGTTTTTCATATAGAGTCTAATTAAATACACTTTACTTCAAAGAAATTACTGTTTTCGTGACAAAAAAATGTACTATTATGATTTAACTCTGACATACAAACACCATAATTATTTTTATGACAGAGGAAGCACTATTGTTGTCTTTATAACTCTAGTATTTTGTCTTGTGAAATTGTTATTTGTCTTTGTTCTTTGACCTTCTATAAAACAAGAACTAGCCAATCTCTCGATAGTGATGCTTATTAAGACAATTAATGTGACCTTCCTATAAGAGAACGTCAGGTCAAGAAAGGTACAGAAAATTGTTCAAACCCCATAACATGGCTGACACAATAATCCTCAATTTTATTGGTTCATTGGAGCAGGTAGAAACTGAAACCAGAAACACTTCCATAAATATTGTACAAAACGAGTTGACATGGTCACGTTATATTATGAAACGCATCTGACGAGCTATTATTAGAGGATTTGGTAGCAGAGGAGTAGTTGATTTAGTTCACGGGAAGTACTCTATATAAATCTTCCCATGCATTTGTCATAGAGACACACCAAGTAATTCCAATAAACAAGAACTTGAGTTTCTAGTTACTTAATTAGAGTCACCAATGGCTTCTCCCAGACTTGTTTTTAGCCTTGTAATGATGTCTTTTCTCTCATATAATGCCATGTCCCAAGCCATTTCAGGTTCCACTTCAAACTGGGGTGGTGGTTATGGTGGTCTTTTTCCAGAATTTTACCAGTTCTCATGCCCACAAGCAAATGAAATTATCATGTCTGTTTTGGAAGAGGCCATTGCTAAAGAGCCAAGAATGGCTGCTTCTTTGCTGAGACTTCACTTTCATGACTGCTTTGTCCAGGTACAAACTTTATCACATATGCATTGCCTTTTTCTTTTCCGCTTTACACATCCTGGAGTTTATCACATATGCATTGTCAAAATGTTAAATTGTAGTAGCAGATAGTGAATTGTTTTCACTCAAAAAATTTCTGTTATAGGGCTGTGATGCATCAGTATTACTTGATAAGGCAAGTGCATTCAAAAGTGAAAAGGATGCAGGACCAAACAAGAATTCCCTCAGGGGATTTGAAGTCATTGATCAGATCAAAGCTAGACTTGAACAAGTATGCCCTCACACTGTCTCTTGTGCAGACATTATAGCCCTTGCTGCTCGCGACTCCGTTATTCTAGTAAGCATCTTTCCATTTGATCATAATATGAATTTATAAACTAATTCTTCTAAATGGGATTAGAAATAAGTATAATTGTAGTTCTGAATTTTGCTAAGGGATGATGCTAAAATATGGTGAAACAGAGTGGAGGACCACATTGGGAAGTGCCACTAGGAAGAAGAGACTCAAAGATAGCAAGCTTCAAGAAAGCAAACTTAAACATTCCTCCACCAAACTCAACCATCCAAAACCTCATAACACTTTTCGCCCGACAAGGCCTTAGTCATGAAGATCTTGTTGCTCTTTCTGGTGAGCAATTGCTTAATCCTGCTAAAGTCTCTTACTTTTTCCATTGGAATAATGTCATTGTATCATATATGGCCTAAAGTTTGTATCTCAATCTGTAACAGGGGGGCATACCATAGGGATGGCAAGATGTGTGTCATTTAGGCAAAGGCTATACAATCAAAATGGTGACAACTTGCCTGATGCAACACTAGAGAAAACTTACTACAGTGGTTTAAAAGCAACTTGTCCAAGAAGTGGGGGAGACAATAATATCTCCCCTCTAGATTTCACATCACCAGTCAGATTTGACAATACTTACTTCAAGCTGTTACAATGGGGCAAAGGACTATTAAACTCAGATGAAGTGCTACTGACTGGCAAAGTAAAAAAGACCAGGGAATTAGTGAAGAGCTACGCTGAAGATGAAGCACTTTTCTTCCATCATTTTGCAAACTCTATGGTGAAAATGGGGAATATCAGTCCACTTACTGGATTGAAGGGTGAGATCAGGAAGAACTGCCGCAGACTTAACTAGATATCAAGTATCTGTGCATCTAAGAATTTTATGGATTAATTGTGTTTGCTTTCCAAAACCCGATCTTGTAATGCCTGAGTTTAATTGATTAGCTTGATTGCTGTGAATTATTAAGGTATTCAAAATCAAAATTTATTTGCCTATCCTGACCATTGATAATCAGACATGTGTGTGAAAGTATGGGGGGGGGGGGGGGGGAGGGTAAATTGTTCAGCTTTATTGATTCAGTTGAGTTATCATAATATTAGTCGACTAAGGCGATAATCAAAACAACTTTGCAAGATAAAAAAAAGGCAATAAAGTAAATGCAATGGACACAATAATTTATACTGGTTCAGAACCAAATGGTTCCTAATCCAGTTCCATTTGATCACAAGGAAGGGTATCTATCTTAAGCTCTTTCGAAGGTTTGTGTACACTTATGGATTGTCGTTAACCAAAAAAAGTCCTTCACTGATGGTTTTTACTCCTTGCTCACCAACAACGATCCTGTCTGATTTATAGATGATCAGATCAACTTCTATGACACAACTAAGGGTGGCCAGCGGTCCGGTCCGGTCCGGAACCGGTACCGGAGTCCGGTTCCGGTCCGGAACCGGGCCAAAAAAATTTCAAACCGGTGGAATTCCGGTCTACCGGTCCGGTCCATGCCGGTTTCAAATATTGGAGCCGGATCGGAACTGGTTCCGGCGACCGTTAGGCCGGTCGGTACCGGTCCGGTCCGGCCGGTTAACGGTTTTTTTGTTATTTTTTTTTTAAGGCAAATAAAACTAAAATTTGAAAAACTTAACAATTTATTTAAACATCATTTGTGATAATTAGGTAAATTATATTTTTTAATGAAACAAATTAACAAAATAATTATGTAAATTATATTTTAAAATTTATTAATGTAAAGTTTATTGAATGAGAAATAAATAATTGAACGACGTCTTCTAGTTTGTTACTTTATCAGTGTAAAGTTTATGAAACAAAACAAACGTTTATTGAATGAGAAATAGATAATTGAAATGACAAAACAAACTAGAAATCGAAAAATTACAAAGATACTAAATAAACTAGAAATTCGAAAATACATAATTGAAATAGATATTCCCTTAGCCATCTCTTCAAATTTTCAATCACGTGGAATAAAGCCATTTATTATATCCCATTCGGTTCTGTGGTTTTTTTTTAAGTGTTGCCTAAACTTTCCCGTCCCTCCATTGTTGGGTCCAGTGTAAAGTTGCCACTCTTTGTTACAGATGCTACATTTAGCTTTCTGAGATTCAGTATCTTTCGTAATAAGTTCCCACACTATAGAACGACGTCTTCGTTCAGGAGCAGCGGGAGCAGCGGGAGCTTGATTTTCAGCCATTATAATTGTTTGGATTTTGGAAGAAATTTAGAAAATAGTCTTTGAGAGTAATTTGAGAGATAAATTGATAGAAAATGGTAAATTGTGTGATATAATGATGAAATAATAGGGTATATATAGATAAAAATAGGTTGGGGGGGGGGGGGGTTATGGGGGGCGTTTAGGGGGGGTGATAGGCAAATATAGCCGTTTTTGACCGTTGGCCAACGACTATATTTGAAAGAGAGCCGTTGGGCCAAAATGCCGGTCCGGTCCGGTCCGGTTCGGTCCGGTCCGGCAGTTCGGCCCAAATAAGTTTTTTTTTTTTTTTTTTTTTTTTTTTTTTTTTTTTTTTTTTTTGTTTTGTTTTTCCATTGAGTTTTATTTAAAGTGATGGAAACTTTGAAAAATATTACAACAAAATATTATTTAGTTTTTACTTGTATATATTAAAGTTTAAACTTAGAATAAAAAAACTTGTAGTATTTTTTATAATTTGAACTTGTAGTTTTGAATTAATTTTTTATGTTCAATATTCAAAGTTTCAAACTTTGAATTAATTTTAGTAAATTCAAATTTTTGAATTAATTCTTTAAGTTCAAAATTCAATATTTGAACTAATTTACAAACTAGTAATTAATTGTAGTATTTTTTGCGCAAACTATAAATTAAAAATAAATAGTATGAAGACAATAGTTGTGATTGAATTCCAAGACTTGGAGCAATTTTATTGAATTGTTTAAGATATAAGAAGTGCAAATTACATCTAAACAAAAACTTGTAAATTCAAAATTCTTATTTAGAATATTACATTCTTTTAAACATATTAGCTAGTTTCTTGAGGACACTTGTAGGCTTTTCTTTTGGAACGGGCCGTTGTTGATCTTGTTCATCATCTCCTTCTGGTTCTTCGTCTTCTTCTTCTTCTTCTTCTTCTTCTTCTTCATTGCCGGTTTGACTCCCTTCACTTGTTCCGTCGCTCAAAATTTGATCGATATATGCTCTGCCCCTTTCCTTAGTAAGTTCTGGTAGACCAAAGTTTCTTCGCTCTGCTCTTATCCAATCCCTGAATAAAACTCCTGTCTCCATTGCCTCCTCTCTCAACGAATATCTGTGATCTCCAATTTGAAATCTTCCTTGGCTGAAAGCGCTTTCCGATGCAACTGATGAAGCTTGAATTGTTAATATATCCCGGGCCATTTTTGCAAGAATTGGAAATTGCGATTCTTGATTCTTCCAATAATCCAACAAATTCGCAGTTCCAAAGTTGTTAAGTTTCTTTGGATATTGAATTAAATACACTTGGAACTCGCTGTATTCCTCTCCGTACTCGTCCTGTTCTGAAAGCAACTTTTCGTCAAGTCCCCCAAAAGTGCGCATTCCTGCTCCTGCCTGTGAAGAACTTTGCCCGGTGGATAGTATTGGTTCCGTTGGCTCTGCAGTGTCTGCCCAAGCTCTATACTTTGCAAAAACAGCCACGGTATCTGCATAAACTTTAGCAACAGCCTCGTCTACACTTGGAAACTTGTTAGTAGCAATTTCCTCTGGAGTAATTTCTAAATTTGCATATACTTCTCTAACAAGTCGTTCAGTTAACTTAATTTTAAAAGCAGGATGCAACATAGAAGCAATGTAAAAAAGAGGAGGAATTGGAAAAAAATATTTTCTAAACTTTTCAATCATTAACTCTACAGCCGGTAAGTAAACTGCATATTGTTTATACATTTTCAATAATTCCGATATTCCAGCTATATAATATAACATGGTAGGAGTAGTTGGATAATATTGACCGGAAAATTCTAAAGTAGCTTGATAAAATTTATGTAAAAACTGAAGAAGATGTTGAACAACTTGCCAATCCTCATCTTTAAGGTGATAGATTTCCATAAAATGTTTATTATACATTTGAGAAATAGGCAGTCTATATTCATAAGCAACATTCAATGCCTCATATAAAGTGTTCCACCTAGTACAAACTTCCTTTGGGACTCTCCTAACTGACATTCCTAATTCTACACATTTTCTTTCCCATTCTCGTCTTCTTTCTTGGTTTTTATTTCTAAAAATATAAGTAATAGCTATCTGCACCTTTTTGATAATGTCGTTAAACAAGGTAAGACCATCTCTGACTACTAAGTTGTAAATATGACATGCACACCTAACATGAAAAAATTCAGGACAAGGAGGGTTCAAAATAGGTATCAAGTTCCTAAGTGCGTCTGTGTTGTTTGTAGCATTATCTACCGTAATACTAAAAACTTTGTTAGACAAACAGTACGTACGACAAATTGATGAAACTTTGTTACAAATATAATTTCCCGTGTGTGGTTCATCAACAATTTTATAAGCAATAATACGTTTTTGAAAAACCCAATCAGGATCTATCCAATGACAAGTCACAGTAATATAATTACATCCATTAGTAGAACGACCCATATCCGTAGTAAGACATACTCTAGTGTCAAAGTTATCAAACATATATCGCAAATAATCCTTATATTCGTTCTTAAATTTAATAATATCATTTTTAACAGTAGTTCTTGGAAAACCTCTAAAAGAGGGATTATATACAGCCTGAACATAACGAACAAAACCAGTAGAAGAAGGAAAACTATAAGGTAAACCCTCGAGGGCAACTAGTTTAGCAATTTCTTCCCTATCCTTTTGTTTATCATAAGTAAGAAGCCCTCCTGTTAAATGGTTAATTCTTGCTTGGATACCCGAAGAAGAATCATGCGCTACTCCCCCATGTTCGGTCCCTAAATATATACCACCCGCCCGCGTTGCCCATTCTTTAGGATGTTTCTTTTGTAAGTGCTGCCTAAGTTTACCCGTCCCACCCTCATTACCCCCAGTTCTAAAAACCCACACCTTATCACAAAGCCCGCAGGAGGCCGTCTGCGCTTCAACATTCTTTGATGCAAAATCCCACACATCAGATCTATCCTTACGTTTAGCCGGTATTCTAGTAGGAGGTTCAGGAGGCAAGTCTAACTGAACTTCGGGTGGACTAGCTTGAAATTCAGGTGTTTCTTCTAAATTACCCCCGCTTTGATTCCCATATCGTGTTTCTAACATTTCGTGATCAAGTATATTATCAGCGCTAATATTATGATAATGTTGAGAATCATCTATGTGGTGGGTATTCCGACTAGAACTACCAGCAATTTCTTTACCCCTATTTCCCCTACGACCACGTGCCCGCCCCCCACTACTAGTTCCAATTGAACCTCGTTGAGACATAATAATAGCAAATAAAATAAATATATATGACAAAAAAATAATAAAAGAGTAGAAGTAGGAACGACCAACCAAATATAACCGTATAATTGAGGTGAAGTTGAAACTTGAGCCTCCACTTCAATTAATTAGTTGAATACTTGATAATCGAAAAATTGCAAAAATAGCCAAATTGATATTTTCAACCACGTAGCGCCTCCAATTAACCCAATACTTGATATTTATAAACTTCACCAAGTAGCACAATATAACTTTGATAGAAACTCCAAATAGAACTTGATAAAGTAGCCAAATTATAAATTTTTAACAAATAGCCAAAGTAGAACAATAGCAATATTGTAGAAAATTTGAGAGAATTGGAAGATTTGTGTGAAAAATGATGAAATAATGGGGTATTTATAGAAAAAAAATAGTTAGGGGTGGTTATGGGGTGTATTTGGCCGTTTTTGGCCGTTGGACAACGGCTAGGAGGTCAAAATAGCCGTTGCCCAACGGCTAGAAACGGGCAGTTTTTTTCTTTTTTTTTTTTATTTTTTTGACCGGTCCGGTCCCATTTTTATCCGGTCCTCCCGGTTTTTTTTCGAGGCACCGGTTCGGTACCGGGATCGGGGCCCGTTAGTGGCCAACGGTCCGGTTTCAACCGGTCCGAGCCGGTTTCCGGCCCGATTCCGGTCCGGTCCGGTCAAAACCGGACCGTTAGCCACCCTTAGACACAACTATTACCTCTCTACAAGAACTCTCTTTCTTTTCTTTTGATCACTCGTAGACTCTCAAGAATACAGTGAATATTACAAGTAAAAGACTTAGAGAGAAAGTAGATTGTATGTAGAAGCGTAAGCCATCCTTCAGCAGACCACAAATATATAGTGCACATCCATATTTGTCCGTTGTTTTTGATTGATATGGTGCTGATATGAATTGCTTGAATCAAGGGGAATAGCTGATATGTCTTTCCTTGGGAGAATATTTGATTGATCGTAAATTGAGGGATAGAGAGAGATTGACCCAAGAGATTTGATTCTCAAAAGATATAAATATTTAGAGAATAAGGTAAGAGCTGATGGGAACAAGTTCCCAAGAATTAGCACTTCGATTAAGATCTTCCATAGTTAACTGTTCCATCATAAAGGCCAAATAACTTTCTTTCCATTTCAGATCTTCTTCCAGATCATCCAAGATTATCTCCTTATCATCCTTGATAAGCCTGCGATATATTTATCATTTATTAGTGGTATGTCCTTTTGGAATTATCAAAACTTAAACTCAACAAAAACTTAAACTCAACAATCTCCCCCTTTTTTGATGATGATAAAAAGTAATGGAGGATGTGCCAGAGTACTTCCCTGTTTGAGAGATAGTCGACTTCTGTATTTCATAGTCGGCTTCCCCTGATTATGTGCCACATGCAATAATATAACAGAACTATAGGGATTTTTCCCAATTAGCTATATGATAATTGATTCCCCCTGAGTATGTGCCACCTGCAACCTTTTAACAAACAACTAAAGAAGTTCTAGTAGGTTTAATATGCAATCATAATTACATGCAGTCATTCAGAACATAGGAACATAAACTGAAGTCTTTTCTCCCCCTTTGGCATCATAAAAGGATCAGGGGAACACAACAAAAAAAAAATGATGGTCTAGCCATTCAAAATATTACAGACCCGGCAAAAGCAAATTTAGGAGTAGCAAATATTAGCGAGGGGCAAGGAAATATGTTAGGGTGTTCACAACATTGTCAGTCATCCTGTCCAGTTTAGTTTGTTATGTCCCTAGACATTGCGTCAATGCGAGCTTGAACATCAGTAGAGACTGCATCAATCCTGGTATGCACCTGTCTAATAGCAGTAGCAGAGTCAGTTACAGCAGTGTCTAACTGAAGAGAGAATCTACCAACATCCATTTTGAGTTCATTGAATTCCTCAGTGGCTTTATCACTCTTAAAGTGCAGGCTTAGCAGCAAGTCATTGAGATCTCCAATGTCATCCTTAAGTTTCTCAGGAGATTCATTGACAACAGTAGGAATAGCAGATTTAGAGGGACCAACAAGATCACTGACAGGTTTAGTATTTCTATTTTCCTTGCGAACCCAAGCACCCTCAATGCGAACATAACCCGTAGAGGCAAAAGTGCTAGAATTATAGCAAGCAGTCATAAAGTATTTTTTCCAAGCAGAGATGTCAACACGATAGAAGTGCAGGATACGAGTAAAGATTAAACCATAGGGTAGAGAGGCACATTCTGCAACACTTTCAAACATGTCTAAGTGAACAATTAAGGTAATCAGACAGTAGACAATTAAGGTATCACGTTGAGAGAGAGAACTAAGTGAACCAGTTCTGGGTAAAAGAGTGGTACCAACTATGTGAGCAAGAACACGAACTTCAAAGGACAAGTCTAAAGGACCAAGTTGCCTTTCAGGGACTTCACCAGACTTTTCACACAAACATGCTTTGCCTTGTTCAAAAGACACTTCAAAATCAGATGGCCAGGAATTTTTAAAGAATTCAGAGTAGCTAGAGAACTTACTGCCTAAAATGCGACACAGAATTGCTTTGGTAATAACAATTCTAATATTAAGAACCATGGTTTTAAAAACCTTCAGAAGAGCAGGGTCGAAGATTTGCATAAAAAAGCCTTACCAGATCCTCAAGAATGTCACCAGAGTCAGTAGAGAAGAAATTTGTCCAATCCTGAGCATGGAACAGAGGCTTGAGGTCGCAATTTACAGATTCCATGGAGTCCAAATCAACGATTCTTCCATGCGCAAGAGGTTTGTCTTTAATGGCATCAAGTTTTGCATGAGCAGAGGCATCCCAGAAGTCCAGAGTATCATCTAAATCAGTAAGGGAGAGTTCCTTTTAGGGCCTTTTCACAAACTCAGTATCATCACTGTGCATGGGCTTTTTTCCGGATTTTTTGTTGGGGCTAGAGTTTTCAACCGGAGTGTCATAGTTAGACTTGTGTTTTCTGAGTGTCGGATTCCACTTGAACAGGAGTAGTGGAATTTATGGGTGGTTTCGATTTTGTGCGCTGACTGCGACGAGTGGAGAAGGAGGTTTTTCTAGCCATTTTAGTGGGAAGTTGAAAAGGGAAAGGTTGGAATGTGAAGGGTGTAAGGTCGGAGAGTGATTTAAAGGGGTAAAGGAAGAGGGAAGGTTTCGTGTGAAGTGAAGGGGGTGCAGAGGGAATGGACGTGATATGAAAGGACGATACAGAGCCTTGGGAACCGATGCCACGCCGCCTGACACACCTTTCAAACTCAAAGCAACTTATGAGAAGCAATAATGGCTTAATGACGTGTGATAAGCTTAAAGACTGGCTTAAACAGGAATAAATATGTAAATTAATTGCTAAGGCAAAGTATAATTCAGTTACCATAAAATGAAGAAAGAGAAAAGAAAAAAAGAAAAAATTAAAACAAACAAATTAAAGCAAAGAGGGCAAAATTTTAACAAGGGTCTGGAATGATGCCTAGCAAATCTCTTAAAGCACAAAATCATTCTTCCATAAGAGGTTTTGTAAAAATATCAGCTAGTTGAAAATCAGTGCTAACAAAAGCTATGTCAACGTCTCCATCTTGAACATGATCTCTAATAAAATGCTAGCGAACATCTATATGCTTTGTCCTAGGATGATCAACAGGATTATATGATAGCTCAATAGCACTAGTATTATCACACAACATGGGAATAGGCTTAAAAAATAAACAATAATCAGATAATTGAGTAGCCATCCAAAGAAGTTGAGTGCAACAATGTCCCAAAGCAACATATTCCGATTCAGCGGTAGAGAGGGATGTGCAATCCTGTTTCTTGCTATGCCATGAAACAAGAGATTTTCCAAGAAAAAAGCTTGCACCACTAGTACTTTTACGATCTACTCTATCTCCTGCATAGTCAGCATCTGAGAATCCAATTAGATCAAAATGATTAGTGCATGGACACCATAGCCCATAGGACACGGTTCCGACAAGATAACGAAGGATTCTTTTAACAGCAGTTAGGTAGGATACTTTAGGAGCTGACTGCAATCCTGAGAGCATGATGTCTGGTCGACTAGTAGTTAAATATCATAGTAATCCAATCATACCTCTATAAAGGGAAGCATTTATGCTTGTACCTTTTTTATCGCTTACCAGATGTGTGGTAGGGCTCATGGGAGTTTTTGCAGGATTTGCTTCATCCATACCAAACTTCAGGATTAGCTCCTTAGCGTATTTAGATTGACAGACAAAGATCCCATCATTGCACTGTTTGATTTAAAGTCCTAGTAAGAAAGTGAGTTCGCCCATCATGCTCATCTCAAATTCTCCCTGAATTAAGGCTTCAAAATTCTTGCACAAAACAAGATTAGTGCTGCAAAAAATAATATCATCCACATATACTTGTATGACTAATATATCTTCTGAGGATTTTTGAATAAAAAGAGTTTTGTCACTTTTTCCTCTTGAAAAACCATGATTTAGCAACAATGAGCTTAGTCTTTCATACCAAGCTCTGGGAGCTTGTTTGAGACCATAGAGAGCTTTTGACAATTTAAAAACATGATGAGGAGTTTCACTATTTTCAAAACCTGGAGGTTGTTTAAGATAAACTTTCTCTTTTATAAAACCATTTAAAAAAGTACTTTTCACATCCATTTGAAATAATTTGAACCTTTTGAAAGATGCATAAGCTAGTAGCATACGAATAGATTCAAGTCTAGCAACATGAGCGAATGTCTCGTCATAGTCGACTCCTTCCGTCTGAGAATATCCTTGAGCAACTAGACGAGCCTTGTCTCTTACCACTTTACCTTATTTAGCTTGTTTCAAAAAACCCATTTTGTACCAATTATTGACTTTCCTTTGGATCTGGGAACCAGCCTCCACACTTGATTTTCTCAAATTGATCGAGTTCTTCTTTCATGGCTTGAACCCATGATTCATCTTGAAGTGCTTCATTGACTTTCTTGGGTTCAATCTGTGAGATGAAAGCAAGGTTAGATCTATGAAAATTCCTTGTTTTCATACCTTCCCTTGGATCTCCGATGATGTATTTCTGAGGTAGTCGGGGTCACTTCTCCACTCATTTGGTACAACCACTTCTGATTCTTTGAGATCTGCAAGGATAGTCGACTCAGGTAAATTTGAGGCTGGAGTTGACTCTTCAGTTTCCTGCGACTCTGTCTTTTGAGGCTCAGCAGTAGTGATTGAATCTTCTGAATCATTCAGCTGGGTTGAAATAAATTCTTCTTCATCTGCATCACTTCCTTTCTCGACATTGGTCAAGGAAATACCACATGAATTGACTCTTCAACATATAATGTTCTTTTGTTAAAGACTCTATATGACCTACTTGTGGTGGAGTAACCTAGGAATATACCTTCATCACCCTATGGGTCAAGCTTTCCAAGATTATCCTTTCCATTATTGTGAATAAAATATTTACAACCAAACGGATGGAAATAGCTTATATTAGGATGTTTACCTTTCCAGAGTTCATAAGGAGTCTTTTTAAGGATGGGGTGAATAAGGCACCTGTTTAAAATATAACACGCGGTACCGCTTCTGTCCAGAACTGATTTGGAAGGGAGTGTTCGACTAACATAGTTCTTGCCATGTCTTGGAGGGTTCGATTCTTTTTTTCTACTACTCTATTTCATTGAGGAGTTCGAGGTGAGGAGAAATTGTGAGTGAACCCCTGTGAATTGCAGTATTCCTCGAATATCTTGCTTTCAAATTCTCCTCCATGATCACTCCTGATGGTGGATATGAAGTATCCCTTTTCTCTTTGAACTTTCTTGCAAAATACTTCAAAACTTTTAAATGCATCATCTGTGTGAGATAAAAATATAACCCAAGTAAAACGAGAATAATCATCAACTATAACAAAAGCATATCTTTTATCTCTGATGCTAGTAGTTCTGGTAGGACAAAATAAATTCATATGATATAGTTCAAGCGGCTTTGAAGTGGAAACTATATCTTTTCCTTTGAAAGAGGTTCTAGTTTGTTTTCCTAACTGACATGCATCACAAATATGATATTTTGAAAAATTTAGTTTAGGTAGTCAAATCACCAAGTCATGTTTTAAAAGTTTCTCAATTAAAAACATAGTAGCATGCCCTAACTTTCTATGTCATATCCAAGAATCATTTGTTATGGATGCAAGACATAGATGCTTAACTGATGAGGCTTTACCATTGTTCAAGACATAAATATTATTTTCTTTAGAGTCAGAAAGAGCAACTTTACCTTTGTTGTCATGAATGTTGCATCTGCTAGATTCAAATTTTACCTTGTATCCACCATCGCATAGTTGACTGATACTTAGAAGATTATGTTTAAGTCCATCAACCAGAAAAGCTTCATTTATTTCACAGGACGGACTCAAAGAGATGATGCCTATTCCAATAATTTTTTCTTTAGCATCTCCTCCAAATTTTACAGATCCTCCATCAATCCTTGTGGCAGATTTGAACAATTGTTTGTCACCAGTCATATGTCGGGAACATCCACTATCTAGAAACCATTTTCCCATTTTCATAGCTGTTTTGTGATGTACCTCACTTGAATCATTTGAAGGGATTCCACTACTGGTGGAATTGTTAGATGCCATGAAGCAAATATATGCTGCTTCTTCTTGCTCAGTGTCAGCCACATCCTCATCACTCTGTGCAGCATATGATATGTTCCTTCCTTTTTTTTTGTTGCATCGGGGTAGTTGTTTTCAATGTGTCCCTGCTTTCCACATTCATAGTAGCATCCTTCGCTTTTGTAATTAGACTAGTCTTTCTTGAATGGTGCTTTTCCTTTTCTGAATTGTTTTCTTCTGTTGACTAGACCATTCAAGTTTCTTGACATCATAGCTAGCTGTTCTTGAATATCATCTTCTTCTGATTCCTGATCATAGTCGACTTCCTCAACTGTAGTATTGAATGCTACAATTTTCTTTTTCTCTTCTTGAGTGTTGCATTTCAGATGAGTCTTCTCAAAGGCAATCAGATCATCTCTGAGTGCATCATATGAAACCTTGTTCAGATCTCCACTTTTTATATTGATGACCTTCAGTTGCCAAGTGATAGGGAGACTCCTCAGAATCTTCCTTATTTGTTCACCACTGGTACAAACTTTTCCAAGAGCTTTGAGTTCTCCGATAATTTTTCTGAACCTGGCAAACATATCTTCCACAGATTCTCCATCCTTTATTTGGAATAATTCATACTCATATACTAGAAGATTGATTTTGGTTTCTTTAACCTTGCTAGTTCCTTCATAAGTAACTTCCAGCTTATCCCATATTTCTTTTGCAGTTTCACAGTTGGATATCTTTTTATACTGCTCACCGCTGATAGCGTTGTAGAGAATGTTTACAGCTTTGTAGGTCAGTTGGATGACTTCTCTTTGTTCGTCAATGTAGTCGTCCATATCAAGATCGGCTGGAACATTGAGAGGATCACCTTCCTTCGTTGTTGGTTTAGTGGTGGGAATGTCATAGGGTCCCTTCTTAATGACACGTCAGACCTTATGGTCAAACCGATTTTATGTATGTTTCCTTACGAATCTTGTAATGACTATAATGCTTACCATTAAAGTAAGGAGGTCGGTGGCAGAAGTTCCCTCTTGCAGTAGAGCTCCATTAACAACGTGTGAAGACATGATCTTTTCTCACTTGCTGTAAGGCAAAATAAAATAATGTGAGACTAAGCTCTGATACCAATTGAAAGTACAAGAGGGGAGGTGAATTGTTCAGTTTTATTGATTCAGTTGACTTATCAGAATATTAGTCGACTAAGGCGATAATGAAAACAACTTTTAAATATAAAAGGCAATAAAATAAATCCAATGGACACAAGAATTCATACTGGTTCAGAACCAAATGGTTCCTAACCCAGTCCCATTGGGTCTCAAGAGAGGGTATCTCTCTTAAGCTCTTTCGAAGGTTTGTGTACACTAATGGTTTTTCGTTAACAAAAAACGTCCTTCACTGATGGTTTTTACTCCTTGCTTACCAACAACGATCCTGTCTGATTTATAGATGATCAGACCAACTTCTACGACACAACTATTACCTCTCTATAAGAACTCTCTTTCTTTTCTTTCGATCACTCGTAGACTCTCAAGAATACAGTGAATATTACAAGTAAAAGACTTAGAGAGAAAGTAGATTGTACGTAGAAGCGTAAGCCATCCTTCAGCAGACCACAAATATATAGTTCACATCCATATTTGTCCGTTGCTTTTGATTAATATGGTGCTGATATGAATTGCTTGAATCAAGGGGAATAGCTGATATGTCTTTCCTTGGGAGAAGATTTGATTGATCGTAAATTGAGGGATAGAGAGAGATTTACCCAAGAGATTTGATTCTCAAAAGATATAAATATCTTTTGGAGAATAAGGTAAGAGCTGATGGGAACAAGTTCCCAAGAATTAGCGCTTCGATTCAGATCTTCTATAGTTAACTGTTCCATTATAAAGGCCAAATAACTTTCTTTCCATTTTAGATCTTCTTCCAGATCATCTAAGATTATCTCCTTGCCATCCTTGATAAGCCTGTAATATATTTATCATTTATTAGTGGTATGTCCTTTTGGCATTATCAAAACTTAAAATCAACAAAAACTTAAACTCAACAGTGTGTCTACTAGCAACCTTGCCGCTATGAGAATAGTTAGTCATCCGAACCAAGAGATCATGAGTTCAAGCGGTATAAACAATTTCTTATAAAAATGCATCGTTAAACTGCATAAAATATATCTAACGTGTGCAATTCTTCCATGAACGTCTTCTCTTTATATTCATACCATGTTTTCACTGTAGCTCAAATTGATAAACTTGAGCTGATTAATCTTTTGACAAATCGGCTGTCAGGAATAGGACCACTTTCAAAATGAAGGAGTAGAAAAAACTTTGAGGAACAGTTTTTTGTATATTCTGTAAAAATTCAGTGTCCACTAAACATGCTTTTATACAAGAACAAAAAAGGATCTTCTACCCTAACTACCTGGACACTTGTCTAAATTTGATTTATCTATATACTATTTTTTTATTTACAATTGTTGTACACTAGAAATAAAAAAATGCAATGTAGTTCCTATGTCACATGACTAGCACACTTAGAATAATCTAGAATAATAGCTGGTCATGAGTTATCTTCAATCCACATGGACGGCTGTGATTCCTTCCACGTGGCATGATCTGGTGCAACCTTTGACTCACATGTGGAATTGGAAAGTCTTCCAAAACATAGAGAACATCGAAGACTCTTGTCTTATGAATGTCTCTCTCTCTCTCTCTCTCTCTCTCTCTCTCTCTCTTTATCTTCCTTTGTTTTCTCTTTCATTTTCTTTTTCATTTCTTGATTAAAATCAGAGAAAGCTTTTCCTTTCTTCTCATCAACACCCCCTCAAGTTGGAGAGGGCGGAGAGATTCCCCAACTTGCCGAGCATAATATTATGTGTAGGGCCTGAAAGAGGTTTTGTAAATAAATCAGCGAGTTATGAAGAATATCACACAAAGGATAGAGAAATAAGCCATGCTAAGGACTGCTGTCAAACAAAATGACAGTCAAGTTCCACGTGCTTCGTTCTTTCATGGAACACGGGATTTTTGGTGATGTGAATTTCCGCTTGGCTATCGGAATGTAGAGGAACATGAAGGGATATGGGAACTAAAAGGTCATCAATCAATAGGAGAAGCCAAGTGAGTTTGGCGAAGAAGCGACACATAGAGCGATATTCTGCCTCAGCAGAGCTTAATGAGATTGAAGCTTGTTTCTTCAATTTCTGAGAAATCAGGGAAGAACCAAGAGAAATATAGAAGCCACTCACAGATCGATGTGATTCCAGACATGTACCCCAATCAAAGTCACAAAAAGCAAGTAATTGAATAGATGCACAAGAAGACATGAACAGACCAAGACTAGGGGCTTTGTGAAGATATCGATGAACCCGTAAAGCAGAATCAAAATGGGGTTTTCTTGGGTCTTGCATAAATTGAGAAATATGTTATACAACGTATGAAAGATCTGGTCTTGTGTGGGTGAGATAGTTGAGTTTTCCCATCAATGTCGGTAAAGAGTGAGACCAAGCATTCGAGTCCCTTCTCCAACTCGGGAGTTTGACTGAAGGATCTAAAGGGGAATTAACTAGAGAAAGATGAGCAGAATCAAATTCTTCAATTAATTCAAGAGTGAATTTCCGTTGACAATGGATCGAACCATGTGGCTTACGAAGAATATCCATTCCAAGAAAAAAAAAAGTAAGTTTCCTAAGTCTTTGATTTTAAATTCTTGATGAAGAAACTGTTTCAAAGAATTAAATTATGCAATATCATTCCCTGTAAGTAGAATATCGTCTACATAAAGTGTAACTATAGAAACTGAAGAGCCTTTGTTTTTGAAGAAGAATGGATAATCATTTAATTAGTGAGAAAACCCTTCGAAACTCAGAGTTGTTGTCAAGCGAGCATACTATTGTGGAGAAGCTTGACGCAGTCCATAAAGAGATATTTTAGACGATAAACATGATCTGGGGTAAGAGGATTTAGACCAGCTGAGAAATTCATGTAAACTTATTTGTCAAGGTCACCATGTAAAAATACATTATTTACATCCAATTGATAAAGAACCCATCCCTTTTTAGTATCTACTGCCAGAATACATCAAATTGTAGTCGTTTTCACTACCGGAGATAAGGTCCCTATGAAATCAATACCTTTTCTCTGTGTTTCTCCACGAATGACAAGCCTTACTTTTAATATTTCGATTGTACCATCTCAGTTGTGTTTAACTTTATAAACCTATTTGCAGGGCAAGACCTTTTTACCATTATGTAGCTCAACAATTTCCTAGGTTTCATTCAAAACAAGAGCATCAATCTCCTTTGACATGGGTTCTTGTCATCTAGGATGCAAAACTGCCTGGCTAAAACTTGTAGGCTCTTGGATATGAGATAATGAGGTAAGTAGATTCTGATGTGTATGTGATAAAGCAGAGACAGAAAAAATATACGGTTTGATTGGTGAGAGAAAGCATAAATCTGTCAAATTGCCAATATTAACAAGGTCACAACTATAATCTCGTAAATATAATGGTTTATGACTAATTCTAGTAGATTTGCACAGAGGTTGACTAGGAGAAAGGTGTGTTGAGAGCAGGATAAGGAGAATGAGAGAGACCATGACTGGGAAGGTTAATTAACCTAGGATTGGAAAAGTAATCTGAAGTTGTAGGATTAGAGGAATGAACTGGTAAAACAGGGGCATAAGAGTTTTCTAGTAGCATTGTTGAAGGATAATCTTGATTAGTAGTAAAAATGGGAGGATGAGAAAGATTAGTAGAAGGAAATGAAAAAAATAGGTGCAACGACCTGTTTAGAAATGTGAGCACAAGGATATTGATCTTCATAAAAAACAACATTCCTAGAAACAAAATTTTTATTTGATCAGATTTAGGAGCTTAAAACCTCGCTTGCCATGGGGGTATCCAAGAAAAACGCAAGCAATAGCCCTTGGATCAAACTTAGTTCTATAGACAGTAGAAGAAGAGGCTAAACACAAACACCCAAAACTTCTTAGGTGTGAATAAGAAAGAACGGTTCCAAAAGAAGTTCATAGGGAGTTTTATTCTTAATAACTCTAGAAGGAATCCTGTCAATTAAATAAGTAGTTATGAGAATGCAATCTCCCCAAAAACTAATAGGTAGATGAGACTGACATAATAAAGCTCTAGCAATTCCAACAAGTGCTTGTGCTTTCTCTCCACAACACCATTTTTTTTGTGGAGTTCCAGCAGAAGTAGTTTGATGAATGATGCCTTGGAAATGAGAAAATCTGCTTAAGCTTTCCCTGATCCTAACTCAAAAGCATTATCAGTTCTAAGAATTTTTACTTTATGATTGAATTGTCTCTTCACCATGAGTAAAAATGATTTCAAAACTTGAAATGCGTTGGATTTGTGTGTAATAAGATATTTCCATGTCCCTCTACTATAGTCATCAATTTTAGTAAGGAAATATTTGAACCCATCAAAAGTTGTAGAGCTATAGGGACCTCAAACGTCAACATGAATTAACTCAAAAATAGGGGTAGTTGATATAGAACTATTTGGAAAAGATAATTTATGTTGTCTTGCAAGGGGACAAATGGGGCGGGGAAAGGAAAATTTAGAACAAGCATCAATATGAATTAACTCGAAAACAAGGGTAGCTGATATAGAACTATTTGGAAAAGGTAATTTATGTTGTCTTGCAAGGGGACAAATGGCACATGAAGAGGAAAATTTAGAACACGCATCAACGGAAATTGAACCAATATTTCTCATATTAGATAAAAGTAGATGGCCTAATTTGTAGTTCCATAACTTGTCTCTTACATTAGATGAAATAAAACAGGAAGAAAAAGCTGGAACATTCTTAGATAATCCTAAGGCCCTGATAGAAACTGGACTAGAACTAATGCTTGAGTGCTTCTTGGAATTGAAATGGCTGGAATGCAAGATGTAGATACCCTCTTCTGTTCACCAAGATCCAGAGGCCTCTTTAGTGAAGGGCCAGTAAGACACAAGTAGAAGAGTTAAAAATGATGGAGCATTTGGGTTCTTTACATAGTTTGTGAATAGCGAGTAAGTTAAACTTAAATGTAGGAACAAGCAACACACTAGTTAATACAAGATGAGGAAATAGAGTGACAAATCTAAACTGAGTTACTCTAACCCTATATAAATTAGGAAGATTGACAATTAGAGAAGTAGGTAAAGGGGGTGAGATTAAATAAAATGGATTTATCAAAAGTCATGTCCTTAGAGGCATCACTGTGTAAAATCCAAGAGTGAGAAATAGAGACGGGAATGGAAGAGTTACAGGAAGTTATACCAACACAGTTTGTAGTCACCATTGCATCAGAAGAAGATCTTGAGTCTTGATCAAGCTTCACATTCTAGATGTACAGGGCAATCTAATCCAAATATTCTGGGGTAAGAGGTTTGTTTTCTTCCAAAGCTCCTTCAGCACCACCCTTTGATTTAGTTTGATCATTTGCATAGACAGTGTTCCCCTTAACATATATATCCCTGTTTTTTTCTAGGCTTGGTGAATTTGAATTCAGGAGGAAATCCGTGGATCCTGTAGCACTTGTCAATACTACAATACTATGACTTGGTTTATTGCAATAGGGACAGGCAATGGAAATTTTCCTTTTAGAATTAAACTTCTGAGTTCTTAAATTAGCATTGTTAAACCTCTTAGCTAGGAAATTCTGATTACAATTTTGTGAAGCCATATTAAAAGAAGCTGATTCTTCTGGATATGCATGTAAAGAAAGAATCTCTCTTTGCCTCTCATCTTGAATCACAAGAGAATAAGCCTGTCCAAGTCAAGGAAAAGAAGAAATCAACAAGATGTTACCTCTTACTCCAAAAAAAGAATCGTTCAGACCCATGAGAAATTGCACAAGTCTTTCATCCTGATGAGCCTTCTCTATTTTCTCTTTTGCAGCATAGTCACAATTCCAAACACGGTTAATGAAAGTGTTGAGTGCATCAAGTTCATCCCACAAACACTTCATCTTAGTGAAGTAAGTAGACAAAATATAATTTCCTTGAGATAAATCACTAAGTTCTTTTTGGACCTGAAATAGCTTAGCTCCATTTGCTTGACCAAATCTGTCTTGTAAATCATCACACAGATCCTTAGAGCTCTGTGAATACAAGTCACTTTCAGCAATCTCCTTATATAAGAAGTTTAAAAGCCATGAAAGAACCATGTCATTACAGCGACTCCAAACCTTGAAGAGATCTGAATCAGAGGCTGGAGTGGGTAAAGATCCATCAATGAAGCCAAATTTATTCTTAGGAGATAAGGCAATAACAATAGCCATTTTCCTCTAAAACCTCTTCCATAAAAAATAGAGGTAACCAAGTTCATCCCAAGAGAATCTGAAGGATGAAGGTAATAAGGGGTGTGGGAAATTAATGGTGGAAGCTGATTTTTCAACAGCTGAAACAATAGAAGGACTACTATTAAAAGCCATGAGAGATCTGATTGAAGGCTGAAGATAAGAAGAAAGGAACTAAATAAATTAAAATGTCACTGCTCTGATACCATGAAGGAGTAGAAAAAACTTGAGGAATAATTTTCGGTATATTCTGTAAAATACAGTGTCCACTATACATACTTTTATACAAGAACAAAAAGGAATTTCTACCCTAACTACCTAGACACTTTTCCAAATTTGATTTATCTATGTGCTTTTTTTTTTTTTTTTACAATTGTTGTACACTAGAATAAAAAAGGCAATGTAGTCCTATGTCACATGACCAACACAGTTAGAATATTCTAGAATAATAGCTGATCATGAGTTATTTCAGTCCACATGGACGATTGTGATTCCTTCCACGTGGCATGGTCTGGTGCAACTTTTGACTCACATGTGGAATTGGAAAGTCTTCCAAAACATAGAGAACATCGAAGACTCTTGTTTTATGAATGTTTCTCTTTCTCTTTATCTTTCTTGGTTTCTCTTTCATTTCCTTTTTCATTTCTTAATTCAAATAGAGAAAACTTTTTTTTTATTCTCATCAATACAAAACCACATTCAAGGATCATCATTATCAACGCAAGATGTTAGATTTTTTTATGTCTACAAAATGCAATCGTACAAATTATATACAATTAACAGAAAACTAAAATAGAACATACTCAATCTCCTATCCAAACTTTTGAATCCATCACCACTTAAATGTTTCTATTTTTCCTTTAGAATGCTCAAGCTCAAACAAATCTGTTACCTTCAAATGCATGGTATCACCAAAATTTTCAGAATTAAAACTCGCTTCAACATTATATTTGGGTAACTAAATTCGTTTCAACATTTGTTTCTTTCCTATTGAATGATGCTTGATAAAACTCAACTAAGTGCTAAGGCTTATGACACGTTTGTGACGAGTGTTCTTTTCCTCCACATCGGTAGCATAATTTTTTTGATTTTTTTTTCGCTTCATGCTTCTCGTCATTCTTTCTCCACTGCTAGTGGTGGAGGGTATCCTTCGTGCATTATGATCACCATGATAAAAAATTTTCTTTATATGACTAGGGCTAAGTGTGAATGTTCATTTCATTCACTTACAGGAAAGGAAAATAGCCACCAAACTATTATATTTGATTTCACAGAAAAATGCAGCGAGTTAAATTTCTATTTATATAACCAAACTTATAGCTATTGGAATCTCTTTAGAAAGTTTGTCACAAGTACTTGCTTGATTGAAAACTTCATCTAGAGTCGCCGTGGGGTACTGCAGGAACATCCACAATATAATTATTTATGCCCAAAATTAGTCGCCTAGGCTAAACAATTAACTTAGAATGAGGCCACAAGCAATACAGTAAATACGATGGAAAAGTAAGTAAATAAAAGAGAGAAATAATGAGTAAGAAAAGTAAAGTAATCTTATTTCTTGAGAATAGCCAGATTCTGTGGTGAATCGCTCTATTGTACAATACAATGTAAGGAACGATATTTATAGTAGTGGATACCTTGTCCTAGTCAAGGTAAAATACAAAGACTAATAATGATGTGGGCATATAACTCAAGGCGATGGTGTATACGAAACCCTAACTAGGAGACTGTAACTTTAAGGCGACAGGATGCATGCCTTTTGTCCTACGCCTGTACCGCCTGGACGGTCGTAACTCGTAGAACAGGCGTATATCCTTTGTGCCCGGGGACTTGTAAGATAAGTCTAGTCTCACCAGCTGGACTCGTATCCCCATAATAATAGGTAGTGTATTTTTGCCCACACAGTCAGTCCACCCACTTGCTGAGTGCTGACAAAAGCAGTCAAGAAGTGAAAGAGACGTACAAGATGGATGTGAAAATATATCCCACCAACTCCTTGAGACTCATAGTCTCTTTGACCAAGAAAGATAATGATTTCTTCGAGAACTGCATGTGCTTTCATCTGATTGGTTGACACCGATTCCATGCTCCTTTCCAAGAACTGTTATTAACTATTCCGAATCGTTTCATATCTCCAGCAATAATGATGCTTGACCATTTCATGTGTCATCCTTATCTCTTTTATCTCTATAAATAGGGATTTCGTGATAGTAGAGGAATCACAAACTCTTCTTCAAAAAATACTTCTCTTTTTCAACAATTTTTATGATAGTGAGAAACTTCTCTTTGTTCAAAAATGTTTGCCTTGGATCCTGGTTTGATATCCCCATAAAATCTTCTTCGTTCCGAATAGATGATTCATGAGGGATCCATAGGAGGAAACTCTTCTGCAATTATCTCTTTTTCTTTCTTCATCCACAAAGGAGTGAATAAAGTCCCCTGGGTCATGAAATTTGGTCGGGATTCTAATGATGATGTTCTTCGGAATGTTCTTATTGTGGTAGACATATTAGTTTCGGTACATCAGTCTTCATGCGTGGTGATTGTTTTGATATTCTTCTTGTCATGTGGTGTGCGACAGCAGAGGAATGCCAACCCATTCAGGTTTCTTCAAGTTGTTAATCTTTTACTTGCATGGGAACATATCCTGGAAGCAACTTTATTTGAACTAGGAGTGCGTCCCTGGGATATCCCCTCCTTCTTCGAGCGGTTTACGCCAACAGCGTTCAGGGTGGCTATATAGCTCTGCCCTGTTCCTCAATTTTGAGGTTTGCATAAGCTTCCAATCGTTCGGGGAAGAGAGAGTATAAGGAGTTTTTGAGATTTACATGGGTTTCTTATTGGAGTCTCTCCAAGTGAAGTCTTCGGTGCTCGTTCTGCTGCCTCCGCCTTTCTACTGAGGAATTCCTCAGTTGGGCTGATTTTCCCAATTCCTGTGGCACAACATCACAAAGATGTTGCTGCTTGGGGTATCAACTTGGGAATTTCGCCTTCTTGTTACCGAGAGAGACTTTGATGCAAGAGCTACAATCTAAACGAAGAGTCTCTAGCCGTGCAAATTCGAAGGGACTTGTTAATTTAGTCTTCCTTTTCTTTTTATTTTCTACAATTGTTATGAATAAATATTGTATTCAGGAAGAACTAATTGTATATTATGAGGGTTGTTTGTTATTAATGAAACAATCATTCATCAATAGTTTTATACGTACTTCTATAATTATATGTGGTGTAATGTGTAGTTAAGCAGTATGTTTTGTGTGCCTTTGTGGGCTAATGCACCTAAAGATTATATGGCTTCCAATCGTCCTGAATGTCTTGATGTTTAGAACGTCTATCAGTGAGCCTGCTCGGGCAGTCCATTGTGCACCAATGGTTGGCAGCTTAGGTTGTATCTGTAAGAGATGGTTGTTTGCGCCCACAATGGGACGACTTTAGCTCGTGTGATAACCGGCACTTTTGCGTCCGACTTCGAACATCTCTACTTAGTTACTCGAGTATTAAGACTTTCTGGCACTATGTGAACAGGCGTCCCTGTCGGCATGTAGGTGCAACTGTTGAATTAATGAGCTCAACTTACGAATAATGCCTGGTGGCTGAGCTAGACGTGATCTAGCTCTAAGCAAGTATTTTACCCTACTTTTTGTAGCGAAAGTGAGTGTATTACTTCAACTTAGGTCTGATCGGGGCTATGAATGGTTGGATTGTAGATGGATTTGAATAAATACGTAAAACTGACCAAAAATAGTAGTTTTATTGATGAATAGGGTGCGGAGCCTAGTAAACATAAAGAATGGGGCTGTGTGCCCATTGTAAATAATGACAATAGAAGAAAAAAAGAAAGGAAAAGATACATGTCTCGAGTTTATGGCTTAACTGAGCCTTTCAAGAGTAGTACTTCTTTAGCCATGTGACGTTCCAGTTATTTGGAATGGTTGTTCCTTCCATGTCTTCAAGAGCATACGCACCTTTTCCAGCTATGCCTCGAACTTTGTATGGCCGCTATTTCTTACCGTTCATCCGAAGTATCATGTGGGGCTTTCAAAGCTTCGTCGGTGGATTCTTTAACGACAAATGACCGCCTCAAACTAGATTTACTGATCTCTAGGGGAATCATTGCTTCTGTTCCGTATGTCAGTGAAAACAGAGTTTCTCCGGTGCTGGCTTTGGACATAGTATGGTAGGCCCATAGGACTCCTGACAGTTCTTCTGGCCACTTTCCTTTGGCTTTCTTAAGCCGTTTTTTCAAATTCACCACTATTGTCTTGTTCGTGGATTCTGCTTGACCATTGACCTAAGGATGATAGGGCGCAAAGAGTATTCTCTTTATCTCTTATTCCATCGTAAAATTAGTGATTTTGTCACCTATAAACTGAGGCCCATTATCGTTAGTGATTTCCGCTTGAATGCCGAAACGGCTCATAATGTTCTTCCATATAAACTCTATCACCTCCTGCTCCCGGATCCGGGTGTAAGCTGTTGCCTCGACCTATTTTTTGAAATAATTCGTCATGATGAGCAAACATTTGACACCGCCGGGTGCTTTAGGCATGGGACCTACGATGTCCATCCCCATTTCATAAAAGGCCAAGGGGCTATTACTGAGTGTAATAACTCTGCCGACTAATGAAGTACATGGGAGAATCTCTGGTAGCTATCGCACGCCCGGGCAAACTTGCTTGCGTCGTCTTCCATTCAGGGCCAGAATAGCCTGCCCTGATTAACTTGCGAGCTAGAGATCGCCCGCCAGAATGGTTTCCACATTGCCTCTCATGGATTTCCCTGAGCGCATAATCTACTTGAGAGGGTCCCAAATATTTAGCCAAAGATCTGCTAACCGCCGATACAACTTGTCGTTGATTAAGCAATAACGGGCTGCTTGGACTCTTAACCTTCTGCTCTTCTTTTTTGTCTGGTAGAAGTACTCCCTTGTCCAGGTACTCAATGATCGGGTGTCGCCAGTCCCACAATGATCCCACTGTATTAACATCGTGGCGTTTAACATCCACGTAAGTTAATTCTATGGTAGAAACCGGGCCGTCTGCATTCACGTCTGCAGTGGCTGCTAGACTGGCTAAGGCATCAGCCTCCGCATTTTCTTCTCTCGGTATTTGATTTATCTTCCATTTTTGAAATTCTTCAAGCACTTTTCTGCTCTGGCCAAGTATTCCTGCGTGCGGGTATCTTCAGCCGGTTTAGGCCCCGGTTACTTGATTGACTACGAGCTAAGAGTCGCAATTGACACTAATCTCCCTGGCCCTCAATGTGTAAGCCAATTCTAGAGCTTGAATTACTGCTTCATATTCACCTTCGTTGTTCGTCATCTGGGAACAACTGATATCTTTCCCGAATACGCTCTTTGTTGGAGATTTGATCACTAAACAAAGCCCGGCCCCTTTTACATTCGAGGCCCCGTCGGTGTGGATCACCCATTCTCCAGGGGCAATTCTCTCTATCATTTTGCGCTCTGTCTCAACTCCCGGCATCAAGTCAATACTGAATTCGGCGACAAAGTCCGCAAGCACCTGTGACTTGATAGATGTACGAGGCTGATAAATGATGTCATACTCACCGAGCTTGACGTCCCACTTTGCCAACCTGCCCGACAATCGATTTTGTACAAAACAGTTCGCAAGGGGAAAGAGGAAACCACGATAATGGTGTGACTTTGAAAATATGGTCGTAGCTTCCTCACAGCCATGACTAAGGCAAGTGCGAGTTTCTCCAGGTGTTGATACCTAGTTTCTGCGTCTAAAAGAGACTTGCTGACATAGTACACTGGTGATGCCACCTCCTTCTCTTACCGTACCAAGACAACACTGATGGCAAATTCAGATACTACTAGGTACAACTATAACTGTTCTCCCTCGCGTGGCTTAGTTAGCAATAGGGGATTTGCCGTTTAGCCTTTTAACTTCGACTTCATTTTTTAGGATCTCTGGTATAGACTTAATTGCTTTGATCTTTACGGGGTTCGCTTCTATTCCTCTGTTGGAAACAATGAACCCAAGATACAGCTCGGAAGACACGCCAAAGGCACACTTCTCTGGGTTGAGCTTCATTCTAAATTTGTCCAGGATATCGAACATCATCTCCAGACAGCCGATGTGATCCTTTGCCAATTCTGATTTGACCAACATATCATCTATGTAAACCTCCATGGTCTTACCAATCTGCTCCTTGAACATCAGATTAACTAATCTGTGGTAAGTTTCTTATGCATTTTTCAATCCGACAGGCATTATCCTGTAACAATAAGTCCCCCTATCCGTGATGAAAGAAGTATTTTCTTGATCATCCGGGTTCATGAGGATCTGATTATATCCTGAGTAAGCATCCAGAAAACTTCAAGTTTCATGGTCTATCGTTGAATCGATGAGTTGGTCGATGTTGGGCAGTGGGAAGGAATCTTTCAGGCATGCTTTGCTCAGATATGTGAAGTCAATGCACATCCTCCACTTTCCATTCTTATTGGGAACTACTACTACATTGGATAGCCAATCGGGATATTGCACCTCGTGAATGGAACCATCGTTTAATAGCTTTTCGAACTCCTCATGGACTGCCAGCCCTTTTTCACGACTGATCAGTTGCTTCTTTTGCTTGACTGGCTTGAAGTTGGGTTCGTTCGATGTTCAAATCATGTGTGATGATGCTAGTTGATATTCCTGGCATATCGGTATGTGTCCAGGCTAAGGTGCCTGACTGAGCATGCAGAAAGTTAGTGTATTCTTGCTTCTCTTCGGCTGAGAGCTTGACCCGCATATAAAATTTCCTATCTAGAACCTACTCGTCGAAGATCAATGGGTCAAGGTCGTCAACTATAGCTTTGGCAGGCTTGTCTTTCTCTTCTAGGTCAGAAGGCGCCATGGCTGGCTCTTGAGACCCGGCCGCTTTATGGACTCTGAACCCGAAAGGTACACTGGTGACCAGATTGGGATCAAGCAAGTTAACTATCTTCTTCTTCTTCTTCTTCTTCTTCTTCTTCTTCTTCTTCTATTTTCGTCTCTTTTTTGGCGGCGTCTATTACAGCAGTTACATAACAGCTCCGGGACAGCTTCTGTTCCCCTAGAATTTCTTTTACCCTTTAAGGAGTCGAGTATTTTAGGATTTGGTAAAGCGTAGACGGCACTGCGCATACTTTGTGAATCCAAGGCCTCCCGATAATAATGTTATACTGGAGATCGCATGTCATTACTTGGAAGGACATCACCAGGTTGCTCCCGGAAGGTGTACCTGAAGAAGTATCTCTCCTACAGAATTCCCACTAAAGATGTTAAAGTTGGTTATGGTATATGGACTTGGGAATTACCTGATCTTGCACGTCCATCTACCTAACAACCTGCTAATAAATAATGTTGACCGCACTGCCAGGATCTACCAACACACACTTGACTCGAGCATCATGTACCTGCAAGGTGATTACCAAAGCATCATAGTGAAGGTGATGAACTTGTTGCGAGTCCTTGTCATCAAACTCAATTGTGTTGACACGTGGCTTCTTGGCTATCTCCTGGTGAGCCTCGCAGACCATGATGTCTCTAGTCCTGGTACTTCCAACCCCGGGCCCCCCGAAGATGGTATTGATAAAATTTTGAACTACTGGCTTCGCTCCATGAAAGGTATAATGAGGCGTGGTACACCGGTAAGACTTTAACCATGATAACAGATAACAGGGTTTTGACCTTAGATAGTCATTCAATGTTTCAGTCGTATTGACCGAATTATGAATTATCTGTTGGTTCTTGTTATCAGTATCTCGTATGATGTGGTTGCTACTGCTTGACATGACTGCGCCTTTTCCTTTGTAAGTACCTACAATTGCCTGGGCCCCATGGTGGGTGCCAAACTGTTTATGCCTAAAATCAGTCGCCTAGGGTAAACAATTAATTTACAATGAGGTCACAAGCAATACAGTAAATACGATGGAAAATTAAGTAAATAAAAGAGAGAAATAATGAGCATAAAAAGTAAAGTAATCGTATTCCTTGAGAATAGCTGGATTCTGTGGTGAATCGCTCTGTTGTATAATACAATATAAAGAGGGGTATTTATAGTAGCAGATACCCTGTCCTAACTAAGGTAAAATACAAAGACTAATAAGGCTATGGGCCTATAACTCAAGGCGGTGGTGTATACGAAATTCTAACTAGGAGACTGTAACCCAAAAGGCGGCAGGATGTATGCCCTTCTTCCTACACACGTACCGCCTGAACGGTCGTAACTCGTAGTAGAATAAGTGTGTATCCTTTATGTCCGGTGACTTTTAAGATAAGCCTAGTCTTGCCAGCTGGACTGATATCCCCGTAATAGTATGTGGCGTATTATTACCCACACAACTTTATTTTTTTGATTGCTTGTTAGTGAAGGGCTCAATAGGTACATTATGGACATACTTTGATTGTCTAATTAAAACAATATCGATTTAGATGTCTAGTCTATATTCATAACCCTTTTACAGTTACAACCCATTCTATATGTACCTTTATAGAGGTTAGTCACTTTGCCTATTAAACTATTGTGGTTGAAGTTCAAATAAGATTAAACTAACTTTATTCCTTTTTTGTCTGAGGTTAAAATCTGCTATTTTTTTTTTCTTTTCTTCCTTCTTGGCTCAACTTTTAATTTGGTTTAAATTTGAGTCCAACTTCACATTATTTGATGAATTTAGCTCATTTTCTGACAAACACAATTAAGTTAAGTGAACTTCGGACCATGAAATGACGTTGAATAAATAATTTCAATCCTGGTAGGATGAAAACCGATGACAACACTTGTAAATAGACTTTTTTAAAAACCAAAAACTAACTAGAACATGTAAAATAAGCTGCCCAAAGAAGTTTTTACAAACATATATGACAACTTTAAGGGTGTGTTTGGCATGGCGAAAATATTTTTCACTTTCCAAAGTTAATTGGTTTTAATAGTTGGTAAAATATTTTCCTCTAAAACTTATTTTCCTCTAATTACATAAAAGTATTTTCCCTAAATTTTGCTGTGAAAACATTTTCCTAAAAAATCTCACAAACCCTAACCCCGCATCCTTACCCTCCTTATCCCGACCCAACCCCTGCAGGCCCTACCCCCCATTACCCTACTTCTCTAACCCGCACTCTATTTAGATCGGTTTGATTATTTTTATTATTTCTTAAATTAAAATGTAATTTATTCTAATATACTTTCAAAATGACAAGCAATATCATATTTTTTATGTATAAAATCAAATAATGATAAATTAGGACTGCCTATGATCATATGGCTACTACAAATATATATGTGAAAGGAATAAATATAATGTGTACGTTATTGTCTAAATATCCTACAAACAAGAATGTGATCTCTTATGGCCATGTTCTAGAACTCTCACGTCTTCCTTCATTATTTTCATTATTTTTAAAACTAAGCGTAATTTCAAATTTTTAAAAAATTTTGAAATAGAAAGTAGGACTATATTCGCTAGTATAATAATTCATAATAACGATGAAAACGATTGTCTAAGATCTATGGCTACTATTAGCATGTATTTTATAAGAAGACAAAGATAATTAATGAGTGTATTATTATCTTAATCTCTTATGGACGAGAATGTGATTTCATACAACCATTGGTTAGATCGCGCATCTTATAGATAATGATTTTCATCATTTTTTTTAATTAGAGCACAATTTCTTCGGAAATACTTTAAAATTTATTGAATTAAACAGGATCATAATTGTTAGGGTCAAAATCAAAATCCTGTTAATTTTTTGATGAAAACATCACCTAAGTAAGGTCTTATGGCTACTACTAGCATATTTTTGTAGGAGAGAGAGACAGAGATTACATTATCGCCTTAATATGATATCTTATGAACAAGATGTCATCTCTTACGATATTGAGTTAGATCACTCGCAGTTAGTTTATTAATGATCTCCCATTTTTGTTTTCCTTAATTTTTAAACTTAAAACGTAGTTTATTCCAGTATACTCATAATGCTAACAAGTAAGATCATATATGTCAAAGTAAAATTTTATAAAAACAATAAACTACACCAAAAATGATCGCATAAGATCATATGTCTACTACGAATATACATTTTGCAGGAAGAGGAAGATAATGTATATAGTATCGTCCGAATCTCTTAAGAATAAAATGTGATCTCTTATAATATTGGGTTACATCTATTACTTTGTATATAATGATATCCCTTCATTGTTTTACATTATTACTTTTCAAAATTAAAGTGCAGCTCATTGATCCCATTCGTGAGATTATACTGAGTATGTTAGTTGTTATTGCTATGAAGTGCAATTTATTCTAAAATCCTTTCAAATTTATTAAATAACATTAGAATCATATCCACTAAAGTAACAAATTTATATATAACAATAAATTCAAGTAGAACAATCGCTTAAGATAATACGGCTATTATTTGTAAATATGAGATTTAAGAAATAAGCATAGGAGATCGCTCAGTAACTTAAGAGGCCTTAGTATATGGAAAAAGAGTTAATTTATATAAAACACCGAGATCATCACTTTAAAATATGACATATAAGAATATCACCAAAGAGATCACGCATCAACTTGAGAGATCTTAAAATATAGCAGAAGATATATCGAAATTTAGCAAAATAATACTATGTATTTCAAATATTGCATGACCAGCAGTGAGTGCAATTTTCCAACAATCAATATGTATATCAAGAGAATAATCTAGGTAATACTTCTTGTCACATCTTGCCAGAAGCTTTTTTAAAGTCATCCTACACATACTGTCAGTCCGTCACTCTACGGAAAAATGACTAATTTAATTTTGAACAGTTTTCAAATTGTTTCTCAACCTCTGAGGAGTAGAATGACTATGAAAAATGGGAATCTAAGATTCAAATTTCTAATTATTAAAGGTGATTTAATTGAAAAAAATAATAGGTGATCTTTAATTTCTAAGTAGATTGAAATTAATTTCTAGTTATAAAAGGTAATTGTGGTAAATTTCGAAATGAGTAGAATGATTAGGGAAAATAGATGGAAATTTTAGAATGGTGCATGTATTGGGTAGAAATCGGTTTGCCTATGTGGCACCTCGGTAACACGACCTAATGGCGACCGAACAAGTATTTGCAAGCTGCGAGCCGAGGCAAGTCATAAATAGACGAAGTTAGAGACCAAAGTCAGTGACCGAGGGAAGAAAGCAAGACGCCTGCCCCGGTAAAATGTCACCTCGGTCGATGACAATATCACGCGACCGAAGCTAATGGTCTACACCTCGGCAAGCGAGGTCGTCTACTGTCAACTGGTTTCCTCCTGTTTCGGCCCACTAACTCCACTAACGGATATGCTGAACGTGGAAGTAGGCATGATCAATCATGGGAACGTGGGCAAGGCCCCTTGTATCTATAAATAGCTCCTCATTTTACAATGTAATTATTCAGAAATACCTACAGGAACTCTGAAAAAATTTGTACTCACAGATATATATTGAAATTACGTCATTCTCTCATATTTTCGCTTATTATTCGTATTGTCTCAACTTTGATACTAAGATTTGCTTGTATTCGCTACCCAAATTCGATTTGTGATCCTAAATCAGTTTAGGCCCATACAAATTGGCGCCGTATGTAGGAATACGAGCATAAACACTTTGTTCCCAAGTTGACCGTCTTCTTCATTTGAATTCACATTTTTTACTCGACGATATGGCTGACAATAGCAGAAATCCTATTGAACCACCGTTAACTCCCGATGGACAGACTAGGGTTCAGTAAAACCCAAACTCTTCATCTCCGATGACAACCGAAGCATTTCAGGCTTACGTTGTTGCCACACTAAAAACTCTTAAAGAGCAGCAAGCCGAGCAGGCTAATATTAATGCTGAATTTTGTGCCTCAGTAGAAGCGAGGAATAGCTCAAACCAGAACGGAGTCCAGCCTGTGGTCCCAAGTGGAGGCATCCCGCTCTTTGTTCCTACGGGCGCGATAATATGGGGACCTTAAAATGGGGCCAAATCTGGGGGTTCGAGTACCTTACCGAGTACCACGACACACTTCGGAACGATTCCCACCGTCGCAGCAACTACCTCCTCGGTAGACGTTGAAAAGCTGACCAAGGAGATCGAAGCCCGAGTTGAGGCCCGCGTCAAGGCGCGCATGGAAAAGCGCCTCGAGAGCGTTCCTGAGGTGGCTAAGGCTCAAGACGATCTTGATATCGACCAATATAGGCAGTTGCCATTCAAGCCCGAGCCTGCTCCAGCCCTAACTCCCAAAAATTTCAAGATCTTCTTCTTGAAAAAATATGATGGGACCACTGACCCCAAAGAACATGTGACCGAATACATGTTAATGGTGCTGAGCAACGACTTGACGGCGGTAGAGAAGGAGTCGATGTTCTTGATAAAATTCAGCGAATCTCTAGAGAAGGGAGCACTACGTTGGTATATGCGCCTACCATCGGGGTCGATCTCCATGTTTAAAGAGCTGATTAACGCATTCGTTAAAGCTCGTACCGGGGCGCAGAAAATCCTCCAAAGGAAGTAGGATATATTTGAAGTAAAAAAGGCCCGCTGGCCACTCAAGGACTTCCTCGAGCGCTTTCTTGCTGAGCGCATGGAGCTACCTCCTATGGATGATACTCTAGCCATCATGGCGTTTGAGAAATGCATCAATGGTCGCAACTCCTAGGCCGCCGCTGAGTTGCCAAAAGAGCTCCAGCAATATCGAACCCTGAAATGGGATGATTTGCACAATAGAGCTTACACCAAGATAAGGCTGGAGGAAGCCGAATGGAAAAATAATGGCCGAAGCCACAACTACAAGAACCGAAGCGAATCCTCATATCGCGCCGAGGCGCCGCGAGGAAACTTGAAGGGGAGGTATGAACCATGCACATCATCGAGGCAGCCTGTTAGTCAAAGGCTGGGAAATTTGCTCGGAAACTCGTTTGGAAACTCACATATGAGCCAGCGGCTCGGAGGAAAGGTTCTTCCCAATTCGAACCAAAGAAACCGCTTGAGCGCAGCTTTGGTCTCAAAGAATAAAGAGCTGCCCCATATCCCATACTACAACTTCAATATATCGACCTCGGAGCTGGTCAATGTAGTGAAGGGGACCGCCGGGGTAAGAATACCAAAGGACATGAGAACTCCTGCTGACAAAAGGGATCAAAATTTGCACTGCGAGTTTCATGCATATTATGGCCACCGCACCGAGGACTGCAAAGCACTGCGCCTCGAGGTGGCACACTTATTGAAGAAGGGTGTGTTAGCTGAATTCCTCACTGATAAGGGGAAGGAGAACTACACCAAGAACCGGGGTGATGGACAACCACCTCGGGCACTACCCCTAAGGGAGTCGTAAATGTTATCATCGGGGGTCAGAGGTGAACAGGGTGAATTTCGTAGCTGCTAAGAAGTTCGCGAAGCTGTTAATCACCATGGAGAAAAGAACTCGAGTTGGAGGCTCGGGGAAAGAAATTATGTTTGATGATGACGATTTTGATGGGATGATGTTCCCCCATCATGATGCTTTGGCCATCATGTTGAGAATAAATGACTCGGATATCAAACGAGTCCTGATTGACCCCGGTAGTTCGGTCAACATAATCAGCTACGGGGCCACTAAAAAAATGTGGCTGAAGGGAGAAGTTATCCCTAAGGCAACAGTATTGACTGGCTTCAACAACTCCATTGAAAAGACATTGGGTGAAATCACACTCAAAATGTTCGCCGAAGGAGTTTGCAAGGAAACACTGTTCTAAGTTCTACCCGAGGACATGGCGTATAATGTGATCCTTGGTAGACCGTGGATTCATTTGATGGAAGTTGTTCCATCCACTCTTCATCAAGTGATCAATTTCCCTACCCTATGGGGAGTTCGGTCAATAAAAGGAGAGCAATGAGTAGTAAGAGAGTGCTATTCGGTTGCATTGAAGAGTGGAGTCGTCCCAATTGGACTAAAGAAATAGCTGTTGACACCCAATTTTGTCCCGGAATTTTCAATTAGCGTGTAATTATGTTTAAAATAAGGCTAATTTTTAGAATAAATTAAGTTCGTAATTTCAACGAAAAAAGGCCGCAATCGTTCTTCATTTTAAGCCTTAGTTTATTTATGCAATAGGCATTTCCCCATTTTCCTAGCCCAATTCTAAAACCCTACCACTCACCCATATATATACCCTTAAACCCTAGCCCCCATTCATTATCCAACATTCATCATCTTCTTCATTAATAAAAAATCTACCTCACTCATATTTTACCCCGACCCCCTCACTAATCATCTCCCTCACAAGACCTCATCATCACACCCACACAAAAAAAATCACATATACACCAACACACACAACCCACAGATCTGAAACGGCACAGGGACAAACCCAAAAACCCATTTACACACACACGCGCGTGCAAAACAGATCGGGAAAAGGGGTTCCCACTGATACAGATCGGGGCCGGAGTCATAGTGACGCCGCCGGCGTTTTGCCGAAAAATCAAACGGTGTCGCTCCTCCTCCTATCTTTGTACTGCCCTGTTCGTTTCGCCACCGGAAAACCTCACTGGCGATGCTCACAGTCGCCTAGGCTAAACTAATTGGCTACCCGTCCTGTTTTGATTTTGATCCGTTCTTCTTACTTTTTCGTTAAGTTTGGCAGGTCTACTGGTGTTCGTGGAATCTCGTTTGACACTTTGGTCGCTGATAGTTTTCGAAGGGAGATGGGGATGAGTCGCAGCGGCGCCTCCGATGTGATTGGTGCTGCTCCTCTTCCTTTGCCCGCTGTTCGACTTCATCCGTCGCCACCATAATCGGACTGGACCATTGGTTTGACCAATAATGTTTTTGTTTGACTGGTTATGGCAATTATGTTTGGCTATTAATGCTTCATTGTTAGCATTGCTGTACATTTGCTCTGTTAATCTTTTAGGTTGACCAGTTCTGCTTGCGTACTGTTCTTGATCCATTGTTATGTCGACTGGGTCACACTATTTTATTGGGCCTTGACTATTACTGATGATTTTGTTTGAGAATTTTAAAAGCACTGTTGACATTGTTGTGCTGGATTTTGGCAGAACATTGGACAGTTATTATTGACAAGAAAGGCCAATGAAAAAATACATATACACGTATTGAGGCCTCGGGATTGATTTGAACATGATACTACACTTGAACAGTCCTGTCCCCGTGTTCCTAAAGCAAAAGGCGATGATGAATGTATGCACTTTAATGCAAAGCAAGTTGAATAGAGTAACGGAATTGGTACTTTGACATGGCAACACGACCTGCCGGCGTGTTTGCAACCGTATCAATATCCCGAGCCTCTACATGATACGCCATACAAGCCTGAGCCTAAATTTTGCAAAAACAAACCCCCTTTTACTATTATTTTTTTTATTACTACTATTATATATTATTATTATTACTATTATTATTACTTTATTAATTTATTATTAGTATTTTATTTTCATTGGTTATTACGCTTTATTATCGTACTAATCTAATTTCATTTTGTTTGTTTTGCGAGGTGCCTTTGATTGAATGAATATGCCGCTCCCGGGTTCTACCTTTTGAACTTATTCTCATTATTTATATAGTTAGACTTGATAGAATTTGTACAATTTATTTGTAAAATGAACCTTTGATTATATATGATTATTTGATTGATTGCTTTACTTTATATTCATTGCCTTTTATTTTAAACTCGTTATTTAATTTATTGTAAACTGGGGCTATTTAGCAAAATGCGTGCAAATTAAATATTTTTCATAAACAAATTTTATTTCAATTAATTATTTTTTGGATAAATTTTCTAGAAAAGCATATTTTGCAAATGTTTTGGAAACCTGTCGGATTAACCCTTTTTTAACGGAATTTCGGAAGTGCCTTAAAAACCTTCTTCCGAAATTAATAAAATCTCTTACTTAGAATCTCTTAAAGACCGTCTTTTTCCTAAAAAAGAGGTTTTGCATGCATTTGCGAATTTGGTTCCCTATTTTCCTTAAATTGGGTGCCGACTCCAAAAACTCAAAAAGAGTTAGTCCATCCTGTCGATATTCGGGAATTTATCCTTTTAGGGATAATTTTTGGGGTTCAACAGTATGGCGACTCCGCTGGGGAGCAATAAAGGTTTTGACCATAAAGGTTTCCAATTATTTGCAACTAGCATGCCTAATTTATTTGCTTTATTATATCTGTTTGTTTGGTTTTCCTTATAAAGCATGTATTATATTTATTTGTGCATAGTCTGCATTCCGTTCATATTTCCTCCCTCATGGAGCCTGTCAATTCTCTTTCATCTCCTCAATTTCATCACGGGGGCCCGCGTGACGGGTATTAATACAGGAAGGGCATTGTCCTTCCTAAGTCTTGAATTTCTTTCGTGTCACCAAAGTTAGTTGGGATATGGTTGGCCTGGTTTTGTCATGGCCGGTTTTACTGGTTTATGGGGCCAGGTTTATCCCGCATAGGTCGAATCAGCCTCAACCGTTAGCCCACTCTTAGAAGGAGATTAGGTCATGCATGAATATACACCTTAGTTTGGACCCGGTCCTTGATACCGTTTTCAAGTATTAAGAAACCGCGCTTTTGTTGACGGGTTATTGAATCCCAACGACGCTGCATATTATGTGATAGTGTGGATACTATGAGGAATCCCAAACCATTTGCCATGTCAAATTTGAGAAGTTGACAATTATGTCGGTTTATTCTTATCTCAGATGTTGTATTGACAAACGGCTTGTGTCGTTATAATAACCACATGCGCGTGCAAGTTGACGAGTAGGCTTACCTCTAGCAAAGAGGCACCTTACAGGGTAGGACGCGTTTGCATATTTATTTACGCTCAACTACTTGTGATTGTCACATGTTAATTGACTACCTTGCTTTATTTGCTCAAAATGCGTTAAATACTAGGTGTTGTTTGCTTGTATGCAATCCTATGAATGACATGCAAACTATTTTAGTTACCCTTTGAGAGGTTTCTTTTGTTTTGTTTATTTCCCGGCAAATTTTGGATTTGTGAAGTGGCTGACCATTCACCACGCAAAGGATTCGAGATCTGATTGATGGTAGATGCTCTAGCTCGTGATCGATGCAGCACCAGAAGCTAATGGCATTGTTTGAAAGAACCTGGCAATTGAACTTAGTAGCATTATTTCAATTTTAATTCAGATTGAGGCCCTGAATTGCATTGTACTTCAAAGCTTATGTTAATCTGGATCAACTCATTATGAATTCATGAAAGTTTAAATAAAATGCATCTCGTTCTTATTATATTATTTACGCTTGCATTTGTTTCCATTTCAAAATTAAAATTGATAAACCTGCCAAAGCTTTGCTTGTAATGTATGGCAAAACAACTGAACAATTTAAATCGACGCACTGAAAAGTTATTGTCTGTGCTCTTCGGATATCGCACTATCTGTTAGAACTTCAACTGGGCAGCTTTTATTTGTTGGTATATGGCATTGAAGCAGTGGTGCAGAACAACGCACGGTCTGATTCCCAAGGAGGGATGCGTAGGCTCCCCCATCGGGCTCGACCCTTTAGCATTTAAATTTTATTTTGTCCCCTAAGAAGGACAACTGGGGCAAATTTTGCAAAACGAGTTGGAGATGCGAAAGTCAATAACTGGGGCAAATTTTGCAAGAAGCAGCGTTGGTTATAAGAGGCAGAATCAGCAAGAATTTTGAAATTGGTTAAGCAAACAGTGCAAAGTCTAAGACAAAGGACGTTCAGTTTGTTTTAAAATATGTTACAAGTTTAAGTCAATGCAAAATTTTCAAAATGCATTTTTGACTTCATTTGCATGCTTATTTCACTCGCTATGTTGCATTAAAATATTTTATCTTGCCTCTATTTTTCAAAATCTATGCTATTTGAGTTCATGAGCCAAGTTTCTGAAAGCAATTCGCAAATCCAAGTCCAATGAAGACGAGGAAGCAGCAGAACCAGCAAGATCAGAATGAAGTCTGCACAAATCAAATGCTTCCCCTTCCCTCCCCAAAACTAACAATTTTTCTTTGAGAGCAGGAACATGAAAGATTCTAATGAAAGGATCATTCGCATTATGGATAAACAATTTATTGAACGAGCATCCAAAGTTGCCTTGCAGATCGTGTTGCATTGCCTTTTCATAACTTAAAGCATTATGCTTTGTCATGAGTTATTGCCGAACAGGTGGCATTTCTACCTCTATGACTTTCATTCGTAATAGGCGACAAGGCCGAGGCTTGTTTCGTGTTTTCAAAACTAAGCCAAATAGGGCATCACTTTGTTTCAGGTTGGCCATCGGCTACGAGGATTCCCTTTGTTGGACTATCACGCTTATTGATTAGCCAAATGGTTCTTGCATTGCTCCGCATTCCCGCACTGCTTTTCTTTGCACTTGCTTTAAATTATATCGTCGCACTTGCTTTAAAATTGATGCCTTGCTTTACATTTTTCAGGTTGACCACCAAGCGGGGCTACTCTCTTGTTGGACTTTCACGCATGTTGACTCGCTAAATCGCTTTTGCGTTTCTTTATATTTCACGCTAAATTGCCTTGCACTTGCTTTCAATTATGACTTTTCACTTGCTTTATATTATGAACCGCTTTACTTTTAGCTTAACAGGTTAACAGGTCAGCCCCGAGACCCTCCTTTCTTTGTGCCGGACCGGATTACCAGTTGATTTGTCTACAATCAACCCCAAGACCCTCCTTGCTGCGTGCCCGACCGGCTTGCCAGTTGATTTGTCAAGATGTTCAAATTGCCTTGCACTTGCTTTCAATTATGACTTTGCACTTACTTTATATTATGAACCGCTTTACTTTTAGCTTAACAGGTTAACAGGTCAGCCCCGAGACCCTCCTTGCTTTTTGCCGGACCGGATTGCCAGCTGATTTGTCGACAATCAACCCCAAGACCCTCTTTGCTGCGTGCCCGACCGGCTTGCCAGTTGATTTGTCAAGATTGTTCGAATTGCTTCGCACTTGCTTTAAATTATGCCTTCGCATTTTGTTTGTATTACGTCTTGTTTTACTTTTCAGGTTAACAGGTCAGTCCCGAGACCCTCCTTGCTTCGTGCCGGACCGGTTCGCCAGCTGATTTATTCGACAATCAACCTCAAGACCCTCCTTGCTTCATGCCCGACCGGCTTGCCAGTTGATTTGTCAAGATTGTTGAAATGCTTTGCACTATGCCTTCACATTTGCTTTATTGCTTCGCCAGTGGATGAGAAGACAATTTATCAAAGATATTGCAGCTTGCACTTACAAATTACGTCATGCCTATTCGCATTTGCTTTATTGCTTCGCCAGTGGATGGGAAGACAATTTATCAAAGATATTGCAGCTTGCACTTATAAATTACGTCATGCCTACCGTAAGCAATCAGGGGTCTTATTATCAAGTCTATCGTGAGCAAGCGAGGACATCATTATCATTTGAAGCCTACCATAAGCAATTGGAGGCATTATTCTGAAGCCTATCATAGGCAATTGAAGGCTCTTTTTTTATTGATCCTACCGTAAGTAATCGGGGGTCTTATTATCAAGTCTATCGTGAGCAAGCAAGGACATCATTATCATTTGAAACCTACCATAACCAATTGAAGGCATTATTCTGAAGCCTATCATAGGATATCTCGGGTCCTTCCACCCTATCTTGGGTTCTTCCACCCACAAATAGGATATCTCGGATCCTTCCACCCACAAATAGGATATCTCGGGTTCTTCCACCCACAAATAGGATATCTCGGGTCATTCCACCCACAAATAGGATATCTCGGGTTTCTCCACCCACGAATAGGATATGTAGGTTTCTTTCAAGTTGCATTGAGACACTGGATGCTTAAAGACCAGACGTTTCATTTGTTTTGTCAAGGGATTGAAACACAATACAACATTGCGTTGTAAACCGCCTCTTCATCAAATAAAGAATTATGCTTATCACGGTTTGCTGCCGAACAGGCGGCATTTCTATCTTTATGATCCTTATTTCAAAATATAACATTATTTTAAAACTTGCATAGGTGATAGTCTAAGACAAGTCGGCTGGAGCACCACTTTCGGAGTGTTTCGCGATGTCGGTTGTCTTGCAACATTGGCATTGTTATATTTGAAGTAGATGATTCGACTTGAGACCTCATGTCTCGTTAGTCAACTTATCTTTGAAATCCTTGCACTTTACGATTCGTTCTCGCTTTACTTATTGTCTTGCTTTACTGTTTCAGAATAAGGATCAGCTTAGAGGTTTTTCGGGCGGAGTACCTTGTCAGTTGATCGAAGGAAGAACTTATCGATGATACCGCAACCCGCATTTACAATTTTATCACTTTATCTATTTCTTATTCCAATTATTACAGTTTATTAGCAGTTGCACGCTTACCTCTTGTTGAGATTATTACATGATTTTTAGCAGCACTGCAGCAGTGTTTGGAGCATAACATGGAGCTTTTCTTAGCAATGAACCGGGGTAATCGTTGATGTGAGCTAGACTCGTCAACGAAGACCTAAAGAATCGCACCCGCATAAGTCATCCACCCTAGAGGTAAGTCTCTTGTTAACCCTAAGTCTGAGGTTTGAGATTGAGGACAAGATGGCTCGGTTATCGAGATGCAGTGGAAGCTATGTCCGTGTAAATCCCTCTTTATGGGTGTGTCGTCGACCACATTTTCATAACATGGGTGATTACAAGCCTCTTTTTCCGCGCTTGAGTAGTCGTTACTATCTCGTTTTTTATTTTCGAATCGCGTCGAACTACATATGGCCTGATTCTCTTTCAGTCCGAGATATGAAGGCAACTCGGAAACCGGAGCTCGGCCATGTCCATAAGCCTCGCATTTTGATCCCAGGAATCAGAGTCTTGGCTTTATCGTGACAAAATTGGGTTTCACGTCAACTTTCTTTACCCTGAAAACTCTTTCATCCTTTTCGGGTAAAGAGGGGCAGCTGTTGACACCCAATTTTGTCCCGGAATTTTCAATTAGCGTCTAATTATGTTTAAAATAAGGCTAATTTTTAGAATAAATTAAGTTCGTAATTTTAACGAAAAAAGGCCGCAATCGTTCTTCATTTTAAGTCTTAGTTTATTTATGCAATAGACATTTCCCCATTTTCGTAGCCCAATTCTAAAACCCTACCCCTCACCAATATATGCCCTTAAACCCTAGCCCCCATTCATTATCCAACATTCATCATCTTCTTCAATAATAAAAAATCTACCTCACTCATATTTTACCTCGACCCCCTCACTAATCATCTCCCTCACAAGACCCCATCATCACACCCACACAAAAAATATCACATAAAGACCAACACACACACCCCCACAGATCTGAAACGGCACAGGGACACACCCAAAAACCCATTTACACACACATGCGCGTGCAAAACAGATCGGGAAAAGGGGTTCCCACTGATACAGATCGGGGCCGGAGTCGTAGCCGCCGGCGTTTTGCCGGAAAATCAAACGGTGTCGCTCCTCCTCCTATCTTTGTACTGCCCTGTTCGTTTCGCCACCGGAAAACCTTACTGGCGATGCTCACAGTCGCCTAGGCTAAACTAATTGGCTACCCGTCCTGTTTTGATTTTGATTCGTTCTTCTTACTTTTTCGTTAAGTTTGGCAGGTCTACTGGTGTTACGTGGATTCTCGTTTGACACTTATGCCTCTAATAGTTTTCAAAGGGAGATGGGGATGAGTCGCAGCGGCGCCTCCGATGTGATTGGTGCTGCTCCTCTTCCTTTGCCCGCTGATCGACTTCATCCGTCGCCACCATAATCGGACTGGACCGTTGGCTGGACCAATGATGTTTTTGTTTGACTGGTTATGGCAATTATGTTTGGCTATTAATGCTTCATTGTTGGCATTGCTGTACATTTGCTCTGTTAATCTTTTAGGTTGACCAGTTCTGCTTGCGTACTGTTCTTGATCCATTGTTATGTCGACTGGGTCCCACTATTTTATTGGGCCTTGACTATTACTGATGATTTTGTTTGAGAATTTTAAAAGCACTGTTGACATTGTTGCGCTGGATTTTGGCAGAACATTGGACAGTTATTATTGACAAGAAAGGCCAATGAAAAAATACATATACACGTATTGAGGCCTCAGGATTGATTTGAACATGATACTACACTTGAACAGTCCCGTCCCCGTGTTCCTAAAGCAAAAGGCGATGATCAATGTATGCACTTTAATGCAAAGCAAGTTGAATAGAGTAACGAAATTGGTACTTTGGCATGACAACAAGACCGGCCGGCGTGTTTGCAGCCGTATCAATATCCCGAGCCTCTACATGATACGCCATATAAACCTGAGCCTAAATTTTACAAAAACCAACTCCCTTTTATTATTATTATTATTATTATTATTTTAATTACTACTATTATATATTATTATTATTATTACTATTATTATTATTACTCTATTAATTTATTATTAGTATTTTATTTTATTTTCATTGGTTATTACGCTTTATTATCGTACTAATCCAATTTTATTTTGTTTGTTTTGCGAGGTACCTTTGATTGAATGAATATGCCGCTCCCGGGTTCTACTTTTTGAACTTATTCTCATTATTTATATAGTTAGACATGATAGAATTTGTACAATTTATTTGTAAAATGAACCTTTGATTATATATGATTATTTGATTGATTGCTTTACTTTATATTCATTGCCTTTTATTTTAAAGTCGTTATTTAATTTACTGCAAACTGGGGCCATTTAGCAAAATGCGTGTAAATTAAATATTTTTCATAAATATTTTTTATTTCAATTAATTATTTTTAGATAAATTTTCTAGAAAAAACATATTTTGCAAACATATTTTCGGAAGTGCCTTAAAAACCTCGGAGCTGGTCAATGTAGTCAAAGGGACTGCCGGGGTAAGGGTTCCCAAGGACGTGAGAACCCCGGCGGATAAAAGAGACGAAAATTTGCACTTGTGAATTCCATGCAGATTACGGCCACAGGACCGAGGACTGCAAAGCTTTGCGCCTCGAGGTAGCTCACTTGCTCAAGAAGGGAGTCTTGGCCGACTTCCTTACTGACAAGGGGAAAGACAATTTCTCCAAGAACCGAGGCGATGGACAACCACCTCGGGCTCCTCCCCCGGAGAGAATAGTGAATGTCATTACCGGGGGATCAGAGGTGAACAGCGTGAATTTCGCCGCGGCCAAGAAATTCGCCAAACTATCCATCACCATGAAGAAAAGAACCCGAATTGGTGGTTCGGGTAAAAAAATCGTGTTTGACGATGATGACTGTGATGGGATGATGTTCCCCCATCACGACGCTTTGGTCGTCATGCTGAGAATCAACGACTCTGACATCAAAAGGGTCTTGATCGACCCCGGTAGCTCGGTCAATATAATTAGCTACGGTGCTGTTAAGAAAATGTGGCTGAAAGGGGAGGTTGTCCCATACTGTTGGCCGGCTTCAACAACTCCACGGAGAAAACGTTGGGTGAGATCACACTCAAGACATTCGCCGAGGGGGTTATTAAGGAAACACTATTCCAAGTCATGCCCGAGGATTTGGCATACAATGTGATCCTCAGAAGGCCATGGATCCACTCCATGTAAGCTGTCCCCTCCACCTTGCATCAAGTGATTAAATTCCCTACACCTTGGGGAGTTCGATCAATCAAAGGGAGCAACAAGTAGCGAGGGAGTGCTATTCGGTTGCATTAAAGAGTGGAGTCGCCCCGATCGGGCCAAAGCAATAGCAACGACAGCAACCGGGGAGGACGCCCGAGGGGAAATCGAAAAGATTTCAGTTTGTATTCAAGAGCCTCGGAAGCAAAAGGCCGAGGATTCAACCGTTGAGGAATTGGAATCTTTCACCCTATTGACAGAGTTCCCCAATAGAAAAGTGTTTGTCGGCTCGGAGTTGGACCCGGAGTCAAAAAAGGCGATTATTGAAGTTTTGAAGTCCAACCATGACTGTTTTGCTTGGTCCCATTCAGACATGATGGGTATCGATCCGGAGATCATGATTCACAAGCTGAATGTGGACCCAAAATTCACCCCGGTAAAGCAGAAGAAAAGACATCATGCCAGGGTAAAAAAGAAGGCGATCGAGGATGAAACTACCAAGCTACAAGAAAATGGTTTCATAAGAGAGGTGAAATATCCCGAGTGGCTGGCCAATGTGGTGGTCGTACCGAAGAAGAATGGCAAGTGGAGGATGTGTGTAGACTGCACTGACTTAAACAAAGCTTGCCCCAAAGACTCATATCCATTGCCACAAATTGACAGGTTAATAGACTCCACAGATGGACACAAACTATTGACCTTCTTGGATGCATATTCGGGCTATAATCAAATCCTCATGGACCCGAAGGACGAAAAGAAGACCTCGTTCATCACTGCCGAGGTACTTTCTGTTATAAGGTGATGCCCTTCGGTTTGAAGAATGCCGGGGCGACCTACCAAAGGCTGGTATGTCGCATGTTCAAGGAGTATATTGGGAAGTCTATGGAGGTCTACATAGATGATATGCTCATCAAATCGATCCGAATGGAGGATCATTTGAATCATCTGAGGGAAGCTTTTGCTGTTTTGAGGCAATACGGTATGAAATTGAACCTTGAGAAGTGCGCCTTCGGCGTGGGATCAGGCAAATTCTTGGGATTCATTGTCTCTGAACGAGGAATCGAGGCTAACCCAGACAAAATCAAAGCTATCGAAGAGATCCCCGAGGAGCTGACCAGGGTGAAAGAGGTTCAACGCTTGACTGGCCGAGTCGCCGCCTTGAGTCGATTTATCTCAATGTCCTCGGAGCGATGCCACAAGTTCTTCTCCATTTTGAGAAAAAACAATCACTTCGAATGGACACCGGAGTGTAAACAAGCGTTGAAAGATTTGAAACAATATTTGGCTAACGCACCGTTGCTTGCCAAGCCAAAAGAAGGTGAAACATTGCTGGTCTACTTGGCCGTGTCTGAAGTGTCTGTCAGCGCCGTGCTGGTTCGGGAAGAGGAGGGCAAGCAACAACCCATCTACTATGTGAGTAAGACACTCCTCGATGCTGAAACCAGGTATCCACACTTGGAAAAACTAGCACTTGCTCTACTTGTTACTGCTCGGAAACTACGACCCTATTTTCAATGTCACCCAATAGCGGTAGTTTCAACCTTCCCTTTAAGGAGTATATTGCACAAACTTGAGTTATCGGGGAGGTTATCAAAATGGGCGGTAGAGTTGAGCGAGTATGTTATCACCTATCAACCTCGGACAGCCATTAAGTCTCAAGTCTTAGCAGACTTCGTGGCTGACTTTAATATTGGAATTCTGCCCGAGGCGGAAAAGGAAAACTCCATGGCAAAAGGAACCTCCTCGGGACTATGGATACTCCACACCGATGGAGCAACAAACTCCAAAGGTTCAGCGTTAGGCATAGTCTTGAGAGCACCCACCGGGGAGAAAGTCAGGCACTCGGTTCGGTTCAAGAAAGTGACCAACAACGAGGCAGAGTACGAGGCAGCTTTAGCAGGTTTGGAGCTGGCTAAAGAAATGGGGGTGGAAAGAATCGAACTAAGGTTGTGACTCACAGTTGGTAGTGAACCAGGTCCTCGGTGATTATACGGCTCGGGAGCCCAGAATGCAATTATACTTGGATCGAGCACAAAGAATCCTGGCCCAATTCCAAGAATGGAAAATTAAACAAGTGCCTCGGGAGGAAAATACCGAGGCTGATGCTCTAGAAAATCTGGGTTCGGCGATCGACGAAGCTCACTCGGGGACTGACTCAGTGGTTCGGTTGTTGTCCGCACAAATGAGAGAGATGAAGTTGCAGGTCAACTCAGTGGACAACAGATGGGATTGGCGAAGTAAGTTCATCTCCTACTTCGACTCGGGGACTGTCCCCCAAGACAAAAAAGAAGCAAAGAAGTTAAGGACCCAAGCAGCCTCGTATCACCTGATCGAGGGTAACCTGTATAAAAGGTTATATTGCGGCCCGATGGCCAAGTGTTTGGGTCCTGATGAAGCAAGGTACATGATGGCCGAAGTGCACGAAGGCGAGTGTGGCAACCACTCGGGGGGAAAGTCCTTGGTGCGTAAGTTATTAAGAGCTGGGTATTATTGGCCCACAATAAGTGTCGATATAAAAGCCTTCGTGCAAAAATGTGATAAGTGCCAACGCCATGGGCGGATGATCCACCAGCAGGCCGGGCCTCTACATTCAGTGGTATCGCCATGGCCCTTCATGAAATGGGGGATGGACATTGTTGGACCATTGCCTAAGGGAAAAGGTGGTGTTCGCTTCATTGTAGTGCTAACCGATTACTTCACAAAATGGGTGGAAGCAGCGGCTCTCACCGAGGCAAAGCAAAAGCAGATAATTGACTTCATCAAGAAGAACATCATCTACAGGTTTGGCGTCCCAAGAGAGATTGCCTGTGACAACGGTAAACAATTCATGGGGGCAGCCATCAGTGATTTCTTCAAGTAGTGGGGGATCAAAAGAATTGCTTCCACTGCTTATCACCAAGTGCCAATGGCCAAGCTGAGTCTTCGAATAGAATCATAATTGAAAATCTTAAGTAAAGACTCGATGAGAAAAAAGGTCCTTGGCCCGAGGAGCTGCCCGGGGTGCTATGGGCCATGCGAACAACGGAGAAGAACAGCACCGGTGAGACTCCTTTCTCACTTGCTTATGGCATGGACTCCCTCATCCCCGTAGAAGTGGGCGAACCAAGCCTTCGGTACGTCCACACTGCCGAGGATGCAAACCAAGAGGCAATGCGCATAGAATTGGATCTGCTCGAAGAAAAAAGAGAATTAGCTTTGGTTCGGCTAGTCGCCCAAAAAAGGCAGATCGAAGCGTACCTCAATAGGAAAGCCAAACTCAGAGACTTCAAAGTTGGAGACTATGTGCTAAAAACTAAAAACCAATCAACAAAGGAAGACAATGGGGGAAAGCTTATTACAAATTGGGAAGGACCCTACAGAGTCAAGGCAATCGTTGGAAAGGGGTCTTATCAAATTGAGAGTTTGCAAGGTGAACCCGAACCTCTAAATTGGAATATCTCCAATCTGAAGCGGTACTACTTCTAGTCGAGGTAAATGCTTATCAATCTTTTTAAATTCATCCACAGCCCCGAGCCGAACAACACTCCTATGGCCTCGATCGAAATGTACTAACTTGCTCCTCGTTCGATTTTTTGCTTGACCTTTTCAGGAAGTGAACCGAACGATTTCCAGTGCTCGAATCTTCATCAAGATTTACAACCGACCACTGGGGGGGAGTGAGAAGGTTGATACCGAGGTCGACATCGAGCCTCCCAACCAAAGCTTATCTATCCGACAACCGGGGACTTACGCCCGGGGAATAGATTTAGTACATTGTAAATTGGCCCAGTAGCGGCATATTATCAATTTGCTTTTATTGCAAATTTGTTTTTTACCCAAGGTCCGCTTCGACTCGGTTTTATATAAATAGCCGATTTCTGGCTCGTTGATATCAATGAAATGACTTTGATCTTATATCTATTTTATCTGCGTAAATCTTGCACTCCGAAACTGCACAATGCCTCGACTCGAGGACGAGACGTCGTTCTAAGTTTTCATCGATTAAATTCAGTCAAGTCTTGCAAGCGAATTATTTATTTTTAACAAGGTGTTCGGTATATACAAAACCAGCACGAAAATAAAAATTGCAATATCACATCAAACGGCCCGAAAGCTGGCTTCATTCATTAGACAAAAATGACCCGAAGGTCAAAAGTCATGCGTACATGAAAGCCCAAAGGCTAACATCCAAAAAGGCACGAAGGCCTGAAACAAAATAATACATCAAAATATTTATCAAACCCCGCCACTAAGGCTGCGCCCCATCGGCATCTTCACTGCCCTCTTCGGCACTTTCGCTTTCGTCTTCACCTTCGGGCCCGCCATCGTCTGATCCCTCGCTCGAAGGGAGTTCATCCACAATCCTTTGGGCCTCGGCAGCAGCCTCCCTTGCCTTGGCAATCTCCTCTTCAAGTACAATCTGCCCAGCCTGGACTTGCTCAAGTGTGCTAAGCCTAGTCTTGACAACGGCCCATGTTTCTTCAAACTTCGCCCTTATTGCCCTGACTTCGGCCCGCTCATTGAGGTACGCAATCCTGCCCTCAAGCTTGGAGATCTTGCCCCGAAGGGATGGTACTTGGTCTACTTGGCTCTGCAACCCAACGAGCTTGGTGTTGTATTCTTCAAGGTTACTGCGATATTTCTCGCCTGCTTCAAGCACTTCGGTCTTGGCCCTGAAGAGCTCAGCCTCAAGGTGAGCATTTTCAAGGCTCAACCTCGAACGCTCTACAGTAAACTCGTTCGTCGCAGCTTGGACTCGAGCTTCGGCAGATTCCGCAACCCCGCGAAGATCAGCCTTGGCCTTGGCTGAGGCTTCATTGGCACGCTCCAGCTCTTCATTCAGGATTGCAAACCGTGCCTCCAGCTCGGTAACTTTCCCTTTAAGACCTTTCTTCTGTTCATCCCAAGCAGCGGCAGCTGCCTGGATCTCTTTGGCTCGCTCACGCTCGAGATGAACAGCTTGCAATGCAAGAACCAAACTCTGCGTTCAAGACAAAGTGTCAATACCAGAAAAATGGCGAAATAAACTACGCAAAACACACGCTAAGACTTATCCGAAGGGCAGAAGCGGCAGAGACACCCATCAAGCTCATCGGGCTAAGATTCTGAAGGGCATGAGCTTCGGCAGGAACAAGCATGCCATCAAGGGCTGCAACATCCTCTTTTGTGGCGTCCAGCAAATTGGCATCAGGGTATATTTCCAAGGCCCGAGGTGCACTGCAAGAAGGCTTCGGTGAAGCTCGAGAGGCCTTAACCGTGCTCTTAATCAAGCCTTCGCCCATTCTAGCCTTGCCCTTTCACTTTGTAGCTTCCTGATCAAGCTCTTCCACGTTTATCACCTCGGTTGTCCCAACAACCTCGGGTCTCAGCTCTGGAATCGCCTCAGAGGCCGGCTCTGGCCTTACCTCGGGAGCCAAGGGAGGAAGTTCTTCATCGCTGGGCTCATCAACAAGTCCCCGACATTTTTTGATCGTTGCCTCGGTAGCAGGAGTAGCAGCTTCCTCGATCCGAGGTCCCTTCGCCTTGGCCGCTCGTTTTGACACAGCCCTCTTTCTTCTGGAACCTAGGGAAGGAAGGGGAGCAATTTGTTTAACATGAGAAAGGGTAGAGGTGGAGACGCACGAAAACCGACCTAAGAAAATTTCATCACCTTGTGAGGTCCCTTGGCTTGACGAACCTTTGGCTTTCTTCTCTTCAATAATCCGCTTTGCCAAGGTCGCCATCTTGGCAACGCCCTCAGTGATGTCAAGCACCGTCCTTTCTCTCTTCTTCTTTTCTTTTTTACCTCCTCTCTCCTCTCCTTCCCCCGCACCCTCCACCTCGGCTTCTTCTTCCTCCTCGGCATCTTTCACAGCTCTGTTAGGAAGACCTGCATAAATGGGGAAAATATTAGACCATGACGGCTCAAAGCAAATAAAAAATAAAAATCGCAAATATTGATACAACTCACCATGCCTCTTGCACACCCATCGGTTCTCTTTCAAACCGGCTAGTATCATCCACTGTCAGTTTGGGCGCGTCTTCGCCTGCATAACCTCGGTAACCCACTCGAGTAAGTTTTTTGGTGGGTTAATTGGAACCTTTTCAGCTGCAAGTCATGGATAAAAAGATAAGTGCCAATTATGACAATCCAAAGCCGAAGGAAAAACAAAAGTACACACTTACATTGAGCATTCCACACTTCGGGAAAGCCAGGTTCAGTTGACAACAGCCTCGTAGGGATGAGCACGTACCGGTCATTCTAACCTCGGTCCCCATGGTCCTCGCTCTTGCTCAGAATCGCGTAAGACCCCCAAGGCAAGAGAGCAACCACCCCGGCTTTATGAAAGTAGGGGTAATAGAGGGAGATCAGATGTTGAAAGGTGAAAGGCAACCCAGCTATGTCGCTCAAATATTCAAGGGCCCGAACAGCCCTCAAAACCCCGGGCCCTAGTTAGGCTAAACATAGATTGTAAGATCTACAAAACACGTCGATGATGGGGTGTACTGGCAAGCTGAATCCTATAGTGAAGGGGTAGGTGAAAACCGAGGAGTATCCCTCGACGTGTGTAGAAATAGCCGAGTCCGGCGCCGAGATCCTAACCTCCACTTCAAGCCCCCACCGGCAGTCAGCCCGAACAGCTTCAAGCCTGTCTTCGGTTATGATGCTCGGGGTAACGTGGACTGGAATATTTCTTTTCTTCCCTTTTTGGGCATCAGACTGAGCATGAACCTTCAAGTCCTTATCATTGTTGAAACTTGAAGGGATGACCAACCGAGGATCAATTTCTACCTCGAGAGGAATCTTCCTCTTCGACTTTTTTGACGGGACGACTTCGATTTCCCCCTTTTGGCCATTGGTCCCACTCACCTTGGCTTCGCCTACCGAACCACCCGCCTCTTTGGCGCTGGTAACGTGATCGCCCTCGACGTCACCCCTGTCCTTGTCGCGATCGTCATCACCCACGTCAAGTTCCACATCATAACTGACCTCCGCCGTATTGCAACCAGCCCTCGCCTTACGCCTCTTAGGGGCAGGAGCCGCAGACGTGGCCTCGCCACCACCTCCTGCTTCAACCACCTGCAATGGAGGTACAGAGGCAACCATATCGTCTTCCATGGCCATGGCGGCGAAGCGCTCCGCCCTCTCGCCAGAATCACTTGAAACATGACCAGAGTTCGTAGCAGACATGATAATAATCGAATGGGAGAAGAGATCAAGATCAGGGAAACAAGTATGGAAGGTTAAGAGTTCTTTCTTGGCAGATTCTGCTGAATGTCGAAAAACTTTTAAGTGGAATGGAAGAAGGTGAAGTGAAGTATATATAGGAGACTTACACGTGCAAGTTGGAGAAGTAATGATGACTGTAACATTGGAGAAAACAAAAAAGTCGGCGCGACCGTTCGTTGACCAATCAACGGCCGCCACATAACGCAGAACGGCAGCCCGAAAGATGTGCAGCTTTTTTGAAACCCTTGGATAGGGTTTCGCCACGTCGACTTCCCTCTCAAATTTATTCCACTCCTCGGCGGCCTCGGCGTTCATCCGAGGAGTGGGGGGACTATCTGTATTGGGTAAAAAATAACGTGCTCGATCAGCACCTCGGAATGATGGACCGAAGAGAAAGCGAGCCGACGCTCCGAAGAGAGATGGTTGAACCCGTGACTAAGTCACCGAAGTCGAGCTCCAACGCCATTACCGAAGGCAAGTTGAGGGTTGAGCTTCGGTGACATGTCCTCTTAACCGAACAGCAAGGTCATACCACCGAAGCCTTATGACCAAGCTTCGGTGATCACCTCGGTTCCAGCGGCTTTGCAGCCCACTACTCCACCCCCACTAACTTCTCCATTTAATGTCAAGATCATGGGACAAGGCACTAGCTGATGGTGGAGAACGCGGGCAAGGCTCTTAGGCCTATAAATAGTAGTTCATTTTGTACCATAGGGATCCAGAAATTGATACTGAAACTCTGCCCAAATTTGTATTCCCAATCATATATTGAAATACAGTTATTTTTCCACATTTACGTCTATTTTGTGTATTTATTCAACTTTGATATGAAGAGTTGCTTATATTCGAATCCAAATTTGATTTGTAATTCTAAAACTGATTTAGGCCCATACAATTACGTTACCAAAATCCACGTTTCTCTTAAGTTTATTTTATTTGGTAATGTTGCTAAATGGACAAATCATAGTGTTTTGTTGAAAGTGTCCAGGCGAATAAATGTGGCACCGGTTCATCTATGGATGAAACATTTTTTTAGGGTGATGGAGATACACTATTTTTTTAAATACAACAATACTCTTCAATTCTGATTTACTCCTATTTTTTTTTTTTTTTTGAATGGGCATACGCGAGTCAGGAAATCTATTTGTTTGGTTTTCACTATGAAATAAAATTCTGTTCATAAGGAACAGTAATTTATACGGTGTATAATTTTTCTGGCAATTTTTTTGTATAAGCTACAGAAAGGACTAGAAAACAACCATGGCATATTGTACGATGGATTAAGATCCTCTACAGATTCTAGACGCATTAGTGGCGTTTGCAAAAGGATTGCATGAGATAGTTGTTTTTGTCTTTTCTCTTGAGAAGAGGAATTAAAATACCCATTTGAAAGGGTACTGGTTGCCACTTTGTTGCGAATATTTTTTTAACAGAAAGTTTGCTAGACAAATTTAATAAATAATGTCTTTGGATAAAGAAACATATGTTGTTTCTACTATTTTACCAAGAATGAGAGAATATTGCAGGATATGTATGCTGCATCACAAGTTCAAAGATGAATATTTACTAAAAATATTAGGGAAATTAAAGTATTAACTTTTTCTTACTTGAATTGAATATTGATCAAAGATAGTTCATATTCAATTCAAATGGGAATAAATTGGTCCTACGTGGGATTATGAATTTTCTGTGTTTACTAAACCCTTAGTAAGTTAACCTTGTGGTCACGTGTAACAAGTCCCAACCAAGAAGCAATCTTTGTGCTTGTGTTCCATGATACAGTTTACCGTATCTTTTCTCAAAGAGGCACCTTGTAAAATTTGTGTTAAGAATGGATGTCTTGTTTTTGTAACTAAGACGCATCCTGAACTAATAATACCACTAGAAGTCTGTCTCTGCTTTGAAATTTAAGAACAAGAGAATCTAACAAAATGTGTTGGATTATAATTCTTAAACCAAACAATCAAAACCAAACAGTAGAAGAATGTGTTCTCCGCAATATAACTTTCTTGGTTGTCATTCCATTCTAGTTAGATTTGGAACAATGAAGACTTACTTTTCTGTAAAAGAAAGGAACAGAAAGGAAAACATTATTTGTAATGTACTCTCAATTTACACACCAAACACTACTTTTTATTATTGAATTTTCAATTTACAATGACAATGAATAACAATGGATTACAACTACTGAATAAGAACTAGAACTAGAGATGAGAGAGGGAGAGAACTGAGAGGGAAGGTAGGAGAGAATCTGGGAAGTGAAAGGAAATTTGGATTAACAAAATCATAACTGCCAAGTCGTTGGCAGTGTCCCTTTTATTGTTAGGAATTTAGTTACTAAATTCTGTTATAGTTGAAGAAATCTCAGCCCTCCATCTCAGCAATTCTCAACCCTTGGATCATGAGTCATGTGCTCACTTAAGTGGCTCACATGCTCTGCTTCTGCTCTTCGAACCCCAGCAACTGCATTTTCCTTTTCTTCTTTTCTTTATTATTCAGCTAATCTTAGCTAATTACAGCTCATTTATTCCACAACCTATATCTCTTTCTAGATCATAACAGCCCTCCCCCCCAGCTCAGCCTTGTCCTTAAGGCTGTTGATAAGCGACAAAGTCAGCGAACTGATTCTTGAGGTGATCCCATCTCTCCCATGTAGCATCCTCTGGAGCCAAGCTAGACCAATGTGCTATGACTTTAATGACAGCCTTATTACCCTCTTTGATCATTTGTCTCTGCAAAATTGCCTGTGGTTGGAGCAAGAGCTGACCTTCAATGCCAGACAGAGGAGGATCATTCTGAATTTGGATGTGAGGTCCTACTACAGGGTGAATTTGAGATCCCGGGGGTAGGTTCAACTTGTAGGCCACAACACCCACCTTTTGTAGGACCTGATAAGAGCCAAAGTACTTGGCACACAACTTCACATTGCTCCTCGCATTCACTGAAGCCTGCCTGTAGGGCTGTAGCTTCAAATACACCCAATCACCTATAACTAGTTCTCTCAGACCTATGTTGATCTGCATAGAACTTCATCCTAGCTTGAGCTACTTGCAAGTTCTGTTGTAGTATCTGTAACATTTGTTGCCTCTGCAATACTAGTGTCTTTACTGCTGGAGCTGGAGTTTGAATTTGAGGGCCAATAGACAGTTGTGGAAGATCATACCCATACAGGGTCTTAAAAAGGGTACATTTAAGTGCAGTGTGGAAGTTTATATTGTACCACCATCCTACTAAAGCCAACCACTCGTGCCACTGCTTTGATCTCTGGAAACACATAGCTCTCAAGTAGGACTCAAGGCACCTATTAACACTCTCAGTTTGCCCATCTGATTGGGGTGATAGGTTGTGCTGAGGTTGAGTGTAGTACCCATTGCCTTGGATAAGAACTGCCAAAAAATGCTGGTGAATATGGCATCTCTGTCTGACACAATAGTAACTGGCAAGCCATGAAGTCTGTATATTTCAGTCATGAATACTTCAGCTACATCCTTAGCTGAAAAGGGATGCTTGAGGCCAATGAAGTGACTATACTTAGTGAACCTATCCACCACTACTAGAATGAAATCCTTATGCTCAAATAAGGGCAATCCTTCTACAAAATCCAAAGACATATCTATCCAAGCTTGCTGCGGTATAGGTAATAGATTCAGGAGCCCAGGGTAGGGATTAGTTTCAGTTTTGGTCCTTTGGCAAATATCACATTCTTCCACTAGTTTCTTGACATCCTTCTTCATGCTGGGCCAATGGAAATAGAATTGGGCCTTCTTTAAGGTGGCTTGTTGACCAGAATGGCCACCTACAGCAGATAGATGCAGTTGTTCTAACAGTTTCTGTCTGATGTCACCTGTCTGGCCAATAAACAACTTCCCTTTGTATCTTAGCATTCGTTGCTGAACAGTGAACTATGCTTGCCCTTCAGGATCCAGTAACATTTGTGACATGAGTGATTGAGCCTGGGAGTCATTTTCATAAGATTGTAGCACTTCATTGACCCAAGTTGGAACAACTGCACTAATGGCCATGCTACTAGCTGAATACTCTATCTCATTAACAGTACCTTCTTGCCTCCTAGACAAGGCATCAACTACTTTATTATCAGCTCCTTTCCTATACTGCACTTCATAATCTAAACCCAACAATTTGGCTAAGCATTTTTATTGTAGGGTGGTGGTTATTTTCTGATCCAACAGATACTTGAGGCTTTGGTGGTCTGTTTTGATAGTGAAATGGTTAAACTGAATGTAGTGCCTCCATCTTTCCACTGCAGCCAACACAGCCATGTACTCTTTCTCATAAGTTGATAGGCCAATGTGTCTTGGGCCCTAGGCCTTGCTGAAGTAAGCAATTGGCCTTGCTCCCTGCTGTAGTACTGCTCTTATGCCCTTAGAACTGGCATCAGTTTCAATGGTGAAAGGCTTGGTGAAATCTGCTAAAGCTAACACTGGAGCTTGACTCATTGCTTGTTTCAATTTTATGAATGAATCTTCAACCTCTTGGGTCCAGTGGAAGGCATTCTTCTTGAGCAGATTAGTCAAGGGCCTGCTGACTTCACCATAACTCTTAATGAACCTCCTGTAGTACCCTATAAGACCTAGAAATCCCCTCAATTTCTAAGGTCTTGGCCAAGACTGCATTGCTTCTATCTTAGCAGGATCAGTTGCTACCTCTTCACCTGAGATAATGTGTCCTAAGTACTCAATTTAAGGTTGGCAAAATGAATATTTGGACTGCTTTACATGCAATTTCTCAGCTCTGAATTTCTGCAATACCAACTCTAGATGCTCAATATGCTCTTCTAGACTTACACTGTAAACCAGGATATCATCAAAGAACACTAGGACAAACTTCCTCAAGTAGCTACTGAAGACATGATTCATCAGACTTTGAAATGTTGCAGGAGCATTTGTGAGGCCAAAGGGCAAAAATTTGAGCTCAAAGTGGCCATGGTGGGTTCTGAACCCAGTTTTATAGATATCTTCCTCCTTCATCCTTATCTGGTGATAACCAGCCCTGAGGTCCAGCTTAGAGAAGAGTTGTGAGCCTGCAAGTTCATCCATAAGGTCATCTACTAAGGGTGTGGGGAATTTGTCCTTCACAGTGATGTTATTCAATACCCTGTAGTCAATGCAGAACCTCCATGTCCCATCTTTCTTCTTAACCAACAGCACTGAGGAGTAAAATGGAGAATGGCTTGGTTGTATAATGCCACTCTTAATCATTTCTTGAACCTGCTTTTCAATCTCATCCTTTTGATAATGATTGTATCTGTAAGGTCTGATGCTGACAGAGTTGGCACCAAGTTTCAGGGAGATGGTATGATCATGAGATCTTTGGGGTGGTAAGGTTTAGGCTCAGCAAACACATCTGGATATTTATTCAGGAGTTGTTTGATGTCATCTGGGTAGTTTTGGGCTGTGGTGTCTGGTGATGCTTGTATGGTGAACAGATGGGCTAAAAACACTTGACCTTTCTTCAGTAACTGAGTGACTGCAGATGCTTTCATAGCCTGCAGAGCTCTTTGTTCATCAATCCCCTTCAAGTCCACTCTCTTTCCCTTGAGGTTTACTTGCACCTTGCATTGATCAAAATCAAAGAGAACTGGATTGTGCACCTTCATCCAGTCAACTCCTATGATAACATCACAACCACCTAGATTGATAATTCTAAGATGGTCTTCAAACTCCACCCATTGCACCTTCCATTTGAATTTAGGACAGCTTTGTACATTTAGCATTTGACTACCCTCAGCTACTGTAACTTTCATGGGTAGTCACTTCCCACCTCACAGCCTATTTCTTTCACAACTGGTGCATCTACAAAGCTGTGGGTGCTACCAGTATCAACTAGTACGGTCAGCATTCTCTTCTTAGCCTTCCCTTGCAGCTTGATTGTATTAGGAACCACAGTGCCTGTGAGGGCATTCAAACTAATGGCTTCATTCATGACCACACCATAGTCCTCCTCCTCATAGTCTGCACTTTCTACTTGCCCTTCTAAGGCATTTAGCTGCTTGGGTTTACGCTGGTAACCAGGATGATACCTATCCCCACATCTCCAGCATACCCCCTGGTACTCTCTTGAATTCCCTTGGCTCAGGCTTAATTATAGGACCCCCTACTAGATTGGGCTTAGTAACTTGGTTGTCCACCTTCTGCACAGGAATAATAGGTCTATTGACATACTGATTTGGCCCTAAATTCCTTCCCCAAGCCTCTTTTGCTTTCTTGCTCAAGGCCTCTACTAACTGTTCTTGTTGCTTTGCTAATATAACTGCTTGACTCAAGGACTGTGGGTCATGTATTCTTACTGCAGACTTGATTTACTCCTTAAGAGCACCGACAAAACTACTTAAGAAATACTTCTTAGGCATAGTGGGGCTCTTGATCAGAACCCATGCCCTCAATTCCTCAAACTTTTCCAGATAGTTGTCTACAGTAGTTTCTTGACACAATTTTTTAAATTCTTTCACTAAATTACTCTCAGCTACATTCCCAAAACGAGTACACAATTCTACACAGAATTCAGCCCATCTAATTATTGTTTTACTCAATTGGTAGGAATGAAACCAGACTTCAGCCTTACCAGTGAAATGCATAATAGCTATTTCCAGTTTCTGATGTTGATCTTGAATTTGGTAACTTGAAGTACCTCTCAGTTTTGCTCACCCATGCTCTTGGATCTTTTCCCTCGAAAAGTGGAAATTGTAGTTTAGGTTTAGGAATCTGCAGCAGGTTTCTTTCTAAATTACCCCCCCAATTTCAGCTCTTGGAGTAGGTAATAACCCATCTCCTCGACCCTGTGGTCCACCGGAACTCTCACTGGAATCAGTAACTCACTGGATTCCCCCTTGATTTGCCCAATCTTGCATCATACTGATGGTTAACTTCATCTGTGTTGCCTTTTCATCCAGGCGAGTATGAATTTCCCCTACTTGTGTCGCCGTTTCTGCTGCGTCTTTGTTAAACTGTCTGTCCTACTTTTTCACCATTTCTTCCATCTGTTTCGGTCTCGTGCCTTCCGCCATTATTGCCAGTTCGAAGCTCTGATACCAACTGTAATGTACTCGCAATTTACACACCAAACACTACTTTTTATTATTGAATTTTCAGTATACAATGACAATGAATAACAACGGATTACAACTAATGAATAAGAACTAGAACTAGAGAGGAAAGAGGGAGAGAACTGAGAGGGAAGAGAGGAGAGAATCTGGGAAGTGAAAGGAAATTTTGATTAACAAAATCGTAACTGCCAAGTCGTTGGCAGTGTTCCTTTTATGGTTAGGAATTTAGTTACAAAATTCTGTTATAGTTGATGAAATCTCAGCCCTCCATCTCAGCAATTCTCAACCCTTGGATCATGAGTCATGTGCTCACTTAAGTGGCTCACATGCTCTGCTTCTGCTCTTCGAACCCCAACAGCTGCATTTTCCTTTTCTTCTTTTCTTTATTATTCAGCTAATCTTACCTAATTACATCTCATTTATTCAACTAACTATATCTCTGTCTAGATCATAACATTATTCTTGGAGAGAAAAAGGTTTGATAACTTAAAAGCATTTCACTTTGTGTTGTGGGATGAAGATTCCCTTCTTTAGTTTTTTTCTTTGGTAAAGCCTTTCATAAACAAATATGTTTGTTTTTTTTTTTTTTTTGGATCATTTATCATGAATACGCTAGCTGTAACTAATTTGATAATGTGGAAAAGTAAACTATTCACCCGTACCTATTACAAGATCTTGTTCACGTTGCAAGTACATGTGCTTATGCACAAATATTCATGTGTGCAGTGGCAAATATTCATGTATTCCCTAGAAAAGTTCTAAATTGTTTAGAACTCTAATAGTTACGCACAAGGAATAAGAACTAATATGAAAACATGTGTTGTTGTTGAGAATTTTTTCCAACTCTGAAGTTTTCTGTATTTGTTATGGAAAAAGTTATGGAAAATTTATGGTCCATTTATTTTGTGATTAATGATCCATGTTATCTTATATTTGTTAGTTAGTCTTGAATATGCGTAACTTAAGACAAATTTCTTAAATAATTGATTATGTTAGATTTATGGAATATTAGAAAGCGGATAATGATTGGGAACATAGTGAACTTTCTATTCTGAATCTAATATGAAATAAATATCAATATAGATAAATTATTTTAAGGATTAGTATGTATATGAATTTTTAGGCTTTTAGAAAGTATATAGATGTCCCACTATAGTTTATACTTGGTAATATCAATATCGTCAACTGCTACTAGAACATTGTCCCGAACTTTGATAAAGGTGTAAAGTTAAGTGACAATAAATTCAGTATGTCCTAAAAGAGCCAGAGGCTCTTGAGACTCTACATACGTCGATGACGTTTCCTTGAAGTGGCATTACATTCCATTGTAGTTGGTACATTAATATGTGATCAAAATTATGAAATTGTTCAAAATCAGTTACTTAAAGTCCGTATAAGTTATGGATAGAGTAAAACCCAATTCTTCCTGACACTTGGCTTTTTTTCGTTTTTGTACATAAAATTTTATCCCCATGGAAAACTAGTTCCAAGGGGAAGGATATGCTTATGAACTTACAACAGTTGCATAGTAACTGAAATAGGATCACGATGTTACATTGTTATCGAATTTTTTTCTATGTAGGGTTAAATAGGTTAAGACTTGTCTCTTAGATTTATGAAATAGTGGACCAGATTGCTTCCGCTATTAATGCTGAATGGAATCAAGTGCGAATCATATTTGGTGATAATGGATATGTTCCAATTAACACCAATGTGTTGTCCAAATGAGAATCCATTTAGTATCGTTGGTCCTACTGGGAGTAACTATCAATTTATAAATCAATTTTATCAATCTCAACCTCGACAATGAGTCGTCTAATTTTCCCCTTTGTCGATTTGAGATCGAAGGGGAAGCATATATAGTTACTCCACAATATGAATAAGAGCAATGAAAGATAAATAAGACTCTTAAATACCCTGCTAAGAATAAGTACCTAGCACGATGGAATATGAAATAAAGTTAGTGAAGTCAAACCAAGAGTTGGAATTGGTTGGTCTACATATGCCTAACACCATTGGAAAAAGTGGGTTCTCAATATATGCGAAAGGCTTATTATAGTAATGAAAATATGAGTGAATTCTTAAAGTTAAGATTTCAAGAAATCGTTCTAAGAGATTGTTGTCTCTTTCAAAAAAATCTTATATTAAGAAATTTTCTTGAACGATTTATTATGCAATAGTTCAAAGTGCAAACCCATTAATACTCCTACTTCTAGAGGCAAAGTTTCAAGTAGGAGGATGTGTCTTCGTGAATTCACAAGAATATGATTTGTCTCATGAAACTTGATATTTGTTATTCTAGTTAGCAGATATCAATATGACTTAGAAAGGGAATACTGAAAAGCAGTTAAAGGATACTGAGGTATCTCAAAGGTACATGTGATTATCCTTGTAATGTAAATGAAAGGATCTATAACTCAAAGGCTATACTTACGATGATTGAGAATGAGATTTAGTTGAGAGAATCTAAATCTGAGTATGTCCTTCTTTGCTAAACAATAGCGATGTGTATATTGTTCGTGTAGCAAGAAACAATCATCAGCCTTATTTATAAAGAAAGCTGAATTTGTAGCGTTTTCAGCAACTGTGCATGAAGCTATTTAGCTTAAAGATTTTTATGATAAATTTGGGTGTGTTTGATAGTGCTATTGAATTAGTGACAATCAACTGTGATAGTCAAGTCTCGATAGCTTATACAAAAGTCTCAAATATCATTAGAAGACAAACTATATTGATATAAGTATAATTTCCTAAGAGACATAGTTGTACATAGAAAAGTGAACATGAAATACATCTCTACGCATTATATAATAGTAGATCCGATAGTGCAACCCATAGCATTTGGTGCTTATGAATAATATGTGAGGTCATTGAGTTTGCGTAGATGTCGATGTATTTATATCTTAACTTTTCTCAAGCATGTTCACACAAAGCTGCATTATTGAAGTTAATGTAGTTGAAGCCTAAATTATTCTTTCTTATTGATTCATATACATAGAATGGTTTTGTGTGCAGTACACAAATTTTAAGTGTAAGAAGTATGTTGGGCAGACAAAAGCATTGGCCTATTCACACATGCAATCGCCTCTATTGTCTAGTGACTAATAGAAATGAGACAGTTATAAACTTATTATTATCATAAATGATAATAATAGAGAGCTAGCTAGAAGTTTATAATATTAATGTCATTCAGATTATGATTAATCATTTATGATTAAATGTGGCCGTCTATCTTAATGCCAGATGTGAGTTCTGAAGGATAAATTGTATGAGTAGATTTGTGAACTCAAATTTAGACATAGGTTGTCCGTTGTCTGAACTATCACCTGCACAGTATTTAATTCGTGAAAGACATAAGCTCCATGGGAAAGGAGTCAATACTGTGATACGTGATTCATACCACGTATGCATAAAATGACCTATGGGAGATACAAGTTTCTTCTCTTGTATATTGTGTGAAGCCCTGAAAATTATAAGTAATTTTCTTTCTTTATACCCTCATGACTTTGACCAGTTTCTCGAGATTCAATTTGGTGTTTGCTATCTTAGGGTGTTACCAAGAGATCATAGATAATTCGGTCTGGCAGGACATTTCTAGAAAAGCAAGTCATCATTGAGTATCATCACATGAATTGTGTTCATTGGGCCCCTTTATGTTTGTCTATGAGACAAGAACATAATGATGAATTCAAATTATTACAAAGAGATTATGAGAGATATAAATGTGGTAAATGATATAGGGTATTGCATACTATAATCTACTCCAAGGTTCCGTTAATCGAGATGATGTATATTCCTAACTGATGTATAGCAACTAAGCTCTCGAAGTATGCACTTGTCACACGGTCTAGACGTTATTTATGAAGGTTACATAATATAAGGAAATGAGAGTTGACCCACTATGTGTGAGTGGGAGATGTTGGAAATAGGAATCGGGCACCCATAGTAGTGAGTGGGAGATGTTGGAAATAGGATTCCGGCACTCATGTGGGTCAACCTGTATCCTTGTACATATTAAATAGAATAGAAAAAGAAGAGACACACCTATTGGGAATAGGTATATCATTAAAACTAGAGTTGTCTTGTTTAAATAGGTTTGTCTTTCTATTTTCTACGCACATTTTCCTTCTCTAGAAAAAATTAAACATTTACTCTTCTTCAAAATAGTCAGTAAATATAAACTCTCTTCTTCCACATTGAAAAACTTCAATGGAAGATTCCCGAGAAGAACGAAAGCGGTCTTCTACGTATTGGAACACCTTCTGTAACTAAGGTACATCCATAGACTGTGACTTTTAAGGTGTAGTTCATGTTTATTCATGTGATTGCACTATCGACTAGTGAAACAAATACGGTAGACCATGGGGCGAACTATGTTTTCATGAATTGTAGATAATCATTCTTCATCTTTTGTAATTTAATCATTAAAAAAAAAAAAAAACGTGTTATTTATAGATTCATTGTGTACTACCATCCTGATGGCATTTTGAGCACCTGACATGAGATATTCCGAGATGCTACTTGATTGGATATACTACTCTTCTTTTGAAAAATTAAACTTGTGTCGAATGTTCATATGAATTCTTTCACAGTATTATGTCTAATGCAAGATGTCAGATTTACCTAATTTATAATTTCCTAAATACTCACTACATGAGAGCATCTTCATATACAACAAAATGTTACTAAATCATAGCATACATGCTCATTATAGCAAAAATAGTAGGCGCATTAGAAAAATACCAGACTACGACCAAGAATTCAGAACTTACATGGCAGCTTAGCTGCTGTTTTTTTCACAAGAGATCATAGCATACATGCTTTCTCTGAGATTCACTTACTTGAATATCAAAAGAGAATTCTCAAATCACGATTGAATGCTTAGCAGTAAGGTTAATTAGGATTTAGACAAACGGATAACTCACAAGATGATGTAGGGTAAAACTACGCGGAAGAAAATAATGATAATCGAGCGGAAGAAATTAAAGGGATAACAAGAAATAAGGATTGGGAAGACAAGAAATGAGAAGAAAGAACGAATCAAACTCGCATACGTGGATTGAATTCAAATGGGAGAAGAGAAACTTGAACCGAATCCCGGATTCATACTAGGATTCAATCCTCGGGTTCCCAAGTCGTAGGGGATACATGAGCGTTACACTCCAAACACGAAGGCCAAGCCTCTCAATTCTATAATCAAACTAGACTAATGAAATGAAATGGCTAAGGAGAGCTTATATAATGCTCCCTTACGTATTTGGGAAATGACTAAAAGCCCCATAAGTAGAGTTCATACAATAGAAACACTTAGGGCTAATTTAGGAATTACACCATAAAAACAACTCTTGAAAATTCCCGGAACTAGGCAACCCCCCAAGGGAAACAGGTGCCCCGCCTGATGCTGAGTAGAGGGAAACAGGCGCCCTCCTCAATATTGGGCGGTCTGCCTCTGCATCAGTGGAGCAGAGTGCACGGTCCGCCTGAAAAGTGGGCGGCCAAGAATCTTGGGAGCTGATCTTCAAGTAGGTGGTCCGCCTAGTGGAGTGGGCGGTCCGCCTCTTCCTGAGAGGTGCGGAGACGGCTCAAAATGGACTCTAGGTGTTCCTCCTTGGTCCGTAGTCGGTCCTCCCTCGATGGCGCTCAAGTTCATGAATTCAAATCAGTCTCGAATCCTCCCCCGGAGCCCTTGACTTGTCCTCTTTGTGCTCTCAAGCTTGGTTCTTGATGGTTGGCACTTTGGCTCAATTTTCCCCGCATCATTCTCCCCCTTCTTGAAAGGATTTCGTCCTCGAAATCAAACCTTCAAGCCTACATTCAAAACAAGCACAAACAAAACTTTCCACTACAAGAGTAGGTTAGTGCCAAAAGTGTGGAAAACACACTCTAATGATAGAGCCAAGCATCAATACTAATAAAAAAAGCTCATATCTCTAAACGAAACAACAAGTACTTGACTCAAAAAGAAAGTGCGTCTAACACAAAGACAAGCAAAGAGATCAATAGGACATGGAACATGCAAGATATAGCAATCAAATTCCCTATGACCTTTAAGCTTATGACCAACACACCAAGCCTTCAAATCAATATTATCACAATGTGACATAGGCTTTGGCATGCTCAACACTCAAGGTGTGATCAACATATGGGATGGAGTAGGCAAGATAGTTCAAGCGACAACTAACATCAAATACTCCACTCCCCTCCTTAGAAGCACTCTTACACACACCAAGAGGTACATCCTCACCTCCAAATTTGCCTCCAAGACAATCCTCCTCGCTACATAAACTCCCACGGGAGGTCTCAAACAATGGATTATCTATAGAGTTAAGCTTTCCAAACCATGGAGGTTCAAACTCACACTCTACTGTAGTTTGATACAATTCACCATTTCCATTGAAGTTGCCCTCATATAAAGGATTAGTATAGGCACACTTCTCAAGTTCATTAGCAAGCACAGGTGAAGTTCTCAAACTAGAGACAACATCTACACTTGAGGAGTCATCGAACATAATTCGATCTATCTCATACACTAGAGACTCCTCAAGGTCACGACCGTCTTTACTACGACACAAGAGACCGCTACTATTAAGTAGGCATTCAAAGGGAAGATTGGGATATTCAAGCAATTCATCTTCTCCTTTATCAAATATGGGTGGGGTGTCATAGTGGTGCAAGCTAAACCGGGGGTGAAGCTAAGCAACCGGAGAAACGAAAAAAAAAACAATAAATAAGTAAAGATAGAAGCAAGACAAGTCTTAGCTTCGATCGAATGATAATGAAGAACTAGTTTTGGTCCCAAACAATTAGAAATCAAAGATGCACCTAATGCTAAGCAACAATCCTCAAGAAGTCACATGCTTCTTGCAAATTGAATGACCAAGAAGAAAATGTTCAAATGACTAACACCGAATGACAAAAGTTCTTTAAGATCCCACATCGGGCTTCGGCTCCATCGGAGACACTCAATAGCAACTGCTATGTTTAATCATTCATCAAAAACTTGATCCTTACAATGAAATGAAATGAGGTGTATATGAACTATTCGAAGGACAAAATAGTAAATAGTCACAGGCGACCAATAGGAGTAAGCCACGCAGGGCTGAATAAACTGAGTGTTCGGTCACTCTTTCAGCCGAACACTTGAGTTTCGAACACTTGAGCTCGAGCTCTCGACTTTGGTGCTCAGTTGCTCAACTCGGCTCATTTTGACATCGGACCCTCTTCCTTCGGTTGTTTGGTTGCTGTACTTCAGCATCAATGTTGAGTGTTCGGTTGGGGTTCGGTTCCTCCCTTCTTCAAGCTCAAGCTTACAGATGAGGCCTTCAATTTTTGAGCTCGGCCACTCAGCTTTAGAACGGTTGCTTTCTCCCGACCACACCAATTGAATGTCAACGTCGTGCAACAGCTTGGCTTGGCTTCGTGTCATCGACCTCGATGGATTGAACACTTGATCAGCACGTGTTCGGGCTGCATCATCCTCCTCTTCTTGAGAAAATTTCATCCCCGAAATCGAGCCCTCTTCAGCCTGTTATGCATGGCCTACAACACAAGGAGTTAAGTCAGCAACATTAAAGATGTTGGACACGTTATACTCACCTGGGAGGTCGATCACATAAGCATTGTTGTTGATCTTGCTCAACACTTGAAACAGACCATCTTCTCGAGGAGCCAACTTTCCTTTTCTTTGGTTTGGAAATCATTCCTTTCGGAAGTGAACCCACACCCAATCTCCCTTCTTTAATTCCAACTTCTTGCGCCCCCTTTTTTTCTTCGAAGCTACTTTGGCATAAGCTTCCTCAAGGTTCTTCTTCACCTTTGCATGCAACTCGATCAAGGCAGTGGCTCGTCGAGTACCTTCAAAATCAATAACAGAATCTCGAGGCAATGGGGTTAAATCAAGTGGAATTAAAGGGTTAAAACCATACACACATTCGAATGGAGTCATTCCAATCATTCGATGTACTGTTCGATTGTATGAAAATTCCATCACGGGCAAACGATCATCCCAGTTTCCGACCTTACCTTTGGTCATAGCACGAAGCAGAGCTCCCAATGTTCGGTTAACTACCTCGGTCTGTCCATCAGTCTGAGGATGGTGAGACGTCAAGAATTATAATTTGGTGCCGAGGGCACCCCATAGACATTTCCAAAGAAGACACAAGAATTTTGAGTCTCGATCACTCACAATAGTACAAGGCACACCATGCAATTTCAACACATTAAAAATAAACAAAATAGCTACATGTTGTGCATCATCACACTTTTTGCACGGAATAAAGTGAGCCATTTTGGAAAAACGGTTGACTACGACAAAGATGCTATCATGTCCACCCCCCGACCTTGGTAACCCCATAAAAAATCCATGGATTATCAACCAACAGTCGATTAGGAATGGGTAACGGAGTGTACAAACCATGAGGGTTGGACCTCGATTTAGCTTTCTTGCAATCTATACAAGCATTGCAAAGCTTTTCCACATCTCTTCGCATTTTTTGCCAATGGAACTGCTCGGTCAAGATTCCAAGAGTTTTGACTCATCGACTTCAACACCATTTGCACTCACAAGGAATCCTAGAAAGACTACACGCTCGACACAAAAGGCACATTTGTTGAAGTTAGCATATAACTTCTCTTCTCTAAGTTTATCAAGCACTAGCCTTAGGTGTTCGACATGTTCATCCACACATTTACTATAAACAAGTATATCATCGAAGTAAACGACAACAAACTTATTTATGAACGGCTTGAGCACATGGTTCATCAGTCGCATGAATGTGCTCGGTGCGTTAGAGAGGCCAAAAGGCATCACTAACCATTCATAGAGACCGAATTTGGTCTTAAATGCAGTTTTCCACATCTCGGGGTTTCATTCAGATTTGGTGGTAATTGGACCTGAGGTCTATCTTTGAAAAGCATGAAGAACCACTTAACTCATCTAGCATGTCTTCTAACCGAGGGATAGGATGACGATACTTTACCGTGATTTTGTTGACTGCTCGGCAGTCAACACACATTAGCAATGTTCCATCTTTCTTCGGGACAAGGATAACAGGAACGGCGTAAGGACTCAAGCTCTCTCGAACATGGCCCTTGTTCAGCAATTCATCCACCTACCTATGGAGCTCTTTCGTGTCTTCGGGATTACACCGGTATGCAGGCTTGTTGGGGATTTGAGACCCCGGTACGAAGTCAATTTGGTGCTCGATTCCTCTCAACGAAGGCAATCCACCGAGCATTTCTTCGGGAAACATATCTCTGAAGTCCTGCAAAATACTTTGTACAACACTAGGCAAAGAGTTATCGTTAGAAAAATCATCATTAGAGTTTAGAAAGATACCCTTGTGCACGAGGCAAATCATCATTTGGCCGTTGTCATTGCCTCGTAGATACTCACCCGATTGTATGATTCCGCAAATATTTCTTACCTCGGGTGGTGAGTTATTGTCATCGGCCACAATTTTTGTACCAACTGGAGACTTAGCTTTGGCCGCTTCTTTCAATTCCTTCATTCTTTTATAGTCCTCGCTGACTTGGTTTGGAGACAATAGTTTGAGTATGAAATTCTCCACTCCGAGCTTAGCGGTGTAAGTGTTGGATCGTCCGTTATGAATAACCGACCGATCATACTGCCATGGTCGACCCAATAGCAAATGACAAGGTTGCATCGGTATCACATCGAACATCATCTCATCTTGATATTCTCCTACTTTGAACTTGATACACACTTGCTTGACAACCTTCAATTCACCACATTCATTTAACCATTGCAAATGGTAAGGATAAGGATGCTTTAAGGTAGGTAATCTTAATTATGAAACCAAAGTTTGGCTCACCATATTTGCACAACTACCCGAATAAATTATCATCGAACAAACCTTCCCCCTCACTCGACATCTTGCATGGAAAAGATTCTCTCTTTGGTTGTCCTCTTCTTCAAGAGTCATGCAGCTCAAATTCCTTCAAACCACAAAAAACATTTCCGGATGATCAGCTTTGGCAGCTTCACGACCATCATAATTTTTAGCTCGGTCAGTCTCCTCAAAATTTTCTTTCTCAGTGTCACTCGCTTGCTCATGGACAATTCCATCTTCGAGAAAAAGCATAACTTTGCAAGTTGGACACTCTTTTTCCATGTGACCATAGCCTTTGCATTTATGACACTGAATGCTTGAAGCACTACATGACACGACCCGGAATCCGATTAGGCTGTGCGGGCACCCGACATCCTCCCCTAGACCTGTCGGGCGAACCCTTACCAATTAAATTAGGAAAATAAACAGAATAATTCATAAATAAGGACAAGACTTAAAAATATACAGACATACTGATACCTCTAAACTGTACAAAAGAAATTACAGCTGACTACCCAACATACTAGGTTTAGGGCTATCTAGACTAAACATCTAAGAGTACAGAAGAAGACAAATACCTCCTGAAGGGAGCAAAATGCAACTGAAATAGTAAACATAAAACTGGTGGCCATCTAGAATAAAAGTTGGCTCACCCTGACAGCTGAAGTCGTCTTCGCTCCTTCACAACGTGGCGAACTCAATCCTGGAGTGAACCTGCCAAAACTAAGTAGATAGACAAAAACAAAAAACAAACAAGAGTGAGTCAAAAGGACTCAATAAGTGGGGCAGACTAGCCACCTCAAAGAATAGGAAAGCTAGCCAGGGAGAAAAGAACAGATAAACCAAATTCCTCTTATTTAAATTATAAAAAGGCTGAACCAGATAATAACTAGAAACATGTATGGAATCACAAACTCATTAACCACCAGGAACGTAAGATAGCCAGAACATATAGGTATTCCGAACATATCAACAATCAGAAATACATCCTGTTGCAGCATGCAACCCGATCCATATATTCATCCTGTTGCGGCGTGCAACCCGATCCATATATTCATATTGTCGCGGCGTGCAATCCGATCCATATATTTATACCGTTGCGGCGTGCAACCCGATCCATATATTTATACCGTTCCGGCGTACAGCCCGATCCCCGCAACCCAGAATACGAGCCAGAAATATAAAAGCAAACTGAGATATGTCCACAACATGGTATACATGCCGCATATAAAAAAACACAACAGAATACACATAATAGTCAGTATGCGGTGCAATGAGATGTGATGTGATGAATGCGGTACGATGCAATGCAGTCACATATGCCTGATACCTATCTCCGGCGCGGGACTCTCATCGTCTACCAGGAGATATATTCAATAATGACCCTTTACCGACTCGGGACTCTCATCGATTATCGGGAAGTATATGCAATGATGACCCTTCACCGGCTCGTGACTCTCATCAATTACCGGAAAGTATATGCAATGATGACCCTTCACTGGCTCGGGACTCTCATCGATTACCGGGAAGTATATGCAATGATGACCCTTCACTGGCTCGGGACTCTCATCGATTACCGGGAAGTATATTTAATAATGACCCTTCACCGGTGCGGGACTCTCATCGCCAACCGGGAAAAATATGCAATGCTCAAAACCAGAGTGCAATACTCATATGCTCAATGCAATACCAACAACATGACATAACATATAATATATAATGTAAATTCAAAGATAAGGCGTAATGAGTACGCCTATCGGCAGTTACACACGTAAGGAACACGTGGTAGGATATCCACAAGGCCAAGGGCCTCCAAAAGAAATGGATACAAACACTTACCACTTCCAAAAGTTAGCTCTGCTAATCAACAACCGCTTTATCATTTGGTTTCATTGCCAAACGATCCCACTCTATTCAATAAGGAGAAAAATATATTAAATTAGGCTAAAGGCTTCATTCCTCACATCTTAGGGCAATCGGGTTAGGAACCTGATAACCTATTCGCATACGCAATACGCAGGCTAGGCCTATGCACAGGGTTCAAAGTCACATAACCGAACCCTAAATAAATTATATTTATATGTTGCACATAACTCACTGAGTATGAATATATAATCAATTCCATTATCGGGATCCGTTTGACCCTTTAAACTATCAATTGAACTTATTAAAACGATGTCTAATATTTCAAGTTTTACCGTTAAAATATATTCAAAAACACGTAATAAAATCAAATAATGCATTAAGATCATTACCTGAATGCTTCGGGGTAAAAATTCTACTATTTTCCCGGCTCTTTTTTTATTTTCTGGCATTTTTTTCTGATAATTTTCTCTGTTTCTCGTTTTCTCTGATTCTGTTCATTTTGCTCATTTTGATTATGTTTCTATCGTAGTACTAATATTACTTGGTCCTTAGCTTTTCGCCTACATTTATTTCATTTGTCTTTTCCCTTTTTTTTTCTTTTTTTCCTTTAAATTCGCTATTGCGGTAAGAATTAAAACGGTACCCTACGATATTCGAAATAATCCCAACTTCTGCATACAAGTTATACAAAATATGTGTAACATACTTGCGAAGGTGGATCTCAAATCGTACTCCCGAAACTCAATATGCAAATTAAATGGAAAAGGTCAAATTATTTAACTTTCGGCATTTAAGCGGAAACTAGCCGAACAACATCGAAATTCACTTTCGAAAGATCACAAAAATCACAAATAATCATACGAACCTAACGGCACTTTCGAATTTCGAATCGGAGCTCATTCGCCAAAACCGAGCTCGAAAATCTCTTTTTAATATTTATCGATAATAAAATCGAAACGTTCTTCTGAAACCTACCAAACGAGGTCTGATTTAGCTCAAATTTACATATAAGTCTCCATGGACCTTACGAATATTTTAAAATTATCAGCACGCCAATCGGAGTCCTAACTTCCGAAACGACTAACCGAGGTCGTTTAACTATGAGTATTGAGTAGAACTTTACCTCCCGCTTCCCTTGGTTGGTTAACGGTCACTCCCCTCTCGAAGGGTTTCTTCGAATCTCGGCCAGTGTTGGCATTTGTTGGATTCGGACTCTTCCATTCTTTACCTCGGTTCAAAGGAATTGAAGTAGTAACTCCTCGATACCGATTTGCTTTGTCGTCCTTCACCCATTTCTCGGCTTCGATGGCAGCATGAAACACATCTTCCAAAGTTTGATACACATGCAGCCTCAATTGAAATGAGACATCTCGAACCAAGCCATTTTGAATCGAATGATGGCTTGCTCATCATCTTCTTCCATATCAAGAGTCAATCGAATTCTTTCGAACTCATCATAATATTCTTCAACCGATTTGGACCCTTGTTTCAATTCGAAGAGCTTTCGAAGTTTTTCCTGCCAATATTTGGCATTCACATACTTAGCATCCATTGCTCTTTTCAACTGCATCCATGTGGTGACCTCGGGATAAGCATTCCTTCGTCTTAACCTTTTGTCAGCTTTCCACCATATTGATACATATGCCTCGAACGAAGCAATAGCATGTGCAGCTTTTCTCTCATCGGTCATCTCATTCGTTTCAAAGATTCGTTCAAGTCGAATCTTCCAATCAAGATATTGGTCCGGGTCACTAGTTCCTCTGAGGGTGGAATAGTGATCTTGACACTGTTAAAGTTTGAATCTCGAGCACCTTGGATCGGTTCTGGATACTCTTCATAATATTCATCAACCTCACGTTCAAAATATCGATCAATATTTGCAGCTCGGCCTCGACCTTGTTGAACCTGCCTTCGTTAAACGAACGGTGCCTCATATTCAGCTTTGACCTCGGGAAATTCTCCATCATCGACCCCTTCATCAACGACCACAACTTATCTTCGGGCCCTTGGAAGTGGTATTCTTTCACCTCGGGGAATGCGCAAGTTTAGATGATCAGCTTGGGGATTACCATAGTTTTGCTGTTCCGCTTGAGAATTTCCCAAATGTTGCACAGCTTGGGAATTGCCCAAGTATTGATTAGCTCGGGGATTGCCCATAGCTTCATTTCGAACAGCCTCGTTCTTCAACCGTTGTTGTCGAACGAGCTTAGCAAATTGCTCAGGTTTCATCGGAGTGGAGTTGCTAGTACCAGCGCCGGACCCAGGCAAGACCACAGACATACTCCCTTGCTCAAGATTAGCTACTCGAGCACTTACTCCTCTTACCTCGGCACTAATGCCTACTATCGCAGCCATGAGATCGGCTAATGACACCTCGGACGCCTCAATACCCTTTTTCTTCGCCTCCATTCCCAGCCATGGTACCTGCACAAATCAAAGACCAAGAAAAATGTTAAGGTTAGAAATCACCTCTCACACTCCCTCACCTTTATTAGGTGGCACTAGGGTCCACTCAATTTATGGGTTCGGTTTTTGGTCACTCAAGAACTTGTATCCAATGGCTTCCTCGGTTGATCAACTTCTCTCAGTTCCTTCGAATTTGACAGGTTACACTGTCTCCTTCAGGAAGAGTGAATTGATATGACTCGATGGAACGGACGCTATTTACTCTACGCTCGGGAAGTCAAAGAATCCTCAAGAGCTTTTATGGTTTTTCTGGTATCTACTTCAATCTCACAAATCCATTTGACCCAGTTGGAGTTCGACAAGAACAGTTTGGGATAGGGAATTTGTCATCTTGGCCTACTCTATTTCCAATGTCCTCACAGGCATATTCCCAGGAATCAGGAAGGATTTTGACTAACTCATTACGAGGTACCATCCTCCATACCTCACTTGTTTATATTGATGATATTTTACTATTTAGTGAAACAATGGAGGCACACAGAAGACTTCATGGAGAATTCTGATGTTGAAGGCAAAGTCTTGGGAAGTAAGAAATAGATCAAATTCAGGTTCATCTTTTGGAGGTCGGGAAAAAGGGGATCCCATTTTTTACAGCAAGAATTTCCTTGAAGGTTGAATGGTAATGTTGTTCAGCATCCTTGAATCTTGCAAAAAATGAAATTGATTTTCTTGGAATGCATTTTTCCTATAAGCTTTAACAAGTTAGTACGACCTCGAGTAGCAAGATTTACTCCAGAGATCCACCAACTAGATTTATCGAACACAAGAAAAGTGAAAACCTAGGAGATCTACTCTTCCATTCCTCTTTCAGAATCCTCGAATACACCAACTCTTGTTCGGACAAAAGTGGTCCCTCCTTTGGTACGGATAGGGTTTAACCTTATCCACTTTCCCTTTTCTAGTCGATAAAATATCACCTGGAGTTTTGATTTGTACACTTTACCCCCCTTTCTTCTTCAATGGAATGGTGAAATCACACTTCCGCCGTACGAACAAATTTTTCAACCTCGTTCACTGACCACGATTTAACAGACTTTGGGTCGCTCTTTGCTGCAGTAACTTTCAACGTCGGAGAAGAGTTAAGTTTCCAGTCAAGCCAAGAACACAGCTTCACTTGTCCGTACACTGTTACAATGTAAAAACTTTTCGGTGTATGGACGGTGGCTATTCGACTGAACTTTGAAATTTTAACACTAAACTTCGACCCAAATTAAATCAACAACAACCACCAGTCTTCAACGATAAATATCAAAACACAACTGGGGTTTGATATCACTTTCACCACGTCAAAAAAAGTCCAAAATTCATCAAGAAACCCTAGTTGTCAAATGTGTATGACAGGTACTCATTCGAATCCTTCGATAGTGGTGAATACGAATCAATGGTTGTTTGATTCAAACAACTAACAATCAAACCAAATTTTTTGAATTTTTTTCTTTTCTACTTTTTTTTTTTTTTTTGTAACAACAAACACAACAGCAACAACAATCAACAACAGGATTGAAGCTGAAACTGAAAGACAAATGCACGAGATAAAATGAACAGGATTGGGGTTGTAAGAACAGGCTCAAACCATGCTCTGATACCAAGATGGTGCAAGCTAAACCGGAGGTAAAGCTAAGCAGCCGGAGAAACGTGGAAAAAACACCAATTAAGTAAAGATAGAAGCAAGACAAGTCTTAGCTTCGATCGAATGATACCGAAGAACTAGTTTCGGTCCTAAACAATCAGAAATCAAAGACGCACCTAATGCTAAGCAACAATCCTCAAGAAGTCACATGCTTCTTGCAAATTGAATGACCAAGAAGAAAATGTTCAAACGACTAACACCGAATGACACAAGTTCTTTGAAATCCCACATCATTCGGCTCCATCAGATACACTCAATAGCAACTGCTATGTTTAATTATTAATCAAAAACTCGATCCTTACAATGAAATGAAATGAGGTTTATACAGACTATTATAAGGACAAAATAGTAAATGGTCACAGGCGACCAATAGGAGTGAGCCACGCAAGACTGAATTAACTGAGTGTTCGGTCCCTCCTTTAGCCGAACACTTGAGTTTCGAACACTTGAGCTAGAGCTCTCGGCTTCGGTGCTCAGTTGCTCAACTCGGCCTATTTTGACATCGGACGGTCTTCCTTCGGTTGTTTGTTTGCTTTACTTCAGCATCGATATTGAGTGTTCGGTTGGGGTTCGGTCGCTCCCTTCTTCGAGCTCAAGCTTATAGATGAAGCCTTCGATTCTTGAGCTCGGCCACTCAGCTTCGGAACGGTTGCTTTCTCCCGACCACTCCAATTGAATGTGAATGTCGTGCAACAGCTTGGCTTGGCTTCGTGTCATTAGCCTTGGTGGATTGAACACTTGATCAGCAGGTGTTCGGGCTGTATCACATAACAAGGCTTACAATCAAGGTCAACTACAACTTCTTCACTAAAGAGAGGTTCATTGAATACCGGGCTCACATCATAATGTGGCTTATCAACCCTCTCAACTAGTTGTTCACATGCACACACAAGTTGACCAACCGGCTCTACACTAGTTGCAAACACATTGTATTCATACAAATCATCAACTAGCATAGAATTTTCACAAACAATATCACAAGACAAGGAAGTAATACGCTCATGGAAAGAAGGACTAACACTTGCACTTGAGTTGCCATCTTACTCACTCAATGCATTTGAAGTATCATGGCTAGCTTCTCCACCTTATAGCTCACATTTGGAATCATCTTCACCTTGTCTTTTCACTTCGAAACATGATTGAGGCTCCATCAATTTGCCTCCAAGAATTCAAACAAGTAGAAGAAAACGATAAAAGGTTAAGGTTAGAATAAGGGGTGCCCTCACTCAAAATGATTCTTTTTCCCTCTCTCTTTTCCCTCATTTTTTACTCAAGGTCGGGTGTAGATTCGTGTGGTAACAACCCACTCACATCAGTCATCACAACCTCTCTTTTTTTCACTCGAGAGTTGTCACCGATCGCTCCCTTACTCCTCTCTATCTTTCGTCTCTCATATTCGGGCGAGTTGGACGAGGCCCGAGAATGCCCACAGCCAGAGTAGGTGGACTTTTAACATCAACCCAGAATCTAGGACTTGAGACTCATCAGTTGATGTCTCCTTCTTCTTTGTTGGTAAACTACTTGGCTTTGAAACTTGTGGTTTCGGGTTCAACTTGTTGACACTTGCCAACCCTTCATTTGCATTAATCCCACCACTTCTTGTAATTTTAGGACTCCTTGATTGCACATTTTCACCCATGGAATAAAGTTCTCGCTCCTTGCTCCTTTGCATAGCCAAAGAAGGTGTACTAGTAGGCAATTGGCCCCTTATCCTATAAGGTACAAAGTCATAGACCCTTAGCCCTATGCCCACAAGATACGCATCCTTCATAGTACTATATTGCAACCTCTTGTCATGCAACCATGGCTCGCCTAACCACACATCAACATGTCGCATGGGATACGCATCACACCACACATAACATTTATAATTCCTATGAGATAGAAGTACCCGAGCTTCCTTGGAAACCTACACTCCATCATACTCATAAGGATCCTCTAGCTCACGGCATGCTATCCTTAGTCTATCAACCAAAGAGGTGCTAATACAATTGGCATCGGTCTCATTAATTTTGAGCAAGTATCCTCCAATCCTATTTACCTCAACAACGAACCTACATCTACCCAAGTTTCGTAGAGATACATCCAACAGAGAACTTGAATGCCCACGAGTGTCAACACCAACAACTTGGGTCTCCCTTATCCCTGCTCTACTAGCAACATTGCTAGTGTAACTTCCACTTCCCGTCACTCTTTCAACATTAGAAGTGTTGTTGAAAGTCGAGGAAGGAACCATGCCATGGAACCCATAAGTGCCTCTCGCCTTGGTTCCATTGGCCATAGCACTACTCCTACTAGAACTACCCATACCCTTCATAGCATTGACAGAATAATACAAGCCCCTTGTAGCAAGAGCAACAATATTTCTCACACCACTCTCCTCATGGAAATTAGAAGTATTAGGTCACTTAGCAAACCTAGAAGATGCAAGCTTCTTCTTTCCCATGGAAAAATCACCATCTCCTCCCATACTAATGGAAGGACCTCTATTACTCTCTTGTACACCATTAAAAACAACAAGAGAAGATGCAATGAATAATTCATACAATAAACCTCATCATCAATTCTCTCTATGTCACTATCAACATTCTCATATTCATCACAAGTAGAGTAAGTAGGATCAATGTACCTTGAAGTGTCACCATCTCTATATTCTTGACTAGAAGCATAAGGATCAATACATTCAACATCATAAGCTTCATAGCCTTCATCAATCTCACGATCATCATAGTGAACCGCTTCATCACCATAGTAGCCATGGTTTCCCGAGTCTTCATAGTAATCCCCTTCAACATCATTGTAGGAACCATAGTCTCCATCATCCCTATACGAGTCATAGCAACTCGCATCATCCCCACATGAGCCATAATCTCCACAATCATCATCCGACATAGTTGCAATAATAAGAGAAAAACCTCACAAAATTCACTCCCTCACGTGTATCACTCAATATATGAACACTCAAGAGCAAGGCCTTCAATCTCTTAGAAACCACGGTGGTCACAACTAGTATGTCCAAGTATTGGTTTGAAGTGGAATTAATGGGACTTGATGTACGAACGACTATTTAAAAGTGCGCACTTGAGGCCAAAGAAAGTTCTATGACTTTCTTTAAATTCCAATCTCCTCTATGCACGAATGTCCTAATATGCTAGAAAGTTAGTGTCTTTCGAGTAGGCCAATTACCCTAAAAACACTAACCAAGAAGCCCGGAGGCAAAGAACAATGAAAACCTAGGCAAAAATCTACCCGGGCACCTTTCAGCAAAAGGAGCGCCCCGACTTTGTAAAGGGGCGGTCCGCCCAGTGCAAAATCCAGAGAGCTGCCCAAAAGTGGGTGGTCCGCCACCCAGAGTGGGCGGTCCGCCTACTGCTCTTCTTCAGCAGTTTTTGCAAAATGCGTTTTGGCTCGTTTTGCACTCAACTTCCAATGTTTCCGAGTTGTTTCTAATTTTAATGATTCCCAAAGGTGTATATGATTACTCTAAGCAATTTCCAATAGGTTTTAACCCCAATCAAACAACAACAAATCAATTTTGATTTTGAAGCAAGACTTTTCTATGGTTTTCAAAATTTTGGGATTGAATCTTCAAATTTTTGAATCACAACACCGATTCACAAAATTTTGGTATCAAAAAAATGGGAATCAAATATAGAACAAACCCCAATGATTTTCAATGTTTGGGTGTTCCATTCCAACAAGTTCCAACAGTTTTTGTAATTTTTTTTCAACTTTTTCAATTTTTTTGTTTTTATTTTTCTTCTTTCAAGAACAACAACAAACATTTAACAACAATCACAAAGATAAATTGGCACGATTGAGGGTTTGTAAGAACAAAACATATCTGTGCTCTGATACCAACTGATGTAGGGTAAAACTATGCGGAAGCAAATAATGATAATTGAGCGGAAGCAATTAAAAGAATAACAAGAAATAAGGATTGGGGAGACAAGAAATGAGAAGAAAGAACGAATCAAACTCACATACGTGGATTGAATTCAAATGGGAGAAGAGAAACTTGAACCAAATCTCGGATTCATACTAGGATGCAATCCTCGGGTTCCCAAGTCGTAGGGGTGCATGAGCGTCACGCTCCAAACACGAAGGCCAAGCCTCTCAATGTCTTTCTCTCAATTCTATAATCAAACTAGACTAATGAAATGAAATGGCTAAGGGGAGCTTATATGGTGCTCCCTTACATATTTGGGAAATGACTAAAAGCCCCTAAGTAGAGTTCATACAATAGAAATACTTAGGGCTAAATTAGGAATTACACCACAAAAACAAGTCTTGAAACTTTTCGGAAATAGGCACCCCGCTTAGGAAAACAGGTGCCCCGCCTGATGCTGAGTAGAGGGAAACAGGCACCCCTCCTCAGTACCTGGCGGTCCGCCTCTGCATCAGTTGACCAGAGTGGGTGGTCCGGCTGAATAGAGGGCGGCCAAGAATCCTGAGAGCTGATCTTCAAGTAGGCGGTCCTCCTAGTGGAGCGGGCGGTCCACCTCTTCCTGGGAGGTATGGAGACGGCTCAAAATGGACTCTAGGTGTTCTTCCTTGGCCCGTAGTCGGTCTTCCCTCGATGGCGCTCAAGTTCATGACTTCAAATCATTCTCGAATCCTCCTCAGAAGCCCCTTGACTTGTCTTCTTTGTGCTCTCAAGCTTGGTTCCTGATGGTTGTCGCTTTCGATCAATTTGCCCCGCATCACAAGATCAATCAGAATCCTTTCAAATTCTTTTGAAGTTCTATATACAATATCCTTAAACTTGCTAAACATACAGAATTGATAAAGCCATAAAATCTCGATGACAAATCTGAAATTAGTTTCAACGCAATTTTGGGAAAGAAAAATATCATGGAGAATACCTGTAAATGAAAGCTTTTGTGAATAATTTGCTACTTGATGACGCCATAATCAGGCAATAATGGCTGACACAAAAAATGGTTAAAGCACTTATGTGTAATTACAATGGAGGACTGCTCCGAACAAAAAATAAATGAACTATTTATAAATCAATCAAATTCAAACTTGTGTAGACTCATAATATTATTGATGTACAACTTTCTATCCTTGGCGTAGAAAATGTTCTCCTCCTTTCTTAACAAAAACTGGATGCATATCACGAGTTAATACCTAAGAAAAACTTACTTTTTTTCCTTCAATATAATTGAATTTGAAAGCCTGGTATCATAACTGTATTCAGAAGTTTTCATCTCAAATTGGAAAATGTAGTTAGTACGATGCTAATGATAAATCAATAAGATATTAATGAGAAGTTGTAACAATTTCAAATTCAGAAATATAGTTTCAAGATAAGCTTTGAATTTAAAAAAGATTTACTCTAAATTATTTGTTCCATTAAAAATATGAAAATAGTAGAAGTATACAAGGTTATTACTCCTAAACATGTTTATAGTCATAACTACCTAAGTTTTCTAATTTGAAAACATATATTTTTATTTAGAAAAATCTTCTATTAAAGGACTTCATCCTTTTTTAGATTATTTTGATAGTTAGCTTTGCATTTAAAATTTTTAAATTCAATTTTATCCTTATATTTGGAGTTGAACTTTTTACCTGCCGAACTCATACAATATTATGCAATAATGTATCTTCTATGTATGTAAATACACGAACATGAATAAATTTACAAATATTTCATAAAGAAATTTTTGCAATAGCAGCATCCATTTATCGTTTGATAGAACTTAGAATGCTTGTGCTAAGCATATGAGATTAAACCGATCAATCTCAACTTTCAGTTTTCATTAAACATAAGATATTTAAACAATCATGTAGAAAAAATTCGAAAAGGAAAATTTGATATACCTTTTCATCATACACAATCAATTCAAGCAAAATGGATTGTTCAACTTTTCGAGATCTAGAACCAGCTATAACCGCATAACACAAACCTTGTATGCCGATGATTCCTTTAATTTTTGAGAACTTCAGATGCAGTCATCATCCTAGGTATAAAATATTTTGTCAGTATCAGATTTTCCTTCAAACTTTTCAATATCCAAAAAGTATATACATACAGTCAAAGAAAAAGGACAGAAACACAAAACTCCCCCTAAATAATCGGTTTCTAAATAATCACAAAGGTGTCATGTAAGAAAGGTCAAAGGAAAACAAAATTCATCATCTTCTGTGAGTAGGCTAAAATATCATTCTTCAAAGATGCATTAGTGCTCCATCTGACATGTCTCATATCACAAACTTATTTGTTTGTAGATATTGCAAACAGCAGGAATACACGTTACATAATAACCTACCTGTCGAAATCAATAAATTAGTCGCCTTAACAAAATGTAAGTCTGCAAACATACGGACAAAGTTACTATAGTGGCACATACTTGATTATGCAGCCATGCCAACGCCAGAGGAATTGAGATGGGCAGAGGAAATCCAAAGGGAGGAACCGATGTGCAGATATGTATAGTGTAACACTGCTGCTTGTGTTCATCACATCTGAATGAAAAAAAATCGAAGAGTATTGCCAAACTAACAAACTCAAAAGTATTACTAGGTGAATCATTCAGGAAGTTTTCTATAAAGGAACATTAAGAGTAGGCTAGCTAAAAGGTTTGAGAAGCTGCATTTCTACCCTAAATAGTGCAGTCGGATAGATTAGTTGATTGATAGGCCTTGAAGCTGTGTGTGGAATTTTATTTTTGGCTACAATTCAGGAAATGTCTATAAATAAGCTTTGTCTTTTTTCACCTTGTGATCGATGAAAACAACACTTGGGAGGCAAAATATTTTTGCATTTTTTTAGACATCCTAAAATTTTCATATGAAAAAGAATATAAGACAAAATTTTATTCTTTTACCTCTTCCAAATACATTTTGTCCACCATTGACATGCATAGTTTTGAGCATTCATGAACCAATTGGAGACCTACACTTCAATTATTAAAATATATTTTACTTCAATTATCATAATAGACATTCAAGTTAGTAACCTAGAGAAAAGATAAAAGCGAACAGCGTGAAACAACAAATAATAAGGTTTCATTTGCTATCACTACTTGTCACGACATCATCGACCTTTTATGTGAAGAACTTGAAGAGCTTTATGAAAAGTGGATTTGAGAATTTTAATTTCTATGCTGAGAAGGTATTGAACTTTACATAGTCATATGTTTGGTTAATGTGTTAAACAATCCATATGCTATTAACATTTTCCTTCCAACTTTAGTCTGGATTTGACGCTGCTAGAAGCGTTAGAACATGAATCTGTGAAGTAGGAGAAAGACCCCGACGTAATAAGTATCTCGACAAAGAAGAACAAATAATGCATAAGAAAACCTTATTCCATAAATCAAAACTCAGATTCATCCTTCAGTAATTAGTCTTGTACTTTTCTATACATTTATCTTGATTTTCATACAAACTTATTGCATACATTAGTCACATGAACTGTACTCCACACATAAGATCTTTCACAATTGAAACTTTGTTTTATTGAGTCATTTTGACAAACACCTTTACAGCACACAGAGCTTCAAGTTTTATCAATAACTGGGGTAATCATAATTCTTTGTAAAAACAATACGGATAGCCTCACGAACTCTCAACCAAGTCGTCATTAAAAATCTTCACAATAATTGCAGAACCAACAAAATTTCCAAAGAAAGATAAAGTTGACTCTGAAATATGCATATCAAAATTAAAGGTAGTGACCAGAGTTCGTACAGTTGCTATTCGTGGAGTATTTACAAATTTTCTAATTTTGAATGCATATCCGGTTTGTTCTTGCTTATTGCTTCCTTGATTTACCATTGCTTATCTGAAAAAGAATTTGAATTTTAGTTGGTAAGTCTTAAGGAGGAAGGGTGAGAAAGATGACGTTTAATGGTGGTATTTTACTCTTTCTAGTTAGTTTTGGATCTCCATTTTTTGCCAGTTATTTCTTGGTTCAAAGAATGTGCATGTGAAGTGGGTTTGAACGTGTGTTCCCAACGTGGATAAAACTTCCTGTAAATGTGAAGAAAAAAAAAAAGGATTAACTTCCACCCGATAAAACTTAGCTAGCGTTTGGACATAGATTTGATTAAACCTTGGGAATTTGAGTTTTTGAGGTTGAGTTGAAAAAGAAAATTTGGAATTTGAAGTTATGTTTGGACATATATTATACTTAGAAAAAAGTTGAAGTTTGTGAATGGGAAAAAGTATTTTTTCCAAAAATTCCCAAAAACAGTTTGAGATCTTGGATTTGAAAACTTGTCAAATTCTAAAAACAAACAGCCTTTTCCCAAAATATCTCCAAAAATTGACCCCAAAAACTGCCCAAAGACTATAAACAAACGGGGGCTTAATATCAAGTTAATTTTTATATTCAAATTTAACCGCCCTTTTAGTTAGGTAACAAATCAGTTAAGTCTTGTACTAAAAATATACACGTGGTTTTATATCTGCCTTACACTTGGCTAAATGTTAGGCTAGACTTCCTTGCTTTTAATAATAGACTAGTTCTGGCATACGTGCGTTGCACGTGTTATCTAACGTAAGAACTAAAATTTTATATGTCAAGATCGTGAATATAACGTAAACAAAGGAGATAACACTAAAGCTTATTCACTATAGGAAACATATTTTTTATTATGAAATAGAAAGACATGGCTCAGATACATTTTTAGAAAGAAAACTCTTTAAAGTCCTACCATAAATTAGAAAAACGTAAGAAGTTTATTTTTAAAAATCCAACATAAATAAAAGAGAAAAATGCATTTTCTAGTGGAAATTATCAATATGTATTAAAGCATGAAATGAGAGCAGTTAATTATGTAAGATATGTAAATATTTGCAATCTAAAACGTATTATCAGGAATAGTGTACTCTCTCTATCTCAAATTATTTGTCCTCTTCACTTTTACACGCCCCTTAAGAAATTATTAATGAGGGGGAATTATTGACTATTTTACCCTTATTTAATCTTCATTGATATTTGAACAATTATAATATTAACCAATAAGTGAGATCTTTGTGGTCTTCAAGACATTTATTACTATGGGTAAAATGGGAAAAAATGAGAAATTTTACCTTGAAAACCGAATTGGATAAATATTTTGAGACAACTATTTTTAGAAAGAAAGACAAATAATTTGAGACGGATGGAGTAAATATGATAAATTAGTTTGAAAATTTTCTCCAATTGGAAATAATACCCATCAGACAAATTAAATTCGAACTTCGAGTGCAATTATTTCAGCTAATTTGTGTCGCTTGTTTTTTTTTTTAGCCAAGGTCACTAAGCTGATGCCTTAGTGGTTAATTTTATTAAATATCAAACAAACCAAAAATAAAGTCTTATAAAAAATAATAAAGTACATACTAAACTATGTATATTTAGCTTATTTGACATACTATCCGTCTTTATTATATCCCTTTCAATGGAATGAGCACATAGTGCTAGTACCACCATTAAAGAGGAATACAACAAATAAAAATAGTACTTCTCAAAAAAATACATAGCTAGCCTATACAAGAGTACTATAAATATTAGATATTGTGTAGATGAGTTTCCACATTGATTTTGTACCTTGTCCCGACATTCCAGCAGGTCTATAAGGTATATCATTGGACAATCACAAGCAAGTTTTCCATCAATAATGTATCTTTTCTGTTATTAATGATTTGGTGAAAGCAAGTGTACAAATATATGCTAGTGTAGAATGAAATCTAAAAGCGTCACTCCCTAAGCCTATATGATCAACCAAAAGTCAAACAAACCAAACGAAAAGAGGATAACACGACAAATAATCCAACCTTTAAATCAAAAATGAAAAATTTACATGGTAAAAGAAGCTACCTGTACTATTGGAAAATAGGTTCCTTCAATATGAGAGCATGCACACTTTCATTCAGTCGTATTCTTTCTCCGACTAAATATGTGCATGTTGCAATCCATTCTTTAGAAAGTCTTTTTCTTGCCAGAGTTTTTTCACCATAGAGACGTTTCATTTCACCTTCACTACTGAACTCCACTATTACACATTATTATCTGTTGATATTGTTAGTGTTTAATCTATGCTTTTGGATACTGTTAGTGTTCAATCTGCAGAAGAATACCTAAAAGCATATCAAACACACGGAGCTAAAAATTATAGTACTATGTTTATTCAAGAATATCTTAATTTATCCGTAACATTCTTTAGTTCTTTGAATAGAGTCCGGTCTTGTGAGATTTCACATCAATAGCACATCAAGTACTTAAAACCCCCCCGATCTACAACCTACAAGTAAATTATTCATCATTTATGTATTTCATATCAAGAGGTTTGACTTTTTCATCAATTAAATTATAGTTTGCGTGAAGTTATTAGAGTAAAGGAATTAACAAAGAAACGAAGAGCGCAAGAAAAATACATATCACATAAATATATCAAAAAGGCATTGATCAGAACCACATTACAAAGCAGCTGAGAAACATCTAAGTTTTTTATTCTAAACAATCTAAATCTCTATAGGACTTGTTAACTGAAAAAGTACTGTTAAAATTAAAAGATAGTATTACTTAAACACAAGTTTAATAAACTACAAAACATACCTCTATTTAGAATTAGAAGACTTCTATACTTCAAAACATAGTCTAATCTGAATAATACAATTTCAGCCAAATATGGAATCTCTATAAACTTATTCATGTTACTAAACAATGTCCTAATTATGAGGACTTCATACAATAGTCTAAATAAGGACATGTCCTTAATATTAGGACTTGATACAATATAGTCTAAATAAATATTTTTTAATAAACAAAAGTAGGTTGAATTTAAAATTCTAAATATTAAGAAAATAATTATTCTAATCTGAACAGTATTTTTGTTGGAGAACAAATAAATTACCATAGTTTTTTTGTCTCTACGAGTGACTTGACTCAACAATGGCTTCTAACTCATCAAAATAATAGAGATGGTGGGATAATTATAAACAATTGGCAAACAACAGTAAATATAGCAAAACATGATATATCTGTTATTCAAAAATCTCACATATAACATATAGAATTTACAAATCATTGTCAAGGAATGTAACAAAAAAAATACTTAGGATACTTAAGTGAACAATTATATTTCAAACAAGACACAAAAATACGATATCAAAGATGAGGCAGCCGACGAAAGAAATCATGAGAAAAAAATCGAACCTTTGATGTTTTTCCTCTCGTCGTTGTGTGTTTTCGTTTTGGAGGAATAACATGTACAATTTATAAGAGAGTTTTGGAATTTACAATAACGAATGTTAACTTCAATTACAATCGTTTATATTCATATCCATGTAAGCTTGTTTTCTAATTAACTCTGGATTAACTCAGGAATCATAAAGTGCTATATGAAAGTCTGTCGTACCTAATATCATGCATTAAACTCAAACCAATAGAAAATAAATTACCTTATATATATGCTGTATTATTTGCAATAATCTCTTCAAAGCTGAGTTTGTTAATCTGACATAAACAAAATTATTAAAATTAAACTACCAAAAATATTAATACACAAAAAAGGTTAACAATGAGAACCAAAATTTTTTTTGCTTATATTCTTCCTCTCCTCTTCAACATTCGTATGGAATAAAGATTCGGTGACATAGACAATAGGTTCGTAGGAGTAACATATGCTTTCTTGTAGTCTGATTTAGCAATTAACAACCCACCTCTCTTCTTCTTTCTTTCCATCCATGTTTAATGTTTGTGTCTCTTTAATCAGAATAGTGACTCCAATACCTTCTTTTTCTCAATCTACACATAAAATTCCAAAAAATATGCAAGTACTATATCTCGTGTTAGAGAATTCTAAATCATTAATCCATGTGCGTAAACTTTTATTAATGGAATACGTATATGTAGATCATGGAATATCTATTCCTGGTCGGTCGTCTTGTCCAGTCACCAATTTTATGTGTAACTCACAGAGTTGTTGATTTAAAACTCTAGTAGCCTACGTTTCTATGCAACTTTGTCAAACCAAAAAATGCAATCGAACCACATATATACACATAATAAAAAAGATACTGTAAGACTTTTTACGGAGTTTAAAACATAACACGAGCAATATACGCCTCGGAAAAGAGAATCAATTTACCTCCAGCCATTGTTGTTCGGATGATCTTCGGTATCAGAGTCCTTCCTGATTAGTCTTCTAAGCACTCAAAACCTCACTAGATGGTGTAGTATGAAGGAGAAAGTTTTTGTGCTTTGGGACCATACCATTTGCCTCATCTTTTATAATATTCTTTGATGCCGGGCAAACCCCCACAAGACCCTTCACACGAAGCCAAGCTAAGGAGATCCAAGGAGTGCACATACACTTGGTGAGGAAGGGCCTAGAAGAAGGAAGTGATTGGAAGCCATTCCGGGTTATCAAAGTGCAAGAGGAGCAGCCCAGTGCATCAGGCGCTCCGCCCAGCATTCCAGGCGCTCCGCCCTGAGTTGCCTTGGCTGAGGCGCTCCGCCCATTTTTGGGGCGCCCCGCCTAGGCCACCCCACTGCACCCTTTTGCGGGCGCTCCGCCCCATTTACTGAAGGACGGGATTTGACTTAGTGTTATGTCTATTTTGACCCTACATGGTCTTTTAATTCCTAAGCCTAAGTGTGGGTATTCTAGACCTTTCAATTGGTGCCTAAACACATCTATAAATAGCTAGTAGCTTGTCTTCATTTCTTAGCTTATGATTGATGAAAGAAAACCTTTGTGTTGAGAGTTGAACTCTTCTATTGAATGAAAACCTTTGATGGGACTTGTTCTTCCTCTAGTGAATCTAGATGATTGCCAATCCCCCCCCCCCCCTTCCGACCATTCTACTTGCATGCTCACGTTAGCTCGAGGTAGTTGCCTAGCGTAGGTGTTCTTGACATTCTCTCGGGGTATAACAGAATGGGTTCTCCGTTGCTACTTGAGATTATTGATCGAGTTACGTCTCGTTCTTTATCTTGTTACTTTTTCCGCGTTTCCTACATCATTTGGTATCAGAGCAAGGCTCGGGTTTTGTTTCTACAAACCACAGACCCTTGATTTTTCGTGCCTAGGTTAGTTTCTTTAGATTTCTTGTTGTTGAAGTTATTGAAAGAAGAAAACCACAAAAAAATAGAAAAGTTGAACAAAATACAAAAATTGTCGTAACTTTTTGGTGTGATCGATTCGTGTTATGGGTATTATAGATTCTTGATCCTTGGTGAAAACCCGACGTTTGGGTACCACAATCTTGTGGATTAGATTGATTTGAAAATTTGAAACCCCAAATTGTTAAACCCACCCAAAACCCTTGTTCTTGATGAATTTGAATGATTTTGGAGTTGTTTGAATGTGGGGTTTTAGAATTGATTACCGGGGTTTGTTCTTCATTGAAAAACAAATAAATTGAAACAAATTTTGTGTGAATCGGAGTTCGGTAACACCAAGTTTGAAGAATCGAAACCCACCTTGAACCTTTTGAAACCCTTGTTGAAACCCCAACTTGAAAACTTTGAATCATGATTGAGCCTTGTTTGTTGGTTTTTTGGGTGTAAAATTTATTGGGGTTTGAAGGTTGTATCAACATTTAACTTTGGGTACCTTGAATTTGGGCAAAACACGTTGGAATCGGCCTAGAAATTGGATTGAAATCGAAGAACACGGAGTAGAAAAACCCATGTGTTCTTCGTCCAGGCGCTCCGCCCCAACTCTGGGCGCCCCGCCTGACTTCCTCTTGGTCCAGGTGCTCCGCCCCAACTCTGGGCGCTCCGCCTGACCACCCCCACTGCAGGTTTTTGGCAGGCGCTCCGCCCCACTCTATTGGGCGCTCCGCCTGACCCCTGAAGGGTTGAAATTGGGTAGTTTCTTCTAGGTTTGCTTGTTTCTTTATTTCCTAACCTCTAATTAGTGTTTATCTAAGTAATCTTTCTACTTAATTAGCACTAATCCTTTATTTCTTTTAGGTGATTCGTGCATTAGTTGAAGAGTAGAACTCCAAGAAGATCCGTAGATCCTTTTTTAATCAAGTCCTCACTTTAAAGTGCCTAGCGTTCATTGAGTCCTACTAACTCCACTCACCCCGGAGTGTGCTTGACTCGTGAATAGTGTGGTTGAGTTGAGGAATTGTTACTCATCTACGTGAAGCTTTGGAACTACAAGTCAAGTGAAATATCCATCACAACTAAACGAGTGAACCGAGTGAAACCCATGCGAGGGAGTGTGTAAGGTGATTTCACTAACGTTTGTTCTTCTTGTAGGTACAATGGCTAACGAAAGTCAAGATTTTATCAAGGATGCCTTGGCTAACATTCTTGCCAAGATGGACATCATGGGCCAAAAGATTGAAACACTTGAAAAGGTGACTTCAAGTCTCCAAGTGGGACAAGGGACCTTAAGCGTCCTAGTTGAGAAAGGGACCCCGAGTGTCCGAATTGGAGATGGGACCCCGAGTGTCCAAGTTGAGGCCGGAGAAGGCTCAAGTAGTCCTACCTTTACCCCGGAACAAGTTGTTGAGTTGCTTAATCGTCAGCAACGGGTGAAGGAGGATCGGGAGAGAATTGATCAAGTGTTGGGCAATACCCAACGAACGGGCATTCCCCGTATTTTGGACAACCCCCAAAGAAACATTCAACTTCCAAGACCCATTCGAAATGTTCAACCTCTTGAGCAAGCCGATGAAGCTCAAGAAGGGGAGGAAGCCGAGTATGGTGATGAGATGTATGGGTATGATGATCACTATCAACCAAGGCGAGGTATGAATTGGGGTCAAAATGTGGATAGGGGTAGAGGCCGAGGTCGAGGGCCACCCATGGGGTATGTTGGAGGGAATGCTAGGAGGGAATATGGTGTGAATGAAGATTACTATGGAGGCCAATCGGAGCCTTTCCGTGGGGGTCGTGACAGCACTAATCTCAATAGTGTGAAGCTCAATCTTCCAATCTTTAAAGGGAATTGTGATCCGGGAGCTTACGTTGAATGGGTACTACTCATGGAAAGGATGTTTGACACAAATGAGATGACCGATGACAAGAAAGGTACTTATGCTATTTCATCCTTTGAGTCCTATGCATCTACTTGGTGGGAATCCGTCAAGAGATCAAGGAGGAGAGCGGGAATCCCCGTGAATGTGGGTTGGAATGATTTGAAAGGTCTCATGAGTATCAAGTACATCACTCCTAGATATCGTCAAGAGCAACTCAAGAAGCTTTATGAACTAAAGCAAGGTGTCAAGATGGTGCATGAGTATTATGATGAGTTTGAAAAGACTCAGATGGCCTTGGATATGGACACCGAAGATAAGGAGCAAGCCGTAATCCGCTTCAAGAATGGATGAGCTATGGTATAGCTTCACAATTGAGGTTGCATGCTTATCTTTCACTTTAAGAAGTCCTTGATGCCGCCATTCAAGCCGAGCTTATTGATGAGAAGTCCAACCGTTACAAAGGCAATACTTCCACTTCCATGAACAAGCCAAAGGAATGGAAAACTCCTACTCCTAATGCAAGATTTCCAAATGCTAGTGGCACAAGTGGTGCAAATGCTATCAAAGATGTGAAGAAGCCGTATGAGAAGTACACGCCTAATGTGGGAGGTAACTCTAAAACCCAATTGAATACTCCTACTTCTTCTTCAATTCAATGCCACAAATGCAAGGGGTATGGTCACTTTGCTAAAGAGTGTCCTACGAAGAGGACCATGATTGTTGTTGGTAATGATGCTTATGAACAAGAGAGTGAACCGGAGGATGAGGGAGTAGAGGGAGATGAGGGAGTAGAGGTTAATGCGGAGGATGACACGGTGGAAGAAGATGAGCCTCTTACTTTCCTAGTTGTGAGGAGGGGTTTAAGTGCTATGATTGTGGAGGATAGTGAAACCTTGCAAAGGGAAAATCTCTTCCATGCTAGATGTCGAGTCATGGGTGTTGTTTGCTCTATGATCATTGACTCGGGAAGTTTTGCTAATGTTGTGAGTCAATCACTTATTACCCAATTGAAGATACCTACCGTGAAACACCCCAAACCTTATCGTTTGCAATGGCTTAGTGAGTGTGGGGAGCTAAAGGTGGTGAAGCAAGTAATGATCAAGTTCAAAATGGGTAGTTATGTGGATGAACACTTATTCGATGTGGTGCCTATGCAAGCATGCCACCTTCTCTTTGGAAGGCCTTGGCAATTTGATAGACATGCGGTTCATGATGCTCGTATCAACACTTACACGGTCAAACATGAAGGAAGGAGATTTGTGCTTAAACCCTTAACTCCCAAGCAAGTAAGTGATGATTACAAGCGAATGAGGGAGTTAAGAGAGGCAGCAAAGGCTAAGTCGGTTGTGGAGACTAGTCCTTTGACCGAAAGCTTGGTGGCAATCCCACCATCTTCTACCGGTGGCATATGTGCCATGATGCAACCGGGTGAACTCTTGAGAGGAAATGATGGCAACAAGCTACTCCTTTGCCTAGTGCATAAAGGTATGATTCTTGCATCCGATGTTGATTCTCTAACCCTTTACCTAGTGCAATTGAGAATGTTTTGAAGGTATTTGAAGACATGTTCCCGGAAGAAATGCCGAGTGGTCTTCCTCCATTGAGGGGGGATAGAACACCAAATTGATTTTATCCCAGGGTCTCAAATTCCAAACAAACCGGCTTATAGGAGCAATCTGGAGGACACAAGAGAATTGCAAAAGCAAGTTGATGAATTGCTCACTAAGGGCTTGGTGAGGGAAAGCTTGAGTCCTTGTGCCGTGCCCGTAATCCTTGTTCCAAAGAAGGACAGCACTTGGAGAATGTGTGTTGATTGTCGAGCCGTGAACAAAATAACGGTAAAGTACCGTCATCTCATTCCCCGACTTGATGATATGTTAGATGAATGGAGTGGTTTATGTGTCTTTACAAAAATTGAGCTTAGGTCGGGTTACCATTAAATCCGGATAAAACCCGGGGACGAATGGAAAACCGCATTCAAGACCAAGTTTGGTCTCTATGAATGGTTGGTGATGCCCTTTGGGCTCTCCAACGCATCTAGTACTTTTATGAGACTAATGAACCATGTATTGAAACCATTCATCAATAAATTTGTGGTTGTCTATTTTGATGACATCTTGATTTATAGTAAGTCAATAGATGATCATGTTGGCCACTTGAGTCAAGTGCTTGAAGTGCTAAGAGCCAAAAAGCTCTATGCCAATTTGAAAAAGTGTGCCTTTTGTGTGGAGAAGGTTGTCTTCCTTGGGTTTGTTGTGAGTGCCCAAGGAGTGGAGGTGGATGAGTCCAAGGTGGATTGAGTTCATTGAGTCTTAGGGGCCAAGAGAAGCTAAACAAGAGGCATGCCAAGTGGATTGAGTTCATTGAGTCTTTTCCCTATGTTGTTCAATACGAAAACGGGAAAGACAATGTGGTGGCGGATGCGCTTTTTAGGAAGTTTGTTCTTGCCACTACTTGTTATACTTTATGCACCTCCTAAGGACACTAGAAGGGGGGGTTGAATAGTGTCTCCCGATTTTTGCAAGAACTGTGTTCTTCTACTGTAGAACAAGGTTGTTAGAAGTTCCTTCTACCTTCGTCTTAACAAGAACATACACAGACCAGAACGCAAAACACACAAGGATTTTTACGTGGAAAAACTCCTTGCTCAAGGGAGAAAAAACCACGACCCACACTCTGGGATTTTTGCACTGAATCCACTAACACAAGAGCAATGTTTTAGATTACAAACTCTGTAACCAAGGGGCTACACTCTAGACCCTAATCACTAATCAAAGCTACACTCTAGCTTTTCTAGTAATCACAAAAGAGTTTACCTAATACATAAGCTTCTAGAATAAGCACGTAGGTAAAACAATGAATGCTCGATACAATGACAACTTACAACTCGATAATCCTAGACAAGATATCTAGACTTAATACTCTGCATCCAGTTTAGTTGTCTTCTTCAGCTTATCCACGTAGAAAGTTATTGAATCGCCTTTGCTTGTGCTCAACTCTCTGTGCGTGAATAATCAGAAAAAAACTCGGCTGTCTCTACTACTGGCTTTTATATGAGTCGTGCAACCCTAGTTGAGTTCTACAAGGAATCCCTTTAATTAAGGTAAGTTGAGATTCGTTGTAACTCTTTTCCATGTTAACGTCTGACTCTTTTCCATGCTTCGTAGACACAGCTGGGGCACTGCCTCTTTTAGTCCGACTAGGATACGTATACAACCACGCGCCACTATTCCTAGTTCCACAGGGATTTGCAACCCACAATCTTTTCGATCAAACGTGCCCTTCCCTTCAAGGACCAGGTTCTTCAGGTTCCTTGCATGAACCTCGGTGTCCTTCCTGTTTGTCATACTTCAAAACCAGCTTTCAACAAATTCCCCCTTTTTGATGATGACAAACACCCGTTGCCCAAGAACCTGAATAGACATAAACCAAAAAACCAAAACAAGAGAACAGAATAAAAACAAACAGATGAGTTAGGTCACAAACACCCCAAATTCCTTCTTCCCCCTTTTGGCATCATCGAAAAGATTCGAAGACCTGCAGGAACTTGTCAAGTTAGTTCAGTCTACTGCACAGAGCAACTCGTTAGGAATAAGAACACAAACATACACAAATAAGGGCCCATCCAAGAACCTGATTACTTAAGCAAAAACATATAAGAAAACAAGAAGTTTAAAAACATTATCCAGATTGTGTCATCAGCACAACCCTGTTAATAGTTACAGAAGCGAATTAAAAATTGTCTTAAACATCCATAACATGCAATCACAGGAGAATGAGAAGGAGGAAAGATCAGATAGGGGTAGGAAGACAGGACTGGAAGGATCAAAGCTGAAGTTTGAAGTGTCTGACAAGTGCCTCAAGCTGCTTCGTATTTTTGGCCCTCTCCATCACCAGCTCGGGCCTCATGCTTGTGGCAATTGATCTTCAGACGATCAATCTCTTGATCCTTCACCTTCAACTGTCTCTGGAGCTCAGCATTTTCAGCATTAATCTCAAGAACAATTTTCTCCAGTTCCTTCACTGCATCAATGGCCTCATCAGGACCAAAGTCTTCACTGTCCTCTGCTTGCTCTTCTTTTACCTGCATTGGCCTTTTGGAAGCTCTGCTCTCTCTGAAAAAATCACAATTCTTTAGCATATTTATCCCAAACATCTGATGAATTGTGGGCTTTTTTCCTGCTTCCAAAGGGACCCCAAAATGCTTAAAAATCTGATGAAGAATGTAAGAATGCACAAGCGAGTGGGGCTTCTGATCAGTGTCAGAGATCCTCTTAATGTGCCTAATGATCAGCCCAGGCAGATTTATCTTCACCCCCCTATCCATCAGATCCATATAGGTCAAATCCAGAGCATTGGCCTCACAATTCCTTTCACCCCTAGGCAGAAGAAACCTGTGCACAAATTCAAACAATAGTTGATGGGCAGGTTCCATCTCCTTTTTCTCAACTTTCCTTTCCTTCCTCAGTCTTGGCTTCCCTGAAAACTTTCTCACAACATCCAAAGAGGTGACTCCATCTGTTCTTTTTGGCCATTTTAGCTTAACATACCTGCAATAACCTTCTGCAGGTACATCCAGAATCACCCCCAGTTCAGGTCTTCCAAATTCTATTTCAATTCCTTTAACAGTAGAAAACACTCTCCTGGCAATTACTCTACAATTAGTATAGAATTCTCTCACTTCATCCACAAACAACTTCCTGTCCCTGTTGGAAAACACGGCAAGCCACCCCTGATCACCAATCATCCTCAGCAAAGGTCTCAAATGGAACTCCTTTTCATCATGCAAAATACTTCCTGGCAGAACCTGATGCCTAGAGAAAAATGCTTCTCTATCCACTTCTTCTTCATTGTCCCCTCTTCTTCTTCTCTTATTCTCCACCTCACTATCAGTATCTGAATCACTGGGTTCTACATAGCTCCCATTCTCACTATCCTGCTCAGCCTCACCAGCTTCCTTTCTTTCTTCTTCCAGCTTCTTTTCTTCTCTTTCTTTGACATTGGTGACTGTCCTTCCCAATTTATCAAGCTTTTCTAACTGCATTTTTAAAGAGGATCTGGTACCAACTCTTCTGACAACAGGCTCATCTGCTGCCTTGTCATCACCTTCTACACTATCTCCATCAACCAGTCTAGATTTCAGCACTGGCTTCCCATCTCTCACCAATCTTCTTCTTTTTTCTGGCTCTACTAGATTCTCTCTCACAAACACTACTTCCTCGTCTTCTTCCTCAACTAATTTTTCATCTTCTTGCCCAAAATTTCTCTTCCTCTTTGTTTCTTCAACTTTCTTGGTTATCTCCTCTTGTTCTAAAATACCTTCTTTGTTCCTTTCCTCTTCAGAATCTGTCCAACTAAAATCTGCCTCATCAGTCTCATTAGGATTTGGGCAAACAGCAGACTTTTGACCCAACTCCCCTGAGACTTCAGCAATACCAAGTCCATCACCTGCAGGACATTTAGGCACAGATTCTTTCACAACTTCAACAGTTTCACTCACTCCTTTACTCAGTTCTACTGTATCTTCCCTCAAGATTTCCACATTATCTTGTTCTTTAAACTGTTCTACTATTCTTTCTGCAATATTTAACTTATCTCCAGACTCACAAACTACAGGACCTAGCACATCTTCCCTAAAATCAATATTTTTACTATCTTGTTCCCCCTCACATGGATTCCCCCTATCTGTTCTATCCTTTTCTTGATCACCCATTATCTTGTCTAGTTCAGCAACTAGGGTTTCACTTTCTACAATTCCAGGGCTCTTTATATTAACAGGATCAACAGGCGTAGATACAATAGGTTCAGGAATTACCTCTTGTGACGATAGTGATGAACTTTGACCGGTGGGTGTTGAGAGAACGGTTCTGGATTTCATCTTCTTTACCAGTTTCCTATCCCCCTTTTGCAGAAACTTTGTGCGTGCCCTTGCAATTCTTTGAGCCAAAGTAGATGGAGGTGGTCTATCAGACATCTTGAAAGATTTATGAGTGATTCCTGAGATTTCTAAGAAGATTTTGTTTTAGGGTTTGAGGGAATTTTGGTGTTTTAGCAAGAGAAGTAGGTGAAGTGTAAGGGATTTGAGAGAGTGTGGTCGAAGTGAAGAGGCTGTGGTGATTTGACACTGTCTAGGGAAGGAAAGAAGTAATGAGTAGTATAGAAAGGCAGCTTTTTGAATTTTTCGAGAACCGAGAGAAGTTACATATTTTGACGGTTATGAGCCTAATTAAATAAGCCCTTTTTCAAGAAGTGGGGTCCAAGCTATTTAAAAAAGAGATCTATCCTAAAAAGGAAAATGTTCCTATAATTTAGGACAGTTACGAGAGTATGGTAGACCCCTGTGACACACGTATGAATGACAATTTTAATTTCAGTTATGAATACTATCATACAGAGTAGGATGAATGTACCTGGACATGATTCCTCGTGTTCAAACTGGTTCCTTCTCAGTACATAGTAGGTCCTTCATGGGATCACATTATTTGTGCCTTGTGATCAAAACATCAACACGAGTGTACTTTTACAAGCACGAGATTAGACTAAACATCTATAACAAGTTTCAAGCAACCACATCAAATACTTAACTAGCGAAATACAAAGGAATTACCTGCTGGGTCATCCGTGTATTTTGGTCATCCCTAACTCCAACCTGTTCCTTTCAAACTGTACCTTGTTCAAAGCTTTGGTAAATATGTCAGCTATTTGATCTTCAGTCCTGCATGAACTCATGGTAATCAGACCTTTTTCTACATTGTCTCTCAAGAAATGGTGTCTGATATCAATGTGCTTGGTTCTTTTATGTTGGACTGGGTTCTTGGCAATGTTCACTGCACTGGTGTTGTCACAGAAAATTGGCACTGCTCCACACTTGATACCATAGTCCTCCAGTTGTTGCTTGATCCACAGCAATTGTGAGCAACATGAAGCAGCTGCTACATATTCAGCTTCAGCTGTTGATAGAGCAACTGAGTTTTGCTTCTTTGTAGCCCATGAGACCAAGCAGGGACCTAAAAAGTGTGCCATTCCTGAAGTGCTTTTCCTGTCCACCAGATGACCTGCATAATCTGCATCAGCAAAACCAATAAGTTCAAAAGTCCCACCTCTGGGATACCAAAGACCTAAATCCTGAGTCCCTTTCAGGTATCTCAGAATTCTCTTCACAGCTGTCAAGTGTGATTCCTTGGGCTTTGACTGAAATCTGGCACACAGTCCTACACTGTATACTATATCTGGTCGACTAGCTGTGAGATATAGAAGTGAACCAATGATTCCTCTATATTTCGTTTCATTTGTCGAAGGACCAAGTTCATCCATGTCTAACTTTGTTCCAGGAGCTATAGGAGTAGTCATTTCCTTTGATCCTTCCATGTCAAATTTCTTCAATAGTTCCTTGACATACTTTTGCTGATGAATCATGGTTCCTTCAGAAGTCTGCTTTATCTACAACCCAAGAAAGAAGTTCAGTTCACCCATCATGCTCATTTCAAATTCACTTCCCATCAATTCTGCAAAAACCTTTGCTCAGTTCTTCATCAGTAGCTCCAAAGATGATATCATCAACATACACTTGCACTACCAGCAAATCCTTTCCTTTCTTCATGAGAAATAGTGTGTTGTCAATTTTGCCTCTTGAAAAACCATTTTTCATCAGGAACCCTGAGAGTCTTTCATACCAGGCTCTAGGAGCTTGCTTCAATCCATACAAAGCCTTGTCCAGTTTGTAAACATGATCAGGAAATTCATTTCTCAGAAAGCCTGGAGGCTGCACCACATAGACTTCTTCATTCAAATAACCATTCAGAAAAGCACTCTTCACGTCCATCTGATACAGTGTGAATTCCATGTACGTGGCAAAAACAATCAGCATCCTAATGGCTTCCATCCTTGCAACTGGAGCAAAAGTTTCATCATAATCTATTTCTTCTTCCTGACTGTATCCTTGAACCACTAGTCTTGCCTTGTTCCTTGTCACTATCCCATGTTCATCCAGCTTGTTCCTGAATACCCATTTTGTTCCAATTATAGATCTGTCCTTCGGCTTAGGAACTAGATGCCACACCTTGCTTCGTTCAAATTGGTGAAGTTCCTCCTGCATAGCTAGAATCCAGTCTGGATCTTCTAGGGCTTCCTTTACATTCTTTGGTTCCAAGGATGAGAGAAATGCAAAGAATGCACAGAAGTTCTTCAATGCTGATCTAGTCATAATTCCAGTGTCCAACTCAGATAGGACATTCTCCAGTGGATGAGAACTTTGATACTTCCATGGCTTGATTTGAATCTGACTTGAAGGACCTGCAGCATTCTCTGGGTTAGGTTCTTCTTGACTTTCTGGATTATCAGCCTCATCTGAAGTTCCCCCTGTCAAATTGACTCCTTCATCCGAATTGTTCAGATCTTCCTTTCCATCTGAGTCCTCCAGTTCATCTGTGGTTTCTTCTCTCCTTAAACCAATTTCTTGATCATCTGCTTCAGTTTCTCCCAGTGTCTTATCTGATTCATCAAATACAACATGCATACTTTCTTCTACACTTTGTGTTCTTTTGTTAAGCACTTTGTATGCCTTACTTTGAGTTGAATATCCCAAAAATATCGCCTCATCACTCCTGGCATCAAACTTTCCCAAAGGTTCCTTCCTATTGTTGTGAACGAAACACTTACAACCAAAAAGTTTTAAATGAGCAATGCTTGGCTTTCTACCTCTGAGCAACTCATATGGAGTCTTGTCAAGAATTGCTCTAATGGAACACCTGTTCAACAAGTAACATGCAGTGTTTACAGCTTCAGCCCAAAAATTTCTTGCCAGCCCACTTGCTAACAGCATAGTTCTAGCCATATCTTCCAACGACCTGTTCTTCCTTTCAACCACACCGTTTTGTTGGGGAGTTCTTGGTGCAGAAAAGTTGTGATCTATGCCATTCCTTGCACAATACTCAGAAAATCATGAGTTTTCAAACTCAGTACCATGATCAGATCTCATACTGATGATCTCAAGGCTTAGTCTTTTATGAACCACACCAGCCCAATCATTGAAACTTTCGAAGGCTTCATCCTTAGAGACCAAGAACAGGGTCCAAGTATATCTTGAGTAGTCATCCACGATAACAAACACATATCTTTTTCCTCCACGGCTCCTGACTCTCATAGGTCCACATAGATCCATATGTATAAGCTCCAGTGGCTTTGTTGTGCTGACCACTTTCTTTGGTTTGAATGATGTTCTCACATGCTTTCCCTTTACACAGGCGTCACACATTTTTATGTTTTCAAATTTCTTGCTTGGTAATCCGCGAACCAGTTCCTTCAAAGCCAGCTTGTTTACCTGAGACAGACTTGCATGACCCAACCTTTTGTGCCACAGCTGAGAGTCGCTTTCTTGCACATTCAAGCATGTCAGATTGTTCTCAGGTAAAGACTTCAGTGATGCCTTGTATACATTGTTCACCCTTTTTCCTTCCATCACCACTTCTCCACTCTGTAGGTTCTTTACGATGCAACTAACAGATGAGAAGCTCACTTCATTTCCTCTGTCACACAGTTGGGAGATACTTAGTAAATTATGTCTAAGACCATCCACACAATAGACATTTTCAATTGCATGTTCCAGAGATCTCCCAATCTTTCCAATGCCTACTATCTGACCACTTTTTCCTCCTCCGAAGGCTACACTGCCCCCTTGAAATGCTGCGAGTGAGTGAAAGTTTCTTCTATCTCCTGTCATGTGCCTAGAACAACCGCTATCCAGAATCCAGCTTGAGTTGTTCTCCCTCACTCCAGCCTGCAAGACAAATCAGAGGTTAGTCTTAGGAACCCAGACAAGCTTGGGTCCCTTCTTATGAGAAAATGGATAAATCAGGTCTTGTTTGGCCCATTTGGGTAAGCCACATCTTTTATTTTTAGCCTTTGCCTTGCTGATATTAACACACTTTTGCTTAACATGACCAGTTTTACCACAAAAAGTGCATAACATGTTACAAGGTAGACCTACATATTTGCTTTTAGGATTATATGGAGGCAGGGGTTTCTTGAATCCTAATCCTTGTTTTCCTCTGTTTTGATTTTCAAGAACCCAATTCATAGCTTCAGAAGATTTATTCCATTTAGTCAGTCTGGTAAGTTCAAGTTTTGAGTCTTCAACCTTTTGGCTTAAAATCCTGTTTTTTTCTGTTTCCTGATACAGAATTTTATTTGCTCTTTTCAGTTCATCTTCCATAAAGGATTGAACTTCACTCATAACTTGCTTACCATTCTTACTTTCCCTTAACTGATTACATTCCAATTCAAGCTCAGTAATCTTAGAGTTTGACAGAAGAGTCTGCCCTTTCAAGATGGCATTAGTTTCTTCAAGTTCAATATTCTGTTCCAGGAGACTCTTGTGCTTAGTTCTAAGATTACTCAGTTCTTCAGTTAAGTTATCCTTTTCAAGTTTTTCCTTTTCATACCCTTCAATCAGGGTGGCTGTGATTCGAATTAAATTTCAGAAGAGTATGTATGTAAAGTTTCTTTTAGATCAGATAAGCATACCTCTGCTGAATTTCCTGCTTCCTCTCCATCAGTTGCCATAAGAACAGAGTCCTTTTTTATGTTTTCAGCAATATACAATTCCTTCAGTTTCTTCCATATTTCCTTGGCAGATTTGCACTCCAGTATCCGTGCATGCACATCCTCAGTGAGTCCTCTTCTTAGATACCCCACAGCCTTGGAGTTTGCTTGTAACCAGTCCAGATCTTGAGGGTCTAGTTCTTCTTTTCTTTGGCACTAGGACACCATTTACAGCTCTCTTCACAGGAACATGAGGTCCTCTTTTCACAATCAGCCACAAGCTGTAATCAGTTGCCTGTAGATAATTTTTCATCTGCTTCTTCCAGTGATTGCAATGAGTCCCATTGAACATTGGTGGTTTTGATGGATCTCTTTCTCCTCTAAGTTCTCGAGGATCTTCTTCATCACAGCTAACGTCTGTCATACCTACTAGTGCTAGTGGTGAGTCATCCTCAGCCTCCTTTTCATGATCAGACTCACTATCAGTTGGTCCCCAAGTGGCATAAAAAGCTTCCTTCTTTTTCCTTCGTTCTGCTCTGAAGTTTGGGGGCCGTCTTGTCTTCTTTTTGTCTGTATCATATTCCTTAGTGGTTTCCTTTTCCTTTTCCTTAGCAGCTCTGTTCTTCCTCCACTCTATTTCCCACATCGGGCAGTCCATGACAGCATGATCCTTTTAGAAGCATTTGAAGCACCCAGAGTAGTCAGGACTGTCAACTATGTTCTTCCTACTCGAACTCTTCTTGTTTCCTCGTTTGAACCCTTTAAACCTTCCCAGATTGAGCTTTTGTCTTAAAGCACTCACCATTGCGGCTTCTACTGATTGAAGATCAATATATTCATCAGTTTCTTCTGTTGCTTCCAGTGCAAGAGTCTTTTCCTTCTTTTCTGATGGTTTAGCCTTCGAGTCCTTCATCATCTCATGAGTTTTCAGGCTTCCAACCAATTCTTCAAGCTTGATGGATTTTAACGGTTTGGATTCAATGATGGCAGTCATCTTTGGTTCCCATGCTTCAGGCAACACATTCAGGATTTTATCGACCATCTCTATTTCAGGCAGTTCCATCTCAAGGGATCTCATTTCATTTGTGATCATGGTCAACCTGGTCATCATGTCCTGAATCGACTCCTTCTCGCCCATAGTAAACAACTCAAATTGTCTCTTCAGCATTCTCCTTTTTGAGTCTTTTACTTCTGTAGTTCCTTCATGTGCAACCTGTAACGCATCCCATATTTCCTTAGCCGTCTTATATGATGATACTCGATTGAACTCTTCCGGACCAAGACCACATATGACTAACCGCTTGGCATTGTGATTCTTTTCGATCATCTTATAATCCGTCTCATCAAACTCTTCCTTCAGTTTAGGTTCTTTTGAGGCAGTGGTTCCTTCACCAACAATTTTGGTGGGAATCAGATTTCCTTCAGAAACAATCAACCAAAGTTGATAGTCTTCAGCACATATGTAATTCTCCATCCTATTTTTCCACCATGCATAGTATTGGCCATTAAACTGTGGGGGCCTCAGAACCGATTGTCCTTCAGTAATGGTAGGCGGTGCACTTATTCTGATCCTTCTCAAGGTGTTAACCTTACAAGAGAAGACCTGCTCTGATACCACTTGTTATACTTTATGCACCTCCTAAGGACACTAGAAGGGGGGTTGAATAGTGTCTCCCGATTTTCGCAAGAACTGTGTTCTTCTACTGTAGAACAAGGTTGTTAGAAGTTCCTTCTACCTTCGTCTTAACAAGAACATACACAGACCAGAACGCAAAACACACAAGGATTTTTACGTGGAAAAACTCCTTGCTCAATGGAGAAAAAACCACGACCCACACTCTGGGATTTTTGCACTGAATCCACTAACACAAGAGCAATGTTTTAGATTACAAACTTTGTAACCAAGGGGCTACACTCTAGACCCTAATCACTAATCAAAGCTACACTCTAGCTTTTCTAGTAATCACAAAAGAGTTTACCTAATACATAAGCTTCTAGAATAAGCACGTAGGTAAAACAATGAATGCTCGATACAATGACAACTTACAACTCGATAATCCTAGACAAGATATCTAGACTTAATACTCTGCATCCAGTTTAGTTGTCTTCTTCAGCTTATCCACGTAGAAAGTTATTGAATCGCCTTTGCTTGTGCTCAACTCTCTGTGCGTGAATAATCAGAAAAAAACTCGGCTGTCTCTACTACTGGCTTTTATATGAGTCGTGCAACCCTAGTTGAGTTCTACAAGGAATCCCCTTAATTAAGGTAAGTTGAGATTCGTAGTAACTCTTTTCCATGTTAACGTCTGACTCTTTTCCATGCTTCGTAGACACAGCTGGAGCACTGCCTCTTTTAGTCCGACTAGGATACGTATACAACCACGCGCCACTATTCCTAGTTCCACAGGGATTTGCAACCCACAATCTTTTCGATCAAACGTGCCCTTCCCTTCAAGGACCAGGTTCTTCAGGTTCCTTGCATGAACCTCGGTGTCCTTCCTGTTTGTCATACTTCAAAACCAGCTTTCAACAAATTCTCACCTCTAAGCTCATGGTTTTTGAGAGCATCAAGTTGATGTATGCTCATGACCCCAAGCTAAACAACATCCATGAAGCTCTAGAGAAAGGGGAGAGAGTTGAAAAATACCAATGGGTTAATGGATACATCTTTAAAAATGGTAAAGTGTGCGTACCCGAGTCCTCTTGGAGAGAATTGCTTGTGCAAGAAGCACATTGTGGAGGACTCATGGGTCACTTTTGTAGGGATAAAACCTTGACCATTCTTAGGGAGCAATTCCATTGGCCTAAAATGGGGACACATGTTGAGAAACTTTGCAACTCTTGTCTTGAGTGCAAGTTTGCTAAGTCCAAATCGAACCCCCATGGTTTGTATACCCCGCTCCCCGTACCTACTAGTCCGTGGTTGGATATATCAATGGACTTTGTCATGGGATTACCAAGGACTAGGGGGATCATGATAGCATTTATGTTGTTGTGGATAGGTTCTCCAAAATAGCTCACTTCATTCCATGCAGAAAATGTGATGATGCACAACATGTTGCTTCTTTGTTCATTGATAATGTTTTAAAGTTGCATGGTGTGCCTCAAACCATAGTGAGTGATAAGGACACCAAGTTTCTAAGCCATTTTTGGAGGAGTTTATGGGGTGCCCTTGGCACCAAGCTTTTGTTTTCTACGTCCCACCACCCTCAAACCGATGGGCAAACCGAGGTGGTGAACCGTACTTTGGGTGCTCTTCTTAGAGCCATGACCCGAGGTAAGGATGGGACTTAGATTGAAAAGTTACCTCTTATGGAGTTTGCCTACAATCGTACCGTGCATAGAATGATTGGCATGACTCCATTCGAGTGTGTTTATGGTTTTAACCCCTTGATTCCCCTTGATCTAACCCCTTTGCCAAGGGAAATGGTTGTTAATTTTGAAGGTAAAGCTAGAGCCAAGGCTTTGATGGAACTCCATGCAAAGGCAAAGAAGAATTTGGAGGAAGCTTATGCAAAGGTTGCCGCCATGAAAAACAAAGGACGCAAGAAGGTGGAACTCAAGAAGGGTGACTATGTGTGGGTGCAATTCCGGAAAGAAAGGTTTCCAAACCTTAGGAAAGGGAAGTTGGCACCCCATGGGGATGGCCCATTCCAAGTGCTCTCAAAGATAAACAACAACGCCTATGTGGTCGACTTGCCAAGTGAGTATCAAGTTTCTAATACATTTAATGTTTGTGACTTGGTTCATTTGGATGTAGGTGATGAAGAGGTCGTGGATGATGATGCTTCAATTTCGAGGACGAAATCCTCTCAAGAAGGGGAGGATGATGTCGGGAAAACCCCCACAAGACCCTTCACACAGAGCCAAGCTAAGGAGATCCAAGGAGTGCACATACACTTGGTGAGGAAGGTCCTAGAAGAAGGAAGTGACTGGAAGCCATTCAGGATGATCAAAGTGCAAGAGGATCAGCCCAGTGCATCAGGCGCTCCGCCCAGCATTCCAGGCGCTCCGCCCTGAGTTGCCTTGGCTGAGGCGCTCCGCCCACTTTTGGGGCGCCCCGCCTAGGCCACCCCACTGCACCTTTTTGCAGGCGCTCCGCCCCAACTTGGGCCCTCCACCCCATTTACTGAAGGACGGGATTTTGCTTAGTATTATGTCTATTTTGACCCTACGTGGTCTTTTAATTCCTAAGCCTAAGTGTGGGCATTCTAGACCTTTCAATTGGTGCCTAAACACATCTATAAATAGCTAGTAGCTTGTCTTCATTCCTTAGCTTATGATTGATGAACAAAAACTTTTGTGTTGAGAGTTGAACTCTTCTATTGAATGAAAACCTTTGAAGGGACTTGTTCTTCCTCTAGTGAATCTAGATGATTGCCAATCCCCCCCGACCATTCTACTTGTGTGCTCATGTTAGCTCGAGGGTAGTTGCCTACCGTAGGTGTTCTTGACATTCTCTCGGGTTGTAACGGAACGGGTTCTCTGTTGCTACTTGAGATTATTGATCGAGTTACGTCTCGTTCTTTATCTTGTTACTTTTTCCGCATTTCCCTACATCATTTTTCCATCAAGAACATGCATTGTAAGTAATATTAAAACGGCAGATGTTTTTCTTAATGGGATGTTTCAGATTAATGAATGAGGGAGTTTCATTTTGTCCAAGTTAAATGGACCACTTTTGAAAATCGTTCAATGCAGAACATTTCAACTTACATTCTCCCACTTGGTCCATTTATATAAAGTCTGAAAACATCAAACTTAAAGAGAATCATAATACATGAATCATAGCAATAGTTCCTCAAAGAGAGAGTAGTATCTTCCATGTATCACAATGTATTATACCTCTAAACGTTAGCCCATATTTCTTAATGAATAAACCCAATGTTTATTCTAGGTCCATACTGAAAGGTATTTCTCAAAATAACATAATGTGTGCACAATAATAAATATGAGAAATATAACATCAAATAGAGTTTCAGAAACAATCGTTACTATAATGAAAGTTTACATAATGGAACCAAGTCCCATATTACCGACATGATCCTTAAATTTATATGGTGGCATGCCTTTAGTTAAAGGATCAGCTAACATCAAATCAGTGCCAATTTGTTCAACGGCCACTTTCTTATCTCTAACACATTCTTGCAAGGCTAGATACTTAATGTCGACATGCTTATTACCAGTTCTGGTATTATTAGCCAGCAAGACAGTAGATGAATTGTCGCAATATATCCTCAATGGCCTAGAAATAGAATCGACAATTCTTAGCCCAGAAATGAAATTCTTCAACCATCCACCATATTCGGCTGCCTCAAAACAGGAAACGAACTCAGCCTCCATAGTGAATGTAGCAGTCAAGCCTTGCTTGGCACTTCTCCAAGATATAGCTCCACCGGCCAACATAAAAATATATGCGGATGTTGATTTGAGTGAATCAACGCAGCCGACATAGTCTGAATCGGAGTAGCAAATCACCTCCAACTTTTCTTATCGTTTGTACATAAGCATGTAGTCTTTTGTCCCCTGAAGATATCTGAGGACTTTTTTTGCTGCTCTCCAGTGGTCAATACCTGGATTAATCTGATATCTTCCCAACATTCCAACGGCAAATGCAATGTTAGGTTTTGTACAAACCTGAGCATACATCAAGTTTCCAACAACAGAAGCATATGGAATATTTTTCATTTGTTCGCGCTTAAAGTTGTTTTTCGGGAATTGGTTCAGGCTGAACTTGTCACCCTTCACTATGGGAGCTACACTTGGTGAACAATCATTCATATGAAACCTCTCTAAAATTTTGTTGATATAGGTTTCTTGAGATAAACCCAAAATACCTCGATGTCTATCTCGATGAATCTTTATTCCAATGACATAAGATGTATCACCCATATCTTTCATATCAAAATTTTTAGAGAGAAATTGTTTCACCTCATATAGTAATCTCTTATCATTGGTTGCAAGTAATATATCATCTACATATAGAATTAAGAAACAAATCTTACTCCCACTAACCTTGTGGTATATACATTGATCCATAATGTTCTCAACAAAACCAAACAAAGAGATAACATCATGGAATTTTAAATACCACTGGCAGGAGGCTTGTTTTAATCTATATATAACTTTCTTTAGTTTGCATACCAAGTGCTTACCATTACTAGAGGAGAATCCTTCAGGTTGTTTCATGTAAACATGTTCCTCTAGATCACCATTGAGAAATACGGTTTTCAAGTCCATTTGTTGCAATTCTAAGTCAAAATGGGCTACTAATGCCATCATGACGCGTAAGGAATCTTTCGTAGACACAGGAGAAAAAGTCTCTGTGTAGTCGATTCCTTCCCTTTGAGTGAATCTTTTAGCAACTAGTCTTGCCTTATATCTTTCTATGTTGCCCAATGAGTCTCTTTTAGTCTTAAAGACCCATTTACATCCAATGATTTTTGTTGACACCCAATTTCGTCCCGAGACTTAATTAATGACTAATTATTTAAATGAAAACTAATTATTTAAAATAAAATGAAATTAAAATTAATTAATTAAAATTAGCTATAGTAAATTAATTAATTTCAAAAGAAAAGGCTAAGTGTGCAATATACAACCCCAATTTCAGCCTACTCGTGCAATTTTTCACTTACTCCTATAATTCCTAAAGTGGGGCTAAAATTGCCTTACGAATCAATTTCCAGCTCACTTTTGCAAACATATATACATACAACCCACGTGCATATCATTTCAGTCCTAATCTCCCTCCCCATTTCAGTGTGACCCGACCCGCGAAAACCCTAATCCCAACCCAAAATCCCCTCTCTTCTCAAGCCTAATCACACAATACGCCAAGATTGTAGTACGATCTGGTCCCCATTCCTTTTCCCTCTCTCTAGTACAAGCAACAACAGATCTTGTTCGTTCATTTTTGAATCGAGGTTCGATCCGAACCGTGAATCTTTCCAACGGGTATTTTCCTCTGAAACAAGAGTGAAAGTGGGACAATCTCGAAGGGGATGGACCATTTTCACCCTCATTTCGAAGGGAAAAGGTCGAAGTCAGGGGTTGCTTTTGGAATTTCATGAGCGGTCCAAACCCTAAATATTCAGGTATATATTGTTCCTTTGGATTCATTTTCTGGGGGGTTATGGATTTTTTTTACATAAACAAAACAGCAGCATTTCTATACATTGGTTATTTTTCTCGCAGTTTAAAAAAGATATACACATAGCATTTTCAGTTTCTATTGAGATTAAAACATCGCTTTTGGTTTTGAGTCGTCGACCTCGCTCGAGTCGACAACCTTGTTCGAGTCGTCGACATCGCTCGAGTCGCTTAGTCGAGTCGATTCCTTCAGACTTGAGCCCTGTTCACTGCCCTTAAACAGGTTCGGATTCAAACCTTCTGTTGATGTTTATTGTTTGTTGATTTGTTTGCTGCTAGTTTTAAAATGCATATTGTCACTTATCGAGTATTCTAAATATTTGATGGTGTGTACATGTGTTGATGGAAAGGCTTAGATATTTAACTAGAACTCGCACTATATGATGGTTTTGTTTTCTCAGTTCTTTCTTCACTTACATGGATATTGCTTGAGTTCAAGTTCATTAGTTATTCTTCTATTGATCTCTGTCTAATAAAATGGGAATAAAAAGATAGTTCTGTCATGTCTATAGGTTCTGTACGTTTATGGTTTAGCCTAAAAGTTCTTGTTTTGTGCTTATGTAATTTTCTTAAGCTAAAACTGTTTTTTTTTTAAATGATCTTTGAAGGTAAAATTTGGTCTTTAGGGATTTGTTTCTGTTTGTTGTGTATGCCTAGATGAGCCTTAGGTGCTGTAGCTGCCACGTAATCTAGGAGTAGTATGCTAGTAATTCAATTGAGTGTAGGTTGCTTCAGGTTGATGTTCTGGAGGAGCCTTTGGGTCTGGTTTATTTGCTAAAGGATAAAGGAGCCTCTGGTAGTTTGTAGTAGTAGCAGGGAATGCTAAGGAGTCCAGTTAGTAGTTAGTTTGGTATTAAAAGTGAAGGGGAGCCTAGGTCTTGTTTGTGAGGTTGAATAGGGGGCTGTTCTGTTCTGGTTTGTTTAGGAGTTCAAGGGATCAGTTCAGGTGCATGTGTATGCTTGTATGTGTGCCTTTTCTTGTGTGTATCTAATGCTTGACTGTGGATATGCATTATGTGTATGCTCATATGTTTATGTGGCCAGTTTGGGGTGGAGTGGTTGTTTGTTCTGATTGAAATGAGTTCAGGGAGGTCCAGGTCGTGGGATTGTTATCTGGTATATGTTCAGATGTTTTGGAGATAGTGTAGGTCTGTGTCTGGGTTGTGGGAGCATAGCAGGCAGGGTCAGGGAGTTTCTCAGGTAGTTTGTCTAGTATTTAGAACTGTTTTGGAGATAGTGTAAGCTTGTAGGGGTTATGCTGGAGTTCAGTTGTATTGAAGGTAGTTTCATTGTTGGTTCTGGTGAATTGAAGTTCCAGGAGTTCCTAGAGCTCTGAGAGCTTAAAGGGTCTGTCCTGGAGAAGTTTGCAGGTGCTGTTAAGTTTTGGAGGTTTGTTTGGTTCAGTCCAGCTTATGTAGAGGGTCTGTAGGTATTTCTTAGACTCGTCGGGTCTTAGTCCTATTCCATATTTCCTCTGCCCTGTTCCATGTCTGTTATAGTCTAATTAAAGTTGAACTTGTTGCTCATTAACCTTGGTTCTGGATGTATTTGAAAGCATAAAAGTTTTTCATAGTTAGTTTACATTTTTTTTAAAATTCGACTTTGGCATGGGAAAGCTTATCAGGTGACTGGTGAACTAATTTTAGATCATTAATGGCTAATGTCGAAGTTTAGTGTTAAGGCTTGACTGTTTTAGTTCATCCCGCATAATTGGAGCCTGAATAGAGTCATGATATTCTCTGATGGTTAACTCTCATGTTGATGTGTTTCTTTTTTCGATGTTTGGCAAAGATTAATAGATAGAATAGTCATTGTAATGTCTTAGTTAGTTCTGTCTCCATCTAGTGTTGATATGTTGAGTTTTATTCACCCTTGAATGAAGCGACTTAAAAGACCTTTTTTTTTAATCTCACATAATGGTAGCAGGTTTCAAGAAGGATTATTTAAATCTTTATCACGCGTATTGTTAATAACGTAAAGGATTTCATTTAACTGAAAAGCTTGAAATTTTATTCACAACTATATTTTTCTTTTAAGTTGAATCCTGGGATAGCGTCAAATAAAGTTATCTTGTTAGTAATGAGCAATTCTTTAGCGGCTAGTGTATCAGCTTTGGTAATTTTCTTGGCTATACATCAAATTCTTGAGCTTGATCTATCTGCTTTTGTTAAGTTGATTTACGCATAATTGTCTTTGAGCCTTTCTTTTAGGCTTGCTATCCATTTCTTTTATTCAAATGTGTAAGGTTATTTTATGAACTATCCTTAGCACTTACTAATCCTTATCATCTTGTTTTCTATGTATGAACAACCTTGGGACGAGTTGGCTTAAAACTCACAAGTTGGGACGGTTGTTTGCATTAGAAGTTATTTGCTCCGCCTCACATTTTCGGGACTTGATATCCCCGAAAATATAAGAGAGAAAAAATGAAAATAACAAAGTCCAAGGCTCAATGATGAGTTTGCGCTTCCGGGTTCTATCTTCTAAACTCCATCTTTCCTCGCTCCCTTAGATTATTGTTTCATTATCTATTTAATTAATCTTAAATTGGATCACTTATTTATCTAAGTATCGGTATAATTAAAATCTTATCTTATTTATATTATTCATATTATCCTTATATTAAATTAGCTTTATATATTTATTATCCTTAACAAATTCGTGAAAACCGCCGGATTAACCGCATTTAGCGGATTTTCGAAAGTGCTCCCGCAAGGGACCTTTTTTCGAATTTAAAAGAACCACTTACCCTAGAATCTCTGATTTTAATTTAATTTCATTTAATTAAAGAATAAATTGCACTCTTTAGTTAACTTAGGTTCCTAATAATCCTTAAATTAGGTGGCGACTCCAAAGAAAATCCTCTGGAGTCCCATTTTATTGAAATATACCCGAAACTTGTCTTTTCTTAAAGAAAGGGTAATTTTTGGGGTTCAACAGCGTGGCGACTCCGCTGGGGATACGCAAATGGTTCTAACCAAAAGGCTTTCACGAATCTGTTTGTTTGTATTTATTGAGTTGTATGCTGATATTAGTATGCGTAGCTTATTTAATAATTGTTGAAACTAGCATGATTATATCTATTGTTTATTTGCGAGCATGCTTAGTTAATTTAGTTGATTGCTGTGTGTCACGAAAGCATGTCACTACACCCCTATTTGCGCACATATAAATTGGCATTCCGTTCATACTTCCCCCATTCCTGGGAACCTCTTGCATTTTCACCCCAAATATCCGCGAGGTGCGCCCATGCGCACCCGCACTTTCTTCCACTAAAGAACCCTTGTGACGAGTTGGTACACCGGCGGTCATCGTAGGAGTAATTCGACTGCGAGACCGCTTGCCACTCACTGTTAGCCTCAACCGTTAACCCACTCTTAAAAGGAGATTAGGAGCATGCATGCATTTACACCTTAGTCTGGACCCGGTTCTTGGTACCGCCTCCATAGTTAGGAAACCGCCCTTACGTCAGCGGGTTCTTGAAACCTAACGACAATGCATATTATGTGCTATGTGATAACGAATTATCAGTCCTAACCACGTTTTGAGCAAAATCAGATTTAGAATTTTGTTTCCTATGTTGTCTTTTAGGTCAGAAAATGGAAGAATTTAGCGGAATTGAGATTATAGACAGAATTGCAGTCCGGGGAAAGTTAGGCAGATTTGATTGGTTTGTGTTTTGGAGATGGTACGGTGTAGTGAGATCTATGAGGCGAAGCCCCTTGTGTCTTTAAAAGATCAGTGGGGTCCCTCTTGTGAATGGCTTTGCGTGTGTGCAGGCCCATGTTGACTAACCAACTGCAAATTCTTATGGAATGAAGTATGCTTGTCGCATGCTAGGAGAGTGAAGCCCCTATGTCTATAAACGACCAATGGGGTCCCTCCTTGAAGACCAGTGCGGTCTTGGCTACCTAGGAAACTGAGAGGCTTGATTAAAGCCGAAGACTAGTGAGGAGCCCTACGAACAAGGTCTGTGAGCCTTGCAAAACCTAGGAAGCTGAGAGGCTTGACTAAAGCCGAGGACCAGTGAGGTTATATTTTGAAAGGCCGATTGGCGCCTTTCATGATTTGCAGTTTGGTATTGTGAAGGCAGTTGGAAATCTCACCCTTGGATGTTATGAAATAATTGGGAGTTGTGCTTGGAGGAGCGTTGATGTTTGCAAAGGGTATAGAGGTTTGTTTTAGGTTTTAGGCATTTGGGTTTAGAAATTTGGTGCAGATATTGTGGAGAGCATAAGTTGTGTTAGAATTTTGAGTTGGCACCAGCTTTGAGAAGATAGTTGGGATAACAGAATTGCGGTGTCGAGGCGGCGAGCTGATTATTATCAATTATTGTTATTATTTATCGCTTACTCTAAATCTGAATTGCTCAAAACTGGCATGAACTCTTTTTCGTTATCATTTGTTTGCGCGTCATAGGCCCACCTCTGGCACAAAGGGGCACCTTACAGGGTAGGAAGCGTTCGCATTTTCATTTACGCTCAACTACTTGTGTTTGCCACATGTCAACTTGTTTAAAATGCAAAGCGCTACGTGATGCGCGCTACGTGATTTGTGTGCAACTTTGCCAATGACATGCAAACTAACATGGCTACTTTTGAACTTTTCTTTTGTTTTGTTTATCCCCATTCAGAGGTTTGATTTGTGATGATTTAAGCTGGCTGATCACTCCTATTACACAAGGACAAAGGACCAATCTACATACTGGTACACATTTCCACAACTGACAATGACTGGAATAGATGATGAACCTCGCAATACCGAGAAAAATCTCACAGCTCCTGAATCATCAAGAGGAAATGTCATTATTGCTCAAGACGAACTGATTCTTGAAATGGCTAAGGAACTACAGATGTTAAAAGATGAGCTGGCTGCGGTAAAAGGGCAAACTCCTAAAAACACGCCGCTACGTGGGCCCGATGCATCACACTCTCTGGTTCAAATGGGGCAATCTCTGAACTCAATTGATGGGGTCGCCAATATGAACATACCTTTGAACACCCACAATTCTCTAAAAGCACCAGTCCACCAAAGCAACTTACCATGTGTCCAAGCCCCACCTCCAAATAACGCTCAATCTAGCCAAACAATTAACCGACCACCCATCTACCCATCACATCAACAACAACCATCATACACCCCGCACCCTGCCAATACTTATTATCAGACAAACACTCCATATCCATACCAAACCTCCACTTACCAAAATGAACCCATCCCGCAAGCTTATACTGAAAATCCATCCGCACCATTAGTCCAAGTGGCGGTGTCTGGCGGGCAAGATGTTCCTATTGTGCAAATTGATGATTACACCAATCCTCCTTATGTGAAGTTTCAAAATGGTGGTAGAAGAGCCAAAAAGGGAGTCGATGGGGGTGAAGATTTGGAGAAAAAGGTACAAGGTTGGGTGATGAGTGCTCTTAGCAAAGCATCAAAAGGCAAGGACAAGGAAAGTCTAGAATATGAAGACTTGTGCGTTCATCCTGGGATTGAATACCCAGAAGGGTACAAAGTACCAAAGTTTGTTAAGTTTGATGGCAAAGGCAACCCTCGAGCCCATTTGAGAAGGTACTGTGAAACCTTGGGAGTGGGGAAAGATGAAGAGCTCCATATGAAATTATTCATTCATAGTCTTGAAGGCGGAGCTTTAGACTGGTACTCCGAGCAGGATCCCTCAAAATGGATTAACTGGAGGAGTATGGCCCACGACTTCATGGAGCGTTTTGGTTTCTATGCTGAAATACCATTAGATCGGTTGGCTATTGCAAGGTTTAAGAAGAAGACGACCGAGACTTTTAGGGAATACGCGGTACGTTGGAGGAGTGAGGCGGCCAAAGTTAAGCCTCCCATGAGTGAGGAAGAGTTTGTGGGACATTTCATCGAGACATTGGATGAATTTTACTATGATCGAATGGCATCCATGACTAACTCTACTTTTGCCAATCTAGTGAAAACGGGGGAGATGTATGAAGCTGGTTTGAAATCTGGTAGGATCACAAATTTGGCCGCTTTGCAAGCAAAAAATAAAGCAATCCAGTCTGGGTCTGGTAATGGCTTTAACAAAAAGAAGAAAGAGGAAGTGGGAGCTGTTGTGGGAGACATCGAGCGTCGACCAGCTGGAAAGTTGAATTTTGACAATCCATCTGCTTTTCCCACCTACCAAAGCCCATCTTACCCAAATTACCCCACTCACTACCAGATGCCACCTGTTCCTTATCCGGTTCATAGTGCACAAGCAAATTACTACCAACCTAGAGCACATGCACCTAATCAATACCCTCGTCAGCCAAATTTTCAAGCACCCCAAAATTACCAGCCTCGTCCTCCTGTTCGTCCCAATGTGCAAGGGTTTAATCCGAATTACGAAAGGAGAGCAACCAAAACCTATACTCCTATAGCTGAGTCATATGGCCAGCTTTTTGAGAGACTAAGAAATGCGGGAGTTGTGCAGCCTATCCCTGATAACACTCCAAACCCACCTCCGAAATGGTATGATGCAAATAAGCACTGTGCTTATCACTCAGGGGCAGCCGGCCATGATATTGAGAGATGTTATACTTTCAAAGACAAGGTCGAGGGTTTAATCAAAGCAGGCACCATTCAACTCACCGTCACTCAGCCAAATGTGCATGATAATCCTCTTCCCAATCATGGTAACAATGCAGTTAATATGATTTCTCTTGAGGAAGAACCAAATCTGAAGGGCACCATAGTCTCTATCTATGATGTAAAGGTTGATTATATTGCTTTTAAAGTACCTAAGCAAGAACTAACTCTATTGCCAAAGAATGAGGGAACTTTTGGCCTAGGTGGCAACCCCGCTGAAGGAAAGATGGAAAAGGTTGAGTCTGAGAAGAAGCCGACTAGTGTCATGCTACAGCCTCTTTTACCATTGAACCAGTCATTTGTCCAAGCACCAGAAATGGCCATGCAGAATTTGATTGAAGGTGTTGGCAGCCTATTCTTGAATGATGGATTGAAATGCAGTGCAACTATTGAAGATTTTGAGAAAGAGCCACATGTGCAGAATGCTGAACCAAGTGATGTGATGGCTAATTGGACTTGTGGTCCAAAAGAGACTTGATGAATGAACTCGTTATTTTTGTTTTGGCATCACAGTCAGCTTGAGGCCCTGAACTGTGTTTTGCTTTATGTTTATGTCTATGTCTTTCAAATAACTTTTTTAAATCCTGCATGTTTACTTTTATGCTGTATCCCTCCCTAAATTAGGTTTTGAATAAACAAATGCACTGCATTCCTACCTTATTATTTTGCTATACTTTAACTATTTATGTGCTTTATTATTTGTTTTTGATTAATATACTTACTACTGTTTCAAATTAAAAACAAGACCTGTTTGAACTTGGCTTGTGACCTATAACGAAACAACTGAACAATTTAAGGATGATGCATTGGAAAGTTACTCTTGCACTCTTTGGATATTACATTATCGTTAGAACTTCAAACTGGGGCAGCTTTATTTGCCGGCATACGTAGGCAAACTGATTCCCGAGGCGGGATACGTAGGCAACTCATATAGAGTTCGGTTTTACTAGCACAGGAATCCCCTATTTCCTCTTTTATGTACTTTTGAACTACTTCTGACCTGATTCCTGGAATGGCAACAGGATAAGTAGGCAATCCCCATCGGATTCGGTCAAAATATTGTAACACTTTAGGCTTGTTTATCTCTTATGATGTAATGCCGAACTATGCATCTGGGCAGATGCGTGGATTTTCCAATTCGGATACGGCTTCGTACTTAGATTGCCATATCTTTCCCTAAAATATTTATGTAAGCAGAACTACGCACGGTCTGATTCCCGTGGAGGGATACGTAGGCGCTCTTAACGGGCTCGACTCTATAATATTAAAATTTTCAGTCTCCCCTAAAGCAAGCAACTGGGGCAATTTTGCAAGATAATTGGAAGATAGAAACTGGGGCAAATTTTGCAAAAAAGTTCGAAGGCATAAAGAGTATAACTGGAGCAAATTTTGCAAAATGAGTTGAAGATTCAGAAGATCATAACTGGGGCAGATTTTGCAAAAACGGTATTGCTTATCAAAGGCTAAGATGGCAAAGTTCTAAAAGTATTCAAGATTAGCATAAGTTGCAAAGACAAAGGACGTTCAGTTTATTTCAAGATATGTCATGAGTTTGAGTTAAAGCAGAAATTTTAAATGCATTATAAGCTTTTCATTTGCATATCAGTGATTATTTGTTTAATATTTCATCAAATTCCTTTATTTTGCCTCTACCTTGAAATATTATATAATATTGAGTTCATAAATCAAGTCTCTGAGTATAATTTGCAAGCCCAAGTCTAAAGAAGAACGAGGGAGCAGCGGCAGCAAGTTCAAGATGAATCAGCACAAATCAAACACCCCTCCCCAAAGCTAACAAAATTTTCTTTGAGAGCAGGAACATGAAAGCTTGCAATGAAAGGATCATTCGCATTGTGGATGAAAAATTATTTGAACACGCATCCAAAGTTGTCTTGCAAATTGCGTTGTATTCCCCTTTTCATGACCTAAAGCATTATGCTTTGTCATGAGTTATTGCCGAACAGGCGGCATTTCTACTTCTATGACTTTCATCTCTAATAGGCGACAAAGCCGAGGCAGTTTTTGTGTTTTCAAAACTAAGCCAAATAGGGCATCGCCTTGTTTTAGTTGATAATTCGCACAAGGCCATCCTTGCTGGATTATCTCGCCAATTGATTTATCAATGGCTATCGCACTGACTACATTTCCGCATTACTCTGCTTTGCACTTGCTTTAAAAAGTTAATTCCTTGTTTTACTCTTTCAGGTTGACCACCAGGCGGGGCTTCTCCCTTGTTGGACTTTCACGCCTATTGATTCGCTAAATCGCTTTTGCGTTGCTTTACATTTTACGCTAAATTGCTTTGCACTTGCTTTCAATTATGCCTTTGCACTTGCTTTATATTATAACTTGCTTTACTTTCAGGTTAACAGGTCAGCCCTGAGACCCTCCTTGCTTTGTGCCGGATCGGATCACCAGCTGATTTGTAGACAATCACTTCCAAGACCCTCCTTGCTGCGTGCCCGACCGGCTTGCCAGTTGATTTGTCAAGATTGTTCAAATTTCTTTGCATTTGCTTTAAATTATGCCTTCGCATTTTCTTTGTATTACGTCTTGTTTTACTTTTCAGGTTAACAGACCCGAGACCCTCCTTGCTTCGTGTCGGACCGGTTCGCCAGCTGATTTGTTCGACAATCAACCCCAAGACCCTCCTTGCTTCATGCCCGACCGGCTTGCCAGTTGATTTGTCGCGCTTGTTGAAAAGGATTTGCACTATGCCTTCGCACTTGCGTTATTGCTTCGCCAGTTGATTAGAAGACAATTTATCAAAGATATTGCACCTTGCACTTACAAATTACGTCATGCCTACCGTAAGCAATCGGGGGCCTTATTATGAGTCTATCGTGAGCAAGCGAAGACTTCATTAGCATTGAAGCCTACCATAAGCAATTGGAGGCATTATTCTGAAGCCTATCATAAGCAATTGAAGGCTCTTTTATTATTGATCCTACCGTAAGCAATCGGGGGTGTTATTATCAAGTCTCTCGTGTGCAAGTGAAGACTTCATTAGCATTGAAGCCTACCATAAGCAATTGGAGGCCTTATTCCGAAGCCCATCATAAGCAATTGAAGGCTCTTTTATTATTGACCCTACCGTAAGCAATCGGGGGTTTTATTATCAAGTCTATCGTGAGCAAGCGAAGACCTCATTAGCATTGAAGCCCACCATAAGCAATTGGAGGCCTTATTTTGAAGCATATCATAAGCAATTAAAAGCTCTTTTGTTATTGATCCTATCGTAAGCAATCGGAGGTCTTATTATCAAGTCTATCGTGAGCAAGCGAAGACATCGTTATCATTCGAAGCCTACCATAAGCAGTTGGAGGCATTATCATGAAGCCTATCATAGGCAATTGAAGGCTCTTTTAAGTTGAACATCAGATTCAAATAATGATCAGCCTAGAGGTTCTCCGGGCGGAGCGCCTCATCAGTTGATTGGAGGAAGAACTTGTTGATAGCATCACAACCAGCATTTACAATCTTATATTATCCCTTTATTTATTCCTTATTTCAATTATTATAGTGTATTAGCAGTCGCTCACTTACCGTTTGTTAAGTCTTTACAGAATTTTGGCAATGCCGTAGCAGCATTTGGAGCAAAACGTGGAACTTTTTCTTAGCAGTGAACTGGGGCAATCGTTGATATGAGCTAGACTCGTCAACGAGGATCTGAAGAATCGCACTCGAACAAGCAAGTTTTACCTAATCTTTCATTTCAGATTAGGCGTCAGTTTGAATTCTTTTCTATTCGTGCGCCCTTTCTTTTGTCAATCGTGCGAGTCTTTGTATCTAAGTGTCGTCGAACTACATATGGCCTGATTCTCTTTCAGCCCGAGATATGTAGGCAACTCGGAAACCGGAGTTCGGCCATGTCCATAAGCCTCGCATTTCGGTCCTTGGAATCGAAGTCTTGGCTTTACCGTGACGAAATTGGTTTTCACGTCAACTTTCTTTACCCTGAAAACTCTTTCATCCTTTTCGGGTAAAGAGGGGCAGCTGTTGACACCCAATTTCGTCCTGAGACTTAATTAATGACTAATTATTTAAATGAAAACTAATTATTTAAAATAAAATTAAAATTAAAATTAATTAATTAAAATTAGCTATAGTAAATTAATCAATTTCAAAAGAAAAGGCTAAGTGTGCAATATACAACCCCAATTTCAGTCTACTCGTGCAATTTTTCACTTACTCCTATAATTCCTAAAGTGGGGCTAAAATTGCCTTACGAATCAATTTCCAGCTCACTTTTGCAAACATATATACATACAACCCACGTGCATATCATTTCAGTCCTAATCTCCCTCCCCATTTCAGTGTGACCCGACCCGCGATAACCCTAATCCCAACCCAAAATCCCCTCTCTTCTCAAGCCTAATCACACAATACGCCAAGATTGTAGTACGATCTGGTCCCCATTCCTTTCCCCTCTCTCTAGTACAAGCAACAACAGATCTTGTTCGTTCATTTTTGAATCGAGGTTCGATCCGAACCGTGAATCTTTCCAACGGGTATTTTCCTCCGAAACAAGAGTGAAAGTGGGACAATCTCGAAGGGGATGGACCATTTTCACCCTCATTTCGAAGGGAAAAGGTCGAAGTCAGGGGTTGCTTTTGGAATTTCATGAGCGGTCCAAACCCTAAATATTCAGGTATATATTGTTCCTTTGGATTCATTTTCTGGGGGGTTCTGGATTTTTTTTACATAAACAAAACGGCAGCATTTCTATACATTGGATATTTTTCTCGCAGTTTAAAAAAGATATACACATAGCATTTTCAGTTTCTATTGAGATTAAAACATCGCTTTTGGTTTTGAGTCGTCGACCTCGCTCGAGTCGACGACCTTGTTCGAGTCGTCGACATCGCTCGAGTCGCTTAGTCGAGTCGATTCCTTCAGACTTGAGCCCTGTTCACTGCCCTTAAGCAGGTTCGGATTCAAACCTTCTGTTGATGTTTATTGTTTGTTGATTTGTTTGCTGCTAGTTTTAAAATGCATATTGTCACTTATCGAGTATTCTTAATATTTGATGGTGTGTACATGTGTTGATGGAAAGGCTTAGATATTTAACTAGAACTCGCACTATATGATGGTTTTGTTTTCTCAGTTCTTTCTTCACTTACATGGATATTGCTTGAGTTCAAGTTCATTAGTTATTCTTCTATTGATCTCTGTCTAATAAAATGGGAATAAAAAGATAGTTCTGTCATGTCTATAGGTTCTGTACGTTTATGGTTTAGCCTAAAAGTTCTTGTTTTGTGCTTATGTAATTTTCTTAAGCTAAAACTGTTTTTTTAAAAAATGATCTTTGAAGGTAAAATTTGGTCTTTAGGGATTTGTTTCTGTTTGTTGTGTATGCCTAGATGAGCCTTAGGTGCTGTAGCTGCCACGTAATCTAGGAGTAGTATGCTAGTAATTCAATTGAGTGTAGGTTGCTTCAGGTTGATGTTCTGGAGGAGCCTTTGGGTCTGGTTTATTTGCTAAAGGATAAAGGAGCCTCTGGTAGTTTGTAGCAGTAGCAGGGAATACTAAGGAGTCCAGTTAGTAGTTAGTTTGGTATTAAAAGTGAAGGGGAGCCTAGGTCTTGTTTGTGAGGTTGAATAGGGGGCTGTTCTGTTCTGGTTTGTTTAGGAGTTCAAGGGATCAGTTCAGGTGCATGTGTATGCTTGTATGTGTGCCTTTTCTTGTGTGTATCTAATGCTTGACTGTGGATATGCATTATGTGTATGCTCATATGTTTATGTGGCCAGTTTGGGGTGGAGTGGTTGTTTGTTCTGATTGAAATGAGTTCAGGGAGGTCCAGGTCGTGGGATTGTTATCTGGTATATGTTCAGATGTTTTGGAGATAGTGTAGGTCTGTGTCTGGGTTGTGGGAGCATAGCAGGCAGGGTCAGGGAGTTTCTCAGGTAGTTTGTCTAGTATTTAGAACTGTTTTGGAGATAGTGTAAGCTTGTAGGGGTTATGCTGGAGTTCAGTTGTATTGAAGGTAGTTTCATTGTTGGTTCTGGTGAATTGAAGTTCCAGGAGTTCCTAGAGCTCTGAGAGCTTAAAGGGTCTGTCCTGGAGAAGTTTGCAGGTGCTGTTAAGTTTTGGAGGTTTGTTTGGTTCAGTCCAGCTTATGTAGAGGGTCTGTAGGTATTTCTTAGACTCGTCGGGTCTTAGTCCTATTCCATATTTCCTCTGCCCTGTTCCATGTCTGTTATAGTCTAATTAAAGTTGAACTTGCTGCTCATTAACCTTGGTTCTGGATGTATTTGAAAGCATAAAAGTTTTTCATAGTTAGTTTACATTTTTTTTTTAAATTCGACTTTGGCATGGGAAAGCTTATCAGGTGACTGGTGAACTAATTTTAGATCATTAATGGCTAATGTCGAAGTTTAGTGTTAAGGCTTGACTGTTTTAGTTCATCCCGCATAATTGGAGCCTGAATAGAGTCATGATATTCTCTGATGGTTAACTCTCATGTTGATGTGTTTCTTTTTTCGATGTTTGGCAAAGATTAATAGATAGAATAGTCATTGTAATGTCTTAGTTAGTTCTGTCTCCATCTAGTGTTGATATGTTTGAGTTTTATTCACCCTTGAATGAAGCGACTTAAAAGACCTTTTTTTTAATCTCACATAATGGTAGCAGGTTTCAAGAAGGATTATTTAAATCTTTATCACGCGTATTGTTAATAACGTAAAGGATTTCATTTAACTGAAAAGCTTGAAATTTTATTCACAACTATATTTTTCTTTTAAGTTGAATCCTGGGATAGCGTCAAATAAAGTTATCTTGTTAGTAAAGAGCAATTCTTTAGCGGCTAGTGTATCAGCTTTGGTAATTTTCTTGGCTATACATCAAATTCTTGAGCTTGATCTATCTGCTTTTGTTAAGTTGATTTATGCATAATTGTCTTTGAGCCTTTCTTTTAGGCTTGCTATCCATTTCTTTTATTCAAATGTGTAAGGTTATTTTATGAACTATCCTTAGCACTTACTAATCCTTATCATCTTGTTTTCTATGTATGAACAACCTTGGGACGAGTTGGCTTAAAACTCACAAGTTGGGACGGTTGTTTGCATTTGAAGTTATTTGCTCCGCCTCGCATTTTCGGGACTTGATATCCCCGAAAATGTAAGAGAGAAAAAATGAAAATAACAAAGTCCAAGGCTCAATGATGAGTTTGCGCTTCCAGGTTCTATCTTCTAAACTCCATCTTTCCCCGCTCCCTTAGAAAATGCATGTTGTATAGGATTTCCCCATAGACCGGATTAGTAGCCCGATAGGATAGAGATGATATTTGAATTGTGAATAACTATTGTAAATCACTTAAATGGTTTTTTTTATATGAATGCTTTGTATCATTTCTTTGCGAATCGCCAATTTATTTATGGATGTTTAAAATCATTTTGTCAATTAATGAGTGCAAATAAAATTTTGATTAAAATTGTACCCTCGTCATAATTTGCATTTGAATTACTTATTTATTGATTATATTAATATTTAGTTATTTATTTATCTAATCTAATTTATTTATTTAGTTAATCCATTAAATTTTGATCCTTTATTTATTTATTTACTTAATCTAATTTATTTAATTTCAATTAATCATTTATTTAATCAATTAAATATTTATTTATTTATTTATTTAATCAATTATTATTCATTTACTCCTTTATTAAAATCGATAAGTATTCATTTATTTAATTAAGTTATTTATCTGCTTATTTATTTATCTATTTATTCGATCAATTAATTAATCCTTTATTATTATCTAATTATTTATCTAGTTTGTTTTATCTATTTATCTAACTTCATTTAACCTTTACTTGTTTTATTAATTAATTGATTATTGTTTCATTATCTATTTAATTAATCTTAAATTGGATCACTTATTTATCTAAGTATCGGTATAATTAAAATCTTATCTTATTTATATTATTCATATTATCCTTATATTAAATTAGCTTTATATATTTATTATCCTTAACAAATTCGTGAAAACCGCCGGATTAACCGCATTTAGCGGATTTTCGAAAGTGCTCCCGCAAGGGACCTTCTTTCGAATTTAAAAGAACCACTTACCCTAGAATCTCTGATTTTAATTTAATTTCATTTAATTAAAGAATAAATTGCACTCTTTAGTTAACTTAGGTTCATAATAATCCTTAAATTAGGTGGCGACTCCAAAGAAAACCCTCTGGAGTCCCATTTTGTTGAAATATACCCGAAACTTGTCTTTTCTTAAAGAAAGGGTAATTTTTGGGGTTCAACAATTTTTACACCATTAGGCAACTCGACAAGATCCCAGACATTGTTACTTTTCATGGAGTTCATCTCGTCTTTCATGGCATTGTACCATAATTCAGACTTTTCGCAATTCATGGCTTGTGAAAAAGACTCAGGATTTTCGGCTCCAATGTCATATTCTTGTAGATACACAACAAAATCATCAGATATTGCTGATTTCTTTTCTCTAGTAGATTTCCTTAATGTTGTATCAATATTTTCCTGAGGATTATGTTGTTCAACTGGTTGTTCAATTGCTTTTGGAATTTCTTGAATACTTGATCTACTGGAATATTTTCAGCAGCTTGTTGATTTTCACTTGAAGTAGAAGGTTGATCTTTTAAAGATATTGAATTATGAGCACGATCGCTCCCACTAATCAAGTCATTCTCAAGAAATTTTGCATTTCTTGATTGCACAATTCTAGTGCTATGAGATGGACAATAGAATATGTATCCTTTAGACCTTTCAGCATATCCAATAAAATACCCACTAATGGTCCTTGGATCCAGCTTCTTTTCTTGTGGATTATAGATTCTAACCTCATTTGGGCATCCTATACGTGTATATGTCGCAAACTCGGTTTCCAGCCTTTAAATAACTCAAAAGGTGTCTTTAAGACAGCCTTGGTTGGAACCTGATTTAATATATACACTGTCGTTTTAAGAGCTTCAATCCACAAGGACTTGAGCAACTTAGAGCTACTTAGCATACTACGCACCATGTCCAATAAAGTTTGGTTTCTTCTTTCTGCTACGCCATTTTGGTCCGAACAACCAGGCATAGTATATTGGGCAACTATCCCATTTTCTTGAAGAAACTTTGCAAATGGACCTTGTGCTTGTCCACCCTCGATATATCTACCATAGTACTCACCACCTCTATCCGTTCTCACAATCTTAATTTTTTTTCCACATTGTTTCTCTATTTCAGCCTTGAATTAAAGGCTTCTAATACTTCTAAAACGACCTCGGTTAGTCGTTTCGAAAGTTAGGACTCCGATTGGCGTGCGGATAATTTTAAAATATTCGTAAGGTCCATTGAGACTTATCTGTAAAATTTGAGCTAAATCAGACCTCGTTTGGTAGACATCGGAAGAAGGTTTCAGTTTTTATTGTCGATAAATATTAAAAAGAGATTTTCGAGCTCAGTTTTGGCGAATTAGCTCTGATTCGAAATCCGAAAGTGTCGTTTGGTTCGTATGATTATTTGTGACTTTTGTGAACTTTCGAAAGTGAATTTCGATGTTGTTCGGCTAGTTTCCGCTAAAATGCCGAAGTTAAATAATTTGACTCTTTTCATTTAAATTCGCATCTTGAGTTTCGGGAACCCAATTTGAGATCCGCCTTAGCGAGTATGCTATATATATTTTGTATAACTTGTATGCAAGATTTAGGATCATTTCGAATTTTGTAGGGTTCCGTTTTAAATTTCGCCGCGAAAAGAAAAGAAAAGAAAAAAAAAAGAGGAATGGAAACTATGTCGGTTAGTCAGCTAAGGATATATCCTTAGCGTTAGCTATATTTCCAGAAAACGAAACAGAGAAACGGAAACTTAGAAAATATCAGAAAATTGAAAAAGGAAAGGAAAAGGAGCTGGAGAAAAGTAGAATTTTCATCCCGAAACATTCAGGTAATATAATGGTAAAACTTGGAGTATTAGACATCGTTTTAATAAGTTCCATTATAGTTTAAAGGATCAATTGGACCCCGGTAATGGAATTGATTATATATTCGTACTCAGTGAGTTATATGCAACATATAAATGCAATTTATTTAGAGTTTGGTTATGTGACCTTAAACCCTGTACATAGGTCTGGCCTACGTATTGCGTATACGAATAGGGTATCAGGTTCCTACCTGGATTGTTCTAATATGTGAGGAATGAAGACTATAGCCTTATGTGATATATTTTTCTACTTATTGCACACAGTGGGATCGTTTGGCAATGAATCCAAAAGGATAAAGCGGTTGTTGGGTAGCACTGTTAACTTTGGAACGAGGTAAGTGTTTATATCCATTTATTTGGAGGCTCTTGGCCTTGTGGATATTCTACCACGTGTTCCTTGCGTGTGTAGCTGCCGATAGGCGTACTCATTACGCCTTAGCTTTGAATTTATATTGTGTATTGTATGTTATGCCCTGTTTTTGGTATTGCATTGAGCATATGAGCATTGCACTCTGGTGTTGAGCATTGCATATACTTCCCGGTTGGCGATGAGAGTCCCGCACCGGTGAAGGGTCATTATTGCATATACTTCCCGGTTGGCGATGAGAGTCCCGCACCGGTGAAGGGTCATTATTGCATATACTTTCCAGTTGGCGATGAGAGTCCCGCACCGGTGAAGGGTCATTATTGCATATACTTCCCGGTAATCGATGAGAGTCCTGAGCCGGTGAAGGATCATCATTGCATATGCTTCCCGGTAATCGATAAGAGTCCGAGCCGGTGAAGGGTCATCATTGCATATACTTCCCGGTAATCGATGAGAGTCCCGAGCCGGTGAAGGGTCATCATTACATATACTTCCCGGTAATCGATGAGAGTCCCGAGTCGGTGAAGGATCATTATTGCATATATCTCCTAGTAGACGATGAGAGGTATCGGGCATATGTGATTGCATTGCATCGTACCGCATTCATCCCATCTTATTCATATGTGAATGCATTGCATTGTACCGCATTCATCCCATCTCATTGCACCGCATACCGACTATTGTGTGTATTGTGCTGTGTTTTATGTATGCGGTATGTATACTATGTCATGGACATATCTCAGTTTGCCTATATATTTCTGGCTCGTATTCTGGGTTGCGGGGATCAGGTTGCACGCCGCAACGGTATAAATGTATGGATCGGGTTGCACGTCTGCACGTCGCAACGGTATAAATACATGGATCGGGTTGCACGCCGAGACAATATGAATATATGGATCGGGTTGCACACCGCAACGATATAAATATATAGATCGGGTTACACGTCTGCACGTCGCAACGGTATAAATATATTGATCGGGTTGCACGCCGCGACAGTATGAATATATGGACCGGGTTACACGCCGCAACAGGATGAATATATGGATCGGGTTGCACGCTGCAACAGGATGTATTTCTGATTGTTGATATGTTCGGGATACCTATATGTTCTGGCTATCTTACCTTCCTGGTTGTTAATGAGTTTGTGATTACATACGTGTTTCTAGTTATTATCTGGCTCTGCCTTTTCATAATTTAAATAAGAGGAATTTGGTTTATTTGTTTTTCTTCTCCCTGGCTAGCTATCCTATTCTTTGAGGTGGCTAGTCTGCCCCACTTATTGAATCCTTTTGACACACCCTTGTTTGTTGTTTGTTTTTGTCTATCTATTTCGTTTCGGCAAGTTCGCTCCAGGATTGAGTTCACCACGTTGTGAAGGAGCGAAGACGACTTCAGCTGTCAGGGTGGGCCAGCTTTTATTCAGGATGGCCACCAGTTTTATGTTTATTATTTCAGTTGCATTCTGCTCCCTTCAGGAGCTATCTGTCTTCTTTCGCACTCTTAGATGTCTAGTTTGGATAGCCCTAAACCTAGTATGTTGGATAGTCAGCTGTAAATTCTTTTGTACAGCTTAGAGGTATTAGTATGTCTGTATTTTTTTAAGTCTTGTTCTTATTTATGAGCTAGATTTATATTTATTTTCCTAATTTAGTTGGTAAGAATTCGCCCGATGAGTCTAGGGAGGATGTCGGGTGCCCGTACGGCCTAGCCGGATTTCGGGTCGTGTCAGCTTCGTTCTTATTATGAAGCATATAGAGATACATGTATCATGAGTAATCGTCTATAAAGGTGATAAAGTATTTCTGACCATATGCGTCCATGTCAGGACAACATATATCTGAATATATGATTTCTAATATGCTTGAACTCTTTTTGGCACCTTTCTTTGACTTGTTGGTTTGCTTGCCGTTAATGCAGTCCACACAAGTATTAAAATCAGTAAAATCCAAAGCACTAAGTACTCCGTTATTTACTAATCTCTTTATTCTATCTATATGTCCTAATCTCTGGTGCCACAAAATAGAGGATTCTTCATTCATAACACATCGTTTTGTACCAGCTTGAACATGCATAACATTATAAGTGGCATCATTTTGTAAATTAAGAGAGAAAAGACCATTAGATAATGTACCATTTCCAACAACCTTTGATTTATGAATTAAATTTAAATTATTTTCTGAAAATTTGAAGGAATAACCTAAAGGTACAAGTCTGGAAACTGAAATTAAATTCCTAGAAAAACTAGGAATATAGAAAGTCTTTTCTAACTTCAAAATGAAACCACTACTAAGCACTAAATTGCATGTCCCAATGGCCTCCACATGCGATTGCATCTTGTTTCCTGAATAGATGCTTTGCTCAGCTCCCACTGGTTTCCACATATTTCTTAATCCCTGCAAGGAATTCGTTATATGGATTGTAGAACCAGAATCAATCCACCATGTGTCATGATTAACATCAGCCATATTAGCTTCATAAGTTATAAGAGAAATTGGATTACCTTTCTTCTCAAGCCATTTCTGAAACTTGACACAATCCTTCTTTATATGCCCCTTCTTTCTACAGAAGAAACACATGGATTCTTTCTTGATGTCAGTTTCAAGGGGTACCTTTCCTTTCCCCTTCTTTTTGGCTTGATATGTCTTCTTTCCATGAGTAACTGTGAATGCACTTTCACTTGTTTCCATCCGCAGTCGGCCCTCCTCTTGAACACACATGGTCAGAAGTTCGTTAATAGACCATTTTTCCTTATGTGTGTTATAAGAGATCTTAAAGGGACCATATTGTTGTGGAAGAGAGTTCAATACAAAGTGCACAAGGAAAGTATCAGACATTTCAACCTCAAGAGTCTTTAATTGAGCTGCTAAGTCTCGCATTTTCATGATATGCTCGCGCACACCTCTCACACTGGTGAGCTTCATTGACGAGAATTTCATAATTAAGGTGCTAGCAAGTGCTTTATCTGAAGTAGCATATTGTTCATCAATAGCCTTCAGTAATGCCTTGACATCATTATACTGTTCGACAAAACCACGAATACCAGCAGCGATTTTGGTCTTGATGAACATGACACTCAAGCGGTTAGACCGCTTACTGTTCATGAAGAGCAATTTGCGCTGGAGTGCTGATCTCAACAATAAGTGGTTCGTCTTTCCTTATAGCATAATCAATATCCATGCACCCTAACTGAAGAAGAATTCTCTCCTTCCAAATCTTATAGTTTTCGCCATTTAGTTCGGGAACATCACAGACATCAGAGAAATTTGTAGGTTGTATAACTGCACAAAATATTATGCACTTAACAATAAATTTGAGGCACAAATTATGATTCACCCAATGCAAATCATATAAAATAGTGAATCTACTGACATAAAAATTGCCTGTGGGCTGAATCTTTAATTCAATTAGACTCATTCTTTATAATAGAATTATCAATGTGTTACTAGAATGATATTCTATTTTTATGATAAAACTATTAAATTCTAATTCACAATTCATGTGGGTAATTATGAATAGTATTCAATATTTTATCCTAATTAATTATACAGAAATATAATAAAAAATACTACTTAAGTTATTATATTGTGCATAATTAACTACAATCTAAATGTCAAAAGTTCTCATGTGATTCTTAACCTTAAGTTTTATTTTATAAAAGACGCTGTGGCTAATCTTTAATCAAATAAAAATCATGAATCAGTTAGACATTAGTCTCAAAAATTATTTAATACTTTATTAATGTCTATAACATCTTTATGTGATCCTAGACATAATATATAATTTTACTTTATTAAGTTTGCTATGGCTAAATCTTAATAAAATAAATTGTATGAATCACTGGACATTAAATATAAAGTTATGCAATATTTATTGCTAAAACTCACTATGCAATACACGTACAGTAAGCACATAGACATAGTAAAAGTTTTATAAATGGTATAAGGAAACTTTCGGACAAAATCTCAAAACTGTCCAATTATCCAAAACAGAAATTTAATCATGAATCATGTGTGACCAAATGTTTTTTTTTTTTTTTTTAAAAAAGGGTCATTGCCAATGTCTCACACGTTTACAAAAGTTGGCGATGGCTTTTGGCGATGGGTTTTGAAGACAAAAACTTTAGAAACATCCGAAAACTCTTTATTGCACTTTCATCTTTAATTATTTAAACAATAAAAAAACATATGTGGGTGTCTTTAACTTAGTGTCTTCAACCTCTCGACGGGATTCTTTTTGACCCGGTTAAAACCGCTTCCAAAACTCAGTTTAGAATCATTTATCCAAACACCAAAATCATGTTTAATAGTACCAGAAGGTTAGCGAATCAGTATCCTTGAGATTTCTATAATTATTGTTTATCAAAATTTTCAGAATTATAGTTCCGAAATCAGGATGCCATTTTTGAATTCTTATTGTGAACGACCCGATTATTAACAAGGCAGAGGTTTATGTTTGCTCATGATACCAATTGTAAGACTTTCTGCAGAATCTAAAACATAACACGAGCAATATACGCAGCGGAAAAGAGAATCGATTTACCTCCAGCCATTGTTGTTCGGATTATCTTCGACGTCGGAGTCCTTCCTGGTTTCTAAGCACTCAAAACCTCACTAGATGGTGTAGTATAAAGGAGAAAGTTTTTGTGCTTTGGGACCATACTATTTGCCTCATCTTTTATAATGTTCTTCCATCATGAACATTCATTGTAAGTAATATTAAAACGGCAGATGTTTTTCTTAATGAGATGTTTCAGATTAATGAAGGAGGGAGTTTCATTTTTTCCAAGTTAAATGGACCACTTTTAAAAACCGTTCAATACAGAACGTTTCAACTTACAGATACAAGAAGGAACAATTAGTCGAACAAAAAGGCTTAAAAGTGTGTGCATGAGATCTCACCTTTTGGAGACATAGAAAATCAAAATAGAAAAAAATAAAGCTATGTAAAATAGAGATTATGACGTGCGGTGCAGACAACCAATATGCTTGTTGATTAATTTTTATTTACCGCAACATTGGAAGTTTTTCAATATAGTAAAGCTTCAAAAATACTACAAATTCCTAAATATTAGGAGTTAGTATCTAGCTCAAATAAGGTAAGTTTTAATAGCAAAATTTTGGTTAGTTTTTAAAGTCCTAAATATTAAAAAAAATAAATAATGACAATTTATCCAATGAGAAATATATTTTTAAAAGGTAAAAAAGTCGATTGACATTTCACTAACGCCTTCGTGTTTTTATAAAAAATATAGATATAGATAGATATAGATATAGATAAAGATAGATATAGATAGATGGATAGATATAGATATAGATATAGATAATAGATAGATTATTATTATTATTATTATTATTATTATTATTATTATTTCTTAAAAAATGAGGACTTATTAAAAGAAAGCTGTTTACCAAAAAAAAAAAAAAAAAAGCTGTTACGACGTCGTAATAACAGAAACTCCTCCTGATTTCTTGTTTTGCAAGAGTTTCTGGTTTCTTGTGTAGCACAGGAAAAGACTTGTCAAGTAAATTGTTGATGGACTCTCAAAATCCGGCAATAAGCGACGGAGAAGACGCCGTGAGACGGCGGAACGCGGTGGCAGAATACCGTAGAAAGCTTCTGCAGCACAAAGAACTCGAATCTAGACTCCGAACCGGTCCTCCTTCTCTTCTTACCCCCAAATTCTTATTAAATTTTATCTTTTTTATGAAATAATGAGCTAACTTTGAATTTAATAATGTAGTGAAAGAAAATTTAAGAGCATCGAAGAAAGAATTCAACAAAACAGAGGATGATTTGAAGTCTCTTCAAAGTGTTGGTCAAATTATTGGTGAAGTTCTCCGCCCTCTTGACCATGAACGAAGTAATCTTTCCATCTTTCTAGATGTTATTAATACTTACATATTCTTCAATTGGAGCTATCGTGCCTTGCCTTGTTGTGAAATATTATACTCCTATTTGCATATTCCTGAATTGTTAGAATTTAAAATATTAAACTTTATGAAGATTGGATCAAGTTTGAACTTTTGTCATCTCTGATTAGTGCACAACAACCGTGTAATTAAGTTCAAATTTCAACCCATTACATCTTTAAGTGACCATTATATCGATCAACTATGGCTCAATCCAAACTAGTTGCTGTCAGCTATGTGTATACGCTTGGAATACATAAATTGTTTTGTCTTTTAAAGCAAATTAGGGGTTCTCTAATGTTAGAGGCTAACTAGATCTCGTGTGCCATATGATTCCACTGATATTGGCAATTGTCTGATTTTAGCTGCTCTGATAGTTTTGTTTTTACCTTCTACTTTTCTTTTTCCCCAGCAGTATATAGTTATATCTGGTAGTGCCAGTGTCGAGTAAGATGCTTACTGAAAGCAACCAATAGGGATGTAAGTGAGGCGGGCCGCGGTGGGCAGGGGAAGCCTTGACCTGCTAAAAATTTAACCCACCCTGCCCTGCCCCGTGTCGCCTTTTTCCAAAAAATTTCCCTACCCCATTTAATTTTTTATTTTTTATTATTATATTTTTTTTACTTTGCCAAGAAAATTTGCAAAGAATGCAGGAAAAGCCATTGTCTGCAAATTGTTTCAGCAGCATACTCTTTGCAAAATATGAAAACAGTAATGAAAAAAATTACAATTTAGCTTCTCAGTTGTTTGATTAATCCTTTTTTATTTGATGAAATAAGGGGAATTTATTAAAAGGCATCAAGAAGATGTAAGAGTACAAAAGAAAAGTGGATAATTAGCTCTAATACAAAAAATCCTATGCTTAAATCAGGGAGCTAATAAATCCACAAAAAGATCTGCACAATTTACAGGGGTAAGATATTCGAACTAAAAAGGTTAACTAAGCATGGAGCCTTGAGAGACTAAATTCCATCAGAACACCTTTTGTTTCTTTCAGTCTAGATACACCAAAATATTACTGCTGGAACCATTTTCCAGATATTTTAGTGGCTTTATCAACTCTAAAGAAAACCAGCTTTCAAAAGCTTGCTTTATTGTCTGAGGCATAACCCATTTCAGACCAAAAACAGTGAAGAGAGAAGAAGAAGAAGGAGGTCCAGTTTTCATGTGTAGTTGGCCAGTGAAGAAAAAGGTGGTTGACACTTTCTGAATCTTGTTGGCACATGTAGCATCTGTTTGACTAGTATGATACTCCTCTTGATTAAGTTATCTTGAGTGAGGCATGCCCCATTTAGCGCTAGCCATGTGAAACTATTTACCTTAGCCATGTGAAACAATTTAACTTTAGCTCTCACATACCATTTTGTGCACAGTAGTTTTTGTAGCCCTCTTGGACTGTGCACATGCCTTCCTTAGAACCTCCCCAAATAAGCTTGTCTGGCTGCTGTTCATCAATGTTGTAGCTTCCTAGGAGCTTAGCATAGTGCGAAGGTTGTCGACTTCCCAATCCTGTAAATTTCTCCTAAAAAGTGGGCACCAGCCACCAGCTTCCATTTTCTCTGTTTTGAGAAACAGTGGAGTTCATGTTGAGTGCAATTTGATACATACTGGGAAACATGTCTTTCAAGGGTGCAGTTCCAAGCCATCTATTCTTCCAAAATTTAACATGAGTTCCTTCTCCGACTTTGAAAGGTTCATTTGAAAAAATTCATCCTAAACCTTGCTAATGTTTTTCCAGAGACCGACACCATACAGAGTGTTTATTTCTTTGTACACCAATAATTGTGTTCCCCATATTTAGCATTAATAACATCTTTCCATAGTCTGGATCCCTCTTGACCATATCTCCACTGCCATTTAAGAAGCATAGCTTTATTGTGTGATTGTAGATCCTTAATGACCAATCCTTCTTGTGATTTTGGACCATCTTACCAGTGGGAATTCGTGTGCCTTGCTACTACCCTTCCATCTCGTTCTGATTTGGTCCATCTGTTTTAGAACTGGCCTTGGAATTGGAAAGAGTGACATGTCGTATATTGGGAGGCTGTCTAAAACACTGTTGATTAGAATTAATCTTGCCACCCATGGAGAGGTACTGCATTTTCCATGTTCAAGTCTTTTCACAAACTTTTCTAAAAGTCCATGCCAAACTTCAGAAGATCTAAATTTGGCACCCCAGGGAAGACCTAGATATGTGGTTGGAAAAGAGCCTGTTTTGCAGCATAGGATTTCTGGCAGTTCTGATATGTTTAGGACTTCATTAACAGAATAAATAATGCTTTTGTTCATGTTGATGCCTGTTCTCTCCACAAAAGGGTTTAAGTCAAGGAGGCCCTCTCTCCCCCTTTCTTTTCATTTTTGCTATGGAAGGTCTCACTAAAATGTTGCAGAAGGCTAAGCAACTACAGTGGATACAAGGCTTCCAGGTGGGAAGGAATCCAGCTAGCTCAGTCACAGTATCACATTTACTGTTTGTAGATGATACCCTTATTTTTTGTGGTACTGAGAGATCACAAGTCTTAAATCTCAACCTAACATTGATGATATTTGAGGCGCTTTTTGGACTTCGTCTACTAACCAGAACAGAGTACTTGACAGTTGTGGTACAATATTTGATCCATCTCAACCATTTTTCTCCGAAACCCATTTGCGTTAAAATGCTCATGAGATAAGGCCAGCTTAAATCAGAAGCCTTTTCAATGTCTAGTATATAGAGCACTCCTTTTTCTCCACTTTTCATTCTCCTATACAGCACCTCATTTGCAATTAATGAGGCATTGTGATCTGCCTATTTTTGATGAAAGCATTTTGTTCCCCAGAAACCAACTTGTCAATTACCTTGTTGAGCCTCTCAGCGAGAACCCTTTGAGGTCAATTTGTACCTATTAAGCTAATAGGTCTGTAGTTCCTGAGCTCCATAGAACCATTCTTCTTTGGAATTAGAGCAATAAAGGTAGCATTGCAAGCTCTAACCAAATGGCAATTTTGAGAAAAGTCATAAAGTTAATCTTCAGATATAGTTTATCTATTTTGTTAAACATATAAACTATAAATTAAGAAAATATAAACAAGTATAACCATGAGTTTTAGAACTAACAAGGAAAAGTGAAATTTTGATCTACAAAAAACCTACAGTTAGGATAATAACTAAGTAGAAGTTCCTTTCTTATAATGAATGCGTATTGAAATTAACGTTAGCTTGAACTTAAAGTCTTTATAATGATGGTAGTTAGACTAAAGTGGAGGCTGAAGCTTTTGTGAAAAATCTGTGCTTCTTCAGTGTTCAAAGCTGAACACAGTGAGACCATTTAGTCACCTTCCCTGTCTTGGATATGCAAATAATTTTGACCCTCCCCGCCGTCCAGCTAAAGTATTGACCTGCCCTGCCCGCCCCGCCCCGCCCCGCCCTGCCCTGGCTGCCCCATTGCCATCCCCTACCAATTCTTGCAAATGTTTGTGCCTATGGACAAGTACACACACATTCATTAGAAGAATGTGTTATATAGTGATTTTGTGTGGGTACTTCTTTGCAGAAGATTGTAATGTAAGGGTCCTCTTTATGATTTGGATATAGCTTTAGACATGTCCTCTTGCTTTTGTTGTATTTTAGTCATTTTCAGAGAAAGCAGTGGCCATAGTTACACAACTAATAACTTACCATATGTTTTGTTCTAGTGATTGTAAAAGCAAGCAGTGGCCCGAGGTATGTTGTTGGGTACCGTAATAAACTTGACAAGGAAAAGCTGACTTCTGGAACAAGAGTAGTTCTTGATATGACAACCCTCACAATCATGCGTGCCCTTCCACGTGAGGTATGTTTCCTCTGGTCTTTGTTCTCAGTGCAAACATCAATTTGAAGAGTCTAGTGGTTGAGGTTGCTTCTTTTTTTCTTTTTTTTTTGAGTGGGTGGGGAGGGTTGTTTGCTGTTATTTTTCGACTACTAATAATTTTAATAAGACTCTAAAGAGATACTTCTTCTTCACCAATTCTTAATTTTTATGCTCTTCTTGTGAAGGTTGATCCAGTTGTTTATAACATGCTCCATGAAGATCCAGGAAATGTTAGTTACTCTGCTGTAGGTGGTTTGTCTGATCAAATTCGTGAACTTAGGGAATCTATTGAGCTACCTCTTATGAATCCTGAGTTGTTCCTCAGAGTTGGAATCAAACCTCCCAAGGTCATACCTACCCTTCTTTATCACTTTTATCCATCTAAATATCTATTGCATGTGCATAGCCTTTTCGCAAATGCCTATCAGATTATGAACGCTAGGTTACTTCTGAAGTACCCAATTGAATAGAAAATATTGTACAATGTTTCAGGGTGTTCTGCTCTATGGCCCTCCTGGTACTGGCAAGACATTGTTAGCTAGAGCGATTGCTAGTAACATTGATGCCAACTTTTTGAAGGTTGGTGCATAATATTCGGTTCATGTTGCTTTGGTATTAGTGTGAAAACGATTCATTTCATTTTTCTCTACATACTGCTTTTGTAGATCGTATCAAGTGCCATAATTGATAAATATATTGGTGAAAGTGCAAGGTTGATTAGGGAGATGTTCAATTATGCACGCGATCATCAGGTAAGGCACTTTATCTTGTAGAATGCAGATGCAAAATTTTGTTTTTGTTTTACATTATTCTCTTTGTTTCCTTTTTAAGCCCTGCATAATCTTTATGGATGAGATTGATGCAATCGGTGGACGGCGTTTTAGTGAGGGAACAAGTGCTGACCGGGAAATTCAAAGAACACTGATGGAGTTACTCAATCAGCTGGATGGGTTTGATCAGCTTGGCAAGGTATCTTTTTTGCTTAATTTCCTTGCAATTAATTAGCAAAGGTATTTGGTGTTCAGTAAGTTTGATAATACCAATTAAAAGAAAAAAAGTTTGATAATATCTGCCAACTCTTGGTATTGCTCTTTTGTTGTCATGGTTTACGTGTCAATTTGTGTGACTTCTCGCTAAATAAATTGCATTTTTGAATATAGCAATCCTGTGGTGCAGGTAAAAATGATTATGGCTACAAACCGGCCTGACGTTCTTGATCCTGCACTTCTTCGTCCGGGTCGTCTAGACAGGAAGATAGAAATACCATTGCCAAATGAGCAGTCTAGGATGGAAGTTCTCAAAATTCATGCTGCTGGAATTGCAAAACATGGCGAGATTGATTATGAAGCTGTCATTAAGCTTGCAGAGGTGAGTCCTGAAACTTCTTTGTTATCTATTTGTTTCTGAACATCAGATCCATAATTGAGCTGCTTTTGTTTTATTTTAGGGTTTTAATGGAGCTGACCTCCGTAATGTATGTACTGAGGCTGGGATGTCAGCTATTCGTGCAGAAAGAGATTATGTTATACATGAAGATTTTATGAAGGTATAGTATGTTATACAACTACAGGTTAATTATCAGCAATCTCTTGTAGTTGACTTCTTGCTGAAGTGCTCTCAGCTTATATTTGATAAGTTATGTTTTCTTTGTAACTTTTTAGGCTGTTCGTAAACTGAATGAAGCAAAGAAACTTGAATCAAGTGCACATTACAGTGCTGATTTTGGAAAAGACTAGGATGGTTGTCATTTAGTCTCAACAGCCATGGATGTCTGGGGCATCTTCTTTCAACCTATGCATACTTGTGTGAATGTCTCTGTGGGGAATGCCCGTTCAATGTCATGTAGGAGAGACCGAGGCGCCAAATATTTCCTGGCTCGTCTGTGCTTCATCAGTTTAAATTCCCCCACCCAACCCCCCTCCAGAACTGAGAATAGTGATGAACAGAAATTTATGGAAGTTCTTCAATCTTACTGTATTTTATTTGCTTTAGATGGAGTAGCGCTCCATGCGCTTAAGACTTGAGATTGGGGCCAAAAAACCACGAATCTTCCAAATCAATTGAGTGATAAGGTAGTCAAAATACTTGAGTAAAAGGGACAACTTGTTTCTCAAGAAAATTGAGTTACTGGATAGTGCAAATTGAGATATCTATGAAGGGACGGTTGCAAGTTTGATTATCCTAAATTATTTGTACATAAGCATCATCTCTTATAAACAGTGGGGATGATTATAGGAAATTTTACGGAATATAGACACTTTAAATTGTTATTTTATTTAAATAGATATATTTTAAGTTTTTTTTGTAGTTTTTAGACCTTTATCTGTTGCCATACTACATTTATAGCCAAATTTAAAACTCCCCCGTTAATATTTTCATGGCCTATTTTTTCGGGAAAAGTGTGAGTGGGAAGAGTGTAAAATTCGTCTGAAATCATTAATCCCTATTAACTACTTACCCACATGCCTACTATTTCCTGTTTTCTAGGTAATTAAAACAACGGTTAACGAACAGTTTTGTTTATTACCGTGTGTCTTTTATTCTTCTTCCTCAGCAGATACATCTTCCTTTACTGATTATAAAACCCATAAATTTATGTCTTTTCATTCTCCGTTTACATTTTTTGTGACCGTTGCTTTAATTTGCTGGTAAGATTGTCATTTATTAGTTGTTTTGAGTTTTTATAGTTTTACATTGTACTGATTTTTTGTTTTAATTTTGGCTGAAACTGAATAATTTTTTATTTGTTATTAGTCGTAATGTCTAGGAGATGTGATAAGAAGGTCAAACAATCTTTGCATGTACTAGATGATGATGACTTTGACGACTTTGATATGGGTTCGCCGACCAGAAATTCGGTTCAAACGCCAAGTCGTGTTACAAGGTCAGCTACTAGGTTGAATACTAAAAAGAGAACTCGGCAGGGCGATAATGTCAAGCGTAAATGTCGTAAAGTTGGTTCTGATTCTAGGGGTAAAAGTGTGCGTGTTGTTTCTTCGAGTGATGATTCCGATGGTGAGCCCCCTGTTTTGGCAAAAAAGAAGAAAGGTCTCTGCGCTCCCTCCCAGACGATGAAGAAGAAATTGTTTCAAGGGAAGTGTAAGAGATCAGTAAAAATAGAAAGGATTGATGATTTTCCATTGGTGGATGTTGAGGTATGTGTTATTCAGCTTTTTCTAGTTTAAAGTATATTTTATTAATTGCATAATTGTTTAATAAATTTTATGTGAATGTGATTAGTATTGGGTAGTAATATTTGTATTTCTGTAGATACATTTGTAGAGTAAATGAGTAATATTATTTGAATATTGTCACAACCAACTTATTTACATTTCTATTTGTGTAGTTATCCATTTAATTTTACATATATACTGTATTTTAATGTGTATATGTCCATTGTTTAGTGAATTGATCAGCAGTATTTGCTATATATACTTCATATATTCATAGATTATTGATGAATAGTTCACTGTTTCTTGATGGGTTTATGGTATATATTTTGAATATTTTCTTTTAGTATTCTACTACATATTGTAAGTACATTATTTCTGAATATTTTATATGTATTGATGTGATATTTTTCTGGTAGCTTAGATTGTAGTACTTACTTGTTTTTGTTTAATATTTGTGTATATTCTCTGAATATATTAGGTATGTAATAGAATATTTATATGAAGGGTGTAATTGTAGAATAAATGTTGCATATACAGTAATTGTAGTACCTATTTTTTTTTTGTTGAATATTTGAGTATATTCTTTGAATATAATAGGTAGTAATAGAATATTTATATGAAGTGTGTTTTTGTAGAATAAATGTTGCATATACACTGATTAATCACTAGCTTATGTCAGCCTAGTAGGTATGTATTTGATGTAGTATTTACTTGTATACTGCATATATTCATAGATTATTCATGTAGTATATTCTTTGAATATAATAGGTATGTAATAGAATAGTTATATGAAGGGTGTTTTTGTAGAATAAATGTTGCATATACACTGATAATCACTTGCTTATGTTAGCCTAGTAGGTATGTATTTGATGTAGTATTTACTTGTATACTGCATATATTCATAGATTATGCATGTTGACTTTCATTGTTTTATAAAAAAAAAATTTATGTGTCAATGGGATAGTTTAGAGATATTGTCTAAATGTATGATATATATTTATGGTTATTTTTTTATGGTGCTGGCTATTGCATACGAGTATGCAGTTGATGAATACATGGTTTTTATGAATAATATTTGTATCTTCAATTATTATATTTAATTGTGTTTGTTGTATATATCTAATATAATTCTTGTTTTTGCATATTCTTTTTTCATATGTAAGCATATATTGGGAACTGTTCATTAAGTATGCAATATTCATTCTATTCATATTTTTTAATTGAAATGTAGTTTTGATTTTTATCTATTTCTGTGAATTACATTTTAATGGCATATTCATTGATTAATTTTTTTAAGTTGAAAATTTTTAGTTTAATATTTCTTTTAACTTTTTCAGCCAATGAAAATGTATTTTCGGCCGGTCCAGTATAGAAGTCGTAGGATAAGCACACATACTAATGTTGATGCTGTTTCGACCATTAAGAAGGTGCTAGATGACAGGTTGTTGGCAATATTTAGGCAGTCGTGCTTTGGTCATTTTATTGATGATGCAATATAAAATGGCCTAAACGACAACCATCAAAAGCCAAGCTCGAGTGCACAACGGATACGAGTCAAGGCCTCCGGGAACGTCTTGGAAGATCATGCATTGGAGCGCCGAGGACGGAGGAAACAGGGCAGGAAAACAGGCAGCCCAAAACAGGGCAAAACAGGGGAGCACACTGGGAGCTCACTGCCTGAGGAAGAACATGTGTTCTTCGCGATCGCGTCCATATCTCACGCGACCGCGAAGAGGAATGGTTTGGCCTGCGCGACGGCGCCCCTTGAACGCGAAGGCGAAGGCAAAGTTGATGGGGATCGTGAGGATGCTGAAGACGTGCGCGATCGCGAGCCTATTGACGCGATCGCGAAGTTGATTGTTTTACTCTGAGCGATCGCGTGCCTCCCTGACGCGATCGCGATGAAGAGAAGCTGAGCAGCGGACCAGAATCAGCTTCAGGGGCATTTTTGTCAATTTATCATTGTAAATGTATAAATAGAACTTTAGCTCTTCATTTCATTAGTTAGCCATTGTTTAGAAGATAGAATTGAGAGAGAACATTGAAGAGGCCGAGCCCTTCTTGTTTGAGCCCGAGGCTCGTGTATGTCTCGACTTGGAACCTATGGAGATCGACACCTAGTTTGATTCCATTGTAAGGTTCGAGTTTCCCTTCTCCCTTTTGAATTCAATTAACGTTAGTGAATTGAATTCGATTCTTTCTTCTATTTCTTGCCTTCCCAATCTTGATTTCTTGTTTATCTCGTTTATTTGCTTCCGCGTATCGTATAGTTTAGCTTCCACTATTTTCGATTGCATCAGTTGGTATCAGAGCAAGGCTCGGGTTATGTTCTTACAAACCCCCGTTCCTTGTTCCATATGTTAGTATTGTTGTTGTGTTGTTCTTGTTGTTCTTGAAAAAGAAGAAAAACAAAAAAAATTGAAAAACTAGAAAACTTGGCAAAATTTGGTCGAGCGGGTTGGATACGAATCCCCGAGTGTTAAAGAGTAGTGGGGTTTGTTACTTGTTGTTTTCCCGTCGTTTTCATACCCATATCTCGTGTTTTGGTGTTACGAATCAAAATTTCCAAAATCAAAATCCAAAAGTTTGAAAATTTCTTGAAAACGCTTCAAATTCGAATCGAAGCTTGTTGTTGTTTTTTGGGGTTGAAAAACTATTGGGGATTGATGATATTAGTTGTATACACCTTTGGGTATCGTTGGTTTTGTGTTTCGGGTTGAAATCGAGCCAAAAATTTGGCCAAAATCGCCAAAAACCCATTTTTGAGCTGCTGTGAAAGTTGCAGAAATTAACCCTTCGCGATCGCGAAGAGCAATTCGCGCGATAGCGAAGAGCAAAATAATTTTTTGAAAATTTAACCCTTCGCGATCGCGCGCGTCTGGTCGCGATAGCGAAGAACAAAAAAATTTCAGAATTCCAATTTTGGGACAGAACGTTCGCAACGGCTTCCGAACAGTTTCCAAACATCATGACTCCAATTGGACCATTAAATATGATGAGTTTGTAGATCACAAACAAAATTTCATCCGATTCCAAATCCATTTGGTGCCAATTCGAGTCGAATCTTTTGTGTCCCGTTTTCTTCCATACCTCTTGGTTAGTGTTTTAAAGGTAATTGGCCTACTTGAAAGACACTAATCCTTTAGCGTATAGGGTAATCGTGCGTAGAGGAGATTAGAATTCAAAGAAGAGTCGTAGAACTCCTTTTGGCCTCAAGTGCGCACTTTAAATAGCCGTCCGTACATAGAGTCTCATTAACTCCACTCCGAACTTTAACTTGGACATGCTAGTTGTGATTACCTTGGTTCCCAAGTTGATAAGGCCTCGCTCTTGATTGTACATATATTGAGTGATACACGTGAGGGAGTGACTTTTGGGAGGTATTGTTCTTTGGTGTTGCAACAATGTCGGATGTTGATTGTGGGGATTATGGCTCATGCGGGGATGATGCGAGTTGCTATGACTCGTATGGTGATGATGGAGACTATGGTTCCTATGAGGGTGATGAAGGCCATTACTATGATGATGGAAGCCATGGCTCCTATGATGATGAAGCGGTTCACTATGATGATCGTGAGATTGATGATGACTATGAGGCTTGTGATGAAGAATGTGATGATGCCTATGCTGCTAGTCAAGAAATCGAAGATGGTGACGCTTCAAGGTATGATGATCCTACTTACTCTTCTTGTGAAGAATTTGATATTGATGATGGTGACATAGGTAGAGTTGATGATGATGATGAACCTAGGGGTTATTCTTATGCATCTTCTCTTAGTGTTGCTAACGGAGTACAAGGGAGTAGTGGAGGACCTTCCATTAGTATGGGAGGTGGTGGTGGTTGTTCCGTGGGGAAGAAGAAGCTTGCATCTTCTAGGTACGCTAAGCGACCTAATGCTTCGAATTCCTATGTGGAGGTTGGTTTGAGAAATGGTATTGCTTTTGCTACAAAGGGGATGTATGTCGTGAGGGGCGTGGATGGTTGTAGTAGGAGTAGTACTATGGGCTATGGAACCGAGGCTAGAGGCACTTATGGGTTCCATGGCGAGGTTCCTTCCTTGACTTCCAACAACATTGCTAATGTTGGGAGAGTGACGGGAAGTGGAGGTTGTTCTAGTGGTGTTGCCACTAGTGGAGGGATAAGGAAGACCCAAGTTGTTGGTGTTGACACTTGTGGGCGTCCAAATTCTCATTTGGGTGCCAATGTGCAAGACTTGGGTAGATGTAGGTTCGTTGTTGAGGTAGATGGTATTGGAGGATACTTGCTCAAGATTGGTGGTACCGATGCCAATTGTATTAGCACCTCTTTGGTTGATAGGCTTAGGATACCATGCCATAAGCTAGAGCATCCTTATGAGTATGATGGAGTGTGGGTTTCTAAGGAGGCTCAGGTACTCATATCTCATAGAGGTTATAAATGCTATGTTTGGTGTGACGTGTATCCCATGCGTCATGTTGATGTGTGGACGGGTGAGCCGTGGTTGGAAGGAAGAGGGTGCAATATAGTATGGTGAAGGGTGCGTATCTTGTGGGCGTAGGGAAAAGAGTCTATGACTTTATGCCTTACCGGGCGAGGAGCCGAGTGCCTACTAGTGCCCCTTCTTTGGCTAGGCAAAAAAGCAAGGATCGAGAACTTCATTCCATAGGCAACAATGTGCAAACAAGAAGTCCTACAAACACAAGTAATGGTGGGACTAATGCTACAAAAGAGTTGGCAATTGTCAACAAGGTGAACCCGAAGCCACTTCCAAAGCCGAATGGTTCACCAATGAAGAAGAAGGAGACATCAAGTGATGAGTCTCCTAGTCCTAGATTCCGGGTTGACGTGAAAAGTCCACCTACTCCGGCTATGGGTATTCTTGGGCCTCGTCCCAATTCGCCCGAATTTGAGAGACAAAAAATTGAGAGGAGTAAGGGAGTGACCGGTGACATTCCTCGAGTGGAAAAAGGAGAGGATGTGTTGAGTGATGTGAGCGGGATGTCACCACCCGAATCTACACCTAGCCTTGAAAGAAAAATGAGGGAAAAAAGAGTGAGGACACCACTTATTCTAACCTTAACCCTTTATCTTTTTCTTCTACTTGTGTGAGTACTTGTGTAGGTATTCTTGGAGGCAAACCGATGGAGCCTCAACCATGTTCCGTGATGGAAAGACAAGGTGAAGGAGATGCCAAATGTGATCTACGAGGAGGAGAAGCTAGCCATGACGCTTCAAGTACATTGAGTGAGCCCGGATGCGACTCAAGTGTAAGTGTTAGTTCTTCTTCCCATGAGCCTATTACTTCCTTGTCTTGTGTTAGTGTTTGTAACAACTCTATGCTAGTTGATGATTTGCATGAGTATAATGTGTTTGCAACTAGTGTAGAGCCTTCGGGTCAACTTGTGTGTGAAATTGAACCACTAGTTGAGAGGGTTGAAAAGCCACATCATGATGTGAGCTCGATTTTCATTGAACCTCTCTTTAGTGAAGAAGTCGTAGTTGACCTTGTTTGTGAACCTTGTTATGACACCCCACCCATATTTGATAAAGGTGAAGATGAATTGCATGATAATCTTATTCTTCCCTTTGATTGCTTAATTGATAGTGGTGGTCTCTTGTGTCGTAGTGAGGGTGGATGTACCCTTGAGGAGTCTCTAGAGTGTGAGATGGATCGATTCATTTTCGATGACTCCTCGAGTGAGAGTGAAGGACCTAGTCTTGATACTATGCTCTTGTGTGACCATGAATTTGAGGTGCATGTTTTCACATTTCTAATGTTTGAAGGCAATCTCATTTGTGGTGGTGAATTGTATCGGACTAGGGTCGGTAGTAAAGTCGAACCTCCATGGTTTGTAAAGTTAGGCTCTATGGATGATCCAACATTTGGAACTCCAAGTGAGGAGAGTAGTCTTGATATTGGTCGTGTTGACCTTTCTTCTAGTGGTCCTAGCCTTCGTTGTGTGGACTATAATGATGAAGAACCTATTTTGGAGACTTTCCTTTGGAGTTTGACTAGTGAGGAGGATTGTCTTGGAGTTGATTTGGGAGGTGAGGAGGTACCTCTCGGTGTGTACAAGAATGTTCTTAAGAAGGGGAGTGGAGTAATCGGTGTTAGTTGTGAATTGAACTATTTCACTTACTCCATCCCATGTGTTGAGCACACCTTGAGTGTTGAGCATGCCAAAGCCGATGTGTCACTTTGTGATAAAATTGATTTGAAGGCTTGGTGTGTCGGTCATGGGCTTAGGGGTCGTGGGGAATTTAATTGCTACATGCATATCCTTGATCTCTTTGCTTGTTTTGAAAATGAGTGCTTGTTCTTGTCGAGCCAAGACTTTGTTGTCTCTTTGGGGGACATAAGCTTTTTCATTGGTATTGATGCTTGGCTCTATCACAAGAGTATGTTTTCCACACTACTTGCACTTATTCTTGTTAAGCTAACCTACTTGTGAAGTAGGAAATTTTTGGTTGTGCTTGCTTTGATTGTAGGTTTTGATGGTTTGATTTCGAGGACGAAATCCTTTCAAGAAGGGGAGGATGATGCAATATAAAATGGCCTAAACGACAACCATCAAAAGCCAAGCTCGAGTGCACAACGGATACGAGTCAAGGCCTCTGGGAACGTCTTGGAAGATCATGCATTGGAGCGCCGAGGACGGAGGAAACAGGGCAGGAAAACAGGCAGCCCAAAACAGGGCAAAACAGGGGAGCACACTGGGAGCTCACTGCCTGAGGAAGAACATGTGTTCTTCGCGATCGCGTCCATGTCTCACGCGACCGCGAAGAGGAATGGTTTGGCCTGCGCGACAGCGCCCCTTGAACGCGAAGGCGAAGGCAAAGTTGATGGGGATCGTGAGGATGCTGAAGACGTGCGCGATCGCGAGCCTATTGACGCGATCGCGATGTTGATTGTTCTGCTCTGCGCGATCGCGTGCCTCCCTGACGCGATCGCGATGAAGAGAAGCTGAGCAGCGGACCAGAATCAGCTTCAGGGGCATTTTTGTCAATTTATCATTGTAAATGTATAAATAGAACTTTAGCTCTTCATTTCATTAGTTAGCCATTGTTTAGAAGATAGAATTGAGAGAGAACATTGAAGAGGCCGAGCCCTTCTTGTTTGAGCCCGAGGCTCGTGTATGTCTCGACTTGGAACCTATGGAGATCGACACCTAGTTTGATTCCATTGTAAGGTTCGAGTTTTCCTTCTCCCTTTTGAATTCATTTAACGTTAGTGAATTGAATTCGATTCTTTCTTCTATTTCTTGCCTTCCCAATCTTGATTTCTTGTTTATCTCGTTTATTTGCTTCCGCGTATCGTATAGTTTAGCTTCCGCTATTTTCGATTGCATTAATTGACATGCCTGTATTTGTAACATGTAACAAATTATTGAATTCCCTGTTGTTGCGTGAGGTCTGTCCGCCTATTGATGATGCAGATGCTTTGTGGTTTGATCTTTATGGGAATAAGTTGAGATTTGGCCTTGTAGAGTTTGGGTTGATAACGGGGCTTAAATGTGTTGGTGATCATTTGAAGGAGTACCATTCGGATGAACCTAATAGATTGTTGCAATTGTATTTTGGGGGTGCGTCCAAAGTAACAAAGAAAGATTTAGTAGATTGTTTTGTGGAAAAGAAGTGGAAATCTGATGAAGATGCTATTAAGCTTGCTGCTTTGTATTTCATTCACACTTTTTTGTTTTCTACCAAAAATTCTGCTACTAATGATACTACCATTGCTGAGGCTGATTTCAATCTTGTTGAGTGTGGAGAGTGGCAGACGTTTCCATGGGGTACAAAGGTGTTTTTAGCAACTGTTACATCAATGCATGACAAGTTGCGGCCTTTTCTACAGTGTTATCGTTTTGCCGGTCTGCCCTATGCGTTGCAGGTGTGGTTTTATGAAAGTTGCCCTACTGTGAATGAGAAGATTGCATTCAGAGTTGCTCATAAATCACCTCGTATTCTGAACTGGCATGTTAAGAGAACGCATGATTTTGAAGAGTTGCAGAAAGGGTTTTTTAGTTTAAAGAAAAGTGAGGTATACCTTTTGCTTGATCAGTTATTTATTATTATTATTAATTTTTTTATAACTATATTCAATAAATCTGTTTTACATATATTGTTTTTTTTTTGTCAAGGTGTGTTTTACAAAGATTGATCCATCTCAGGCTGAAATTCATAGTTTTGAACTGCCTGTGTTCAAGCCGTACAATATTGGTCCAAATGTAAGTGTTGATCCTATTTCTGATGAATCAACTGGGGATGGGATTAATCGAGAAAGGGCTGAAACAGTTCAGCATTCATCTTCTAATCGCGATAACCAAAGGCTGTCGCCTGAGTTGCAGCTGTTGTATCGACAACAGAAGTTGTTGCGTGCAGATCTTTCAGGGTTAAAGGTTTATTTGGCTAAGTGCTTTGATAAAATTTACAAGAAGCTTGATATTGATCCAGATGATATTGGAGACACCAATGGGTGCAATGGGGTATGTTGTTTCAATGATTGTATATTTTAATGATTTTTACTGTGTATTTGTTGAATTTTTTTAGTTTTAATTGTTGTCCCCTATTATTATTAGGTTTCTGAAAATGATCATGTGCCGGATGATGAACGCATTCATGATAATATTAACCAAACTTCTGAGCCGGTTGATCTTCAACAAGATCATCAACAGCAAAAGACTTTTGCTTATCAATGTTATGGTAAATGTGTTGATAGTCATTTGTAACCGGTTGAATTGATTTATGTATTTGTTCATTATTGCATTTATCTTACAACAGGACCTCTGAAAAGCAACCGGTTGTTTCTCCTAATCAAAATGGCACTTCAGGTGTTAATGATTGTGATAATATGGAAGGTATACTTTTGTGATTTTGAGTTGTTATATAATTTTGCAAAGTTAAATTTTTTGTACATGTTGTAGTTGTTGTTGATATTTATTGGTATCATAGTACCTGTTCTCATTTACTTACTGTTTTTTTGGATTTGTTATTTTTGTTGGGTAGAAGTTAGTGAAGATCCACATGGAATGGATATGGAATTTGGTCGAGGTTTAGATGATGTTGTTTTGTCTGATGCAACAGGTATGCACAAATTATGAATTTAATATGCATATATTTTTTGCTTACTCAATATGTATATTTATTTCAGATGTTCTTTTTTTTTTTATTATCTTTATTAGTTTAAGTTTTCTTTGTAATTTCACAATTCTGTTTTTGTAGATTCTGATTTAGAGGATCACAACATTTGTGGTCAAGCTGAGAATAAAATGGATGGAAATGATAAATCCCACACAGCTGGTATTCACTATATACTTAGCCTGTATCTTTTGAATATCAACTTGATATTCTTTTTTTATGTAAGTTGTTATGTAGTGTTTGCTGAATTTTTTTATGTATATCAGAGTTAGCTGAAGAGCATGTAAGAATTCATACTAATGAGGCAGTTATCTCTGAAGGTATTCAGTATATCAATTCCTATTTATATTTTAAAAATGATTTTTTTATCATGTAATAATTTTATTATAGATGATGATTTGCTAATACGTGCTAACTTTTTGATTTTTATCTGTTTTATGTTTTTTTTTCAACCTTTAATTTAAATTTTCTTTTGTAGAAGTGCTTGAAGAATTACAGGTTGACAAGGATGTTAACATAAATGTAATGGAAGAAGTAAATATACAAGGTATTTGATTAATTTTTGTGCACTTTTGTTTAAATTTTTTTCTGTATTCTAATTCTTACTTTGTAAGTTTTCTTTTTACTATCCTTTGTTTAAAGTTATATAATTTTTTTGTGACATTGAATTTATTGTTTGACTGTTTCCTTTTGTTCTTTTTGTTATTTACTGTATCTTGTTGGCCAATGTATTTTTATTGCAAAATCTGTTAATATTCAGTGAATATGAATTATGTTTGTGCTCTTATATTTATTTAGAAAGAGTAGATTTTCTAGATGCTTTTTGCTAATCTTAGGTCATGGAATCTTTGAGTAGAAAGTAAACTATTACAATCATTTTCTGCTACTGGTCTGTCTGCTGTTGTTTCTATAGGGAAGACAGATCACAAGATTTGTTAATTTTTATTGTATATGTTTAATTATCTTGTTATTATTAAAGAAGTATTTCTTTTAATTTGTAATAAGTGTTCTTTATAGATGAGGGTATTAATGCTCAAGTACCTCCAGTTGAAGCAGATGGTCATCAAATTGGAATTGATGACCCCATTCATGCATGTCCAGTTAGTGTAGAGGCTCATGTTCTACATAAAGGTAAATTATTTGGGCCAATTTTGCCTTTAGCCTGTATGTTTTGAAAATATTTTTTAAGTTTTATATGTATATATTTTAATAGTTACCATCTGTCATATTTCTGCATATCTACCTTATGTATGCTAGTACCCATGTGATCTGCATGCTTCTGAATATATATCATATTAAAATTGTTATAAGATGTTACTAGAATATTATAGGAATGAATCTGAATTAACTCTTTCATTTGTGTATTTTCTAATAAATGGTACTTATACAATAAGTTTATTTTATTTTATTAACTTAAATTTGTGTATCTTTCATTATTTTTGTTTATATGATGCATATATGCATACAATATGCATGTTCACTTCCAATGACATTTCAGTTAAGGAATTTTTGGTTATGGCATTTTATTTGATATTTGTTAAGTTTATTCATAATTGCTATTATTAATTAATTTTTTTTTTAAACAACTCTTACTTTTAGATGAGGGGAACAGATTTGATGTCCCTTTAGCTGATACAGTTGGTAATCAAATGGGTAATATTGAAACCATTAATGCAATACCTGTTAAAGTAGATGCTGTTGTTCTTCATAAAGGTAAATGTTTTCCTCAATTACAGCCTACATTTTTTTTGGTAACTCTTTTTAATGACATATGTGTTAAATTTTATTCTTTTCAAACTACTTATTGTAGTTGAGAGTATCAATATTCATGTTATTCCAACTGATGCTGTTGATAAGGACATGGGGAATGTAGACCCTTTTCCAAGAACGTCCTCTGTAGCTGGTACGTTTGTTAATAGGGGTAAAGCCATTTTCTATTTTATTTTACTTTCTGTATTATTTGTATAATTAATATATCAATTTCACTAAAGCAATTACAGTTCCTTAGACATATTGGATTTCATTGGAGATGATTAGTGATTTAATGTTTTTGTTGTTGTAGTTGATGATATGGGAAATGAGTTTAGCAATGTTGATCCGTTATCTCAACTGCGGGAATCGCAGTGGCATGATCTCACCGCAAGGGCTGCAAAAGTTGTGAAAGAAAGGGTTGAAATGAGGGCAAAAGAAGCAGAAGGTGGTTTTGCGGTACCTAGTTCTGTTGATGGCCAAAAAGAGGGGTTAATGAATGAATGTGAAGAAGCTCCTGTTAACAAAGGTCCTTCAGAAGCTGTTGATGATGTGACTCCTTTAATATCAGTCCGGGAAAGAAAGACTTCTAAATTCAATAAGTCTCCCTTTACCACAGAATTTGGTTCTTCGGGAGCATCTGCTGAATTGACAAAGAGGCGTATTTTTTGTTTGACTCATCCCCTCTTGGCAGATATACGGACTGAGCCGGATTACAAACTTATTACTTACTGGTGTTCATGGATAGATCGCAAAGTTATAGCAAAATCAAAGTAAGTTTAACTTTTTTTTAAATCTCTATTTATTGCTGTATAATTCTTGAATTCCTGTTAACATTTTTAGTATCCCAGGGTCGGCAATATTTATTCAGCTAGGGAAAATAATCTGCATCCAGTGTTTAATTTTGGAGTACATGTTGTTGACAAGAAGGAGTAGTTCCATGTGCTAAACTATGGTTCAAAGGAACTCAGCACCTCGGTATTTAACATCCCTTCAACTGTTACTTATTTTGTATTTTTAAATTATCATTTCATATGCATGCTCTATGCATATAATATTCATGTAACATGTTTCTTTTGAAATTATTAAAACTGGTATACAGTAAATATGTAGTAAATATATGCATTTGTTCTGATATTTTTTGGTTTGTTTGCAGCATTTGGATGTTTTGTTTTATTATTTGCGTAAAAAGGCAACGTTTGACCAAGATATTTCTGTCAAAGTATCGACCACTGATTGTCAATTTGATGGAATGCTTAGAGCTGTGCATGCTGAGTTCTTAAGGGCAGGCAGAGACATCAGGGTTGTAGATTCTAGTACAGGGATTATGGATTACATTTCTGGTGGTGGCTTGCGGTGTAATAGACCTTGGGTTCTGCTTGATGATGTGCTTTTTCCAGTTAAGGTTGTACATGATTGGCATTGGATATTGGCTAGGTTGTCTTTCAAGGATCGGACAATTTATGTGTATGACTCTGATCCCACTTCAGCTGAATATAATGAAGAAATCATATGTGCATTAGAGCCTTATGCAACAATGTTGCCACTCTTCTTGTATGCTGCAAAAATTATCCAATCAAGAACTGATTTATTTTACAAGGGTTCTCCCTATGAGGGCATTTCTATGACTGATCCTTTTATCTTGCATTTTCTGGGCAGGCCTTTATTGTTGATTAAACGGTAGGTTATATTCTATATCTTTTTATTTTATTATTTTATTTTTATATTATAATTTTTATTTTGTTTCAGCAATTATGGAGTGTTTGCTGCTGCTTTTGCGGAGTACTTTATCCAGTTTCAGTCCATGCCTTCAGTGACAGATGATTTATCACTAGTACGCAGTCGTTATCCAATGTGTCTGTGGAGTTATGGCAAGAACAAGCAGATTGATTGTGCTGTTAGCGATGATGATATTTGATGTGTAGTTGCTGTATAGTCTAGCTTGTTGCTTAGGTGAACTATGTTTTGGATAACTTTGTTTGTTTTTTTTTTTTTAAATTAAGATGTTTTTTCGCAAGATGTACTGTTGTTGCAACTGTTATGAATCGATTCAGGTTTTATTTATGGTTAATTATTTCACAATTGATTCCTCTCTTTTTACTTATTCAAGTTGGTCACTCTTTATATATTGTCTTTTATTAAATTTGTTATGGTTTTCAATATAAATATACTTCTGTTTGAATTGAATTTGTCTGCAAATTTTGAGATATTAGACACGGTGTTGTAAGTTTCGTTTTGGTTAATATTACTTGCATAAGTATCTCATGTTGTACAATTCATTGAGTTTGCACACTTTATTTATATTATTTATAACTTTAATATTTGGTGTGTATTTTAGGCATCTTTTAAGTTTATATTGCAATTTGGTTTTATGTTATTGTTTTCCTCTTACAGAAGTCTAATAAATTTGATGTTTATCTTTACATTTCTATGTCTTCATCTTCTCAGGAACCACGTATTAATTCTGTAATCAACTATATTACTTGCATATATTTTGAATATAACTTCATTTTGTTCTAAGTTTTTGCTAATATGGAAAGTCTCTTACTTTGTTTTATTTAACCATATATTTGTTATATCATTGATCAACCATATATATTTGTTTATTATATATTTGTCTTTATTATACCACAGTTTATTTTAATTGTTATATTAGTTTATATAACTGTTGAAAATATATTAATATTTCTATGTCTTTTATCTTCTCAGGAACCACTTATTAATTCTGTAATCAACTATATTACTTGCATATATTTTGAATATAACTTCATTTTGTTCTGAGTTTTTGCTAATATGGAAAGTCTCTTACTTTGTTTTATTTTACCATATATTTGTTATATCATTGATCAACCATATATATTTATTTATTATATATTTGTGTTTATTATACCACAGTTTATTTTAATTGTTATATTAGTTTATATAACTTTTGAAAATATATTAATATTTTAAGATTATAGCTAGTCTTGGATATTTCTTTTTTAAATACAATATAACAGTAATATACTTAACTTTATGTAACAGTTTCAGTTTCTTTTGTGTTGTTAGTGTATACACAGTAGTTTTGGAACGTATTTGTTCATTCAACATAAGTAGGGATAAACGATCTTTAAATTGCAGTAGTTTCTAACTAATATAATGTGAACTAAAATCAACAACCATTTATAGCTAAAACAAGTATTTTTCTTACATATTTGTTAAACTAACTTGCTCTCTAAATTCTAATTGGAGGATTTTTACATGTTTGACGGTTGTGTCCTTGTTGACCACAACGGGCACATGCTATACGGGCACGTTTGAAGGGCCTCTCCCATGCAGATTTGATTCGGCTTGTTTTGAGTCTGCCTGGCGGCTTTTGGCCGTGTGGAGCTGAAACATTTTCATTGCATACTTCATCTGGTACGTTCCAAAAACAGTCACCTTGAATCGGATACACTGGAATATCATATGAATTTACAATTGTTTCCTTCTTGTAGAACTTAGAACAATATTCATCTGCCTTAATGTGTATTTGATCCAAGATTGCAATTGTGTGCTGACATGGTATTTCATCAAATTGAAATCTTCTGCATGTGCATGTTTTTGCTTGTAGATCAACAATATGCTTCAGTTCCCCATAAACTACTTTGTGTAGCTGATTTGTTGATGGTATTACCTGCAGACAATTAATTTTTAACAGTAATTATGTGTTACAATGTAAATGTGACACTTATATAAACTGTGAAACTCGTGTATTTTGAGCATCACTGTCCATAGTTATTTCATTTTTCTGTTAATGATATGCAGTAAATATTACTAAGTAACACAGTGTATACAAATAAAACTTACACTCCATTTTTTGGAATCAATTGTATTGGCATTGAGGATATCTTGAAACTTTTCTCCCAGGGGTGTGAATGTTTCCATTGCACACTGTCTATTCTTTGCTGTCCACATTTGAAACATATCTGTCATGTATTCAAGCAGGGCTAGTATTGGCAGTTTTCTAGCGTGCATATTAGCTGCATTCACTGATTCCGCAATATTTGACGTCATGAAAAATGTTCTTTTGCATCTTGCATGTGCTATAGACCATCTCTCGTAGCCGATATTGTATAGATACTCTTTCACTCTACTGTCGATTTCCTCAAGATCGGCCATTGCTTTGTCAAATTCGTCTACAGTGTATGCCATAACTAGGCTAAAATATGCAGCTTTTAGTTTTTTTTTGGCTCTTCTTGAATTTGACCTTGATATTATTCCATAAATGGAACACACATACACAATGAGGTACAACTGGATATACTGATCTAACAGCCCGTGCTATACTCTCATGTCTGTCCGATACTACACACATTCCATTTTTCTCGCCATAAGCTTCTTGGAGACATTTAAAAAACCACTCCCATGATGCATCATTTTCGGAATCAACTACTGCATATGCTAAGGGGAGTATGTGACCTGCATATTAAATAATTTTGTCAATTTGACAAATAATTTAACTATTGCTTATTTGTCAGTTGAATCTGGGTGATGTTGTTAATATAATAAAAATATTCAATCAATATTTTAGTTATATAATTACATCATCCTCCTCGGCATGTATATTTGTAGGTAAAGATATTAATATACTGTATATATGCATTAAGTATTTCATAATGTAATGTCATCAAATTTACCTGAACCATCCAATGTGCAGGCAATCAGCATGGTACCTCCAAATACCCCACTCAGGAAACTTCCATCTACAACCATAACAGGCCTACAGTGATCCCATCCATTTATAAATGATTTAAGTGCAATGAAAACATACATAAAGGAGTCGTCTTCAGCTTTCTTCATTTTAGTTACTGATCCAGGGTTCGCCTTATTCAATTCATATAGATAGCTTGGGATCTTCCCATATGCTTGTTTTGGGTCTCCTCTCAGCAATTCTATAGCTTTTTCTTTACATCTCCAAGCTCTCATGTAATTCAGCGTAAGTCCATATGTTTTTTTCAATTCCTTGATGATGTCCTTTGGAGTGTAAACTGTTTTTAGATCTGATAATCTGTCCTTTAGTATATTCCCAATAACCTCAGAACTCACACGTCGCTGAGAATTCAATCTTTCTTCTAATGGACATGTATGTATATTGTTGAATTTTCTGATCATAAATACACTTGATCCATTTAAGCTTGACGAGCGTAGCATCCACTTACATTGACTGTTAGTACATATAACTGAGAACCTGTGCATTTTCACCATAATAAATATGCAATACATATTTACAAAATATTAATGAAATATTTAATAAATTAAAACTGTTCTGTCAAACTGCTTACCTTTTTGTTGAGGACCTATCCACTTTTGTTTCAAATTTTTCCTTGAGACTGTATTTTTTAACAACACTTTGTAATGTACCTTTGTCTTTATATACTTGGTTTTCTTCAATGAAGTCATGATCAGGATTGTCTATAATTTTGATGTCTTCAATATGTTCACCATCAATATCGTCTGTTTTACTTGAAAAAATCTTCTCCACCACCTCAGTGATGTTTATATCGTGACTTGGATCAGGTATTTGTACCATATTCGTATTTGTAACTACTGCATCTATGATTGAGCCACATTCTTGATATTTCTCCTTAAAAGTGATGCAAATAGGGTATTCAGTCATCTTTGTATTTTTTTTCTGCTCAATATAGAGAAGGACACTCATATCATTTTTAATCGTGATTGGCTGGTAACTTTCTTCAATTTGATACGCCACTTCTAGGTTATACTTTCTTGTATCGATTGACAGTTGAGCAGCAATTGTGGTCATGAATGTTGTATACGAACAGTCTTGTTGCAGGAGAATTCCATCAGCTTTGTAGTTTATAAATTTGAATCCTTCAATCCACTCTCCCCCCCCATATTGAAGTAATACTTTAACTGGGGACATATTTGTTGAATATTCAATGACAACTATGTATATAATTTGTTGGAACTAGTTTTCTGTGATTTTGTTTGATGTATTCAAGAAAAACAGGACTTCTTGTTTATATTTGGTAGATATTATCTACTAAATAGGTTGAAAAACTGAATACAACATGGCATAGGTCATGGAAACGTGACTTCTTGTTTTCCTTAATTATAGTTTGTGCTTTAATTGCAGTTTTGTTTAAATCTTAGGTCTCCTATTTACACGCAGTTATATAAGGTTTGTTGCTTTATGTAAACCTAATTTTTTAGTTATTTTTGGCTAGCCACTAGAAAATGGTAAATGTGTCTACTTAATTGTAAGTGTATGTTATATATTAGGCTAGTTATAAAATTTTCTCATGATTATAAAGTACCATTATTACGTTTGTTTCCAACTAAGCTAAATGTTGTTATAAAGAAACCCAACTTGTTAATCCATTCAATGAGTTAACGTTATCATCCGTTAATTAACATAATAGTAAGTTGTTCAATCTTTTCTTATTGTATGGACAAGCTCCGTTATGTTTATTGTATTGGGTAAAAGTCGACCCACGGCAATTTGTTCCGGTCACGTAAACCTTATACGACCGAACGCGTCACGATTAAACAACGGCCGAAGCGATTGAGCAAATCGCCGAGGCCTTGAAACCGAGGATGCGTCGCCGAAGGCGAGCCGCGAGCTGAGCTTCGGTAACCTTCACCTCGATCAAGCAGCAGGGCCAATCCACCGAGGTTGTCAGCTCTTGCCTCGGTGGATCCCCTCGGTTCAAGCGGCTTTGCAGCCCACTACTTCACCCCACTAACTCAGCCATTACTCATTCAGATTGTGGGACGACGTGGCAGCAGATAGTGGAGATCGTGGGCAAGGCTTACACCTATAAATAGAAGTTCATTTTATGTAATAGGTATTCAGAAATACATACCGAAACTCTGCCCAAATTTGTACTCAACATCCGTATATTGAAATCAAGTTATTTTTACGCATTTACGTCTACTTTTACACGTTTATTCAAGCTTTGATACAAAGAACTGTTTATATCCGAATCCAAATTCGATTTGTGTACCTAAACCGATTTAGGCCCATACAAATTGGCGCCGTCTGTGGGGACATAAGCAGTAACGCTTTGTTCCAAAGTTCAAAATCTGTTTTTTGTCGAAAAATTTGTGATCCAACGTCATGGCTGATAACAACAGCGGCGGTAATGGTGATCGGGTTGACGTTCCGACGAACCAACAATCCTTCACCCCAATGACAACTGAAGAATTTCAAATGTATGTTGTCACCACACTAAAGGCTCTCCAAAGTAAGCAGGATGAGCAGGCTAGTATCAACGCCGAATTTCGCGCTTCGTTGGAAGTGAGAAATAGCGCCGCCCCAAACAGCACCCAGCCTTCGGCTCCTGGTGGAGGCACCCCGCCTTCCGTTCCTCCGGGCGCGACAACAGGGGGACCTCACAATGGAGCCACGTCTGGGGGCTCGGGGAATAACCCAACTGCATCGCCACACTTCGGGACATTTCCCACTGTGGCTGAAACAACGTCTTCGGTCGATGTTGAAAGAATGAGTAGAGAAATCGAGGAGCACATCGAGGCGCGCGTGGAAAAGCGTCTTGAAGGCGTACCGGGGATAAGCAAGGAGGAAGATGACCTCGACATCGAGCAATATAGGGAGCAGTCCTATAAGCCCGAAGCTGCTCCAGCTCCAACTCCTGTGGGTTTCAAACTCACATTCCTTAAAAAGTATGATGGGACAACTGATCCCAAGGAGCACATTAGGGAATACATGTCTATGGTAAAGAGCAACGACTTGACATCCACGCAGCTCGAGTCGATGTTCTTAAAGAAGTTTGGTAGTTCGTTAGAAAAAGGTGCCCTTCGGTGGTATTTGTGCTTACCAGCGGGGTCAATCTCCTCGTTTAAAGAACTATCCAGCGCCTTTGTCAAGGCTCACACCGGCGCGCAAAAGATCCTCCAGAGGAAGGAGGATATCTGTGAAGTGAAGCAACGCTCCGGTGAGCCACTTAAAGAGTTCCTCGAACGATTCCACGCTGAACGCATGGAGTTGCCTCGAATGGATGATACCTTGGCCATCATGGCATTCGAAAAGGGTATCAATAGTCGCAATTCGGGTGCTACAGCTGAATTGCGCAAAGAGTTGCAACAGTATCAGGTCCTGACATGGGAGGATCTGCATAGAAGAGCTTACTCCAAAATCAGATTGGAGGAGGCAGAGTTCAAAAACCGAGGTTATCAAAACCGAGGTGATACTTCAAATCGCGCCGAGGCGCCACGAAATAATTCGAAAGGGAGGTATGAACCTTACACTTCGCCGAGGCAACATGTTACTCAAAGGTTGGGAAACAACCCCGGCAATTCATACCCAGCCTCTCATATAAGCCAAAGGCTTGGAGGGAAGGTTCAAACCAATATGAACCAAAGAAATCCCTCGAGCTCCGCTTCGGTCCCAAGAAAGGATCTTCCTCGGATCCAAGATTATAATTTCAACATATCGACCTCGGAGCTGGTCGACGTCGTCAAGGGGACAGCCAGGGTGAGAATTCCCAAAGATATGAGAACCCCGGCGGACAAAAGGGATCAGAATCTGCATTGTGAATTTCATGCAGATTATGGCCACAGAACCGAGGACTGCAAGGCTTTACGCCTCGAGGTGGCCCACCTACTGAAGAAAGGAGTCTTGGCAGATTTCCTCACTGATAAGGGAAAAGACAACTTTTCCAAAAATCGAGGTGACGGACAACCACCCCGAGCTCCACCCCCTGAAAGAGTAGTGAATGTCATCACTGGGGGATCCGAAGTGAACGGCGTGAACTTTGCCGCTGCCAAAAAGTTCGCCAAGCTCTCCATCACTATGGAGAAAAGGACTCGAGTTGGAGGCTCGGGCAAAGATATTATCTTCGATGACGATGATTGTGATGGGATGATGTTCCCCCATCACGACGCGCTAGTCATCATGTTGAGGATCAATGACTCCGATATCAAAAGAGTCTTGATCGACCCCGGTAGCTCGGCTTCAACAACTCCACGGAGAAGACTTTGGGTGAGATCACACTCAAAACATTCGCCGAAGGGGTTACCAAGGAGACACTGTTCCAAGTTATGCCCGAGGATCTAGCTTACAATGTGATCCTCGGAAGGCCATGGATCCACTCCATGGAGGCTGTTCCTTCCACTTTACATCAAGTGATAAAATTCCCTACACCCTGGGGGGTTAGATCGATCAAGGGGGAGCAGCGAGTAGCAAGAGAATGCTATTCAGTTGCACTAAAAAGTGGAGTCGCCCCGGTTGGGCCAAAACAATAGCAACTACAGGATTCGGGGTCAAGCGGGGAGGACGCCCGAGGAGGAGACGAAAAACTTCCAGCCTGTGTTCAAGAGCCTCGGAAGCAAAAGGCCGAGGACTCAACTATTGAAGAGTTGGAATCTTTCACTCTATCGAAAGATCTCCCCGATAGGAAGGTATTTGTCGGCTCGGAGTTGGACCCGAAGTCGAAAAAAGCAATCATAGAAGTTCTGAAGTCCAACCTCGATTGTTTTGCTTGGTCACATTCAGACATGACAGGTATCGATCCGGAGATCATGACCCACAAATTGACTGTAGACCCAAAGTTTACCCCGGTGAAACAAAAGAAAAGACCTCACGCCGGGGTCAAAAAGAAGGCAATCGAAGATGAAACCACGAAACTGCAAGAAAATGGTTTCATCAGAGAAGTGAAGTATCCTGAATGGTTGGCCAATGTTGTGGTGGTGCCAAAGAAAAATGGCAAGTGGAGAATGTGCGTGGATTACACTGATTTGAACAAAGCTTGCCCCAAAGATTCATACCCACTGCCACAAATTGACAGGTTAATAGACTCCACGGCTGGACATAAACTATTAACTTTCCTAGATGCATACTCGGGGTACAACCAAATTCTCATGGACCCGAAGGACGAAGAAAAAACCTCATTCATCACAGACCGAGGTACCTTTTGCTACAAAGTAATGCCCTTCGGTCTGAATAACGCCGGGGCGACATACCAGAGGTTGGTATGTCGCATGTTTAAAGAATACATTGGGAAGTCTATGGAGGTCTACATAGACGACATGCTCATCAAATCGATCCAAATCGAGGATCATTTGAATCATCTGAGGGAAGCTTTTGCTGTATTGAGACAATATGGTATGAAATTGAACCCTGAGAAGTGCGCCTTCGGCGTAGGATCAGGCAAATTCTTGGCTTTTATTGTCTCCGAACGAGGAATCGAAGCCAACCCAGATAAAATCAGAGCCATTGAAGAAATCCCCGAGGAGTTAACCGGGGTAAAAGAAGTTCAACGCCTAACTGGCCGAGTCGCTGCCTTGAGTCGATTTATCTCAAGATCCTCGGAGCGATGCCACAACTTCTTCTCCATTCTGAGAAAGAACAATCACTTCGAGTGGACACCAGAGTGCAAACAGGCATTGAAAGATCTGAAGCAGTACTTGGCTAACGCACCGTTGCTTGCCAAGCCGAAGGAAGGAGAGACATTGTTAGTATATTTAGCAGTGTCCGAGGTATCAGTCAGTGCGGTGCTAGTTCGAGAGGAAGATGGCAAACAACAGCCCATCTATTATGTAAGCAAGACACTCCTCGATGCTGAAACCAGGTATCCACACTTGGAAAAATTAGCTCTTGCCTTACTAATCACTGCTCGAAAACTGCGCCCCTACTTTCAATGCCATCCGATAGCAGTAGTTTCAACTTTCCCCTTGAGAAATATATTGGATAAGCCAGAGTTGTCGGGGAGATTGTCTAAATGGGCGGTTGAGTTAAGTGAGTATGACATCACTTATCAACCTCGAACAGCCATTAAGTCCCAACTCTTGGCGGATTTCGTGGCTGATTTTAGCGTTGGAATTTTGCCCGAGGCGGAAAAGGAGAACTCAATGGCAAAAGGGTCCCCTTCGGGACTATGGATACTGCACACCGATGGGGCAACAAATTCAAAAGGTTTGGGGTTAGGCATTGTATTGAGGGCACCCACCGGGGAGAAGATCAGGCATTCGGTTCGGTTCAAAAAAGTAACCAACAACGAAGCAGAGTATGAAGCAGCTCTAGCAGGCTTAGAGCTAGCAAAAGAAATGGGGGTTGAAAGAATTGAACTACGGTGCGATTCACAATTGGTTGTCAACCAAATCCTCGGTGATTACACGGCTCGAGAGCCCAGAATGCAGTTATACTTGGATAGAGCACAAAGGATTCTAACACAATTCCAAGAATGGCAGATTAAGCAAATACCCCGGGAAGAGAACACCGAGGCTGATGCCTTGGCAAATCTTGGTTCGGCAATCGATGAAGCCCACTCGGGGACTGACTCGGTGGTTCGATTGCTAACAGCACAGATGAGAGAGATGAAATTACAAGTTAATTCCGTGGATAATCGTTGGGATTGGCGGAGCAAATTCATCTCCTACTTCGACTCGGGGACTGTCCCCCAGAATAGAAAAGAAGCAAGGAAGCTGAGAACTCAAGCGGCTTCGTATCACTTGATCGAGGGCAATTTGTACAAGAGATTGTATTGCGGCCCGATGGCCAAATATTTGGGCCCCGACGAGGCAAGGAATGTGATGGCTGAAGTGCACGAGGGCGAATGTGGCAACCATTCGGGGGGAAAATCCTTAGTGCGTAAATTGCTAAGAGCTGGGTATTATTGGCCCACAATAAGTGCTGATGTGAAAGCCTTCGTGCAAAAGTGTGATAAATGCCAGCGCCACGGACCGATGATTCACCAACAGGCCGAGCCTCGTCATTCGGTGGTGTCACCGTGGCCCTTCATGAAATGGGGAATGGATGTCGTGGGACCGTTGCCCAAAGGAAAAGGTGGTGTTCGTTTCATCTTAGTGTTGACCGATTACTTTACAAAATGGGTGGAAGCGGCAGCTCTTACCGAAGTAAAGCAAAAGCAAGTAATCGATTTCATTAGAAAGAATATCATCTATAGGTTCGGCGTCCCAAAAGAGATCGCTTGTGACAATGGCAAACAATTCATGGGGGCTGCTATCACTGACTTTTTCAAGCAATGGGGAATCAAAAGGATAGCCTCGACTCCATATCACCCAAGTGCTAATGGCCAAGCTGAGTCTTCAAATAGGATCATAATTGAAAATTTGAAGAAACGACTTGATGAGAAGAAAGGCCCTTGGCCCGAGGAGCTGCATGGGGTGCTGTGGGCCATGCGCACAACGGAGAAGAACAGCACCGGTGAAACTCCCTTTTCACTAGCCTATGGCATGGATTCTCTCATCCCAGTAGAAGTAGGCGAACCAAGCCTTCGGTACGCTCATACAACCGAAGACGCCAATCAAGAGGCGATACGCATTGAGCTAGACTTGCTCGAAGAGAAGAGAGAGTTAGCTTTGGTTCGGCTTGCCGCCCAAAAAAGGCAGATCGAGGCTTACCTCAACAGGAAGGCTAAATTTAGAGATTTCAAGGTAGGAGATTATGTGTTGAAAACTGTTAACCAATCAACAAAGGAGGGCAACGGGGGGAAACTCATTGCAAATTGGGAAGGACCTTATAGGGTCAAAGCAATCGTTGGAAAAGGCTCTTATCAAATCGAATCTCTGCAGGGCAAACCCGAACCTCTGAATTGGAATGTCTCCCACCTGAAGCGATATTACTTTTAACCGAGGAAGCAAACCGAACCGATTCCAGTGCTCGGATCTTCATCAAGATTCACAACCGAACACTGGGGGGGGAGTGAGAAGGGTTGATAGCGAGGTCGACATCGAGCCTTCCAACCGAGGCTTATCTATCCGAGAACCGGGGACTGATGCCCGAGGATTAGATTTAGTGCATTGTACTTAGCCCGATAGCGGCATATTCATATTTTCGTTGAAAGTTTTTTACTTTTTTCTACCCAAGGTCCGCTTCGACTTGGTTCTTTGTACATAGCCTTTGGCTCGCCGATATCAATAAAATGACCTCGTTTGCACTCATTTTATCTGTGTAACTCCTTACATTTTTAAGCCGCGCAATGTATCGACTCGAGGGCGAGACGTCGCCCTAAGTCTGCATCGGTCAAACTCTACTTAAGTCTTGCAAGCAAACATCAAAATTCTTCGCGTCAAAGTGTCCGGTATATGTAAAAAACCATCACACGGAATAAAGATGCAAAAACTTTCATTAAAGGCCCGAAGGCTGAATATTTACATTCAAAAAAGACCCGAAGGTCGAAAAGGTCCAAACTTAAAAGCCCGAAGGCTTACAAAGAAGTGCAATAAGACTTATGCCTCGGGAGAACCACCTCCATCCTCGGACCCCCCCTCGGCTTCTTCATCTTCTTCTTCGTCTTCATCGCCGCTCGAAGCTTCACTTGATGGAAGCTCATCAATGATCGCTTGAGCCTCCGCTGATTTTACCTCAGCTTTGGCTATCTCTTCATCCAGATCGATCTCCCCGGCGCGACATCGCTTGAGCAGCCTTAGCCGAGACTTGATAATGGCCCATCGCTTATCCAGTTCGGCCCTTTTCACTTTGAGTGCAGCCCTATCCTTTCGATCAGCGATTTCATCCTTCAGGGCCGCAATCTGAGCATCTCTGGCTGGAAGTTTGGAAGCTTCACCTTCTAGCTTCTTAATATGGAGCAAGTGATCTTTCAACTGCTCGTGGTGCTTCTTGGCCATATTCACAGCCTCGGACTTGGTTCGAGATAGCTCATCACTCAACCTCGCGACTTCTTCAGCCAGCCTCGAGCGTTCAGCTTGGTAGTCATCAGTGAGGATCTTAATCTTGGCCTCGGAATTCGCTTCGGCTTCGTTTAGATCAGCCTGGGACTTGGCCAGATCAGCTTTCAGCAAAGCTATTTGGGCATTAATTTATCCCTTTGCTGGTCCCATAAGCGGGCCACGCGCCGAACCTCGGAGGTCCTCGAAGACTCGACCTCGACGGCTTTCAGAGAGAGGATGAAGGTCTAAGCAAAAATCAAACAAACCAAAGTTAGAGATAAAGGTAAGTTAAAATTCTTTAATTCTTTTGAATTTCAAGTGTGACGAAGCTTACCCGCACTGCGTTGGAGGCCAGGGTACTGTATAACTGGCCAGAAGTAAAATCTTGCATAAGCCTATCCTCGATTGGCCCCAGCAAGGGTGTGAGCCTCAAGAGGTCCTCGGGGCTGCAACCAAGTAGATTTGAAGAGATTGGCACTTCAAGCTTCCGAAAAGACCCCACCGAGGAGGAAATCCTCGCGGGTTCGGAATGAGCTCTTACTGACCCAGTGCCAGCCTCCCCAACAAATGCAGCAGCACCCGCCTCGGTGACCTTAGCCTTACCCTTAGCTTTCTCCGCAGCAGAGGCGGATTCGAATTCATGGCCCTCAAGGTCGATAACATCAACCTCTCTTTGAGTCCAAATCCCAAAGGCTTCACCCTCGGGCTCATCCACTAATCCTCGGCGCCTTTCAGTTGCCGTTTCGGGCTGGCGAGGAATCTCCACCTCGGTACGAGGGGTCACCGAGCGGGATGGTTTTTTCGAGGTAGCCCTCTTCCGCTTCACGCCTTCGAACAAGGGAAAAGTTTTAAGTTAAAGAGAACAGAAAAGGAATGCTAATTCAATACATGAACCGAGGAGAAGTGTTACCTTTGGAAGTCCCTTGATCGGGGGCTCCCTTGGAAGTTTTTGAAGACTTGGAAGCCTTCAATCCCTTATACTCTCCCGCCACCGCAGCCAGATCATCATCCGACTCGGTCTCCTCTCCCTCTTTCCTTTTCTCCTCTTTTTTCTTCTTGCTCTTCTTAGTGTTGGCAGCACGATTGGGAAAACCTAGCACCGAGGAAAAAGCTCAGAAAAACGAAATCAAAATCCAAAGTGGCCCACCTATCAAAGCTTCGTTCAAAACTCACCATGCCTCTTGCACTGCCAGCCATGTTCGCCAGCCATCTTCATCCACGTTCTTATGGGGCGCTTGAGAGCCCCGGTCATCGCTTTGACCCATGCGGTCAAACCCGCCGGGGGCACGATGTCCACCTTATTAGCTAAAAAAAAAAAATAGAAAGACAAGATCAGCAAAGTGTTGATAGCCACCGAGGAGCAAAATGTAAGAAGAAAGGTACTTACGTGTGTTATTCCACCGTTCGGGGAAATTGGGCTCGGTAGACAAGACCTTGGTCTCCAGCAAGATGTACCGCTCACTCCAACCTCGGTCTCCGTGGTCCTCACTCTTGTGGAGGAGGGCAAATTTACCTCGGTTGTTGAGCGCCACTACCCCGGCTTTGTGGAAGTAGGGGTAATAAAGAGAAATAAGGTGTTGCAAAGTGAAGTCCACCTTCGCCTCTTTGCTCAGCCAATCCATACATTGGACGACTCTCCAAACACCGGGGCCAAGTTGGGCCAGGCACAAATTATAGGCCCGGCAGAAGTCATCAATGACTTTGTGGACTGGAAGGGAGAAGCCGATGGTGAAGGGGTAAGTGTAAGCAAAAGACATACCCTCGATGTTATGGCATACCCTGCTTGCTGGATCGGGGATAATAACCCTGACCTCGGGCTCAAATCGACACTCCCTCCGAACCCGCTCAATGTGAGCTTGAGTTATGAGGGTTGGGGTGGTGTGCACGGGGACGTTCCTATGCTTCCCCTCTTGCCCAGCCGTTTGAGTTTGCAGTTTCAAATCCTTGGAGTTATCAAAATGGGAAGGGATTATCTGATGTGGCTCGAGTTCTTGCTCGAGGGGAATCACAGGGCCCGAAGATCCCCTCTCGGTAGCAATCCCTTTCTCTCCACCGCCCGCGGCGTTGTCGCCCTCGGCGCCTTCTTCCCCATGTACAGTTTCATCTTCTTCTAAACTGACATCGTCGTCCCCAACGGCTATATCATGCCTAACCCTGTGCCTCCGCCACCCAGAGGCACCGACGTCGGAGGTCACCTCCTCACCGCCCTCCGCTTCCACCATTTGAAGCGGCGGCACGGTGGCAACAAATTCACCACTGGCGGTGATGGCGGCGAGTTGATCAGCTCTGGCTCTTTCGCCAGAATCGCTAGAGTCTTGTGTAGAAATGGTTGTAGACATGGTGGTGGAGATAAAAGCTGAGTTTTCACTATTGATCGGAAACTTGGAAAGATTTTGGAAGAGTTATGGAGTTTTTTGTTTTTGCACTGTTGATCGTTCAAGAAAAAGTGAAGAAAATGTTCAACAAAACGCCCATTTTATAGGTATGGAAGATTAAGAGACGATGACGTCACTGTCATCATTATAACGTTGGAAGAAGCGAGGACTTCGGCGTGGAAGTTCAAAGGTCCAACGGACGAACGCCACGTGTCCACGAGAAGTGACCTGATGGGACACGAACCGTTGACAACCTTTTGAAACGCTTGGATGAGATCAAGCCACGTCACTTTCCCGCTAAACTTCATTCCACTCCTCGGTTACATCGGTACGCAACCGAGGAGTGGGGGGACTATCTGTATTGGGTAAAAATCGACCCACGGCAATTTGCTCCGGTCACGTAAACCTTATACGACCGAACGCGTCACGATTAAACAACGGCCGAAGCGATTGAGCAAATCGCCGAGGCCTTAAAACCGAGGATGCATCGCCGAAGGCGAGCCGCGAGCTGAGCTTCGGTAACCTTCACCTCGATCAAGCAGCAGGGCCAATCCACCGAGGTCGTCAGCTCTTGCCTCGGTGGATCCCCTCGGTTCAAGCGGCTTTGCAGCCCACTACTTCACCCCACTAACTCAGCCATTACTCATTCAGATCGTGGGACAACGTGGCAGCAGATAGTGGAGATCGTGGGCAAGGCTTACACCTATAAATAGAAGTTCATTTTATGTAATAGGTATTCAGAAATACATACCGAAACTCTGCCCAAATTTGTACTCAACATCCGTATATTGAAATCAAGTTATTTTTACGCATTTACGTCTACTTTTACACGTTTATTCAAGCTTTGATACAAAGAACTGTTTATATCCGAATCCAAATTCGATTTGTGTACCTAAACCGATTTAGGCCCATACATTTATATCTTTCAAACAATTACATCCCTATACAGACTATCAAAGAATTTCCGGTTTCGTTCTATCGTCTCTAAAGAAATCTCTAAGACAAAATAGAATAGATAATGCTACTTTAACTAAGTTTCATCACTTAGTACGCAACAAAACAAAGCACGTTCGTAAAGCACAAAAGCTACCAGGCTGAAATCAAAAGTATTGTGGGAAGTGTAGAAAAGGAAAATACTTGAACTTCTAAATTAGATTGGTTTGGCAATTATAAGATGGTTTATGTCACTGCTTCAATCACATTCCACCTACTTAAGCAAAACTCAAAAGGAAGTATGAGAGTTTATGATCTTAGAGTATTCAGTATTGGATGAAAGAGTGAGGTGACGGCTATGAGGTCGCAGGGTGAGGATTTCACCATCATATTGTACTCAGTAGCGGACCCAAGAATTTTACTAAGGGGTATCAAAATATACACAAGTAAACATATGAAAAAAAATTTAAAAAAGATTACCCCTCTATACAGTGTAATTTTTCGCAAAGGAGTATCCATTCGCATAGGTTAGGTCCGCCACTGATGGTACCTAACTCCATAGGGATTGCACTATTTTCTTGAGTATCGCAGAATCTCATCATGAATATGCCATTCATGTTGGATTGGTATGGTTGGTCATGAAATAGCAATGATACTTAAAGCCAAATTATAATTAGATAACTCATGTGTGACCAGACCTATTCAAGATAGACCGACTTCATTGTTTTCGTTATAACTATAAGTAACGAGACCTTATTTAGCTCTCAAAGAAGGAGATATTAAAATAGTTGCGTACCTCCTCCTTGTAGATAACAAAAAAACATATTTATCCATTAGTGTTTACATAAATCGTTTAGATTTACTACGGACAAGCGATAGATTGAAGTAAAAAATTAAAAGTGGTTGAGTGATAAAAAATGTATACAAATAACACATCATATATTCAATGTTGATTTGTAGTACATCGTCCTATTTATATTAGTTGTGTAGAGATTTCAAACTAAAGTGTATTTAAAATAACAGTGAAGTAGTTCATTATTATTATGTTGGACTTGGTGCACCCTAAGGTGACACTAAAGGAGGTGAATCGTGATACTGACTCGCTTTCATTTTATCACAAAAAGAACTAGGTTCACAAAACAGGAACAGTAAGATCAAAACACAAATCTTCTTGCGTAAAAATCTCCTACTCAAGAGAGCAAAAAAACCACGATCCAGATCTGAGAAAAAATAACTTAACTAACACACGAGCAAATTTAGGTTACTAACTAATAACTTAGGACTAAAACTCTAGCCCTAAGGTCACCAAAACTAAACTCTAATTTGAATGAACACACACTAAAAAGTATCACACGAGATCCTAACTAAGTGTTTCAACAAGTAGAATTAGGTTTATAATTCAACTACTTAAAATCACAACAAATAAGTGAAACCAATAATCCTCACTCTCAGTTGCACAATGTCAAAGAACTGCAGTATTTTGCTTTGCCTCCTCTTTTTGGTTGAGTGAATAAATGACTTGGACTCTTCTTTTTTCTTTTATACCTTCGGTCATAGGGTTTGTCTCAGTTTCCTGCTTCTGCCATGTGAACAAGAAGAATCCTCCTTTGATATTGCTTCTTTATTTATCCCAATCACTATGTAATTGGACTACTTTCATAAATAGAACTCTATATGATGTTGCTATCATTAAGTGCACCAAGTGCTCATTGTTTCTTTCGGACATCTCATCACTTGCACTTATCAGAATTGTTTCCATTTTACATCCCTTATATTTGTCAATCATCAAAACCATGAGTCAACATATTATAAATCTTTTAGGAACCCTCGCTAGCGATTGCTCATGAATCTTTTAAAAGTCATAGCGAAATCAATGCAAGACATTGTATATGTCAGTCCAATGTTAGTATCAGCAAGTGAATATATTCGTGTTAAGAAACGGAGAGAAATTCATCGGTAGGATACAAAAGAAAAAAGAAGAGTTTCTAAACAACTTCCATACGAACAAAATTGGTGGAGGAAAATTATGTATGGAAGTCAAATTTGATTATATATTATAGATTAGCATTTAGCACTGTGGGTCGCCTGAGATTTATTCAATCATCTAATAATATTTTTATATAAATACTACTGTTTCTGGTAACCGCTCCAAATAATAATGTTACAGCAAAAAAGCTTATCAGTGATGCTTTCTTTAATTTGTTCACAAAAAAAAAAAAAAAAAAAAAAAAAAAAAAAAAAACTTTGAACTATTCGAAATAAAACAAATTTTCGCTCTATTTAATTTTTTGTGAAATATTTTGTTGTCGCTAGTCAAATAGTTCAAAAAATCTTTCTCACTGATCAAATAAGTAGATCAAAAATGCCTTCTCACAACTATTGCTCTACACAAGGGAAATAGTAACAATATTTCCCTTTTGGACCAGTTCTCTACAAATCTGTGGCAATGTGTGTCATCACCATGCCTTTTTACAACAACTTTTCTTGTTGGTTTATATCTCAATTTTGTGGCCAGCAAATGTGTGATCATCCACTATTCTTGTTTGATAAAAAACCTTCATAATATCTTCTACATGATCTATCATTGATTAATCTCCACAGCCTTTTAGATCATTCACATGGCCATTATTCAGAAAAGGAAATATTATTGTTAATACGCTTTATTCGACTTATAGATTTGTGAAAACCATTGCTTAACTATGAGGAAAATGAAAATCCTCTTATACGGATACATATTTCAAATCCATATGAAATTGAAGAGTGGAACTAGGCTGGTCCATATGGATGTGCATCTTGGTTATCACATTAATTAACAATTTGAAATTTATATTTGGGAAGTTGTTACTTTTTCTTTCCACTTTTTGTTTTTCTTGGACATGTAACTTTGATTTATGCATGATTGGGTAGAAGGCACCAAAAAAGCGTCAGTTGCCTGTCTTTTCTACTAGTAGTAATCGATATCAAAATCTGTGGTGACTTCAGAAGACGACCAATACCGATTTTCCGATATACTCTTTTTTTAATCAATATTAACATTTTGCTTTCATATATTACCAGCCCACATGCACCATGGTTTTGGAAAACTAATGAAGCCCTTTAAAAATTTTGGTCCCTTAATTATTGATAATTTTCTGTTGCTTCATCTGATAAATTTTTAAAGATTTAAAACATTATTAATGGTTGGACCAAGCGATTACTCATCTTTTAGCCAAAGAGAATTATTTCGGTGTTGTTTCTAAAGATTGCAAACTCAATCTGTTTGCGCAAGTTTGTTTATGAGGGACTAAAACACACATTCAATCATATTGACTGTATTTGGTCAGATATCACAATAAACAAAATGTAGATATTTAACAATTAGTGAGGACCAAAAAGTGTAGGAGTAATATTTTATTCATATATGAAGTACACTAGAAGTCTTAAAATAAAGACAATTGACAACTAATTGTCTGTTTGGAATTGTAGTCCTTCATCCACAGCACCACCTTTGTACTCATTCCAACGCCAAATGACAAAAAGTTAAACTGTATTTGTTTGGATCGGCAGGTTTTGAGATTTTGGAACTTCCTAGCAACATAGAACAGGTGTTATCAAATCCAATTTGTGATCAGATCAGGAGAAGAGAGATAGAAGAGGGTGGGGGGAGATAATGAGTGCCAAATGCCATGGTGGTCCCTAAACTTGGCGTTAATTTTCATCAAACAGCTTAACTCTAGGTATAACCTATTAACACCTCATGTTATAAAGTATATTTATATATATGTTTATAAAAGGTGTATTTGAAAGTTCCAATCCACTAATTAAATTACATGAATATTAATCGCCAGTGGCCGATTCTAAAGATGTAGAAAAAGAGGATGCAGCTAGATCTCAAGAAAATGGAGGATGAGGAGGTAGAGGTAGTCGGAGAAGAAGACGAGGAGGGAAACATAACAGGAGGAGAATGAACATGATGAATGGTGGTTTATAAAAAAAATATGTCTTGGATTAAAACAGTGGTATTTTCGACGAAAACCTCATCATTTTGGCAATAGAAATTTTTGAGTGTAAAGCACACTTCTATCACTTCAGTTAGCCATGTCTAGTATGCACATTGCTATAGGGAAAGAAATCAAGCTATAGATAAGTCGGTTTCACTAAGTCATAATTTAACACAGTTGCAGATGTACCAGTTGTAGTTAGAATTGTCGTACTCCCTCAGCTCAAAATGTAACCCTTTAGAATAAGTACAAGGAAATGAAGTGTCAATGAGAATTCCCACGTTGAAAATAAAGTGACTAAATGAAAATTCGTACAACTTCAATCGACCATCACTGTTTTTGGCAAAATGACAAAATATCAACAATAATTTATGAGAGAAGAACATAAGCACAAACGAAATTAACACAACTAACGTTCACAACCATTCATTCCATATCAACAACACAAGACATGATCAATTTTACAATCCCTGACCGGCTTGCTCATCTTCTCTGTTTTGGCTTGTTATAGTTTTCCTTAATAGTCTTAATAACTTATTACTAGCATAACGCCGCTTGCTTAAATAATTAAATACAACCAAATATGAGTAATAAAGAGACTAATAAAATAACCCCTTCCCCCTCTCCCCCCGACCTCACCTTACATGCTCATAAGTCATGAACCAGCCACCATACAATCAACAAAATCTTGACCAGTCTGCGCCAAGTTGGTGGTGATAATTATTTTAGTACTGATCATAAAGCATATCAGCAGATGCCATGATTGGCTGATTTGCATACATCAAGTTCCATGGATTGTTCATAAAATTTTCAGGACAGTTGTGAATATCCTCAAAAGTTTCAACTGTTGTTCCATTATTATTGTTGGAGTTGATGTAACTGATGATGTCATTGAGAGAATGCAACCTTTGATTAAGTTCCATCATTTGAGCTCTTAAAATAGAGTTTTCAGCTTCCACAGTAACATAGTTTTTTGTTGTAACATTAATACTTGCAAGGATATTCATGTTCTCCTTCTTCAGTTGTTCAACTTGTGCCATCATATCATCCAAATGCTTCTGTTTTCTCATTCTTGATCTTCTTGCTGATTCCCTGTTCGATTGCATTCTCTTCCTTTTCCTTTCATTCATCAAATCTTCTTCTGAACCTGAGTTCTGAATATTCTGTGAAGAGTTTCCACTAGAAGTAGCCATATTCTCTATATGTATATAGTAATGTACCAAGGAGACGCAGGACCCCAAAAAGATTACTAGATTAACAAGTATATTTAGAAACTAATGTTGTACTAGTAGATGACAAGTTATGGGGAAAGTGATTTATGAGAAAACATAGAACCAGTAGAGAAAAACAACAGAGAAAGATTGAACAAGATGGGTCCTGCGTCTAAGTGAAGAACTGATCATAAACCCGGAACGAAGGATTTCACTGAGAACGGGAGACATGAATCTTGAACATTAAAATATGCAGCATCAAATTCACCGCAAGAAATAAAAAGTAGGGATATAGAGAGAGATTAATGAGGAAGAAAAGATGGAATAATAGAGCCTCAGATATATGAAGCAGAGACTAGAATAATAAAACAACAGAGTAACAATAGATGGAGAGCTAAAAAATAGCCAAAGGGGTGGAGGGAAGAAGAGGAAGGGATGAGCTTCGAGGTTGTGGACTGATTTAAAGGCGCAAAAAGGTGGGCAAGGGAAAAGAAATGGGTAGCAAGAAAATTAAAAAATGGAGGAAATTTGAGGAATTGGGTAGTGATTATGTGGTAGGTGGGGGGAGAGTTTGGAAAAAAGTGAAGAGGTGGGATCTCCTAGGAGAGTAGTTAAAGTGGTGAATGGTGAGACATGGTTGGATTTATGTCACTCTTATCCTAATATTCCTAGCACTTTAGGACTATCATTTTTATGTATTTCACTTGTACTCCCTCCGTTCCAAAATGGTTTTCATAGTTCGAATTTCGAGAGTCAAACGAGTTCATTTTGATCGTCAATTTAAACATATAATTTTTAAGTTTTTTGTAACGATGTTTATATATTTAGAAACTACATAAAAAATACTATAAGTCACAATAATTAATAATTCAAAATATTTAAAAGACAAATGAAAATATTACGGTCAAAATTAAACTCGCTTGACTCTCGAAATCCGAACTATGACAACCATTTTGGAACGGAGGTAGTATTTAATATCTAATATGACACTTAGAGAGTGTTTGGGTGACCTTAACCAGCTTTTAAGCCACTTTTAACTATAAAAAGTGTTTTGAGTAGTTAAAAACTACCTAGAAGTACTTGACATTTAAGTCAGAGAAAAGTCTAAAGCTATAAATTGGGTAGTCCTAACTTTGCTTCTGGCTTAAATTGTTATAGTTTGACCAACTATTTTATTTTTTTATTCCTTATAATTTTTTCTAATTACACTAATACTGTCACTAACAAATACTCTATATTACCCTCCATTTTCTTTTGTTCTTTTTAAGAATATTTTAATCATTTTAACCAAAAACTTTTTTTTACCAAACATAATATTAGCCTTTTTTTCAGTTTCAACACTTTTATCCAAACAGTAACTACTTATTTAATATAATAAGCTCTAGTACTTAACAAGTACTTTTAGGTATTTGTGCTTAAAACCAGCTTTTTTCCCAGCCAACTCAAATGGGATCTTATAGCCACACAAATGTTAGAATATTCCACATCCATAATGAGATGTTTGGTTGGACTCATTAAATGATTTTGGTAATCGATATTTAGAGCTAGCTTTTGGAGTTGACTAGGCCCAAGATTCATTTTTTAACACAAATCACTTGCTTGTTTTCGTGTGGCCTATAGGTCATGGGTTCAAGCCTTGGAAACAGTCACTTATGTTTGCACAAGGTTAGGCTACGTACATCACACCCCTTGGGGAGGGGCCCTTCCCCAGACCCTGCGTGAATGCGGGATGCTTTGTGCACCGCGCTGCCCTTAAATCACTTGCTTGTTTGATACCATATATTTATTAAAAATATATATATATATTTCTTAAGAATCAAACTCGATATAGAATTTACAGAAATTGAATATTTAGTGTTTATAGTTTTAAACATGCTACTATAATGGCTATTGGCAGAACACATAGACGGCCTCTTAAAGTTGTCCATGCTTTTCACTTTTTCACTCCAATTTAACACTGTTTCAGTTGAACCTTCCAATCACATCTCAATTGTATCATTTGGACACAAACTGATGATGTGGCACTTTACGTGTCTTACACTACTTAAGGGAGCGTAAAACCTTAAATGAATCCTACAGAAATTTGTCAACACCAAAAAAATAAAAAATAAAAGTTTTACTTCTCTATTTCTCCATCGCCATTACACCGCGGGCCACCATCTATATTCCAACCTCCACAGTCGATAGCTAGCGCTTCATGAAAAGTCATCACAAAGTATAAATAAAGAAAGTAAAGTTATAGACCATTGATTGATTTTGAGTATGTTTTTTGGCTGGTTTTGATATTTGAAGTTAAACCATAGTAACTTCTATCAGTATGTTGAAGTTTATTAGTGGTCTTGAGACATTGAATTGTTATGGTTTTGTTTTTCTTTGAATCAATGGTGATGATATATTGGGTAAAAATCAACGTGCTTGGATAGCACTTCGGTGGGATAAACCGAGGTCAGTTGAACTGATGTTCCGAAGGATGAAGATTGAAGCGAGCAATAGAATCACCGAAGTCGAGCATCGAGGCCATCACCGAAGGCGAGTCACAAGCTGTGCTTCGGTCATATTCACTTCGATCGAACAGCAAGGTTGCACCACCGAAGTTATGTATTTGGACTTCGGTGGAACACCCCGGTTCTAGCGGCTCAACAGCCCACTACTTCAACCCACTAACTCCACTAATAGATATGCTGAAGGTGGGCTTGGGCATGATCAATCATGCGAAACGTGGGCAAGGCCCCTTGTATCTATAAATAACATTAATTTTCATATTGTGGTCATTCAGAAATATATACAGAAACTCTGGTAAAATTTGTACTCATTGACATATATTGAAATCTTGTTCTTTCATTTATATTTTTTGTCGATTATTGTTCACATTTCGACTTTGATACATTGATTTGCTTGTATTCGCAATTTAAATTCGATTTGTGATCCTAAATCAGTTTAGGCCCATACAAATTGGCGCCGTCTGTGGGGAATGGTAAAACAAAAGAAGAGGCTGTACGCCGGGGTCAAAAAGAAAGCAATCGAAGCTGAAACTATGAAGCTGCAAGAGAATGGCTTCATAAGAGAGGTGAAGTACCCCGAATGGTTGGCTAATGTCATCGTTGTGCCCAAAAAGAATGGCAAGTGGAGAATGTGTGTAGATTACACCGATCTAAACAAAGCTTGCCCCCAAAGACTCCTTACCATTGCCACAGATAGACAGGTTAATAGACTCCACGACTGGACACAAATTGTTAACCTTCTTAGACGCCTATTCGGGGTATAATCAAATTCTCATGGATCCGAAGGATGAAGAAAAGACCTCGTTCATCACTGACCGAGGCACCTTCTGCTACAAGGTATTTCCCTTCGGTTTGAAGGACGCTGGGATGACATACCAAAGATTAGTGTGTTGCATGTTCAAAGAGTACATTGGAAAGTCTATGGAGGTTTACATAGACGATATGATGATCAAGTCTATTCAGATGGAAGATCGCCTAAGTCATTTAAGAGAAGCCTTCGCCGTTCTGAGGCAACACAACATGAAGTTGAATCCTGAGAAGTGTGCCTTCGGTGTGGGGTCAGGCAAATTTTTGGGATTCATAGTCTCCGAACGGGGAATCGAGGCCAATCCAGACAAGATCAAAGCCATTGAAGAAATCCCCGAAGAGCTAACCGGGGTGACAGAAGTTCAGCACTTGACTGGCCGAGTCGCTGCCTTGAGTAGATTCATCTCAAGGTCTTCAGAGCGATGCCACAAATTCTTCTCAGTCTTAAGGAAGAATAATCACTTCGAGTGGACACCAGAGTGTAAAAATGCGCTAAGGGAATTGAAACGCTATCTGACTAACGCGACATTGCTCGCCAAGCTAAAAGATGGTGAAACCTTGCTAGTTTACTTGGCGGTATCCGAGGTATCAGTTTGATAAGAATCAAATAGGCGGAAGCGATAAACTAAGATGCGGAAGCAATAATCATAAGATAACAAGAAAATAGGGACGGGGAAGAACAGAAATAGAAGAAAAGAATGGATAAACGATTCAAACCATGAATGTATATCCGAGACAGAAAGAGAAACTTGAACCATACAATGAGTCCGTACTACTGTCGAATCTCCATAGGTTCCAAGCAAAGAGATAATCCGAAGCTTCAAGCTTCAACAAGAAGAAGGCCTTGCCTCTCTTTCTATGTCTATTCTTCAAATCTAAACAAGCTAATGAAATAAAATGACTAAGTGTGGTATTTACAGATGTTCCACACTCCTAATGAAATGACATAAAAGCCCCTATAAGTTTATTACACATAATAGGCCACGTAGGGCTAAAATAGTAACTAACTAGACTAAAATCTCGGAATGCTAGTCAAGTAGGCGGAGCGCCTGGATTTGTCCCACTTTGATTAGTGAAGTGACCTGGGGCGGAGCACCCACTATGGAGGCGGAGCGCCTGGGCTGCTCCTTGTCTGGGCGGAGCGCCTGCTTTGCCTGGGCGGGGCGCCTGGACCTGGAGCTAACGCTTCGATCTTCAAAATGCTCCCAAACTCTTCTCCGATGCTCTTGATCTCTCGTCCTTGCATCCTCCAATCCCGGCTCTTGATGGTCAGTACTTGAAGCTCAATTTGGATCGTATCATCCTCCCTTCTTGAAAGGATTTCGTCTCGAAATCAAACCCTCAAGACCTACAACCAAAGACAAGCACAACCAAAATATCCTACTACAAGAGTAGGTTAGTGCAAGTAGTATGGAAAACACACTCTTGTGATAGAGCCAAGGGCCAACACCAATCAAGAAGCTTATGTCTCCCAAGGAAACAATAAGTTCTTGGCTCAACAATGACAAGCACGTACTACCACAACAATCAAAGAGATCAATAAGATATGGAACATGCAAGATTAAGCAACTAAGTTCCTTATGACCTCCAAGGTTATGGTCAACACACCAAGTCTTCAATGCATTAGCTTCACAATGTGACTCATTGCCTTGGCATGCTCAACACCCAAGGTGTCATCAACATGTGGGGTGGAGTAAACAAAATAGTTCAATTGGCAACTAACATCAAATTCTCCACTCCCCTTCTTAGAAGCACTCTTACACAAATCAAGAGTGACTTCCTTACCTCCAAATTCATCCCTAAGACAATTTTCCTCACTAGGCAAACTCCAAAGAAATGTCTCCAAAATTGGTCCTTCATCATTATAGTCCACACAATGAAGGTTAGGACTACTAGAATATGGTTCAACACAATCAATGTCAAGACCACTCATCCCACTTGGAGTTCCAAACAATGGATCATCTATAGAGTCTAACTTTACATACCATGGAGGTTCTATTTTACTACCAACCCTAGTCCGATACAATTCGCTACCACAAATGAGATTATCTTCACACAATGGAAATGTAAAAGCATGCACCTCAAATTCATGGTCACTCAAAAACATGGTATCAAGACTAGGTTTTTCACTCTCACCCGAGGAGTCATTGAAAACAATTCAATCCATCTCATTCACAAGGGACTCCTCAAGGTCACTACCAACCTCACTACAACACGTAAATCCACCATTATCAAGCAATTCATCAAGGGAAAGGATAGGGTATTCATTCAACTCATCTTCCCCTTTATCAAATATAGGTGGGGTGTCATAACAAGGTTCACAAGCAAGGCCAACAACACATTCTTCACTAATGAGAGGTTCAATGAAAACCGAGCTCACATCATGATGTGGCTTATCATCCCTCTCAACTAGTAGTTCACAATCACACACGAGTTGATCATTCGACTCTACACTAGTTGAAAACGCATTGTAATCATACAAATCATCAACTAGTGTTGAGTGTTGACCAACACTATCATAAGACAAGGAAGTAACATGTTCAAAGAAAGAACTTTCACTTACCTTTGAGTGGCCATCTAGCTCACTCAATGCATTTGAAGTGTCTTGAATTGGCTCTTCACCTCAAAGCTCACATTGAAGATTTTCTTCACCTTGTCCTTCCATCTTGGAAGATGATTGAGGCTCCATTGGCTTGCCTTCAAGAGTACCTACACAATAGTTCACACAAGTAGATGAAAAAGAAAAAGGGTTAGGGTTAGAATAAGGGGTGTCCTCACTCTTTACAATTCTTTTTCCCGCTTTATTTTCCCTCATTTTCTTTTCAAGGTCGGGTGTAGATTCGGGTGGTGACATCCACTCACATCATTCATCACATCCTTTCCTTTCTCCACTCAAGAAATGTCACTGGTCACTCCCTTACTCCTCTCAATCTTTTGTCTCTCAAATTTGGGTGAGTTGGGACAAGGCCCAAGAATACTCATAGCCGGAGTAGGTGGAGTTTTAACATCAACCCGGAATCTAGGACTAAGAAACACATCACTTGATGTCTCTTTCTTCTTTGTAGGTAAACCACTTTGCTTTGGAGCTTGTGGTTTGGGGTTCACCTTGTTGACATATGTCAACTCTCTTCTTGTACTAGTCCCACCATTGCTTGTGATTGTAGGACTTCTCCTCAATGGCGTCCCACTAATTCTCATGTTTGTAGGACTTCTTGATTGCACTTTTTGAATCATAAGGCTTCTCCTCAATGGTGTCCCTTCATTTCTCATGTTCATGGGCTTGCTTGGTTGTACCTCTTCTTTCCTAAGAAAGAGGAGTTGTAACTTCCCTTGTGCTTGAACACGGTAGCCATCCACCACTTCTTGGGCGAGCTTGAAGTACCTATTGAAAAGCCAAGGCTTTCCCAACATAACATCACATCCCACTAAAGGACCTACTTTGCACTCGATTTCTTCTTCAAATTTCCTTTGTGAAATAACTACCCTAGCCATTCCATCAACACAAGGTATTCCCAACCTTCTCACTACAAGATGACTAATCCAACTTGCTTCACCATTATCCACTTGAAGCACATACCCATGATTCACATTAAGGCTCACTATGAATTGATACCACGCTCTTTCTCTCATGAGACCATCTATGTATCGCCCTTTACACATCCCCTCAATAGTACCTTCACTAGTTGGGTACTTCCTCACTTCACCACTACTAGCAATACCATAACCCATAGTGCGACTCATACTATCTCTTCCCTCGGCCTCATTCTCAACCATCGCATCCTCCAAGTGTTGGATTCGAGTGTCTATTGCCTCCATCTTAGCCAAAATTCTCGGAAGGTAAGCTTCAAATAACTCCCTCCCACTTACACCTTTCTCACCACTCCCACTTCCCTCCAAACCTCCCTTATGGCTCCTTGTACCTGCAAAAGACATTTTAAGAAAGTGCAAAGGTTAGTATAAAGAACCTCACTTGCTCTCCCTTACCTTTGGTAGTGGCTCTCAACACTCTTTTTAGGGTGCACACTCCCAAACCCCCCAACCAAAGATGCCCTTATCTCTTTTAGGAACCAAAATGGTAAGATCAATCAACAAGTACACCCAAGTAATGGTTCGGAATGGAGTTTAAGTGACTCGATGTACGGAAGCTATTTTAATGCTCACTTGAAGCAAGCAAGTTCTACGACTTTAAGTAAAGACTTCAAGACACACAACACCCTAAATAATCAATGATTAGTGTCAATAAAGTAGGACTAATACCTTAGAAACACTAACCAAGAAGTTCGGAAGCGAAACAAACACAAAAAACCATGAAACGAGACAAAACCAACCAGCCAGTGGCCTGGGCGGTCCGCCTGGTGGCCTGGGTGGTCCGCCTGGGGGCTGACCAGTAAGGGCTGTGGGCGGCCCGCCTAGGGCGTGGGCGGTCCGCCTGGGGCCTGCTCCCAGCACCTCCGAAAACGGGTTGTTTTGACTTTTCACCCAAATCCTCAATGTTTTCAACCCGATTCTTAAATCCATTGGTACCCAAAGTTGTGTATAGTATTTACCAACAATCCCCGATGAATTTCAAGTCCAAACAACCAAAAACAAGATGACAATCGAGATTCAAAGCAGTTCATACAAGGGTTTCTAGTTGGGTTCAAATTTCTTGAACTTTTGATTCACAACTCCAAATCATGTAAAATTGGTACCAAATGAACGGGAAAATGATATATAACAATCCCCGATATCAATCTCACAACCAACAATCAACCAAACTCAAGAATCAAGACATGAACTCAAGAACAAGGGGTTTTTCAACTTTAGGGTTTTTGATTTACAAGTTTTTGATTCTCAACACCAAATCATGTAACAAGGGTACCAAATCAGCGGGTAATCATCACATAACAATCCCCGATAACAATAATCGAATGGGTCATCGAATCCAATCCACAATTTAAATTTTTTTGTATTTTTTTTCAACTTTTTCAATTTTTTTTCTTCTTTCACAAGAACAATAACAACAAGAATACTAAAGTAAAGATACGATGAACAAAGAACGTGGATTCGTAAGGACGAAACCCGAGCCTTTCTCTGATACCAAACTGATAAGAATCAAATAGGCGGAAGTGATAAACTAAGATGCGGAAGCAATAATCATAAGATAACAAGAAAATAGGGACGGGGAAGAACAGAAATAGAAGAAAAGAATGGATAAACGATTCAAACCATGAATATATATCCGAGACAGAAAGAGAAACTTGAACCATACAATGAGTCCGTACTACTGTCGAATCTCCATAGGTTCCAAGCTAAGAGATAATCCGAAGCTTCAAGCTTCAACAAGAAGAAGGCCTTGCCTCTCTTTCTATGTCTATTCTTCAAATCTAAACAAGCTAATGAAATAAAATGATTAAGTGTGGTATTTATAGATATTCCACACTCCTAATGAAATGACATAAAAGCCCCTACAAGTTTATTACACATAATAGGCCACGTAGGGCTAAAATAGTAAATAACTAGACTAAAATCTCGGAATGCTAGTCAAGTAGGCGGAGCGCCTGGATTTGTCCCGCTTTGATCAGTGAAGTGACCTGGGCGGAGCGCCCACTATGGAGGTGGAGCGCCTGGGCTGCTCCTTGTCTGGGCGGAGCGCCTGCTTTGCCTGGGCGGGGCGCCTGGGCCTGGAGCTAACGCTTCGATCTTCAAAATGCTCCCGAACTCTTCTCCGATGCTCTTGATCTCTCGTCCTTTGCATCCTCCAATTCCGGCTCTTGATGGTCAGTGTTTGAAGCTCAATTTAGATTGTATCACAGTTAGTGCTGTGTTGGTTCGGGAAGAAGATGGCAAGCAACAGCCTATCTACTATGTAAGCAAGACACTCATCGATGCTGAGACCAGGTACCCTCATTTGGAAAAACTAGCACTTGCTTTAATTGTTAGTGCTCGGAAACTACGATCCTATTTTTAATGTCATCCAATAGCAGTAGTTTCCACCTTCCCCCTACGAAGTATATTGCATAAATCAGAGCTGTCGGGGAGGTTATCTAAATGGGCAGTAGAATTAAGTGAATATGATATCACCTATCAGCCCCTAACGGCTATTAAATCCCAAGTTTTGGCTGATTTCGTGGCTGATTTTAGTGTTGGGATCTTACCTGAAGCTGAAAAGGAGAACTCGATGTCGAAGGGATCGACCTCGGGACTGTGGGTACTCTACACCGATGGGGTGACTAATTCTAAGGGCTTAGGATTAGGCATAGTATTGATAGCGTCCACCGGGGAGAAGGTCAGGCATTCGGTTTGGTTCAAGAAAGTGACCAATAATTAGGCCGAATACGAAGCAGCTTTAGCTGGCCCAAGAGATGGGGTAGAAATAATTGAATTAAGGTGTGATTCACAACTGGTGGTAAATCGAGTGCTCGGTGAATATAGGGCTCGTGAACCCAGAATGCAGCAATTCTTGATCCGAGCACAAAGAGTCTTGGCCCAATTTCAAGAATGGCAAATCAAACAAGTACCTCGGGAAGAGAATACCGAAGCCGATGCCTTGGTGAACTTGGGTTCGGTGATTGACGGCGAACTTGGGTTCGGCGCTTGACGGCAAACACTTGGGACTGATTCAGTGGTTCGGTTGCCTTCTGCACAAATGAGGGAAATGAAATTGGATGTCAACTCGGTGGACCACAAGTGGGATTGCCAGATTAAGTTTATCTCTTACTTCGACTCGGGGACTCTTCCCAAAGACAAGAAAGAGGCAAAGAAATTAAGGACTCAAGCGGCTTCATACTCAATGATTAAGGGACATCTGTATAGAAGGTTGTACAGCGGCCAGATGACCAAGTGCTTGGGTCCAGATGAAGCTAGATATATGATGGATGAAATACACGAGGGCGAGTGTGGCAACCACTTGGGGAGAAAGTCCTTAGTTCGCAAATTAATTCGTGCTGGGTACTATTGGCCCACTATCAGCGCATATGCAAAGGCCTTCGTGAAAAATGTGATAAGTGTCAACGCCACGCCCGAATAATTCATCAGCAAGCTGAACCTTTGCATTCGGTCGTATCTCCATGGCCTTTCATGAAGTGGGGAATGGATATCATTGGCCCCTTACCGAAGGGAAAATGAGGGGTTCGGTTCATTCTTGTTTTAACTGATTACTTCACAAAATGGGCAGAAGCAGGAGCTCTCACCAAGGTTAGACAGAAAGAAGTAATCGATTTTATCAAGAAAAACATCATCTACAGGTTCGGCGTCCCAAGGGAGATCACTTGTGACAACGGTCCACAATTCATGGGGGCAGCTATCACTGATTTCCTTAAGCAGTGGGGAATAAAAAGAATAGTGTCGACCCTCTACCATCCAAGTGCCAATGGGCAAGCCAAATCCTCAAACAGAGTAATAATTGAAAATCTCAAGAAGAGACTTGATTAGAAAAAAGGTTTTTGGCCCGAAGAGTTACCAGGGGTATTGTGGGAAATGCGAACAATGGAGAAAAACGGAACCGGTGAAAACCCATTTTTTCTTGCTTATAACATGGATTCACTTATCCCCGTGGAAGTTGGCGAACCAAGCCTTCGGTACGCTCACACCACCGAAGATGCCAATCAATAAGCCATGCATATAGAGTTGGATCTGCTCGAGGAAAGAAGAGAGTTGGCTTTGGTTCGATTAGCAGCACAAAAAAAAAAATCGAGGCATATCTCAACAGGAAGGCCAAACTTAGGGATTTCAAAGTTGGTGATTACGTGCTAGAAGCCTCGAATCAATCAACAAAGGAAAAGAACGGGGGAAAACTCATTGCAAACTGGGAAGGGCCTTACAGAGTTAAAGCAATCGTTGGAAAAGGATCTAACCAGATTGAAGATTTACAAGGCAAACCCGATCCTTTGAATTGGAACATCTCTAATTTAAAGCGGTACTACTTTTAAAATCAAGGTAAACATTCCTTGATCATTTAAAATCCACCCACAGCCTCGAGCCGAAAAATGCTCCTAAGGCTTAAGTCGAAATATGCTAACTTGCTCCTCATTTTATTTTGCTTGACCTTTTCCAGAAGCAGATAAGACGATCTTCAGTGCTCGGATCTTCATAAAGGTTCAAACCCGAACACTGGGGGGGAGTAAGAGGCAAGATGCAATCGAGGTCGTCACCGAACCTCCTCTGCCGAAGCTTATCTACTCAGAACTCGGGGACTGGCGTCCGAAGAATAGATTAGCAACATGTACTTTCGTCCAGTAATGACGCTTTCTGAATGTGTTTTTGCGCCTAAGCCTTATTTAAGCTAGGCCTTATGTAAAGTCCCTTGGGAATCGATTGATATCATCAATGAAATAAACTTGATACAATATCTCTTTGTTTCTATGATCTTACATACCAAAGTTATATTTTAAATGCATTGACTCGAGAACGAGACGTCGTTCTAAGTTCGCATCGGTTTTATACGACTAAGTCTTACAAGCCACTTCAAGTGTTCGGCTCAAAACCCTCAAAAGGAAAAATGAAGCTAGCAGTTAGAACAAAAAAGCACAAATTCATTCATTGAAAAGCCTGAACGCTATAAAGTTATTTACATCAAAAGGCTCGAAGGCCTAAACAAAAACTACAGAGGATAAACAAGCATGAAGAACAAGTCAAGATTGGGAACTATCTTCCCTAAGGGTTTCCCTATTCGGCGTCTTCATCATCCTTTTCGATGCTCCCCTCGTCTTCCTCATCGACCTCAGATTCACCATCATCTGAACCCTCACTCGGCAGAAGATCATCCACTATTCTTTGGGGCTCGGCAGTGTCGCTCCTAGTCTTGACTATCACTTCTTCGAGCACAATCTGCCCAGTTTGACTTGTTCAAGTGTATCAAGTCTAGTCTTAACAATAGCCCAGGCCTCTTCAAACTTCGCCCTCGTTGCTTTAAATTCGGCTCGTTGATTGAGGAAGGCGATCTTTCCCTGAAGCTTCGAAACTTTGCCCCGAAGAGAAGGCACTTGATCTACCTGGCTTTGCAACCCACTAAGCTTGGCGTTGTATTCCTCTAGCTTGCGACGGTACTTTTTACCTACCTCCAACACCTCGGCATTGGCGCGGAAAAGTTCAGTTTCGAGTCGCTCAGCTTCCAAACTCAGCCTGGTGCATTCGCTCACGAACTCGTTTGTCAAGGCCTGAACCCTTGCCTCGGCAGACTCCCAAACCCCCTGTAAGTCAGCCTCGGTCTTAGCTGCAACTTCATTAGCGCGCCCCAAGTCTTCGCTCAAAGCAACGAATCGAGCTTCCAGTTCGGCGATCCTATCTAGAAATCCCCTCTTCTGCTCTCCCCAGGCAGCAGTCGCCGCTTGAACTTACTCAGCTCGGTCACGTTCCAAGTGAACAGCCTGCAATGCGAGGACCAAACTCTGCACAAGACCAAAATTTGAGCATCAGAAACGAGGAAATGATAAGTTGCATGAACAGGAATGTGGGGAAAACTTACGCGAAGAGCAGAGGCAGCCGAAACGCCCATCAAGCTCATAGGGCTAAGTTTAAGAAAGGGATGAGCCTCGGTGGACCCAAGCAAAACATCGATGCCAACGATGTCCTCTTTGGTTGGATCCAATAGATTGGCCTCATGAGCAATTTCCAAAGCCCGAGGGCTAGCGTTCGAAGCTTTATCTGAGCTTCGGGAAGCCTTGACCATGCTTTTAATCAAGCCTTCATTTGCCTTAGCTTTTCCTTTCGCTTGGTGGCCTCTTGATCGGACTGCTCAACATTTATCACCTCGGTCTCCCTAGGGACTTCAGGGGCTGGCTCGAGAGCTACCTTGGGGGCATCCCCTTGGATCTCTTCATCACTATGCTCGTCAACAAGACCTCGAAGCCTCTCAGTTACTGCCTCAAAAGCAGGGGCAGCAATCTCCTCAATCTGAGGTCCTTTCGCCTTAGTGGCCCTCTTCGACTCAGCTCTTTTCCTCTTTGAGCCTGGGGAAGGGAGGGGAACAATCTCATAAATATGAGATGAAATAGAAGTTTGAACACATGTAAATCGACCCAGAAAGATATCATCACCTTGTGAAGTCCCTTGGCCTGGTGAGCCTTTTGATTTCCTCTCTTCGGCGAGTTGCCTCGCTAAACTTGCCATCTGACTGACGGCTACTTTGGCATCAAGAACTTTCTTCTCCTTCTTTCCTTTCTTTTTCTCTTTTTTCTCTTCTCCTTCCTTGTTTCTCCTCTCCTCGTTTTCCTCTTCCTCCTCTTCGATGTCCTTAACAGCTTTGTTAGAAAAACCTGAATGGAAGAGGAAAAGAAAACGTCGAGAAGCAGCCATTCAAAACAGACACTAGGGAATTTTAAATATCGGCGAACAGCTCACCATGCCTCTTGCATGAACATCGGTTTTCCTTCAGGGCAGCTAAGATCATCCATTGCCGACGAGGACGCTCCTTTTGTTTCATCACCTCGGTCACCCACACGAGCAAATTCCCCGGTGGGTTAACTGGGATCCTTTCGGCTGCATATCACAAACATGAAAATAAGTAAGGACGAGTTGCGATGACCAAAGACAAAACAAGGATTAGAATACTTACATTGGGCATTCCACTCTTTGGGAAAATCGGGGTCAGCTGATAACAACCTCGTTGGGATGAGCACATAGCGGTCATTCCAACCTCGGTCACCATGATCTTCAGTCTTGCTCAAAATGGCGTAAGATCCACGGGGTAAGAGAGCCACCACCCCGGCTTTGTGAAAATATGGATAGTAGAGGGAGATCAGATGCTGGAAAGTGAAAGGCAACTCAGCTAGTCTACTCAAGTATTTGAGGGCCTGAACAACTCTCCAAACCCCAGGGCCCAACTGAGCCAAACATAAGTTGTAAGATCGACAAAACGTGTCGAATATGGGGTGAACTGGCAAACTAAAACCTATGGTGAAGGGATATGTGAAAATCAAAGAGTACCCTGGAACGTGGGTAGAAGCAGCCGCGTCTGAGGCTGGAACCCTTATCTCCACCTCGGGCCCCCAACGGCAGTCTGCCCGAATAGTTTCAATTAAATCCTCGATTATCACACACGGGGTGACATGCACTGATGGATCCGTGATGGCACCTAAACGATATTGCCTAAACGAACCAACAGAAACAAAAATGCGGAAATAAACTGAAAGAAGAGAAACATGATGAAATATATATATATATATATATAAAATTGGAATCCAAAAGAAGGTAGACACCCCTGTCTACTATACCCAACAAACACCAATGGAGCATCTATAGAGTGACTCAATCGAAATGAAATACAACAGAAGTGAAGTGGAGTCTATCTCTATACAACACTGGCGGTACGCCACCGTGGACTGTACGGTTGGCTCACCTCAACAAAATAATACAGCAGCCTCGAACGGTCGCTACTGTCTCGATGGCTATCTAGAAGAAGTACCTGCACATGTGGCAGAGTAAGTTATGAGCCGAAGCCCAGTAAGATCACTGACAGGCCCGCTAAATCACCCTTGCGGGACAAGTCGCAAACATGCATCGCAGGCAACTAAGCACGTCGTTTCTACGTAAATAAATAGCGCAGTCGCACATATTCACAATATAATTATCCAAGTATATATAATTATATATATATATATATATATATATATATATATATATATATATCCATACGTATGTACCTATGTACATACAGATAGCATATGTCACATACACATTAAGTAAGCCAGTAGTCTCAGAATATCATACACAAGTCAAAGAGGATTATGCCCACCCAACGTAAGGCCTAGGTCAATCAAACAGTGGTTTGGAGGTCCCATCTCTACTCCCACGCCGACTAACCTAAACATACGGTAGGCTAGCAACACCGCCAACGGACGTAGGCAACAATACATTCATCACTCAATATCAACACGCACCCTGTGCGGCTCCGTCTATAGGCCATAACGCCATTGTCAACATAAACAACATACCAGTGACCCGTAGTCACTGTCTCAATCATAAGGAGGTAGACCAATGACCCGTAGTCATTGTCTCATCTCATATATATACGACCACACCACACCCCCTGTCAAGTGTGTCGTGTCTCAACAATCTAGTGACCACACCACACCCCCTGTCAAGTGTGTCACATCTCAAATATCTAGTGACCACACCACACTCCCTGTCAAGTGTGTCACATCTCAATAATCAAGTGTCCACACCACACCCCCTGTCAAGTGTGACACATCTCATAGTATAGGCGACACCACACCCCCTGTCAAATGTCCCTCTAACCGTATTAATATCCACGACATTAATAACAATAACAGAAATATTAATAACGATAATATTACACAGTCACTGTAACCAAGATTGGTTATGCTAGCTCAATGTAAAGCAGAGGTTAACCCGACGACGGTTTGGAGGTACAATCCCTACTCCCGTGTCGTCTAACCAAAGGTTACGAGGAGTCAGCACTACACAACCCGTCATGATAACCATACAAGTACCAAATTCGTACATAAGCCGGCAGAAACCTCGGCAAGACATAATCAATGATATGCCGGCAACATCCTCGGCCATATCCCCAGGTCCTTGCTATCTAATCATGACATAGCAAGCAATCCCACAATATAAGTCATCGCTATCTCAATGTAGCGTCTAGACCGGCACATACCTCGGTCAACTCATGTACTCACTATTTATGATCAAATAATACTAAGCAATCCCACAATATAATTAATCGCTATCTCAATATAGCGTCTAGACCGGCACATACCTCGGTCAACTCATGTCTTTACTATTCATATTTAATTAATAGTAATATACCTAGCCAACGCTAGTCAATACATATTTAACACATAGCCCTAAGCTAATCACATAAGAGTACCCGAAGCGTACTAGCATGCTGGACGTATCCACAAGCAAAGTAGAGGTCAAGTCTCACTTACCTCGAATTCCGGTTCAAAGCTAGGAAGCAATCTCCTTTCCTGCTCTTCTTGTCCTCGGGGAACTTTCCTCTAAGTCTATCAAGACAATATAGCACTCATTAGTGCTCCATTATAGAGAACTAAGCTCATATACGACTTAGGGTAAAATTACCAAAATACCCTCGGGTGGGACCGAGCCCAAAATTAATAAAATATACATTTCCGGACTCCCCACACTCCCGTGAGTCCAAATATGCAATTAGATTTCTCATACGAGCCTTGCTCGTTGATTTTCCCCAAATCTTAAAATTTAGGATTCTAACTCATTTCCTATGAATCAAGCTTTGATTCTCATGATATATGATATGAAATGAGTTATGGAGGCTTACCTTATGATTATACACGTTTTGAACCTTCCAAAATCGCCTCCAAATCGCCTCCTTTGAATAAAAATTCGGTTTCCCGAAATCTGTCCCGAAATGACCCCTTTATAGCAGTTTTTACCACTGTAACAGCCTCTGTTCCAATAATCATAACCTTTGAAAGGAATGTCCAAATGACCTGAAACCAATGGAATTAAAACCAAAACTCAAAGGGCTACAACTTTCATATTTTGAGTTTTTCCTAATTCCTTACGGATTGGCCGGAAAAATGCCATTTTTCCGGCTGCTCGCAACAGAAACAGTAGCAGAAACAGCAGTTTCGCACCAGAAAAATCCGAACTGTTTTGGGTCAAAACGGGACCCTACGAAGCTCGGAATGACCCCAAATTTTGCACACAAGTCATAAAATACTTGGGTGACATGCTCGTCCAGACGGAACTCAATTCGGACCTCCAGAACTCAAAAAGTGGGTCCCACGACAAAGGTTCAATTTTCGACATTCGCCAAAATAGCGAAATTTAACCAAACGACCTCGGAATCCAATTCCGAAAGTTGCTACAAGTCACAAATGACTATACGAACCTAACGGAACTTTCGGATCTCTCATCGGAGCTCATTTGCTCAAATCGAGCTCGGAAACCTCTTTTAACTCTTTTAAACTTCCGAAACGGGGACTTTATCAAAAGTCCTATCAAACGAGGTCCGTTTTCAATTTTGAAGGTTGCTACATATCATAAATGACGAGACGGACCTAACGGTGCGCTCGGATTTTCCATCGGGGTTCGTTTACTCAAAACGACCTATCGAAACCCCAAATTCCTTTCTGGAATTTCATAAACGGATCCTTTTCTCGAAAACCTATCAAACGGACTCCGTTTTGATTCAAATTTCACGAACAGGTCATAAATGACCTAACGGAGCTTTTGAGACTATCGACACGCAGATCGAGGTCTCGATTCCCGTAACGACTATTTGAGTGTCGTTACATTCTCCCCCACTTAGACTCTCGGCCGTCCTCGGACGAGCCCAAGTCTACGGTAGGGTCCACAAACTAGCCACGAAGCTGGCACGGATTTCGAGGACCCCCCCGGTACCACCCGAAATCAATAAAACTTAAAATACGAATTCAGGCTTAGAAAATATAAGGATTTCATACCTGAATCATCGAACAAGCACGGATGCCTCTCGCGCATCTCGAACTCAAGCTCCCAAGTAGCCTCGGCACTGGAGTGATGTCCCCACTGAACTCTCACAAGCGGGATCACCTTCGACCTCAGCTTACGGACCCCTCTAGCTAAAATAGCAATGGGCTTTTCCGAATAAGCTAAGTCGCCATCCACCTCCACGGAAGCCATGTCGATCACATGAGATGGATCACGAATGCACTTCCGGAGCATCGACACATGAAACACTGGATGAACTGACATAGTGGGAGGCAAAGCTAGTCTATAAGCAACAGCGCCAATGCGCTCCAATATCTCAAAAGGCCCAATGAACCTAGGACTGAGCTTGCCTTTCTTCCCAAATCTCATCACACCCTTCATGGGCGACACTCTGAGGAATACCCGGTCCCCAACCATAAACTCAAGATCCCTCTGCCTCCGATCTGCATAAGATATCTGCCGGCTCTGAGCCGTACGGAGTCGATCCTGAATAACCCGGACCTTATCCAAGGTCTGCTGCACCAAATCTGGCCCCAACACCTGGACCTCACCAGACTCGAACCAACCAATGGGCGAGCGACATCTCTGACCATACAATGCCTCAAACGGAGCCATCTGAATGGAAGCCTGATAGCTATTATTATATGCAAACTCTGCTAGCGGCAAATGACTATCCCAATGGCCTCCAAAATCAATAGCACACGCCCTCAACATATCCTCGAGGATCTGAATAGTCCGCTCGGAATGGCCATCAGTCTGCGGATGAAATGCAGTGCTAAGATCGACCCGAGTACCCAACTCTCTCTGGAAAGACCTCCAAAACTAAGCTGTGAACTGAGCACCTCGGTCGGATATGATAGATACCGGAGCTCCACGCAACCTCACAATCTGCTCGAGGAAAATACGAGCCAAACATCCCGAGGTATAAGTAGTCCTCACTGGAATGAAGTGAGCCGACTTAGCCAGTCGATCAACTACTACCCACACGGAATCATGCTTGCCCGCGGTCAGCGGCAAACCAACTACGAAATCCATAGTGATCTGCTCCCACTTCCACTCGGGAATGGGCATAGACTGAGTCACCCCGGCTAGCCTCCGGTGCTCATACTTCACCTGCTGGCAATTCAAGCCCCGAGACATAAAATCAGCAACATCTCTCTTCATCCCTTTCCACCAATACAGCTCCCGAAGATCATGATACATCTTCGCAGTATCATGATGAATGGAATATCTCGAACTATGAGCCTCTACCAAAATCGTCTGCCTCAGCTCCTCGATAGCTGAAACACAAACCCGGCCGTTAAGCCGCAAGGCACCATCATCACCAATCACGAACGAGGACACTCCCCCACTCAGGACCATGTCCCGGAGATCTCTCAGATAAGGATCCTCGAACTGCCTTTCCCGAATCTGGGAAGCTAGAGACGACTGCGACCCCACATATGCAAGCACCCGGCCTGGAACAGAATCATCAAACCGAACGCCACTAATGGACAAAACCTGCAACTCACGAGCCAACGGCCTCATATCAGCATCAAGATAGGCAAGGCTACCCATGGACTTCCTACTCAAGGCGTCGGCTACAACGCTAAATTTCCCGAAATGATAGCGAATAGAAAACATTATAATCCCTCCAAATAATTCTGGGTCCATCACGCTACCGCTGCGCCATTCTGATCCCGCCTTCAATACCGATAGCCACTGACTCGACATGGCAACCCAGTGTCGCATGACAGGATACCAATAAATCAATATCCCTAGTGACGTCAAATCCGTCATATCTAAAACCAGCGAGTCTACTAGGGACTCTACACCGCATATAAGAACATAAGCGCTGCCAATAACCCTTATTCATACATATAAAATCTCCCGATAGATATACCATCCATTTAAGGATCATCAAATAAGGGCAAATCCAATCCTTGCCCTAATAAGGGCAAACCCAGGCGATAGATATAAATAAGCAAAACCCCGGGTTAAATAAACAACGGCACTGCGACCACAAATAGAATGCATACTTGCAATATCATCAGTAGGTGCCTCGGCACCCTGCCTGGTCATAGCATAGCCTGCACCGCTCCTCCTGAACCCTGGCATGGGCATCCTCCAAGCGCCTGGCAGCATCCACTACCTTGCGATAAGTCATGCCAATCGCAACTGTGGTGACAGCAAACTGCAACAGAGGGTTAAGACCCTCAATAAATCTCAACACCATGTCCCTCTCGAGTGCCACCATAGCTGCCGTATAACGGGACAGCTCCAAGAACCTGGTGTCATAGGCAGACACCGACATGCTTCTCCGCTGCGACCTCTAAAAATCTTCTCACACTCCTAAAGAAAATGATGGGCAGAACAAGTGGCAGATGTGCCATCAAACTGAGGTGGCCTGATCTTCATAAAAGACTCAATCCTCCAAGCTACCTCCTCGGTACCCATAACCGGAATAGGAATAGCGGAACCCGGCTGAACAACATGACCCATATCCGGAGTAGCCTCATAGGTCGCGTACTCATAACTGGAGTGGTCGGCTGAGGTGCCGATACAGGTACTGCAGCATCCCTACTAGCGGGGGCCCGATGGCTGGCCATGCCCACTAGTCTCATATACTCCTCCGAATAAATCACAACTGCGCCCGACACGATAGTAGGCAAAGATGGAAGTGGAACAGGTGCTGATGGTGTCGCTGCAGACACCGGAGGAATAGCTGTGTCCTGCCTAACAGTTGGCGGACGACCTTTCCAGGCATTAGTAGGGGCTCGCATCTGTGCTGGTGCTGATGTACCAGCCTACGCTCCCTGAGCGGCTACCCTGGCAGAAGATGACCTCGTCTTCCTCATCTCAGCAGATATACGAAGGAAAAAAAGGGTCAGCACCCGTACACTACATCGCACGACAGAGATGAAACGAAGGGAAACATTTTCCTAACATGACCTTGAAGCCCCTCGCTCATAAGTATGGTGCACACATACCCATAAGCAAGACTCTACTCAGACACTGCTCCATTGACTCCTAGGACTCGACTTAGAACCTAGAGCTCTGATACCAAACTATCACGACCCAAAATCTGGATCCGTGATGGCACCTAAACGATATTGCCTAGGCGAACCAACAGAAACAAAAATGCAGAAATAAACTGAAAGAAGAGAAACATGATGAAATATATATATAAAATTGGAATCCAAAAGAAGGTAGACACCCCTGTCTACTATACCCAACAAACACCAATGGAGCATCTATAGAGTGACTCAATCGAAATAAAATACAACAGAAGTGAAGTGGAGTCTATCTCTATACAACACTGGCGGTACGCCACCGTGGACTGTACGGTTGGCTCACCTCAACAAAATAATACAGCAGCCTCGAACGGTCGCTACTGTCTCGATGGCTATCTAGAAGAAGTACCTGCACATGTGGCAGAGTAAGTTATGAGCCGAAGTCCAGTAAGATCACTGACAGGCCCGCTAAATCACCCTTGCGGGACAAGTCGCAAACATGCATCGCAGGCAACTAAGCACGTCGTTTCTACGTAAATAAATAGCGCAGTCGCACATATTCACAATATAATTATCCAAGTATATATAATTATATATATATATATATATATATATATATATATATATATATATATATATATCCATACGTATGTACCTATGTACATACAGATAGCATATGTCACATACACATTAAGTAAGCCAGTAGTCTCAGAATATCATACACAAGTCAAAGAGGATTATGCCCACCCAACGTAAGGCCTAGGTCAATCAAACAGTGGTTTGGAGGTCCCATCTCTACTCCCACGCCGACTAACCTAAACATACGGTAGGCTAGCAACACCGCCAACGGACGTAGGCAACAATACATTCATCACTCAATATCAACACGCACCCTGTGCGGCTCCGTCTATAGGCCATAACGCCATTGTCAACATAAACAACATACCAGTGACCCGTAGTCACTGTCTCAATCATAAGGAGGTAGACCAATGACCCGTAGTCATTGTCTCATCTCATATATATACGACCACACCACACCCCCTGTCAAGTGTGTCGTGTCTCAACAATCTAGTGACCACACCACACCCCCTGTCAAGTGTGTCACATCTCAAATATCTAGTGACCACACCACACTCCCTGTCAAGTGTGTCACATCTCAATAATCAAGTGTCCACACCACACCCCCTGTCAAGTGTGACACATCTCATAGTATAGGCGACACCACACCCCCTGTCAAATGTCCCTCTAACCGTATTAATATCCACGACATTAATAACAATAACAGAAATATTAATAACGATAATATTACACAGTCACTGTAACCAAGATTGGTTATGCTAGCTCAATGTAAAGCAGAGGTTAACCCGACGACGGTTTGGAGGTACAATCCCTACTCCCGTGTCGTCTAACCAAAGGTTACGAGGAGTCAGCACTACACAACCCGTCATGATAACCATACAAGTACCAAATTCGTACATAAGCCGGCAGAAACCTCGGCAAGACATAATCAATGATATGCCGGCAACATCCTCGGCCATATCCCCAGGTCCTTGCTATCTAATCATGACATAGCAAGCAATCCCACAATATAAGTCATCGCTATCTCAATGTAGCGTCTAGACCGGCACATACCTCGGTCAACTCATGTACTCACTATTTATGATCAAATAATACTAAGCAATCCCACAATATAATTAATCGCTATCTCAATATAGCGTCTAGACCGGCACATACCTCGGTCAACTCATGTCTTTACTATTCATATTTAATTAATAGTAATATACCTAGCCAACGCTAGTCAATACATATTTAACACATAGCCCTAAGCTAATCACATAAGAGTACCCGAAGCGTACTAGCATGCTGGACGTATCCACAAGCAAAGTAGAGGTCAAGTCTCACTTACCTCGAATTCCGGTTCAAAGCTAGGAAGCAATCTCCTTTCCTGCTCTTCTTGTCCTCGGGGAACTTTCCTCTAAGTCTATCAAGACAATATAGCACTCATTAGTGCTCCATTATAGAGAACTAAGCTCATATACGACTTAGGGTAAAATTACCAAAATACCCTCGGGTGGGACCGAGCCCAAAATTAATAAAATATACATTTCCGGACTCCCCACACTCCCGTGAGTCCAAATATGCAATTAGATTTCTCATACGAGCCTTGCTCGTTGATTTTCCCCAAATCTTAAAATTTAGGATTCTAACTCATTTCCTATGAATCAAGCTTTGATTCTCATGATATATGATATGAAATGAGTTATGGAGGCTTACCTTATGATTATACACGTTTTGAACCTTCCAAAATCGCCTCCAAATCGCCTCCTTTGAATAAAAATTCGGTTTCCCGAAATCTGTCCCGAAATGACCCCTTTATAGCAGTTTTTACCACTGTAACAGCCTCTGTTCCAATAATCATAACCTTTGAAAGGAATGTCCAAATGACCTGAAACCAATGGAATTAAAACCAAAACTCAAAGGGCTACAACTTTCATATTTTGAGTTTTTCCTAATTCCTTACGGATTGGCCGGAAAAATGCCATTTTTCCGGCTGCTCGCAACAGAAACAGTAGCAGAAACAGCAGTTTCGCACCAGAAAAATCCGAACTGTTTTGGGTCAAAACGGGACCCTACGAAGCTCGGAATGACCCCAAATTTTGCACACAAGTCATAAAATACTTGGGTGACATGCTCGTCCAGACGGAACTCAATTCGGACCTCCAGAACTCAAAAAGTGGGTCCCACGACAAAGGTTCAATTTTCGACATTCGCCAAAATAGCGAAATTTAACCAAACGACCTCGGAATCCAATTCCGAAAGTTGCTACAAGTCACAAATGACTATACGAACCTAACGGAACTTTCGGATCTCTCATCGGAGCTCATTTGCTCAAATCGAGCTCGGAAACCTCTTTTAACTCTTTTAAACTTCCGAAACGGGGACTTTATCAAAAGTCCTATCAAACGAGGTCCGTTTTCAATTTTGAAGGTTGCTACATATCATAAATGACGAGACGGACCTAACGGTGCGCTCAGATTTTCCATCGGGGTTCGTTTACTCAAAACGACCTATCGAAACCCCAAATTCCTTTCCGGAATTTCATAAACGGATCCTTTTCTCGAAAACCTATCAAACGGACTCCGTTTTGATTCAAATTTCACGAACAGGTCATAAATGACCTAACGGAGCTTTTGAGACTATCAACACGCAGATCGAGATCTCGATTCCCATAACGACTATTTGAGGGTCGTTACAGCCGCCTAAAGCCACTAGCTACTGACATCGCTTCCCCACCACCCTTTACCTCGATGACTTGCAGCGCCGGCACGGTGGCGATAAAATCGCCGCTGGCTGTCGCGGCAAGAAAGCGCGAAATTCTCTCGCCAGAATCACTGGAACCTTGACCAGAATTTGTAGCAGACATGGTATGGAACTTGAAGGAAAAGTGTTCTTGCAAGAAGAAAGGACTAGATTCAAGATGAAACGGATCAGGAAATTGTTGGTAATGGGAATCGCTTCTTTTTCTCTTTACTGTTTACAGCTGATTATCAAATGGGGAAGAAAGACTCCAAATGGGGTATTTATAAGTGATGCACGAATGCAAGTGGGGAAGTAATGATGATTTGAAACGTTGGGAGTGCAAATAATTCAGCGTGACCGTTCGGTAGCCAATGAACGGTCACAACGTAATGCGGAACAGTAATATGAAAAGACTTGTGAAGTTTTGAAACTCTTGGATAGGGTTGAGCCACGTCGTCTTCCTGCTTAAATTCATTCCACTCCTCGGTGACCCTGGCCCTCACCCGAGGAGTGGGGGGACTCTCTGTATTGGTAAAAATCAACGTGCTCGGATAGCACTTCGGTGGGATAAACCGAGGTCAGCTGAACGGATGTTCCGAAGGATGAAGTTTGAAGCGAGCAATAGAATCACCGAAGTCGAGCTTCGAGGCCATCACCGAAGGCGACTCACAAGCTGTGCTTCGATCATATTCACTTCGATCGAGCAGCAAGGTTGCACCACCGAAGTTATGTATTTGGACTTCGGTGGAACACCCCGGTTCTAGCGGCTCAACAGCCCACTACTTCAACAACCCACTAACTCCACTAGATATGATGAACGTGGGCTTGAGCATGATCAATCATGTTAAACGTGGGCAAGGTTCCTTGTATCTATAAATAGCATTAGTTTTCATACTGTGGTCATTCAGAAATATATACAGAAACTCTGGTAAAATTTTTACTCACTGGCATATATTGAAATCTTGTTCTTTTATTTATATTTTTCGTCTATTATTGTTCACATTTCGACTTTGATATATTGATTTGCTTGTATCCGCAATCCAAATTCGATTTGTGATCCTAACTCAGTTTAGACCCATACAGAGGATATTTTAAATTTACTAGTTTTTGGATTAATTAATTATTTTTTCATTATTTGTATTCATTAAACACATGGAGAATTGGAAGGGGAAAAAAATTGGGAGGTTGGTCTGTTGTATCAATGGCAGGGGAATAATGGTGTCGAAGGAAAAAAAGGCTTTAAGGGGATGAAGGGAGTTGTGGGTGGAATATTTCCTTATTCTTTTTTTTTCGCTTTTGTCATATCCAAGTTTATTTTTTAATTTCTATTTTTAATTTCTTTACTTATTTAGCATTAAAGACCACATGTATCTTTTTCATTAGTTATTTGTCCACATAAGTGTGAGTGTGCTATATACGCTTAAATTTTGTTGATTGTTTGAGAAAGAGGTGTCCAAATAACACATTTAAGATGTAGTTGTAGTATTCAACTGGAACAACCTTAAGTTAGAGTGTTAAAGTGAAAAGCTTAGATAACTTTAAGCGGCTATCTATGTGTTTTGCTTAAATATATTATACCATTAGTATATCTATAAAACATTCCCATTAGAAGGACATACGATGCTTGAAGTCAAATTATTTCTAAATAAAAAATGTGTCATTTATTTAATAAGATAATGTCAAATAAAATAAAATGAATATATTTGACGATGTGATTTAAAGTCTTAAATACCTTGTATGAAGCAAATATTGAACGAAGAAAACATACATGTACCATGTGCATGCATGCACCAAAATATTAAGTATAACATATCGCATCTATTACATAAGAATCGTTGGTTACTTATAGTTAATAAATATTATTTTTTATATTAATTACTCTTCCATCCAACTTTAAGTAACACTATTTAACCGGGTAAAATTTAAATATAAAAAGAAATAATTTTTTTACTGTTGAAATTTTTATGTATTTAAATCATCTAAATAAGAAAAAAAAAAGAAGTTGAAAGTCACATTAATTACAAAGAGTTTTTGGCTGGATTCATCATCAAATTATAGCCCTAAACTAAGTTTCATCGTTCATATTTTAAAGTGAACAAACACCATCATAGTGACAGTAGTAGTAACCCGCTAGTTAGCTCTAGAATGAGAAACTCTTCCCCATCTCTCTACCCATCCCTTGTTTCTTGTTCCTTCAACCTAGGTAAATGGAGGTGTTTAAGTGGGAATTGAGTACAACTTCAAGGAGCTATTTATGTATTCTGCCATTACTAACCGTTTTTGTTCCGTTCAAATGGAATTAATGGAAACAACAAATTTCAATGCTGCTTTAACTAATTTAATTCTGACATATGGGAGGTTGTTCATAATGGGTATACAATACCTGATAATGAGGAAGCTCTGCCTCAAAATGAAAAAGATGTCTTGGTAAAAATAAGGAAGAAGGATCAACAAGCTCTCACTCTCATCCACCAATGTTTGGATGATGCCATGTTTGAGAAGGTAGCCGATGCTACCACCTCAAAAGAAGCTTGGGAGATTTTACAAAATTCTCTTCAAGGAGTCGATAAAGTGAGAAAGATAAAACTTCAAACTCTAAGGGCTAATTTTGAAGTTTTGAAAATGAAGGAATCCGAATCCATTTCGGACTATTGTTCAAGAGTGAAAGCTGTTGTGAATCAATTAAAAAGGTACGGAGAAGAAATGGAAGAGATTCGTGTGGTAGAAAAGATCCTTCGGTCTTTAACACCTAAATTTGATTATGTGGTGTGTGCTATTGAGGAGTCTAAAGATTTAGACTTTATGCTGACGGAGCAACTGGAGGATTCTTTACAAGCCCACGAAGAAAAGATCAGGAGGAGACAAGAATAGCCATTGGAGCAACTTCTTAAAACCAATGCATCATTCAAGGATGGAGGTGAAAAGAGCTATAGAGGAAATGGACGAGGAAGAGGCCGTGGCGGCCGAGGAAGAGGAAGAACAATGGTAACAGCTTCAACAATGAAGAAAAAAGCTTTCAAGCATTCAGAGGTCGTGGTCGAGGACAAAGAAGAGGAAGAGAACGTGGTTACTATCAAGAGACAAATGGTAAAAGGTATGACAAATCTAAAATTGAGTGTTACAATTGTCATAAATTTGGCCATTACTCTTGGGAATGTCGTAGTAATGTTGAAGAGAAAGCTAACCTTGTTGACGACAAAGAACAAGATGAGTCAACATTGTTGCTAGCACTCAAGGAAGGTGACAAGGATGATTTTAGCTCGTGGTACTTGGACAATGGAGCAAGCAAATCATATGTGTGGATGCAAAGACAAGTTTGTGGAACTCATTAAAAGAGTGAAAGGCAGTGTGTCCTTTGGAGATTCCTCAAAGATCCAAATTGAAGGGATAGGTACGATTCTAATCTCCTCTAAAGATGGTGGCCATAAGATGATTAAATATGTTTATTATGTGCCAAAACTAAAAAGTAATATTTTGAGTAAGGGCCAACTTCTTGAAAGTGGATATAATATTCATATGAAAGATATGCATCTTTGGCTTAGAGATTCAAATGGAAAATTAATTGCTAAAGTTGAAATGGCAAAGAACAGATTGTTTACTTTGAATCTTAAGACAATTGATGAAAAGTATTTGAAGGCTAATGTGCAAGATGAGTCATGGTGCTGGCACATGCGATTTGGGCATTTGAACTTTGAAGCACTCAAATCAATGGGAGAAAAAATGATGGTGAATGGAATGCGTTCAATCAACCATCCCAATCAATTGTGTGACGCTTGTCTTCTTGGCAAACATGCAAGGAAGAGTTTTCCGAAGGAGGCCATGTCAAGAGCAACCAAGCCACTCTAGCTTGTTCATACCTATGTGTGTGGACCAATCAATCAACCCTCTTTCGGTAAAAGTAAATACTTTCTACTATTCATTGATGATTTAGTAGAAAGACCTGGGTTTATTTCTTGAAGAAAAAATATGAAACATTGGTTGCTTTTAAGAATTTTAAAGCACTTGTGGAAAAGGAAAGTGGCCATAAAATAAAAGCTTTAAGGTCCGATAGAGGAGGCGAATTCACTTCAAAAGAATTTAATGACTTTTGTCAATCTCATGGAATTCGCCGCCCTCCAACGGTACCTTACTCACCACAACAAAATGGAGTTGCTGAAAGAAAGAATAGAACAATTCTTAATATGGCTAGGTGTATGCTCAAAGCTAAAAGCATGCCCAAGGAATTTTGGGCCGAAGTTGTTTCTTGTGCAGTTTATTTGAGCAACAGATCTCCAACAAGAAGTGTTAGAGATCGAACTCCTCAAGAAGCATGGAGCGGAAGGAAGCCAAGTGTCAAACACTTGAGAATCTTTGGGAGCATAGCCTATGCTCATGTGCCACATCAAGGAAGAGCTAAACTTGATGATCGAAGTGTCAAGCATGTGTTTGTTGGATATGACACGAGTTCAAAAGGATACAAGTTATACAACCCTGGTAATGGCAAAGTGGTGGTGAGTCGTGATGTTGAATTTGATGAAGAAGGACATGGAATTGGGAGCCTCAGGAAGAAAATACATATGATTTTCTTCCATACTTTGAAGATGATGAAGAAGAAGCACAAGAGGCCGAGGAACCCTTACAAGATACAACTCCACCTCTATCCCCAACCAATGCTGCATCTCCTTCCTCTCCAGGAAGTTCAAATGAAGCGCCTGAAAGAACGAGGACAATTGCAGAACTCTATGATAATACAGATCAAATTACTAATTTTGATTTTTTGTATTGTCTCTTTGCTGATAATGAACCAATGAACTTTGATGAAGCTGTTACAGACAAAAAGTGGAGACAAGCCATGGAGGAGGAGATCAAGTCAATAGAGAAGAACAATACTTGGGAGTTAACAACTCTTCCCAAGGGTCATCGAGCAATTGGAATGAAATGGGTATACAAGGCAAAGAAGAATGCTGATGGAGATATAAAGAGATACAAGGCAAGACTTGTGGCTAAAGGCTACAAACAGAGGCATGGCATTGACTATGATGAAGTCTATGCACCTGTTGCCCGCATGGAGACGATTCGATTGCTTATCTCTTTGGAAGCACAAATAAAGTGGAAGATCCATCAACTTGATGTCAAGTCAGCCTTCTTAAATGGCTATCTTGAAGAAGAAATCTATGTTGAGCAACCAATGGGCTTCGAGGTCAAAAACCATGAAGATAAAGTGCTTAGATTGAACAAAGCCTTATATGGATTGAAGCAAGCTCCAAGGGCGTGGAATAGTCGCATCGACAAGTATTTTCAAGACAATGGGTTTACTCGTTGTCTCCATGAATATGCTCTTTATATTGAAGTTCATACTAATGGAGATATTTTACTTGTCCGTCTTTATGTTGATGATCTTATTTTTACAGGTAATAACCCCAATTTGTTTGAAGATTTCAAGAAAGCTATGTCCCGTGAGTTTGATATGACGGACATAGGGCTGATGTCATATTACCTGGGTCTGGAAGTGAAGCAGATGGAGGAAGGCATTTTCATATCTCAAGAAAGCTATACAAAAGAGATATTGAAGAAATTCAAGATGTTTGATTGCAACCCTGTAAACACACCAATGGAGAGTGGGACAAAGCTGTCAAAGTTTGATGATGGAGAAAAGGTGAATCCAACCTTTTTCAAAAGTCTTGTGGGAAGCTTAAGATACCTGACTTGTACGAGGCCGGATATACTCTTTGCGGTTGGCGTAGTGAGTCGCTTCATGCAAGCTCCTACCTCAACTCATTTGAAAGTTGCTAGAAGAATTCTCCGTTACCTCAAAGGTACAATTGACTATGGGCTATTTTATTTACCTACTAATGATTTCAATCTTGTGGGATTTTGTGATAGTGATTTTGCAGGAGATATTGATAATAGAAAAAGCACAACTGACTTTATTTTTTTCTTGGGTAATTGTGTTATTACCTGGAGTTCAAAGAAACAATGCATTGTTACTCTCTCAACTTGTGAATCCGAATATGTAGCAGCAACGTCTTGTACGTGTCATGCTATTTGGCTTAGAAGATTGTAAAGGAGCTCAATTTGCCTCAAATTGAAGCCACAACAATTTGCATTGATAACAAGTCCGCACAAGCACTTGCAAAGAATCCAGTGTATCATAATCGAAGCAAGCACATAGATACAAGGTACCACTTCATCAGAGAATGCATTGTCAAGAATGAGGTAGAGCTCAAGTATGTGAAGTCTCACGATCAAGTTGCAGATATCTTTACAAAGCCACTCAAATTTGAAGACTTCGAAGAATGAGATCTATGCTTGGAATGAAGAAGAAAAATCAAAATTAAGGGGGAGATTTGTGGGACCCTATCACAACAACTAAGTAAAAAATAAAAAAAAAAAAAACAAAGGAAAAAAAATCTGATTGGTTGTTATGAAAGGCAAAGTAGGTGGTTGGTATACCAACTGCAATTGAGAAATTTGATTGGCCGATGGGGAGGCAACTTCTCCTATAAAAGGAGATCATTTTTTTACATTCAGTGTACACCAAAACAAAGCAACGCAGTAGTTGCTTAATATATTCCACAGACTGAAAGAAAATAGTCTGTGTAGAAAAATAGAGAGTGTGGGCAATATCATAGTGAGGTGTCTTTAAAGTAAAGAGAGTTATTTCTTTTGAGTGTGTAGTAGTCTACGACTACATGTGTAGTAGTCTACGACTACAGTGTGTAATATTTCTCACTATAGTGAAGTTATTTTTCTCCTCTCAATACGTGGTTATTTTATTTTTTGTTAAAAGATTTTTTCCACTTTAAGAAATTTGGTGTCGTTGTACTCTTCAATTCTTGTGGATAATTGTGGGAAATATTCCTGGGTATAATATTATTTCCCAACAGAGAGAAAATACAGGATGAGTTTTGATGACAAATGTATAAATCGACCAAATATATAGCAAAGGACAAATTTGAGCAATTTCAGATAATTCAAGGATAAATTTGGATATTTCCAGATTTAAAAAAAAATCTGAAACAAAATTAAAGCCAAATATGTGTTCTTTTGAAGATCATAGCTGTGCAAAGATCTATTGAAATCAATGAAATAATGATGGGAGTGAGAGTCCCACAAATCACAATGTAACAATATTGGTAAAAGGTTATTTTAAGGGGAGAAAATGATACGCAGTACGTAGTTGAGAACTACATGATCATGTAAATAATGGCTTTGTATTTGCTTGGCGGATCTCCCTTTTTTGCTTCTTTTTTCTGTAGGGGACCTTTTAATTTCTTCACGAGTTATTCTCTCAATGGAAATGTCCATTTCTTGCTTTTAAGTTTCTTGTTACGGAGATTATTAGTCATTTTGTGGCCTAAAAGTTTGTCCAAGCCAATTAAATGTCGTCGTTGAGACCTCGTTATCCTGACTTCATTTAGGAAAATCTAATCACTTCAGTTATGACCAAAAAAAATATGTAATACATGCTTTTTCATCTTCTAGAACTTCTATGAAGAAAGAGCGTTTAAATGGCTAGCAATGGGCGGATACAGCCGCGAAGCAACAATCACAGATTATACACATCAAATATTACTTGTTACTCGTGGTGTCACAGTAGATGACATACTCTCTCCGTTTCAATTTATGTGATAATATTAATTTCTTTATTAGTTTGTTCCAAAAATAATGACATCATTCTAAATTTGTTAATAATTTAACTTTAAAATTATAATTTTATCATTAATGATATGGTTTACAACCATACAAACATGTATATTTTATTTTAGATCACAAATTTCAAAAATCTTCCTTTATTTCTTGAGCTTCGTACCGAGTCAAACTATAACATATAAAGTGGAATGAAGTAAGTATATGGCAACCATATGTGGTAAGATGCATCATTTTACACCTGACGATTTGATGAATGCACCATAAAATTTAATTTGCAAATAAAAAATCCAGGTAAATTTTTACGCGATAAAGGAAACGCGATATGTTTGCATCAAGAATCAAGTTCAAGTGATTAAGGAAAGATATCAGAGCATTGATTTAGAGTATAAAGCACTAGCCAAGATTCCTTTCCCTTTTAAGGGATATGCTTTCGTGCCTAGTTTTCTTCTTACTTAGCTTTAATAATAATTATTATTATTATTATGTAACTCATTACCTCCCAAACCCTACCCAAATTGTAGCTACTGCAAGTTGTCAACAAAACATGTTTTCACGGGTAATGCCGGTGATATATCTTAGTGTGAGTACGTAGTAGATTAATTCTTTTCTTTTTATTCATTTCTTATACTTTTTAGTAATAGTTTAACCATCTTTGATGTCGATCAAGCAGATCACATCTTTATTTTCTAAAAGAATAAGAGAAAATGGACGATAATCAGTCGAGCTTATTAGTAAGATAGAAAAATCAAAGTCTCTACTATACATAATCGCCTTGATATTGTTTTTCTCTATTTTTTGGTACTGCGATGTTGCTTTTTAATTTGGTCGTTGAACAAAAGATTTTTAGCTGAAAAAATAGATGAAGACAAATGCCTAGCTTTCCTAGGCTTAGTAAAGGAAAAACAAGTGATCAGAAAAGGACCTACCTGAAAAGAAAAAAAGAAGGGTTGGCTTCTAAAGAGTTTGTTGCAAATGGGACCTAAGCCACCAAGCCAGCCTCTGTAGAGTAGTGTAATAGTAGTTTATTGTAACAGCCCAGTCCGTTAGTGATATTATTCGCTCAGGGCCTAGGCCTACACGTCTTTAAAATGCGTTATTAGAGTCTAAGGCATGTGTACTTAAATACCCAGGATCACTCCAGTGTTATGCCGATGTGGGATATTTATTAGCTGGGGTGTCACATTCACCCCCTCTTATGGACTCAGCGTCCTCGCTGAGGTTTGTCCCGCGTATCCGGGACTCACCACTGACTCTGTCCCGTATCGACAAGGCTGACACGGAGTGGTTCTGATATCATTTGCAACAGCCCAAGCCCGTTAGCGATATTGTCCGCTCTGGCCCTAGGCCCGCACGGCTTTAAAACGCGTCACTAGAGTCTAAGGCATGTGTACTTAAATACCCAAGATCACTCATGTGTTATGCCGATGTGGGACATTTATTAGCTGGGGTGTCGCATACACCCCCTCTTATGGACTCAGGTCCTCGCTGAGGTTTGCCCCGCGTATCCGGGAATCACCACTAACTCTGTCCCCCATCGACAAGGCTGACACGGAGTGGCTCTGATACCATTTGTAACAGCCCAAGCCCGTTAGTGATATTGTCCGCTCTGGCCCTAGGCCCGCACGGCTTTAAAACGCGTCACTAGAATCTAAGGCATGTGTACTTAAATACCCAGGATCACTCCTGTGTTATGTCGATGTGGGACATTTATTAGCTGGGGTATCACATACACCCCCCCTCTTATGGACTCAGCATCGTCACTAGGGTCTAAAGCCAATTAACTTACAGCATCTCTCATGCGTTATGCCTGTGTCCCCCTCTTATGGACCCTTAGCTGGGGTGTTACATACACCCCTCTTATGGACTCAGCGTCCTCGTTGAGGTTTGCCCCGCGTACCGGGATTCGCCTAGACTCACCACGAGGGTTTGCCCCGCGTACCGAGATTCGCTTAGACTCAGCCCTGAACTCTGTGTCCCCCTCTTATGGACCCTTAGCTGGGGTGTTACATACACCCCTCTTATGGACTCAGCGTCCTCGTTGAGGTTTGCCCCGCGTACCGGGATTCGCCTAGACTCACCACGAGGGTTTGCCCCGCGTACCGAGATTCGCTTAGACTCAGCCCTGAACTCTTGACCCACATCAACAAGGCTGATGCGAAGTGGCTCTGATACCATCTGTGACAGCCCAAGCCCGCTAGTGATATTGTCCGTGCGGGCCTAGCCCTGAACTCTTGACCCACATCAACAAGGCTGATGCGAAGTGGCTCTGATACCATCTGTGACAACCTAAGCCCGCTAGTGATACTGTCCGTGCGGGCCTAGCAAGGCTTTAAAACGCGTCAGTAGGGTCTAAAGCCAGTTAACTTATATACCCAGCATCTCTCCTGTGTTATGCCGATGTGGGACACTCAATCCTTAGTTGAGGTGTTACATTTATAAGTATTCAGAAATTTCACATGGCCTAGAAAGTTATCAGAGCATTGCGATATATGGTTCTCTAGCTGATGATAAAAAGAATTGAACTTTCATTTCCTTCTTACTGGCAAGTTGAAGTATCATCTACATTTATTTCTATTTGTTCTTTTGCAGGTGTAAAACAATGATTAAGTGCACATGTTAAATTGCAACAAGATAGATCTAAAATAACATGAAACGAACTTTCCGGGGATATACATTAATCACTTAAAACACTAGAAATTTAATGAAAATACAGAGATTGATTAATGGAAGAAAAAGATCTATCGATTTGTTTGGATTACATCTTAGCCATTTCAGCACTTGTTTACTTTAGGTCTAATGTTTGTTAAGGATTCATTAATCGTGTTAAAGACTTAAGTATATGCCAATAATTAATGCACAATACTTCTAGTGTTAGATAGACTAGTTAAGATGATCACCACGATTGAACTTCTATATACTGTACTATAAACAATACTTACCATGAGGTAATCATAAAGATTTGAAGTCACGATATTACGAGTAAATTAAGGACTTTGTCATGACAGAGATGTCCCATCAGAGACAGGATATACTACTAGCTACTAGTACGATTTAAGTCATGGAAAATAACTACTCCCTCTGTCCCAATTTATGTGGCACTTTTCGCTTTTCGAGATTCAAACTGCATGAACTTTGACCAACATTTCAAGACGTATTTTTTCACCAAAATAATATGAGAAAAGTTGTAACTTAAAGTACGTTTCAAGTAGTTTCAAAAATATAAATTTTAATGTTAAAATATTGAGTTAATCTAATCCAATTTAGCTTCAAAGTTTAGTCAAATTGACTCTCGAAAAGCGAAAAGTGCCACATAAATTGGGACGGAGGGAGTAACTTTTAACTGCAGCTAGGAATCGGATCAAGCGCGTGTTTCTCTTGATTAAATTAGAGGGAATACATATATAATACTCATTCTACCCTTTGATGACATGCAAATTGTTGTCCCTCTTGATCCTTTTTCTATATAATTTTGCATTGTGATGTGATCATGAAGTCCAACGAATTGTTGTGAAAAGGCTAATCAGTTTCAGTTTTCTTCGCATCTGAAAATTACTCAAAAGCAAATAAGAGGCTGGAAATCAACACGAGTGCTGACTGCTGAGTCAGTGCATATAGATCAACAACGTTAAAGTAAGCACATAAGTAGTAAATAAAGGCCAAGAAACAAGTGGAATGCCATCCCAACTTTCTCAAAATAGTTTGTCTACGATCAATTAACTTCAAAGTTGTCTCTTACCCAATCTTGTTACTTAACTTCATTACAAAGGTATCTCTTTTTTCTTATAGTAATTATGTACATAAAGCATTTCACTAGTTTGGGGCTCTGATAATAGCAGTTACCGCATTTTCATCCTTGAATAAGACCGAACTGGTCTTGCATGCCTTTGGTGGTTAGCTAGTCGATGACAAAATAATCATTGTTCCTTTCAGTTAAAGGATATACTCCTATATAGTAACAAGAGTTTAACATACAATGACGATGTAACAAAATTTTCCACCATCCAAGCAAACTTAGAAGTTTTATAACAAACATTCATGATTTGGTAACCTGCAAAATATAATGACATATTACAACTGGTTTTGAAAGGAAGGTTGATCTTGCCATTTTATAAAAGTTGATACCCCTCAGTGGATATTTTGGCTCCACCACTCACAACAGGTAATGCCTATAAACGGTGACAGCGTTTAGCGCTAGTTCGTTTTTATTAAGGGTGAGTTCAACTTCTGCTGATAGTGCATCATTCTTTCCACACAATCATTAAATTAAGGACGTCCTGCAACAACTAACAAGCAGGTAATTATGTGAAATAAATTCAATTTTGGTAACCTTGAAAATGATGTGAGCGAACTGCTATAACTTGGCCAAATTATATAAGAGTATATTAATTGGCAAAATTTTGTTAAAATGTCACTGCTATAACTTAGTCAAATTATATAGTTCTATCAAAAGTCTAAATTGTTGTTATGACATACTGTTTTTTTTTTTTTTGCTATTTTTCTTTTTAAAAAAAAAAAAAACTGTTCGTCATCTTTCTTTTTTCAAAATTATACCATACTTTTCACTTACATGTAAACAAGTTTACTCTTTACGTAAACCTTAATCCTTGTGCCAAACCAAGAAGTTACGCTTTCAGTATAATCTCATGATCAACCTCAATGTTTACATTATGTAGATAAAACTTAAAACTATGTAGTATTTACCTATTTGCCATCCCAATTAACTCAAAAGTCTTGGAAGCTTTCCTCCTCGTGAATAGAAAACTTAATCAGAAGGACAAAATCTAACACCACAAAGTATATTTTATTTATTATTTCTGATGATATGTTTTGTCTCTGGTCACCATCGTGTGTGACAATTTTTTCTAACAAATTGATATTTTATGAGAAAAGCATGTGTCTTACAAATTACAATGGCTGCATTCGGTGAACATACAGCAGGCACCCAAACAGTACGTCTCACCTACTAACTGTACTGTGAATTGTCTGAGCATCATTCAGACAGATGATCACCAACACAAGGATTCTTGACTAGCTAGGGGATTCACTCAACAATAAAACAGGAAAAAGCACCTCTATTTATGTACTGAAATTTCAATTTACATTCAAACATAAAGATGGAAGTTGTGTGGGTAAATTATGTCAACCGTAAATACGGGAGTAAAAGGCTAGCTGGTCGAACTAAAAAAAGCCCAAAAAAGCAACATGCTCTATAAAGTCTAGAGGACACTGCAGCTCCTTCAGCCATAGCCCCACGGGCGCATGGCAGATAGATTTATTTCTACTATTTAACTGCCTTAGGCTTAGCAGTACTCCTACCAACGGTAAGATTGTAATAGGCCATAGGCCTCATACAAAAGTCTTGTACTAGAATTCGAATTGGAGTAAATACCTTATTATCCCTTGAATCCTACTTCTTTTTTTAATATTCAAACAATATAATAACTACTCTATTTTATTTTCTTCGATGTACCATTACTGTCGATGGCCTCAATATATAAATTTAATTATTTTCATATCAATCAAGTATTAGGCATAAATAGTTTAACGTCCACCATGGGACCTAGGCAATTCCTTGTTATTTTGAAAAAAAAAAAAAATATCAATCACGCCGCAAGACAACGACAGAATGTCGTACAACCCCGCCCTAGGAGTAGAGGAGGCAGCCAATGACCTCAACGGGAAGCTGATCCAAACAAGGAGGCAATTGATTTGGAGGCGGATGACGACCAGAGCGACTCTGTGTCTCAGTCTTAGAGGCGAGGCTGTATTAATAGGAAAAGCAAAAATAGAGCTGAGCGGAACTAATTCAGCTTGGCCAGTGGATAAAAGCTAAGGTGCCAGGAGCTATATGGACTTGAGGCGTGAAATTCCCAGTCCAAACACCCTCCCATGCGAAGCATCAAGGGTTTTTTTGGCTGGGAACTTTTTTTTGCGCGCGATATTGATCATGGCGAGTTAGGATGGGATTGTTTCATTATTACATGCATTCTTAGGTTAAAACTACATGTTTGTAGATCATTATCTAGATTCTTCATTAATTTTTCATATACATTATTCCTAAGTAGTCTGGTGAAGTAAAGCACATTATCAAAGTATTAAATTTGCTTCAATTGGTGGTATTAGCATTGTATGATGCTCAGTCCAATGAGGTGAATGCAATGTTTGGGTATGTTGCTATCTTTTCACTACTTAGTATTAGTCAGATCGTATTTCATTCATGATTGTAAAGTCTGTACTTATTGTTTTTGTTGTTTTATTTTTAATAAAATTAGCCGCTAAGCTACGTGCTTAGTGGTATTTGCTTTAAAAAAAAGAGGGCGTTTGAGAAGCTCATTGAGGCACAACAACAATATGAGATACTAATGGCTGATACACAGTCTAAGCGTCTGTAGGAAGCTTTTGGGAAGACATTGCCATCGCCACGAGGATCAAGGCCCACAAGAAACAAACCGGAGTCCAGTCAGAAACCTCGCCAGCTTTGATGGCTCTTTTCATAGCAGCAAAGGTGGCTGCGTCTTTTCCCTCCGGGAGGGGGGCCATCGGGTCATCATGCTCTAAAGCATAGAATGACGAGCCCAAAATCTATTTAAATTTAGATTTACTGGGATCAACCTCTCGATCGAGTGGAAGCATTTTCTCTCTCTCGCCCGTGGATATAGACCTCGCAGGTTTTGTAATTGCAACATCCCTTTTGGGATTAGTCTCCGTTCCCGAAGGAACTTCGATCATATAAGGTAGGCGCAAACGTAATAATAACGGCTCCTTGATCTTCATCAATCAACTTCAGTTATTCGGGCACTTCATCTAATTTTTTATGCCTTTGTTTCCTCCTATACTTCAAAGCATCTCAGAAGAAGTGTCATTGGCGGCAGTAGAGTTGGCGACGTCATGGATGATCACCCCTGCTTTCTCCCTGATCTCTTTATCTTCCTCAGCTGCTTCAGCCTCCTTGGCTTTTCCTCATTTCCTTACGCGCTCTCCTTTCTCGTAGCAGCGCCTTGACAGTTAGTCGCTCGTTTTCCTCTTCTTTTTGGTTTGCCCCTCTTTGAAATTGTTCTCCTCCTCCTCCTCCTTCTGATCACCGCTCGACTCGCCCCCGTGCCCGTAATGCTTGATAAGAATTATTTTGAGGCAAGCAATAATGGACGAACTTGAAAGTAGTAATATAAAAAGGGACCTACCGTGGTTTTTGGCTCTCAACTAGATCTTGGAGGAGATATGTTTCCAAGTTCTCTCCTCATTAGTGGGCTTCGACAAGACTAGAGACATCCACTCCTCAATGCCTAGAACGAGTTCGAATTCTACTTTGTCAGTTGTACATAAAAGTTTGTTGGCTAGACCTGTGCAATATGGAATTAAAAAAAGATATGGAAGTTCTTACATGTTGGATTGCACTACTCCGGAAGAAGTGCGGTCCCGGGAGCAGTCAACTGCGGAGTGGGATGATGACAAAGCATTGATCCCAACTTCGAATATCGTCATCATTTTTGGAGATCAAAGCTCTCTGGCCCTATTTTTATTACTCCGACTTTGTAGACCCTGGAGGAATATAGATGAAGAATGTGTCGGAGAGTCAGATCTATTCCTACCTTTTTTGTGATCAAGCGCATCATAACGACAAGCCTCCATATCGACTGAGAGATTTTCCTGATGAAAACGTTATAAGGACGGCAAACTTCGTCCACCAACGGGTCGACAGGGAAAGAGAATCCGATTGTAAAGGGATAAGTAAGAACTAGGGAAGGGCCTTTAACATGGTTGGCAAGGGTTATAGCCTCCGGTGGGCATATAACCTCGACCACTCAATCCTCCTACTTACACTGCTCTCAGAGTCGATCCATAGAGCCCAGTGGACGGCGTAACACATAGTATCGGTGGTCGGCGCAACGCACAGTATCGACTAAAACATTACTCTTGCCAACCTTTTGCCTCGGAGTTTGTGGACTAACCTTATAGTCATCCGCGAGGATAAATTCTTTCGGAAGAAGTTCAGAGAAGGATTTCTCCAAACCATACCCTTTGGTCTTCATCTTCTTGCCCTTACCCTTGGGCTCTGAAGATTCAATGACAACGATTTTTGAACTTGTCACCCTAGCATGCGGCAGCACCGTGGTGGCAGAAGTGATGAGTTTCTCTACGACGACAGCGTCAACATCAGAATTGTGAGGAATTTGGGATTTCTCAGAAGCCATTTAAGCAAGAAGTTGAAAGAAAAGAAAAAGTTTTCGACAAAATTTTGGTATAAAACACAGCAGCGGTGACGGAAAATTTGCTCTGAGAAAGGTGGAGAAGTTTTCAAAGTTGTAAATTATGGAAAAGAAACCAAATGTTACTTTTTATAGAGGAGATGTAATGATTACCTCGATAACTGACAGGATACTGACAGTCGCACGATGACATGCGCGTGGCCACGATGGGAAGTTAAAGTGACAACCTTCATTTTGAAATACTCGGCTGAGATGAAGCCATGTGTTTTCCCACTCAAAATATTAGCCACTTTCCGAGCACGCATAGACAGTCGCTCAACAAGTGGGGGTACTATCTGTATTGGCCAAAATTAGGTTGGACACATGTTTCCATGTGCCGATGACTTGTTAGGTGGAGAGTGAATTTCGGGGACAGCGCACCATCAGCCCAGCTCGCCCGACGGATCCATTTCGAATAAGTTGTATTAACGGTGTCTATCCCGGATGCTTAGACTCCAGAGAAGAGCTAACTGGACATTAAAGCGGATAAGCTTGGCGCCTCAACTGGTTTCGCTATTTTTGAGGAGAGGCCTCATCACGTCTAATAACACCTCTTATCCACTGAGAGACATGGGGGAAGTCGAGTTGTTTAGCCTAAGGACTCTAGACTTATAAATACTCCCATTTCCCCACACTTGTAACCCCCTTAGACTCTGAATACATTCTACTACTCTTTGTAATCAAATATTGTTCGTCATTCGCTACCATTGTTATTGTTACTGTTCTTGCTCTTGATTCATTGCTTATCTCTGGAGAAGGTGGATTCTGTCTTTGGGACTAGAGCTCGAGCATCACGACAATTAATAAGATCTTTATTGTTTTATTCCATTATTGTTCTTCACTACTTTTATCATCGTTTTAGCCTAACCTTTACTGTTGATATTGCTTAATTTGTTAATTAATCGCATACCTATCGCAATCTAAATAACCTAGATTTAAATCTAGAATGCTTAATCTTGATATAAAGGGTTGTTTGTACCTTATCAAATATAAATTTAATTGTTAAACCTGAAAATAAGTTTTAGGGAATACAAAGTGGTGGATTTAAAATTTGAACTTTATGAGTTTGAGTTAAAGTCACCGAGTTTCGTAACACTATGCATTCACCCCTGCCTCCGTCGGATTAATCTATGAGCTCCATTAATGTCAACGTATTATTACTTTAAATTGTAGAAAACCCAGAAGAATCAGGACTGAAAATTATTGGAGTAGAGTAGTAGACTAATAACGAAACGTAAATAAAAGACGCGAAAATAAGGTCATAAGTACAGCTTCTTATCTCTAGAATTATAACAATGAGCACTCCGAGAGCCCTGCAATAGTAAAATACCAAACTGATTTATAAATCTTGATCAATAAAGGTGGCTGGGCAGATGGTCTTTATGAGGCAAAAGTATGCAAAGAAAATGAAAAGAAAGCTGTAAGTCTGCTCGAATACTGGACAGGCCGCAAAGCCATGAAATCTTTAATTTACAACATGTTAGAGGTGCTGTTTGATGGAGGAACATGTGGGGCAGATTTGACAATATTCAATCAATTAGTACAAATCATGCAAAATCAACGTACAATAATTCTTAGACAATCTGTCCCCTGAAATTGAATTCTCAAGATGGTATCAATTATCATTAGACTCTTCTTTCATTTATCATAGTGCTTGGACGATAAACAACTGTCCACGATGAGCATGGCAGATAATTAGACTCAAAATTTAAAAACTTGTAATAAATCAAACTAAGCTGAACGTGTATAGATTATCTATGCTGTTAGTGAATCTAAACTATATAAGCAAATCTAAGTAAGTAATTTATGCTTTAAGGAATGGGAAAAGAGTGTCAAACAACTCAAGGAGCACCCTTGTTTAGAGTGGCAACTGTGTAGCACCTGTTAAAGTGAAATTTATGACAGTATAATCTCTTGGTCACTAAATTATAGTATGTATCTTTCTGGATTATGAACAAACTTTTGGCACATATATATATGATCGAATACACACTAAAAGTTGGATGTTTATATCTTTAGAAGTAGAGTGAGTAGTGTACCTAACTATCGTCCAGTTCAACCAGTCGTCCATCCTGCAATTAACATTCAAACGAAGCCTTTATGTGAGAAGTTTGCAAAAGGAGTATGTTATGGAGGAATACCTATTATATCTAAAACCAATATAGTAAGCTAGCTCAAAGGGAGGAGGATTGCCCAAGCCATATAATATAAGGAGACCAAATTCCTCATCCACATCCGATGTGGGACTCAACACCGTCAAAGGGAGGAGGATTGCCAAAGGCCATATAAGGAGATCAAATTCCTCATCCATATCCGATGTGGGACTCAACACCCCCTCACGCCCAGGCCTTTGGCAACTGGTGCGGGACTCAACACCCCCGCACGCCCAGGCCTTTGGCAACTGGTGCGTGGATAATATGGGGGCCCAATATCGGTGAATAATGGAGATGGGCCCCGATGTGGGACTCAACACCCCCGCACGCCCAGGCCTTTGGCAATTGGTGCGTGGATAATATGGGGGCCCAATATCGGTGAATAATGGAGATGGGCCTGGCTCTGATACCATGTTAAAGAAAATGGATATTGGGCCTAACTCAACCCAAAAGCTAGCTCAAAGGGAGGAGGATTGCCCAAGCCATATAAGAAGACCAAATTCCTCATCCACATCCGATGTGGGACTCAACAATAACAAAATTAAATAAAGAAAAGATGCCCCCTAGGAAGTGAGACCACGAAGTTCTCTGTCCTTGTGCACTGGGTTGCAGATCCAGTTAATCCTTGGGTGATTGCGGATGGCACCATGGGCTTGGTCAACCAAGATCACCTCAAAGTACTTGTAGGTTGAATCCTCATTAATCCAGTAGGAATTGAGAACCCTAAGACTGCCCAATTTCCTACCAGCACGCTTCTCAGCAACAGAGCGCTGAAACTTCAACTGGGTGACACCCTGGTTGGTGGGCTTACCATACATGATGCCCTTGGGGACAGGCCTCTCCCTTCCACCACATATGACACGAACACGACAGACCACATAGCCCTGCCCCAAGCGGCGTGCCTTGTCAGGACGAGTCGGCCTGATAACACGAAACAATGGATGGTCGCTGGCGGTACTCCCAGCACCTCACCATTTGTAAGAACCTCATAACACCTGATTGCTTCTGCCTCCATGACTCACACACATAAGTGTAAGCCCCCATTGAATCAGTTCTGGTGCGTCTCTTCTCCTCTAGGGATCGGCTAAGAAGGCTCCTTCACGTTTATGCACAGTTTTGCACGCAACTTCATGGCATATATCAGTATATTTCACACTAGGGGTAATTAGAGGAGCCAAAACCTCGTAAACCCCACAATATTCGCAGCATTAGCCAATTAGTACTGCTACATATATTGACTAGCTTCAGTAATGTTCATAAATTTCAAGGTCGATAGCGTAAGAAACCAGAACTATTTACAGATTAAGAAACACGTGATCCAGAAGTTCATAAACAGTTGTTACAGGCATTACAGCTCAAACTGTTGCTGCAGTTATAACTAAACAATATTAAAAGTTGGAAAACATTCGATATAGATTACAAAAAGCTCTAACATTCTCTAAACAACAGAACCTTTCAATTTCCGTGTCTTGAAAGGGACAAGATGAAACTCACAGAACTACTTCCACAGTTGCTGTGGCTGCTTCAGGATGGTAATGTAGCATTTCCTTCCACATCATTTCTCTTATTGTCTCTTCCCCTAAATCTTCATCTATGTCGAGGTCGATAGGAACCTGTGCTGGTGGGTCACACCTTGGATCATATAGGGGAGACATGTAAGGGTGTTGAAGCGCTTCTGTAACACTTATTCTTTTTGATGGATCAAACACAAGCATCTTCTGTAGCAGATCTATGGCCAAAGGATGGGCATGGGGATAGAGTCGGGAAAAGTGTGCTCCGGGAGAGTATGGAAGTGAATTTATGTACTTCCTTGCCTTTGGGTTATCAATAAATCCAAGATGTTCTTCCCTCTGGCTGCCAAGGATGTTGACAATCAATTTAAGTTGGTTAAGGCACTCCTTACCTGGAAAGATGGGTTTCCTCCCAAGGAGCTCAGCGAAAATGCAACCAACAGACCATACGTCAATGGATGTTCCATAATTGTCGCAGCAGAGGAGGAGTTCTGGTGCTCTGTACCAGCGTGTAACAACATACTCAGTCATAAACTGGCCTTTGTCATTGCTTGTACGAGCAAGCCCGAAGTCACAAATCTTTAAATCACAGTTAGCATTGATAAGTAAGTTCCCAGGCTTCAAATCACGATGAAGAATGTTTGCAGAATGGAGATACTTCAGACCTCGAAGTAACTGCATGCAAAAATGTCGAATCAGTTTCAGAAGGAAAACAGTAAGTAACCTGAGGTAATTTGATCAGCATTCTAGGATATTTTACTCCTATTTTAAACTATAGCTCATAGTAATACATATATTTGACATGTTGAGACCCCTTTGGAGCCACCTTTATTAGATTGATATCCAAGTACACTTTCAGGAGATGATTGAGAAGAGGCAATAAATGAGTAGATGACATATGGTGATTGGTGACTCTCCACGCACCATCGAATGACAAAATTGCCCCACGCCACGGCATGTGTTGGGGAAGAGGGTCAAGAGATGAAGAATGACCTAAGAAGGAAATATGGTACCTTACTGCCTTCGGTCACACTCCAGATCACAAAGAAAATTATGCTGCTCAAACAGAACCAGATAAAAAATGGAACCAAGATACAAGCTTTTCTATGGGTGGATTACCTGGGGAAGGAGTCAAACGAAGTGCGGATTAGATGAAATTTGCAAAAGCAAACAGATCAAAATAAGGAGTTGTAAATTTGACATGTGCGAGCTCTTGAAGCCATGTGGAGAGCCAAAACTTCTAAAACAAAGGCCCCAAAAGAATCCACTGGAGTCTCTGTATGAGAAATGAAAAAGAGGGGAGACTTACCACGATCGAGTCATCTATTATCAGAAGATGGCACCAGGACAATTTTTCTGAAGAATCCGTGTTGGTCTCTCACTTTACAATCTGGATGAGCGTATATCTTGAACTAGCTCAAGCTGGGACAGACTGCTACATCTTACTAAGAAGAATTTTATTAAAATATTCTATTTGATAAGGATTCCTCAATGACGCCGGCATTGCGTGTACTAAGAAGAATTTTATCAAAGTATGTGATCATATCAGACGAAAATTCAGATTTCTTCCAATTCAAGGAAGTTTTTCATGCTTAATTTCATTTTATAAGGAAGAAGGATATCTGAGGATGGACACATCAGTGAGATACTATAATTTGAATTTGTCGAAGCAATAAGCTACTGTACTTTTTGTTATAATTGAAATCCCTGAGTGTCCTTGGCCCACGGTTAATGGGCCCACTCCTTTACCATTTTCCACTTAAATACAGGCTTTTGTCTTGAAACCAATGACGTGTGCCTAACCCACACATCATACCCTACATTCTTACTGCTAGACCAAAGCCCTTGGGGCAGGAATAAGCTAATCTACTTACAGGTTTCAAGCAAATTTTAACGCAGAAACAGTGTTGTCAAAGGTGCTTAAGCCCTGAAACAAACCGAAAAACATGTCGAGCACTTCGCCTCGTTTATTGGGTGCTATGGTGTCGTCATCAAGGCTCTATGGAAAACTTCTCCTTGCAAATGAGCATATCTTTAGGATTTTACTTTATCTTAATTTTTTTTTCGATTACTTTGTCCATTTATCTATTGATCATGCTTATAATAATTAGTCTTATACTACACATATTTTTGTATATTTTCTTCAGTTGTGCCTTTCTTCATTAAAGCCCACACTTTATTCGATACTTTGCGCTTAAACCCCATACAGACTTTAGCGCATTTTTGCGCTTTTCATTTTTGATAACACTGCGCAGAAAGAAGAAAACAAAAAGGTACCCCTTCTTTAAGCTCATAATTTCGTGATATCTTTTCTCATAGATATGTTATTAAACAACTTTTACGTTTTCATTGCAAAGGAAAAAGGTCCTGCAGGACACTAGTTTGTTAAGGTAGAATGAACATAATTTTTCCCCTTTACTTTTTTCATAATCAAATCAAGTATACCAGCAACTCCAACAAAACAAGCAAGGAAAACAGATTCTCATCAGTAAATGTGCATCAAGTTACATTAGGATATTTGAGTTCTTTAAATTGATTAAATGGATAAGAATTGAAAAATTATATCTTTCGATTGGTGGCGGTAGGAGGTAGCAAGTACCCAGTGGAATAGCCAAGCTGCACACGCCGATCCATACACCACCTCTATCAAAAGAATCTTTCAGAGAAAAGTTAATAGTTGTACTGAATCTGGTAGCAATACCTTATGGTGTAAAAATGCTCAGCAAGGTGTCTGGCAAAAATTAGTAGCTGGTGGAAGAAAAAGAGTCATGTAAAGGGTTGAGATGAATTAGAAGGAGGCCTAGGAAGAATTTCTTGGGGTTGGAGAAGGCAGAATTCCAACTTAGTTGGCAGGGTGAAGGGTCATTCCATATAGTCATATATAAGGGACCTGGACGTGGTAAAAGGAAATGGTAACAATCTGATAGAGAACTGAAGTCAACCATGTACTTTCATTAGTTTCATTTTGGTTTTTCTTCTTTTGAGGATGTATAAGTACTAGTTAACAGCCAATAACCAACTTCACAGAATAATAGTCATAACTCATTAAAGTTACAGTTAAATATTACTGCTTCTAAGCATGATTCTATGTAGTGTAAATACTACATATCCAAGTCAGTTTCCGATAAGGCCTATTTCACAATTTAACAGACGATTATTTGGGAAATATGCTTAACTTTCAATAGTGAGCTGAAATCATCTACCGTAACAATCACATCATTCTTTCCAAGATGTGAAAGTTATAAAGTACAACAACAACAAGAACATACCCAGTATGAACTCACAAGTGGGGCGTAAAGTTACAAAGTGTGCTCATTTTATCCAAGATTAAGCTTGTTCTCATGTTCCACATCATAATCTATAACCTAATCTATTATTCAATGGCACAGTCGTTAGTAGCCTGTAATATATAGGTTCTCTGGAAAACAAAGCATGTAAAAAAAGAGACTGTTTTGTTGTTCTGAAACTGGTATCTCATGGTAAGCCAAAGAATGTAAAGAATAATGATTTGTATTCAAAAAATCAAACTTAATTTCTATTTCAAGCTAAACAGATTGCAGGTGGTTTTCATTTCAACTGATGGATTTTATTTCTTGAGTGTCTCCAAGTTATTTGATTAGTGTGAGCACAAGCTGGCCAGAACCACCATCTATAAAACAAATTTAGCTTTAATGTTCCTGATGTGTAAAGTCTAATGACATGGCAAATCTCACTTCTTTTACTATAACTAGGAAAGAATGAGTATAATATTAGAAACGAGCTTCTCAGGTAACTTAAGCTTGTAAAATAGTGAGAAACTGGGGTAGGAAAATGCATAGATGTGATGTTTCCGATCATCTATTCTTCTCAAAAGAAGGAGAAAAAGGACTATATAGTGAAACAGAAGTATTAGACGACTAAGTTCGCCGACTCTTCACTTTTGGTGCCGTACCCGTGTTGACACGACATGGGTGCGGGTTTGGGATCTTTACCGGATTTGGTCAATCCAGATTGGGTACTTTGACCAAAATCTAGGAGAAATTTGAGATAAGATTTTTCTATAAGCTTACTGAATTTTTGTTTCTAAAGTCTTTTTCCTGCCAACTTTCTTTTCCTCCAAGACTAATTTCAAAGGTTAGGTAAGTGCTAGCTCGATCATCATAAGATCCACCAGCAACTCTCTTATACAAACAATAGCCAAATCAAAACCTTTCTTTTTGCAATTTCGTTCCTCTTTACTCTTTCCTTTTTCTCTGCAACTTCCATTCCTCCTACAGAATGTCATCCTCAAGGACCTCAACTAGAAATCAAACGGGAAAAGGCTTCTTGCAACCAACAAAAAGTGTATAATCAGTTTCATATTTTGTTTTGCAAGTAGTAGAAGAATGGTAGAAAATCATGTTATCTTGTAGTGTTTCTAGATGTCTGCCTACAAACTTGAGAATAAAAGAGAAACTTAAGAGGGACAGGACCCTTAAACTTTGTCCCATGCTAAGCAGCCAAATTCATTGGGTATTTCGAGTGTACCCTAGCAGTTTATCTATTTCCTCACCCAATATTCAAAGTCCCACTCTGTTTTATGAAGACGATTTAAATGAGAAGAAGGAAAAGGAGAAAAATGGCGAGGCTTCTGCAATAGCAACCATTCACTAGATATTAGCTTATATCCTGATATCCATATTAAATGCTTAAGGAAAAGCTGGTAACTTCCCTCGGACGATCAAAACATCAACAATATCACACTTATCTAAGTTAGAACAGCAAAGTCGAGTATTAAAAAGGACAAAATAAATCGTTTTGAAGATGCACCAGTCTTTCAAAAGGTTTGAAGCCTCCTCATCCCCCTCACACCCCTACCCTTCCAAAAAGAGATAAAAGAGAAAATAGAGGGAGCAAGAGGCGTAAATTCAACTGCAAATCTTAAAGACAACTGCGGAAGTATGAAGCCCCTAATTATCATATCCATAGAGTTTCACATAAACATAACTAATGCACTACATGAGATGAAAGTACCTGGAATAGGAAATACTGACAATGGTCATTTGTGAGTGATTGAGAGGATTTGATGATCTGATGCAAGTCTGTATCCATTAGTTCATAAACCAAATAAACATCTTTGAAACTTCTCCTGTTGATTGGCATCATAACATCTTTCAAGGCTATCACATTTTCGTGTCTAAGATGGCGAAGGAGCTTTATTTCCCTCAAGGTTCTCAGTGCATCAATATGATTCTCAAAGGCATTGTTTATCTTCTTGATTGCAACCTTCTCGCTAGTTTCCCTAACAATAGAAGAACAAACAATTCCATATGCTCCTCTACCAATTGGCTTAATGGGTACATACTTTGTGTCAATCTCAAACAAGGATTGCCACATAGAATAATAATGCTTCCCTGCAGTCCTAATCCCATTTGGAGGCTCAACTTGAGTTGCCATATTCCTAAAGTCGTAGCAAAAGGGGGAAAACATTTAAAAATGTCCAACGAAACTACTCAAGTAAAAGAGGGAAAACGCTGCATGTCAAACTGGAACTGATGTGCCAAAAATTTTGAGTTTAGCCTTTGAGCTACCTAGTTAGTAAATGCTTATCAAATAAAATCAGCATATGTGATGATTCTATGTTTCAGAGAAAGAGTTTTTCTGGCTGAATAGCACTACCAAGATCAGATAACTAGCTCGGAAATTACGTGAAGAACCAAATAACCAGCTTGGAAACACCTATAAACTACACCTCAATAATTATATTGTGAAGTGCTCATTACCACTTGATCAAATGGGAACAACTGACTCAAGACCACAACTTTTTTGAAAACTAAGAGAAGCAGGATAGTAAATTACTAAGAGGCAAGGTTATTAGTCAAAATAACTTGTTAAATCAATTTAGGAAACTTTAAAAGCAGCAAAATAAAGGAAGAGCTCAATATATAGAAACTCTAAAAACAGCTAAAGATCCAAAATCCAGAAATAGAAACTCTAAAACAGCAGTAAAAGAAACAAACAAAAATAGAAACTTTAATGATCATTGATATGAGAAGCAAGTAAGAAAACACTGACCTTTAACATAAAACTTTCCAACACCTTGCTTCTCCTTAAATCACTTCAATAGACAATACTGTAATTGATTGTTTGCCTGCCCCGAAGATTGTAAGAGTTTATCAAACTCTTCAAGTCTTTGTTAGATTAGTGGCGATACTTAAACCCCATCTCATAAAGTTTTGGTCTTTATCGAAAATTTGTTCATTTCTTGAAAATCCCTTAAACTGAGTTAGTTCAACTACAAGGCACTTATTCACAATATCCTATACGAATTAATAAGCCTTACTGGTGTGTGATTTATTCATAATTCACAAGGGTATACATAAGTTTTTTGTGTCAACGAAAAGATTGATTCGTCATCTTGTCAACATCAGAGTCTGATAATGGATCGGTAGAGGACACGTAAATGTAATACTTCATTTGTCCTATTTTGTTTATCATACTTTATTTATTTGACCTATTTATAATTACATAAATATTTATGACTTATTTTACGCCACAAATTTTAAAAATCTTTCATTTTTTTAATTAAATTTTGTATTAAGTCAAAACGACGACAAATAAATTGGGACGAATAGAATAGCAGATTAAATAATTGTATAATTAATATAGTATTTCATATTTTGTAACACTTGATTTTCTTCCCTATTTTAGACTAGTGAGTAGTGAGTGTGTATTCATCACTATTATAAGTTTCAATTCATTATTTTGGTCCACATGGCCGTCTATTAATATAAAATAAAGTTTATAACTCACTGGTGGACGGTAGGCACGGGAGAAGTGCACACAAAGCCAACATTCTCAATTTATTCAAATTAGTAACAAGTTTGTTTTATCAATGTTGAATGTTTATAATTTCTTATATTTAATAAAATTAAAGAAAAAACGCACAAAACACTCTTTGAACTTGTCTCGAAATTACTATAACACATTTGAGCTTTGTAAGGGCCTATTACCCCTTGGACTAATTTGTAAATTGTAGCGGTGTAAGTTCCACCATATCAACTATCAACTGAGGTGGGTAAAATCGCCAAATCTCTTTATAAATGGATCCCTTTTATTAGTATTTGATGCAATATTATTCAGTTGGGTTATAAATTGATATCATGTGTCCACCTACTTAAGTCATGGATATAATTATTTTATTACTAATTACTACTAAACAACTAAATATGGTAATATAATTTTATACAAAATTATTATTATTTTAAATACTATAGCCTAAATGACAGTCATTTACATAATGATCATCATTCTAGAAAAAGTAGGACTCACTGTGATTCACATATTTTAGAAATAAAAATTAATTTATAATAATTATAAAAATAAATATAGAAAATATGATTGAGGGGATAAAAATTACTTGACATTTTAAATGGCAAAAATGTCCATGCCTTCATCTTATGTGAACATTCAGAGTTTCCTATGAGTGATGAGAAATAGCACACACCGTTAATGTGCGCTGCCGTTTAGGCTATTCTTTTTCATTCTAAAAAAAATTGGTTACGATTACACTATCATATTTAATTGTTTAGTAAGAAAATGATGGAAAATTTATACCACATGACTATCATAATAGCTAAATTAGCCAAAATATCAATACTTTTATCTTATTTACAAAACATAAAAATAGTTTTAAAAAAATTCCCTACATACTATTTTTCTCCCCCAAACATAAAACCCTAATTTCTTCCTCTCTCCTTCTCTCTCCTCCTCCACCCGCCCACACCACCCAGCCGCTGTCCCTCTCCCTTTGCCAGCGACCAAGCCCCATCGCCGCCTGCTGCTGTTGTTCGTTATTGCTACTGCTCGAATCTCGCCTCAGCTGCTGCTGTCGGATCTCGGTGGCCTGCTGCTGCACTGCAGCGGCGCTGCTGAACCACAGCAGTGGCACACCAATCTGCTCGTTTTTTTGGCCTCCCAGCTCCGATCTGCTCCTCTTTTTCTTTTTTCTTTGTTCTTCCTTTTTATATGTGTATATATTGGTATTTATATGTATAAATTTGTATTTATTTGATATAAATATGTATAGTTTTGTATCTTTTGTATATAAATGTCTATCTTAACTTTTGTATGTGTATGTTTTTGTATATATGTATATGTTATTGTATGCTTTGTGTATGTGTATGTCTAGAATACATAGTTATTTTATATATTATTTTGTATATCTTTGTATATTTTTTTTTATATTTTTTGTATGTTTGTGTATGTTTGGTTATGTATAGTTTCAAAACATTAATTTTAAAAAAATTTCACTGTATAAATGTATATTTTTTGTATGTTTCATCTTGTAGATCCAAAAAAATTAAAAAAAATCTGGTGGCAGCAGCCCCCTAGGGCGGTGATGGGTGGAGAAGGAAGGAAGAAGGAGATAAAACCCTAAATTGTAGGTATTTATGGAAACTTGTATATGCTATGTAAAAAAACTATTGATATGTGATAAAGTATCGATATGTTTTGCAAATATGGTGTTATGGTTGTATATTTTTGTAAATTTCTCTCAAATGATTTCATCCATAAATTAAGTAGGTGGACACATGGCATATCTATAGCTCTATTGAATAATATTGCACCAAATACTAATGGAGGAAATCCCATTCCTAAAACGTTAGGCCCCAATCGTTTAATTTCTCTTCACCTCATTTTATTTTTTCAATCTCTTACCTTCCAAAACAAAGGGGTCCCAAAAATATCTTACTGTAAATCTGCATACCTAGGAGAATTCAAAAAAATTGGGTTGTAAAAAAATAGAGAAAAAAGAGGTTTCAGCGCAGTCTCCCAAAATTATGAAAGAAGAAGTTAAGCTTGATAAGTCAATGCGCTGATTTCTGAAACACAAAACTTTTGAGTTTTAACCTCAAGTTGTTCAACCCATATCTCATCGGACATTACCTTTTTCCCAGTTAAGTATGGGTTAAAACCCAAATTATATCCATTTTAAATATCAGTAATCCAACCCGCTCAATTTTTGGTAAGTAGCGCGGCTGACACAATGTGGACCTATTTTGCCAACACTACTTGTGCGTAGGATTTGGGGTTTCTTTAATCTAATTATATTTTTTATTGTGTTGTTTTATTAAATGGTTGATGGGCTTTGGTATATTGTTGATAATTTTTCTTTTTGGTTTGTATGTGTGATTGATTTCATGCATGAGTTTTAATTTTTTAAATTTGAAGTAGTTTCATGGTGGGGAACTAAATATAAATAGTGGGATATCGAAATATGTTGGTTGGTTTTGATTGTCTACAAATTATTTTATTTTGAGCTTAAGGAGTATATAAAAGAACTAGGGCACACAACTAATTATACATTTTAGCACCACCCAATAGTGACATAATTATATATAAAAAAATGACAGTAATATTGTTAACATTGCACAATACTTGATAAATTGAGATAATTTTTATACATATGTCTGCCACTTGGTTGAGAATCCATTTTGTAAAGGAATCTGGAGCTACTTTAAAAAAGAAGGTATTGTATATGAGGGTCTTAAAGAAGAGGCTGGTCAAAACACTGAAATTGATTATTTCTTTCTTTGTGGGTTGGGAGGCTTTAAATGGTGAAACTTTAGTTGTTGCGGTTTCAATAGCTACAACACCTGGTGACTCGCACACAGAAATTCTGATTTAGTCCATAGTGAATTATTTGAGGGATAAGATGAGGACTGTGGGAATAAGGTGCATACTGTGTATAAGAAATTAATGTCTAAAAGGTGGTCATAAGAAGGAAAAGAGAAAGAATTAACCCTAACCCTGAAGATATACCTCTAGGGTATGTTAGTCCTAATTTGGGATTTGATAAGACTGTGCAAAGTGGTATGAAAAGTTGAAAAGATAAGTGTTTATGCCTAAAATTGGATGTCTAGATTAAACAATTAAATTTATGAGAGGGTCATAAGAAATACAGTATAAACAATGAAAAACATAAGTAAATAGAGAGAAAAGTAATGAACAAGAAAGTAAGTAATATTATTCCTTGAGAATAGCCGGATTCGGTGTGAATCGCTTGATATAAAATACAATGTAAGGAGGGGTATTTATAATAGAGATTACCCAGTCCTAATTATGATAAAATACAAAGACTAATAAATGTCATAGATCTATAAACTCAAGGCAGTGGTATACACGAAATCCTAACTAGGAGACTGTAAACCCTAAGGCGGCGGGATGTATGCCTTGCATCCTATGCTCATACCGCCTAAACGGTCGTAACTCGTGGAGCAGGCGTGTATCCTTTGTGCCCGGTGACTTGTAGGATAAGTCTAGTCTCACCAGATGGATTCGTATCCCCATAACAATAGGTGGCTTAGTTTTTCCCACCCAGTCAGTTTTTCCACTTGCTGAGTACTGGCGTGAGCAGTCAGGAAGTGAAAGCGGTGTACAATACGGATGTGAAAAGATATCTCATTGACTCCTTGAAACTCGCAGTCTCTTTGACCAAGAATGATGCTGATTTATTCGAGAGTTCCGCGTGTCTTCATCTGATTGGTTGATGTTGATTCCATGTACCTTTCCAAGAATACTTTCCACTGCGCCGAATAGTCTCTTATCTCAAGCCATAATTACGCTTGACCGTTTCATGCTCCATCCTTATCTTTCCAGTCTATAAATAGGGGCTTCGTGATAGTGGTGGAATCACAAATCTTCTTCAGAACAATACTCCATCTCTTCAAAGCTTCCTTATGAAAGAATGATTCTTTTATCTTCAAAAATATTTGCTTTTGATCCTGATTTGACATTCCTAGAAAAATTTCTTTGCTCAGAATGGATGGCGCATGAGAAAACTGTAGGCAAAAGACCATCTGCAGTTTTCTTCCTCTTTCTCTCCATCCATAAATGGACAAATGGAGTCCCCCGAGTCATAAAGTTCGATCGGAATTCTAATGATGTTTTTCGGAATATCTTCATTGTTGCATGTGCACTGATTACAATGTGCTCTTCTTCTAATACAGCGGTTGCTGTGATATTTCTTTTGACATGCGGGATCAGGAGGTTTAACCCCCTCTGCTGTCGTGAGACTTCTCTTCTGGGATGTCGTAGACATTCAGGTAGCCCCTTCAATAGCACTGGGTTGAGGCTCCACTGTCTGGCTCCGTTTTATAGTGAGTAAGAGGATATAACTTCGAGCCATCAACCGGTCAAGGAGTCACCAAGCTCTTACTTTGCTTGTGGCTCAAGGTTGTCTCTTTGTTCGACTGGTTCGGCCATATTGCTGTTGCAACGCCTCATCGGCCACTAGCTGTGAAATACCCGGGGGGAAGCCACCCTTGTATATTTTTATTTGTCTTTTAACTGGTTCACACGTTGGTTATGTAGGATTTGCAATGCAAAAATCGCTTATGGGGCGATTAATAATGAGGAAATTACTATACATAAATTGTTTATTTTAAAAGGTTTTTTTTCTTTATAGAGTTCGTTCCACATTGATAATATATAATTTTATTTTATATTTGATCTCGCATACAATAATAACAAATTTTAGAACAAGTTAATACAGTTAGTATTTAATACTCCACCAACCAAACTTTACGTTAATTTATGCGACACGTTTTTTCTTTTTGTTTTTGCAAGAAACCAGATATTTGTATTTTTTTATGCGAATGCTATTTTAGAACTAACGTTTCTAGTATCACAACCAAACAACCCAACAATAAAACACAATTTTATTTTATGAGAAAAAGAAAGTATTTTTTCCAAAATTGTATTCGCATTACTTTCAAAAATAATAATTTTCATTCTTTCGACTACAAAAATAGAATGAATTTATGTTTTTCTTATTTCTTTTTATTTATTTTTCACTTTCATTAAAAATTAAACAAAATTCTAAACAAATTAAGGGCAGGTAGATCCAAAAATAGAAAAGAAAATTATAAATGAAAGTAGTAACCGAAGAAGAAGTGGACATTTTATGTTATAATTGTCATGTCGATATTTATATGAAGGTGATTAGTATATTTTAGGGGACAAAAAAAATCTATGAAAGATTGATATATGGAAAAAGAAAAGAGAGAATAAAGAAAGAAGGGTAAATATGGCAATTACACGTTTTTCCTTTTCCCGACAAGCCAAGTACGAGTCAACTTTTTCCCACAATATCTCAACTTTAGTTAAATAATCTAACATTAAATTTTCCAACTTAGTTGTTTCTTTTCCAGACCTATTCTTTGCCATTCTTTCTTTCTTGGCCATTCTTCCAATAAACAGCGGATATCCCAAGATTTGTTCTCAATTTTCTTCAGGTTTGCTCTTTTTCCCTTTTTACCCGCTCCATTGGTTATAAGAAATTCAAGATTCAATGGATTAGTGGAAGCATGTGAACTATTTGATATTGTAGATTTATGGGTTGTTTATAATTCATGCTATTTTGAATTGTTTAATGTTTACAGTATGTTTTATGTTAATTTGATGTGCTTGGATCTGAAGTTTGCGTCTTTTTTCTATGTGTTGACTTTTGTCTTTGTGAATTCAAAAATCTCTTTGTTTTGGTGAACTTTGCCTTCAGATTGGTTTTGATGCAAGTCATTACAACTTAGCCACTTTTTATTAATAACAACCAACCCATAGTTGAGAAATCTCCACACCAGAATTTCTGTTGTCGGAAGAAAATAGCTACTCCCTCCGTCCTAATTTATTTGATTTTGCATGGAATTTGAAAATTATAAGATAGATAATTGGATTAACTACAAAGTTGTTGGTAGCTTTTCAAATAAGTAAGCCCAACTAGGGTAAAATAGAGATAGTGCCATTAAATAGTTGTCAAATAAAGAAGTGCGACATTCTTTTGGGACATGCTAAAAAATTATCTTTTAGTCACACAACTATGTTTCAATCTCAAATTAGTTGGGATCGTTTATATGAATCTTCTGTATGCATTCTACTCATTTTGGTACATTCTGGTGAATAAAGTATGTTTACTTTTCGAAAAAGCAAAAGAGATCTCGGAAATTTCCAGATAAGTCAAATTAGAGAAAGGTATTCAATTTCTATGCTACACCTGTCAAATGGATGTCTATTACTTCCCAAATACTTTGAGGCTAAGTGCCTCCATGATATAGCTTTAGCATAATTTGATTTTGCTCGTTTGTTTTCTCATAATGTTAAACAAAGATTCGGTAATTAAGCAGTCTTTTCCTTAGATGTCTAAATCAACTGTCTGCATTAATTGTTGTAAATAGTCTGTAATGATGATTTAATCACGGTGCATGTTGACACTGTGCTAATTAAGTTCCATGTTGGAGAAGTACAAAAGGCTAAAAGATTCACAAGTTGCACGGCTTAGCTATCATGGATGTAACTGGCTTGGAAGTTGTTGTCTCTATGAATTTTCCTGGATATTTAAACTTGCAAGGACTGGATTTCCTAAGAAAATTATATTTTTCTACTTGCAGAATATTCTAGTCACCTATTCGGAACGAAGAACCTATTCAGCAGCCTATATCTGCTCTGCTAATCTGCTAGGCAAAAGAGGGAACAATCATGGCAGGACAGCTGCCTGAGAATCCTTCTTATCCAGGAGTTGTATCTAGTATGCACGTCCAAGAAAAGTCTCACTATTTGACCCACAGATGGTACTTCACTAGAGAAGAAATTGAAGATCACTCTCCATCAAGGAAGGATGGGATTGATTATGAAAAAGAGTCACATCTAAGGAAGTTGTACTGCTCTTTCCTGCAAGAGCTTGGCATAGAGCTGAAAGTGTAAGATCCCCTCTATTTTGGTTTGTAGAGGAAATTTTGATATCTATGTATAGCAGGATCACCTTGTCCTTTTCTTTGGTGTCTCTCTCTCAGTTTTCCTTTTTCCCGAGAGCATTCATGTAACTTGTTTACTCTCAAATTTCTAATGGAGGTTGTTGATCATTTATTTTTACAGGCCTCAAGTGACCATAGCTACTGCAATGATGTTGTGCCATCGCTTTTACATGCGCCAATCTCATGCAAAGAACCACTGGCAGGTATAAGTTGTTTCTTACTCTTGTATTCCCTATAGTACCTGTTGTGAAGTCCCTTTAAGTGTGGTTAATGTCTTGCAGATTGTTAAATATTTGTGTTGCCAAACTGGGGCCTCGAGCTGCTTAACAGAATAAAACACTTGTGTGCACAATGTTATGTTTAGCTCTACCAAGAAGTAAAATATATTGCTAATGTACTATTGTTTTCTCAGTAAATTCTGATGTTACCTTTTGTAAGACTAACTCTAATTTGTTCAGATATCAGTTTAAAGCCAAATGAGGCTTATAGTATTGCATTAAGTATGTCTCGCTCTTTTTTTTCATCATGCACTTTGGTGTGGCCCTGCACTCTGTGTAGATTGTTGCGACTGTGAGCATGTTCCTTGCCTGCAAAGCTGAAGAAACACCACGCTGGCTGAGTGATTTTATTGTTGTTGCTTACAAGCTAGTATATAAATGGGATCCATCAGCTCCAATGAGGATCAGACAGAAGGTGTGTATCAATTATCACAGCTTTGTTATTTCCCACTATCTTCTATACTTCTTTTTTAATGCCATCCTTCATATTGTAGGATATCTATGATAAGGAAAAGGAGTTGATTGTGGCTGGTGAGAGAATGCTGCTTGCAACAGTCGCCTTTGATCTTAACATCGAACATCCTTACAAGGCGCTTGTTGCAGCTATGAAGAGGTTGGAAATTTCTAACAAGGAGATGGTCAAAGTGGCCTGGAATTTTGTGAATGATTGGTTAGTATTTTTTCACGCGTTGGAGATAGTTCTTCTTTTGTAGAATGTGATTCACTTATTCTCTGCTTTATTTTGAAACGGTAGATAGTAATAATAATGTGGTTGGTAGGCTTCGCACAACACTGTGCTTGCAGTATAAGCCCCATTATATCGCTGCTGGTTCCATGTTCCTTGCTGCCAAACTTCTAAAGGTGAAATTGCCTACTGGAAAAGGGAATCCCTGGTGGATGCAATTTGACGTTGCACCAAAGCAGTTAGAAGGTATGTCATATATTTACCTCATGGTTTTCCACTATTCTGTGTTGTTTAAAAGTTATGAAGAAACTCCATTGTAGAGTTAGAATCATAATAAAGCTGGTGGTTCATAAGAAGTCAATAATTGGGCAACTGAATCTGCAGGCTGACTTTAGATCTTCTAATTGAATATCAAAGATGTTTGTTTGTTAACAATTCAGACAATTAGGTTCCAAAGTTCACCTTTGGATATCTTTGTTTCACTTGGATCGACTTTATAAAGTTTTCATCAGTTAGAAGAAAAACGCAGGAAACGCAATCTTGTTTCAGTAATCTTTAAGGACTCGCTTGGTCTGATGTATAGATGAAATCATGGTATAGTATTTGGTATTGCATTTTATAGTGTCTGTTTGTGTACTGGTATAAATTGATAAACCATTTGCTGTATTAATTTGTATCTGATATAACAAGAATAACAACAGGGACTAAATTATACATGATAAACTGAAAGATGAAAAAACTGTTTATCTTTTCCTGAAACCCATCATCATCACCCTTTCAATTTTATTAAGCTTAAAAGATGGATTCATATTTTAAATTATGTATCTCATTCTTAGTACAATGAACCAATTGCCTGGTTACAAATTATCTCTGCTTTAGTCCCAGGCCTTTGGTCTCGTAGTAAGAGTTTAGCTTGTGATATGTGGGTTAGGTGCACATAACGGGTTCGAATCACACTGCAAAGGAAAGACTGGTATGTCAGTTGAGAAGGTAGAAGGGCGGCCCATCATCCACCAAGTATCGAACTGTGCACTATTGGCCCTTGGGGATTTCTCTGTATAAAAAATATCCCTGCTTTACATCTCTGCATTACTAATTCGGGTAAAAGCATGCAAAGTAAAGTTTCAATCCTGTCAAACTCTCGTTATTCACAGATTTAAACCAAAAGCATACTATGGTTATGATGATAATTTACTGAAAGAACCTCTCTAGGGAAAGAGGAAAACGAAGTAATCGGTTTGAGAGATACTCAACTGAATCACAACTCTTCACATGCCAATTAACGAATTGTGATACTTCTTTTGATCCATCTCCTTAAGTCTGCCCATCATGTTCCCTGTTTCTTGATCTTTGGGTAATTGAAACTAGTCTTGCATTGTCCTGTGGAAGGACTATCATTTATGTGATAGTGGTGGGTCGACCCCCTTCCCTTGGAATGCGAATATCTTAAAGGAAGCACTAAAAGGGAGACCCTACTTTGCATCGAAGACTCAGTTGCAGTTATGTTTTAATGGAAAGTACTGAAATTGTGACATGCTCACACTGGATAACAATACTTTGCATTTGTTTCAGCTTCCTTCTATAGACTTTTCTTTTTGTTAATTCTATATATAATGTAATCCTTCTTCCTTGGTAAATGTCTCCCTTCCATCCTGTTACGCGGTTCCATGACTTCAATGGTTTGTCACTTCACTTCTTCTATTTGTTTCTTTCTCAGAGGTTACTCAAAAGATGCTTCAGTTGCTGGAGCAGAATCAGAAACAAGTACCAACCACATCTGGAAGGTCGACTGAATTAAAACCCGGTGCTCAAAAGGCATCATCAAGCAGCACAGAGTCTTGTATCTCAAGCGTATCGATTGTTGCACAACATACCACAAATATGGAATTGGTGGAGACCAGAGTGTCATCTACTTCTGTAACGTCCAAATGCAGTGAGAAAGAATCCTGCAACGTCATCAACAGTGTCAAGGGCACAGAGTCATGTATCTCAAGCGTGTCGGTCGTTGCACAACATACAACAAATACGGAATTGGTGGAGACCAGACTGTCATCTACTTCTGTAACGTCCAAATGCAGTGAGAGAGAATCCTGCAACGTCATCAACAGTGTCAAAGAGACAGAGCATTTGGAGACCAGCGAGTGTGGTAGTGCAAATAGTTCAGTAGAGGATGGTGCTTGTCAGCCATTAAAGAATAAGGCCATAAATGAAATTTGCCAGACTGTCACGTGTGGTGATCACAATGGAAAAATTGATCTTGATCGAATCAAGCAGAGATTGAAGAGGAGGAAATTGGAAAAGATGTCACTGAAGAAATTAGCCATGGATGACGAGATTGATAGTGAGGCTTGGATCGAGAGAGAGCTGGAAAATTTGGGATAGTGCCACTTTATGCTTTCAATGGATGAAATAAGTTTTTTTGGAAGTAAAACCAGAAAAGCAAAAAGATCTCTCTTATATGATGTCATTGGAATTAGCAAGATGCTGGAAACGCAGGTGAAATTTTCAGCTAAGAAGTTTGAAATTCAGAAACTGTTCTATTACGGCAACATATATCTGCATCTGGTTCAACTGTTTTATAGCAGATAATGGGATCCAAATATACAGGCTTAAAGCACATAGTGTTGGCTCTTCATGCCTTGATGTTCCTTATATAAAGGGTATCATTTTTTGTAAATCCGCGCAGTCCATTTATATGCAAAGCTAAAAAAACTCTCCCTTTTCTCGTAAATAACACCTTGAGCTCAGTAATAACAAAAGTTAAAACTCTTTAAAGATGAGAGAGAGAGAGAGAGAGAGAGAGAGAGAGAGAGAGTAAACTGGACCTATATCATCTTAAAGAGCACTGCGAAGACGGCAACTTGGTCAAAATTAATGATTTTGGGGAGGAACCTTTCTTGAAGGCACTGTCTAAGAAGGTAAGCCAAAGTGGAAAAACAAGATGATTGGGGTCGTTATAAAGTTCACTTCTGCTGCTGTGGTTGCCTATCGCTTATTGCTGGAGAGGGAAATTCTTCTGGTTTGTTTTCTTGGTCACTCTAATAGCGGGCATTTCAGCATTCTCCGACACGAAGAAGACAGAAGAACTCTGAAGGATGTACCTTAACAAGTGTCTGTCGAGACAACTTTGCTCAACCAATAAGCAATTAAGTGTTGACTTGAAGCTATTACAGTGTATGCTATCTTGAACTGAATGCTCCCTTAATTGAAACGGAAATGCAACTTCCATTATATTATGTTGGCAAAATCATTACTTTATGATCTATATGCTTATGGTAAATCAGGTTTTAATTTATCAGGAAAGCACAACACAACAGTTAATCATGGAACCAAGCATGATTTGGTCCAAACTGTGGAGGAGCTGAAGTTTGTCAAGCCATTTATATCAAAAGAGAAGCACCTCAGTTGGCAAAATGCAGAAATTTGATATCTCAACTCATATCCTCTGATGATTTAGAGGGCTTAATCTTTCTGCAGTTCATTAGCAAACTTTCTCTATAATCTATAGTTCTTCAAATCTTTAATGAACTACCTTAAGCGATGCACTTGTATGGTATAGTAGTAATCCACCAAGTTCTTCCATCCATTTGGAAGGGGGGGGGGGGGGTGGAGGTGGACATGGGGGCACTATTATATGCTAGAAAAAGTGGACTTCTGATTAACTCATCCTGAAATAATACGAGCAACCTTTGATATCTTTTATTTAGTCAAGAGTCAAGACAACAGGTCATATTTAATGGAAAGTATAAAAGAACAATAGCTTGTTCGGACGGTTTTAAACCAACTTGATACGACTAAGCAGCAACCCTCTGGCGTACATGATTACAGAAAATATTGGTTCAGAGCGTCATCTTGGAAATCTCCTGTTACCAATAACTAACCTTATCCTTTATACGTGCAGGCTGCAGCAATGTGACCAGTGTTTTATGTGAGTCATCATTCATATTAGCAGCAGTTATATTAACCCTTCAGCAAATTGAATCTAAGCACAACTGGAGCAGGGGCAAATATCCTCTCTGTAAACGTGCTATATGAGCAATATCGTCGTCAAAATGTACAATCAATTTCATACGTGAAAGAAACAGGTAACATGCAAACCTGGAAAGAAGTTCAAGATGCTTCGAGGACAAATGCAATTCTATCGAGAAGATAAAGTCCAGCTGCACATTTTTGTTTTGCTTCTGGTGTTAAAAGAGGACTTCTAAGTGATACTGAATCCATTTTAAATTTCATAGAGTCCCTCCACCAATAGAGGAGGAATATGTTTTCAGGTGTCTCCATCACCTCTGTGTAGCACTGTCAGCACCTTCTTAGTGTTGTAGTTGTGAATAGTAAAACTTACCTTTACTTCAAAAAAAAGAACATGTTAACCTAATTTGCAGCGAAACATACACCTTTCTTATGATATTTCAAGTTCAAATAAGTTGCAATGACTGAATTCAGAAATCAAATTGATCTCTTTTTTAAGTAAAGAATCAAAATGTTATCACTTGCTAAAGACAACAACTATCACACCCTCTACGCAACAAGCCCCAATGAGAGAGTTACGAGCTCACTGAATCATTGCTTTCTGTGAACTGAGGTGGCCCGACCATAAGGCCACTAAAGCCATTGCTTTAGGCCCCCAAATTATGAAAGGCCCGATTTTTACTACCATTAGATATAATAGTAAATAATTAATATAACCATTATTCAATAATTTACGTTTTTGTTGTATTTAGAATTTATTGAGTGTTGTTCAAATGAATGAGCTAATTACGATAGATTCTTATCTCTTGCTATTTAATATATTTATCCTTCTTTTAGTTTTAGTTTTTCATCCTTCATGTAGATCCATATTATTTCTATCAAAAAATGATTTTATTTTCAAGTTTTAACACGATTTACTTGAATAAGCTACAAGAATGAGTCGTAAATAAACATATATATGGATTATAAATATATATGATTTGTCATGATTCCATTTGCACCGCAACAAACTGGAAAAATGAGTTGTACCAAATAAAAGTACGTATGTATTTCATCGAATAAGTTTAAGGCCTCATATCAAATTTAGTTTTAGGCCCCAAATTTGTTAGGCCCTGCTGTGAAGTTTACTATTCTAACTGTCGTTCTCAATAGTTCTCTTATTTGCCTTGGAAGCTGTTCATATCTATGGAAATCTTTACGTGATTTTCTAGGTTTCTTCCTACTTAGCGAGGATGTACGATTTGATTATCTTCTCTTCTTTACTTCTTTCTGTTTAGCTGTTTTCTTCTCTTAAAAAGAAATACTAAGAAATATATCTTAATTTCCATTTTTGACAAAATATCATCTTTTCTCTTCTTTTTTTTTTTTTTGATGAAGTAAGGAATTAGTTTAACTGGTATCATACAAAACCTACGTACAGAGCAGAGAGCTGATTCCAAAACCAAAAAGATTGACCCCTATGCTAAAGAAAGGGTGCAAATGAAATCTACAAGGGAGATAACATCATTTACAGGGGCTACATTACTCCAACTAAAAATACTCATCAAGCGCTTGGATTTCAGGAATAAGATGACATGGGTAAAATAATACAACAAAAAACCCACTTTGCTTCCACAAATGGGGTCTGAGAAAGGTGGGATGTATGCAAACCTTACCTTTACCATGAATGAGGTAGAGGTTGTTTTTGATTGATGCTATGGGTGGGAAGCCCCGGGTAGACATGTGCTGAAATTGATTTTCCATGCTATTCCATCTTCATTATATGGGAGCTGTGGAAAAGGAAGAATATACTGAGGCACGTGGGGTTGGTGTCAGCTAGGAGGATGGTGTATCTTATTACTCAACATATCACCATGTTGCTAAGAGTGCACAAAAATGACTATCAATATGCGCTTGACAAGTGGGGTGATTTGTTTCCCGTGCTAAGGGATTACACGCCTAAGACGGAGATGGTGGAAGTTCTTTGGAATCCGCTTCAGGTGGGGTGGATAAAATATAATACAGATGGTGCGCCGAGAGGGAATCCAGGCATAAGTACTTGGGTATTTTATACTTGTGCAGAGGAGATGGTTGATTGTATGACCACAAATACCCAAGCAGAGGTCATGACCATTCTTATTGCATTGAGGTATGTGGCTACTAGTTCTTACTCTCAAGTTATTGTTGATACTGATTCGATATCGCTCAAGAATGTAATGATAAAAACTTGGGAGGTGTCTTGGCACATTGTGCATATAATGGAGGAAATTTGGAGCTTGATGGTGAGTCGAGAGGTGGTGCTAACTGTGTGGGAAAAAATACGCCACCTATTATTATAGGTATATGAGTCCAGATGGTGAGACTAGACTTATCCTACAAGTCACCGGGCACTGAGGATATACGCCCGCTCCTAGAGCCAACGACTGTTTAGGCGGTTTGGTCACAGGGCGCAGGGCACACATCCCGTCGCCTAGGGTTTATAGTCTCCTAGTTAGGGTTTAGTATACCACCACCTTGAGTTGTAGGCCCATGGCCATATTAGTATTTGTATTTTACCTTATTTAGGACTGAGTATCACTACTATAAATACCCTTCTTTATATTGTATTATACACAAGACACGATTCGCCATCAATTTCGGCTACTCTCAAGGAATAAGATTTACTTTGCTTTCTCTATTATTTCTTGTTTAATTATTTGTCTTTATTTTCATCTTATTTACTTATTTTTCCATCGTGATTTACCGTATTTCCTGTGACCTCATTCATAATTAATTGTTTAACCTAGACGAACAAATTTAGGCATAAACAGTTTGGCGCCCACCGTGGGGCCCAGACAATTGTAGGTAATTCTTTGAAGGAAAAGGCATAATCATGTCTGACGACGACAGTAGCGTTCCAAAGAATACCGTAGATATAGTGGACGAGTCAGCAAAGGATCTTGACGATCCCAACGTCCAACAAAAGAATTCAGCTGAGCAGCCAAAAGATCATTCTCAAGAATCGACCCCTGTCGCCAGTAATGAAGGGATGAACCGCCCATTGGAAGGTAATCCTGAGTTCAGAACTTTCATCACTGATCTCCTTAAAACTACGATGGAATATGCAGAACAAAACTCCAACAACGTGATCGAGGGTGTATCACACAAACTAGGCACGATGTTTACATGATAGTTTCAAAGGCCAGCATCTCCATAAGGGCCAGCGCCTGTGAACGGTTCACTAGCATCTGTGCCTAGCCGAAGGCTTAACATGGATGCTGCTCCAGGAGGCTCGTCAACGATCAACAATCAAGACCTTAAGGGAGCCCCTATCATTCAGGATCTCATAAAAGAGATGAAGGCCATCCATGACTGGATTGGTAACGTGCCGGGTGCTCCACCCCAAGTTACCACGATAGAGGAGCAGAAGTTTTACAAGCATGCTTACAAGGCAAGTGTTGCACTGGTCCGCATGCCAAAGCACTTTTGCTTGCCGGATAACTTGAAGTATGACGAAACGGCTGACTCAGATGAGCATATTGCTTCGTACTATACGACTGTGAAGAGTAACCAGATTACCGAAGAAGAAATCCAGTCTGCTCTAGTGAATAGATTTGGCTCAACTCTGACCAAAGGAGACCTTGCTTGGTACACTCAGCTACCAATGGGTTCGATCGAATCATTCACTCAGATGCAGGATCTATTCAAGAAAGCAAATTTTGGTGCCCGAAGTGGGAGAAGTGCATGGAGGATATCTTTGAGATCTGTCAGCGAGACAACGAGCTGCTGAAAGATTATCTCGACAGGTTCCAGAGGGAACGCATAGAGCTCCCTCCAGTTCACAATAATATTGCTGTGGTAGCCTTTGGCAAAAGTTTGAATTCAAAGGGATCTCTAGCCACCAGAGAGCTGCAGTGGAGTCCGACTTAACATCCTGTGTCAACATGGAACGCCCTGCACCAGAGGTACACCAAGAAGCTTGGCCTAGAACCCAGGGAGTCTTCTACTCCCGAGGAAGTCCGACCGGCTATTCAAGATGTCATCCGCCAAGGACAGAGATGAGGATATGTGGAGGAACCTCGAATGAGGGACAAAGGCAAGTGAAACAAGAAAGAGAGCAGAGACGATTTTCCGAAGTGGCAAGATGGTCAGAGAATGTCAGGGTCATTATCCAAGGGACCGCTCAACATGGACTGAGTTCCTACTCGATTTGAAAAATTGGGTCTGCGAGTCAACACCGTGGAATTCGTAAGAGATTACATGAAGAACGCACAAATCCGTTGGCCAAGCAACCTGAAAGCAGAGCCTGGTAGGAGTAACAAGGAGCTTTACTGCCATTTTTATAAGGACCACGGGCACGACACGGCCGGGTATAGAGCGTTGATTGTAGAGGATACGTGGAGGAACCTCGAATGGAGGACAAAGGCAAGCGAAACAGGAAAGATAGCAGGGACGATTTTCCGAAGTAGCAAGACGGTCAGAGAACGTCAGGGTCATTTTCCAAGGGATCGCTCAACATGGAGTGGGTTCCTACCCGATTTGAAGAATTGGGTCTGCGAGTCAACACCGTGGAATTCGTAAGAGATCACATGAAGAACGCACAAATCTGTTAGCCAAGCAACTTGAGAGTAGAGCCTGGAAGGAGGAACAAGGAGCTTTACTGCCATTTTCATAGGGACCACGGGCATGACACGACCGGGTGTAGAGCGTTGATTGTAGAGGTCATGAGTTTGTTGAACAAAGAATACCTCAAGGACCTGCTCACTGACAAGGGAAAGCAGACCTTCACCAGAAGCGAGAACAAGGATGCACCACCAAGTCTGCCCGATCCTAAGAGGTCCATCAATGTGATAATCGGGGGACTAACATTTCTCAGAGGATCAGAGGATATCTGGGCAGCACCCAACCAGGGTCACGCCCGAGATGAAACGATTCTATTCAGCGAAGAGGACATCATCATCTACAACACCCCGCACCATGACGCCCTGGTCATAACACTTAGGATGGAAGACACAGACGTGAAACGTGTATTGGTCGATGCCGGTAGTGCCATAAACCTCATTAGATGGGATGCACTGAAGGCAATGGGTGTTGATGATCGAATTATGCCGAGCGTTTACATGCTCGCGGGCTTCAATAATTCTTACGAGAAAGCTATAAGCGAAGTTAACTTAACCACCCGCTTGCCAAGGATAGATTATGTTTCATCATTTCAGGTAATCAAGGGAGGCGTTCCTTACAATGCGATCGTCGGGCGGCCATGGATCCATCAAGCCAAAGAAATACCATCCACCTGGCATCAGAAACTGAAGTACTTTACTCAATGGGGGATAAAAAAAGTGAATGGTGACAAGGAGGCAGCAAGGGAATGCTATATGACCGCAATCCTTGGAGCAGCTGTCCCCGAGCAAGTGCCCGAAGTGAATATTCCAGGAGACCCTGAAGACCTCGAAGCCGTAATCAACCAAGACTGCGATTCAGACGGTATAGTTGATTGACGTCTTTGGGGGAGGGGGGGGGGGAGAGTAGGGACAATTGGAAGTACTTCTATTTCAGAATTTACTTAGCACAGTAGTCTTACTCTAAGATGACAGTACTTTCATACTTTTTGGACATGTTACGAGTTTTCACCCACAACATCCTAGGATTTGCGCCTTTATTAATAAACCTACTATCTTACTTAGTTAGTTTTACTCATTTATTTAGATCCATCTACGATCCAACTATTCACAGCCCCGACTAAATACAAGTTGAAGTAATACACCTACTTTCCATGACAAAAGTAGGGTACACTACTCGCTTAGAGCTAGACCACGTCTAACTTATCCACTAGGCATTAATCGAGGGTTGAATTCGCTAAATCAACAATTGCACCTACACGCCAATGGGGGCGCCTGTCCACGTAGTGCCAGAAAGTCTTAAATACTCGAGTAACTAAGCGAAGACATTTTGTCTCAAAATGCAAAAGGACCGTTTCTACACGGGCTAAAGTCGTCCCATTGTGGGCGCAAATGGCCATATGCTACGGATGCAACCTAGCTGCAGTCTATCGGTGCATAAGGATGTAATTGGTCAAGACAGACACACTGACATATGTTCTAAAATAACTAGAACAATCAGGACGACCGGAAGCCATCCAATTCATAGGTGCAAACGCTCGCAGAGGCATAAATTAGCATTACTTATTGTTTACAGCGTAAATTAAAAAACGTCACAAACAAAGACACAAGTGATTTAAGTTTATACGCCACAAAACGGGCCCAAAATTTATATTAAACATCCGCATACACGGATAAATGTCCAATCACTAGATGCGTTAAAAAAGAAGAGCATCAAACGGGGAGGGGGGGGGGATTTTCATTCCTCTCTCGGGGGACTTCCTTCATCGGCAACACTCTATGAAGGTCCTACTTTACCAGCTGTAGGTTCCCCAATTGGCGTCTCCTCTCTTTCTTCACTCATCTCTTTAGAGCCTTCCTTAAGGTTAGGACCAAGTTGATCATCTGCCTGGGCAACAAGGCCAGTATACGAGGCAATATCAGTAGCCAGGTCAAGATTAGAGTCGTCATGAACCAGGAGAAGAGTGGAAAGAGCGGCTGCGACATTGGCACGATCAACTTCTGCTATGCGACGAGCATTCAGAGCTTCTCTCTGTTTATCTTTCAGGTGGCAGTCCTCGCAGGGGTTGTCGCAAATTCTTTCAAGTGATGCCACTTTACCTTTCAACCTTTCTTTCTTATCTTGGAGGAAGGTGGAGAGACCCTGAGCGTCTGAGGCATACCTCTCAGCGGCATTCATTCTTTCCTCCATACCAGATAGCTGATGCCGCAGATCTCTCACGATCCCTTCCAAACGATTCACATTGCCGAGATGAAGCTGTTCTAAGACCTTGACATCTGTAAGGGACGACTTGAGGGCCTCTACATCCTGCTTGTGCCTGCGAACTTCACCAGTTAATGCTCTCTCTAAATTCCTGCTCTTGAGAACCTCTGTGCGGTAAGCATCACGAGTGGTCTGCAGCTCACCCTTCAACTCCTCGGCCTTCTCCATAAAGAGCTGCAAACTAGCTGTTTGTCCATGCATAACATTAGCCTCCTTGACCATATTTCCTTCTAAGCCTCCCCGGCGGAGCATCTCATGATACACCATCAATCCCTGGGTTATGGTAGGAACAGGAATTTTGGCAAGGGAAAAATGGTTGTGAACTTGACAAGGAGATGGTAGGAAAATTGTCCGAACCGAGCATCCTGTGGCAACCTCAAGTAGCTCGTGACTGTTATAGTTAGAGAGGTGTTCTTGCTCTATAGGACCGACCAGTTCAGCAGTATGGACTGTTACAACCCGTAGATTCTTCATCAGGTTAACCTCCGCAGAAATAGGGATTACAACCTCCCGAGCTCCACCTACGGGTTCATGCACGACCTCTACGACAACTTCTTTTCCAGGACGCCGCTGAAAAAGAGTCAAAGCCTTTAGGAGTCGGAGCAGCAGCAACAGGTTCTAAACATAAACGGATGATATCAGCTTTCAAAGTTAATAAGGAAAGAATGTTATTTCAAAAAAATGAGGTCCAACAAATGTGGAGGTAGCGGATCAGGAGGCATGGAAGGAATCAAGACATCATCCTCCACACTAGCCTCTTCCACGATTGTGGGATTCTCTTCAATCAGGCGTCTACACTTTTGTGAAGAAGGACCAACTTTAACAGCAGCAGACAGGGTTGTTTCAACAACCTCGAATACAGACACTCACGGGACTTCTCCCTCACCATCAGAAATCACAAAGATTTCACTAGCAATGGGCACGTTGGCCGGCCTAGAAGACATTCTCCTCTTCGAGGAACGAGATCTGCTCGCCTTCTCTAAAATTCTTCCACTAGATGCCTGCACATCAAGTAAGGGAGCAATATACGGGGCAACGGTCTGAATCGCTGCCAGCGGAGGCATATCACGATGAGAGAATCCTGGAAGCAGCGGTAAATTAGAATACGGAAGAAATTTTGGGTAGAAAGCACGGCTTAATAATTACTTACCGTGGTCTTTCCCCCGCCAGCCATTCGCGTTCGCCAGGGACAAAAAGGTTAGGGATTCAGGATGATTCCTCAAGAAGATGTTGGTGACCCATGTCATCAGTTTTTTATGACTCAGAAAGATGGTGGACACTACGTTCACTGCATAGAAGAAAGAAAATCAATTTGAAGCAACCACAGTTGAAAGCAAGAAGATAAGTTTCTACGGACTTACACTTTCTGTTGAATACCTCTGGAAAGGGAAGAGAGGATACCAAATCGGTCATCGCGCACAACCATGTACCTGTACACCCAACTACGGTATTTGGAATCTTCAGTATTGGGGACTATACCTTTCTTCCCCCATTTCATGAACATCATCATCCCTGCTTGATGAAGAGAGGGGGATAGAAGGCCAGAAGATGATCAAAGGAAAATGCGACCTAGGCATGGTTAGCCAAGTGATCAAGCACAGCCACTAGTCGCCACACGGAAGGGCCGATTTTGCCCAAGCAAACATTTTAACGATGGTATATCTCCTCTATGATCAAGTGGATGCGCTTGTTAGAGATGAAGAGTGAAAGGGTATGTGTGAACCATTAAAAGCCAGCTCGATGAGAGGAAATTCTTTCCTCACCGCCAGGAGCAAGAACGATGGCGAAATCAGGCCATTTGCATTCGTGCTTGATGCGCATAATATCACTCTCCGTGACTGTAGAAAGGTAGAATTCAATGGAAAGATTGCTGTTTTCACCCTCTTTTTTAGGGGTGTGGCCAAGAATGCGCCATCATTTTCAAAATAGAAGGAATTGGTGATGTAATCTTGCGCTCTGAAGTTCGCTGGAAGAAAGCTTGGACCTTGTGCGATGATGTTAATATTAGCGGGATTGCAAAAAAGATTATCTTTTGAAGACAAGTTCTTGAAGATCTTCGGAAGGTTATGAATAAACTTTCTCACTTACAATATATATATATATATATATATATATATAAACACACATCTGGGTTGGAAACATATAGGAAAGTGGAATGATCTCAATCGCGTGGGATCGTAATTATGATTACTGTAGTTTAAGTGATATTGATCCCCATAATTACGGGATGTGAATAGAGGAGCAGTAACATTAGGAAGATACACGGAAAACCCCTTCAATCATCAGGGGACACGTCGATGTACTCAGGAATTTGCATTTAATATGATGCACGCGAAGAGTCAAGGAGGTGAGCATCAGTACCGTCGCAACTTTACGTCTACTATCACGCTTCTTTCACTTCCTGACTGCTTGCGTCAGCACTCAGCAAGTGGGAGACTGACTGTGTGGGAAAAAAATACGCCACCTATTGTTATGGGGATATGAGTCCAGCTGGCGAGACTAGACTTATCCTACAAGTCACCGGACACTGAGGATATACGCCTGCTCCTAAATCCAACGACCATTTAGGCGGTTTGGTCTCAGGGCACAGGGCACATATCCCGTCGCCTAGGATTTACTGTCTCCTAGTTAGGACTTGGTATACCACCGCCTTGAGTTGTAGGCCCATGGCCCTATTAGTATTTGTATTTTGCCTTATTTAGGACTGGGTATCACTACTATAAATACCTCTCCTTACATTGTATTGTACACAAGACACGATTCGCCAAAAACTTCGGCTACTCTCAAGGAATAAGATTTACTTTGCTTTCACTATTATTTCTTGTTTAATTATTTGTCTTTATTTTCATCGTATTGACTTACTGTTCCATCGTAATTAACCGTATTGCTTGTGACCTCATTCATAATTAATTTTTTATCCTAGACGTACAAATTTAGGCATAAATAGTGACACATGTGTTTAGAGAAGGGAATAAATTGGCGGATCACTTAGCAAACTTTGCAATTGATCAAGGAAAGTTATGGTGATTTCGTTTCAACAATTGGATAGAAAGGGAAATAGGATTTTGAAAGGTAGCAAGTATAATGAGCCTTGTAGAGTGTGTCCAGCAGGAACTATGAATGCTGCGCGAAGAACTTGGGGTTGACTATTTTGTCCAGACTGTGGGAATTGTCCTCCTGGTTGTACAGTAGAGGTTCCAGCTGCATGGTTTGTAGCCGGGTTGGGACCAAATCCAGGAGGGTTATTGGGGTCTCCTACCACGGTAGATTGCCCTTGCCCCACAACTGGTTGTTTGTCGTGAAGCCTGCAGCATCGGCTGAAACAAAGGGTGCTTTGACTGTTGCCAAGGTACGACACATCTCTTCCATCATTCGTTTCATTGTTGCAAAGTCCTCAGCCATCTTTTCCTGTTGCTCAGCTAAGCGAACCAGCTCAGTGTTTTCAGTTTCCTCAACCATCATTGTTGGAGTGTCTTTCTGAAGAGATACTTCAACTTCTTCTGGAACAGGCAGTGGTCCCTTTGCTCTGGTGGAATAGGAATGTGGGGCAAGCACGGTACTTGCTCAAGCTATTGTCAAACCAAACAGGTTAGTGCAACAAGATAACATATAACATGAATTTGCTTGTCGTCCTAGCCAATGCCTAAAGATCATTATGCGTCATCACGGGTTACTTTCTCTTTCTTTCTCTCTATCTCTCTCTCTCTCTCTTTTCTTTTTTTTTTCTTCTTTTTTTTATTCTCTTTCATTTTTTTTTCTTGAATATAAAAGGGGTCCAAAATACATATTGAAAAAATATATTTCAAAAAATAAAGAGACACAATTTTGGATTTTCTAATTTTTTTTTCATAAATGCCGAAACAGTACAACAATACAAATAGAAAAACCCTTAGACAACATGGGGCAATAGTGGTACTCCTACAAAAGCAACCAACTGAACAACTGTCCGAAATAAAATACAAATATATAATAAAATAGCTACAACATGTCCAAGATATTAAATAAATGATAAAAAGGCAATAAGCTGTATTATCTTGGACTACTGTGTCTGCTAAGGTGACCTGGGTTCATAATCAGCTGGATCCTCTGGGTCAAAATGGGGTGGCTTCTCTGGGTCAAACTCGGGTAGCTCCTGCTGACCCACAAGTAGGTCTCCCATCAAGGTGCGACGCAATCCACCCAAATCTGCTGCAACTCTGGTGACAAATAGAAGTGCATGTGCGAGTAGGTCCTCCGCAGGCCGCCTCCTATAGTCAATGAAAGTCTGCGCGACATACACGGCGGAGTCATAAACCTGCCCATGAGCTGCCCTGATGATCTGATCTGCAACCTGCAAACCCCAAAGTTCGTCCTGTGTTAGCCCTCTAAGCTGCACTCCCTGCTCCAATGCCCTGTCAAGCCGAGCTCGAGCGTTTGTGGCTTCCAGACGGTTAAGATCCTCTCTTCTTCTACTCTCAACTTAAACTGCCCTGTCGGCATCCCTCTCTGTCAATGCCTCAGAATGCAAATCATAGAGTCGTCTGACTGTATCTAGGTGCTGATGTACCAAACGCTCGCTCTCAAACTGGGCAGCTCGAGCGGCATCCTTCTCCCCGCGTAGATGGTTGACCAAGGCTGCATACTACTTCTCAACATCTACTCTGTGCATCACCATCCTCACCTCTATCTTGCACTCCTCATCATAGGGTCCTTTGTTTGGCTTTGTAGGCAGGGCTACGAAAACATGTTGCCGACTGTATCAGAAAACATACTCGGGAGTGACTGCGCCCCTATATCGATACGGAATCTATGTGGTATAGGGCATACTCTTTTTTTTCTCCCAAAGATCATGCCATTTCTTAGCTTCAGGGAACTCAAAGGTGATCGGCTCGAAGAAATACCTGCTCACGTCCTCAATCCTGAGGAAATCCTAACATGCCCAAACTGTCGCAGCCACGTGTAAGGCAATAAAGCTCAGTACCTCTATGACCAAAAAGTACAAGAAAGGGATGGTCCATGCCACCATAATCCACACCACCATAGACTCCCTCTTTCGAAGAGAACCAAATAACTTGCCACCGGACGCACTCTGAGGTGAGCACATTCACATACCATGACCAATCATCCACACTCACAGGTAAGACAAGATCTTTTATGCGCTAGTAATGGGAGCTCAAATGAAATTTGGGCGCATCAGGAGGCAGTGCAGGGTCAAAACGCCCCAATAGTTGCTCGATGAACCAAACTTGCCACAGTAGGTTGCAACCCTCGAAAAATCGATCCTTTTTCTCTTTGCATCGGGTCAAAGCACGATAGATACTATCCAGAAATATGGGCACAATAGTGACATCCCTCAGTCCTCCAAATAAAGCTTTCATTACCCAGCTGAGATGGATGGATGCTTGTCGATTTTTCGACGGAAAGACCATAGTACCTAGGAAAGCGAGAACAAAAGCATTCGCCCTAAATGCGATCCACTCACTATGCCCCCATTTGAGGGCAAACTCCGGTAGATATGTCGTGTAACCGTCAGCCCTCCCATAACAAGCAAAAAGATAGTCCAAACTAATAAATTTTGACGATACATAAATCTGTGTATCCAGGCACAAATGCATGTATGTCAAGAACTCCTCATTACGTACAAATCGAGGCACTATGTGCTGCTTGCCCGACTCTTTCCTAATTAATCCTGCAATCTCCTCTAAAGTGGGGATCATCTCAAAATCACGGAATAGAAAGGTGTTTTGAGACGGCTCCCAATGCTAAATCAAGACATTAATTAGTTCTCGGCGTGGGGGGGGGGGGGGGGAAGGGTAACTGGGGTTTCAGAAGATGGGACATCTCACCCATCCTGCTATTGACATTCATCCTGTTTGCATCGCTCATATTATACCACCAGTTCCTCAAATCGAGAGGTGCCTGGTCAATCATCCTAATGGTTGGTGGGGTAGAACCCTCAGGGAATTTCCTCTTCCTTACTCTAGACGACGATGCAACCATGTCACATATTTAAAACCAAATAAAAATTAGAACCATGCAAACTTGGACAAATTGTGAAATAAATTCAAAAGGGGCGGGCCAAACCAAAACAAAAATATTTACATAATTGACTAGCCTGGACAATAATAAAAGAAAATTCTATTATAATGACACTAAAATACTCGCCAATACAATGACACAAAAATCGAGATTGAGTTTACATGAACTTGGCCATTATAACGGTATGAAAAATTGACTCTAAAAATTTTGTTAATGAAAAGGTGAAAAAATAAAACGATTACTAAAATTTCTCGAAAAAATCTGAAATTGTCCCTCTTAAAGAAACGATCTCCCTTTTTTTCTCATTTTCTTTTGCGTTTTTTTTAGTTTTGTTTTTTCAAGTAAATCTGCTTTCCTCGACTAACGGTTAGCATAACGATCTTTCTAAATGCAACACATAGTATGCTTGGGCCCTGGGGACCCCACTTGAATAAAGGGAGTCTGCCTAGATTGGCATAATACGTGGGTACCGTACCTCACTAAATCCAACGATATGCAGATAATTCGGCTTAAATTGGAGCTGGTCAAACTCTAGGTAACTCAATAGTTTCGTGATCTAATTATTCAACCATTTGAAAATTCCTTTGGGTTACCGGTCGACAACATCTAACGGCCTGGCCCAACGTACCTCCTCCTAAGACAGGGTTAACTTTTTGTGCCCAAAGATACGACAGAAAATTCCAGCCGACAAATCAAAACTGGCGTGCATGTGTGCAGTGTTCCAGAAGACTTAGAGGTGTACGAGAGAAGACAATTGTGTATATTTACAGTTCAAATAGAATCAAAACAGTAATATTCAAGGTTTTTCGTGTGATCACGAGAGTATAACAACAAAATATTTTAAAAAAAGCCAAAAAATAGACAATTTTTTATGCCTGAGGTTCTTGTTTTGATTTTTTCCCATCGAAGTCGCCAAGGCTGTCATACCCTTTTTTTGAAACCTATTGGATTCTTGGTTTTAGCGCTTATGGAATTTTTATTAGATTTTGACGCTATTTGTTAGGATTTTTCATTTAAGGAAGTGACGGTGTTAAAAAACGTACCAAAATTGTTTTTATTTTGGAGTCGCCACTTGGCATAGTTCAAAGGTGTGCCAAGTCACCAAAAGGTACCTCGGAACACCTTTTGACTCGTCAAAGGCCTGCGTCTGAGATTCGGATAAGGACTTTGGTTGACTCTCGGGAAGGTGTTAGGCATCCTCGAGTCCTGTGCCGAGCACAATTGCTTTTTATCACATTTTTTGACTTTTTAAAATATTTTTAATGCTATTTTGCCGTATCAATTATTTTACCTAAACATTACTAATTTAGAATATTAAATTAAGTCTTTAGTCAATGTGTATTATGTACATTGTTGGAGAAAACACTTTTGAACTTGATTTAAAGTCAGTTACTGAAAGATGCTTCAAACTATAAAACCAAAACTATAAGTATAGCTAAAAATAGTCACATCTCTTTCATTTTTATTACCTGTGGCTATAGTTAAAGATTCAATTTAAATTGGAGTAGAATTTTAAAAGCTTTAAGTCCAATATTGCCCGCCTTAATTCTTAGAATATTTGTGTCAACAATCTTATTTAGTAAGAGTTTTGCACCAAGTATCCTATTCCTCTATTTTGGGTCTTTAAAATATTTGCACCTACGACCTTGTTTTTGGAGAGCTTTGTACCAAATATTTTTTTCTTAAACTACAACTATGAACTTCACTCAAAAACTACCTTACAAGACAGGCTAGATTTGCTGAAAGAACTTGCTTACAACTCACTTATTCTGCTCATTTTTAAACCGACTGGCCCATAGTTTATGGTTTTACACTCATAAGCCGGATTTTATTTTTTATTTCAAAATTTGCCCTCATTTTGGTATCATCCCAAGTCACGTTCTAGATTTCTATATTTTTGAGTTGTTTACATTCAAAAACCTGTTCTTTGCATGCTTTTCACTTCTGTCCAGATCTTAAATATACGGAACATAGTTTGGATTATAAGCTCAAATTTCTACACCTCTCATTATAACTTTATGAACAAATATACCTGAATTTTAGCTCACATGTTTCAAGTTTGGTTGAGTCTTAATCATGCTTTAAAAGTCAAAAAAATCTCAAAATAAATATCATTCATGGAAGTTATGTAAGGAAATTGCAATGATATTCCAAAAGATTTACCAAATGTCCTTCATGCAATGTATTATAACACAAGTGGCTATTTGCATGAAGAATAATTTACAAGTGTCATTGTGCATGTATGACCATGGACAAGTGTCTTGTGCATGAAACTATTTTGAAAAGTGTCAAAATCCCTAGACAAGTGGCTAATTTGGTTAGACACTTAACATTCATGCAAGGGGTGCTACCATGCAAAGACCCCTATAAATAGAGGCCATTTTCAGCATTGAGGCAATCACTCCACTGCCGCTCAACCTTCTCTCTGTTTAGCCAGTATATTCAGCTACTTTTCACCTTTAGCCACTGTTAGCCACTATCTTACTATTTAGCCATAAATATTAGCCTAACCCTTTTCCTTTGGCCACCTCCACCTTAGACTTGCTGGGTACATTATATAATTTTGTTGATTTCTGTTCCCTCTAAGTATAAATAGAGGAAGACTTGTTTTATCCTGGGGAAACATTTCAAATTGCTGAAATAGTTTCTTAGGACAGTGCCCAGCACGACTCAAAGCATCGTACTATTTTGAGATATTAACTATATCCTTTTACTTGTTTTATATTCAAAAATATTTTAGTCATATATTATTATCATTATTATTATTGTTGTTGTTATTATTATTGTTATTATTTTCCCAATTGTTTCCCTACAATCTAAGAAACTATGGCAATCAATACTGGCGAAATTATTGTTGATGTTGTCAATGGAGGTGTTATCCCTGCTACTCTAGGTGCGATCATTCCTCTATATGAGCGTAGTCGTGGTAGCGACTATACGAGGTATGTTAATAAGTCTCGAGGTTACAAACCCGATAACCCCAATTTTAAGAAAGTAAAAGGCTATAATTTTAATTGTGATAGAACAGGTTATTATGTCCAGAAAAATATAAATATGGCAAGAAATGACAAAGAAAATAGAAATCCTCCCAAAGCTAATTTAGCTAAAGGAGATGAGATTATTGCGGCTGTCATTTCTCAAGTGAACATTGTAGGAACTTTGAAAAATTGGGTGGTAGACTCTGGGGCTACTCGGCACATTTGTGCAAATCGAGAAGCATTTACCTCCTATACAAATATAGGGGATGATAATGAAGTAGTCTACCTTGCAGACTCAGGAACTGCTAAAGTCCTGGGTAAGGGTAAAGTACTCCTGAAACTAACTTCAGGAAAAACTTTATCCCTTATGGATGTGCTACATGTTCCTGATATAAGGACAAACCTGATTTCTATAGCCTTGTTATTAAAAGCTGGGGTTAAAGTGACATTTGAATCTGATAAGATTCTGATGATCAAAAATAATATTTTGGTTGGAAAGGGCTATTGTAACCAAGGACTCTTTGAACTTAATATTTCTAACATTACATATGAAAATGCATCTACTTCTGCTTATATTGTGGACTCTATTTCTTTGTGGCATGCTAGGCTAGGACATGTTAATGTGTCATATATACAGAAAATGCATGCAATGGGTTTAATATCTGGTTTAGACTCAAATAAAATTGATAAATGTGAAATATGTGCTAAAGCTAAAATTACTAGGAAATCTTGCTTCTCTGTTAATCAAGAAACTAAATTATTATCTTTGATTCACACTGATTTGGGAGATTTAAAACAAACTATGACTAGAGGTGGTAAAAGATATTATGTGACTTTTATTGATGATTTTTCTAGGTATACTAAGTTATATTTACTTAGAAATAAAGATGATGCTTTTGATGCTTTTATTTCTTATAAAACTGAGGTTGAAAATCAACTTAGTAGAAAAATCAAAAGAATTAGATCTGATAGAGGAGGTGAATATTTGGCCTTAAATGATTTTTGTGAAAAAGAAGGAATTATTCATGAAGTAACCCCTCCATATGCACCGGAGTCAAATGGAGTAGCTGAAAGGAAAAATAGAACATTAAAGGAATTGATGAACTCCATGTTAGTTAGTGCTAATTCTCCTGATAATTTGTGGGGTGAAGCAATTTTATCTGCATGTCAATATAGGATTCCTCACAAAAGAACTGGTAAAACTCCCTATGAATTATGGAAAGGTTACAAACCTAACTTGAAATATTTAAAAGTGTGGGGGTGTCTTGCCAAAGTTCTGTTGCTTGAACCTAAAAAGAGAAAGATAGGTTCTAAAACTGTTGATTGTATGTTAATTGGATATGCTGAACATAGTGCTGCATATAGATTTCTTGTTTTAAAAAGTGATGTGCTTGATTGCGACACCATTATTGAGACAAAGAACGCTGAGTTCGTTGAACACATTTTTCCATTGTCTGAAAAAATTTCTCATGCACCCATTGAAAGAAATAAAGAGAGTACCTCTGTTGAGGAACCGAGAAGGAGCAAAAGGCCTAGAAAAGAATATTTTTCTTATGGTAATGATTTTTAAATTTTTATTGTTAATAATGAACCATTGAATTATTTTGAAGCTATTTCTTCTTCTGAAGCTGATTTTTGGAAAGAGGCAATTAAAGTTGAAATTGATTCTATTATGAAAAATAAAACTTGGGTTTTGACTGATTTACCTCCTGGTGCAAAACCTATTGGTTGTAAATGGATTTTCAAAAAGAAATTTAATCCTGATGGTTCTATAGAAAAATATAAAGCTCGTTTAGTAGCAAAAGGGTTTTCTCAAAAACGAAATATTGATTATTTTGATACATTTGCACCAGTAACTAGAATTCTTCTATTAGACTTTTAATTGCCTTAGCCTCAGTTTATAAACTTTTTATTCATCAAATGGATGTCAAAACCGCGTTTTTAAATGGTGATTTAGAAGAAGAAATTTATATGGTTCAGCCTGAGGGATGTATTGTTCCTGGGCAAGAAAATAAAGTTTGTATGGTCTTAAGCAAGCTCCTAAGTGGCATGAGAAATTCGACCAAGTCTTAATGAGAGACAGGTTTTCTAATGTTGAGGTGGATAAATGTGTTTATACTAAAATACTAAATGACGATTTTGTGATAATATATTTATATGTTGATGACATACTTATATTTAGTACAAGTTTAAATATTGTGCAGAGTACTAAATTATTTTTGTCATCTAATTTTGATATGAAAGATCTGGGTGAAGTGAACATGATATTGGGAGTTAAAGTCATAAGAAGTGATGATGGTATTGTGTTGTCGCAAGAACACTATGTTGAGAGACTTCTTAAGAAGTTTGATTGTTTTGACGTGACACCTGTGGCCACTCCTTATGACGCTAGCCCTCAATTGAAAAAGAATAAAGGATTGCTCAGTCTAAATATGATCAGATTATTGGGAGTCTGATGCATGTAATGAATTTTACAAGGCCTGATATAGCCTATGCTGTGTGTAGACTGAGTAGATATACTCGTAATCCCGATCAAGAGCATTGGTCTGCATTAGTAAGACTGATGAAATATTTGAGAGGAACCATGAATTACGGTATCCTATATAGTGGATTTCCCGCTGTATTAGAAGGATACAGTGATGTTAACTGGATCTCTGATTCAGATGTGACAAAATCCACTAGTGGCTATGTGTTCACTCTTGGTGGTGGCGCAATAGCGTGGAGATCGGCCAAGCAAACTATAATTGCTAAATCTACTATGGAATCAGAGTTTATAGCTCTGGAGTTGGCTGGTTCTGAGGCTGAGTGGCTAAGAAACTTCTTAGCCGATATCCCTTTAACAAAGGACGTGTTGCCTCCTGTGTCTATCCATTGTGATAGTAAAGTGGCAATTGATGTTGCCAAGAGAAAATCTTATAATGGAAAACGCAGACACATGCGTCTGAGACACAAAGTTGTCAAGCAGCTGCTGAGAGATGGAATAATTTCCATTGATTATGTGAAGTCAGAAGTGAATTTGGCCGATCCTCTGACTAAACCTTTGAGAAGAAATTTGATTCTTCAAACCTCAAAAGAGATGGGGTTAAGGCTAACATGATTGTCAATAGAGATGGTAACCCAACCTATGTGATTGGAGATCCCATGAAGTAGGTTCATATGGGTAATAAAAAGTCGATATTGACTCTGAAGCACTTATATGAGAGTGCTTAACTGCTACTACATGGAGGGTTGAGTTATAACTCTTAAAGAATTCATAGTCCTTATGGATGGTGTATTTAAAGCAGTGTACACTTGATGAATTCACCTATATGAGAGTGGAGTGGAGCTGCTCCCATGAGATTCTAGCCAAGTCTCTAGAGCTCTCATGAATAACCAGGCACGCGCATGGCCTATTCGCGCATAAAACGCGTTGAACAACAAAATTGTGGGTCAAAATGTGACTGGTAAGGCCTCTGGCTTACAACAAGAATTTATTGGTTCATAGAAATATTATATTTCACCAATAATTCTGTGAGTCAAGTTTTATCGGTCTAAGTTTGGTTCATAGTCCAAAAGACACCAAACCCACTGCATTTGGACCGTGTAATTCCAGCAAGTCTTACCCTTCATACTTACCCCATTATACTATACCTCTTGCTTCTTCAAATCTTTTGAAATATGTGGGAGACTGTAAGGAAATTGCAATGATATTCCAAAAGATTTACCAAATGTCCTTCATGCAATGTATTATAACACAAGTGGCTATTTGCATGAAGAATAATTTACAAGTGTCATTGTGCATGTATGACCATGGACAAGTGTCTTGTGCATGAAACTATTTTGAAAAGTGTCAAAATCCCTAGACAAGTGGCTAATTTGGTTAGACACTTAACATTCATGCAAGGGGTGCTACCATGCAAAGACCCCTATAAATAGAGGCCATTTTCAGCATTGAGGCAATCACTCCACTGCCGCTCAACCTTCTCTCTGTTTAGCCAGTATATTCAGCTACTTTTCACCTTTAGCCACTGTTAGCCACTATCTTACTATTTAGCCATAAATATTAGCCTAACCCTTTTCCTTTGGCCACCTCCACCTTAGACTTGCTGGGTACATTATATAATTTTGTTGATTTCTGTTCCCTCTAAGTATAAATAGAGGAAGACTTGTTTTATCCTGGGGAAACATTTCAAATTGCTGAAATAGTTTCTTAGGACAGTGCCCAGCACGACTCAAAGCATCGTACTATTTTGAGATATTAACTATATCCTTTTACTTGTTTTATATTCAACAATATTTTAGTCATACATTATTATCATTATTATTATTGTTGTTGTTATTATTATTGTTATTATTTTCCCAATTGTTTCCCTACAAGTTATACAGGAAAGAACAAGCACCAGCAGATTTATGATGATATAAAACAAAATTTTAACTTAGATATGCTGATTTTTTCTACATCATAACAGTAATAAAATATACAAGGGTGTTCTTTTAGTGTTTACCTAGTAAGCTTTCCAAGTAAAACCAACAGTAAAAATACCAAAAAAAAAGCAAAACCAGCAGCAACAACGTTACAAAGCCTAGTAAGACTACAATAAAACCAACAACATCTACACCCTTTTAGAAAACCATATTCTCTTAACAGTAGCTATATATTTTTCAGAATTAAAAAACTATGTACTCACGTTCAATGTCTTTCCTTTTTCTTTTTTCTTTTTCCTCTCTTTTTTAGATGGTAATTGTGTAGTAATTGTGTGTGTAGTAAACGAGGAGTAAATGAGGGGTTAAATAGGAAAGAGGGAGATGAAAAAATAAGGAGAAAACATGGGGAAACCAGTTGGTAAAGAGCTGTTGGGGTGAAAATACCCAAGCTCTTTAATGCAAAAATCAGATTTTAGTCATTTTTATGCTAAACTTTTCACCTAACAAAAAGTAAAGCTGAAACTTGCTATTTTTGTGTTTCTCCTTCCCCCAATGTTTTGACTCTCTTTTTGAATTTTATTTTTTTTCAATTTTCAGATTCTACAATTTAATAGACTCAATTAACCAACTTGACCCAAAAATTGTTCCAGCCACACTAAAACTCATGGATTTTAACATGACCAACTGAACCAGCCAATCGGCTCAAACAATGCAAAATTGACTAAATTCCAACATCTCCAAAAGTCCGCCAGATTCACTCAAATGAGATATGCAGGCTTTCACATGCAAAGGTTGATCAGGCGAGCAACTCTATGCAAATTTTATGCTTAAAGCTAAGCTTAAACCTGAATTAAAGCAGCTCCAGGTCACCTCCTAATCAACTACTAGACCAAAACAGGTTAAACACAAAAACCTCCATGCGCTAGCACCTTCATTTTCATACAATTAACCAGAACACTAAACACATAATTCATGCCTTAATACAATGCAATCCAAACAATTTTTGACACTTAAATCAGAACTAGACACTTATACCAATGACAAGAACAAGCTCCATGTTTCAATGACTCATTCACTTGCCTATTCACACGAACAGACTAAAGTTGTACTAATTCAATGCTTAAACACAATCATCATGACAAAACTCGTATTCGAAATTCGAGACTAAAACTTCAGGACTTAAATAATTTTCATTCATAGATAATATTTTTCTTAAGTTAACAACATAGAGAGATGCTAAAATGTGACTAGAAGACTAACAAAAATTAAAAGAAATGAATAAAGGAAACAGAGGGGTCAGGTTCTGAACCTCTAACCCGTTCGCCAAACAACAAATACACTACCTCGACGCTGCCGAACAGCCACCATCACCACTGCTTATCCTTAGCATTTCAACAACACCATAGAACAGTCATCGCCATATCTTCACCGCGAACCAAACAGTCATCAGCATATCGCCACCACCCATGAGCAAAACAAAACAAAACAAAACAGCTTCACAATTTCAACATCAATCCCGTCATCCCAACACCAATTTACAGTCCATGTGGCTTGCCGTTGCTGCCTGCTGCCTGTTCTTCATCCCCCATATCATTGTCGCTACCTAAACAGCCTCCCTCACAGTCTTCGCGACTCATTAACAGTAACATCGAAATGCCATAACCATCCGAATCTCCACTTTTTCTTGTTCTAATTGAGATGACCTCATTCGAGGTCGACTCGACAAGAACGAGAAGAGAGTGGAGAGAAGGGTCGAGAACTAACCAAGGAAAAGCCCCTTACCAATCTGCTAGTCGAAAAAATGAAGCGAGAAAATAAACTATTTTAGGAAAACGGAGCAGCAACTCTGAAAGAGGAGAAAAGAAAGAGGCTATAGATGTGAAAACTGATGACAACCAATTTTGCCCCTCCTTTTTCCAAAAGTAGCTATATTTAGCTTAAAGATGCAATATTGACTATTTGAACAAATTTTTATTAGAAATATGCATTTATCTGTGTTATCCCTTATTTATACACTATATACCTAATTGTGGTTATATTATATAATTTACATCATTTAGGATATTTGTTAAATAGTATGACTGTTGACACCCAATTTTGTCCCTCATTTTTTATAAATTGGCTATATTTAACCTAAAGGTGCAATATTGAATGTTTGATGAAATTTGCATTAGAAGGCATGCATTTACGTGTGATTAACCCCTATTTGTACATTACATATTTAATTGCGATTATACTATATAATTTGGCATCATCTAGGCTGGATGTGGAATATGTGTCCATTTGTGTTCATTTGTGCAAATTAATGCATTTTAATATTTAGTATTTATTTCTAACTATTTATACTTAATTAATTTGATTTGACCCCAATCATTTTATGTGTGCATTTTATTATATATATATAACATACGTATACTCATATCTTTATTTTCAGCACATTTAGTTAAGTTTTAGTCCAATTAGAATATCTCAGTCCTATTTTATTCATAACTCCCCACAATTATTTGAAATTCAAATCTTTTCACTTTGAACCTAGACAAAGGTTATAAGCAAATACATTTCCTACATTTCCAAAATCAATTGCCATTTATCCATTTAATTTTGAGTAAAACCAAAATTAGATTAGATCCCCCCATTTATTTCTCCCATTTTTGGACAATATCCATACCAACTTCACAAAAGTCAAAGAATTCTCATCATCCTCAATTTCTCCCTTGATTCATCAAATCACTCTCCAAAATGGTATCTGAATCCCTTAAATTTTGCCGCAATTCCCAACGGCTCTTTCCAATCACTCTTCTTTAAAAAGAGAATACAGACACAGTACAAGGGGACGGGGGCTAGCAACAGCACAGTACAACTTCACCTTCACCTCCACACATCAACCAACCCCTCTCCTCCCCTTTCAACTCCCTACGCCAGTAACACCTCCATCCCCCTCACACAAATATCGAAACACACACATCCTCACAGATGCACCATTGCTTACATACGTCACACACACACATAGAGATCTAAAACATGGGAAGATCGGGGTTGGATTTTAGATGACATAACCAGTGGTTAATCCACCATCGCCACCGGCAGTGGTCGAAAACTGGCCGGAATCTGAACGCTGACTATGGCGATTGGCTTTGTTCTTCTGTTTTGTCTCGTCCCATCTGTTGCATGAATCTGAAACGAAAACCATAAAAGGGGTGGGGTGGTAGCGACGCCCGATAGTTGTCGCTCCTCCACTTCGTCGTGGACTCGTTCAGCTTTGAGAATTACCATTTGTTGATTGGACCTCCACAATTTACCTTATGAATCGGGCGTTGTCGTTTTCCTTCATCGATTTGCTTAAATCTCTATTACTTTATGATTCACATTCTTGTTAATTTATGCCATCAATTTGATTTGTTGTATCTGTGACTCCCAGATTAAACTTGGGAATTGGTTTCCCGTTGTCTCTGATGGATCATTCGATGGAGAATTTAATCAATCAGCCCTGGTGTTTGACTGGCCTACTGTTTTGTTCACTTTGTCTGGATTTGACTTATTCGAATGGTTAGATGTTTCTGGCAATTTTGATAATTGTCTTACGGTGGTTTTACGCAGATGTCACACTGTATGTCTGTAACGGATTCTTTTGGACAGCTGCCACACTGATGTATGAACAATATTACATTGGAAGCAGATGTATATAGCACGATTTATGGCTAATGAAAAATACATACTCCTATATATGTATTGAGGCCTACGGACTGATTTAAACAGATACTACATGGCCAATGACGTTTGGAGGCTAATTTAAGTCTCGTCCCGTATTTACCGTCCCTTACATGTCCCGAAAACAAAACAAAAAGGCGATGACGATAACATTTATATATGCAATGTTGAAAAATGAATGGAATAGGCATTAGGACTCGCACTTGGCATGGCAACACGACCAGCCGGCGTATTTGCAGCCGTGACGGTATTCTTAGCCTCCCATCACCCGAATCTGAGCCTAAACTTTCAAAAAATTCCTTTTTTTTCTTTTATTTTTATTATCATTATTATAATTACTATTATTTTTTATTACTACTTTCATTACCACTAACATTTTTATTTTTCATTATTAGTTACTATTTTTTATAAGTATTACCATTATTATTATTATTATTATTATTTTTTTCTTATTATTATTATTATTATTACTTTATTCTACTTTTACTTTTTTTATAATACTAACTTTATTTTAACATTTTTGCGAGGCACATCTCAGCGAAACTCGCTGAATACGACGTTGTTGGAGAAGACAAGCCTTTAAAAATTGGTATTGCATTTTCTTATTGTTTTATTTGTTTGGCCTTTATTAATTTTATATATTTGGCATACTAACTAATTTGTTTTACATGCAAGGTATATTCGGACGAAGTTTTTAAGTCCATGGCAAAGATGGAATATTGGTTTATTTGTTGCTTATGCAATTATTTGTATTCAAATTGTATATAATATAGTAGAAATTATTTTACTTGTCTTTAGTTAATATTAAATTTCAATTATTTAGTCCGGTCGGGAACCACACTTTGTGGAATCTAAGAGGTGCCTAACACCTTCCTCTTGGGTTAATCTGAACCCTTACTCAGAAATCTCGGTTCGTAGATCAAGTAGCGGAGTTAATATTAAAATTGGCAAGAAACAAAGTAGGTGTCTAATACGCCTAGTTAAAAAAAAATGTTAGGTGGCGACTCCAAGTCTTACCCGTGAGTCCCAGTAAGTCGAGCCATATTTTGAACTCTAACCGGGTTCGGAAAAAAATGGGTGTCGACAGAATGGCGACTCCGCTGGGGATATCAAGGTTCAAACCATAACGGACTTTAAATTAGGATTCTTTAATTGCTTTATTTTCTTGCCATTTATTTTAATACTAATTTTTTTTCTTCCTTTCCTTTTTGCAGGTTTAAGGACTAGAATTTTGGCGCCATATTATTGCTTAGTTGTATCCTCTTTTGTAATTGTTTATGTTGCTAACACTTCCTCCACTCCTGAAAAATTTTTACACTTGCACACACCATAAATGGTTACGTGGATCCCACGATCGTTTCACTCTCAAAAACCCTTTAGGAGGGACGTTTGGAGTATAGTTGGTCCGTGGTACAACCAACCCCTTCAAACGATCCCACCCTTTGGTTGTCCGCCTGGGGGAACCATGTCCTTGTCTAGTAGACTCACTCTTCGAAGGTTCTTACAACATGTCCCACACTTCAACTATTTTCAAATCTTCCATAAATTTCTAAATCTTTTTCTTTAAAACAATTTCACGTCATAATTATTTTGTATTTCCTTTATTAGCTAGTTTCTATTATCCCATTTTTCGAAACTAATTTATTTATTTCGTTTTTCTTTCTACTCCTCCTTTTTAAAATCATTTTTTGAAATACTTCAATATGTGCATCCTTTCCATAAAATTGTTAAATTTTTTTTTTCTTTAATAATTTCACTTAATGTCTCTTTTTTATTTTTTTTTAATATTGTCTAGTTTTTATTAATCTTATTCTTCAAAGCTAACGTATTTGTTTTGTTTTTCTTTTTTATCCTTTTTAAAACTTATTTTGAAAAATATTTCCATATGTACATATTTACAATAATTAAGCATTTTTAGACAACATGATGCATTTCTTTCAAAATATGTGCGTTTTTGTACATTTTTTAAACTTGTACATGTCACACATATCTTCTGCCACTCCTAGCAACTTTCTAAATCGTGTGTTGAAAACACGGTAGTTACAACCACCTCTTCCCTCACAAAAATTTCCTTTAGGGGGAACAACTTGGAATCTATTTGATCCGAGTCGTTCCCGCTCCCGAGTAGTACATTTGGGAGGATAATAAAACTCGGTCTAGCTAACTCCATTCCTTAGTAGCGGCGCTAGAAATCATGCATCATGACATATCATTAGTCGATTTTTTTCCAAGTCTGATAGGGCAATATGTTCAAACAATCTGAACGGGTTTTTGACCCCCAAAGAGCGTTGAACACGATCTATTTGGCATATACTTAAAGGATTGAACGTGCAAATGTAGACCGTCTATTGGAATTATTCTGCATTCAATGCCATTCAAAGACACAAATGGTAACCGAAATGGCATCAAAGCCCGAATTAAATCAGAAACGACCGTTTATTCCTAAGCGGTTAAAATCATTCTGTGTTCAATATCATTCAAAGGCACAAGAGGTAACCAAAGAGGCATCAAAGCCCAAATTGAATTAGAAACGACTGTTTATTCTTAAGCGGTTGGAATCATTCTGTATTCAGTGCTATTCAAACGCAAAAAAGGTAATCGAAAAAGCATTAAAAGCCCAATTTGAAGCAGAAATGACCGTTTGATAGACGAAATGACACAGAATGCGCATTCATCCTTTAGGCATTATATAAAGGCTTACCATCCGTGGTTTGTCAAAAGTCCATTAGCAATTTTCGTCTAAAAGTGTCTAAAAGATTCTCAATCCATAACGACACTTTCTCTTCATATTCCATACTGCATTGTTTTCAAAAGCTCGTGCCACACGTTCATCGTTTGCTTACAACAAAAATTTAGGCATCTTCATTCCCCTTTTTCTCATTCCCTCATCTTTTTCAAAAGATCATTGCCAATAGAACATTTGACATGGTTACTGAAATCCCTCAGTTACTCAGAGATTGGTGGGGAAACCTAAGCATAGATCAACAAGACCGAGTTAAAGTGGTCTTGGGGCACTTGATTTCATTAATGGAACACACGGCAATGAAAGGGATAGTAGAAGCAGCAGTACGCTATTGGGATGCAGATCGAGCAGTTTTTCACTTTGGGAGTGTAGAGTTGACACCATTACTGGAAGAAATTGGCGGGTTAACTCAATTACCATTTGAAAGTAATAAGGTATTGATGCCTGAGAACATTGCACCCGAGGAGTTCTTCGAAATGGTAGGGTTTAAGCCCGAGTTATGCACATACAGTATAAGACAGTCGAGAATTTCTCTAACTTCTCTCTACATCAAATTTGGGTATGGAGAAGCGTTTCAAGAAGCCGAAGACTATTTCAACATTAACCATGCAGATTGGCAAGAGCGGAGGGTACTTGCATTTGTCACCAGCTTTTTAGGAACTGTCGTGTTTCCAGAAAACAAAGGACGAGTTGATGTTTGCATGGTATTAATTGCCGATGCCTTACTCAAGGACTTCAGCAAGAAATACGCTTTGGTACCGATGATTGTTGCAGAGATGTATCGAGCTTTAGAAAGATGCAAAAAGGGCGCTAGCTTTTTCGAAGGTTGCAATTTGCTTCTACAAATTTGGTTGATGGAGCATTTGCACAAGAAGAACAACGAGGACCAAGGCTTCCACTCCATACCAAGAGAAAACTACATCCTAACACATATCGCCCGCATGGACAGTGCTCTTGAAAAGTGGGACCGACCAACAACCACCGAAGGCTGGCACCACAGGTTTTCTCAGTTGACATCTAAAAATATACAATGGATGTTTGACTACTTTCCCGATGTCACAGTGATCACACGATCGGAAGGAGCTTCACTTCTTATCTTGGTTGGGTTCAGAGGAGTTCACCCATACACTCCTTTAAGGGTACCTAGACAAGCAGGGAGAAAGCAGATTGTACCCCAAATTGAAGACATCAGAAGTTTCAAAGCTGATATTTTCGGAGGAGTGATACCATTCAAAGACAAGATGTTAGAACTTTGGAAAACAAGCCATCGAATGGAGTTCGAGACTATTGGACGAGACAGGTTTGATGCAGGCTATGATGAAGATTACCCAGACTGCCTCAGGAAAGACATAGCAATGACATTTCAACCAAGAGCAACAAGAAAAAGGAAAAGAAATGTGGATGAATTATAATCTGAGTGCAAGAGGCTACACAAACAACTGGCGAGGGCACAAGAGAAAATAGAAAATAAGCAAAGTTTGGTCGAAGCAAAGAACAAAGAAAAAGACAAATGGCGCAAGAAAGCAGAACTGTTGGCAAAACACATAGATTCTATAGGTGTATGGGTTAGCGAAGGAATGAACGCTGTGGCTGACAAAGGAATAGAGGAGAAAGGAAGGAAGGCTTTGGAAATGTTGAAAAACTTCACATTCGACATATCCCGGCACTTAACTGACGCAGACAATATCATCTTCCAAGGAGACTCGTCAGGGGCAAGTTCGTCAAATGGAGATTCGTCCAAAGAAGTAGAAAATGAATCTTCTGAGGATGGATCAATGACGAGGCCAAAGTGTATAGGATTTTCCTGCTCGTGCTTTGTCAAATTATAGTATAGTTTAAGATATCGTCCCACAGAGATTGGGAAATCTATGCTACAGACTTTGAATATTCCAACTAATATTTGAGAGAATCAAATTGATGAAAAGTGAGTTTTTTGAACTTTTAAATAACTTTAACTAAAACAAAATAACTTGTGGAAGACTTTCAATTTAAAAAGAGTTGGGAATCATTGAATTCACTTGATAATATTTATAATAAAAATCTCAATTTTGACATATATTTCTCTAAAGAATAATTGCTTATTTCTAATTCAATTATATTTTGCTCACAAGAAAATAATCAATTAATAACACTCCGTGAGGTTATGCAAATTAATTGAGTTATAACAAATGACAGTTAAACCGAAATATTTTTCTTGCCTGAATTGTGCTAAAAAGTAGTGAAAACTTCGTGAGAATATTTTTACTAAAAATCAATAATCTTGCCTACAACAATTCCTCCGTGAGAATTAAAACTGAGGCAGGCAAGACTACGGACTTGAAATGGTAGATTACTAAAATTTATTTTCAATCTACTTATTTTACTCATCAGTTACCACATATTAATTTTGCTCCGTGAGAATTACAAAATTAATATGATAATAACCTCGAGATAAAATATATAGGAGTGATAATAAAGAATAATAAAACTAACATTCCGGCACAGTGTAAAATGTGAAATAGATAATTTCAGGCCAAGTATGTACTAAAACTGAGATAAGTATTAAAAATATATCAAGCTTCATCAACTATCCCAACAAAAATAAATTACTCCATTATAGAGTATGAAAATATAAAAAGGGAATTTAAAAGACTTATAATTAAAACTAGGAGTATTTTACTACTACCAAAAGAAAGACAAGAGAAAGAGAAACTTTAAAGAGCTATAGTTATTCTATAACTTGGTGTCTAACTAAGGGAGAGTTGTCCTCTATTTATAGAAGAATACTTCTTCATTAAGTCTTGAAATGTCAATTGATGAAGATGTATAGCAAGTTCCTTGCATAATGACATAGATACGTAGAATCTTGAAAAAGGCCATGTGATGAATATGTTTAGAAAGTCCTTGCATAATGATAGTCTTCCATTGCTCCTTTATTTGTTTTAATTCCACATTCTTTTATTAAATGTGTAATTCAATATTACCAAGATGTATAATAAGGAGCAAATATTGTAGCTAAGATATGTAACAACTTTCTTGCATAGTGAGGAAGACATGTCATGGACTTCTTCTTGCATACGTAAAACTCTTCTTCCTTTATTATTTACTTTATTCATGATATATTTCTCTTTCCAAGTATTCTTTTTCTCTGCAAGATTTGTTAGAAAATATAGGAGAATTGAATATATTTATTCATGCTTTTATTTAAAATATATAATTTTATATAAGAAAATACACGAACAAATTATATTCATCAAATTCCCCCATACTTGAACTTTTGCTCGTCCTCGAGTAAAAAGATTTTATTATTATTTTTTTTAAATGAATTTCTTCAAAAATTGCGACTTTTGTAGGATATGCAATTTATTCAAAATAAATATCTCTCATTATGTTCAATGCAATTATCCTTTCTAAATTCACCAAATCTTTTACCTTATGTCTGAATTCTGACTTGATCAACAAAAGCTTGCATTCTTCGCCCCTTGAATCTTTCAGGATTGATAAATTTATGATCACTTATTCAGTAAGTATCATAGCCGAGTCCATATGCTTGCTCTTCATGTTTATCTCCACTAATATAGATACAACACTAATTTTTAAAATCTTTTAGGACTTTTCTTGGCTTGTAATGTCAGGCTATAGGCTGGTAGGGTAAGGATATATTTATAGTGACTTTTCTCCTTCCAACTTTGAGCAAACATTTCTTGGTTCTTAGTATTTTCATCCTTTTTTTTAAGCACTCCTCCTTATTACATTCCCTGCCTTTGCAATATCATTAACAATCATATATTCTCTCTTTTTTTTTTTTTTTTTTTTTTTTTTTTGGGTACTTCTTCCTCTTATTGATATCAATCTGTGCTCATTAACTGCTGGAAGAAAGTGTATTTTTATGCGTATATATAGAGATATATACATATATACGAATAATATATATATATATATATATATTTTCTCTTCTTTTTTTTTTAAAGAGAAATACGGTGTTAAAAAAAATTAGGATCAAGGCTAAAAAGGTTCTAAGTGGTAAAGTATGTATATTTGGATAAAAAAATAAAGAGGCTAGAATTGGGAATCAAAGAAGGCCTAAGTTCATTTTTCAAAAATCAGTGTCATCCATTATTTCGCCTCGAAAAACATTTAAAGCAAGTTCTAGCCAAGTTTATTGATTCTTCCTGCTTTTGTGATCATAACTTTTCTCAATCCCAATGATTTCCTGAGTCGAAGATGCTTGCTACTGTTTTCACAAAATCAAAATCGTTCATGGAAAAACATATGGTGAAAAATAAAAAGAAATAATATTGAGCATAATGTAAAGAATTTATGTTGTTAATTAAATACCTACAAAAAATCACAGTTTTAGAAGAAGATATTATATTTAAAATATATAAATCAGAATAATCCTCCCCCACACTTGAACATTTCAGTCTCCAGAATGAAAACACGTTTCAACACGAGTGGAAAGGGAAAAAAGGAATTTTTTTTTTTAAACTAGGATAATTAAAATAGAAAATACTAAATAATAATTTAAAAAAAATATTTTTGGCTTTCAAAATTACGATCACAGAAGAATGCTTGAAAGAAACTGTGACCACACATATTCTATGTGTAATAGACTGATTATTTTAATACCTTAACAGTCATAAGGTCCTAGTTTGAATATAAACTAGAAAATTACCTGTGCCAAAATTAGATTTTCACAATTGAATGGTTAACCAACCAGTAACTTAGGCATACCGATCACCATGGAGTTACTCCTGTCTAGGTGACACTGTTTTTGTAGAGGCCTTCATGAGATGTTCCGGTTGTACAATAATCTGGATATTGACCAGATCAATTGGTTAAGCATTTAATTAGTCAGATCTATGTTGGACTTATAAGGCTCCATTGCTTCACCCTCAATGGCTACGGGTAAGAAACCTTAGTTCTGAGTTTAACGTCGTCAGCTCGACGTAGTAACTGTGAAACTCATCAATCTATCATGGTTACTGATGGTTGCTGCTCAAAATGTCCACCAAAATACAATTTTAGCCTCTGGCCATTGACTTTAAACTTGTCTCCTCCATTAATCTGTTGAATTTCAATTGCTGCATATGGAGTGACATTTGTAACCATATAAGGACCTGTCCACCTGGATTTCAATTTTCCAGGAAATAGCCTGAGTCGGCTATTGTACAGAAGTACCTGATCTCCAATTTTGAAGCTTTTTTGTCGGATCAAGTTGTCATGCCATTTTTTTGTTTTTTCTTTATAAATCTTGGCATTTTCATAAGCTTCCAGCCTCAACTCTTCCAATTCATTAACCTGAAAAAATCTATTTTTACCAGCAGATGTTAAATCGAAATTCAGTGCTTTTAATGCCTAAAAAGCTTTGTGTTCTAATTCGACTGGAAAATGGCAAGCTTTTCCAAAGACTAATCTATATGGGGATGTTCCAATTGGAGTTTTAAATGCCGTTCGGTATGCCCATAATGCATCATCTAATTTTAAAGCCCAGTCTTTTCTTGAGATTCCAACCGTTTTTTCAAGTATCCTTTTTAATTCGCGGTTAGACACCTCAACTTGCCCTTGAGTTTGAGCATGATATGGTGTTCCTGTTTTGTGAGTTACACCATATTTTGATAGCAATGCAGCAAATTGTCTATTCATAAAATGAGTGCCTTGGTCACTAATGATAACTCGTGGTGTGCCAAATTTGGTAAAAATATTTTTTCTAAGAAAATTGCACACAGTTCGAGCATCATTCTTTCTTGTGGGAATGGCTTCAACCCATCGTGAAACATAATCAACAGCCACAAGGATATATTCAAATGAATGAGATGAAGGAAACGGACCCATAAAATCTATACCCCAGACATCAAATATCTCACATACCTGAATTGATTGCAGTGGCATTTCATCTCTTTTAGTGATGTTACCTGTTCTCTGACACCTGTCACATTGTGCAACATATGCACGAGCGTCCTTAAAAAGTGTTGGCCAGAAGAATCCAGCCTCCAAAACTTTAAAGGCTGTCCGATTTGCAGCATAATGTCCTCCAATTGCTCCATCATGGCAATGATGCAAAATCTTGCTCATTTCTTCTTCAGGCACACACCTTCTAATAATATTATCTGCACAGTATTTAAATAAATAAGGATCATTCCACAGATAATGCTTAGCATCAGATATGAGTTTTTTTCTTTGTTGGTAAGAGAGATCTTGGGGTGTCCACTTTCCAACCAAGTAATTTGCAATGTCTGCAAACCAGGGTGGTTGAGTCACAACAAAGCTGACAGAAAAGATATGTTCATCAGGGAATTCTTCTTTTATTTCACAAGACTCAGAAGGAGGGTTCTCTAATCTAGACAAATGGTCAGCTACTTGATTTTCGGTTCCCTTTTTGTCTTTTATTTCAAGGTCAAACTCTTGCAGAAGTAAAATCCATCTTAACAATCTAGGTCGGGCATCTTTCTTTGTTAAGAGGTATTTTAAAGCCGCATGATCAGTGAAAACAGTGACCTTGGTTCCTATTAAATAAGAGCGAAACTTATCAAAAGCAAATACTACTGCCAATAGTTCTTTTTCTGTTGTGGCATAATTTAGCTGAGCTTCATTTAAAGTCCTACTGGCATAGTATATGGGACGAAAAATCCTATCTTTTCTCTGGCCTAAAACAGCTCCAACAGCTGTATCACTAGCATCACACATGACCTCAAAAGGTTTGCTCCAATCAGGGGATACAACTACAGGGGCAGATGATAATTTCTCCTTAAGAGTTTCAAAAGCTTCTATACAATCACCTGAAAAATCAAACTTGACATCTTTCATCAAAAGGTTAGTCAGAGGTTTTGAAATTTTTGAAAAATCTTTTATAAACCGTCTGTAAAAACCTGCATGGCCTAAAAAACTTCTAATACCTTTAACAGTTGTAGGAGGGGGTAATCCTGCTATAAGATCAATTTTAGCCTTATCAACTTCTATCCCTTTAGCAGTGATTTTATGTCCTAAAACAATTCCCTCAGTAACCATAAAATGACATTTCTCCCAATTAAGAATCAAGTTTGTCTCTTCACATCTCTTAAGAACTAAGGTCAAATGGTGGAGACAATCTTCAAATGTTTTACCAAAAAGGGTGAAATCATCCATAAAAATTTCCAAAAAATTTTCAGTCATGTCAGAGAAAATTGCAGACATGCATCGCTGAAATGTAGCAGGTGCATTGCATAAACCAAATGGCATTCTCCTATATGCATAGGTTCCATGGGGACATGTGAAAGTTGTTTTATCCTGATCTTCTGGTGCAATTGGTATCTGGTTATACCCTGAATATCCATCAAGAAAACAATAAAAACCATATCCTGCTACTCTTTCTAACATTTGATCAATAAATGGTAAAGGAAAATGGTCTTTTCTGGTGGCATCATTGAGACGTCTGTAATCAATACAGACTATCCATCCTGTAACTGTTCTGGTAGGTATGAGTTCATTATTTTCATTTTTTATTACCGTCATACCTCCTTTCTTTGGTACCACCTGAACAGGACTTACCCAAGGGCTGTCAGAAATGGGGTAAATAATACCTGCTGCGAGAAGCTTAGTAACTTCATTTTTTACCACTTCTTGCATTGCTGGATTCAATCTCCTTTGGGGTTGGACTATTGGCTTGTAGCTGTCCTCCATGAGGATTCTGTGTGTGCAAATTGCTGGACTAATGCCTTTGATGTCTGCTATAGTCCACCCTATGGCTCCTTTATGTGTTCTGAGTACTTCAATCAATTTATGTTCTTGTTTTGCAGACAGAGAAGATGAAATTATTACTGGAAATGATTCAGGCTCAAGATAAACATATTTCAAATGGGAAGGGAGAATTTTGAGTTCAATTTTTGTGTGAACTTCTTCTGGTTGCATTTCATCCTCTTCCTTAGAATCATGTTCCAATAATTTTGCGTCACTTCTAACTACAAGATCATCATCCTGTGTGGCTCCAGATTTAGCCAAACATCTCTCCATTGAGTCTAAAATCAATTGATCATCTTTAAATTCATCTGCAAGATCACCAATCATGTCAATTGAAAAACAAGAAGATGATGTCTCATCTCCTGAAAATTTTAGAATCTTTTGCATATCAAAAATGACTCTTTCTTCATCAACTCTTAGAATCAGTTGTCCTTGATGAACATCTATGATTGCTCTACCTGTAGCAAGAAAAGGTCTACCTAGAATTATTGGTTCATCAGGACATTCTTCCATTTCAAGTACTATGAAATCTACAGGGAAAACAAACTTATCTACTCTCACAAGAACATTTTCAATTATTCCCTTAGGTTTTTTAGTACTTTGATCTGCAAATTGAAGAGAAACAACTGTATTTTTCATCTCACCAAGATCCAATTTCCTAAAAATAGAAAATGGCATCAAATTAATTGAAGCTCCAGAATCACAAAGTGCTTTTTCAAAATGTAATCCTCCCAAGGTACATGGAATTGTAAAACTTCCTGGATCACCGAGCTTTTGTGGTAGCTTATTTTGAAGTATAGCACTGCATTTTTCAGTAAGCATTACCACAGAAACTTCTTCCAATTTTCTTTTGCTTGACAAGATTTCTTTTAGAAATTTGGCATATGAAGGCATTTGCAACAAAGCATCAGTAAAAGGAATATTAATGTGAATTTGCTTTAAAATTTCTAAAAATTTTGCAAATTGATTATCAAGCTTTTCTCTTTTCATTTTTTGTGGAAAAGGAATTGTCACAGGGAGAGGAGTTACTTTTTCAATATTTTTTTCTTTTTTCTGGACTTCTTTCTCTTGTGACAGTTCACTGGGTGTTTCAACATTCTTACCTTTGTCTACCTGTTGCTCTGGCTGGTTCTTTTCATGTCTGTCAGCATATGGATCATCAAGATTCTTACCTGACCGTAAGGCAATGGCCTTAAGGTGTTCTTTTGGATTTTTCTCCGTATTGCTTGGTAAGGGACCTTGAATCTTTTCTGAAACAAGAGTTGCCAATTGGCTTACCTGAATTTCCAAATTCTTAAGGGCAGAATTTTGGCTTTCCATTTTCTCGTCAGTGGCCTTAATGTACTTGTACAAAAGGTCATCTAGACTTTGATGGGCTTGCTGAGGCCTTTGTTGATATGGAGCTGCTTGCTGATATGGCTTGAAATTCGGTTGCACACGATTTTGATTCTAGTATCCGGGTGGTCCTTGTACTTGTTGCTTCTGGAAGCTTTGAGAATTTTCAGCACCATTTGGATTGCTCCATTGAAATCCTGGATGTTTTTGTGCCATTGGACTTCCAAAAGGGTATGGCTTGTACCCGATGGCATTGACCTGTTCATCATTTTGATTGGTTGTTTGGCATTCATGGTTCAGATGGTTTCCTCCACACATGTCGCAAGTCTCAGACTGGCTTGGTTGTTGTGTATTAACCTGAAAAGATTCAAACTTTTGTGCCAAAGAAACAATCTGTTGTGTTAGTGTATTTAAAGCATCTGCCTGATTTACCGTAGCAGCTCTTTTTATTACTACACGATCAGATGGCCATTGAATAGCATTTTCAGAAATTTCATTCAACAATTGTAATGCTTCAACAGTGGTTTTTCCCATTATGGAACCTCCTGCAGCTGCATCTATCACATTTCTAGATGATGGTTTTAGCCCGTGATAGAAAATGTACAGCTGCATATGCTCAGGAATGTCATGATGTGGACATTTTCTTAGCATTGTTTTTAATCTTTCCCATACTTGATAAACTGACTCAGTGTCAGTCTGCAAGAAATTAGAAATATCTTGTCTTAACTTTGTTGTTTTAGCAGGGGAAAAATATTTGTTTAAAAATTTCTGAGTCATCTAGTCCCATGTAGTAATAGAACCTTGAGGTAAACTCCGCAACCAAGTCTTGGCATCTCCTTTTAAAGAAAAAGGAAATAGCCTTAGCTTGATTGCTTCAGGAGATACTCCATTATATTTAGCAGTTTCAACTAGTTCTAAGAAATCAATTAAATGACTGTGTGGATCTTCACTTGGATCACCGGTGAAAGTACAGGATTGTTGAATTGTTTGAATCAGGCCGGTCCTGATTTCAAAGTTGTTGGCTGCAACTGGGGGTTTTCTCACACTAGACTCACAGTTGAAGCGGTCTGGTCTAGCATAATCCTTTAGGATTTTGTTTGCTGGTCTTGGAGCCACTTCGTCAACCTGATCTTCTATAATAACTGGTGGGTCGACACCCAGTTGGTTATTGTCATCTCTTAGTTGCTGCTCCATTTTGTCACAAGTTGCGGTTTGAGAAGATGATGATTGTCCTTTCCTGCGCAACCGTAAAGATTTTTCAATTTCAGGATCGTAAATGGCTAACTCTTTGTTAGAAGAGCGGGTCATAAACTACTTGAAAATTTTTTAAATAATAAAAATTTAAAAATAATATTTTAAAGTAGTATTAATGTCAGTATCAGAAAATAAATATATAAGGAAGAAAAAATTAAAGATAATAAAAATAGTAGGTATAAAGTAAACTAGTTAATAATAATAATAATAATAATATAATAAATAAAAAAAAGAATAGGGAAGAATTAGTATTAACAATAAAAATACAAAAATACTATATATAAAATAGCAACTAGTAAGTAGTACTAACAGTGCAAAATATAGATAACACTTGAGTAGTTTGAAAAGAAGAAAAGTAGTACGTAAGTGGAGTAGTAGTAGTAGTTGTAATAAAGTAAAGGTAATAAAAATTGGTAGAAGGCCTTTCAAGGAAAAAGAAAAAGAAAAATAAAAATAGTACAATACTATTGTTATATGAGCAATAGAAATGAAATAACAATGAGGTAGTACAAGTTTGTGATAGAAAATAAATAGTAAGATGATATAAATTATTATTTATATCTAACTAATAATAGTATTAAAAAAAAATAGTAGTAACTATAATTTAAATAGGAAAAAAAAATATTTGTGCTATAATATAAATAGAAGCAGTATTAGTAATAGCACTATAGAAACTTAAGAAGAAAAAGAAAGTAAAATAGTGTAGAAGTAATAGTAGCAATAAAAGTAATACTAATATAATAATACTTGTAATACTACTAATAATACTAAATAATTAAAAAGAAGACTTGTTATGTCAAAACAGTACTTACGTAGTAGTACAAACAACAATTTCTTTTTTTTTTTTTTTAACTTTTTCTTAAAAAGGTTAGTAGCAATAATAATAACAATAAGAAATACTTAATATAGAGAACTACTAATATATTATATTATAGACTATAGTAATTAGTAATGGTAAATACTTTAAAGAAAATATATAATAATAATAATTATAATAAAACTTAGATATACTAAAGTAGACGTTATAATAAAAGTAGTAGGGAAAATAAAATGATAGATGAAAGAAGTGATATGGACTATTAGATAAACACTTTAATATTACTTGCTAACTAAAAATAATAATATAATAAAATATACAAAACAAAATATAAGTGTTAGAAGAAAAAGAGAAAATGTTAGAAGTAGTAATGGAAATATTAGAAGAAGTACTTGAGTAACAAGGAAATATTAGAAAGAAGTACTTGAGTAACAAGGAAATATTAGAAGAAGTACTTGAGTAACAAGGAAATATTAGTACTTGAGTAACAAGGAAATATTAGAAAAACTACTTAAGTAACAATGAAATGTTATAGTTAATATATTAGTAAATAATAGTAATATTAGTGGCTACAGTGTAAAAAAAATGATAAGAAAGAAAAGTACTATAGTAAAGTAGTAATAGTAGACAGTAATGAAGTTATAAGTGCCAATAGGAAAGAGGTAATGGAATGATGCGATGAAGAAGTATTAAAGGAACTGAACGATTTCCTTTTCTTTCTTTCCCTTTTTTTTTTTTTTTTTTGTTTTCCTTAATGATGTTGAAGCAAAAAAAAAAAAAAAAAAATTAGTAGCAATAATAAGAGTATAAAGAAATACTTAAGATAATTGGAGAATTATTATATATTATAATATAAAAAGTAGTTAGTAGTACGTAATAAGTAGTGCTCTAATAGTAATGATACTAGAGAAAGTTTATAATAATAATAATAATAATACTAAAAAAATAAAAAAAGGTTAGAAACAAAGAAAAAAATGTTAGAAGCAGATATAATACTGTTAGAGATTAAAGGTCAGTATCAGTAGTTATAGTAGTATTTTATGGATTATATAAATATTAATTATATTAATAAGTTCTCAAATTAGTAACCAAATATTTAGTCCGAAGTAGATGTCTGCCAATCCCCGGCAACGGCGCCAAAAATTTGACGAGGCCAAAGTGTATAGGATTTTCCTGCTCGTGCTTTGTCAAATTATAGTATAGTTTAAGATATCGTCCCACAGAGATTGGGAAATCTATGCTACAGACTTTGAATATTCCAACTAATATTTGAGAGAATCAAATTGATGAAAAGTGAGTTTTTTGAACTTTTAAATAACTTTAACTAAAACAAAATAACTTGTGGAAGACTTTCAATTTAAAAAGAGTTGGGAATCATTGAATTCACTTGATAATATTTATAATAAAAATCTCAATTTTGACATATATTTCTCTAAAGAATAATTGCTTATTTCTAATTCAATTATATTTTGCTCACAAGAAAATAATCAATTAATAACACTCCGTGAGGTTATGCAAATTAATTGAGTTATAACAAATGACAGTTAAACCGAAATATTTTTCTTGCCTGAATTGTGCTAAAAAGTAGTGAAAACTTCGTGAGAATATTTTTACTAAAAATCAATAATCTTGCCTACAACAATTCCTCCGTGAGAATTAAAACTGAGGCAGGCAAGACTACGGACTTGAAATGGTAGATTACTAAAATTTATTTTCAATCTACTTATTTTACTCATCAGTTACCACATATTAATTTTGCTCCGTGAGAATTACAAAATTAATATGATAATAACCTCGAGATAAAATATATAGGAGTGATAATAAAGAATAATAAAACTAACATTCCGGCACAGTGTAAAATGTGAAATAGATAATTTCAGGCCAAGTATGTACTAAAACTGAGATAAGTATTAAAAATATATCAAGCTTCATCAACTATCCCAACAAAAATAAATTACTCCATTATAGAGTATGAAAATATAAAAAGGGAATTTAAAAGACTTATAATTAAAACTAGGAGTATTTTACTACTACCAAAAGAAAGACAAGAGAAAGAGAAACTTTAAAGAGCTATAGTTATTCTATAACTTGGTGTCTAACTAAGGGAGAGTTGTCCTCTATTTATAGAAGAATACTTCTTCATTAAGTCTTGAAATGTCAATTGATGAAGATGTATAGCAAGTTCCTTGCATAATGACATAGATACGTAGAATCTTGAAAAAGGCCATGTGATGAATATGTTTAGAAAGTCCTTGCATAATGATAGTCTTCCATTGCTCCTTTATTTGTTTTAATTCCACATTCTTTTATTAAATGTGTAATTCCATATTACCAAGATGTATAATAAGGAGCAAATATTGTAGCTAAGATATGTAACAACTTTCTTGCATAGTGAGGAAGACATGTCATGGACTTCTTCTTGCATACGTAAAACTCTTCTTCCTTTATTATTTACTTTATTCATGATATATTTCTCTTTCCAAGTATTCTTTTTCTCTGCAAGATTTGTTAGAAAATATAGGAGAATTGAATATATTTATTCATGCTTTTATTTAAAATATATAATTTTATATAAGAAAATACACGAACAAATTATATTCATCAATCAACATGAAGAATGCTTACTCAGGCCATGATCTGATTTCCTAGCAATGTTTAGTCCTTTCCTTCCCTTACGCTTTTTCAATATCAACCATTGTAATAAAGACCAATGTTCGATAAATGCAAATTCTCTTTTAGACACCGCATTTTGTAATAAATAAAATGATACATGTGGCACAAAAATTCTTTTTAAATCATCATGTAAAGCGGTCATATGATACATTTTTATTTGTTAGGTGTGCATTACATGAATTTGCTTGATTGCTCTAAGTCTCTTTCTACCTAAGTCAATTCCTTCCCAAATCCAATCTCCTACCGAGGCACCTCATCTCCCTACTCTATGCCCAAATCCTGATATCAGAAATCTTTCGCATGTTTTGATAATTCCCTATCCCTTAGGAACTCAAAAACCTATTATCCGAAAGGTTGGCTTAAGCTGAATACCAAGGCAGAAGATTTGTTTAAGCAAAGTGCACTTATCAGGGATTTTTAAAAAATAAGAAGGGTTTGTAATATCAAGCACTATACACACAAAACGGAAAATTGAAAGGGAAAGAGATTTTGTTGGTCAAACTCAACGGCACACATGACTTAACGAAATACTCCATTTTGACACTATGTCTGAGAATCATTTTGTCGGTCTAGTCCATATTGTAATACATTTAAGGAAATCCAAAATATTTCCAAACTTGCACCTATTCATGGCCAAAAAGATGTTCAAAGGGTTATCACAAGGCAATAAGGACGTGAGAAATGATCGGGGCCCACTTGATGATACAAAGGATTATGCATAACAACAAAAATCAGCAGGCTGATTCAATTTGGAAAGGAATGCAAAGACGCAGTGACAAAGATTCCATTATATGACAGAGCTAGAAACTCTTGCTGAGTATTGAAAACATATCCCGACCAACTAGCAAGTGTGGACGAGACGATGAACTCAAGATGAAGCTATTTGAGACACTTACAAGACCATGAATTAATTTGATACAAAACAGGGCAGACAGATTTCTTGGAAACGACTTTGGTCAAAAGCTTTATTTGAATAAACTTTTATGACAACAACCACATTGAGCAAGGAGTACAATATGGCCAACCTACGGTCTTGACTGAAGCAGCAACCTAAGAATATACATGATATACTGGGATCGGTCTCTCGGCAATAAAATCTACCCGACAAGTAAAAGTTGAGGCAAAGATTGAATTGCAGCAGAAACAAACTATTTCCTAAATACCGATTTCGAAATTCGATCCGACAAAGATCTACACTCGTCACTCAAACATTCTATACCATGACATCAGAAATTACCCAGCACCGAAACAAAAAATTCAGAGTCTGATTGATCGAAGGCAAGACAATGATACAATTAGAACCTAACAAGGGGAAACTCCAACCCCCAAACCACAAATACATTTTCTACAAAAGCCAATCCATCAAAATTAGTTCAATGTCTGTCGAAAGGAAGAGCGTGAAACATGAAGACATTCTGACACAATCCAGGACAAATACAGTTTTGGACAACCTCCAAATCCGACAAAATTCAAACACCAAACCTCAGTCTAAGTACGCAAGTACCCACATAATCAGAGTCATCGAGATACCTAATCATCACACTGAAGGACGAATGCAGATTCAAGCCAATACATTGGTGTTCAGTACAATGCAACCACTTTGTTTTGACTAACGAATCTTTCTTTGAGAGCAGATTTTTCAATACAAACACAAGACTAGCAGGCAATCACAACAGACATGATAGCTCTTTAGCCACGTCAGGCTTATAATATGACGACTAGCCACGTCAGGCATAGAATATGACGACCAGCCTCATCAGGCTTAGAATATGACGATTAGCCACGTCAGGCTTAGAATATGACGACTAGCCACGTCAGGGTTAGAATATGACGACTAGCCATGTCAGGCTTAGAATAGGACGATCAGCCACGTCAGGCTTATAATATGACGACCAGTCACGTCAGGCTTAGAATATGATGACTAGCTCCGTCAGGCTTATAATATGACGACCAACCTCGTCAGGCTTAAAATATGACGATCAGCCACGTCAGGCTTAGAATAGGATGATCAGCCACGTCAGGCTTAGAATATGACGATGAACCACGTCAGGCTTAGAATATGACGACCAGCCTCGTCAGGCTTAGAATATGACCACTAGCCTCGTCAGGCTTATACTATGACGATCAGCCACGTCAGGCTTAGAATATGACGACTAGCCTCGTCAGGCTTATAATATGATGACTAGCCACGTCAGGCTTAACATATGACGATCAGCTCTGTCCGGCTTAAAATAGGACAAACCCATATATTTTGTTTTGCAGGCACCACTATAATAGGCTCGTCCGCCTTGGAATTGGACATACACACGTATCTTTTGTTTATTTTGCAGGCACTACCATAATATGATGATCTATCAAAGACAATACACTGGGGCAGAATTTTTGAGGATCGCCTAAAAAATTCTAAAAAACGCAAGCTGACACTGGGGCAGAAATTTTTGAGGTCCCCTAAAAAATTTCAAGAGAGACGAAGTACAGAAACTGAGAGTCCACCGAAGAAAGTTTGACCAAGGCCCAACATTCATGAAAGCATTATAAAAGCAGAAAAAATGACAACTTTCCTAGCTGCGTTGCAGATATGATAATGACATTTTTTTTAGCACTTCGCTTTAATTTTGTTCGCAGGGTACACAGCCCGGAGACAGGCACTTTACTTTTTATTCGCAGGGTACACAGCCCGACGTGATAGACAATTAGCTCCCAACGAGCAGACAATTATCTCATGACAAGAGGCACTTAGTAGCTCCTGACAAGCAGACAATTATCTCATGACGAGAGGCACTTATTAGCTCCTGACGAGCAGAAAATTATCTCCTGACGAGAGGCACCTAGTAGCTCCCGAAAAGCAGGCAAGTAGCTCCCGACGAGCAGACAAATATCTCCTGACGAGAGGCACTTAGTAGCTCCTGACGAGCAGGCAAATAGCTCCTGACTAGCAGACAAATATCCCCTGGCGAGAGGCATTTATGATTCCTGAAAAATAGGCAAACATCTCATAACAAGAAACCACGACAAATGATAGTTGACAATCCAACGACAGGAAAGTCCATTTTACATTTATAAATATTATATGCAAAAACTCACCCTTTATTGCAGGAAATAGCGTGACAGTGTTCCAAGGTATACAACTCGACACGACAAACAATTATCTCCTGACAAGATGCACCTAAATGAATATCCCCAGAGGAGAAGCATATATTTCTAGACACTCAAAGCACCTGGAAACAGACTAGACAACTACATTACGAAGAAGAGCTCAGCTCAACAGGTAAGTTTACTTTATCTTTACCTTTATCTCTATTTGCATTTATCTTGGTTTTGCTGCAGGTCACTCCCCGATCTCTCGACAAACCCCTGCACCATTTCCCATACTCGAACACATGCTCCCGAAAGATCACTACCCCACACGAAATTGTGCAACCATAAAACCTCAAATACATATTATGCATCATTCTGGAACACCACTCAAGAAGCTTAATCTCACAGACAATGCTTTTGCTACACCCGCAAACTATCTATTTTGACGAGTTCCAAAGCACTCAAAACTATATTTCCTTACTCGCACAAGTGATCCACCTAATATTTCATTCCTAATTGAATGCCAGTTTGTGTTCCTTCCTATTCAATCCTATCTGTATCAATCGCGCGTGTTTTCATGCTTAATCGAGCCCATCTGGTTGAATCGTGCATACTTATTGTGCTTTACTCTTCAATATTCCCCAGCTCATAATATTGAAGGCAAGATGACTCATTTATCGAGATGAAGTGGAAACTATGTCCGTGTAAACTCCTCTTTATGGGTGTGTGGTGCCCCACATTTTCATAACTAGGATGATTACAAGCTCTTTTGCCACGCTCGATCTATTGACGATATCTCGTCTTTGATAGTGCCTCTGCTTTATTCTTTAGTCATTTATCTCGTTGAGAGGCAAAAAATACACAAATATGAACTTTGGATGCCTTAACAAGTTCACTTTTGACATCTAAACTCATGCGTCATAAACATCTCGCACAGGCAACATGCCATTCCAGAACTACACACGACCTGATTCTCCTGAAGCCCGAGATATGTAGGCAACTCAGAGACCGGGTGTAATCACCTAATTTTGGCACGAATTCAGCGAAAATTGCGTATATGAGCTGTGTTAAACTCTTAGAATTTTCCTAAATTTTAGTCTTTATTTTTATTAAAATTGTCATTAATTAGGATAGAAAATATGAAAAATTGCCAAAAATTACTTGTTATGTGACTCTATGTTTAATTTTGATAATGTTATAAATTTATGTAGTTTTGTTGTAGTTAATTGTGTTAGTTTTAATAAATATAGGCTTGCTAGTGGCCATGAGTGCAAAATAATGTGGCCCAATTGCTCAACCCAATCAGCCCATTTTCCCTTGGCCCGTCCAACTTTGGATTGATCTCCACCCTTGGATCATTTGCAATCCAATGGCCATAATTCATCCACCCTTGTGAGTATATATTTTCTATATCCACCTCATTTACACCATTCCACCCCTTAGCCTCAATGGCTAGGGGAAACTATGTCCAAATTCTTCCACCACCACTGAAAATTCCACACCACCACTAACCCTCCACTGCCCCGCCGAACGCCGTCGCAGTTCCGCCACTCAGCCGCCGCCGGCCACCACCTCCGGTGGCCGGAAAAATACCAAAATACACCATCTTAAATATCTCGGCCCCCTCTTTCCATTTCCGCTATTAGTTTTCTCAAAAAGGTGGTTCAATTTGCGTAGATCAGACTTTGAAATTCGGCCAAACTTCAAATCGGGTAAGTTTTTGTTTCTTCTTCTTACTCTCACTCCTCTCATCATCTTTCTTACCCTTTTTCCCAAAAACCCCGTTTCCCCTTTGCACCCGTTTCTGATTTTTATTTTTCTTTTTTTTCGTTTTTCCGTTTCTGTTCTTCTGTTCTTTTCTTCCCTTTCTTATTCATTTTTCTGTTTTTGTTTGATGTTGTTGTTTGGAAGTTGTGGAGGTTTTGTTTGGAGAAGGTTTGTTTCAATTTAGTTGAGGCTGTGGAGGAGACGAGGGGAGGCAGTGGGCTGCCTATTGTGTACCAGTAACGAGTGATGGGAGGCAGTTTCATTGATGTTGTTGTGATGACAGTATTGGAGTCGAACAAACAGTGACAGAGGCAACAGTGGTGTTAGGGGGCTGTTTAGTGTCGAGGCAGTGAGGACTAGGGGCGGGGTTTGTTTTTGAGTCCGTGGAGGGTTTGTTTTGGATGGTTATGGTGATACTATGGTGGCAACATGATGCTGAAATTTTTCTAGCTTAGGGGCTATTGGTGGTGATACTTTGGCGCAGCAGTGGCGACGCAGTGATGGCCTCGGCAAGGCAGTGTACGGGTCGTCGAGGCGCAAAATGATAGCTACGGGTTAGACGACAACTGTGACTTCTCTTCCCTTTTTAACTTTCCTTTTTGTTTAGTTTAGTTTATGTTTAGTTACGTTCATATAGTATTGGTGTTTGAACGTCGATTCTACATATGAAAGCTTGACGTGTATAGATTTGGAAATAACGAGTTCATAAAGATTTGAAAATGTTTTGTTGTTGTGGAACTTGGTTAAGTATATTGTTAATGTTGATTGCTGTGAAGCTTTGCTAGTATAAGTATGAGTTTTTACTTGATCTGTTGTAACAACATGACGTGAGTTGAAGTTGTCGTCCATTGAATTAAACATGAAAGTTGTGACTGATCTTCTCTGTATGTTCCTTCTTATAGTTTGATTCAAGTAGTGTATGTACTAGTATATTTGGTGTGTTAAAAATGTTTCCAGATAACATAAAATTAGTTATCTCCTTTGCTTCAAGCTAATGCTCCAACATAGGATGTCGGGTTTTGCTTAGATGATAAATTTGTAAGTTGGCTTTTAACTAGAAGTTGGACCCTGGGATGGTCTTTGTCAGCTTTGGGAAATCTGGTGTAATTTTGTTAAGTTACAAGTTCTAGTTAGTTGTTTAGTTTAGTTAGGAAATATAATTTGGTTGAAATATGATTGTCTTTAGTTTGGAGGGCTGATTTAGTTAGTCTAGTTTGGTCCTAGACCTTTGGTTAGTGTGATGAGTGTTTAGTGTCCTTTTAAAGGACACTTCTTGCATTATTTCAGCCCTTTTAGGACAAGTTTAGGTGGCTGAAACAGTGGCTTTACAGCTGCTGTACCTTGCTGAAAATAGCACCAAAACACTCAAGTGTAGGGGGTGTGGGCTTGTACTTTTGTACAAGTCCATACTCCATCTTTGGCCTTCAATTTCAGCCATAAATAGGGCATTGAATACCCTCATTTACACACAACTATCAGCCGAAAAGAACACCAACAACCTAGCTGAAAATTTACAAGAAAAATAGAGAGCAAAACACTTTAAAAAAATAGTAAGTCGGAAGGAGGGATTTAGAACCAAAGGCTTGACATTAAGGGTCTTTGGGGTATAAATCTTGGAGTTTTAAGGGATAAATATTGGTGTCAAAGAGTCAAGTTTGAGTTCAGAAAGGGGCTGCTCGTTTGCTTATGGATGTCGTTGTTTGCTTGATTGGTTTTGGCTTTAAAGACTCGTTAAATGTTTGGCATTGCTGGTGCTAGGAAGTATTTTCATTAGGTAAATATTCCAACTTCATGTTATATCCTTCGTTCGTGAATGTCATGTTTAAAGTTGCTTATATGTCAATTGAAGCTTCCATCATGTCTGTCTTTTTCTCTTTTTCTCTTGTGCCTAAAAGATAAAACAAGAAATACATATGTTCACCAAGTGGTCACTAAACTTTTCTCACTATTTGATATCTAGAACATATTAGTTCATTTATGGCCTGGCTGTTTGTATGGGCCAAGCCCACTTGTAATAAGCTGCATGCATGCTTAACATTTAAAGAGGAATTTTGTTAAAATAAGTTTGGGTTTGTACGATGGTATTTAGAATTAACTAGGCAAAACATATGACCATATGACAAAACTCATGCCATTGCTTAAAGAAAGGTTGCAAATAATATTGTGCGCGCAAATCTGGACAAATGTGATAAAAGTAGGCAGAATAGGACCCTAAATTCAAAGTTATCCCAACACCGTTTTCTGGAACGAGTAGGCTACAGATTTAGGACGCCATTTAAATTCTGACCACTTTTTGATTTTTATTAAAAATCATCACTTGAATATAAGCACAATGTGACTAATTTTGCAAACACACCATAAAGTAATTCATTTTCGCAAAGTAATTCAGCCCATTTTCTTTTGCATCATCAGTCCACAAGGTAGCTTTATTTAGTAAACAGCCACTAATTAGATAAATAGCCATATTTTAGCTTCTTTGTTGTTAAATTTTTAAGCCAATTGTTGCTATTTAATATTCAATGCGATTAGGCAAAAATCAATAGGAATGATAAAACCTCCACTTGATTAGGCATAATGATAAGTGTGACTTGTGGTCCGCTTATTACACGAAAAGTTAAACTAATTAATTTTCGAAGCTAATTCTTTTAAAGATAAACAGGCCCTTTGTAAGGTTGGAAATGCGAAATAAATTGTGTTATCTATTTATTTATTTGTTTATTTATCTACTATGAATTAAAGCGTAAATTCGTCCAGTCCTCTGTGAGGTTGGATAAGAATTATGCTTTTTAATTTTCTTAATCAAAGTATAAGTTCAAACTAACGGCATTAATATAACAACCATATTTAATAAATTAAAAATGCGAAAATAAAGCAACTGTGCTCGGCACAGGACTCGAGGGTGCCTAATACCTTCCCGAGAGTCAACTGAGAACCTTACTCAAATCTCTAAACGCAGACCATTAGACGAGTCAGAGGTGTTTTCAAGGTACCTTTTGGTGACTTGGCACACCTTAAACTATGTCAAGTGGCGACTCCGAGTTCTCTAAATAATTTTGTACCTTGTTGAACACCAGTCACGAGCCTTTAAATAAATAAACTCGCACTGCGCAGTTTAATAATAGTAATTTTTAGGGCGTGACAGCTTGGCGACTCCGCTGGGGAGATTAGTGAAAACTAGAATCTCCGGCTTTGATAAGATTGTCGCATGTTTTAATTTATTAAATATTTGGTTGTTATATTCTTGCCGTTATCACATGAAAAGTTGAATGTTACTGGTTTGATATTGTTGAACTGTATATATACTGTCTTCCTCCGCAACCCTCTGAGTCTCTAAAACACACACACACGTGCACTTACCAGATTGCTTGTGGCATCTGGGACTTCTTACTAAATTTCCCATGATTTAGGAGGAAGGCGTGACGGGGTTTTAGGCCGGACACACTGTCTCCGGATGGCCCTGATGCGCTTTCCACCCGGTTTGTCCATCGGGTTTCTTCAGCCAGTCTAGACACTGAGTCAGTTGTGTCACCTAGAGTTAAACCTTTAGGCCCAATTATCTGCATCATATTTGACTTAATGAGGTGCGGTACACCGGTATTGCACTTGTCTAGGCTGACCCCTTTGTGTCAAGATGGGCCCGTGTCCCGAAAAGACACATTATTGGCATCCTATATGTTGCATTTATTGTAGAAAGAGGGTTGTTATGCTGACCGATCACCGAGGGTGGATGTTAAATTTTGAAAAAAAAAAAGAAAAAAAAAGAGAGAAAATGAAAAATGGGTTTAGTCCCGTGTCTCAAAATATCTTTAGTTGTCATTTTACGCCGTTATAATGGCGAATTTTTATTTTCTTTTTTCCAAAAACTTTTAGAGTCTAATTTTGCGTCCGGGTTTGGTCTCAAGTATTAGAAAATAATTTGTCATAGTTTTGCGCCGTTATGATTTTGCGCCGGTATAATGACAAAATTTTGGGACCCTTTTTGCCTTTGAGTCTGTGTCCAAGTCAAGTTCGTATTTTTGAAAAGTAATTTATCGGGGTTTTATGCCGTCATAATGGCCAATTTTTGTAAAAAAATTTTTGCATCTAATTCGTGTAATATTTTGTATTTTTGTGTCAGTATAATGGCCAGAGTTTGTAAATACTCTAAGATTCATTTTCAAATCAAATCAACGAGTTTGTTTCAAAAATCAAGTTTTTATGCTCATCTTTTCATTATCGTAATGTTCGATTTTGGAGTCACTTTTGAAAAAAAAAATGGTTTGATTCATAATCCGTTCTTAAGTTATGTTCGTGTCTTGGGTTAAGTCTTGGTTTTTCATTAAAAAAAAAAAAAACAAAAGAGTGAAAAAATTGTTGTTGTTTAGGGTCTGCTTTCTTTTGTTTTGTCTAAGGTCAAGTGAGGGTACAGACGCGTCGATCCTCGTGGAATAATCTGACTCCGCTCAAATATCGAGTCTCATTATTTTTCACCGTCCCATTTTCATGTCAGTTTGTATATATCTTTTGACTCGTGCATCATGTCAAGCAATCTATTTTAGCCTGTCTCGTGTCGTTTGTCTAAATTACGTTTGTTGAGTAAAAAAAAAAGAGGTAAAGAAAAAGAAAAAAAAAAGAAGAGAAAATCCAAGTTTATCCTTGTTCGGAATTATGTGTCGGTTTGATTTGCGTCATGATTTTGTCATTTTGGGGATACAATCGGTACACACGACTTATACCGTGAACCTTTTCGGGATGACGCATAACAACCTTAGGTTTGCCAGTGTGCATTTTTGTGCTAACCCGATCTGTTTGTCATAGTGTTTGGGGTTCTGCGGTAACTTGAGAGGAAGTTCTGGCATCGTATCACATGTACAGAACAAGATCAATGGGACCCATGATCATGACGTCTGAAGGTAGGAATTCTGAGTTCGAAGATTACGAGCATTTGATTGAGCTAAATGAGAGGTTGACTGAAGAAGTCAAGAGTCTGAAAAAGTTGGTGTTTGAGCAGGATGAGAGGTTTACAAAAGAGGCCAAAAATATGAAAGAGTTGGTAGTTGAACTGTATCATGCTATTACCATGGGACATGCACCTCCTCCCGTGCCATCTAATCTCTCAGGAATTGCACCGACCATCGTGCATCAAGCACATGGTCTGCCTACTACAGTTGAGGACCCTCAATATTCTCCCGACTTTCATTACTACAACAGTGCCGCAAAAGTGGCAGGATCCTCCACAATGTGTCCTATGGCACCACCACCTCCATTTGCTCCACCATCGGCCTCCGCTCCACAATTCACTGTTCGGGTTAGGTCAGAGAGTCTTCGCAATGAAACAGAAAAGAAACGGGATCCTAGAAAGTGGAACAAGAGAGAACTTAAACAACCTCTGTCATACTCCCGAACTCCACAAAAGCATCATCAGCACCATTATTCCCCAGATAATCCAAATTACTCCGCTCCTCCACTCCATAGAGCGTAGCCATATGCTCCGATATTTTCCTATCCGCAATGGCGTGCACCAACTCCACAAGCCACATATAACACCCCACACAACCATTTCCAAGCTTCGCCTGACTTTCCCAACCAAAAGCGAAAGAATCCGTGTTCCTGTCCAAGCACAAGTCATAAAAAGTTGCGACGGAGGGGAGACACTAAGTTCACCCCATTGGGGGAAACTTACACTAATTTGTTTGAAAAGTTGCAACAAGCCAATCTGTTGAAACCAATCCCGGGAAAAGTGAACCCTAATGGAAGAGTTGATCATTCACGCCATTGTGCGTTTCATTCTGGAGCACCTGGACATGACACGGAATCCTGCTGGGAACTCAAAAGGGCAATCCAGGCAATGATAGACAACAATCAGATAAAAGTCGTGGGGGATGAAACACAGAATGCGAATCAGAATCCTTTACCAGCTCATGATGTTCAAAACAACGTACACATGGTAGGGATGGTATGCATAGAAGAAGACATGAAAAGGAATGGCGCCAAGCAGATTGTGGCAGTTGGTCCTTCCAAAAACATCAGACGCCATGACTCATCTATTGTTGCATTGACCGATTGTCCAAATAAATCAACTGTCCATGCAACAATGCAAGATGTAGTCATTGAGCCAATTCACTGTCTTACACAGTCATTCATTTTTTCCAAAGAAGACATGTCTACCCTGATGGTATTTCAAGAAAATGAAGCAAAGAAGAAGATGTTGTCAAGTTTGAAGCACGCCAGTGGAAACAACACGGTACAATCTGATGACGGCTTTGACAGGGCATGAGAGCAGTGCATTGGACATGATATGAAAATGAACAATTGAGAAGCATTTGTCAACATATTTTGCCAAACTTTCTGTGCACTTGGTTATTTCAGGGTTGTAATCCAAGTGCATTATTTTGCTTATTTTGATGTTCAAACCCTCATGTCTTTAATTCAATAAAAAGCGAGAATCACTCCTTGTCTCAAACATTTTGTCTTTTATGTTCCTTATTTTTATCCTTTTAGTTTTTTTGAAGTTATATTCTTGCCAGCTTTAGTAACATGACATATGTGCGGAATTTGCGTCTTGATCTAAACACATGGTCTAATATCAAGCCTAAGAACTAACTGGACGGCGAGGATGACTGTGATAAAGGAATTATGCAAAGAGTTGAAAATGGTGCATAACCATTTTGGTCGGAAGTTTCAAGTGTAATTTTCAAGATCACTGTTTGGAGCAAAAACCAAGGATACGGAGTGATTAAGTCCCGTCTCTACTTGTGACTTTAGGTTGACTTATTTTGTTGTATATCTGTGCGAGGCATTCTCGGGTCGGGATGATGAACGGCTTTCGTTTCTACTACCCAAATATTTTACCAATTTAATAGTCTTTGAGCTTTGTGTATTTTTCCTTTCGGCTACCCTCCTTTGAAATAAATGTTATTATACCGGTGAAAGAAAAAAAGAAAAAAAAAAAGAAAGAAAATCAGAAAACAACAAAAACAACAACACAAAAGCTAGCATTAAGTTGCTAGAGCTACGTCTGACCTGATTCCTCTCAAAAGGATACGTAGGCAACCATTTCGGTGCGGTCGCAATAAGAAAAAACTCCTCTTTCCCTTTCTACTTTTATTCGCGTAAGGTTTGCCTCCAGGCCTGCGGAATATGCCAAGAGGACAAGAGACACCAGTTTATCCTAAACTGGGGCAGAAGTTGTTTTTGTTTTTTTTAAAAGAAAATGGAGGAAATTCAATATTCCTCCCCATTTTCTTTGCGGTCGCAACAGGAGAAAATTTCTCTTTCCCTGTTTTTCTTTTATTGACGCAAAACTTGCCGCCAAGTTTGCGGCCAACATCAAAAGAAATTTAGATCCCCATTTTATGCTAAACTGGGGCAGAAGTTTGTTTTTATTTTATTTCATAAATGAAATAAAATAAAAACAAACTTCTATTTTTGTAACATTCATTCACATGTTCATGAGATGTTTAGCATACCAGTTTTGAAGAAAAGTAAGAAAGCCAATATTCCTTTTGCTTTCTTTGTGTTCATATCGGGGGAAGTCTCAATATCCCCTTTGTTTTCATATCAGAGAAAATTCAAAAGAAATTCCTCAATTTTCACTAAACTGAGGCTAAAGTTTAATGTTATCTTAGAAGAACATGATTCCAAGGGTTGTATTATTCACCAAGTCATTTCATGAGATGCTTTTATACCGCTTTTCAAAACAAAGAGCAAAAGAAAACCCCGAAAAAAAAAAAGAATAAAAAGGGAAATCCCCCAATTTGCTTAAACTAGGAAAAAAAAAAAGAAAAAAGAAAAGAAAAGAGGGTTTATTTTTCAAAAGCGGTGATTTCAAAATTTGTAATGTTCATCTAACCGTCTCATGAGATGTTTTTGAGCTTTGATGCTAAATACTTTTCTTTCTAGCCTAACCAAATCCCATACTATGGTCCAAATAAAGACCTTTTTGACCGATCTTTGAGAATGTAGCGCATTGATGTACAATCAAAATATGAGTCTGCTCGGGGAAGTCGAAGTTTATTTTGATCATCGCAATCAAGAGATATGAGTACAATTGCCATTAGGACAGAAACTTCTGTGAGAAGTCAAAATAAGGGATGACAGATTAACTCAAAAAGAAAGAAGAGAAAGACGAGATTGACCGAAAAAGGGAATAAGAGGTCGAAGGGAAATTTGGAAAAAAAAATAATAATAAAAAAAAAAGGAGAAAAATGAATCATGTTGGTCAAAACCTGAAAGGGTGCCACAGACCATTGTGAGGGAAAAGAACAAAGAGAGAGGCTAGTTGGTGAAAACCCGAAAGGGCACCACTAGTCGATGAGGGATGTCCGGTTTCTCATCATGATCGGACCAAGTAAGCAATCGCCTCTATATTGTCGAACTGGGGTAAAATCAAGGATAGATCGTGTTGAAAAGATCAAGATTTTATTCCAAGATGTATGTCATGTTCATTGAGCTCGTCATTTCACCCCTAAATAATTTTTCTTTCTATCATTCAGGGACATCTTTCGTTCGATGTCTCCTCTTTGAATTTCTTCAATTTGTCTTTACTTTTTTGTCACTCCTCTCCTTTGATATCATTGAAACGAGCAAAGAAAGTTTCGCAAAGCTTGTTTACAGGTTTCTCAGTTGTATCAGATCATTTTTCAGGAACCAATGAGCAATGGAAGCTCGTGCCGCACCTCGTATGAGAATGACACACCAAGATTGTACCAGGAAAGTCACCATGGAACGACATGCTGTTTCTACCAAGGAATGACTGAAAGATTGGGAGAAACTATTTGGCATTGGTGGACTTTGGGGTGGATCAAAAATACATCAACAATATCAAGATATTGTTTGAACAAGAACCCCAAGTTTATTTTGCGAGGACATGATTCAGGGTCTGTACAGTCATGATGAAGAAAGCCGTTGTGATATTTGCTACATTGTCAGCAAGATCAAGGATCACATGAATTGGGAGCAGTTGTTCTGAGTTTCAGACAAAATCCCATCTTTGAAAAATGGCTAAGGTTTTCAAATCTCCAGACAAGACCCCATTAAGATAATGGGTTAGAGTTTGCAGCTTTCAAGTCAAAGCCACATGTGAAAAATGTGTGGACTGTACAGCTTCCAGACATGGGCTAATCATGAGCGGGTGAACAGAGAGGACATAACTCACCAGGAAGATGTCAACCACAATAACATACTCCCCCAAGAAAAAGCGTCAGTTTCCTTTTCAAGTCAGTCTCTGCTCAAAGATAGCGTCAGTTTCCTTTTCGAGTCAGTTCCGCTCAAAGATAGCGTCGGTTTCCTTTTCGAGTCAGTCTCGTTAAAAGATAGCGTCAGTCATTTCCTTTTCAAGTCAATTTTGGCTAAAAGAAAGCCCATTTCCTTTTCGAGTCAGTTTCGCTCAAAGATAGCGTCAGTTTCCTTTTAAAGTCAGTTTCCGCTAAAAGATACCGATCATTTCCTTTCCGAGTCAGTTCCGCTAAAAGATAGCGATCATTTCCTTTCCGAGTCAGTTTCGCTCAAAGATAGCGTTATTTCCTTTCCATGTCAGTTTCGCTAAAAGATAGCACCCATTTCCTTTCCGAGTCAATTTCTGCTAAAAGATAGCTCCCATTTCCTTTTCGAGTCAGTGTCGCTAAAAGATAGCGCCCATTTCCTTTTCGAGTCAGTCCCGCTAAAAGATAGCACCCATTTCCTTTTCGTGTCAGTCCCGCTAAAAGATAGCACCCATTTCCTTTTCGAGTCAGTCCCGCTCAAAGATAGCGTCAGTTTCCTTTTAAAGTCAGTTTCCGCTAAAAGATAGCGATCATTTCCTTTTCGAGTCAGTTTCGCTAAAAGATAGCGCCCACTTCCTTTTCGAGTCAGTTTCGCTAAAAGATAGCACCCATTTCCTTTCGTGTCAGTCCTGCTAAAAAGATAGCACCCTTTTTCATTTCGAGTCAGTTTCGCTAAAAGATAGCGCCCACTTCCTTTTCGAGTCAGTCTCGCTAAAAGATAGCGCCCATTTCCTTTTCGAGTCAGTTCCGCTAGAAGATAGCAACCACTTCCTTTTCAAGTTTGTCCCGCTCAAGGATTAGCAACCATCCCCAGCTTCAAGTCAAAACCCATCAAAGCGGCATTTTCAGCATTTCAGTCAAAGCCTGTCAAAGCGGCAATTTCAATTTTGAAGTTAAAGCCCGCCCAAGCGGCAATTTCAACTTTCAGCAATTTTAACATTCAAGTCAAGCCCGTCAAAGCGGCGATTTCAACATTCAAGTTAAAGCCCGCCCGAGCGGCAATTTCAAGTTTTCAAAAACCACTTGATTAGTGGGAGCTTCAGACCAGTTCATCAGCTTGGAAAGCATGAAGAGTAGTCTAGGAATTGTAACTTTTACATTTTTCAATGTTGTAATTCCATTTTTCTTTGTAAAAGCCACGACCACCAGCAAGCGACCAGTGCTCAGCAACGACAGCCTCTTGGTAGTCTAGAGTGTCTAGTATCAGCCCCAAGTGTGTCTAGAAGAGTCTCTAATTTGTCCTAGTTAGTCTAGAGTGTCTAGTGCTGTCTTAGTAGTCTAGTTGTCTAGTGTTGTCTTAGTGAGTCTAGTGTCTGTTTGAATGCGGTAGTCCCAGCTACCGCACGTGAGGAACTACACTGACCTGATTCCTTAGTCCGGGGATATGTAGGTAACTTTGTTCTCGGTTAGAACCGAAATTCAAGGTACGGTCACCATTTTGGAAAGCATGCTCTCGGTTAGAACCGAAAAGCAAAAATTAGTTTGTCGATTACTTCTTTGTCCGAAAACTCTTCGTGTTCCCGAACAAAGAGGGGCAGCTGTAATCACCTAATTTTGGCACGAATTCAGCGAAAATTGCGTATATGAGCTGTGTTAAACTCTTAGAATTTTCCTAAATTTTAGTCTTTATTTTTATTAAAATTGTCATTAATTAGGATAGAAAATATGAAAAATTGCCAAAAATTACTTGTTATGTGACTCTATGTTTAATTTTGATAATGTTATAAATTTATGTAGTTTTGTTGTAGTTAATTGTGTTAGTTTTAATAAATATAGGCTTGCTAGTGGCCATGAGTGCAAAATAATGTGGCCCAATTGCTCAACCCAATCAGCCCATTTTCCCTTGGCCCGTCCAACTTTGGATTGATCTCCACCCTTGGATCATTTGCAATCCAATGGCCATAATTCATCCACCCTTGTGAGTATATATTTTCTATATCCACCTCATTTACACCATTCCACCCCTTAGCCTCAATGGCTAGGGGAAACTATGTCCAAATTCTTCCACCACCACTGAAAATTCCACACCACCACTAACCCTCCACTGCCCCGCCGAACGCCGTCGCAGTTCCGCCACTCAGCCGCCGCCGGCCACCACCTCCGGTGGCCGGAAAAATACCAAAATACACCATCTTAAATATCTCGGCCCCCTCTTTCCATTTCCGCTATTAGTTTTCTCAAAAGGTGGTTCAATTTGCGTAGATCAGACTTTGAAATTCGGCCAAACTTCAAATCGGGTAAGTTTTTGTTTCTTCTTCTTACTCTCACTCCTCTCATCATCTTTCTTACCCTTTTTCCCAAAAACCCCGTTTTCCCTTTGCACCCGTTTCTGATTTTTATTTTTCTTTTTTTTCGTTTTTCCGTTTCTGTTCTTCTGTTCTTTTCTTCCCTTTCTTATTCATTTTTCTGTTTTTGTTTGATGTTGTTGTTTGGAAGTTGTGGAGGTTTTGTTTGGAGAAGGTTTGTTTCAATTTAGTTGAGGCTGTGGAGGAGACGAGGGGAGGCAGTGGGCTGCCTATTGTGTACCAGTAACGAGTGATGGGAGGCAGTTTCATTGATGTTGTTGTGATGACAGTATTGGAGTCGAACAAACAGTGACAGAGGCAACAGTGGTGTTAGGGGGCTGTTTAGTGTCGAGGCAGTGAGGACTAGGGGCGGGGTTTGTTTTTGAGTCCGTGGAGGGTTTGTTTTGGATGGTTATGGTGATACTATGGTGGCAACATGATGCTGAAATTTTTCTAGCTTAGGGGCTATTGGTGGTGATACTTTGGCGCAGCAGTGGCGACGCAGTGATGGCCTCGGCAAGGCAGTGTACGGGTCGTCGAGGCGCAAAATGATAGCTACGGGTTAGACGACAACTGTGACTTCTCTTCCCTTTTTAACTTTCCTTTTTGTTTAGTTTAGTTTATGTTTAGTTACGTTCATATAGTATTGGTGTTTGAACGTCGATTCTACATATGAAAGCTTGACGTGTATAGATTTGGAAATAACGAGTTCATAAAGATTTGAAAATGTTTTGTTGTTGTGGAACTTGGTTAAGTATATTGTTAATGTTGATTGCTGTGAAGCTTTGCTAGTATAAGTATGAGTTTTTACTTGATCTGTTGTAACAACATGACGTGAGTTGAAGTTGTCGTCCATTGAATTAAACATGAAAGTTGTGACTGATCTTCTCTGTATGTTCCTTCTTATAGTTTGATTCAAGTAGTGTATGTACTAGTATATTTGGTGTGTTAAAAATGTTTCCAGATAACATAAAATTAGTTATCTCCTTTGCTTCAAGCTAATGCTCCAACATAGGATGTCGGGTTTTGCTTAGATGATAAATTTGTAAGTTGGCTTTTAACTAGAAGTTGGACCCTGGGATGGTCTTTGTCAGCTTTGGGAAATCTGGTGTAATTTTGTTAAGTTACAAGTTCTAGTTAGTTGTTTAGTTTAGTTAGGAAATATAATTTGGTTGAAATATGATTGTCTTTAGTTTGGAGGGCTGATTTAGTTAGTCTAGTTTGGTCCTAGACCTTTGGTTAGTGTGATGAGTGTTTAGTGTCCTTTTAAAGGACACTTCTTGCATTATTTCAGCCCTTTTAGGACAAGTTTAGGTGGCTGAAACAGTGGCTTTACAGCTGCTGTACCTTGCTGAAAATAGCACCAAAACACTCAAGTGTAGGGGGTGTGGGCTTGTACTTTTGTACAAGTCCATACTCCATCTTTGGCCTTCAATTTCAGCCATAAATAGGGCATTGAATACCCTCATTTACACACAACTATCAGCCGAAAAGAACACCAACAACCTAGCTGAAAATTTACAAGAAAAATAGAGAGCAAAACACTTTAAAAAAATAGTAAGTCGGAAGGAGGGATTTAGAACCAAAGGCTTGACATTAAGGGTCTTTGGGGTATAAATCTTGGAGTTTTAAGGGATAAATATTGGTGTCAAAGAGTCAAGTTTGAGTTCAGAAAGGGGCTGCTCGTTTGCTTATGGATGTCGTTGTTTGCTTGATTGGTTTTGGCTTTAAAGACTCGTTAAATGTTTGGCATTGCTGGTGCTAGGAAGTATTTTCATTAGGTAAATATTCCAACTTCATGTTATATCCTTCGTTCGTGAATGTCATGTTTAAAGTTGCTTATATGTCAATTGAAGCTTCCATCATGTCTGTCTTTTTCTCTTTTTCTCTTGTGCCTAAAAGATAAAACAAGAAATACATATGTTCACCAAGTGGTCACTAAACTTTTCTCACTATTTGATATCTAGAACATATTAGTTCATTTATGGCCTGGCTGTTTGTATGGGCCAAGCCCACTTGTAATAAGCTGCATGCATGCTTAACATTTAAAGAGGAATTTTGTTAAAATAAGTTTGGGTTTGTACGATGGTATTTAGAATTAACTAGGCAAAACATATGACCATATGACAAAACTCATGCCATTGCTTAAAGAAAGGTTGCAAATAATATTGTGCGCGCAAATCTGGACAAATGTGATAAAAGTAGGCAGAATAGGACCCTAAATTCAAAGTTATCCCAACACCGTTTTCTGGAACGAGTAGGCTACAGATTTAGGACGCCATTTAAATTCTGACCACTTTTTGATTTTTATTAAAAATCATCACTTGAATATAAGCACAATGTGACTAATTTTGCAAACACACCATAAAGTAATTCATTTTCGCAAAGTAATTCAGCCCATTTTCTTTTGCATCATCAGTCCACAAGGTAGCTTTATTTAGTAAACAGCCACTAATTAGATAAATAGCCATATTTTAGCTTCTTTGTTGTTAAATTTTTAAGCCAATTGTTGCTATTTAATATTCAATGCGATTAGGCAAAAATCAATAGGAATGATAAAACCTCCACTTGATTAGGCATAATGATAAGTGTGACTTGTGGTCCGCTTATTACACGAAAAGTTAAACTAATTAATTTTCGAAGCTAATTCTTTTAAAGATAAACAAGCCCTTTGTAAGGTTGGAAATGCGAAATAAATTGTGTTATCTATTTATTTATTTGTTTATTTATCTACTATGAATTAAAGCGTAAATTCGTCCAGTCCTCTGTGAGGTTGGATAAGAATTATGCTTTTTAATTTTCTTAATCAAAGTATAAGTTCAAATTAACGGCATTAATATAACAACCATATTTAATAAATTAAAAATGCGAAAATAAAGCAACTGTGCTCGGCACAGGACTCGAGGGTGCCTAATACCTTCCCGAGAGTCAACTGAGAACCTTACCCAAATCTCTAAACGCAGACCATTAGACGAGTCAGAGGTGTTTTCAAGGTACCTTTTGGTGACTTGGCACACCTTAAACTATGTCAAGTGGCGACTCCGAGTTCTCTAAATAATTTTGTACCTTGTTGAACACCAGTCACGAGCCTTTAAATAAATAAACTCGCACCGCGCAGTTTAATAATAGTAATTTTTAGGGCGTGACACCGGGTTTCGGCTGAAACACCCCAAAACTCTCTTCTTACCATTTTTCCTGCCAGTCGTGATAAAATTGGCTACTTCGTCAACTATCTTTGCCCGGAGATTCTTTTCATCATCCCCGGACAAAGAGGGGCAGCTGCTGACACCCAATTTTGTCCCTCATTTTTTCTAAATTGGCTATATTTAACCTAAAGGTGCAATATTGAATGTTTGATGAAATTTGCATTAGAAGGGATGCATTTACATGTGATTATCCCCTATTTGTACATTACATATTTAATTGCGATTATACTACTCCCTCCATCCCAAAATGAGTGTCTACCTTTCCTTTTATGTTTGTCCCAAAATGAGTGCCTCTTTCCTTTTATGGCAACTCTTTAAATCTAAGATTTGTTTTGTACCACAGGATTTAAAGACACTAGCCCACATTACACACACCTTTCATTTTAAACCACAGGATTGAAAAGTCTTCCTTATTTTCTTAAACTTTGTGCCCAGTCAAACCCAGACACTCATTTTGGGACGGAGGGAGTATATAATTTGGCATCATCTAGGCTGGATGTGGAATATGTGTCCATTTGTGCAAATTAATGCATTTTAATATTTAGTATTTATTTCTAACTATTTATACTTAATTAATTTGATTTGACCCCAATCATTTTATGTGTGCATTTTATTATATATATAATATACGTATACTCATATCTTTATTTTCAGCACATTTAGTTAAGTTTTAGTCCAATTATAATATCTCAGTCCTATTTTATTCATAACTCCCCACAATTATTTGAAATTCAAATCTTTTCACGTTAAACCTAGACAAAGGTTATAACCAATACATTTCCTACATTTCCAAAATCAATTGCCATTTATCCATTTAATTTTGAGTAAAACCAAAATCAAATTAGATCCCCCCATTTATTTCTCCCATTTTCGGACAATATCCATACCAACTTCACAAAAGTCAAAGAATTCTCATCATCCTCAATTTCTCCCTTGATTCATCAAATCACTCTCCAAAATGATATCTCAATCCCTTGAATTTTGCCCCAATTCCCAACGGCTCTTTCCAATCACTCTTCTTTAAAAAGAGTACACACAAAGTACAAGGGGACGGGGGCTAGCAGCAGCACAGTACAACTTCACCTTTACCTCCACACATCAACCAACCCCTCTCCTCCCCTTTCAACTCCCTACGCCAGTAACACCTCCATCCCCCTCACACAAATATCGAAACACACACATCCTCACAGATGCACCATTGCTTACATACGTCACACACACACAGAGAGATCTAAAACAGGGGAAGATCGGGGTTGGATTTTAGATGACATAACCAGTGGTTAATCCACCATCACCACCGGCAGTGGTCGAAAACTGGTCGGAATCTGAACGCTGACTATGGCGATTGGCTTTGTTCTTCTGTTTTGTCTCGTCCCATCTGTTGCATGAATCTGAAACGAAAACCATAAAAGGGGTGGGGTGGTAGCGACGCCCGATAGTTGTCGCTCCTCCACTTCGTCGTGGACTTGTTCAGCTTTGAGAATTACCATTTGTTGATTGGACCTCCACAATTTACCTTATGAATCGGGTGTTGTCGTTTTCCGTTATTACTTTATGATTCACATTCTTGTTCATTTATGCCATCAATTTGATTTGTTGTATCTGTGACTCCCAGATTAAACTTGGGAATTGTTTTCCTGTTGTCTCTGATGGATCAATCGATGGAGAATTTAATCAATCAGCCCTGGTGTTTGACTGGCCTACTGTTTTGTTCACTTTGTCTGGGTTTGACTTATTCGAATGGTTAGATGTTTCTGGCGATTTGGATAATTGTCTTACAGTGGTTTTAAGCAGATGTCACACTGTATGTCTGTAACGGATTCTTTTGGACAGCTGCCACACTGATGTTTGAACAATATTACATTGGAAGCAGATGTATATAGCACGATTTATGGCCAATGAAAAATACATACTCCTATATATGTATTGAGGCCTACAGACTGATTTAAACAGATACTACATGGCCAATGACATTTGGAGGCCAATTTAAGTCTCGTCCCGTATTTACCGTCCCTTACATGTCCCGAAAACAAAACAAAAAGGCGATGACGATAACATTTATATATGCAATGTTGAAAAATGAATGGGATAGGCAATAGGACTCGCACTTGGCATGGCAACACGACCGACCGGCGTGTTTGCAGCCGTGACGGTATTCTTAGCCTCCCATCACCCGAATCTGAGCCTAAACTTTCAAAAAATTTCTTTTTTTTCTTTTGTTTTTATTATCATTATTATAATTACTATTATTTTTATTACTACTTTCATTACCACTAACATTTTTATTTTTCATTATTAGTTACTATTTATTATAATTATTATCATTATCATTATTGTTATTATTATTTTGTTTCTTATTATTATTATTATTATTATTATTACTTTATTCTACTTTTATTTTTATTATAATACTAACTTCATTTTAAAATTTTTGCAAGGTACATCTCGGCGAAACTCGCTGAATACGATGTTGTTGGATAAGACAAGCCTTTAAATATTGCTATTGCGTTTTCTTATTGCTTTATTTGTTTGGCCTTTATTAATTTTATATATTTGGCATACTAACTAATTTGTTTTACTTGCAAGGTATATTCGGATGAAGCTTTGAAGTCCATGGAAAATATGGAATATTGGTTTATTTGTTGCTTATGCAATTATTTGTATCAAATTGTATATAATATAGTAGAAATTATTTTACTTGCCTTTAATTATTATTAAATTCTAATTATTTAGTCCGGTCGGGAACCACACTTTGTTGAATCTAAGAGGTGCCTAACACCTTCCTCTTTGATTAATCTGAACCCTTACTCAGAATTTTCGGTTCGTAGATCAAGTACCGGAGTTAATATTAAAATTGGCTAGAGACAAAGTAGGTGCCCTAATACGCCTAGTTAAAAAAAATATGTTAGGTGGCGACTCCAAGTCTTACCCGTGAGTCCCAATAAGTCGAGCCATGTTTCGATCTCTAACCGGGTTCGGGGAAAAAATGGGTGTCGACAATGACTATTTTTGCAATTTAATGCATTTATGATATTTAGTAACTATTTGTGACTATTTAATACTTATTCATCTTAATAATTTGACCCCAATATTCTATGTGTGCATTTTATATATATATATATATATATATATATATATATATATATATATATATATATATATATAATTTTCTTTTACATCCATATTTTTATTTATTCCTTTGCACCTTCAAGACAATTATTAGTCGAATTAAAAATACTAGGTCTATCTCTTTTACCACATTCTTGTAAAATTTAAATCCTTTTCAAAATTGAACCTAGACAAAAAATAGTCCAAGTTCATCCCTTCATATCACTATCCCCCTATTTTCTCCACAATCCCAACTTCCTAATCACGCCCAAAATCTCTCCCCCGATCCTCTACCCCAATCCCCAACGACTCTTTCTTGTAATGTTGCTAATATATCACAGGGCTATTGACTTCACCAAGACTGCCCATTACACCTACACCATAGAATACATAGAGATAGGATTAAAATCCCTATTATCTTTTTCTTCTTCCATGCACACACACTCCCGTCTACTCCTCCCTCCTGCTCTCTTCGAGGCCCACACACCAACACCCATCTCCACCATCAGTACATACAGACACATTACTCACCACCGACCCATCTTCATCCTCTCCTCCATAACTGCATACAAACACACATAGAGAAAAACCAGTAGAAACACACGTACACACCTACACTGGTGGCATCAGTAGGGAAAAATTCACCATTCCCACAAACCCTACTCTCTTCATTGTATAAACCATTACATACAAATAGATCCAGAAAACAAGCATAGATCAATAACAGAGAAGGGACGGGGGTGAACAATATCATATCAGGGAGAGAAAGCAGTAGCGGAACCACCACCGCCACTATGAACCATCGAAAAACGGGAAGTGGCAGCGACACCAGAGTTTTCCACCGGAAAAATCTCTCGGTGGTCGTTCCTCCTCGTTAGGTTTCTGTTCTTGTCTTCACTGTACATCGGCGCTGGACTTGGCCGGATTTTGGACCGTGATATTTCACTATCCTTGTTCGATCATTCATTATGCAATTGGTTATGTTATTGGTTTGATTCGCTGGTTATTTCCATGCTTGTTCTACCGGAATCTGAGCTGTTGGTTTGACTAACGATATTCTAATTTTTGATTGGCTTTTGTGGTTGTGTTTGGCTATAATTGTTGGTTATACTATATATTTGTTCTCTTAATCCCTTAGGTTGACTGGTTTTCTGAGTTTTGCAGATTGACGACTTGTTAAGATATTACACTGAGATTTGAACAGATACTACATAGTGTACGCTGAATTAAGCCAATGAATAATAATTGTTTTGAGGCTTATGGATTGATTATGAACGGATACTGCACCCGTAGGACCAATAACTTTTGGAGGCCAAAATTGTCTCGTCCCATAACGTATATAATGTCTCTTACGTGTCCCTCCGAAAATAAAATAGCGGATGACGATACATTTAATTTGCAAAGTAAGCGATAGCAGAGTGGTGGGATTGGAGGTGCTTGGGATGGCGAACCGGCCCGGGCTCCGTGTTTGCAGCCGCACAGACGTTCCTAACCTCCACTTGATGCAATACCATTCTGAGCCTAAACTTTTACAAAATCTATTTTCCCCTTTATTAGTATGATATTTATTATTATTATTACTATTATTATTATTGTTATTATTACTAACATTTTATTATTCTTATTGTTACTATTATTTTATTACTATTTTCATTTCTAACATTATTATTAATATTATTACTACTATTACCATCATTGTTATTACTAACATTTTTATTACTACTATTATTATTTTTATGTTATTAACACTAATCAATTTTATTTTTGTGAGGTACATCGTGACAGAATTACAAAAGGATGACGTCTTTCGAAAAAGGACAAAATATTCAAAATCATTACTTTTACTTAATTTTATTTTTATTCTAATTAATTATGTTTACGATTCTCACTAGCTTGTTTTTTTATTTTTCAAGGCACGTCTGGACAAAGCTTAACCATTAGAAGAGACGAATATTTATTTTCATATGCTTTTACTTTTATTTAAATTGTGCACTATAGTTGATCATTTAATATTATTTGCTTTTGAATCTCAATATTTAGTGCGCCTGGTAACCACATTTGGTGGTACCGGAGAGGTGCCTAACACCTTCCTCTCGGGTTAACTTGAACCCTTATCTAAATTTTCTGATTTGTAGACTAAGTTTCGGAGTTAATTATAAAATTGGCTAGAAACAAAAGTAGGTGCCCTAATACGCCTATTTAAAAAATATGCTAAGTGGCGACTCCAAATATTTACCCGTGAGTTTCAATAAGTCGAGCCCTTTTTCAAACTCCAACCGGGTTCGAGAAAATATGGGTGTCGACAGAATGGTGCCTCCGCTGGGGATATCAAGGTTCTAACCATAACGGAATTTAAATTGGGATTCTCTACTTGCTTTATTTTCTTGTCATACTAACTTTTCTTCCTTTCTTTTTTTTGCAGGATTGAGGTTTATTTTTTAATTTTCAAATATTGGTGCTTTATTCTTTAATTTCTCAGTTTATTCACTTTATAATTGTTTATGTCCGTCACACTTCCTCCACCCCTAGAAAGTTTTACACTTGCATACACCATAAATGGTTACGTGGATCTCATGGTCGTTTCACTCTCAAAAAATCCTTTAGGGGATACGATTTGGGGTATAGTTGGTCCGTGGTACAACCAACAATTCCAAACGTTCCCACCCCTTGGTTGTCCGCTTGGGAAAACCATATCCTCGTCTAGATTACCCGACTCTTGGAAGGTTCTTTTAGGATAGTACAACACGTCCCACACTTCAACTATTTTCAAATATTCCATAAATTTGCTAAATCTTTTTCTTTAAAATAATTTCATTTCATGATTCTTTTTGCATTTTACTGAGGGTCTATCGGAAACAGACTCTCCACCTTGGTGGGGGTAAGGTCTGCGTACATCTCACGCTCCCCAAACCCCACTTGTGGGATTACACTGGGTATGTTGTTGTTGTTATTCTTTTTGCATTTTGTCTAGTTTCTATTTTTCTATTTTTTGAAAGTAACTTGTTTGTTTTGTTTTTCTTTTTTACTCATCCTTTTTAAAAGTTATTTTGTGAAATACTTCAACATGTGCATCATTTTTTAAATCTTGCACATTTTTAGAAAACATATGCATCATTTTTTAAATCTTACACATTTTTAGAAAAACATGTGCATTTCCTTTCAAAAATTGTACATTTTTAAACTTGTGCATACTGCTCATGCTTCCCGCCACTCCTGGCAGTTTCAAATTTTGCGGTGGTTACGACCACCTCTTCCCTCACAAATTTTTTTTTTAGGTTGAACGACTCGAAACCTGTTTGGTCCGCGACATTCTCGCTCCCGAGTTGTCCGCTTGAGAGGATAATAAAACTCGGTCTAAGTCATCCCAGCTCCTTAGTAGCAGTTCTATGATCATACGTCATAACATATTATTAGCTAACTTGTTCTCAAGTTCAATAGGCAAACTTGTTCAAACAATCCAAACGAGTTTTTGACCCTCAAAGGAAGTTGAACATGGTTTATTTAGATTTGCTTAAAGGATGAAAACGCAAATGTGGACTGTTTATTGGGATTATTCTGCATTCATTGTCATTCGAAGGTACCAAAATGACCAAAAGGGCATCAAAGCTTAAATTGAAGCAGAAACGATCGTTTATTTCTAAACAGTCGGAATTATTCTGTACTCAATACTATTCAAGGACACAGAGGTAACCGAAGAGGCATCAAAAGCTCAAATTGAATAAAAAATGATTGTTTATTCATAAACAGTCTGAATTATTCTGTATTCAATGCCATTGAAAGGCACGAAGGTAATCTGAAAGGCATTAAAAGCCCAAATTGAATCAGAAACGACCATTTATACCCAAATGATTGGAACCATTATGTATTCAATGCCATTCAAAGGCACGAATGGTAATCGAAGGGGCATTAAAGCCCAATTTGAAGCAGAAACGATCGCTTGATAGACAGGTGGATACATAATGTGCATTTATCCTTTAGGCATTATATAAAGACTTGACATCCCCGGTATGTCAAAAGTCCATTAGCTACCTTCTTCTAAAAAGTGTCCAAAGGTTTCTCAATCCACAACGACACTTCTCTCCATATTCCATACTACATTGTTTTCAAAACCTGTGCCACACATTAATTGTTTGCTTACAAGCAAAAGTTAGACATTTTCTTCTCCCTTTTCCTATCATCCTTCACCTTTTCCAAAAGATCATGGCCAGTAGAACATTCGACATGTTTAATGGAGTCCTCAGTTACTCAAAGATTGGTGGGGAAACCTAAGCATAGATCAACAAGACCGAGTTAAAATAGTGTTGGTGAATCTGATTTCACTAATGGAACACATTGCAGTGAAAGGGATAGTAGAAGCAACGGTACATTATTGGCATGCAGACCGAACAGTTTTCCATTTCGGAAGTGTAGAGTTGACACCATTGCTAGAGGAGATAGGCGGATTGACTCAACTTCCTTTTGAAAGTGACGAGATATTGATGCCTACGAACATTACACCCGAGGAATTATTCGAAATAGTAGGATTCAAGCCTGAATTGTGCATAGATAACATAAGACAGTCAGGAATTTCCTTAACTTCCCTCTATGTTTAGTTCGGGTACGGAGAAGCCTTTCAATAATTCTAAGATAATTTCAGCATTAACCAGGCAGATTGGCAAGAGCGGAGGGTGCTTGCTTAGTCACCAGTTTTTTAGGGACTGTTGTGTTTCTAGAACACAAGGGATGAGTTGATGTTTGCATGGTATCAATTGCCAATTCCCTACTCAAGGAATTTGACAAGAAATACAATTTGGTACCTATGATCGTTGCAGAACTTTATCGAGCTTTAGAAAGATGCAAGAAGGGCGTTGGTTTCTTCGAAGGTTGCAATTTGCTTTTACAAATTTAGATGATGGAGAATTTGCAAAAGATGAATAGCACAGACCAAGCCTTCCACGATATACCAAAAGAAAACTACATCCTGACTCAGACCGGCCGCATGGACAATGCTCTCTAGAAATTGGACCTGCCGACAACTGGCAATGGTTGGCACCATATGTTCTGTCAGTTGACATTTGATAATACACAATGGATGTTTGATTACTTTCCTAGCACTGCAGTGATCACACGGTCGGAAAGAGACTCGTTTCTCATTTTAGTGGGCTTTAGAGTAGTTTACCCATACACTCTTTTAAGGGCATTTAGACAAGCGGGGAGAAAACAAATTGTACCCCAAATTGTAGTTATCAGAAGTTTCAAAGCAGATATTTTCGGAGGAATGATACCGTTCGAAGACAAGACAAGATATTAGAACTTTGGAAAGAAAGGCAACGAATGGGGTTCAAGACTATTAGACGAGATATGTTTGATGCAGGCTATGACGCGGATTACCAAAACTAGCTTAGGAAAGACATAGCAAGGGCAGTTCAACCAAGAGCAACAATAAAAAGAAAAAAAATGCTGATGAGTTAGAATCTGAGAACAAGAGACTACACAAACAACTGGCAAGGGCTCGAGAGAAAATATCAAAAAAGTAAAAGTTTGGCCGAAGCAAAGGATAAAGAAAAAGACAAAAGGCACAATAAGGCAAAACTATTGACAAAACGAATAGAGTCTATAGGCGTATAGCTAGCGAAGGAATGAACTCTGTGGCTGACAAAGGAATGGAGGAGAAAGGAAAGAAGGCTTGGGGAATGTTAAAGAATCTCATATTTGACATATTCCGGTTTTTAACTTATACAAACAACATCATCTTTTAAGGAGATTCATCAGAGGCAAGCTTGTCTGAGGAGGCTCGTCTAAAGAAGATGAAGAATCTTCTGGAGAAGGATCAATATGAAGGATGTTCGTTTTGCCATGATCTAATTTCCTAGCAAATGTTTAGTCTTTTCCTTCTGTTGCACTGCTTCAAAATCAGGCAATGTAATAAAGACCAATGTTCAATAAATGCAATATTATCTTTTAGGCTCCACATTTTGTTAGCAAACAAAATGATGCGTGCGGCGCAAGACTCTTTTCAAACCATCGTGCGTAAAGCGGTCCTTCGTATTATTGGATGCATTTCTTATTTGATATGTGTGCATCGCTAAATTTGTTTGTTGCTCTAGGTGTCTTTCTACCTAAGTGAATCCCTTCCCAAATCCAATCCCCTACCAAGGCACCTCATCTCCCTACTCTATGCCCAAATCCCGATATCAGAAGCCTTTCACATATCCTGATAATTCGTTACCCTTTACCAACTCAAAAACCTGTTATCCAAAAGTCTTGCTTAAGCCGAATACCAAGGCAGAAGATATGGTTAAGCAAAGTGCATTTGTCAGTGATTGGTCAACAAGAAAAGTCTTTTAAAACAAGCACTATACACATGGAGTGGAAAACTGACAGAGCGAGAAATATGTTAGTCAAACTCAAAGGCACACCTGACTTACCACAATGCCTTTTGACATAAATGTCTAAGGATCACTTTGTTGCACCGGTCTTTACTATTGCATCGCCCACAATACAGGAATATGATCCAAAGCATTTTGCAAGCTCACACTTGTTTATGGTCGAAAGAGTAGTCAAAAGGTTATCAGAAAGCAATAAAGAGGTTGAGAAATGAGGGGAACTCGATTGATGTTACAAAGAGCAGGCTGATTCAACTTGGAAAGAAATGCAAAGATGCAGTGACAAAAGCTCCTATTACATGACAGAAACAAAAATCCCATGGGTATTTAAAGGCATATCTTGACCGTCTAAACTAGGCCAAGACAATAAACTCAGGACGAAGTTATTTTAGACACTTAGAAGACCAAGCATTGATTTGATACAAGAGCACGTGCAAATAGATTTCTTGGAGCAATTTTGGTCGAAAGCTTTATTGGAATGAAGTCTCATGACAACAACTAGATTTGAGCAGGAAAATACGATATGATCAACCTCTAAAAATAGTGTTGACTGAAGCATGAATCTGAGAATATACATGATACGTGAGCGACCTACATTGGACTTGGTGTCTCGATAATGAAATATTATCTAACAAGTAAAGTCGGTGCAAAGATTAAATTGTAGCAGTGGGTTCACAAATATAATGGACATTGGATATCTATTTGAAAGACACACATGCATTATTACACACAAATTTGCAAGGAAAGATGGCAAATGCACTCAAAGTCTTGGATGACCTCCCTTCCTGTCACAAAATATGAATTATTACTTACACAACATCTTTATCACCTTTCATTGACATTCAACTTCTCATCTCCTGCTTAAAAAAACATCGATCATTCGACCTAAATCCTTGTCTTCACTGCTACATAAAGCACTCGAACAATCTTTTAGAACCTCTACACAAATTGTCATAATCTTTAAATCCAAGTGCTAATATATCATCTGCGGTCTAGGCATCCTCTTAAGCTTATGTGTCATTATTGCTTTAAACTTGCTAATATGCTAACTCTGTTTTGTGCATGTTTGTCACTATATTACGGTTGCTTTGTGCTTGAACACCGAAATGGTCAAAAATCTGCATTCAGAAAAACTGAAATGGCAAGTCGAACTGAATACATTTTTCTCCTAGAACGAAGCCTTTCAAACCACCAGCATATGGCACCAAGAGAACTCCAGACAATCTCGTTTCCACTTTCGTACAATTTGTAGTATGGACGAACAAAATCAGCTGGCATTATACCCACATATGAGTCACAAGAAAAATCCAGTCACTATACAACCGAAACTAACAAAAGTCACAACCTAACACCGCAACTAACTTACACAATAAACAACCTCCCCCCTGTCAAGACTTTCAACAACCACCTTATCAGGTTCAACCCAATCAAGGACAGATAAAAAGATAAAACCTCACAATCTTTTAGCTCTGTAAAGAGATATTGCAACCGACAAACAAACTATCCCCTAAATATCCATTTCGAAATTCGATCCAACAAAGATCTACACTCATCACCCAAACATTCAATACCCTGACACTGCAAAACATCCATCACTGAAAAACAAAATTAAGAATCTGATTGACTAAAGCAAGTCTATGGTACAATAATGACCAACAAATGGACACTGCAACTCCTAAACAACAAATACATTTTCTATACATACCAATCCATCAAAGCTAGCTCCAAGACTTTTGAAGGGAAAAGCACGAATCATGAAAACAGCCCAGCACAACCTAAGACAAATATAATTTTGGACAACCTCCGAATCCAGCAAAATCCAAACACCAAACCTCAGTCTGAGTAAAGGGCAAATGCATATTCAAGCCAATACTTTGGTGTTCAGTGCAATGCAACCACACTATTTCAACTAACGAATCTTTCTTTGAGAGCAGATCTTTCAGTACAAACATAAGATTCGCAGACATTACTACAATATGGTGATCTATCAAAGGCAATAAATTGGGGCAAAATTTTTGAGGACCTCCTCAAAAATTCCATAAGACGCATGCTGACACTAGGGCAGAATTTTGAGGTTGAACCTCAAAATTCACCAAATAGGCAATAAAATGACAATCAGAGTGATAGTGCCCCAGCCAATACTATACGCACGGTAACATCATTCTATATTTTTAGAACTTCACTTTACTTTTTATTCGCATGGTACACAACCTGACGCGACGGGCAGTACATCTCACGATGAGAGGCAGTCGTAGTAGGTTCTCATTACGAGGAGGCAGTAGCAGTGCTGACGAGTCACATTGGTTCTCATTACGAGGAGGCAATACATCTCACGACGAGAGGCAGTAGCAGTAAGTTCTCATTACGAGGAGGCAGTAGCAGTGTTGACGAGCACATAAGTCTCTTTGCGAGAAGCACTGGCAAGACGATTCAACGACATGAAAGTATGCTTTACATTTATAAATATTATTTGCAAAAGCTCACCCTTATTGTAGGCAACAACGTGACAATGTCCAGGATATACAGCCTGGCACGACAAACGATTATCTCATGACTAGAGGCACTTAGCATCTCCGGACGGGCATATAAATATCCCCAAAGGAGAGGCATATATTTCCTAGCACTCAAAGCACCTGAATACACACTAGACAACTACATGAAAGACAACTACTCAGCTCGACAGAGAAGTTTACTTTATCTTTATCTCTACCTCTATTTGCATTTATCTTGATTTTGCTGCAGGGCACTCTCCGATCTTTTGACGAACCCCTTGCACCATTTCCCATACTCTTACACTTGCACCCCAAAAATCACTACTGCACGTGAATTTGTGCAACTACGAAACCTCAAATACATACAAGGCATCATCATGAAACCCAATTCAAGAAGCTTGATCCTACAGACAAAGTCTTTGCTTTACCCACAAACTATCTATTATGCTGAGTTCTAAAATGCTCAAATCTACATTTCCCTACTCACACAAGTGATCTACCTAATCTCTCATCCCTGATTAGATGTCAGTTTGTGTTCCTTCCTATTCAAGCTTATCTATATTAATCTTGCGTGTTCTCGTGCTTGATCTTGCCCATCTGTTTGAATCGTGCACATTTATAAAGCTCACTTGTCAAATGTTTCCCAGCTCAGCCAAGGAAATATTGAAGGAAAGATTGCTCATTTATCGAGATGAAGTGGAAACTATGTACGTATAAACTCCTCTTTATGGGTGTGTAGCGTGTGTAACAAGTATGATTATAAGCCTTTTTTTCCACGCTCAACCTATTGATGTTATCTCATCTTCGATAGTGGCTCTGCTTTATTCTTCATTTATCTTGCCAAAAGGCAAAGCATACACAAACGTAAACTTTGCATACTCGGACAAGTTTACCTCTGACATCTAAAATCATGCGTTATAAACATCTCACACAGACAACATGCCATTCTAGAACTATACACGACCTGATTCTCATAAAACCCAAGATATGTAGGCAACTCAGAGACCAGAATTTGTCCAAAATACCTCCAAAACTCCCATTTTCCTTTCCAATATTCTACCCGCCGTCGTGAAAAAATTGGCTACTTCGTCAACTATCTTTGCCCGAAGATTCTTTACATCATCCCCGGGCAAAAAGGGACAGTTGTTGACACCCAATTTTGTCCCACTTTTATCCAAAATTGGCTATATTAAGCTTAAAGGTACAATGTTGACTATTTGAGCAAAATTGCATTAGAAACATGCATTTATCTGTGGTATCCCATATTTATACACTATATACCTAATTGTGGCTACATTTTATAACTTACATCATTTAGGGTATTTGTTAAATAGTATGACTATTTGTGCAATTTAATACATTTATGATATTTATTAATGATTTGTGACTATTGACTACTTATTCATCTTAATAATTTGACCCCAATATTTTATGTGTGCATTTTCTACAAAATATTATGCGTATATATATATATATATATTCTTTTATATCCATATTTTATTTATTCCTTTGCACCTTCAAGACAATTATCAGTCGAATTAAAAATACTAAGTCTATCTCTTTTACCACATTCTTGTAAAATTCAAATCCTTTTCAAAATTGAACCTAGAAAAAAACTAGTCCAAGTTCATCCCTCCATATCACTATCCCCCTAAGTTCTCCATAATCCCAACTTCCTAATCATACCCAAAATCTCTCCCCTGATCCTCTCCCCCAATCCGCAACGGCTCTTTCTAGTAATGTTGCTATGTATCACAAGGCTTTTTACTTCACAAAGACCACCCATTACCACCTACACCATGGGATACATAGAGATAGGAACAAAATCCCTATCATCTTATTCTTCATTCATACACACACACTCCCAATCTACTGCTCCCTCCTGTTCTCTTGGAGACCCACACACCAACACCCATCTCTAGCATCAGTACATACAGACACACTACTCACCATCGACTCGTCTTCCTCCTCTCCTCCATACCCACTTACAAACACAAACACACAAAAACCAGTAGAAACACACGTACCCACCTACACTGGTGGCGTCAGTAGGCGAAAATACACGATTACCACCAACCCTTTTCTCTCCATTACATACACCATTACACACAAATAGATCAAGAAAACATGCATAGATCGAAAATAGAGAAGGGACGAGGGTGAACAATATCAGATCAGGGAGAGAAATAGAGAAGTACTGGAACCACCACCTCCACTGTGAACCATAAAAAAATAGGGAGTGGCAGCGACACCAGATTTTTCCACCAAAAAAAATCTCTCGATAGTCGTTCCTTCTCGTTATGTTTCTCTTCTTGTCTTCACGGTACATCGGCGCTGGATTTGGCTGGACTTTGGACCGGTGATATTTCACCATCCTTGTTCGATCATTCGTTATGCAATTGGTTATGTTATTGGTTTGATTCACTGGTTATTTCCATAGTTGTTCCATCGGAATCTGAGCAGGCTGTTGGTTTGACTAACGATGTTCTGTTGTTTAATTGGATTTTTCGGTTGTGTTTGGCGATAACATTTGCTGTTGGTTATACTATATATTTGTTCTCTTAATCCCTTGGGTTGACTGGTTTTCTGAGTTTTACAGATTGACGGCTTGTTAAGATATAACACTGAGATTTGAACAGATACTATATAGTGTAGGCTGAATTAAGCCACTGAAAAATAATTATTTTGAGGCTTATGGATTGATTATGAACGGATACTACACCCGTACGACCAATGACGTTTGGAAGCCAAAATTGTCCCGTCCGTTACGTATACAATGTCTCTTATGTGTCCCTCAGAAAATAAAATAGGCGATGACGATACGTTTACTTTGCAAAGTAAGCGATAGTAGAGTGGTGACATTGGAGGTGCTTGGCATGGCAAACCGGCCTGGGCTCCGTGTTTGTAGCCGCACCAACGTCCCTAACCTCCACTTGATGAAATACACCATTCTGAGCCTAAACTTTTACAAAATCTATCTTCCTTAAACTTTTACGAAATCTATCTTCCCTACTACTACTACTACTGCTGCTGCTGCAGCAGCTCAGCAGCAGCAGCAGCTCAGCAGCAGCAGCAGCACCACCACCACCACCACCACCACCACCACTATTATTATTATTGTCATTATCATTATTACTATTATTACCATCATTGTTAATAATATTATTATTATTATTATTAATTATTATTATTATTTTATGTTATTAACACTAATCAGTTTTATTTTTTCGAGGTACATCGTGGGGAAATTACAAAAGGATGACGCTTTTCGGATAAGGACAAAATATTCAAAATCATTACTTTTACTTAATTTTATTTTTTATTCTAATTAATTATGTTTATAATTTTTACTAACTTGTTTGTTTATTTTGCAAGACACGTTTGGACAAAGCGTAACCATGAGAAGAGACGAATATTTGTTTTCATATGTTTTATTTTTATTTAAATTGTGTACTATAGTTGACCATGTAATATTATTTGCTTTTGAATTTCAATATTTAGTCCGGCCGGTAACCATATTTGGTGGGATTTGTAAGGTGCCTAACACATTCCTCTCGGGTTAACTTGAACCCTTACCTAGAATTTCTGATTCGTAGACAAAATTTCGGAGTTAATTATAAAATTGGCTAGAAACAAAAGTAGGTGCCCTAATACGCCTATTTAAAAAATATGTTAGGTGACGACTCCAAATCTTTACCCGTGAGTTCCAATAAATCGAGCCCTTTTTCGAACTCCAACCGAGTTCGGAAAAAATAGGTGTCGACAAAAACTCATCGATAAAAATCAAAAGAATCGCCGGAAAAAGTGTTGACAGATTTTTAAAAGCTCGATCTACACCAAATCGCTTGGATTTTAGAGAAAATAGCTGCAGAAACGGAAAGAGGAGGTGAAAGCGAGTCATGGAGTGTATTTTTTGTAATTTTTTAGTTGCAGCCGGTCGGCGGCGGATGGTGGCCGACCGGTCGAGAAGGGCGGTTCAATGACGGAGTCGATTTTCGGTGGGTGAGAGGAAAATTTGGTAAAGGTTTACTTAGTCACAAGGGACTTTTGTTAATGTGTAACAAATGAATGAAAAAATAAAAATTATATAGGTGAAAGGGACATGGATTGAGGACCATAGGATCAAAGTGATCCAATGGATGAGATTGAATCTTCTTTGAACTGGGCCAGAATGAGAGTGGGCTAAGGTAATTGCGCTATTGGGTCATGGACTGCATGGATACAATTTTCTAAATGTTCTATTAAATAGACAATTAGCATAAACTAAACTACACTATCACAAAAATATTTTAAATAGCACACAAAATATCAACTAAATGCTACTCACAAATAATTATACTTTGCTAAATTTTAATTTTCTTTTCCTTATTAATTAATTGAAATAGCTATATAATAAATTAAGAAAAATGGGAAAAAATTAGGTGAATCGGAAAAGTTTTAGGAAAAAGGTACAAGACTAGTATTGATACTTTATTTAAATATTTTTTGCCAAAATTAAGTGATTAATAGCAGAGAAATCATTGCCAAAAGCTCAAAAGAATGCCTGGTGGAAGTTTATACCATTGTGCTTCGCACCGATATAGCACAAGGGGCAAAGAATTATTGTGGAAAATTGTCACAAAGCATCGAGCTAAGTGCTTATAGCACATCTATTATGCAAAAACTAAATATTTTCCCTGCGGAATTTTTAAGTGCTGCGCGTCCCACAAGAAAGGCACAGGTATGAATTTTTTTAGAGCAATTTTTGTTACAATACAGTGAGCTAAGCTCTTATAGTTTAGCTATCGCACAAAAATAAGGAAAAATTCTCGGGAGAAATTTTTAGAGCTATGCATTGCACAAGAAAGCGCAGGTGCATCAATTTCTTTTCTTTTTTTTTTTTTTTTTTGTGAAATTGGAAAAGCTCGATAGTGAGCTAAACTATTAATGCGCAGCTATCACGCCAGAATGCAAAATTTCCATGGGAGAAAAAATTGAAACTGTGCGTCACACAGTGAGGGCATAGAACAGGTATGTAAATTTTTCTCTAAGTTTACAACCAATATCCGTCCCCTGTTCTCTATTATTTCACGCTCGCACACACATACCCTCATTCTCTCCTCTTCGACCCCACCTCCCCTCATTGCACCGGCGACACAGCGCCACCGCCACTACCACCACCAGCGTACAACCACTGCGGGTACTTATCATGGCTCCTAAGGCAACTTCTTCAACATATAAGCCATCTAGGGCCTCCTCTCAGGAAGTACATACGACAAAGGCAAGAAAAAATTGCCCCGAGAGAGAGGACTGCTGCCCCGCGACAGAACAAGAAACAAAAAGTGGTACCTCCCAAGTTTTCAAATGATGCTGCCAAGGAACGATTTGAGATGGTGAAGAAGAAGAAGTAACTTCCAAAACGCAACATAGATGCTGAGAAGATAAGGAAGAAATACATGGATGTTTGGGAGGAGTTGGTAGAAAGACGTAAGTGGAGCCCTTATTTTGCACCTGCTGGCTATGTGACCTCACTAGGGTTCATGAATTGTATGCTAATTGGGGTGATAAATTCAGCGAATCATGTACTATGAGAGAGAAGGAAGTGGCAATGACGGCACATACTCTTAATGATTTCTTGGGACTGCCTCAAGTGATTGAGGGCGTGGATTGGAAGCTTCAATGTTGTTACACCAAGGTGAGTGAGTAAAACGACTTTAGGTAGTCCTTTCGGGAGTTAGGACTACGATTAGCATGCCGATAGTTTTAAAAACTTCATTAAGGTCCATCAGGAATTGTCTGTAATATTTGAGCTAAATCAGACCTTGTTTAGTAGGTATCGAAAGAAGGTTTCAATTTTCGTTAGCGATAAATTTTAAAAAGAGGTTTTGAGCTCAATTTTGGTGTATGAGCTCCGATTTAAAATTTGAAAGTGCCATTAGTTTCGTATGGTCATTTGTGACATGTTTGAATTTTTGAAGTGAATTTCAAGGTTGTTCGGTTGATTTCAGCTAAAGTTCCGAAAGTTAAGAATTTGATCTTTTTTCGTTTACTATGCATCTTGAGTTTCAAAAATCCGATTCGAGTTCCGTCTAAGCAAGTACGTCACATAAATTTTGTATAACTTGCTCGAGAAATTTGGGACCATTTCGAGTTTTTTCGGGCTCTGTTTTAGTTGTCGGCATCGTAGTAAGTTTTAAAAAAAGAAAAAAAAGGAAAAAGGGAAATGAAATGTCAAAGTCGGTTAGCTGCTAAGAATTATAAGTATAATCCCTTAGCAGCTCTATTTTGAAGATAGAGGCGAACAGAAACAACCAAAAGTAGAGAACCAAAAAAACGTAAAGAGAAAAGGAAACAGGGAAAGGAGAAGGAGAAAAAAAGTAGAATTTTTATCCCGAAATCTCCAGGTAATGATGTTAATTCATTACTTTAGTTTATTACGTGTGTTTGAATATATTTTAACGGTAGAAATTGAGATATTAGGCATCGTTCTAATAAGTTAAATTGATATTTTAAAGGTTAATTGAAATGGAATTGATTATATATTTGTACTTAGGGAGTTATGGCCAACCCGTAACTGTAATTTATTTAGGGTTTGGTTATGTGACTTTGAACCATGTACATGGGCCTTGCTTGCGTATTGCGTATGCGATTATGGTATCAGGTTTCTAACCGAATTTCTGTTAGACGTAAGGAATGAAGCCTTTAGCCTTATTTGATATATTTTTCTGCTTATTAAATAGAGCAGGATCGTTTGGCAGTGAATCCAAAAGATAAAGCAGTTGTTGAGTAGCGCTTTGGAATAAGATAAGTGATTATATCCATTTTTTTGGTAACCTTTGGCCTTCTGGATATTCTCCCACGTGTTCCTTACGTGTGAGCATAGAGGCATTGTATTTTGGTTGTGGGTTGCTATGTCATATACTGAGTGCAGGAGCGTTCCGCCTTAGGTTATATTATCTTGGGTGTAGGAGTATTCCGCCCCAGGAGCAGAAGTATTCCGCTCTTATGTTACATACTGAGTGCAGGAGTATTCCGCTTCAGCTTTATATTATCTCAGATGCAGAAGTATTCCGCTCCACTTGGTTATCAGACTGGATTTCCCCTCGAATACAGGAGTATTCCGCTTCGGGATGGGATTACAGGCACATGTGACCCTACTGCATCACATTTCATTTCATACCATTGTGTAGACTTGATGTACATGATTGTAGCTTTGATTATATGTGCATTGCTTATTTGTTTGGTTGTTGTCTGGTTCTGTTTCCCTGGCTAGCTTACTTATCTTTCGGGTTAGTTAGCTATTCCTCACTTATTAAGTCTTTATGACTCACTCCCTATTTGTTCTTTTGTTTTCTTTTCACTCAGCAGATTCTTCTCCAGGACCCAGCCAGCCGTGCCGTGATTGAGGAGCAGTATGTTCTCAGCTGCCTACAGTGCGCCATCTTGTTCATTGAGGCCACCAGCTTTAGATATTACAGTTCTCCTTACTTTTTCTCCCTTTGGGAGATGTGTATGTCTTTTAGACTTCTTAGATGTCTTATATAGAAACCTCTAAACCTGTATATTCTGAGTAGTTATTTTTATTATTCAGACAGTTTGTATATATGTCTATCCTTGATTGTTATTTTGTGTTGTTAAGGTTAGGTTCAATTTTACTTTCAAGATAATTCCACACTGTTTATATCGATTCAGTCGATAACGTTCGCCCGACAGGTCTAGGGGAGGTGTCTGGGTGCCCATACGGCCAAGGAGAGAATTCGGGTCGTGTTAGTTAGTATCAGAGCCTGGTTTAGAGTTTTTCCACATCATGACAGTGCCTAATAGAGTCTCACTGATCGGGCGGAGACGTCCGTACCTATCTATGAGAGGCTATGGAAGCATTTAGGCAGTTTTCTTTCTTTCTTTCCCCGTCGTGCGTGAGTATTCTTATATGAAGTTAAATATTTTAATTCTTTGATAGTAAATGGTGAGAACGCGCCCGAATGCCCATCGAAAGGCGGTGGAGACAGCAGTTGCCCCTATGTTCTGCTCCGCGAGGTGGCGGTGTTGGCCGTGGTAGAGGTCGTGGTCGAGGTAGAGTTGCCCGGGCCGCGAGGATAGTGGATCATGTTGATCCTGTTGCAGAGGTTCCGGCAGTGCCGGCTCTTGTTGGGAAGGGGGAGCAGGGCTTATTCGTTATCCCTGCATTTCAGGATGCTTTTATGGGATTCTTGGAGATGCAGATAGGTAAGGAACCTCCTATTCCTCAGGCTGCCGTAGATGCTCCTATGCCTCAGACTATCGTAGATGCTCCTATTCCTTAAGCATCTCCTAAGACTATGGTAGAAATTGGTGCTCAGGTTCAGGAAGCCCCCATTCCAGCTCCACATGTAGCCCCGACAGTTCATGTTCCATGTGGTTATGTTCGAAAAGTTGCGGGTGTTGTGCATCTGGTTGTTCAGGTTGGTAAGCCACTCCATGTAGCAGGTCAAGTTGATGATCCGGCAAGGCTGCATTATTTTATTCGACTTAATCCTCTGAAATTTTTTGGTCATATATCAGATAAGCTTAAGCCCCGTGAGTTTCTTGATCGATGTCAGCATATCTTATAGGCCCTTGGATATCTTGAGCTGTACGAAGTTGAGTACACTGCCTTCCAATTTGAGGGTCCGACTTTAGCTTGGTGGAATGCACTCCGATGAGCTAGGCCAAAGATGACCTGGAGTGAGTTCTCCCACCGATTCATGGAAAAGTTCCACCCTCGCAGTCAGCAGGATGAGAAGAGGAGACAGTTTGAGAGGATTGGACAGGGTAACATGTCAGTCTAAGAGTACAAGCTTTTATTTTCAGAGATGTCCAGCTATGCTCCAGATCTTGTGTAGGGGTGCTTAGAGAGGGTCAGACGTTTTATTGATGGGCTTTTACCTTATTTGCAGTCCCAGATGGCTCGTGAGATTGAGGCTGGTAATCTACTTGATGTCTTTGTTTATATTACTAGGAGGTATGAGGCCTATCATAGATTAGAGATGGAGGAGAAAGAGTAAGAGATCCCGTGGTTCAGGGCACCCCAGTACCTCGTCTGGAGGTAAGAGTTACCAGCAGCAGAGTAGACCATCTGTTAGGCCAGTTCAGCCTCCAACGCGTGGTTTCCAGAAAGTGCCTACTTCTTCTCAGGATCAGTTTCGCCCGCGAGATCAGTCTCAGTTTGATCAGCGTAGATTTGCACAAGGGTGTTTCTATTGACGTGAGCCAGGGCATCATAAGAGAGATTTCCCTTATCTTTATCAATAGGGTAGTTGTCGTCCTTTCCCTCGCCCTCCAGCACCTATGCAGCAGCAGCCTCGGGGTGCCCTCCAGGGTCTCAGCCAGCTAGAGGTGTACCACCATCTGGTAGAGGTCGTGGCTGTAGTTCAGGTGGTCCCTCTAGAGGTGGTTCTCAGAGTGGCGGCTCAGCTCAGCCGTAGAGACAGCTGTATGCATTGCCAGCCAGGCAGGATGCTGAGGCATCCCCAGCTGTTGTTACAGGTATTCTATCTGTTTGGGGTCGAGATGCATATTCTTTGGTGGATCCAGGATCTACATATTCATATGTATTTCCTTATTTTGCTTCGGGTTTTCATGTTGATTATATACGTGTCTGTGATCCATTTTGTGTTTCTACTTCTATCGGAGACATTATTGTTGTGGATCGAGTTTATCCAGCTTGTACCATATCCTTTGGGGGTCGTGAGACCCTGATAGACCTTCTGTTTTTGGATATGGTCGACTTTGATGTTATTATTAGCATGGATTGGTTAGCGTCGTGCTACGCCACTTTGGATTGTCATGCCAAGTCTATTTGGTTATCTTTTCCTGGCTCAGCACCAGTAGTGTGGCAGAATTCTCAATTGCCACCTACAAGGCATGTCATCTCTTTCTTGCAGGCGAGGCGGATGATGAATAAGGGGTGTTCAGCATATCTCGCCATGGTTTGAGATACCACTATAGAGATTCTATCTCTTTATTCCATCCTTGTTGTAAGGGAATTCTCTAATGTATTTCCAGATTATCTTCCAGGACTTCCTCCCGATCGAGAAAATGAGTTTGGAATTGATATTTTGTCAGGGACTCAGCCTATTTCTATCCCTTCTTATCGCATGGCTCCATCAGAATTGAAGGAGCTGAAAGAGCAGTTGCAGTCTTTGCTTGGTAAGGGGTTCATTAGGCCGAATATTTGTCCGTGGGGTGCTCCTGTTCTATTCGTGAAGAAGAAAGATAGGACAATGCGGATGTGTATTGACTATTGACATCTAAATAAGGTCACCATCAAGAGCAAGTACCCTTTGCCTCGCATTGATGATTTGTTTGATCAGTTGCAAGGTGCCAAATTCTTTTCTAAGATCGATCTGCGATCCGGTTATCTTCAACTGAAGATTCGGGAATCAGATTTCTCGAAGACTGCTTCAGGACTCATTACAACCATTATGAGTTCCTAGTTATGTCCTTTGGGCTGATTAATGCCCCTGCAGCCTTTATGGATCTCATGAACTGGGTGTTTAAGCCGTTCCTTGATTCCTTTGTCATTGTCTTCATTGATGACATCCTTATCTATTCTCGTAGCCGCGAGGAGCATGATTATCATTTGAGGGTGGTTCTTCAAACCCTCCGTGATCGTAAGGTGTGTGCCAAGTTCTCAAAATGTGAGTTTTGGCTTGATTCTGTGGCATATTTCGGTCACGTGGTTTCCAGTGAGGGTATCAAGGTTGATCCGAAGAAGATTGAAGCAGTGCATAAATGGCCTCGTCCTACTACTCCCACGGAGATTTGCAGCTTCCTTAGATTGACATGTTATTATCAAAGGTTTGTGGAGAAGTTTTCTTCTATTGCAGCTCCCCTGACTCGCCTGACGCAGAAGGTAGTTCATTTTCGATGGTCAGATGAGTATGAGGCGAGGTTCCAGATTCTTAAGGCCTTATTGACTTCAGTTCCACTGCTATCCCTTCCTTCTGGCACCGGTGGATTTGTAGTCTATTGTGATGAATCTTGTCTGGGCCTTGGTTGTTTTCTTATGCAACACGGGAAGGTAATTGCTTATGCTTCCAGACAGTTGAAGCCGAATGAGAAGAATTACCCGACTCATGATTTAGATTTGGTTGCTATGGTCCTTGCTCTGAAGATATGGAGGCATTATCCTTATGGCAAGCCGTGTGAGGTATATAGAGATCATAAGAGTTTGCAGTATCTTCTCTCTCAGAAGGATCTTAATGGCCGGCAGCGGAGATGGCTTGAATTGATTAAAGATTATGATCTCACTATCCGCTATCATCCTGGGAAGGCGAATGTGGTAGCAGATGCTCTTAGCAGGAAGTCTATAGGAAGCATGGCTTTTCTTTATGCTGACATGAGACCTTTGGCCCAAGAGTTGCAGCCCCATGGCGTCTGCAGCATGAGATTTCTTCTCCCAGACTCCAGCCGAGTCTTAGCATGTATTGTAGCTCAGTCTTCCTTAGTTAGTCAGATTAAGGGAAGACAGTTCGAGAATCCTCATCTGTAGGAGTTGCATGGTTGTGTCCTAAGTGGAGGAGTTCCCTCCTTCGAGCTTGATTCAGATGGAATTCTTCGATGTAATGGTCGACTCTATGTCCCTGATATTGGGGATTTGAGGCAGTCAGTGCTCCGCGAGGCTCATAGCTCGCGTTATTCCATTTGTCCTGGTATTACTAAAATGTATCAGGACCTCTGAGAGCTATATTGGTGGAAGGGGATGAAGAGAGACGTATTTGATTATGTATCTCATTGCTTAAACTGTCAGCAGGTTAAGTTCGAGGCATTGCTCATTCCCAAGTGGAAATGGGAAATGGGAGACGATGCATTTTGTAGTTGATCTGCCAAAGACCCTGCGACGCCATGATTTGGTTTGGGTCATTGTCGACAGATTGACTAAATCAGCTCACTTCATCCTGTAAAGACTACTGATTCAGCTCAGAGATTTGCTCGGGATTTTATTGAGCTGGTGGTTAGGCTGCATGTTACTCCTATATCTATTATCTCAGATCATGGTTCCCAATTTACTTCCCATTTCTGGCAATCTTTTCAGAGACAGTTGCAGCTTAACACGGCATTCCATCCTCAGACCGATCGTCAGTCTGAGCGTGTTATTCATATTCTGGAAGATATGCTGAGAGCTTGTGCATTGGACTTCGGAGGTTACTGGGATGATCATTTGGCGTTAGCAGAGTTTTCTTATAATAATAGCTACCAGTCTTCCATTCAGATGGCCCCATTTGAGGCCTTATACGGCCGTCGATGTCGTTCTCCTATTAGATGGTTCGAGTCTCGAGATGTCAAGGTGATGAGTTCAGATATGGTTCGTCAGACTCTTGATGTTGTTCGTTTTATTCAGGATCGTCTACGGACCGCCTAAAGTAGGCAGATTTCATACTCGAACCGGAGGAGCCGAGAGTTAGAGTTCGAGGTCGGCGACATGGTATTTTTTAAGGTGTTACCAATGCGAGGTGTAAAGAGATTTGGGAGGAAAGGGAAGCTCAGTCCCAGGTTCATTGGCCCTTTCCGCATCGAGAAGCGTATTGGTAAGGTAGCTGATCGGCTTGACTTTCCAGCTTCTATGCCAGTTCACGCAGTTTTCCATGTATCGATGCTGGAACTGTATCCGGGATCCTTCCGAAGTGATTGAATTAGATCCTACCTAGCTAGATGTGAATCTAGCTTACGAGGAGTTCCCAGTTGCTATAGCTGCGCGTCATGTTCGGAAGCTTCCTTCGAAGCAGATTCTGATGGTTCGGGTGTGATGGCATAATCTTCCTCGCGAGGAGGACACTTGGGAACTTGAGTCCAGTATGCGCGAGAGCTATCCTCGCCTCTTCGACGATTCAGGTTCGATATTGATCTTTAAAGCCTAAAAGTTCTTACCGTTGTTTATGATTTTGGTTTTGAAGTAGTATAGTAATATCGGATAAAATGTCATTAAAAATTATTGCAAGCGTTCTAATTAATGGTGCGAAATCCATTCTAGACTCTTGCTCGTTCGTGGATGAATGAGAGGTTAAGTGGAGGAGAATGAAACGACATTAGATAGTCGTTTTGGGAGTTAGGACTCTGATTGGCATGCCCGATAGTTATAAAAGCTTCATAAGGTCCATCAGGAATTTTCTGTAATATTTGAGCTAAATCAGACCTCGTTTGGTAGGTATCGGAAGAAGGTTTCAATTTTCGTTAACGATAAATCTTAAAAAGAGGGTTTTTAGCTCAATTTTGGCGAATGAGCTCCGATTCAAAATTCGAAAGCGCCATTAGGTTTGTATGATCATTTATGACATGTATGAATTTTTGAAGTGAATTTCGAAGTTGTTCGGTTGATTTCGGCTAAAGTTCTTAAAATTAAAAATTTGATTTTTTTCCGTTTAATTAGCATCTTGAGTTTCGGAAATCCGATTCCAGATCCGTCTTAGCAGCTACGTCACATAAATTTTGTATAACTTGTTCGAGAAATTTGGGATCATTTCAATTTTGTAGGGTTCCATTTTAATTGTCGGCATCGTAGTAAGTTTTCAAAAAAAAAAAAAAAAAAGGAAATGAAATGAAATGTCAAAGTCGGTCAGCTGCTAAGGATTATATGCACAATCCCTTAGCAGCTCTATATGGAAGATAGAGGTGAACATAAATAACCAAAAGTAGAGTTTATTACGTGTATTTGAATATATTTTAACGGTAGAAATTGGGATATTATGTTCTAATAAGTTAAATTGATAGTTTAAAGGTTAATTGAATAAAATTGATTATATATTCGTACTCAGGGAGTTATGGGTAAACCGTAAATGTAATTCATTCAGAATTTGGTTATATGACTTTGAATCCTGTACATAGACCTGGCCTGTGTATCGCGTGTTGAACCCCCAAAAAATAACCCCAAAGGGCTAAATTTAGGAATATCAACTGAATAGACTAACTCTTTTGGAGTTTTTGGAGTCGCCACCCAATTTAAGAAAAACAGGGAATCAAATAAGCAAATGCGCGCAAAACTCCGTTTTTGGAAAAAGGTAGTCTTTTAAGAGATTCTAAAGGTAAGAGGTTTTGTTAATTTCGAAAGAAGGTTTTTAAGGCACTTTCGAAATTCCGTAAAATACAGTTAATCCGAAAGGTTTTCAAATTAATTTGCAAGTGCTATTTATGTGCTTTTTCTACAAATAATTAATTGAACTATTAATTAATTCAGCTAATTAAAGCAAGTTTTCAAAAGATTTTCAATTTATTTAAAAGCTTTAAATATTTTTAAAAAATAAAATAAAATAAAAGCATATTTTCTTTGAAAATGAGCGATTTAATCGTAATAATTTCTTTGCCAACTCATATGTGATAGCGCATAAATCACACTTGCTTAATTTCAACTTTAAAATCCGAGTATCTCACCATAAGATGAAACTTAGATTTCATATCGCTTATTGCAAAGTCATTTCGGGACATTTAGAAGTTAATTAAAACTTCATTATAAGTTTTGACTTTTTAAAGAAACTACTTCGTATCAATAAGATAGAAGTCTTTTCTTACAGTCATTATTAAGCGTGGTTTTGAAAAATTTGTGAAATTTTGCACGCATTCTCTTAAATGGCCTGATTTGCAATAAATTAAATAACGACTTCAAAATTAAAGTATTGAACATAAACTAGACAAATAACTCAATCAATGAAATATTTTGCCACGACCCAAAATCCGGTTAGGCCGTGCGGGCACCCGACATCCTCCCCTAGACCCGTCGGGTGAACCCTTATAAATAAAATCAGGAAAATAAATATAAAAATTCACGAATAAGGGAAAGATTTAAAAAAAGAACACAGATATACTGATACCTCTAAGCTGTACAAAAGAAATTACAGCTGACTACCCAACATACTAGGTTTAGGGCTATGTAAAGGGTTTAAGGTCACATAACCAAACTCCAAATAAATTACGTTTATACGTTGCCCATAACTCACTGAGTACAAATATATAATTAATTTCATTATCCGGGTCCATTTGACCCTTTAAACTATTAATTGAACTTATTAATACGATGTCTAATATTCCAAGTTTTACCGTCAAAATATATTCAAACACACGTAATAAACTCAAATAATATATTAGGATCATTACCTGAATGTTTCAGGGTGAAAATTCTACTTTTCTCCGGCCCCTTTTTTTATTTTATGGCATTTTTTTCTCACTGTGTTTATGCCTTTTCTCTGTTAATGTTTCGTTGTTTTGCTGCTTCAATTAATGAAGATGAGCTTATATGCTCATCTTCACAACCGCCGTTCATTTAACTTTTTTGTCTCTTTCCTTTTTTATTTTATTTTATTTTCTTTTCTTTTCTTAACAAAATTAAAACGGTGCCCTACGATATTCGAAATAATTCCAACTTTTGCATACAAGTTGTACAAAATATATGTAACATACTCGCGAAGGCGGATCTCAAATCAGACTCCCGAAACTCAAGATGCGAATTTAAATGAAAAGAAGTCAAATTATTTAACTTTCGGCATTTTAGCGGAAACTAGCCGAACAACATCGAAATTCACTTTCGAAAGTTTACAAAAGTCACAAATAATCATACGAACCTAACGGCGCTTTTGGATTTCGAATCGGAGCTCATTCGGCAAAACCGAGCTTGAAAATCTCTTTTTAATATTTATCGCCAATAAAAACTGAAACCTTCTTCCGATGCTACCAAACGAGGTCTGATTTAGCTCAAATTTTACAGACAGGTCCTAATGGACATTACGAATATTTTAAAATTATCGGCACGCCAATCGGAGTCCTAACTTCCGAAACGACTAACCGAGGTCGTTTCATTCTCCTCCACTTAAACACTCGTTCGTCCTCGAACGAGCCTAAGTCTAAAGAAAAATTCGCACAGATAACAAAAGAACTTGCACGACCTTCATAAGCTACTCCACGGACCTTATCTCTTGATTACAGGATCAGAATTATATTACGCACATCGTACTTTTGGAATAAAATATATCTGGATAATATGGTAATACTATTGCACAGCTTATTCTAACTAAGCTGATCCTTCCTCGATCACGAGAAGAGAGTTCTACATTTTCGAAGCAATGATACACGAAACTTTGAATGGGTTAACATGATTCAGCCGATATTTACCTCTTCGATATACCTTTCAATATAGAACAGGTCGATGGAACTAAGAATTAGCTCACGCTTGATACAATAGGGGGAAGCTTTTGAAGTACCTTATTACTACTCACTATAGAAGATTTGATGCAAGCTATATTATTTTTACGAACGCACTATGCAACATCTCAGTTGATGTTAGTGTTGTTCCGCAAGCTCCTTGTGGGAATGTATTTACTCATATCCTAATGTATGTCGAAGGTTCATCTGAATAGGGTCTATCATATAAGAATAAGGGTCACACAACTATTACTGGATAGTATGATGTAGACCAAGAATGATCTTCAGACTGAACATTTACCTCAGGGTATTGTCTTTGAATTGGAAATATTATGACTTGAAAAAGTGAAAATAAAAGAGACATGTAGTTGGACCATGGGCTGAGGCAGAATACCAACAACAAAATTGATTACATGTGCACTTATAACGCTAAAGTGACTTCTCAAAGAGTTGGGGTGTGAAGGAGATATGCCAATGATGGATGGACGACAAGATGCACTAGATCTTTAACTCTAAATTTTTCATGAAGTAAAACAACGTCAGTATGAGGATCCAGTTCTGGTTGAATACAGACAGATAGCCAGAAGAAAAACGGAGTCACCATACAGGGTTACTACTGACGGTTTTCCAATGTATAAAGATAGACTTTGTGCTCCTGATATTGAAAATTTACGTGGACAGATTATGATAGAGGCACATTGTTCTAAATACACTGTTCATCCAGGTTCGACTAAGATGTACCATGATCTTGAACAGATTTATTAGTGGGACAGAATGAAGTGTGACATAGCAGAATTTGTGGCTCAATGTTCTAATTGCCAGCAAGTTAAAGTCGTGTCATCTTTCCATAATTTATGTTTTCAGCAGATAGGTACATATATATGATCAGGTTGCCAGCTTATCTCTATCATTAATAGATTATTAGTGGGTTTAGCAATGATCGACACTCATTGTAGATTTCTGCCGTGGCCTTACTTTGGGTCGTGAGAAAAGTGGTATCAACACCTCAGAGATTTAATATTACCATTCAGTATTTGGAGGAAGACTCCTCCACTTAAAGCACAAACTCATGCAGCCATTTGAATAGGAATAACCATCCTCGCACAGTCTGCTGGACTAAAGAAGATTTAGCTAAAAGTTGAACGTAGGCAGACCTAAGCTACCAACTACCCTTTCGAGTTGCCAAACAACTGCAACTCTTAAGTTCACAACTCCATACCTTTGCCGTAAACACCACCGCCTGATGGATGGTACTTCTATAAAAATTTCGGTAGAGTTTCCCCTGAAATTGGATGATCCGCGAAAACAGAACCAGCACTATACTATATATGGGAATGAATACCCGGATAAACTGATATCCAAAACAATAATATGCTTACCTGGCTACAATAGCACGTACTCTGGCTCAACACAGTGAACGTCACAAGCAGCTAACAATCGCCCAAGCTCACTAGTGCCGGACGAAGAGGAAATGGAAATGGATCGAGGATAGAAATAATTAGAGCTTCAGGAAGTTCATCTTCTTATTTGCTTGGCTACTAAATCTAGACTACTTCCGAGTCAGGCGAGCCAAAGAATCGCAATTAAAGAGATAGACATTAAATAAGCTTTATGGAATGACATCTATGCCAATTTAACCTCCCAATAAGAAGGTGACAATTTTCCAGAATAACCAGAACTCTTATCTCCAAATGAGGTGCCATGGTTGCCCACTAGGGCCGTGCGATCTCTTACTTTCCCGCTCTAACTCTTCCCGCTCTAACTTATGGTATGCCTCAAACCTTCGGGCAATATTAACAACAACATCAAATAAAATCCAGACATCAATTTCTCGAGCCATCTGGGATTTCAAGGAAAAATAAAGGTCATCGGTAAATCTCTGAATCTCTCGAAAGGCACATGAACTAGTTCCAATGCATATCCAGCCATTCTATAGAATTCAATCTCATATTCTGAAATACTAACAGGCTAACCGACAGGCTATCCTGTCCAATCCACTCAAACTGGAAACACTTTCATCTGGCTCGCTACTCGAAAGGAACTTTTCCACGAATCTAAAAGAAAAACTGAACCAAGTTAGCTAATAAAAGAGCGGCCCACCAATTCAAGGCTGGACTCTGAAATCGGAAAGTAGAATAATTAACACCATATCGCTGGATATAATCAAAAGCCTGAAGGATACGCTGTATATCGGGTGCAGGAGTATTCCACCCCAGGAGAGTGCAGGAGTATTCAGCCTCTGGTTTATATTATATCGGGTGCAGGAGTATTCCGCCCCAGGAGCAGGAGTATTCTGCTCCAGTTGGTTATCAGATTTGATTCCCCTCGAATGCAGGAGTATTCCGCTTCGGGATGGGACTACAGGCACATGTGACCCTTCACATCATATGTCATTTTATTTCATTTCATCTCACTTCATTTCATTCCATCTCAATTCATACCATTGTGTAGACTTACGGTACATGACTACTGTTCTGCTTATATGTGCATTGCATATTTGTTGATATGTTTTTGGCACGCATCCTGGGTTGAGTTTATAAGTTTCTTACGTCTTTCCGACTATTATCTGGCTCTGTCTTTTTATAATTTAAATAAGAGGAATTTTATTTATCAGTTTCTCCTCCCCGGCTAGCTATCCTATTCTTTGAAGTGGCTAGTCTGCCCCACTTATTGAGTCCTTTTGACTCACCCTTTTTTGTTGTTTATTTCTTGTCTATCTATTTCGTTTCGGCAGGTTCGCTCCAGGATTGAGTTCGCCACGTTGTTCAGGAGCGAAGACGACTTCAGCTGTCAGGGTGAGCCAGCTTTTATTCCGAATGGCCACCAATTTATTGTTCATTATTTCAGTTGCATTTTGCTCCCTTCAGGAGGTATCTGTCTTCTTTTGTACTCTTAGATGTCTGGTCTGGATAGCCCTAAACCTAGTATGTTGGGTAGTCAGCTGTAATTTCTTTTGTACAGCTTAGAGGTATCCGTATATCTGTGTTCTTTTTTTAAATCTTTCCCTTATTCGTGAATTGTTATATTTATTTTCCTGATTTTATTTGTAAGGGTTCGCCCGACGGGTCTAGGGGAGGATGTCGGGTGCCCGCACGGCCTAGCCGGATTCTGGATCGTGTCATATTTATTCATAAATATAAGTACATAATTATTCTACAACAGTCAATAAATTATTCTAATAAAAATTCCTAATAATGTGCAAATTTCTAAAGATGGGAGGAATATAAGGATTTAGAAGAACTCGGAATACGCCAAAGATGAGCACAAGAGAGGCCAAACGATAATAAGCCCGAGACAATTGTACATCACTGAATCTTTGAGGTAGCGAGCAAAAGCTTTTGGAGGCAGCACCCACTTGGACTAAGAATGAAATGCACGAGCAACCAAAACTGGTCCAAGCCAATCTTGAGTTTTATAACAAAACTCACGCCAAACAATTTTCATGCAAAGAAAGCAAGGAATAAAGATTAGTACCATAGAAAGACGAAAAAGGAAACTTTAAAGAAAAGAGCTGCACAATAAATGTAACCAAACATACTAGCTTGTTTCCAAAGAAAGAACAGAGTTATTAATGTTAGTGGAATAGCTGCCAAGCAAGGGAACTAATTAAGATGATGTCATTCATAAAAACCTTTACTGGTGTTTCTGAAAGACAACAGTAGCAAGCTTTCTTATTCCAAATGAGGATAACCAAGAAGCATTCCAATGAATCTGAGAAAAAGATTCTATATGCATAGACGTCTAAGCAACCTCTTTGGGCACTCAGACCGAACTGCTACCTGGGCTAGCTGACCAGCTAGAACAACTGGAGGCACAACGTATGCTGCCTCTAGAACATAATTTACCAGGGCAATATTAAAATTAGAATAGGAGCTCTTCGAGACCGAATGCCTGAATCTGCGGCAACCTGATAGGAGGTTCTTGCGGTACCTGTGCTGCCAAGATTCTTGTAAACAGCATCGTAGAGAGCCGAGGGAACCACAAGGCTCTGCTCCCTCGCCCATCGCGAGCTCGTACTGCTGGGGCCTGCACAACTGGATCGTCAGCACCATCCACAACTCTCGGGGCTTGAGTAGCTCTAGCCCCAGGCTAGACTACTTCAACCTAAACTCCTACTGTTTGCTGATTTGTTGCACGAGGATTCACAATTACCACGAAGGAATAAACGAAAATATTTTTGCATCCTAGACCGACGCACGATCAGAAAAGAAGAAAGAGAAACTTCCTAAATGCCATCATAGCTCCTCGTAGATAAGTACGGACGTTTACGTACCCATCAGCGAGACTCTACTGGACACTGTCTTAGCCTGGATAGACTCTAAACCAGGGTCTGATACCAACTGACACGACCCAAATTTTTGGCTAGGCCATGCGGGCACTCAACATCCTACCCTAGACCTGTCAAGCGAACCCTTAACAACTGAATTGGGAAAATAAATATAAACCCAACTCATAAATAAGAATAAGACTTAGAAAAAAAACATAGATACACTAATACCTCTAAGTTGTACAAAAGAAATTACAGCTAACTACCCAACATACTAGGTTTAGAGCTATCCAGACTAGATATCTAAGAGTACGAAAAAAGAGAGATACCTTCTGAAGGGAGCAAAATGATACTGAAATAATAAACATGAAACTGTGGCCATCTTGAATAAAAGCTGGCTCACCCTGACAGCTGAAGTCGTCTTCGCTCCTTCACAATATGGCGAACTCAATCCTGGAGCGAACCTACCGAAACGAAATAGATAGACAAGGACAAACAACAAACAAGGGTGAGTCAAAAGGACTCAATAAGTGGGGCAGACTAGCCACCTCAAAGAATAAGATAGCTAGCCAGGGAGAAGAAAAACAGATAAACCAAATTCCTCTTATTTAAATTATAAAAAGGCAGAGCCAGATAATAACAAGAAACACGTATGGGATAATAAACTCATAAACAACCAGGGACATAAGATAGACAGAACATATAGGTTTTTAAGCATCCCGAACATAATACTGTCACGACGTGCAACCCGATCCACATGTTCATACTGTCACGGCGTGCACCCCGGTCTATATATTCATATTGTTGCGGCGTGCAACCCAATCCATATGTTCATACTGTTGCGGCGTGCAACCCAATCCATATATTTATATTGTTGCGGCGTGCAACCCGATCCATATATTCATACTTGAAACGACCTTAGGTAGTCCTTTTGGAAGTTAGGGCTTCGATTGGCATGCCGATAATTTCAAAATCTTCGTTAGGTTCATTGGGACTTATCTGTAAAATTTGAGCTGAATCAGACCTCGTTTGGTAGGCATCGGAAGAAGGTTTCAGTTTTTATTGTCGATAAATATTAAAAAGAGATTTTCGAGCTTGGTTTTGGCAAACGAGCTCCGATTTGAAATTCGAAAGCGCCGTTAGGTTCGTATGATTATTTGTGACTTTTGTGGACTTTCGAAAGTGAATTTCGAGGTTGTTCGGCTAGTTTCTGCTAAAATGCCGAAAGTTAAATAATTTGACCTTTTTCTATTTAAATTCACACCTTGAGTTTCGGGAACCCGATTTGAGATCTGCCTTAGCGAGGATACTACATATATTTTGTATAACTTGTATGCAAAAGTTGGAATTATTTCGAGAATCATAGAGTATCGTTTTAATTTTCAAAAATAAAATAAAATAGAAAATAAAAAGGAAAAGAGGAAAAGAAGAAAGAACGAAAGAAAAGAAAATTGAAGGATGGTGGAATTCCACCTATATAAAGAGATATATGAGAACAGAAACATGACAACGAGAACAGAGAAACGAAACAGAAAACAGGGAGAAGGAAAAAATACCAGAAAATGAGAAAAGAGCCGGAGAAAAGTAGAATTTTTACTCTGAAACATTCAGGTACTGATTTTAATATATTATTTGATTTTATTACGTGTGTTTGAATATATTTTAACGGTAAAACTTGGAATATTAGACATCATTTTAATCGGTTCAATTAACAATTTAAAGGGTCAATTGGACCCCGACAGTGGAATTGATTATATATTCGTACTCAGTGAGTTATGGGCAACATATAAATGTAATTTATTTAGGGTTTGGTTATATGACCATAAACCCTGTACATAGGCCTGTCCTGCGTATTGCGCATGCGAATAGGGTTTCAGGTTCCTAACCGGATTACCCTAAGATGTGGGGAATGAAGCCTTTAGCCTTATTTGATATAGTTTTCTGCTTATTGAATACAACATGATCGTTTGACAGTGAATCCAAAGGATAAAGCGGTTGTTGGGTAACTGTGCTAAATTTGTAACAAGGTAAGTGTTTATATTTATTTCTTTGGAGGCCCTTGGCCTTGTGGATATTCTACCACGTGTTGCTTACTTTTGTAGCTGCCGATAGGCGTACTCATTACGCCTTAGCTTTGAATTTATATTGTATATTATATGTTATGCCCTGTTGTTGATATTGCATTGAGCATATTAACATTGCACTCTGGTTTTGAGCATTGCATATACTTCCTGGTAATCGATGAGAGTCCCGAGCCGGTGAAAGGTCATTATTGCATATATTTCCTGGTTGGCGATGAGAGTCCCGCACCGGTGAAGAGTCATCATTGCATATACTTCCCGGTAATCGATGAGAGTCCCGAGGCGGTGAAGGGTCATTAGTGCACATACTTCCCAGTAATCGATAAGAGCCCCGAGCCGGTGAAGGGTCATTATTGCATATACTTTCCAGTAATCGATGAGAGTCTATAGCCGGTGAAAGGTCATCATTGCATATACTTCCCGGTAATCGATGAGAGTCCCGAGCCGGTGAAGGGTCATTATTGCATATATCTCCTGGTAGTCGATGAGAGTTCCGCGCCGGAGATATGTATCAAGCATATGTAACTGCATTGCATCGTACCACATTCATCCCATCTCATTCATATGTGACTGCATTGCATTGTACCGCATTTATCCCATTTCATTGCACCGCATACTGAGTATTGTATGTATTGTGTTGTGTTTTATGTATGCGGTATGTATACTATGTCGTGGAGATATCTCAGTTTGCCTATATATTCCTGGCTCGTATTCTGGATTGCGGGGATCGGGTTGCACGCCGCAACGGTATAAATATATGGATTAGGTTGCACGCCGCAACGGTATAAATATTTGGATCGGGTTGCACTTCGCAACGGTATGAATATATGGGTTCGATTGCACGCCGCGACAGTATGAATATATGGATCGGGTTGCACGCCACAACCGGATTTATTTCTGATTGTTGATGTGTTCGGGATACCCATATGTTCTGGCTATCTTACGTTCCTGGTTGTTGATGAGTTTGTGATTCCATACGTGTTTCTAGTTATTATCTGGCTCTGCCTTTTCATAATTTAAATAAGAGGAATTTGGTTTATCTATTTCTTTTCTCCCTGGCTAGCTATCCTATTATTTGAGGTGGCTAGTCTGCCCCACTTATTGAGTCCTTTTGACCTAACCTTGTTGTTGTTTGTTTTTGTCTATCTACTTCGTTTCAGTAGGTTCGTTCTCGGATTTAGTTCGCCACGTTGTGAAGGAGCGAAAACGACTTCAGCTGTCAGGGTGAGCAAACTTTTATTCAGGATGGCCACAAGTTATGTATTTATTATTTCAGTTGCATTTTGCTCCCTTCAGGAGGTATCTGTCTTCTTTTCATACTCTTAGATGTCTAGTCTGGATAGCCCTAAACCTAGTATATTTGGTATTCAGCTGTAATTTCGTTTGTACAGCTTAGAGGTATCAATATGTCTGCTTCTTTTTCTTAGTCTTGTTCTTATTTATGAATTGAATTATATTTATTTTCCTAATTTAATAGGTAAGGGTTCGCCCGACGGGTCTAGGGGAGGATGTCGGGTGCCCGCACGGCCTAGCAGAAAATTTGGGTCGTGTCAGTTGGTATCAGAGCCCGGTTTAGAGTCTATCCAGACTAAGACAGTGTCTAGTAGAGTCTTGTTGATGGGTACGTAGACGTCCGTACTTATCTATGCGAGGCTATGATGGCATTTAGGAAGTTTTCTTCCTTCTTTTCTAATCGTGCGTCGGTCTAGGATGCAAAAGTATTTTTATTAATTCGTTCGTGGTAATTGTGAGTCCTCGTGTGAGAAATCAGCAAACGGTATGAGTTAAAGATGAAGCAGTCTAGCCTGGGGCTAGCACTGACGAAGCCCCGAGAGTTTTGATCGTGCTGACGATCTAGTTACGAAGGACCCAATTGTACGAGCTCGCGATGGGCAAGGGAGCAGGGCCTTGTGGTTCCCTTGGCTTTCTACGATGATTTTACGAGAATTTTAGCGACGCAGATACCGCAAGAACCTATTATTCGCTAGGCAGCTTATCAGGTTGCCTGATATGCAGATGTTCGGACTTAGAGAGCTCTTGTTCCAGTTCCTGATGTTGCCCCAGTAAATTATGTTCCAAAGGCAGTAGGTGTTGCGTCACCAATTGTTTTGGCTAGTTAGCCAACGGAGGTAACAGTTCGGTCCGAGTGCCCAAAGTGGTTGCATTATTTTTCGTGGTTGAACCTTCCGATATTCTTAAGCAATGCATCAGATAAACCTCGTGATTTATTTAAAAATACAATGATGTCAGCATATCCTTCAGGCTTTTGATTATATCGAGCGGTATGGTGTTGATTATTCTGCTTTACAGTTTGAAGGGTCCAGCCTTGAATTGGTGGGCCGCTATCTTATTAATTAACTTGGTTCGATTTTTCTTCTAGATTCGTGGAAAAGTTCCTACCGATTAGCGAGCGAGATGAAGAGTGTCGCCAGTTTGAGTGGATTAGACAAGGTAGCCTGTCGGTTAGCCTGTTGGTTTCAGAATATGAGATTGAATTCTTTAGGATGGCTGGATATGCACTAGAACTAGTCCATGAACCTTCTGAGAATATGCAAAGATTTATTGGTGACCTTTGTCCTTCCTTGAGATCCCAGATGGCTCAAGAATTTAGGTTGGGACTTTATTTGATATTGTTGTTGATATTGGTCAGAGGTATTAGGCATACCATAAGTTAGAGCGGGAAGATTTAGAGCTGGAGGGCAAGGAATCCCGTGGCCCTAGCGGGCAACCATGGTACCTTATTTGGAGGTAAAAGTTCTGATTATTTTGGGAGGTCACCTGCTAGGTTATCTCAGCTTGTAGAGCGTAATTCTCAGAGTGTGCGGGTAGTTCATCAAGATTAGACTCAGCTTTCTCTTTGTAGCTTTCAACAATCTGTGCAACTCCCATATTCAGCGAAAAGGTGTCATCATTGTCGTGAGTCTGATTATCCTTTTAAGAGTTTTCCTGTTATCATTGTCGTGAGTCTGGTTATCCTTTGAGGAGTTTTCCCTTACTCCGGTAAGTAGGCAGTCGTCCTTCTTCTTACCATTAGGCACCTGCCCAGTCGCAGGGATTTCATTCAGATCTCTATCAGCCAGAGAAATGCCACGATCTAGTAAAGGTTGAGAGCATGGTGGCACTTATTCTTCAGAAGGTAATTATCAGTGTAGCGGCTTAGTTCAGCCGCAGAGGCAGTTTTATGAACTACCAGTCTGGCAGGATGCTGAGGCATCCGATGTAGTAGACCCATGTGTCTCTTCTTCCCTTATATGTGAGTAAGATTTGACTCTTTCGATCGATCTGGAGATGGTCTGTCACATCATGTTCCATGGTTTCCTTGGATATTATTTCTATTAAGAATCGTTTGTGGTAAAGGGGCGAGCTTCTAGTATGATTTATTTCTGGCATTTGTGAGACTTACTAGGTTTAAATGCGAGAGAATGGGAGTGAGTGGCGGTATTTTCTACTTGACATCTTATTTTGCCACATTCTGTTATTACGTCAAGTCAGTTTACCTCTCTCGTCGGAATTCAATTGTTACACCCCGTATGTCCAAAGTGACGTATATCATTCTAATGACATATTAAGAATGATTTAAGTGAGTTTAAAGTCATAATATTACCATATAAGATGTTTATATATTGAATATAAAGTTTGGGAAAAGTCGGATTTAAGTTGCGGAAAAACCGCCTAAGGAATTGCCTTGTAACGAAGCTTTTTCAGCAATTAATTTCGTGTGTTATATGAAGTCTTTTGGGGATATATCATATACCAAATTGAAGGTCTTGGAGTTTAGTTTCCAACACTTGACGATTTATTCATACAATGTATAGATAAAAAGATATGAGCATCAGAAATCAGGTCAGAAAAAGGGACATAAGCGCAAAAGAGGGCTAGAACTGAAAAGTTTCGAGTATAAAAGGAAAAACATGTCTTCTTTTCGTCATTTTCCAGAATATAAACGATAGAAACAGTGTGTTTTTGAAGGTTTAAGCCCCTTTTATGATTTTGAAGGAAGGACGTCAATCGTAACTCAAAATTGAAGACAGATTGCGTCAAAATGCTCTACGCGATTAAGGTAACGTTATGCTACCTTCAATTTCGTCTATAGCATGAGTTTTAGAATTACTTCATGGCTAAGTAAAGTACCTAAATATTGTATTATAGCTTGTTTAAGCTTTAGAAGGTGTTGAATTCAAGGAAAAAAAGGTTTAGAAGCAAGAAACATCAAAGGTATGTAAGACTAAACTTTTCTTTTGGCAAGGCATGTATCTTTTAGCTTTTGAAGCTTTTCTTAGTTCTAAACTTAGATTTTCATGTGAGAAACTTGTATGGTATCAAGGAAACCTTGTATATACTTAATTTGGTACTAAAATCCAAGGTGAAAGATGTCCGAATGAGCAAGACAAAATGTTTCAAAATTTGAGAAATTATTTTTATCTTGGAATAGCTGTTAGTATATTGATCATAACTCCTTGTATAAAATTGATATTGAGATGCTTCAAGATTCCCTGGAACCCTAAGACATGTATCTAAAACTTTTATGAAGACCATGAAGTCTATAACTTTGATCTACACTCTGGAAATTAGGTTGAAAATTAGGACAGTGGTGCTGTCCAGACATTCTACCTGCGGATTTGTTAGGTCATCCAGTTGTCTCATCTTGTTATCCATTTAACATGTTTATGTTATCAGTTTATCCGGGTATCCATTCCCGTGTGTAGTATAGTGCTGGTTCTGTTTTGCGAATCATCCAGTTTCAGGGGAAACTCTGCCGAAAATTTTATGGAAATTCAAAGAGTTGGACAAATTCTGAGTTCTTGGTTGTGTCTATAATTCTATCCTGATTTTTCTTCTCATTCCTTTGAGTCCATAACTATTGTTGCCACATGTGTTATACCTCACACATGCTTATACTTATATTGTGATCATGTTATGTGTGATTTGGAGTCCCCCATAGAGGCTGGACATTGGACCCAAAGTCCGGTCGCGTGGGTATCAGGTTCCTAACTGGATTACCCTAAGATGTGGGGAATGAAGCCTTTAGCCTTATTCGATATCGTTTTTTGCTTATTGAATACAGCATGATCATTTGGCAGTGAATCCAAAGGATAAAGCGGTTGTTGAGTAACTAAGCTAACTTTATAACAAGGTAAGTGTTTATATCCATTTCTTTGGAGGCACCTGGCCTCGTAGATTTTCTACCACGTGTTCTTTACGTGTGTAGCTGCCGTTAGGCGTACTCATTACGCCTTAGCTTTGGATTTACATTGTATACTAAATGTTATGTTCTGTTGTTGGTATTGCATTGAGGATCGAAGCATTGTATTCTGGCTGTGAGTTGGCATCTACTCCCCGACTGTCGATGAGAGTTCCGCGCCGGTGAAGGGTTATTATTGCATTACATTGCATTCATATGCATTATATATCATTCATATGCATTCATTGCATATCATATTTGGTGCAGGAGTATTCCGCCCCAGGAGCAGGAGTATTCCGCTCCATTGTATCATATTGAGGGTAGGAGTATTCCGCCCCAGGAGCAGGAGTATTCCGCTCCATTGTATCATATTGAGGGTAGGAGTATTCCGCCCCAGGAGAGTGCAGTAGTATTCCGCCTCAGCTTTATATTATATCGGGTGCAGGAGTATTCCGCCTCTGGCTTATATTATATCGGGTGCAGGAGTATTTCGCCCCAGGAGCAGGAGTATTCCGCTCCAGTTGGTTATCAGATTGGATTCCCCTCGAATGCAGGAGTATTCCGCTTCGGGATGGGATGACGGGCACATGTGACCCTTTGCATCATATTTCATTTCATTTCATCTCATATAATTTCATTTCATTTCATACCATTGCGTAAACTTGTGGTACATAACTACTGTTCTGCTTATACGTGCATTGCTTATTTGTCTATATATTTCTGGCCCATATTCTGGGTTGCGGGGATCGGGCTGCACGCCACAACGGTATAAATATATGGATCGGTTGCACGTCGCAGCTGTATAAATTTTTGGATCGGTTTGCATGTCGCAGCGGTATAAATATATGGATCGGGTTGCACGCCGCAACAGAATGAATATATGGATCGAGTTGCACGCCGCAACAGGATGTATTTTTGATTGTTGATGTGTTCGGGATACCTATATATTTTGGATATCTTACGTTCCTGGTTGTTGAATAGTTTGTGATTCCATACGTATTTCTAGTTATTATCTGACTCTGCCTTTTCATAATTTAAATAAGAGGAATTTGGTTTATCTGTTTCTTTTCTCCCTGGCTAGCTATCCTATTCTTTGAGGTGGCTAGTCTGCCCCACTTATTGAGTCCTTTTGACTCACCCTTATTTGTTTTTTTTTTGTTTCTTGTCTATCTATTTCGTTTCGGCAGGTTCGCTCCAGGATTGAGTTCGCCACGTTGTTCAGGAGCGAAGACGACTTCAGCTGTCAGGTTGAGTCAACTTTTATTCAGGATGGCCACTTGTTTTATGTGTATTATTTCAGTTGCAATTTTCTCCCTTCAGGAGGTATCTGTCTTCTTTTGTACTCTTAGATGTCTAGTCTGGATAGCCCTAAACCTAGTATGATGGGTAATCAGCTGTTACAGCTTAGAGGTATCAGTATGTCAGTAGTTTTTTTTTAAGTCTTGTCCTTATTTATGAATTATTATATTTATTTTCCTAACATAATTGGTAAGGGTTCGTCCGACGGGTCTAGGGGAGGATGTCGGGTACCCGCACGGCCTAACTGGATTTCGGGTCGTGTCAGTTGGTATCAGAGCAATTGCTTAGCTCAGCTGCAGAGGCAGTTCTATGAACTGCTAGTCTGGCAGGATGCTGAGGCACATGTTTCCATGGTTTCTTTTGATGTCGTTTCTATTAAGAATTGGTTGTGGTAGAGGGGTGAGCTTCTGATAGGATTTATTCATGGCATTTATGATGACCCTACTAGTTTATCTGGTTTAAATGCGAGAGATTTGTAAGTGAGTATCGGTATTGTTTACTTGGCATCTTGTTGTGCCTCATTCTGTTATAATGTCAAGTCAGTCTACCTCTCTTGGAATTCAGTGTTGGTAGGATGATGAGATCCTTATTCGTCACCGTCAGAAAGTGTCATTGTTTCTTCCGGTGTAAAATGGTTAGTAAGTAATATTTGATCTACGTATCTCCTCTTGGTTCAAAACGCTAGTAAAGTCATGTTATCCTATGAGTTTGTCTGGGTATTAAAAGGGTTTCTGGTAAATTGTCAGAGTTTCATTCTTAGTGGGAGGTCATATTAGCATGGATGTTGTTCCATAAAGCTCATTTAATATTTGTTTCTTCAATTGCGATTCTTTGGCTAGCATGACTCGAAAGCAGTCTAGCTCTGGTAGCTAATAAAATAAGAAGATGAGCTTCCTGAAGCTCTAATTATTTCTATCCTCGGTCCATTTCCATTTCTTCTTCGTCCGGCACCAGTGAGCTTGGGCGGTCGGTAGCTGCTTGCGATGTTCCCTGTGTTGAGCCAGAGCATGTGTTATTATAGCCGAATAAGCACATTGTTGTTTTTTCAAGGCTACTAAGGGTAATGAGAGGCGTCATTTGACCTTTGATTTGATCCATCAGGCGATGGTGCTTATGGAAAAGGTATGGAGTTGTGAACTCGAGAGTTGCAGCTGTTTGGCAACTCGAGAGAGTAATTTGGTAGCTCAGGTCTGAGCTGCGTTCTCTACTCAGCTAAGTCTTCCTTAATCCAGCACGTTGTGTGAGGATGACTATTTTTATTCAAATTATTTGTATGAGTTTATGCTCTAAGTGGAGGAGTTTTCCTCCAATTCATGCCGAATCATAATGTTAAATCTCTTAGGCGTTGCTGAAGCGTAAGCTAATTCTTTGTTTCATCGACCTGTTCTATATCGAAAGTATATCGACGAGGTGATTCGTTGGTGGAATTATGTTAGCCCATCAAAAGTTGCATGTATCTTCATATCGAAAATATAGAAATCTTCTCTCATGATCGAGAAAGGTTCAGCTCAATCCGAATAAGTTGGGCAATGATGTTATCATAGTATCCAGATATGTTTTATTCCAAGAATTCGGTGTACGTGTTATAATTCTGATTCTGCAATCATGAGATAATATCTATGGAGTAGCTTATGAAGGTCGTGGAAGTTCTTTGGTTATATGTGCGGAATTTTCTTTAAACTTAGGCTCGTTCGAGGACGAACGAGAGTTTAAGTGGAGGAGAATGAAACGACCTCGGTTAGTCGTTGCAGAATTTAGAACTCCGATTGGCGTACCGATAATTAAAAAAAACTTCGTAATGTCCATTAGGACATGTCTGTAAAATTTGAGCTAAATCAGACCTCGTTTGGTAGACATCGGAAAAAGGTTTCAGTTTTTATTGTCGATAAATACAAAAAAAAGAGATTTTCGAGCTCGGTTTTGTTGAACGAGCTCCGATTCAAAATCCGAAAGAGCTGTTAGGTTCGTATGATTATTTGTGACTTTTGTGCTTTTTCGAAAGTGAATTTCAAGGTTGTTCGGCTAGCTTCCGCTAAAATGCCGAGAATTAAATAATTTGACCTTTCACATCTCTTCCCTACTATAAGTATGCAACAGATCGTTGCTTAATGCTTCTACGTACTTCATTTGACATTCGAGGACGAATGTTCCTAACAGGGGAAGATTGTTACACCCCATATGTCCAAAGTGACGTATATCATTCTAATAAAATGTTAAGAATGATTTAAGTGAGTTTAAAGTCATAATATTATCATATAAGATGTTTATATATTGAATATAAAGTTTGGGAAAAGTCGGATTTAAGTTGCGGAAAAACCGACTAAGGAATTGCCTTGTAACCAAGCTTTTTCAGCAATTAATTTCGTGTTATATGAAGTCTTTTTGGGACATATCATATACCAAATTGAAGGTGTTGGAGTGTAGTTTCCAACACTGTTGACGGTTTATTCATACAACGTATAGATAAAAGGTTATGAGCATCAAATATCAGGTCAGAAAAAGGGACATAAGCGCAAAAGAGGGCTAGAACTGAAAAGTTTCGAGTATAAAAGGAAAAACATGTCTTCTTTTCGTCATTTTCCAGAATATAAACGATAGAAACAGTGTGTTTTTGAAGGTTTAAGCCCCTTTTATGATTTTGAAGGAAGGACGTCAATCGTAACTCGAAATTGAAGACAGATTGCGTCAAAATGCTCTACGCGATTAAGGTAACGTTATGCTACCTTCAATTTCGTCTATAGCATGAGTTTTAGAATTACTTCATGGCTAAGTAAAGTACCTAAATATTGTATTATAGCTTGTTTAAGCTTTAGAAGGTGTTGAATTCAAGGAAAAAAAGGTTTAGAAGCAAGAAACATCAAAGGTATGTAAGACTAAACTTTTCTTTTGGCAAGGCATGTATCTTTTAGCTTTTGAAGCTTTTCTTAGTTCTAAACTTAGCTTTTCTTGTGAGAAACTTGTATGGTATCAAGGAAACCTTGTATATACTTAATTTGGTACTAAAATCCAAGGTGAAAGATGTCCTAATCAGCAAGAGAAAACGTTTCAAAATTTGGGAAATTGTTTTTATCTTCGAATAGCTGTTAGTATATTGATCATAACTCCTTGTATAAAATTGATATTGAGATGCCTCAAGATTCCCTAGAACCCTAAGGCATATATCTAAAACTTTCATGAAGACCATGAAGTCTATAACTTTGATCTACACTCTGGAAATTAGGTTGAAAATCAGGACAGTGATGCTGTCCAGACATTCTACCTGCGGATTTGTTATGTCATCCAATTGTCTCATCTTGTTATCCATTTAACATGTTTATGTTATCAGTTTATCCGGGTATCCATTCCCGTGTGTAGTATAGTGCTGGTTCTGTTTTGCGGATCATCAAGTTTCAGGGGAAACTCTGCCGAAAATTTTATTGAAATTCAAAGAGTTGGACAAATTCTGAGTTCTAGGTTGTGTCTATAATTCTATCCGGAATTTTCTTCTCATTGCTTTGAGTCCATATCTATTGTTGCCACATGTGTTATACCTCATACATGCTTATACTTAAATTGTGATCATGTTATGTGTGATTTGGAGTCCCCCATAGAGGCTGGACATTGGACCCACAGTCCGGTCTCGTGAGTATCAGGTTCCTAAATGGATTATCCTAAGATGTGGCAAATGAAGCCTTTAGCCTTATTTGATATCGTTTTCTGCTTATTGAATACAGCATGATCATTTGGCAGTGAATCGAAAGGATAAAGCGGTTGTTGAGTAACTGAGCTAACTTTATAACAAGGTAAGTGTTTATATCCATTTCTTTGGAGGCACCTGGCCTCGTGGATTTTCCACCTTGTGTTCTTTACCTGTGTAGCTGCCGATAGGCGTACTCATTACGCCTTAGCTTTGGATTTACATTGTATATTAAATGTTATGTTATGTTGTTGGTATTGCATTGAGGATCGAAGCATTGTATTCTGGCTGTGAGTTGGCATCTACTCCCCGACTGTCGATGAGAGTTCCGCGCCGGTGAAGGGTTATTATTGCATTACATTGCATTCATATGCATTATATATCATTCATATGCATTCATTGCATATCATATTTGGTGCAGGAGTATTCCGCCCCAGGAGCAGAAGTATTCCGCTCCATTGTATCATATTGAGGGTAGGAGTATTCCGCCCCAGGAGCAGGAGTATTCCGCTCCATTGTATCATATTGAGGGTAGGAGTATTCCGCCCCAGGAGAGTGCAGGAGTATTCCGCCTCAGCTTTATATTATATCGGGTGCAGGATTATTACGCCCCAGGAGAGTGCAGGAGTATTCCGCCTCTGGTTTATATTATATCGGGTGCAGGAGTATTCCGCCCCAGGAGCAGGAGTATTCCGCTCCAGTTAGTTATCAGATTGGATTCCCTTCGAATGCAGGAGTATTCCGCTTCGGGATGGGATGACGGGCACATGTGACCCTTTGCATCATATTTCATTTCATTTCATCTCATATAATTTCATTTCATTTCATACCATTGCGTAGACTTGTGGTACATAACTACTGTTCTGCTTATACGTGCATTGCTTATTTGTCTATATATTTCTGGCCCATATTCTGGGTTGCGGGGATCGGGCTGCACGCCACAACGGTATAAATATATGGATCGGTTGCACGTCGCAGCTGTATAAATTTTTGGATCGGTTTGCATGTCGCAGCGGTATAAATATATGGATCGGGTTGCACGCCGCGACAGAATGAATATGGATCGGGTTGCACGCCGCAACAGGATGTATTTTTGATTGTTGATGTGTTCGGGATACCTGTATGTTTTGGATATCTTACGTTCCTGGTTGTTGAATAGTTTGTGATTCCATACGTATTTCTAGTTATTATCTGACTCTGCCTTTTCATAATTTAAATAAGAGGAATTTGGTTTATCTGTTTCTTTTCTCCCTGGCTAGCTATCATATTCTTTGAGGTGGCTAGTCTGCCCCACTTATTGAGTCCTTTTGACTCACCCTTATTTGTTTTTTTTGTTTCTTGTCTATCTATTTCGTTTCGGCAGGTTCGCTCCAGGATTGAGTTCGCCACGTTGTTCAGGAACGAAGACGACTTCAGCTGTCAGGGTTAGCCAGCTTTTATTCAGGATGGCCACCCGTTTTATGTGTATTATTTCAGTTGCAATTTGCTCCCTTCAGGAGGTATATGTCTTTTTTTGTACTCTTAGATGTCTAGTCTGGATAGCCCTAAACCTAGTATGATGGGTAATCAGCTGTAATTTCTTTTGTACAGCTTAGAGGTATCAGTATGTCAGTGGTTTTTTTTAAGTCTTGTCCTTATTTATGAATTATTATATTTATTTTTCTAACTTAATTGGTAAGGGTGCGCCCGACGGGTCTAGGGGAGGATGTCGGGTGCCCGCACGGCCTAACCGGATTTCGGGTCGTGTCATCAATGTTGATAGGATAATGGGATCTTAATTCGTCACCATCAAAAAGTGTTATCGTTTCTTCCGGTGCAAAGTGATAAGTAAGTAATATGCAACTTATGTGCCTTCCTTTTGTTCAAGATACTTGTAGAGTCATATTATTCCATGAGCTTGTCTTAATTATAAAAGGGTTTCTTGTAAATTGTCAGAGTTTCCTTCTTATAGGAAGGCTAAATTCACATAGATGTTCCATAAATCTTATTTAATGTCTATCTCTTCAATTGCGATTCTTTGGTTAGCCTGACTCGGAAGTAGTGCAGCTCTGGGAGCCATTGCCATCTCTTCTTTGCTCGGCACTGGTAAGCTTAGATGATCAGTAGCCTCTTATGATGTTCCATGTGTGGAGCCAGAGTGCGTGTCAAGGTAGCCGGGTATACACATTATTGTTTTTCAAGGCTACTAAGGGTAATGAGAGGTGTCATTTGACGTTTGATCTGATCCATCAGGCGGTGGTGCTTATAGAAAATGTATGGAGTTGTGAACTCGAGAGTTGCAGCTGTTTGGCAACTCGAGAGAGTAATTTGGTAGCTTAGGCCTGAGCCCCGTTCTCTATTTAGCTAAGTCTTCCTTAATCCAGCAAGTTGTGCGAGGATGACTATTTCTATTCAAATAAGTTGCATAAGTTTATGCAGTAAGTGGAGGAGTCTTCTTCCAATTGATACCGAATCATATTATTAAATCTCTAAGGTATTGCTGAAGCGTAAGCTAATTCTTTGTTTCATCGACTTGTTCTATATCAAAAAGTATATCGACGAGGTGATTCACCGGCAGAATCATGTTAATCCATCCAAAGTTCCGTGTATCTTTGTTTCAAAAATGTAGAGCTCTTCTCTCGTGATCGAGGAAGGATCAACTTAGTTAGAATAAGCTGGGAAATGACGTTATGATATTATCCAGATATGTTTATTTCCAAGAGTTCGGTGTTCGTGTTATAATTCTGATTCTGCAATCATGAGATAATATCCGTGGAGTAGCTTATGAAGGTCGTACAAGTTCTTTTGTTATCTGTGCGAATTTTTATTTAGACTTAGGCTCGTTCGAGGACGAACGAGAGTTTAAGTGGAGGAGAATGAAACGATCTTAGGTAGTCGTTTCGGAAGTTAGAGCTCTGATTGGCGTGCTGATAATTTTAAAATTTTTGTTAGGTCCATTGGGTCTTATCTACAAAATTTAAGCTAAATCAGACCTCGTTTGGTAGGCATCGGAAGAAGGTTTCAGTTTTTATTGTAGATAAATATTAAAAAGAGATTTTCGAGCTAGGTTTTGGCGAACGAGCTCCGATTCGAAATCCGAAAGCGCCGTTAGGTTCTTATGATTATTTTTGACTTTTGTGAACTTTCGGAAGTGAATTTCGAGGTTGTTCGGCTAGTTTCCGCTAAAATGCCGAAAGTTAAATAATTTGACCTTTTTCCATTTAAATTCGCATCTTGAGTTTCGGGAACCCGATTTGAGATCCGCCTTAGCGAGTTTACTACATATATTTTGTATAACTTGTATGCAAAAGTTGGAATTATTTCGAGTATCATAGAGTACCGTTTTAATTTTTGAAAACAAAATAAAATGGAAAATAAAAAGGAAAAGAGGAAAAGACAAAAGAACGAAAGAAAAGAAAATTGAAGGACGGTGGCATTCCATCTATATAAAGAGATAAACGAGAACAAAAACATGACAACAAGAACAGAGAAACGAAACAGAAAACACAGAGAAGGAAAAAAAACCAGAAAATGAGAATAAACCTTGTACATAGGCCTGGGTTTTGTTATGTGACCATGTAAATGTAATTTATTTAGGGTTTTGTTATGTGACCATAAACCCTGTACATAGGCCTGGCCTGCATATTGCATATGCGAATAGGGTATCAGGTCCTAACCGGATTACCCTAAGATGTGGGGAATGAAGCCTTTAGCCTTATTTGATATAGTTTTCTACTTATTGAATACAACAGGATCGTTTGACAGTGAATCCAAAGGATAAAGCGGTTGTTGAGTAACTGTGCTAACATTGTAACAAGGTAAGTGTTTATATCCATTTCTTTGGAGGCCTTTGGCCTTGTGGATATTCTACCACGTGTTCCTTAAGTGTGTAGCTACCGATAGGCGTACTCCTTATGCCTTAGCTTTGAATTTACATTGTATATTATATGTTATGCCCTGTTGTTGATATTACATTGAGCATATTAGCATTGCACTATGGTTTTGAGCATTGCATATACTTCCCGGTTGGCGATGAGAGTCCCGAGCCGGTGAAGGGTCAATATTGCATATACTTCCCGGTTGGCGATGAGAGTCCCGCACCGGTGAAGGGTCATTATTTCATATGCTTTCCGGTTGGCGATGAGAGTCTCGCACTGGTGAAGAGTCATCATTGCATATACTTCCCGGTAATGGATGAGAGTCCCGAGCCGGTGAGGGGTCATTATTGCATATACTTCCCGGTAATCGATGAGAGTCCCGAGCCGGTGAAGGGTCATTATTGCATATACTTCCCAGTAATCAATGAGAGTCTTGAGCCGGTGAAAGGTCATCATTGCATATACTTCTTGGTAATCAATGAGAGTCCCGAGCCGGTGAGGGTCATTATTGCATATATCTCCTAGTAGTCGATGAGAGTCCCGCGCTGGAGATAGGTATCAAGCATATGTGACTGCATTGCATCGTACCGCATTCATCCCATCTAATTCTTATATGACTGCAATTCATTGTACCATATTTATCCCATCTCATTGCCCGCATACTGACTATTATGTGTATTGTGTTGTGTTTTATGTATGCGGTATGTATCCTATGTCGTGGCCATATCTCAGTTTGCCTATATATTCTGGGTTGTGGGGATCGGGTTGCACGCCGCAACGGTGTAAATATATGGATTGGGTTGCACGTCGCAACGGTATAAATATATGGATCGGGTTCCACGTCGCAACGGTATGAATATATGGGTCGGGTTGCACGCCATGACAGTATGAATATATGGATCGGGTTGCACGCTGCAACAGGATATATTTCTGATTGTTGATGTGTTCGGGATACCCATATGTTCTGGCTATCTTACGTTCCTGGTTGTTGATGAGTTTGTGATTCCATACGTGTTTCTAGTTATTATCTGGCTCTGCCTTTTCATAATTTAAATAAGAGGAATTTGGTTTATCTTTTTCATTTCTCCCTGGCTACCTATCCTATTCTTTGAGGTGGCTAATCTGCCCCACTTATTGAGTCCTTTTGATTCACCCTTGTTGTTGTTTGTTTTTGTCTATCTACTTCGTTTCGGAAGGTTCGCTCCAGGATTGAGTTCGCCACATTGTTCAGGAGCGAAGACGACTTCAGTTGTCAGGCTGAGCCAGCTTTTATTCAGGATGGCCACCAGTTTTGTGTTCATTATTTCAGTTTCATTTTGCTCCCTTCAGGAGGTATCTGTCTTCTTTTCTTATTCTTAGATGTCTAGTCTAGATAGCCCTAAACCTAGTATATTTGGTAGTCAGCTGTAATTTCATTTGTACAACTTAGAGGTATCAGCATGTCTGCTTCTTTTTCTAAGTTTTGTTTTTATTTATGAATTGAATTATATTTATTTTCCTAATTTAATTGGTAAAGGTTCGCCCGACGGGTCTAGGAGAGGATGTCGGGTGCCCACATGGCCTAGCCGAAAATTTGGGCCGTGTCAATACTGCCGCGTAATAAATTCAAATAATATATTAAAATCATTACCTGAATGTTTTAGGGTGAAAATTCTACTTTTTTCCTTCTCCTTTTCCTTTCCTTTCTCTCTTTTTCTGACATTTTTCGATGCCTTTTCTCTTGTTCTTGATTCTGATGTCATTTCTGTTCTATATCATTTTGCAATTTTAGGCTAAGACATAAGGCAGTAGCCACCGCCCTTCTTTATTGTCTTTTTCCTATATATATATATATATATATATATATATATATATATATATATATTTTTTTTTTTTTTTTTTTTGATTTCTTTTATTATATATTTTTTTCTTTTCTTTTCGCGACGAAAATTAAAATGGAACTCTACAAAATTCGAAATTATCCCAAATTTTCTCAAGTAAGTTATACAAAATATATGTAACACACTTGCTAAGGCAGATCTCAAATCGGACTCCCGAAACTCAATATGCAAATTAAATGGAAAAAGGTCAAATTATTTAACTTTCGGCATTTTATTGAAAACTATCCAAAACACCTCGAAATTCACTTTCGAAAGTTCGTAAAAGTCACAAATAATCATACGAACCTAACGACGTTTTCAAATTTCGAATCGGAGCTCATTCGCAAAAATCGAGCACGAAAATCTCTTTTTAATATTTATCGACAATAAAAACTGAAATCTTCTTCCGATACGTACCAAACGAGGTCCGATTTTGCTCAAATTTTACTGGCAGGTCCTAATGAACCTTATGAATATTTTAAAATTATCGGCACGCCAATCAAAGCCCTAACTTTCGAAACGACTACCTAAGGTCGTTTCAATAATGCAATGGGGTCACATGTTGCCAAATGATTGATACCCCTCACCGGTACGGAACTCTCATCGCCACCATGAGATATATAACTCAATATTATCCTGCCTCGACTCGGAACACTCAGCGACTCTGGCGGCATAATATACAATCTGAGCGGAATACTCCTGCCCTTAAGCGGAATGCTCCTGCTCCCAATATGTTACCAAGCTCAATCATGAAATGTACAATGCAATGCAATGTTATCCAAGCCCTGCCATAGTAAACACACTGAATAATCCTGCAAATATTCATAACTTAATCGAATACTTTTATTTCTCCAAGTTTCATTTTCATAATCATATAAGAACTTCTATCCTCAACATAATCAAGCCTTAAGCTTAACAATTGATGTTTACGATAACCTCAGACTACTTTAGTTTTTAACTAGATACTACATCTAAAGCAACACAATCCAATAAACAACACAAAAAATAAACAAATTATGGCGTAGTAAGTACGCCTAATGAAAGCTACACACGAAAAACATGTGGGTAGAAGTTCCACAATACAACTCAATGTACATTAATACAACAATGTCCATGATTAATGCCATGAAGGAACATAGTATAAATCTCTCAGTTTTGTCACTTGTCTATATAAATTTGGACATCTAACTTTAACATCCCTTAAATCCATAAAACAACAGCAACCCAAATAAGAAGCAGTAGTTACCACAAGCCTTTCAATAGCATACGGACACATCAAGCAGCAAGCTCGGTTACAACTAGGTTAGCTACACCCTTATGCTCTTTCTTCCGTTCAAGAATATGTCGACGAAAACAATACATATACAAGTTCTCTCTCAAAATTCCAGCTACAAAATACCATAAAAACAACTTCAAAACAGTTCGACACAACAAAAACAAAACAATGATTTCCGATCTTTGTCTTACGTTCAATCATAACTTAATTACATAAAAGAAGTGAAATATATTACCTCAAAACAGCAAGGACAATCCACATACAAGCTTAATTTCTTTTTAAACCGCCGTTATATGCCCATTTTCTTGTAGTGGACGAGCATATTAATAATGAATACAAAGGAATATAATTTTACTTTATTTAGGATCCTTGTATCATGGCTTCACAAAAAAGTACCAGCAACTGAAGACAATTGTTAAGAAAAGAAAAAGAGCTCAAACCATTTAAGAAGACAAGTTTTCTAAGTATATCAAGATTTACACACCTAAAATTATATAATTCTCACAATCTCAAAAAAACTAAACCAAAACAGCTCCTTAAACTTCCTGAAACAATAAACAGAAACCCAACAACAACTGCAGCTTCTTCAATCAAAATAGACAGCCCAGAACCTCCTTCACCAAGCCTCTCCTAATCCCTTACTAACACCAGAACACCAACACATACAACCTCACCCACACAGGACTCTCACCAGCCCAATATACCAACCAAACAAGCAACAAAAGAACTGCTCCTAAACTAATGAACTGCTAACAAGGAACAAACACTAATGACCTGTTCCTAAACTAACAGGAACCAAACAAAAACTATCATGACTTGCATAAGCAATTTAATAAAGGCTGCACACACACACTGAACTATACCTGAACTCCATGAACCTCATCCCTTCTGCTACTCCTTCACTGAACTCCCTCATCATTTACCAGGATCAGAACTGAACAAACACACTCTGCTTACTGCTGCAGACTCTACCGCACACCCCTGAACCTCTCTAGAACAGTTGCGACACACAGAAACACCTGAAACAATCACACTGCCTCCAAACATCCTACCTAAACAATTCCACTTAACTTATAGACCTCATCACATACACCAACACATTCATCTCCTACTCTCATACACAAACCACCTGCACATCAACGACCAAACTTGCTACCTACTACAACCAAACAAGACAAACTGAACTCTCCTAATACCTGCTACTAACCAATCCTCCATTGCCCTGCTTGCTTCAAAACAAACCCCTTTCTCACACACACAAACACTCTCCCTGAACCTTTACACAAAACTTGCAACCAACAGAACCTAGACTAAGCTTGCACCTTCTCACAGAAACAAGACAGGCTAACCCTCTCCTACTAACTGCTACTGAAACTCCAATCAAACAAACAAAATAAAGACAACATCACCACCAAAATAGATGATAACATAAGCTGACTACTCATTGCTTTTTTGGAATAGCTGAATATACCTCATAAAACTAGAACACAAAAGATTCGAACTTTATTCATGTTAATCGAGTTTAAACAGTTTTTACCATTATACATAGACCCAAACATATTTCTTGCTGATCAAGACAGAACTTTTTGCTAAGCACGCTGAAAGATTCAAGCTTTATGCAAGAAATATAAACTTAAAACAGTCCTATACTTATGGCACCAACAAGGTAACACATTTATGTAGAAAAAGCAGTTAAGGAAAAATTGTTACCTGCTGCGGTGCAGTGAACGAGGGCGTCGATCCGAAGAAAAGCGGCTCAAACAAGAACGAGGCGACAACTCGAGCACAAAAAGAGATAAACAAATCCAAGACAATATAGAAGCAGTGACACTAATAAAAACTTAAACTCTAAAGAATGCTGCTGCTGTTGCTATGGACTTCTATATGCTACTGCCTCTGTTTTTTCCATTTTTTTTAAATCTGAATAAAAATCCATTTTATACTAGAAAATTTAGGGCTTTTACCTTCTATGAAATTCCAAAAATACTCCCTCCTGTTTTGACTTATTCTCTTGTGAGATAAGGGTGAGATGGTCAAAATTATGCCTCTCTCATCCTTATCTCAAAGAAAACAAATCAAAGGCCCAGATCGATTAAATTTAAAATGAACGAACGAGATTAAAGATCCATTGTTGGTGAGAGAAAAGGGGGGACCAGATCGTACAATTTTTTGATGTATTAGATAGTTTGGGAGGGAATTTGAGGATCAATCGCGGGTCAGGGGAAAATCTTCGCGGGTCAAAAATTGGGATTCTAGGGTTAACGGGTTGGAAAATTTGAATTGGGGAACTGACTGAAATGAGAAGAATAAGAGTGTGTGTAATGCATATATGGGTTTGCAAGGATAAGCTGATTTTTAAATCAAGAACGAATTTAGCCTTCTAAAAATATATAAATACAATAGGATCATTGCGCGGGTAGGATAGGATTGAGGGAATTTTGCAAATTTAGCCTTTTCTTTAATACTTATTAATTCACTTTAAAACTTAAAATTAATCTTATTTAAATAATTTGGCATTTATCAAATTTCTCGGGTCAAAATTGGGTGTCAACAGCTGCCCCTCTTTACCCAGAAAGGATGAAAGAGTTTTCAGGGTAAAGAAAGTTGACATAAAGCCAATTTTATCACGATAAAGCCAAAGACTTTTGATTCCATGGACAAAAGTATGAGGCTTATGGATATGGCCGAACTCCAATTTCCGAGTTGCCTACATATCTTTGGCTGAAAGAGAATCAGGCCATATGTAGTTCAACGATATTTAGATACGAAAAGTCGCACGATCGACAGAAAAGAACACACGAATAGGAAAGAATTCAAACTGACCCCTAATCTGCAATAAAAGATTAGGATAGATTTGCTTGTTCGAGTGCAATTATTCAGATCCTCGTTGACGAGTCTAGCTCATATCAACGATTTCCCCAGTTCACTGCTAAGAAAAAGTTCCACGTTATGCTCCAAATGCTGCTGCGGTGTTGCTAAAATTTTTTAACAATCTTAACAAACGGTAAGCGAGCGACTGCTAATAAAACTTTGATAATTAGAATAAGGCATAAAATAAAGCGACAACATAAAACTGTAAATGCGGGTTACGGTATTATTGATAAGTTCTTCCTTCAATCAGCTGCTGAGGCGCTCCACCCGGGGAACCTCTAGCTGATTATTATTCTGAAACAATAAAGCAAGACAATAAGTAAAGCGGGTACGACTTGCAGAAGATAAGGCTGTTACAAAATAAGTCGACTAACGAGACATAATGCCTCAAGTTGACTTGGCTAATCTATAACCTACGTCGGTAACATAACGTTTATTTATAAGCGAACGAGCCTAAAACGTTCAATTATAAGGCGAACGAGCCTAAAACGTTCAATTATAAGGCGAACGAGCCTAAACCATAAGGCAAGCAAAAGAAGCAAAACTGATTAAAGAAGGTACTTCTTCAGACTTAGCAATATCTGCAAATCACAAAATAAAATTTTAGTAAACGTTCTCATAAAGCAAAATAAAGATGAAATGGATATGTTTAACAATTTGCAAGAATTATAGGAAATAGAAGTGCCGCATTTCGGCAATAAACCATGACAAAGAATAATGCTTTAAATCATGAAGAGGTAGTATACAAATTCAATCTTGGAATGTGCTCCATTCAATTGATAAAACAATGAAGCGTCGGGTCATGAAGCATCCAACGTCCTAGCGCAACTTGGAAAAACCTGCATATCCATTTTACGGGTAGATGAACCCGAATTGTTCATTTATAAGGTGAACGCACCAAAAAATATTCATTTATAAGGCGAACGAACCTAAAACGTTCATTTATAAGGCGAATGAGCCTAAATTGCGCAAGATAAAGCGAAAAACACAAAACTTATTAAAGTAGGTACTTCTTCAAGCTTAGCAATATTTGCAAATCACAAAATGAAATTTTAGTAAACCTTCCCAGATGGCAAATAAAAATGAAACGAATATGTTTAACAATTTGCAAGAATTATAGGAAACAGAATTGCCGCCTTTCTGCAATAAACCATGATAAAGCATAATGCTTTAGATTATGAAGATGTAGTCTGCAATGCAATCTCGGACTGCGCTCCATTCTACTGATAAAACCAATGAGGTGTCTGGTTACGAAGCCTTGAGCGTCCCGATGCAACTTGAAATAAACCTGCATATCCCATTTACGGGTGGATGAAGCCGAATCGTTCATTTATAAGGTGAACAAGCCTAAAACGTTCAATTATAAGGCGAACGAGCCTATAACGTTCAATTATAAAGTGAACGAGCCTAAATTATAAGCTAAAGCAAAAGACACAAAATTCATTAATGCGCTTGCTTCTTCAAACTTAGCAATATCTGCAAATCACAACAATGGAGTTTTAGTAAGTGTTCTCATAGTGGGATAGAAATAAAACTGATATTTTAGCAATTTGCAGAAATTATAGGAAATAGAAATGCCGCATTTCGGCAAAAAACTATGATAAAGAATAATGCTTTAATCATCTAGTGGCAGTTTGCGATTTTAATCTTTAATTGTGCTCCAATCACTTGTTAAAGCAAGCGAGACATCCAATCTTGAAGCATCCAATGTTCTAAAGCAACTTGAAGTAAATCTCCTATCCGATTTACGGGTGGATGAACCCGGATCGTTCATTTTTAAGCCGAACGAGCCCAAAACATTCATTTATAAGGCGAACGAGCCCCAAAACGTTCGATTATAAGGTGAACGAGCCTAAATTTGATAGCAGCCTGCGAAATAAAGTTGCAAATTGGATTAATTAAGGCAAGATAATACAAAACAAATAAACAAAGCTGGGTCGTATTACTTGTATTGATAGTGATGCAGAGCGTTTAATGCTGCCTTCACTTCATATTGAATTTGATGTTCAATTCCTGCAAATTTAAAGTCAATGCATTGGAAAACGAGTGAATAATAAAGCCAAGGCTATAATGAAAAAGAAAGAAATAGATTTGCACTGCATATGTGACAAGGCGAATAATCTCTGAGAAACTGATGGATGACCTGAAATAGTAGAGCAAGGCATTAATTTAAAGCAAATACAAAGGCAGAATTTAAAGCAAGTGCAAAGCAAAGCAGTGCGGAAATGTAATCTGTGCAATAGCCATTTGATAAATCAATTGGCGAGACAATCGGGCAATGATGGCCTTGGGCGGATTGTCAATTAAAAATAAGGCAATGCCTATTTTGGTGTGATTTGAAAACATAACGCATGCCTCGGCTTCATTGCTTATTTGGGAATGAAGATCATAGAGGTAGAAATGCCGCCTATTCGGTAATAACTCATGGCAAAGTATAATTCTTTAAGTCATGAAAAAGGCAATGCGACACAATCTTCAAGGCAACTTTCGATGCACGTTCAATAAATTGTTCATCCATAGTGCGAATGATCCTTTCATTGCAAGCTTTCATGTTCCTACTCTCAAAGAAAAATTTGTTAGTTTTGGGGAGGGAGGGGGAAGCATTTGATTTGTGCTGACTTGATCTTGATCTTGCTGCTTTTGTTGCTTCCTCGTCTTCATAGAACCTGGATTTGTGAATTGCGTTCAGAAACTTGGCTCATGAGCTCAAATAGCATAGATTTTTGAAAAATAGAGGCAAAATAAAATATTTTAATGCAATATAGCAAGTGAAATAAGCATGCAAATGAAGTCAAAGATGCATTTTAAAAATTTTGCCTTGACTTAAACTTGTAACATATTTTAAAACAAACTGAACGTCCATTGTCTTAGACTTTGCATTGTTTGCTTAGCTGATTACAGAGTTCTTGCAAATTCATCTTTAATAACCAACGCTGGTTCTTGCAAAATTCTGCCCCAGTTATTATCTTTCATATCTCCAACTTGTTTTGAAAAATTGCCCCTTTTGTCCTTCTTGAGGGAAAATGAAAATTTAAATGCTAAAAGGTCGAGCCCGATGGGGAAGCCTACGTATCCCTCCTTGAGAATCAGACCATGCGTAGTTCTGCATGCAAATTGCCCCGCTTTAAAAGTCCATCCACTTGAATTTCTTGCTAAATGCATTGATAACCTTGATAAAATTGAATTTATGTCTTATCAACAAGCATTAACAACTATTTACCCATTCTGCATCTCTCCAATCATCTTCTTGAGGGATTCTCAAAGAAGGAATTTTCATTTATGCGAATAACACTACTCCAAAGCCATATACTAGCAAATAAAAGCTGCCCTAATTGAAGTTTTAACAAATAGTGCGATATCCAAAGAGCGCAGATAATAACTTTTCAGTGCGTCATTTGTAAAAATTTTCAGTTGTTTTGCCATACGTCACAAGCAAAGTTTTAGCAGGTTTATCAATTTTAATTTTGAAACAGAAACAAATATAATAACAAGCTTAAGTAATATAATAAGAATGCGATGCATTTTATTCCAAACTTTCATAAATTCAAAATGAGTTGATTCAGATTAACATAAGCTTTAAAGTACAATGAAATTCAGGGCCTCAATCTGAATTAAAATTTAAAATAATGCTACTAAGTTCAATTGCCAAGTCCTTTCAAACAATGTCATTAGCTTCTAGTACTGCATCGTTCACGAGCTAGAGCGTCTACCATCAATCAGATCTTGAATCTTGCGTGATTTGCATGGTCAACCACTTTACAAACCAAACTTCTGCTAGAGAAATAAACAAAACAAAGAAACCTCAAAGGGTAACTATGTTAGTTTTTCTATCATTCATAAGATTGCACACAAGCAAGCAACACCTAGTATTTAACGCATTTTGAGCAAATAAAGCAAGGCAAGCAATTAACATGTGACAATCACAAGTAGTTGAAAGTAAATAAATATGCAAATGCGTCCTACCCTGTAAGGTGCCTCTTTGTGCTAGAGGTAAGCCTAATCGCGCAAATAAGTGATAACGAAAAATAGTTCATGCCAGTTCTGAGCAATTCAGATTTAGAGTAAGCAATAAATAATATTAATAATTGATAACAATCATCTCTCCGCCTTGACACTGTAATTCCGTTATCCCAACTAACTTCCAAAAGTTGCTGTCAACTCGAAATTCTAACACAGCTCATGCTCTCCACAACATCTGCACAAAATTCTAAATCCAAATGCCTAAAACCTAAACAATCCTCCATACTTTTGCAAACATCCACACTTCTCCAAGCACAACTCCCAATTATTTTACAACATCCAGGGGTGAAATTTCCAACTGGCTTCACAATACCAGACTGCAAATCATAAAAGGTTCCAGTTGACCATTTACAAATAAAACCTCACAGATCCTTGGCGAAAAGCCTTTCAGCTTCTTAGGTTTTCCAAGGCTCACAGACCTTGTTCATAGGGTTCCTCACTGGTCCTCGGCTTTAATCAAGCCTCTTAGTTTCCTAGGTAGCCAAGACCTCATTGGTCTGCAAGGAAGGCCCACTGGTCATTTAAAGACGCAGGGGCTTCACTCTCCTAGTATGCGACAAACATACTTCAATTTTTATAAAGTTGCGGCTGGTCAGTCAACGTAAACCTGCATACACACAGGTCTTCATAAGAGAGATCCCACTGATATTTTAAAGACACCAGGGGCTTCATCTCTTAGATCTCACCATACCAGACCATCTCCAAAACATAAACCAGCCAAATCTGCCTAACTTTCCCCAGACTGCAATTTTGTCTTGTTCACAAAATTCTGCACTATGATCTCAAATTCTCCGTGGACTGCTATGACCACATAGATTCTGCTCTTTAATTTTCTAACCTAAAAGACAAAAAGAAGACAAAATTCTAAATCTGATTATGCTCAAAACATGGCTAGTACTGAGGATTCGTCATCATATAGCACATAATATACATTGTCGTTAGGTTTCAAAAACCCGTTGACGTAAGGGCGGTTTCCTAACTATGGAGGCGGTACCAAGGACCGGGTCAAAACTAAGGTGTATATGCATGCATATCCTATAATCTCCTTCTAAGAGTAGGCTAACGGTTGAGGCTGACTCAACCTATGCGGGATAGACCTGGCCTCACAACGCAGTAGAACTGGCAATGACAAAACCAAACAACATCAATATCCCGAACTAACTTTGGTGACACAAAAGAAGTTTCAAAGAGTGAGGTAAGGGCAATGCCCTTCCTGTGTAACTACCTGTCAAGAGGGTGCCCCATGATAAAATAGAGGAGGTGAAAGAGAATTGACAGGCTCCACGAGGGAGGAAATATGAGCGGAATGCGGATTTTATGCACAAATAAAATGTAATACATGCTTTCTATAACAAACCAATACAGATAAAATAAAGCAAATAAATTAATCATGCTAGTTGCAAACAATTGGAAACCTTTATGGTCAAAACCTTTATTGCTCCCCAGCAGAGTCGCCATGCTGTTGAACCCCCAAAAAATAACCTCAAAGGGCTAAATTTAGGAATATCAACTGAATGGACTAACTCTTTTGGAGTTTTGAGAGTCGCCACCCAATTTAAGGAAAACAGGGAACCAAACAAGCAAATGCGTGCAAAACTCTGTTTTTGGAAAAAAGGCAGTCTTTTAAGAGATTCTAAAGGTAAGAGGTTTTGTTAATTTTGAAAGAAGGTTTTTAAGGGACTTTCAAAATTCCGTAAAATATGCGCTTTTTCTAAAAATAATTAATTAAACTATTAGTTAATTCAACTGATTAAATTTAGCAAGTTTTCAAAAGATTTGCAATTTATTTAAAAGCTTTAAATATTTTTAAAAAATAAAATAAAATAAAAGCGCATTTTCTTTGAAAATGAGCGATTTAATCGTACTAATTTCTTTGCCAACTCATATGTGATAGCGCGTAAATAGCACTTGCTTAATTTCAACTTTAAAATCCGAGTATCTCACCATAAGATGAAACTTAAATTTCAAGTCGCTTATTGCAAAGACATTTCGGGACATTTAGAAGTTAATTAAAACTTCATTATAAGTTTTGTCTTTTTAAAGAAACTAATTCGTATCAATAAGATAGAAGTCTTTTCTTACAGTCATTATTAAGCGTGGTTTTGAAAAATTTGTGAAATTTTGCACGCATTTGCTTAAATGGCCTGATTTGCAATAAATCATATAACGACTTCAAAATAAAAGTATTGAATATAAATTAGACAAATAACTCAATCAATAAAATATTTATTCATAAATATAAGTACATAATTATTCTACAACAGTCAATAAATTATTCTAATAAGAAATTCTAATAATGTGCAAATTTCTAAAGATGGGAGGAATATAAGAATTCAGAAGAACTCGGAATACGCCAAAGATGAGCACAAGAGAGGCCAAACGATAATAAGCCCGAAACAAGTGTACATCACTGAATCTTTGAGGTAGGGAGCAAAAGCTTTTGGAGGCAGCACCCAGTTGGACAAAGAATGAAATGCACGAGCAGCCAAAACTGGTCCAAGCCAATCTTGAGTTTTATAAAAAAACTCACGCCAAACAATTTTCATGCAAAGAAAGCAAGGAATAAAGATTAGTACCATAGAAAGACGAAAAAGGAAACTTTAAAGAAAAGAGCTGCACAATAAATGTAACCAAACATACTAGCTTGTTTCCAAAGAAAGAACATAGTTATTAATGTTAGTGGAATAGCTGCCAAGCTAGGGAACTAATTAAGATGATATCATTTATAAAAATCTTTACTGGTGTTTCTGAAAGACAACAGACTAGCAATCTTTCTTATTCCAGATGAGGATAACCAAGAAACATTCCAATGAATCTGAGAAAAAGATTCTATATGCATAGACGAGCATATTAATAATGAATACAGAGGAATGTACTTTTAAATTATTTAGGATCCTTATATCATGGATTCACAAAAAAGTACCAGCTACTGAAGACAATTGTTAAGAAAAGAAAAAAAGTTCAAACCATTAAAGAAGAAGAGTTTTCTAAGCATATCAAGAGCTACGCACTTAAAATTATATAATTCTCACTATCTCAAAAAAACTAAACCAAAAATGCTCCTTAAACTTCCTGAAACAATCAACAGAAACCCAACAACAACTGCAACTTCTTTAATCAAAATCGACAGCCTAGAATCTCCTTCACCAAGCCTCTCCAAATCCCTTACTAACACCAAAACACCAACACATACAACCTCACCCTCACAGGCCTCTCACCAGCCCAATATACCAACCAAACAAGCAACAAATGAACTGCTACTAAAATAATGAACTGCTAACAGGGAACAAACACTAATGAACTGCTCCTAAACTAACAGGAACCAAACAAAAACTATCATGCCTTGTATAAGCAATTTAACAAAGGCTGCACACACACACTGAACTATACCTGAACTCCATGAACCTCACCCCTGCTGCTACTCCTTCACTGAACTCCCTCATCAATTACCAGGATTAGAACTGAACGAACACACTCTTCTCACTGCTGCAGGCTCTACCCTACACACCTGAACCTCTCTAGAACAGCTGCGACACACAGAAACACCTGAAAGAATCACACTGCCTCCAAACATCCTACCTAAACAATTCCACTTAGCTCATAGACCTCACCACATACACCAACACATTCATCTCCTACTCTCATACACAAACCACCTGCACATCAACCACCAAACTTGCTACCTGCTACAACCAAACAGGACAAACTGAACTCTCCTAATTACTGCTACTAACCAATCCTCCGTTGCCCTGCTTGCTTCAAAACATACCCCTTTCTCACGCAAACATACACTCTCCCTGAACCTCTACGCAAAACTTGCAACCAATAGAACCTAGACTAAGCTTGCACCTTCTCACAGAAACAAGACAGGCTAACCCTCTCCTACTAACTGCTACTGAAACTCCAATCAAACAAACAAAATAGAGACAACATCACCACCAAAATAGATGATAACATAAGCTGACTACTCATTGCTTTTTTGGAATAGCTGAATATACCTCATAAAACCAGAACACAAAAGATTCGAACTTTATTCATGTTAATCGAGTTTAAACAGTTTTTACCATTATACATAGACCCAAACATATTTCTTGCTGATCAAGACAGAACTTTATGCTAAGCACACTGAAAGATTCAAGCTTTATGCAAGAAATATAAACTTAAAACAGTCCTATACTTATGGCACCAACAAGGTATCAAATTTATGTGAAGAATCAGTTAAGGCAAAATTGTTACCTGCTGCGGTGCAGTGAACGAGGGCGTCGATCCAAAGAAAAGCGACTCAAACAAGAACGAGGGGACAACTCGAACACAAAAAGAGATAAATAAATCCAAGACAATATAGAAACAATGACACTAATAAAAACTTAAACTCTAAAGAATGCTGTTGCTCTTGCTATGGAATTCTATATGCTACTGCCTTTGTTTTTTCCATTTTTTTTTAAATCTGAATAAAAATCCATTTTATACTAGAAAATTTAGGGCTTTTACCTTCTATGAATTTCCAAAAATACTCCCTCCCGTTTTGATTTATTCTCTTGTGAGATAAGGGTGAGATGGTCAAAATTATGCCTCTCTCATCCTTATCTCCAAGAAAACAAATCAAAGGCCCGGATCGATTGAATTTGAAATGAGCGAACAAGATTAAAGATCCGTTGCTGGTGAGAAAAAAGGGGGGACCAAATCGTACAATTTTTGGATGTATTAGAGGGTTTGGGAGGGAATTTGAGGATCAATCGCAGGTCAGGGGAAAATCTTCGCGGGTCGAAAATTGGGATTCTAGGGTTAACGGGTTGGAAAAATTGAATTGGGGAAGTGACTGAAATGAGAAGTATAAGAGTGTGTGTAACGCATGTATGGGTTTGCAAGGATAAGCTGATTTTGAAATAAGAACGAATTTAGCCTTCTAAAAATATATAAATACAATAGGATCATTGCGCGGGTAGGATAGGATTGAGGGAATTTTGCAAATTTAGCCCTTTTTTTAAGACTTATTAATTCACTTTAAATCTTAAAATTTATCTTATTTAAATAATTAGGCATTAATCAAATTTCTCGGGTCAAAATTGGGTGTCAATATCGCGTATGCGAATAGGGTATCAGGTTTCTAACCAGATTGCCCTAAGACGTAAGGAATGAAGCCTTTAGCCTTATTTGATATATTTTTCTGCTTATTGAATAGAGCGGGATCGTTTAGCAGTGAACCCAAAAGATAAAGCGGTTGTTGAGTACCGCTTTGGAATAAGATAAGTGATTATATCAATTTCTTTGGTGGCCTTTGGCATTTTGGATTTCTACCACGTGTTCCTTACGTGTGTAGCTGCCGATAGGCGTACTCATTACGCCTTAGCTTTGAATTTACATTGTATATTATATATTGTGCGTTGTTTTTGGTATTGCATTGATCATAGAAGCATTATATTCTGATTATGGGTTGCTATGTCATATACTGAATGCAGGAGTATTCCGCCTCAGCTTTATATTATCTCAGGTGCAAAAGTATTCCGCCCCAAGAGCAGGAGTATTTCGCTCTTATGTTACATACTTAGTGCATGAGTATTCCGCCTCAACTTTATATTATCTCGGGTGCTGGAGTATTCTGCCCCAGGAGCAGGAGTATTTCGCTCCACTTGGTTATCAGATTGGATTTCCCCTCGAATGCAGGAGTATTCCACTTCGGGATGGGATTACAGGCACATGTGAGCCTATTGCATCACATTTCATTTCATACCATTGTGTAGACTTGTTGTACATGACTGTTGCTCTAATTATATGTGCATTGCTAATTTGTTGGTTGTTGTCTAGTTCTGTTTCCCTGGCTAGCTTACTTATCTTTCGGGTTAGTTAACTATTCTTCAGTTATTGAGTCCTTATGACTCATTCCCTATTTATTATTTTGTTTTCTTTTTGCTCGTCAGATTCTGCTCCAGGACCCAGCCAGCCGCGTCGTGATTGAAGAGCAGTATGTTTTCAGCTGTCTACGGTGAGCTATCATGTTCATTGATGCCACCACCTTTAGATATTATAGTACTCCTTAGTTTTGCTCCCTTCCGGAGATGTGTATATCTTTTGAACTTCTTAGATGTCTGATCTGAAAACCTCTAAACCTGTATATTCTGGGTAGTTATTTGTATTATCAAAAAGTTTGTATATATGTCTATCCTTGAGAGGTATTTTGTGTTGTTAAGGTTAGGTTCAATTTTACTTTCAAGATAATTCTACGCCGTTTATATCGATTCAACCGATAGGGTTCGCCCGACAGGTCTACGGGAGGTTGTTGGGTGCCCGCACGACCAAGTCAAGAATTTGGGTCGTGTCAGTGAGGTGGTCTGCAGCAACAACAAGAGGGATAAATGGCGTCCCAAGGGCCTGAGCAAGCATTTTGAGCTTCCCTATAGGTATTTTACCAAAAAAGCCTGAGTCTACCTAAATTTCATTTTTAACAGGTTGATGCCTTGCAAACACTTTACTAATGTGAGGCACAGTCGAGTCTTCCTTACTTATGCTTTGATGATGCACCTCCCTATCAATGTTAGTAGTATCATGGTGCAAGAGATGAGACGAACACTAAAGTGACCCAGATGCTGACTTTTCTATGCCAAGACACTTACTACCTATATGCAAAAGTTAGGTATACCTAACCATACTCATGATAAAAAGATGCCAGCTAAGACAAAGGTTGATAGCTATGCCACTGTTAGGGGCCCTAATGTCTCTATGAAGTTGCATGTTGAGAAAAGATTTAATGTGCTCGTTGAGTCTTATAAGACGAAATGGATTTTCTCCAAGTTCGTGGCAATGAAGTTTGGAGTTATTGAGGCAGAGATACATGAGTTTGAGATGTCCATGCCATTTAGTACTGAGATGCGATTTGCCTTCGGCCTTGATGATGCTGAGGAGTTTCACCCATCTGATGATGAGCTCACTCCGCCGGAGTTGGCAGTGGAGGATGACGAGAGTGATGATGACAATGATGCTGATGAGCCAGCTCTCGCCCGAGCTATTGTATCTATTTGTACTGCTTCTATTCTAGCTGCTCCACCTATGGGTGTTGTTGATTATGCTGAGAATGAGGACGGCTATGAGACCGATGGTGATGCTAATTATGATCCAGCCACATAGAGGAAGTATCTCTTCACCCCTTGTTTTCTATTTTGTTTTGAAACAATGGGGAGACTACTATTTCTTAAGTGTGGAGTGAGAGATTTATTTGCAGGATGACTGTACTTTTGTGGATATTTGATGTTATTTTTATTTGGTCACTTGACTGTTTTTTATTTGTTTCTTGCTTTTAGTTTTGATGGGTCTGTAATATTCTAAATGTTATGGACTGTAATAGTTTTAGTAAAAGTAATATTCTGTAGTCGTTAAAATTTAGTCTCATTAGTACTTTTATTATTAACTTAGTGTCGTAATAACCTCGTGGGTTTTCTTGGCTTTGGTTCTTTCCCACAGAGTTTTTTTGGCTTTGGTTCTTTACCACAGAGTTTTCTTGGCTTTACGAATCATGCACTGTGAGAGAAAAGGAAGTGGCAATGACGACGCATGCTCTTAATGATTTCTTGGGACTGCCTCAAGTGATTGAGGGCGTAGATTGGAAACTTCAATATGGTTACACGAAGGTTCGTGAGGTGGTCTGCAGCAATAACAAGAGGGATAAATGGCGTCCTAAGGGCCTGTGCAAGCATTATGAGTTTCCGTATAGGTATTTTACCAAAAAAAGCCTGAATCTACCTGATTTTCATTTGTAACAGGTTGATGCCTTGCAAACACTTTACTAATGTGAGGCAAAGTCGAGTCTTCCTTACTTATGCTTTGATGATGCACCTCCCTATCAATGTTAGTAGTATCATGGTGCAAGAGATAGAGACGAACACTAAAGTTACCCAGATGCTGAATTTTTCTATGCCAAGACACTTACTACCTATATGCAACAGGTAGGTATACCTAACCATACTCATGATAAAAAGATGCCATCTAAGACAAAGGTTGATAACTATGCCACTGTTAGGGGCCCTAATGTCTCTATGAAGTTGCATGTTGAAAAAAGATTTAATGTGCTCGTTGAGTCTTATAAGACGAAATGGACTTTTTTCAAGTTCGTGGCAACGAAGTTTGGAGTTACTCAGGCAGAGATACATGAGTTTGAGATGTCCATGCCATTTAGTGCTGAGGTGCAATTTGCCTTCGGCCTTGATGATGCTGAGGAGTTTCACCCATCTGATGTTGAGCTCACTCCGCCGGAGTTGGCAGTGGAGGATGACGAGAGTGATGATGACAATGATGCTGATGAGCCAGCTCTCGCCCGAGCTATTGTGTCTACTTCTACTGCTTCTACTCTAGCTGCTCCACCTATGGGTGGTGTTGATGATGATGAGAATGAGGACGACTATGAGGCCGATGGTGATGCTGATTTTTATCCAGCCACGTAGAAGGAGTATCTCTTCACCCCTTGTTTTCTATTTTGTTTTGAAACAATGGAGACACTACTATTTCTAAAGTGTGGAGTGAGAGATTTATTTGCTGGATGACTGTATTTATGTGGATATTTGATGTTATTTTTATTTGGTCACTTAACTGTTTTTGATTTTTTTCTTGCTTTTAGTTTTGATGGGTCTGTAATATTCTAAATTTAATGGCCTATAATAGTTTCAGTAAAAGTAATATTCTGTAGTCGTTAAATTTTAGTCTCATTAGTACTTTTATTGTTATCTTAGTGTAGTAATAACCTCGTGGGTTTTCTTGACTTTGGTTCTTTCCCACAGGGTTTTCCTTTTTGAACTGACAAATTTTTAGGTAGTACATAAAAAATAACAAAATTGAAAAAATAAAAAATAAAAAGAAGGAAGAGTTAAGAGAAAAACGGGAGCAAGAGATCGAGTAACACCCTAAAAAACAGTATCTTGTGAGAATCGCTATTGTTGTTCTCGAACCCCCTTTCCCAGCTCATAATTGTTTATTGAGGACTGAAATTACGTGAATCATGGATTCCATGTCATTAGTGATGTGAGTTCTTGTATGTTTCGATGTATATATTGCAGTTTAGAACTTGTCCGGCTTGTCTTTGAAATGAAATCCTAGGATATTCTTGAGTTAGGAGAGGATTGTAGGCCTTATTTGTTTAGTCACTTTATCCTAAATAGACCTACCAATGGTTATGAGTTATCCCTAGATAGCTCCTTTGAGCCTAAAGTATTACCTTTCTTTGACAAATGAAAAAGAACCCTTCAGCCTGTGAACTTGATTATCCATTTTTCAGGCTATTCTCGAATGACACTCCTTACTTGAACTTAGTGAGAGTAACTAGCGTATTTATAGAAATGTGTTGGAAGTTGGATGAAAAGAGGCACGAGTTATGCCTTAGTGTTTGAAATTGTGCCAGAAAAAAATAAATGGTGTTGGGTTTGTGAAGTATTTGGAAAATAAAAAGAGGAAAGGAAAAGTTTGATACTTGGGCATGGAAAAGGAAAAAAAAAATACATAGAGAAAAGAAAAGCTGAAAAAAAGAAGTGAAAAAAAAGAAGAAAAAAGAAAAAAAAAATCAGTGTCTTTGGGAAGCTATAATAGAACTGGAAATTATTGTAAAGATTGCTGAGCTTAAATTTTATATAGTGGTAGTGCCATAGGGTACATAATCACTTTTAGTCATATTATTACTCTCGCCCCGGAGCCTACATTACATCCAAATAAAAAGTCCTAATTGATACTGACTTGAGATGCCTACATTAGTGGAGAGTGACAAAAAGGGCAAGCATATGGTATTGTCTTGTGTGCTTGTGAAAGTCTTTTCTGAGCGTGAGAATTTCTCTTGATGTTGTGCCTTGTTTCATTGATTGAACACATTATATGTGTGATAGTGGGGCAATTCTTTGATTGTGAGGTACATTGAAGTTTGTGCAGTGCAAGGTTTCGGTTCTCAATACTTGATTCTGAGTGAAAGAATAGGTGTTCGAGTCTACTGGTTAATGGCTATACATAACTGCCTGAGGTATGTAAATAATCTTGCTTGCTATCTGTGACTCGTGATGAAGTTTTGGGTTTGCTCGAGGACGAGCAAAAACTCAAGTGTGGGTTGATGATAGTATGCCAAATTTACGCATAACTGAATGTATTTTACCCATACTTTGGCATATTATAGTAATGTTTGATACTAAATATGTGTTGAGTTTAGCTAATGTGTTGTGCTTTAATGTCTAGGAGGCTAAGGATGCAAAAGGAAGAGCGAAAATGGAGCCAAAAAGAAAAATCTGAAAGAATTTAAGGATGTGGTAGATCGTCAGACCATAAACAGCTCTGAGACAAAATTTTGATGAAGAAAAATATTTTCGAGGTAGTGAACTAACTCTTATCACATAGCCATTGCATGGGAGAAGAGAAAAATGATCCTGGGCGTTTTGGAGTAGCTGTGCGTCGCACGGAACAAGGAGGGAAGTTCCAGGAGCCTTGTGTTGTAGTCGTGCTTCGCACAGCTATAGCGCAAAGGCAAAATTTCTATAGTTTTGTATTAAGGGGCAGTTTGATCATTTAGCTCATGAACGTGATATAAAGGCCTAAAAGTCGATTTTGAGAGGTATTCTCAACCTAGAGAACAAAAAGAATGCTGAAGTAGTGGAGAACGAGGCTCTAACGAGTTTTTCTTAACTCTTTCAATCCTTTCTATTAATTTACTTATTATGGTTGCCTATGTCATGAATCTTATGAATATGAGTGGCTAAGTTACCCCATCTAGGGCGTGACTAAATCATTATAGGATGACGTATTGAGTATTGCATTAATTTAATCGAGCTTGATATAGTTATTCCTGATTATTTAACTATATATGTTTTGATTTCTTTTGATTGTAGAGCTAACAATTGAATGTGCCTTTATTCTTGTAACTCTTGGAAGATTGTTTCAAGTTAAGGATAGTTAAATAGCGAAAACTTTAACTCAAATAATGAATTATTTAGGGAAGAAGAGCGGGCTGAGTTCGGGAACAATGAACTCTTGTCGTGGTCACGTGGGTAGTCCAACTTATCATCTTGTGTTAACTTAGAAAAGTAACTCAGGATATTTATTGCTTGTTATTGCAAAATACTAGCGGTAAACTAGGAGCTCACGATCATTAGGGATAGCCAAGCAAGGTTGAATGTGTAGCATTCGATACATCACTCCGATAATTGAAGAAGTCATGTCTTAAGGCCTTTTAATCTTGAATCGTCTCTGGTACTTATTACATGTTTTTAGTTTTTAATATTTATTTCTATTTTTCACATAAAAAAATATTTTAATTTGCTCTTGAAGTTGCTTGAACATAAACTTGGTAAAAGTTGAGTTACGAACTATAGTTTGTTCCTTGTGGGATTCGACCCCGGACTTGTTAAGCTGGGTATTTTTGCAGCGACCGGTTATCATTTTTAGGACGAGTTTTGGGCGTGATCACGTCGCTGAAACTTCTCCTAGAAGACATCAAGTTTCTTGTTAAGTTTGTTTGTCTAGTTTTCTTTATTAGGAATTGAGTTTTAATTTTACCTGCTTACATTAGAAGCAGCATACTAGAATACTTTTGTAAGGGGAAAAGTTGATCTTGTACGCTAGAGTTTTACTTGTGAGGTTTAGATACTAGAGTTTTAGTTCCTTAATTATAGAGTCTTGTAACCTAAAACTTGCTCGTTTCATAGTGGAAGTTTGTTTTCAAATCCTAAAGATTGGGTCATGGTTTTTCTCCCATGAACAAGGAGTTTCCACGTAAAATTTTTGTCATGTTTACATTCACCATAAGTTTAAGTTATAGATTTAAGTTGAACCTCATTGAAGACGGGTTCTTTGTGACTAGTTCAACTTAGCAAAGAGCAAGTTTTGAAAGATCAAAAAAATGGGTAAGAACACTATTCCGCCTACCCCCACCCTAGTGTCTTACTAGGAGCACTAAGTGAAATAACTTTTTAATTAGTGTATTTATAAGATAGATTTCATGCTATCTTATAGCTGCCAATTAACTACTAAATAGATATCACTAGCTAACTTTTGTAACTAACTCTAACTAGCTGTCAAGTCAGCTAACTAACTCCAACTCATCTCTTAGCTGCTAGCGCCTTCTTTCTCCTTCTATTGCTTCTTTCTTCTCCTTCTTAGCTCATTTTCCTTAGCCTTTCATCAAGCCCCGAGGTCAAGAACACAATTATCCTCAAGGGTGAAAGAAGAAACCTATGTTGAACTTCAAAGAGGAAATCCCAAGTAGTTTGATCTGGACCAAAACATGTCCATTGAATAAGTACATGACAGAAAACCTTGTTGCCTTTTTTCACCTACCTTCTATAGAAAACCTTCTCTGATAAGGGAAAATAAGGGCTAGCTAATTAGGGCACTAGAGGATAAGAGATCACAACTGATACTTCATGACACTTCTTAAGTAAGGAGATATGGAATGTTGGATGTATCTGTACATCAGATGGTAAGAGTAACCTGTAGCCCATATTTACATCCATAAGGTAGGGGCCATAATACTTGGCAACCAACTTATTCCAAGGTCTACCATCCATAAAAACTTGTCTGTAAGGCTAAAGTTTCAAATACACTTATCACCTACCTCAAAACTTCTTTCACTCATATATTTCTTGGCAAGATCTTTCACCCTTTGTTATGCTTTAGATAAGTGTAGCTTCAGCAACTTAGTTTAGCCTCTCTTGCTACCGGTGTTCCGTCTAAACTACCTCAGAGGTAAATGTATTGGTGGTTTATGTCCATACAATTTCTCATAAGCGGTAAATCTAATAGTCGAATGGTAGGAGTTATTTTACCACCACTCTACTAGATGTAAATAGGTAGTCCAATCAAGAGGTGTATCAGAACAAAACACCTAAGATAGGTCTCTAATGTCTTATTCAAGACCTCTATCTGGTCATATGTTTAAGGGTGGTATACTTATCGGATATCTCCTTGATGTGACGACCCGATAATTTATACTTATAGTCTAGTTATATAGTGAATTAATTAAAGTATGAGTACATTAATTGTGTGAAATTTTATATACATGTATAATTGAGAAATTAATTAGATAGCTTTTGAGCCAAGTGAATCTTTATAATTGGACCTCAAAATAGTTAGATAATATATAGAGAGTGAAATTATGGGCTAGGCCCATATCTATTTTGTTAGCTCATACTTTAAAGCACATATAAAAAAATCTTATCTTTCCAATTAGGGTAAACAAATAACAAAAAGTGCTTGAGGTGAAAAATGAACCGACGGCTCTAGCATCTCTGCAAGTGAGCTCTCAAATGTTTTTTTGCTGAAAACATCAGGTACTTCTTTATTTTATTTCATCTATTATAGCTATGGAGGGTAACTTGAAAGTTTTATCTTGTAACTTAGTTTTAAAGATAATGACATGAATAGAATGTGTGAACAAATAATTTTGCAAAGGTTTCATATAATGATAATGGAAGATGATGATTACAATTCTGATTAGGAGGAGCATAACGATTGTGTAATCATTAATTCCATGTAAAGAAATGGTAACATTTGTGAAGTGGATTGTTAAGTTTGGTAATAAACGCTGCCAGAGTTTAGCTTCTGGGAGCAATTACTTTTAGGTTGTTTTATTTTGATTATTGTTTACTGTTGGAACTTGAATAGTGTGTATTAGATGTACATAATTGAAAGTTAAAGGAGTAGAATTATCTTCTTTTTTTTCCTTTAGAATATGGTTCTTTAGATATAGAAAGTAGGTATATAACTCTAAGTTAAATATTTAATAAAAGTAAAATTTGAGTCCCCAATTCTTATTAAGATCAAAACTTGATTATATATCTAGACTCTAGGGTTATTGGGTAATACAATTGTGAGTTCGATTTCGGAGTTTTATTTTGTGGGTTGAGGTTAACTTTTAAGTTGATTTCTTAATCCTTTTAGCTTAAGGTTTGGAAAATTTAACCATAGCTTTGGTATTGATTGTACTATTTTTCTTTTTTAGAGCGAAAACTCTTGGAAGAGATTTGAAAAGGAAAAATTATTGTTGAGTAGCTAATGAGCTTCAGATCGAGGTAAGTATATTTAACTTTCTTGGTGGACTTGCTCCACACCCTATGTATAATATATCCTTCTATACAAGTAATTATGGCACGATGTAGTTCCGTGCATATTATTGAGGTACGATGTAGTTCCATACATATTATTATAGCATGATGAAGTTTCGTGCATATTATCGTAGTATGGTGTGGTTATGTATTTACCCCCGAATTACAAAGAAAGTGTTCGTGGTACTTTGATGACAGAGTTTGAATATTGCTTGATTGTTACTTAAATGGGTTCTCTTTACTTCCCTTACCTTTGAGATGTCTTGCTTTCCATATACGAGCAACTTGCTACTTTACTTTGAACCCCGTCCCCGCTTATGGAGTCACTCGACTCACCCCTTTTATTTCCTTTGTTGGTTTATTTATGTTTTACATATTCGACACCATCTTCTAGTGAGCATCGTGGTTGAACGAGGCAGAGCATCCTGCTATTAGCGGTGAGCTAACCCTTCGTCCGTGGTGGCCGCCTATATAGTTTATATTTCAGTATGATGTATTCCCATAATTTTTGGAGTTGTATAACTTATTCGACACTCTTAGATGTTCATGATTCGGGGAGTACTTAAACCTTTTATTGTTGTGATTATTTTCACTTTATTCTATGGTATTGATATATTTATATTTTTCATTGAGAAGCTTATATTATTCATTCATAATCAAGTGGGTTCGCCCGACAAGGTTAGTTGGGTGCCCTCACGACCAATTCGGATTTTGGGTCGTGACGAATTGGTATCAGAGCCATAGGTTTAAAGTTCTCATGAATCATGAACAATTTCTAATAGAGTCTTGGTGATCGTGCGGAGACGTCCGTACCTATTTACGAGAGGCTATGGTGACATTTAGGCAACTTCCCTTCTTTCCCTCCTTATCGTGCGCAGTATTTCCATAGCAAGACTAATCTTTTTCCACTATGTAACATGCAGATGGTGAGGACTCGTTCTTCAGCTCAAGAGGCGGAGGTGGAGCCGGAGCCACCACCTGATGTACCAGTTGCTGCAAGAGGTGGAGTTAGAGGTGTCGGCCGAGCGAGAGGTTGAGGCAGAGGACGTGGCCGAGGCAGACGTGGAGTTCAGATTCGTACTACCGCCCAACCTAGGGCTAGAGCTGCTAGGGCCACGGGAGTTGTAGATCATGATAATGATACGGAGATTGAGGATCAGCCAGAGGTTAGTTGATCAGGGATTTATTGCTACACCGGTACTTCAGGATACTATGTTGAGGGTTTTGGGTATCCTACAGACTCTTGCACCACATTGATCCCCCGCGACCCAGGTAGCTTCTAATGTTATTCCACCAGCGGGTACTCAGATGCGAGGTATGCAGACCCCAGTTCAGTTTGTTACTCCTGCTATGCAGACTCCAAATGTAGTAGCTGTGGGTAGTGTACCCCAGGTTATTCAGGCAGGTTAGCTACGGCAGATTGTGGTTCCCGAGGTGAACTAAGTCAGACTTCTTCACTTCACTAGGTTACAGCCCCCGAAATTTGGACGACATCCATCTGAGGATCCTCGGGCCTTTCTAGATCGTTGCCAGCGGATATTAGGTGCTTTGGGATATCCTGAGGAGCATGGAGTTGATTATACATTTTTTCAGCTTGAGGACCCTGCTCTGACTTGGTGGAATACACTTACTCTAGCTAGACAGGGCTTGCCGAAGTTGTCTTGGAGTGAGTTTTCTCAGAGGTTTATGGATAAGTTCCTCCCGCGTAGCCAGCAGGATGAGAAGCGCATGTAGTTCGAGAGGTTGAGACATGGCCATTTGATTGTATCTGAGTATGAGGTTCGATTCTTAGACATGTCTCGTGATGCTCTTGATTTTGTTCGTCCGGAGTCAGAGAAGGTTAGGAGGTTCATTGATGGTCTTTCTGCTACTTTGAGATCTAGTATGGCTCGTGAGATAGAGGCTGGTACTTCGTTTGATGTAGCAGTGGATATTGCTCGACGATATGAGTCTTATAGAGCTCTGGAGCAAGAAGAGTTGGAAAGAGATAGTAAGAGATCTCGTGGATATGGTGGACTTCCTATTGCCTCATCTGGAGGCAAGGGATTTCAGGGGAGGTCTTCTGATAGGCCAGCTCAGTCTATGGCTCATAATTCGAGGAGCACCTTTGTACCCCGTCATGAGCAGACTCGATTCTCTCAGCCTTCTCAGCCAGGCCAGTCTGTTTCACGACCTCAGCAGCACGTACCGCGCAGACCCAATTCTGGGTGCTATCATTGTCGTGAGCTTGGTCATCATATAAAAGATTGTCCTAGACTACTTCCGGGAGGTAGTTAGTCTTTTCCTCGACCCCAGGTATCTGTGCAGACTTATGGTACTATATCAGGTGCTCAGCCAGCTAGGAGTTCACCACCGCCAGGTAGAGGCCGTGGGCATGGTGGTAGTGGCCCTTCAAGGGGTGGTCATTAGAGTACTAGTTTAGCTCAGCGTCAGAGGCAGTTTTATGCTTTGCCAGCCAGACAGGATGTTGTGGCATCCAATGCAGTGGTTACAGGTACAGTTTCTATTTGTGGACGTGATGCTTATTCCTTGATTGATCTAGGTTCCACATATTCGTATGTGTCACCTTATTTTGCTTCAGGTTTTAATGTTGATTATATGTGTATTCGTGATCCATTTTGTGTTTCTACTCCTGTTGGAGAGCCTATTGTGGTAGATCGGGTGTAGCCTGGTTGTACTGTATCTTTTGGGAGATGTGAGACCATAGTTGATTTATTAGTTCTGCACATGGTAGATTTTGATGTGATTATCGGTATGGATTGGTTGGCATCATGTTATGCTACTCTCGATTGTCATGCCAAGACTATTCGGCTTTCTTTTCCTGGCTCAGTACCAGTAGTTTGGCACGGTTCTTGTTTGCCACTTAGGGGATGTGTTATCTCATTTTTTAAAGCAAGGCGTATGGTGAACAAGGGGTGTCCTGCTTATCTTTCCATGATTCGGGACACCAATATGGAGGTTCTGTCTCTTGATTCTGTTCCCGTTGTGAGGGAGTTCACTGATGTGTTTCCAGACGATTTGCCTGGACTTTCTCTAGATAGGGATATTGAGTTCGGTATTGATTTGGTGCCCGGAACTCAGCATATATTTATTTCTCCATATCGTATGGCTCCAGCCGAGTTGAAGGAGTTAAAGGAGCAATTACAAGACTTATTGGATAATGGGTTCATTCGACCTAGTGTGTCGCCTTGGGGAGCTCCAGTGTTGTTCTTTAAGAAGAAAGATGGCTCTATGCGTATGTGCATTGATTATAGGCAGTTGAACAAGGTCACTATCAAGAATAACTATCCCTTGCCTCGTATAGATGACTTGTTCGATCAGTTGCAAGAAGCCAAGTTCTTTTCCAAGATTGATTTGAGGTCTGGGTATCATCAATTGAAGATTCGGGAGTCCGATATCCCGAAGACAGCATTCAGGACCCGTTATGGTCACTATGAATTCTTAGTTATGTCTTTTGGGCTTACGAATGCTCCAGCAGCTTTTATGGATATGATGAACTGTGTGTTCAAGCCTTATCTAGACTCGTTTGTCATTTTCTTTATTCATGACATCTTGGTCTATTCGCATAACCGTGAGAAGCATGAGCGTCACTTGAGATTGGTTCTTCAGACACTTCGAGAATGTAAGCTTTATGCTAAGTTCTCAAAGTGTGAGTTCTGGTTGGACTCTATGGCTTTCTTGGGTCATGTTGTGTCCAGTGAGGGTATTAAAGTTGATCCTAAGAAGATTGAGGCCGTTCAGAATTGGCCACGACCTACTTCTCCGACAGATGTTCGTAGTTTTCTTTGTCTGGCTGGATATTATCGGCAATATGTGTAGAAGTTTTCATCTATTGCTGCTCCATTGACCCGCCTGACTCAGAAAGCGGTTCAATTTCGTTGGTCAGAAGAGTGTGAGGCGAGCTTTCAGAAGCTCAAGTCATTGTTGACTAGCGCTCCAATGTTATCTCTTCCTTCTAGAGCTGGAGGGTTTGTAGTTTATTGTGATGCTTCGCGTGTTGGGTTAGGATGTGTCTTGATGCAGCATGGTAAAGTCATTGCCTATGCTTCTAGGCAGTTGAAAATGAATGAGAAGAACTATCCGACTCATGATTTGGAGTTAGCAGCTGTGGTATTTGCTTTAAAAATTTGGAGACACTATATGTATGGCGAGCCTTGTGAGATCTTCACCGATCACAAGAGTTTGCAGTACTTGCTTACTCAGAAGGACTTGAATGGCAGGCAACGTAAATGGCTCGAGCTGATCAAAGATTATGATCTTACTATTTATTATCATCCGGAAAAAGCCAATGTAGTGGCTGATGCATTGAGTAGGAAGTCTATGAGTAGTCTTGCATTTCTTGATGTTGAGATGACACCTTTAGCTCGAGATTTGCAGACTCTATATTATTCGAGGTGAGATTTGACAGTTCGAACTCGAATCGGGTATTTGCTTGTATGGTGGCTCAGTCTTCTTTAGTTAGCCAGATTAAGGAAAGACAATTCGAGGATCCTTATTTTCTTGAGTTGCGTGGGCCTATTCAAAGTAGAGGAGCCCCTCCTTTTGAGTTGGATAATGATGGTATTCTTCGGGTTGGTGGTCGTCTTTGTATTCCTAATGCTGGTGATTTGAGGAAGTTCGTTCTTGATGAGGCCCATAGTTCACGGTATTCCATTCATCCTGGTATTAGCAAGATATACCAGGACCTTCGGGAGTTGTATTGGTGGAAGGGGATGAAGAAAGATGTCTTTGATCATGTATCTTGGTGTTTGAGCTGTCCGCAAGTCAAGTGTGACCATAGGAGACCCGCAGGTTTAGCCCAGGCACTACCCATTCCTGAGTAGAAGTGGGAGAGGATTACCATGGATTTTGTAGTTGGCTTGCCGAAAACATTCAGGCATCATGATTTAGTTTGGGTCATTGTTGATAGACTTACCAAGTCGGCCCATTTCATTTCGGTGAAGATAACTGATACATCAAAGAAGTTGGCTCAGATCTTTATTGAGCAGATTGTTCGGCTGCATGGTACTGCATTGTCTATTATCTCTGATCGAGGCTCTCAGTTCACTTCTTAGTTTTGGCGAGCTTTTCAGCGAGATTTGGGTACTCAGGTCCAGCTTAGTACCGCATTTCATCCGCAGACTGATGGACATTCTGAGCGGACTATTCAGATCTTGGATGATATGTTGAGAGCATGTGCATTGGATTTTGGCGTTCATTGGGATAATCATTTGGCTTTTGCAGAGTTTGCTTATAATAACAGTTATCAGTCTTCCATTCAGATGGCGCCGTTCGAGGCATTATATGGTCACCGATATCGATCTCCAGTTGGTTGGTTCGAGTCTCGAGATGTTGAGGTGTTGGGTCCTGATATTGTTCGTCAGACTTTGGATACGGTTCGTATCATTCAAGATCGTCTTCGAACTGCTCAGAGTAGGCAGATATCATACTCGAACAAAAGAAGAGAGTTGGTATTTGAGGAAGGTGATATGGTTTTCTTGAAGGTGTCACCAATGCGGGGTGTGAAGAAATTTGGGAAGAAAGGCAAGTTGAGCCCTAGGTTCATTGGTCCTTTTAAGATTGTGAAGCGTATTGGTGAGGTTGCTTATCGACTTGCATTTCCAGAGTCTATGCCTGTTCATCCTGTTTTTCATGTTTCTATGCTCCGGAAGTGTGTTCGAGATCCCACTCATGTCATAGAGGTGGACCCAGTTCAATTGGATGTGAACTTAGCTTATGAAGAAGTTCCAATTGCTATTGCAGAAAAAGACACCCGAAAGTTGAGGTCTAAAGAGATTCCGTTAGTAAAGTGCGATGGCATAATCGTCCGCATGATGAGGATACTTGGGAGATTGAGTCGAGCATGCGAGATAGATATCCCCACTTGTTTGAGGTATCAGGTAAGTGAATTTTAAAGTCCTTGCATTTAAATTTCTCTTATTAATTGTGAGTTATATCATGTTTACCTCCTTATCGGAGTTGTCTTATTCGTTAAAGTAATTTATCTCCTTGCCGGAGTATTTGATTCATTAGAGTGATTTAGCTCCTTGTCGGAGTGTGTTCGATTTATTATTGAGATTTACCTCCTTGTCGGAGCGGTTGAGATTATCTTGAGCTTTGTTTGGAGCATATGCATGGCTTATTATATTGTATACGATGGTTGTTGGTATTTGAGGCAGGAATTATTTTTGGATAGTCCAATTTACAAAGGAAACTCTGGAAAGTTTTTTGTAAATTTAGGGACTTAGCCAAATTTTGAGTATATATGAAGTTGGTTGTGAGTGGTAAATGGTTTGGTGTTGGATGCAAGTGTATAGATTGGTTGTTGGTTTTGGGTGGAACAAGTTCGAGGACGAACTTGTATTTAAGTGGAGGAGAATGTGACGACCCGATAATTTATACTTATAGTCTAGTTATATAGCGAATTAATTAAAGTATGAGTACATTAATTGTGTGAAATTTTATATACATGTATAATTGAGGAATTAATTAGATAGCTTTTGAGCCAAGTGAATCTTTATAATTGGACCTCAAAATAGTTAGATAATATATAGAGAGTGAAATTATGGCTAGGCCAAAATCTATTTTGTTAGCTCATACTTTAAAGCACATATAAAAAAAAAAATCTTATCTTTCCAAGTAGGGTAAACAAATAACAAAAAGTGCTTGAGGTGAAAAAGGAACCGACGGCTCTAGCATCTCTGCAAGTGAGCTCTCAAACGTGTTTTTCTAAAAACATCAGGTACTTCTTTATATTATTTCATCTATTATAGCTATGAAGGGTAACTTGAAAGTTCTATCTTTTAACTTAGTTTTAAAGATAATGGCATGAATAGAATGTGTGAACAAATAATTTTGCAAAGGTTTCATATAATGATAATTGAAGATGATGGTTACAATTATGATTAGGAGGGAGCATAACGATTGTGTAATCATTAATTCCATGTAAAGAAATGGTAACATTTGTGAAGTGGATTGTTAAGTTTGGTAATAGGCGCTGCCAGAGCGTCGGTTTAGCTTCTAAGAGCAATTACTTCTAGGTTGTTTCATTTTGATTATTGTTTACTGTTGGAACTTGAATAGTGTGTATTAGGTGTACATAATTGAAAATTAAAGGTGTAGGATTATCTTTTTTTTTTTTTTTTTTTGCCTTTAGGATATGGTTCTTTAGATATAGAAAGTGGGTATATAACTCTAAGTTAAATATTTAATAAAAGTAAAATTTGAGTCCCCAATTCGTATTAACATCAAAACTTGATTATATATCTAGACTCGTGGATTATTGGGTAATACAATTGTGAGTTTGATTTCGGAGTTTTATTCCGTGGGTCGGGGTTAACTTTTAAGTTGATTTCTTAATCCTTTTAGCTTAAGGTTTGGAAAATTTAACCATAGCTTTGGTATTGATTGTAATATTTTGCTTTATTAGAGCGAGAACTCTTGCAAGAGATTCGAAAGGGAAAACTATTGTTGAGTAGCTAATGAGCTTCAGATCGAGGTAAGTGTATTTCACTTTCTTGGTGGACTTGTTCCACACCCTATGTATAATATATCCTTCTATACAAGTAATTATGGCACGATGTAGTTCCGTGCATATTATTGTGGTACGATGTAGTTCCGTACATATTATTGAGGTATGATGTAGTTCCGTACATATTATTATAGCACGATGTAGTTCCGTGCATATTATCGTGATATGGTGTGGTTACGTATTTACCTCAGAGTTACAAAGAAAGTGTTCGTGGTACTTAGATGGCAGAGTTTGAATATTGCTTGATTGTTACTTAAATGGATTCTCTTTACTTCCCATACCTTTGAGTTGTCTTGCTTTCCATATATGAGCAACTTGCTACTTTACTTGGAGCCCCGTCCCCTCTTATTGAGTCACTCGACTCACCCCTTTTCTTTCCTTTGTTGGTTTATTTATGTCTTACAGATTCGACACCATCTTCTAGTGAGCATCATGGTTGAACGAGGCGGAGCATCCCTCTATTAGCGGTAAGCCAACCCTTCGTCCGTGGTGGTCGCCTATATAGTTTATATTTCACTATGATGTATTCCCGTAATTTTTGGAGTTGTATAACTTATTCGACACACTTAGATGTTCATGATTCGGGGAGTACTTAAACCTTTTATTGTTGGGATTATTTCTACTTTATTCTATGGTATTAAATATTTATATTTTTCATTGAGAAGCTTATATTATTCATTCATAATCAAGTGGGTTCGCCCGACAAAGTTAGTTGGGTGCCCTCACGACCTATTCGGATTTTGGGTCGTGACAGCTTACTAATTTATCAGTTTACTCATCAGCTGACAGTTGACCAAACTTGCCTTCTTGGAGAATCGTTTGAGTCTCTCCAATGTTTTATACAATTCCTTCGATAGTTCTAATCAACGTCTCTTATATTCAGTGGTGGAGCCAGGGATTTAATGAATGGGTATCAAAATGTAAGGAAATTTAACCAGATGATGGGGGAAATCCAAAAGAAGCATGGAAGAGGTTACTGTGCAATAATTAGGGACATTCTAGGTGTCTCTTCATTCTCTACCTAGCAATTCATGGAAGGCTATCCACTAGAGATAGGATGAGGTAATGGGGAGTGACTAATGAGAAAGAATGCACATGTGTGGACAGAGTGATGAGAGGATGGATCGCCTGTTCATTCAATGCATTAGTACTTCTGGCTTATTGAAACAACTTTAGTAGTTGCAAGGTATTAACATACAACCACTTGGTTGGCAAGGAGAAATTGATTGGGCTGTAGTGCATGCAAGGAGAAAAACTCCAGGGGCTAAAATCTATAGAATGGCGCTGGCAGGGTGTATTTTTATGCATGGTAAGAGAGGAATCAAAAACTACATCAGGAAAAGAAGAGATATATGGAAACTATTGTGAGATTGATAATCCAAGAAATAATGTTTAGGATCTTTAAGTAGAAGACTAGATAGGAGATTGAATTCATTAGATGTCTATCCTAGGTAGGGAATGTAACTAAGAGAAAGTTGTAATGGTTGAGTCTAGGGCAAATTTTTGCGCTATATTTGTTTGGTAATAAAATAATTTACTTACTAATAAAAAAATAAGGAAATGAAAAAAGTTTAAGGGGACTCAACATATAGTTTACATATACATAAAAGGGGATTCAACATATAGTTTATTGGGAAAATTACATGGGCCGACACCCAGCCCACCTAAATTACCAATATCAACCCATATTTACTTACCTTACCCATTTTGTCACCCTTACTTTTTTTTAAAAAAATTTTCTTACCCAAAATAACACCCCCCTTTTAAACTCTCTCCATATGGTACACTCCTCTCCAAACGGCACACCCTCTCCAAACAGCTCCAAAGGTAACCCCTCACGAATTGGTGCTTCGATTATCTTCTTCAATTTCGAACATTCTTCTATAAATGTAAGTCTCGCTTCTGCATTCCTTTAATTCTTTTACTTCTGTCTGCTTTTATGTAAGTTTTCATTTTTTTCATTTTTTTTCTTTTTTTTTTTAATTTTCTGTAGAAACAAATTATTTTGTTGTTATTATTATATTTCTATTTTATGTTTTATTTCCTTGTATTTGTAATTTTTTTTGTTTTTATCTCACGTTAAGATTTCTCTAGCATTTTGGTTATAGTGTAATTTTTTAGTTTACTTTTTGCTGCGCTATCTATTCCATAAATTCGTAATTTTGTGTGTGCAATTTCCACCACTGGCCATTTATGTTATGGTTGATATTTTTTTTAGATGCGAACAAAACAGCGTAGTCCCATGGATTCGAAAAAGATACTTGGTAAAGGTAAAAAGATTGATACTGAAGTAGTGAGTGGGTTGCCTTCACATGTAGTGGATGATGATGATTTTGAGTCTCCTGTTCGTTGTGCTGAAGCAGCAAGTGGCCGTCGTACTCGGTCACAAACACCAATTGTTATTCCTTTAGGCAGTATGGATTTAAAGTCACCCAGTGCGAAAAGAGCATTGAAATTGAGTCCGCAGAAGCAGAGAGGTCCTAAATCTGTTCAGGTTGGTAAGAGGATTGTGAAAGGCCCGAGTAGTAAAGAGGATGTAAATTCTATTGCCGTGGATGCTGATTGTCGTCGTCCTGTTAAATCAAAAAAGAGAAAGGCCAGCGTTGATGATGCAAGCAGTTCTCGTGCTACTAGTAACAATAAAAGACAAAAGATTCGCCAACCAAAGGTGATGAAGTCCAAAGCTGTTGTTCAGGTACTTTGTATACTTAAGTATATATTTGTCTAAATATTGTGCTTTGCTAAAGCTCATTTGTATAAACCTATATATGCTTTGTTAAGCTATTGTATAAAACTGTATAAGCAGTATACACTTGTATAACTTTTATACTTTCTATTTTGTGGATTAGATTAATTTCTGTCTCTTGATTGTTGTTCCTTGATTTTGATTTTTTATTCCCTTTTTCATGTAGGTTGGTGCGTTTTATTTAGCACCAGAAGACCATTTCCATACAAGGGTTAGTGCACATACCAACACGGACATTGTGAGCAACCTGAAAAATATACTTGACTCCTACACAGGTTGAGATGTTCCGAAAATGCTGTTTTGGATACTTCCTTGATTTGCCTCCTTTTGTTATCCAGCATCAGCTTATACATTGTTTACTACTTCGGGAAGTTGCACCTGGGCAAGATAAGGAATTGTGGGTTAAGCTCAATGGTACTACGTTGAGGTTTGGGATTGCAGAATTTGCTCTTATTACTAGCTGAAAATGAGTAAAGATGAGACCACTGTGTATGAGAGGCTGGAAATGAACAGGTTGATGGATGAGTATTTTAGCGGAGTCGATTCAGTAAGTAGGAAAGGCTTGTTGGATTGCTTCAAGCAAAAGGGTTGGAAATCTGATGAGGACGCACTGAAGATGGCTGTGATGGTGTTCATCCTCACTTTCTTATTTTCAGACGCTGATAATCATTCTATTTCTAAGAAATATTTTGATCTTGTTGAGAGCGGTGTATATGAGAGATATGACTGGGAAAAACAAGTGTTTGAGGACATGCTTCGGACTATGAGGGATAAACAGCGTGGCAACTTACAAATGTACAGGTTAGGAGGTCTGCCTCTAGCATTCCAGACTTGGTTTTATGAATGTTATTCTTCATTCGACAAGAAGCTTGTTGTTCGTGTTCAAAATAAGGTGCCGCGTATTCTGAATTTGAAAGTGTCAATCCAAAATATGTGGACATCGTCGATGGTTCTATGGTTAGTATTGATCTTGTAACATTCGTTTTATGCCAATTTTTCTATACAGTATGTATAAACATATATTTGTCAAGTTGCTATGTTTTCCCTGTGGTTTATATTGACATAATATTATTATTTTTAGTTGCATTATCGAAACATGTCTCCTACAAGTGAAGAGAAGTCCAAGTTGAACCTTGATCGGCTATTCGAAGATTGCAATCCTCCACCAGGAGATGTGCCTGCCTCTAATGTTTCTGATGGCTTCTTCTCATCACCAGCTTGTCCTTCTGTGAGTGATAATCCATTGGGGGATGAAATTAAGCAGTTGAGGGTTGACCTTCGACAAGTACTACACACATTGCTTTGTTTTGGTTGTTTTTTGTTGTATAATGTGTACACATTCTTATTTGTATAAATTTTTTGTCCTTTTTTACTTTGTCTTGTCTAGCTTACGAATCAAGTTGTGATTCTGAACAAATTTGTGGTTGATTCCTTTACGAAAGTGTTTACAATTCTTGAATCTAAGTCAAACGACTTAAAGGGAGGCGAGGTTCCTGTTTCTGAGGTATATTTTTGTATATTTTAGTACTTCTTTTTAAATTAAAAAATGCCAGTTAACCTCTTTCCTTATTCTTATTATTATTATTATTATTTTTCTTCTTTTGGGGCTTGGTTAGCAACCTGGAAATGTTGCTCATGAAAATATGGATGGCCAAGGTGGTGACGAACATTTTGACTGGTCGTTCTCGGCTTGGAAAACCCCTGCAACCACTCAAGTTGATAATATGCAGTCCAATGTGAATCAAAGTGATGGAGTTGAGCATATGTGGACTCAGATGTGAAGCAAACTGATGGAGTTGAGAATATGATGTCCGATGTCAAGCAAGCTGATGGAGTTGCATCAGCTTTTCCTGGTACAAAATGTGCCTTTAATTTTATTTATTTATTTATTTTTTTGCATTTTGTATTTAGATTGATTGTGTTTTAGGCAATCAACAATTTCAAATACAAATTTATACAGAATAATACACAGTTTTTGCTTTAACTTATGCACAGTTTTATACTTAGATAAAGTTGTTTTATACCTTTTTATACGATTATATACTAGAATATACATGCACTCATTGTAAAGATTTTACTTGATTTTTTATTTTCATTCATTTTTTCCCCTGTTTTGGGGCTGTAGATGATGTTGATAATATGGACAATTTTTGGGATGATTTTGATGAAGAGTTCCTTGGGGGCAAACGACTCATAACTTGTCATATATAAATCAATTCCTCCTCTACCTGTCAATGAAGTTGAGGAACCTATCCATGAAGTTGAGGAAGCTACCCAAGAAGAAGCCAATGCTATAAAAGAACAAAACGTCACCGCTCAACAGGTTGGTCGTCAAAAGAAACCCGGAAAATTTGCCAAAACTCCATATACTCCAGCTTTTGGTTCAGCTATTGTTGACACATCAGGATCAGCACGCAAGAAGATCTTTTCTATGAAGCATCCTTTCATGGTTGCTGCAAATCTGTATAATCCTCTATCAAATTTGGCTCAGCATTATTTTGAATTTGTCGATGAAGGGGTGGATTAATCACAGAGGTAACTTGATTAATTTTACACTTTAATGAATTCATCATAAAGTTATTTTACTGTGCTAGCTTATATTAATTTTTTATTATTTTAAAAGAGTGAAGCAACTTTATCCCGATGACATAAATAACCTTGAGAAGCCTTTTGTCGTCTTATATAGCATGCGGTGTACTTATTTCCTTCCATTGTATAACTTTGTATAATAGGATAGATAATTGTATAACAAATGATAAAAATGTATAAACAGTTGTCTGTTATGGTGTGTGGTGATCTTATATATGTTTGTATAATAAGTGCAGATATATTTATAAACTTGTATGTATAATCATTGTTTAACTTTTCGTGTGTTTACTTAGTGTTCTTTGTAGTAGTTTTCAAATCTGACTATATTTTATTTCTATTTTGTTGTCTCAGCATATTGATACCATATTTTACTTCTTGCGGAAAAAGGGAAAATATGGCTCTAATGTAGCAGTGAGCTTTACTACAACTGACTGGACATTCAACAACGAGATCACTTCACTTTTTACCACATTTGAACGAAAGCACCGAGATTTTCGTGTGATCCCCGATGAGCAAGAAGTGGCTGAGTACATTCTTGGCTACTACTGTGATGCAAATTCCCCTTGGCACACTGTTGACCATGTCTTATTGCCTATTTATGTTAAGCGTGGTGTGGGCCATTGGGTTTTGGGTGTGCTTACATTTAAAGATAGGCACATTGATGTATATGATTCTAACCGTGGAGCTTTGAATGATGCTGCAGTTCTTAATGCGATGTTAGCTTATGCTACGTTGATTCGTAATTTCCTTAATACTACCGGTTTTTATGGCAAGCGAACTGATATTGATTGGAAGAGTGGTGCTTATGTGGATAAAACTTTGTCTGATTCTTTTGACGTGAACCTAGTGAATGACCTGCCACATCAGATGACGAAGTAGGTTTTGTTTTTACATCATTATCTAATAATTTTGTGTTGTATATTTTATTTATTTGATTTTTGTTGTTGCCTTTGTGTTTTTACAGTGATTGTGGTGCTTATGTGGCTGGATTTGCTGAGTACTTTATTGAGGGAAGAAAGATAGAAAAAGATGACTTTGATATTGAGGATATTCATGGAAAGTTTGCTTGTCTGTTTTGGGATTATGGACTGAAAAAACAAGATTCTGATGCAGTTAGCGATGATGAAGTCGCTGACAGAGTTTTCAAGAGGAAGAGGGGACGACCGAAGAAGTAGTTTAGTTAGTTTTTTCATTCTAATAGGGCCGTTTTTGTTGCATCACATGGATGTAGACTGTTATTTTCATATTTACTCTTGTTTTGCTATTATGAAGACTCCCTTACTGTTAAATGATGATTCAAACAATGTTTTTTTCTTTAACTTGATTGTATATGTTTATTTTATAAATTTATAGATTATGATGCATGCAGTTATATTTTTCCCTGCACAAGGGTTGGTAAAGCACAATATACAGGTTTATACAATGATATACAACTTTTGATACACCTTTATACATTGTTATACACTGTTATACAGTACACACATGCAGTGTATATCTGCATTGTAGACTGTTATTTGTTGTTTCTTAGAGCATCAAGATTTGTGTACATGTCAATACAAGTTTATGCTCTTTTATATGCAGCTTTATACACATTTATACATCCTTATACACAGTTATACATGACATGAAAATATTAAGTTTACATCTGCCCTTTGTAGCAATCTGTCATTTATTGTCTGTTATAGTATCAAATCATGCAATATGAAGCACATTTGTAAACAAAAGTATGTTCTAGTGTCAAACATTTATTCGTACTTGGAAAGACCAACATAAAGTTTGTAATGAAGTTTAATAGCATGATTAAACAATGTATAAAGGTAAAAACTATCTTAAAACTATAATGTGTCAGTCCGTCTTTGGTAGGTTCCTACATGTCTTCTTGTTGTGACCAGCTTGTCCACACACCCCACATGACAGTTTGGATCTCTTGTGTGGTATCTCCCAAGATGCTCTGTGTCTGGTCTTTTTTGGCCTTCCTAGAGTTCTCTTTCCTTTAGGTGGCAGCACCACATCCTCTAGGAGTTATGTAGGGATGTCCCATGTAGACTCATATGTTTTATGGAGAAAATTCTTCCTGTAGTAAACCGAGAAAAAGTTGACTGCTTCCACTCGATTGCGCCTTAAAACTGCCCAAACATGTGGACATGGCAGTTCATCTATTTGAAAGCTCCCAGAGTTGCATTTTTTCTTTGCAAGGTTCACAGTGTTGTGCATTGCTCCTTTATACACTGTGTATAAGTCGTCATTTGAAGACCTCACCTTCATTTAAAAAGAAAAAAAGGTATCTGGTCACAACAAATGCCAACAAAGTTGCATTCATGAAATCAGTATTTTAAACTCTTTATACCGTCAACTGCATCGACGCAATCAGATTTGCCTGAAGCATTTTGTTGTATTTCTTCCCAAAGTCTGTGAATGTTGACATTGCACGCCTTCTGTTTTTGTCGTTCCAGTCTTGTGCCAAATTATACATGTTTTCCAACAGGCGCAATACTGGGAGATCCCTTCCATGTCTTGTGGCTGAATTAAGTGACTCTGCGATATTAGAAGTCATGTTCATTGGCCTTTTGATCTTGGAGTGTGCTCTAGACCACTTGTCATACCCAATTCTGAACAAGTAATCCTGTATTCTTGATTCATTCTTTACCATATCTTCCATTTTTTTGTTGAACTCCTTAACTGTGTAAGCAAAAGCAGCTGCAAAAAAGTTGCCTTTAAGATTTTCATGATTTTTTTTTTTTAACTTGGCCTTGATGTTGTTCCACAAATGGTAAATGCAAAAACAATGCGGCACATCTGGATAAACAGTCGCTGCGGCTTTCAAGATGCTTTCATTCCTATCCGAGACAATGCACATTCCTTCCCGAACCCCAAAAGTGTATCTTATTTGAATGAAGAACCACTCCCATGACGCATCGTTCTCTGAATCAACAATGCCATATGCAAGGGGAAGTATTTTTCCTATTTAACCAGTTTATACATCAGGTTTCAAACGGAAAGTTGCATCTCATACAAAGATATACATGCTTATGTATAGTTATAATGTGAGCTAAAACAGATTTATACAACTTTATACAGTATTATACAATTAATCAAATTGGTGTCTTATGAAAATAGTCAGACTTGATACTTGCAATGGTGTTTAACTTACCATTTGCGTCCTCTGTGCAAGCACTCAAAAATGTGCCCTTGTGTGCTGCTGAAAGAAAGCTCCCATCAACCACCATCGTTGGCCTGCAATACTTCCAACCCTGGATTGATGAATTGAGTGCAACAAATGTATATAGGAAGCGCCCGTCATCAGATTTATGCAACCTTGTAACTGAACCTGGATTTATCTCCTCAACCTATACAAGTAACATGGAAGGTGTTGATAGGATTCAGTAGGGTCGCCCCTTAATATTTCTAAAGCAGTTTGTTTTACTCGCCATGCTTTCATGTAGGTTAATTCAATACCGTAGTCCTTCAGCATGTCAATCCTTATATTATTTGCATTGTAGGCAGTTTTAGGATCTATATATTTGTCTTTGATCATTGTAGCAATCACAAACGCACTCGCTTGACGTTGTTCTAAGTATCTTTCACCAAGTGAGCACGTATGACTATTAATAAAACTTCGTACCTTGAATATCTGCGCCTTGCCTACAGCTGAACTTTAGAAACTCCAGGTACATTTTGCATCAACACATGAAAGGTAATACCTATTGATAAAGAGCGTTGAACTTGTAAATACAAATTTATACACATAAATACAGTGTTGTTTTGATATACATATTTATACAAAGAAATATGTCTATGTATATATAACAGTGTCGACACAGAAAGCTGTATTAATATACAACTTTATACAAAACAATACAATCGCGAAAACAGTTTCGAATGAAAATATACACAGTAATACAAAAACTACTTATATTAGTTTATACCAATTTATATCAGGTTTACTAAAGTATCCATACTTGAAAAGGTGATACTTAGTGATTCAGACGACAAAAAAATCCAAATACAAATTTATACGCAATAATACAGTATTTTTGATTTAACTTATACACAATTATACATAATAATACATATCATTCAAATAGATTCAACCAAAGTTATAGGCAGTAATATAAAGTTGTTTTATACTTGTTTATACAGTTATATACTAGAATAAACAGCATTAACCATACCTTTTTATACTTGATCTGTTCACCTTGAACTGAAACTTATTTCGCAGGGCATAGTGTTTCATTACACTAACAAGTGTCGGCTAGTCCTGGTAAACCTGATTCTCTTCAAGTTTCTCATGTAGCATATCATCTATTATAGCACAATTATCAATGAATATATCTTCTGTATAATTATCATCCACCAATTCATCCACATCTATGTCACCTGCCTCATCAATCTCTCGTATAAGTTTTCCACTATTTATACAGTTAAAATTCGTCGAGGCTGAATTAATATTCGAGCATCCAGCACCAGCTGACATCTCCTTCATCCTTACACAGAGCGGATAGGCAGTGAAATCTGGATGTTTTTTCCTTAATTCAATGTAAACTTGAACACCAGTATCATTGTAGATCAGCACAGGTGGTAAATCATTACTCGGAATGAACTTGATTTCTATGCAATTCAATTCAACATTTATTCTGATCTGCTTTGAAATTTCTGCAACTAAATTTTCATAATTGAAACTAGATCGAATAACAATGCAATTGGGGATGAAATTCACAAATTTATTTGCGTGATTCCATTCCCATGTGTGTTGAATGTATGTTGGAAAAGTGTCTATTGAAAAAAGTAGAAATTGAAATTCACAAGCTTCAATTTCGCATTATTTTTGGGGATGAAGAGTTTAGGGTTCGTAGATGGAAGGAGATTTTTTGCTCATTAGTGATGGTGTTTTAAAAGGAAACAGAGTTATGTTTTGATTCAAAATTTGGAAGGGCTGTTTGGCGCGAGATTTATGCGCATGATTTTTGCTATAATCAATGCTGCCATGCTGATGAAAGATAAATTATGGGCCTCAACGCTGTATATTAGTGGACTGGGCTGCCTATTAGTGAAATTTGCCCTTTATATATGCATAAAAAAAATATCTATTAAAATAGTGTAATATTTTGACGAATCGAGGGCATGTAGCTCCACCACTACCTATGCTCCTTTTCAAGTTTTAATAGATCCGATTGACTGGAGAATAGTGGGCTCCACATCTAACCACATTGCCACTACCAGTTTTGTTAATGTGGTAAGGCGATAGTTGAGGATGGTAGATGTGTTTCCAACGGTAGCTAGACAAACGATTCCGAAGCTCTTTAGAATGGTTAGCTATGAGTTCTCTAGGATTCACCTTCACACTATTGCATTGTTCTAAATGCTCAAAAACTTGTTACATGGGTGGTCTAGTTTTTTGACTCAAGGTATTGTAATATGAGTTAAGCTGTTTGAAATGCAGCCTTTATAGGGCATTGTCCTTGTAGCCTTGAGTCTACTATTGTCCTTAACTTTCTCTTATTAGGTAATAATGGCTTGGTCGAATCTACTAGATTATGTTGTCCGGTGAGCCTGTTCACGCTAAGTATTCGAAACTCAGTAATTATCTCCAGTGAAACCACTCCAAATTCGTAAACAACACTGTTTAGATACAAATGTCCTGTCCAAATCAATATTTCATTAAGAGATAAGCTGTTTTTTTTTTTTTAATAATTGAAAAGTACATATAAAACACAAGATGAGTAAATTACCTGAAGCCACATACTCAGGAGCTGAATAGCCATAAGTGCCAATGACCCTTGTGCTCCCATGTGAGTTTCCATTTACTGGACCCAATTTCGCCAGTCCAAAATCTGAAAGCTTTGCATTATAGTCCTGCCTCAATAGGTTTTGCAATTTTGACCATTATTATTTTTATATTTTTTAAATATGAAAAGATATATCAGCAATGGTGAAATTAGAAATTCCGTTAAGAGTTTTTAAGATTTAATATAAATTGGAAGTGTTTGACTAGGATTTGTTTAAGAAAGAATAGATTTTTTGAAATTTGTGGCGGAGAAAAAAGTCATAGACATTTGTGTAGTTATAAAATATCTCACTAAGGGTGAAATTAGAAGTCTAAAGTTAAATTATTTAAAATGGAGAAGTATGACATTATTTTTTGAACAAAGTAAAGGAAAGTATGCCACGTAAAAGTGAGATGTATGTAGTAAAGACCTTAACTAGTATGCTCTAACAGTGTGAACTTTTTTTACACCATCAAGTAATTAAAAGCCTGTTACAAATAAATTTTACCGTTATGGAAAATTTTGATGAAGTAATGAACTCCCATGAGGAAGATCTCCTACAAAGAAGCACCTATAGACCAATGGACCCCTCAACACATGCTCTACCACAAGAAAGTTTTCTTCAGAAACTCCTAGGAAAGAAAGCTGTGAAGGAGCGGCAACATTTTAATTAGTAATTCTTCCCGACAAAGGATATAGACGATGAAGTTGAAAATCTCATTAACCGGCCCTTCTTTATCCCAGTCACAATGTCAAATAAAACTAGACTTTACGACCAATGGAAGCATGCAGTGACCATAAAACTACTTGGTAAGAGAATCAACCACATCGCACTCAAGACCAAAATTCAACTATTATGGAAACTCAGTGGAGACATAACCCTTGTTAATCTAGGCTTTTATTTTTATCTAGTAAATTTTAATTGCATTGATAATTACAATTTTGCCTTGCATAATGGACCATTGTTCATAGGTCCTCATATCCTAATTGTTAGGAAATTGGAACCAAAATTCTAGGCATCAGATTCTTCAGAAAATTACTCCTCTATCTGGGTCAGGTTGCATGAATTATCGATTGAGTACTATGATGCTGAATTCTTGAAGAAGATTGGTAATAAAATATGAGCGCTACTGATAGTAGACAACTGCACCACTTAAGCTCTACGAGGCAGTTATACTCGAGTCTGTACTTTAGAACCAACAGTAAACCCTTCTTGATGGATGTTATGATTAGAAAATATGTGCAAAAAATTCATTATTGTCCTCTCCTAAAAAATACCACATTTACCAAGCCTGACTCAACCATATCCACTACTGATACTCCTTCTCCTGGTGAAGATGATGGTTGGCAAACCGTAAATATTTCCAAAAAAAAAAAAGAAAATTCTAGATTTCAAAATAATTCCTCTGATGATCTCACTACCCCGACCCAAACTGAAGATAAAGAGACGACCTATATCCTTGTTCCATTGAAATTAGAAAATATTACTAGGCCATTTCACCCATTCCAAAAGTGGGTCCCACCTCAAAATATCACAATTCAAGCCTAACAAAACCCTTAAAATACACCTACTCCTAAAATGGCCCCTACTGCTCCCCCCATCATTACACAATCAGCTAGCCCCCCACACCTACTCCAAAAATCACACACTACCTTCGCTTTAAACCTTCCCTCATCCCCTATTTTCTCTATAAAAGCCTGACACGAATCTCACCACCACAATTAAAAACTCTCCAAAACATGCCTCGCTACCGACATCATCTCATTCCACTCAAAACAGCCGCCACCTATACGGAAACCATGGCCAAAGCTCGAGAAGTGAAAAAAATCATCACCAAGGTTGGAGAACCCCTTCCCAAAACTCGAGCAAGGCTCATCGTCGAGTTCCACCGCAACCAATAGTCCTACAGATTACTCTGCTACCAGTAAACAACTATCAAGTAACTTATTTTTGCCCGTTGATGGATCTCACCCTAAATCCACAACCCAATCTCGAAATGTGATTGGAACTGTGGTTAATCAGAATTACCTGCGAGCTCACCATGGAAGTGAATCAGCAACTTATCACAGTTGCAATTGCAGATCCAAGATTTCTAGCTACTTTCGCAATAGAGTTGATGCATCATAGGACACAAAACCTAGCGGTGCTTGAATTGCTTCATCTCAAGGAGTAGAACCTGTGGAGATTAACCAACAGTTAACACGACACCAAGCAACTGCTCCTCTGATTTGGCCAACCTCTTTATGGACATCAAACTAGCATCCAAACTTAGGATACTTGTTCAACAAAGCGCCGATAATGGCCATGGATTTTAGATCCCCAAGCCCACTAGTGATTTTCAATCATTTCCCTCTGTTTCCCTCTCTAGTCTGGCACTAATAGATGCTCTCACCTCTAAATAATGTAGGGATGGAGATGGAAGTGGGGTTGCTGAACATCGCCCTCAACAAGGGATCCGAGGAAGATGTAGAAAAAAGATGTAAGTGGAAGCTTCTAGCCACGATGTTCTAAGACATCGTTAACTATCCGTTGCTTCCCTCTTCCAAGAGAGTACAAGTAGAAAGCTTATTCAATTCCCATGCTGTTAGAGGATTAATCGATAGGCGCAGAGACCTTGCAGTCTCCAAAGACCCCATTGAATGTGACGATGTCGAAGGGTGGGAGTTCCACCAATCCTTTGACAAGCTCATAAAGCTAATATTGTGGAACGGTTGAGGAGCTAGTAGTACAGCTTTTCGTCGTAGTGCTCGTGACTTTATTGACATACATACCCTACCATGTTGGCCTTAATTGAAACTAACAATGCTAGACACCATCGACTACTCAACTTGCTGCCCTTTGATGCCATTGAGCAAGTCCCAATGAATGGACTATCCGGAGGAATAACAATACTTTGGAGGAGGGATGATTTGGAACTTAACTTTGTGTTTCGTACTCCTCAACAAATCCAACCAGTATTTAGGTACACCCCTTGACTCCTATCTTGTATTTAACTGATGTCTATGCTAGTTGTAATCTTCAAAATAGACTGCATTTATGGGATAATCTGAAAAACTTTGGTTCTTCTATAAATAATCCTTTGTTTCTTTATGGTGATTTTAATGAAGTTACAGTTGCATCGAAAAAATTCGGTGGGAATCCTGTTAGTACTAGGAGGCTAGCTCCCTCCATTAAATTCCTTAACAATCTTGGTATGATTTACTTAGGTCTCACTGGTTCTAAATTCACTTGGACTAAGTAAAGTAAAACTCGTAATAAGATAATTTTCGAAAGGCTTGATAGATTTCTTGTTAATGCTGATTGGTTGAATTTTTTTAATGACTCAACTGTTATACACTTGCCTAGAACAAGATCAGACTACTGCCATTTACTGTTAAATCTCATCCATAACAAAGGAGCGACTAATTCGTTATTTTGCTTGGAAACAATGCAACTAAATCACCATAATTTTCCTGGAATTGTCAAATCCTCTTGGCATAACCAAGAAAATTATATACAAGTTGTTGATACTTTTTCAAAATCTGCTATTCACTAAGATAAAATTGTCTTTGGTAATTTTTTTTCATAAAAAAATACATCCTTATCAATAGACTAAGCATCCTTATCAATAGACTAGTCGGCCTGCAAAAACACTTTTCACTAAAATTTAGAAGGTTTGCTCATTGATGATTATAATGTAATTTTTAAAAATGATGGGAAATTTTTGGAACTAAGAGTCTTGTGTATAATGGATAAATGACAGTGATGCTAACACTAGGTTTTTTCACACTACCACTATCGGAAGGTGAAGGCACAGTAAAATTAGTCTTTAGCTGATTCTGTTGGTAATTGGTTTTTTTATCATAGTGAAATACACAACATCATTATATATCATTTTTCTAATATTTACTGTACTGACCTCCTGGATCTAACCTTCATAGCCACAAAGCCCAATATGGTTCTTTGAGTAATCAAACTTCTCACCTCATCGCTAGACCACTTCTAAACCGTGAAATATACAAAGTTATGTTCTTTTTTAAGTCGCTTAAATCCCTAGATCTAGATTGCCTGCATTTTTTATTCTTCCAAAAGTTTTACCAGGACACTAGGGAGGCTCTAGAGCAGATTTATATTAATGCCTTTGCTATGAGTAAAATAGATCATGATTAAAACTCATATTACTCTTATTCCTAAGGTCAAACACCCTGAAGAGTCAGACACTATGACTATAAGCCTTTGTGATACAATTAACAAAATTTTTACCAAGGTCATTGTTAATAGAATTCGTCCCCACTTAGACACTATCATTGATCCCGATCAATCTAGCTTTCTTCAAGGTAGACAAGCTAATAATACCATTATAGTCCTTCAAACGTACTACTAAAAATTACATAAGATGATGATCAAAATAGAATTGGAAAAGGCCTCCACTACCATAATTTCCCTCCTAATATTATCAATCCTATCATGGACTATGTTTCTTCCTCCTCCATCGCCATACTTATTAAAGGCAAACCATCCAAATCCTTCAGCTCTTCTAGGGGCATTAGACAAGGTGATTCTCTTTCTCCCTACCTATTCATTATCTGTATGGAAGTTCTTTGTCATAATATTAACCTGACTGTAAGTGATCCACATGGCAACCTATTAAATTGTCAAGATCAGGTCCTAAATTATAACATCTTCTTTTTGCAGATGACCTTATTTATTCACCTCTTCCACTCAAGAAAATGCCAACACCATCAATGGTGTACTCTCAAACTTTGACAGACTCTCTAGCAAAAAATTAACTTTCAAAAATCTAAAATAATTTCTCAAAGAATACTCCTAATCTTTGTAATGACATTTCTATTATCCTTAATACTAAATATGCAAATTTGGTTGGTAAGTATATAGGTTTTTCTATTTCTAATTATGATCCTCGGAGTTCAGAAAACCAGACTATTCTTGATTGTAAGAATTCTAAGCTTCAAGGCTGGAAAATTAATTGTTTAAGTATTGCAGGTCGTGCTACTCTTATAAATTTAGTTTCTACTTCTATCCCGGCTTACTTAATGAAGATAAATTTCCTCCCTACTAAATTCTCAGTTATATTGACTAAATTTCAAGAAATTTCCTCTGGGGTTCAACCCCGGATAAAAGGAAATATTATCATGCAAATTTGGATTTGGTTGCAACACAGAAGGCTAGAGGTGGCTTGGGCCTGCACAAAACTAAACTTAAAAATGAAGCTCCGGTTACTAGTCTTGTTTAAAGAATGAAGAAAGACCACACCAAGCCCTAGGTCCATATTATAAAAACCAAATATGCAAGAAATTTGAACATTGTCCGAAGTATTATCCAGAAGACTCCTACATTTGGAAAAGTATTGTTAAGGTTGATCGAGTTTGTCAAGATAGAATTTCTTAGACGGTTAGTACTTGAAGTCATATCAATCTCTAGACAGATAAATGGATCTTCCCCAACTACTCCATCAAATCATTAATCCAAGGACCAATTCCTGAGCAATTTCAACAAGCTTCAGTTCAAACCATTCTCACACCTACTGCGTAGAACCTAACCAACTTACTCTTTGACCTTCCTCCACATATCCAGAGTCCCATATTTAATACCCATCGAAACCTTAACCCTAATTCAGTATATAACTTTTATTGAAACTTTTCCCTAGAAAAGTAATTTAGTACAAAAGCTGATTATTCCTTGTGGCTTCCAAATTTAGCAGCACCCAGCCTATACATGGGCAAGAAAGTGCACTTTGGGTATGGAAACTGCACATCCCTAACACACCAAAATTCTCCATTTTGTATTTCTATCAAAATAAACTTGCAACTAGATTGAAACTCTTCCAATGAAATATTATCTAATCAGATTCTTGTAAACACTGCCCGTCCAACTCTGAATCAGCCTATCACTTATTTTTTGAATTCCCTTACCAGCAGAGGGTTTGGGCCCATGTTTATAGATGTGTGAGCATTTTTATCTTACTAAAACTCGCATAAACCTTTGTTTCTTAATTCGAAAGTTACCAATCAATAGGAGAGATTGATGTGTTTTCCTTGGTTTCAGGTGTTTACACCAAAAAGGGGAAAATTACCCAAGAAAATGGATAAATTTCAAGAAGCTGCAGAAATAATGAAAAGGAAACCGCCCATTCAAAGGGCGAACACCCTTTCCTTGTGTGTGAAAAGCATGTCAAGTGCAATGGGCGGCCAAAAAGGCCCCAGCCCAAAAGGATTAAGGCACACATGAGAAATGGTCAAAGGGCGACCGCCCATCTAAAGGGCGGGTGCCCATTTCACCATCGGAACATACTTTCAAGAGAAGAATGGCGGACTACAAGTTGCCGAGGATTCATACCTTTCTTGAAAGAGGAATAAAAGGTGGTCGTCCATTTTGAAAAGGCGGCCGCCAAATTATACTCTTCAAAAAGGCCTCATCCCTTTCCAAAAGGGACTCATCCCTTTCCCCTGATTTCAACTGCAGATCTAACGATATGCAAAGAGGGCTCAACCTTTTCTTAAAGGTCCTCGGCCCAACCTATAGAGTGGTAATTTGGTAATTAGTTTAGGAAAATACTATATGTACCTAGACTTTGAATTTTTGAAACATCTTTCATTCTACTTTTACTTGGAGGGCAAGATAAAGAGAAAAACATCATTTCTTTTGTCAAGCTTTCTTGTACTATGGAGGAAACATCTTTACTTTGTAAGAATCATTACTCTTTTAATATTTCAATGCAATATCCATTACATTCAAATCTTGTCTCATTACAAAGCATGAGTAGCTAAATTCATAACTAAGGTTCCAATACTTGGGAATACCCTATTTTATTACTTTCGATCTCATATTAATAACTTGAGGTGTGGAACTCAACTTGAGTCCTAACATACTAGATTTATACCGAAGGAGTATTTCTAGAAATAGATAACGTAGTGACAGGGTACAGAGGGTAGGTGTTGTAGTATTTACCCCGGGTTAATAGGTTGAACACCAAAAGGAGGATACCCTACTTAAGATTAGTCGCTAGCTCTCCAAGCAACAACTCTTCAAGCAACAACTCTTAGCACCAAAAAGGCAAAAGCTGTTAGTCTCGTTCATCACCGAAAGGGCTGAATTGAGTATATGTGAGCGAGCTCCATTGGGTGATCAAAAGTGTGATAAGGCTTAAACTAGAATTCACTCAGTTAAAAGATTAGGGTGAGATTAGAACTCTTGTCTTTCTATTTATAAGTTAAAAACTAGTGATACTTATTCTTTAGACATATCTTCAATTCAATTCAATCTTATTTCCAAGGACTTTGAACTACCTCACCTTAATTAGCTATTTTCAGTCTCTCACTAGAAACGTGTCACTTATTTTCAAGCCATAACCTAGTGGACTGGACTAAAATCCTATGCTGCAAAATAGCCCCGCTCACACCTTTAATGACATCCCATTTGGCACTATTATCCTTTTTGCCTTATGGACTATCTGGAAAACCAAAACAAAAGCCTCTTTGAGAACAAGTCGCTAATAATGAACTTCAACACCATCATATCGCATGAAGCTGAATTTTTCTACCTTAACAGCCCACCCTTAAAGCCAAATCATAAACCCAAGCCCTAAAAAAGTCGTTTTCTCTCTTCTCCCTAAGCAATTTGGGCAAATTGTAAGAGAAAGCTACGTGTCACCCATTGTACGGCCGCCATGGCTATGCCACCTCTTGGGTAGCCCCCCATCGGTTGCTCAACCTTTCCGCACACTACCCATTGCTACAACGTCCCCTCGACAACCAATCCAAGTAGCTCCTATGCTCATATTTTGAGACCTCAAGTTCAAAAAGTTGATATTGATCAACGTCTTTTTCATACGGTTTTCTATAACCAAGGACAAGCTACGCTTAAACGGAAGACCTCAAAGGTGAAGAAATCACTTGTGAAAGAGAACTTGCAATTTGCAGCGCTTGGGAAATGTTTGTATGGAAAGCTAGATTTGGAGAATTTACGTAAAATGATCCCGAGCCAATGTGATATTAAAGGTAATTGTAATATTGGCTATCTTGATAGTCGTTATCTGTTTATTAGATTAACGATATTGGAAGATTATGTTAATTGTTTTTTTTAACACCTACTTACTCGATTAAATTTTGAGGGAAGTTTTACCCTATGAGATCATTGAAATGGACGAGACATTGGAAACCTGATGAACAAACTTCTATGGCTCTTGTATGGATAAGTTTTTCTAACCTTCCACCAAATTATTTTGCATTCGAATTTATTTTTCAATAGCATCAGCAGTTGGAACGCCATTGAAAGTTGATGCAACTACTCTTAATAAGACAATACAGTTGTGCTAGAGTGAAAGATTAGCTTGATTTGCTGGCTAAGCACCCTACGAGGGTTTTGATAAATCAGGGAGATGATGATATAGAGGAAATTATATCAACTTGGACTGAAATTCAGTATGACTATCTTCCTTTGTATTGCAAAAGTTATAAGTTTCAAGGTCATAATGAAACTTCATGCAAAGTTTTGCATCCCGAGTTGTTGGAAGAACAAAAAAATAGTGGAAACAAGGATGAAAGTGTTGTTGTACATGGCAGTTACACTAATTATTTTTGCATTTCTTATTTCTTGGTTCTAATTTGGCTCTATTCCCTGGCTAGCTTACTTATCCTTTGGGTTAGTTAGCTATTCCTTGCTTACAGAGTCCTTATTACTCACTCCCTATCCATTTTTTTATTTTATTTTTTTGTTTCGGCAGATTCTGCTCCATGACCCAACCAGCAGTGTGATTGAGGAGCGAGGAAATTCTTAGCTATATATGGTGAGCCAGCTTGTTCGTTGAGGATACCACCAATAGTTATCATAGTTATTCTTAGTTTTCTCCCTTCGGGAGATGTACATATTATTGAACTTCATAGATATCTGATCTGGATGGATCTAGACCTACGTGTTTGGGTAGTTAGCTACAATCTTTCTAGTAGCCTGTATATATGTATGTTCCTCTTATATAAACATAAAGTATGTTTCTATTCCGCTTTTCTTGTGTCGTTTGATTTAACTTCATATCTTAATTTTTTTGAATTCTTATCATTTGCATAAGTTAAGTTTACATGGTTCGTCCAAAATGCCACCACATGGTCTATGTGGAAACCCGTGTCGTATCAGTTGGTATCAGGGCCCAGTTTAGATTCTTTCCATATAATCACAGTGTCTAATAGAGTCTCGTTGATCTGGCAGAGCCGTCTATACCTATCTATGATAGGCTATGGTGGCATTTCGGTAGTTTCCTTTCTTTGTTTCCTAGTGTGCGTGTGTCTTCTTATCTGAAGTTAAATATATTTGTTAATTATTTCACAGTAAATGGTGAGAATGCACGCAACTGCTCAGCAAGCGGCGGAGGAGCCCTATGTATGCTGCTCTGCAAGGCAGAGGTGTTGGCCACGGTAGAGGCCGTGGTAGTGGTCGTGGTCAAGGCAGAGGTAGAGCTACCCAGGCCGCGAGGTTGATAGATCATGTCGATCTAGTTGCAAAGATTCCTGCAGTGCCAGCTCCTGGAAGGCAGGAGGAGCAGGTTTTATTCATTTCCCTGGCACTTCATGATGCTTTTATGAGATTCTTTGCGGCGCAGATGCCCCAAAGACCTCCCATTCCTCACGCAGCTCCTCAGGCTGTTGTAGATGTTCCTATTCCTCAAGCAGCTCCTCATGTCGCGGTAGATATTGGTGCTTAGTAGGAGACCCTATTCCAGCTCAAGATATAGCTCTAGGTGGTTATGTTCCAGAGGCAGCGAGTGTTGTGCCTCCGGTTGTTCAAGTTGGTCAGCCAGCCAAGGTAGTCGATCAGGCCGATCATCCGGCTAGGTTTTATAATTTTACCAGACTTAATCCTCCTAGGTTCTTTGGCCATACATTAGAAAAGACCAATGAGTTTCTTGATCGATGTCAGCTTATTCTTGAGGCGCTTAGGTATCTTGAGCAGTATAGAGTTGAGTATACTGCTTTCCAGTTTGATGGTCAAGCTTTAGCTTGGTGGACCGAACTCCGATCAGTAAGCCAAGGCTTGCCTAAGCTGACCTAAAGTGATTTCTGCCAATAAATGGAGAAGTTCTTCCTTGCAGTCAGCATGATGGGAAAAGGAGGCAGTTTAAGAGGATTAGATAAGGTAACCTGTCAGTCTCGGAGTATGAGCTTTTGTTCTCTGATATGTTTGTGTATACTCCATATCTTGTGCAGGAGCCCTCCGTGAGAGTCGGACGTTTTATTGATGGGCTTTCTCTCTATTTGTGGTCCCAGATGGCTCGTGAAACTGAGATAAGGACTCCATTTGTTGTTGACGTTGATATTTCTAGGAAGTATGAGGCATATCATAAATTTGAAATGGAGGAGTTAGAGCGAGAGAGTAAGATTCCTTGGTTTAGGTCCACCTGTTAGGCCAGTTCAGCCTCCAGTGCGTGGTTTTCAGAATGCACCTGCTTCTTCTAAAGGTTAGTTCCGGTTTTCCCCGCGAGATCAGTCTCAATTTGATCAGCGAAAATTTGCTCCAGGGTGCTTTATCTGTCAGGATCAAGGACACCATAAGAGGGATTACCATTATCTTCATAAGCAGGGTAATAGTCATCCTTTCTCTCGCCCTCCGGCTCTTTTGCAGCAGCAGCCTTAGGGTGTCTCTTCTAGGTCTTAGCAAACTAGAGGTGCGCCACCATCCGGCAGAGGTCGTGGGCATGGTTTGGTGGTTCCTCCAAAGATGGTTCTCAGGGTAGCGACTCAGCTCAGCCGTAGAGATAGATTTATGCATTGCTAGCCAGGTAGGATGCCGAGGCATCTCCAGATGTTGTTACAGGTACCTTATCTGTTTGTGGTCGAAATGCATATTTTTTGGTGGATCCAGGATCTACCTATTCATATGACTCTCCTTATTTTGCTTCGAATTTTCATTTTGATTATATACGTCTCCGTGATCCACTTTGTATTTATACTCCTATCAGAGACACGATTGTGATGGATCGAGTTTGTCCATCTTGTACTGTATCTTTTGGGGGTCATGAGACCTTGGTAGACCTTCTAATTTTGGATATGGTCGACTTTGATGTCATATCTTCATGGAATGGTGTGGGTCATGTTACGCCACTCTTGATTATCATGCCAACTCTATTCGATTATCTCTTCATGGCTCACCGGCGTTAGTGTGGCAGGGTTTTCACTTACCACCTACGGAGTGTGTTATTTATTTTTTCAAGGTGAAGAGAATGATGGATAAAGGGTGTTCAGCATATCTTGCCATGGTTCGAGATACCAATATGGAGATTACATCGTTAGGTTTCATTCCTATTGTGAGGGAATTCTCTAATATGTTTCTAAATGATCTCCCAGGACTTCCTCCTGATCGGGAGATCAAGTTTGGCATTGATATATTGCCAGGAACTCAACCTATTTCCATCCATCCTTATCGCATGGTTCGTCAGAGTTGAAGGAGCTGAAGAAGCAGTTGAAGGCTTTGTTGGATAAGTTATTCATTAGGTCGAGTATTTCTTCATGGGTGCTCCTATTCTGTTCGTGAAGAAGGATCAAACCATGTAGATATGTATTCCATATCAGTAGCTGAATAAGGTCACCATTAAGAACAAGTACGCCTTGCCTCGTATTGATAATTTGATTGATCAGTTGCAGGGTGCCAGATTTTTTTCTAAGATCGATTTGCGGTCTGGCTATCCTCAGTTGAAGATTCGGGATTCAGATATATCAAAGACTGCTTTTAGAACTCGTTACGGCTATTACTAGTTCCTGGTTAAGTCTTTTGGGCTGCCTAATGCCCCTACAACCTTTATGGATCTCATGAACTAGATATTCAAGTTATTCCTCTATTTGCGTCATTGTCTTCATTGACGACATGCTTATATATTCTTGCAGCCGTGAGGAATATGATTATCATTTCAAAGTGTTCCTTCACACCCTTCATGATCGTAAGTTGTATGCCATGTTCCCAAAATGCAAATTTTGGCTTGATTCTCTTGCATTTTTGTGTCACGTGGTATCAAGTGAGGGTATAAAAATGGACCCGAAGAAGATTGAGGCGGTGCAGAATTGGCCTCGTCCTGCTACTTCGATGGAGATGCATAGCTTCATTGGATTGGCATGATATTATCACTGGTTTGTGGAGAAGTTCTCCAATATTGCAGCTCCACTAACTCACCTGACTCAAACGGAGATTCAATTCCGATGGTCCGATGAGTGCGAGGCAAGCTTTCAGAAGCTCAACGCCTTATTGACTTCAGCTTTAGTGGTATCCCTTCCTTCTGGCACTGATGGATTTGTAGTCCATTGTGATGCATCCCGTGTGGGCCTTCGTCGTGTTCTTATGCAGCACGGGAGGGTAATTGTCTATGCTTCTAGACCGCTTAAACCAAATGAGAAGAATTATCCTACTCATGATCTAGAGTTGACATATGTGGTCCTTTCTTTGAAGATTTGGAGGCATCATCTTTATGGCGAGCCTTGTGAGGTGTATACCGATCACAAGAGTTTGCAGTATCTCGTATCTCAAAATGAATTTAATGGCCGACAACGAAGTGGCTTGATTAATTAAGGATTATGATCTCACTATCCGCTATCATTATAGGAATGAGAACGTGGTAGCAGATGCTTTAAGCAGGAAGTCCATGGGCAGCTTGGCCTTTCTTTATGACATGCGACCTTTGGCCCAAGAGTTGCAGTCCTTTGGCGACTCCGCAGTGAGATTTCTTCGCCCAGACTCCAGTCGATTGGCATGCATTACATCTCAGTCTTTCTTAGTCAGTCAAATTAAGGGAAGACAGTTTGAGGATCCTCATTTGCAGGAATTTCAGAGTCGCATCCTAAGTGGAGGAGTTTCCTCCTTCGAGCTTGATTCAGACGGAATTTTTCGGTTTAATAGCCGACTCTCTATCCCTGATGCCAGAGATCTGAGGCAGTCAGTATTCCGCGGGGTTCATAACTTGCGTTATTATATTTATCCTGGCATTACTAAGATGTATCAAGATCTCAAAGAGCTATATTGGTGGAAGGGGATGAAGACGGATGTGTTTGATTATGTGTATCGTTACTTGAACTGTCGGCAATTAAAGTTCGAGCACCGGAGACCGACAGGGTTAGCTCAGCCATTGCCCATTTTCGAGTGGAAGTGGGAGCATATATTTATGGATTTTGTGGTTGTTCTGCCAAAGAGCCTGCGGCGCCATGATTAGGTTTGGATTTTGTGGTTGTTCTGCCAAAGAGCCTGCGGCGCCATGATTAGGTTAGGGTCATTATTGACAGACTGACTAAATCAGCTCACTTCATCCATGTGAAGACACTAATTCTGCTTAGAGGTTAGCTCAGGTTTTCATTGAGTAGGTGATTAGGTTGCATGGCACTCTTATATCTATTATCTCAGATCGGGGGTACCCAGTTTACTTCCAGTTCTGGAAATTTTTTTCGAGGGAGTTGGGGACACAGGTGTAGTTTAGCACATAGTTCCATTCTCACACTGATGGTCAGTCCGAGCGGGTTATTCAGGTTCTGGAAGATATGCTGAGAGCTTGTACATTAGACTTTAGAGGCTACTGGGATGATCATTTGGCCTCAACTAATTTTTTTATAATAACATCTATCAGTCCTCCATTTAAATAGCTCAATTTGAGGCCTTGTATGGTCATGGATGCTATTCTCTTATCGATTTGTTCGAGTCTCGAGATATTGAGGTGATGAGTTCAGTTATAGTTCAACAGACTCTGGATGTTTTTCGTGTTATTCAGAATCGTCTGCAGACCGCTCAGAGCATGCATGTTTCATACTCAAACCGGAGGAGCGTAGAGTTAGAGTTTAAGGTCGGCGACATGGTATTTCTAAAAGTGTTTCTGATGCGGGGTGCAAAGAGATTTGGGAGGAGAGGTAAGATCAGTCCCAGGTCAATTGGCCCTTTTCGTATTGAGAGGCGTATTTGTAAGGTGGCTTATCGACTTGAGTTGCAAGCTTCTATGCTAGTTCATCCAGTGCTTCATATTTCGATGCTTCAAAAGTGTATCCGGGATCTTTTCAAAGTGATTGAGTTAGTTTCTGCTCATCTAGATGTGAATCTAGCCTATGAGGATTTCCCAATTGCCATAGTTGCAAGAGATGTTCGAAAGCTTATTTCAAAATAGATTTTGATAGTTCGAGTGCGATGGCATAATCGTCCTTCCGAGGAAGGTACTTGGGAGCTTGAGTCTCGTATGCGTGAGAGATATTCACACCTCTTTGATAATTCATGTTTTATCTTAGTCTCTAAAGCTTAAGAATTCTTATCGTTATAGATGATTTTGGTTCCGTAATGGTATACTACTATCTGATAAAAGTAGTTAAAAGTTGGTGTATGCATTCAATACATGTGTGAGATCTACTCTAGACTATAGCTCGTTCGAGGACGAACGAGTGTCTAAGCGGGGAAGAATTAAACGACTTAGAAATTAAGATTCTGATGGTATGCCGACTATCTTAAAAGCTCCGTAAGGTCCATTAGGACCTGTCTGTAAAGTTTGAGCTGATTCCGACTTCGTTTGGTAAGATGTTTGAGAAGATTTTTGTTTCAGTTGTCAGTAAAGCTTAAAAGAGGTTTTAGAACTCGATTTGACTAAATGAGCTCTGATTCAAAATTTGAAAGCTGTGTTGGGTCCGTATGGTCATTTTTGACCCATGGGAAGTTTTGGAAGGGAATTCCAAGGTCGTTCCGTCAGTTTCACTAAAATTATAAAAGTTATGAAATTGACCTTTTTGTGTGGGAGCTGTATCTTCAGTTCCGAAGATCCGATTTGAGTTCCATCTATGCGAGCATGTCATAAAAGTCTTGTATGACTTGTGTTCAAAATTTTGTGTCTTTCCGAGTCCTGTAAGGTCACGTTTGGACCTAAATTGTAGACCAGCTGTTGTTCGTGCAAAAACTGCATGGTAAGTAGCTTTCTTAACATTATAAAAAGGGTCTTTTTAGCTATTTTCATCTCATTTTTTATTCTATCTATTTAAATTTGCTTTCAAGGCAGATTCTAGTAGAAATACATCCTAAACTCATCAGATATCAATCCTATAACATTCAATTGTGTTAATTCATGATTCTTACGCTGTAATTTCTTGAAATTGAATTGAAAAATCGGGCTAGGACCCTAAAAAATTATGAAATTGAGAAATTTGATGAAATTGAATTCCGATATAAAAAATAATGATATCATTAAACTAGTAAGATTATTATGAGTCCAAAAATATATAGTTTTTGGGTTTTCAGCTTAGTCCGGTCCGGGGGTATTTTAGTAATTTTTTCTTTCACTATCTGAAGGTTAAATACTATTTCTTTTGGCATTTATAAGTGCGAATATTTTTTTTAGCTCAGAAAAGAATTATTTTTAGGGACGTCGGACTAAAAAAGAAGTCGCCAGTAGCTATTCTAACCTAGGACTTAAGGTAAGTGATTATATCCATTTCTTTGACGGCCTTTGGCCTTATGGATATTCTATTCACGTGTTCTTCACGTGAATAGCTGCTGATATGTCGTACTTACTACACCACAGCCTTGAAACATATTCATATATTATGTTTTCTAGTTATGGGCTGCGATGTCATATATTGAGTGCAGGAGTGTTCCGCCTCAGCTATATATTATCTCGGGTAGCAGGAATATTCCGCCTCAGGTGCAGGAGTATTCTACTCCGCGTGGTTATTAGATTGTATTCTCCTCGAATGCTGGAGTATTCCGCTTCGGGATGGGATTACGGGCATATGTAATCCTATTGCATCATATTTCATTTCATTTTATACCATTATGTGTATTGACTTATTGTACATAGCAGTTGCACTGATTATCTGTGCGTTTCTTATTTTCTGGTTGTTGTTTGGTTCTTTTTCCCTGGCTAGATTACTTATCCAGGTTAGTTAGCTAATCCTTGCTTACTTTGTCCTTATGACTCAATCCCTATCAATTTTTATCTTTTTGTTGTCTTTTTATTTTGGCAGATTCTGCTCCAGGACTCAACCAGTAGCGTGATTGAGGAGCACGGATGTTCTCAACTGTCTGTGGTGAGCCAACTTCTTCGTTAAGGACACCACCTATAGTTATCATAGCTATATCTTAGTTTTGCTCCCAACGGGATACAGACATATTTTGGATTTCATAGATGTCTTATCTGGATTGCTAATTTAGTTGAATTCTTATTGTTTGTGTAAGTTAAGTTTATAGGGTTCGCTTGACGGGTCTAGGGCATGATGTCGGGTTTCCACATGGCCTAGCCGAAAATCTGGGTTGTGTCAGTTATGTGTGAATTGGATTATTCCTCCTCTCACCTCAAAGAGAGAAAGAGGAACTTTTGTACTTATATGTGTGTGTGTGTGTGTGTGTGTGTGTATATATATATATGTATACATTATATATACATAGTTTTTTTTTTACATATTTAGACAATGTAATTTCATAATGAAAGAGTATCATTTGATACTCCTGGACAAAGGGCAGCTTCGCCCCTCAGTTCATATAATATTTACAGGCTCTTTTGTTTGCTAAGGATATATATATCCGCAGTCCTTAGCAAACAAAAGAGCCTGTAAATATTATATGAACTGAGGGGCGGAGCTGCCCTTTGTCCAGGAGTATCAAATGATACTCTTTCATTATGAAATTACATTTTCTAAATATGTAAAAAAAAACTATGTATATATAATGTATACATAGTATATGCGGTTATTGTTGTTGTATACTATATGTTCTGTTCCCTTAATTTTTTCGTAAATTTGTTTGTTTATCTTTTGATACCCGTAGTAAAAAACCTGATTAATAAGTAAACTTAACTAAGGATATATATTGTAACTAATGAAGTCATATGTTCCGGTTCCAACACGTACATTTTCTTATGTAAAAGAATAAATTAATATATCAAAAGGAAATACAATATTCACACCTTGTCCAAATTCATTCTATCAAAATATTAGTTAGTCATTGTTCTTTGTGACCATTTGCTACCAACTGTTGGAAATTTTTTTGGCCAGTCAAATTATTCTTAACTTGGGAAAATAAAAAATTACAGAACGTTTTTGGCAATTTACCACACAGCTTAGTGAATGTTGGGTCCATATCCTATATATACACAATGACTTGTGTTCTGTTGACATACAGAAAAGAAAAGCAAACAGAACACCTATATTCCTTTCTTCCATCACTTTAATGGATTTCATTTTTCTCTTGAGATTCTTTGTTGTTCCTGCTCCCAGTTTTATACTAGAAGAACTTGTTGAATCTTGGGGGATATACCCATACCTGTGAAATATCCTTAAGGACGGTGTCTTTGACACGGCTAAAGCTATCAAGAATTTTTTGTGTTTCAACCAATGTTTCAAAATATCTTAAGGATATTCTTAATTTTTCTATCATGGAACATGAAAACAAACGCGACAATGTTGTTCCTCAAAATACTGAAGCTATTATTATAAATGCTGATGGTGTTACTACGGGTGTCCCAATTGTGCCCGCACCTACCTTTGCCAAACCATTCCCCGATGTGTACAAAGTTGAAGAATTTGGTGGAGAAAATTTTAGCAGATGGCATGAACAAATATTTTTTGTTCATGACATGTACTCTGTTGCTTTTTCCCTCACAGATCCAAAACCCGATGAATCATCTTCTAAGAAATTGGGATCATGGGTACATGACACATCCTGAATTTTAGACTGGATCGTGCTGGCACCCGACTATCTCCCCTAGACCTGTCGGGCGAACCCTATCGACTAAATCTATTCAAATAATGTAAAATTTACTTGGAAACAAAGTGAAATTTACCTAAAAAGAAATATTATAGTACAAAGAAATATAATATATACAAGATATGCACACATACGATATGTATGAAGAAATATAACTAACTGCCAACATATATAGGTATAGAGGTTTCCGAATTAGACATTTAAGAAGGCCAAAAAATATATATATTTTTCGAAGGGAAGAAAATGAGATACAACTATGATAACTATGGCTGGTGGCCTCAATGAACAAGCTGGCTCACCACAAACAGCTGAGAATGTTCCGACTCCTCAATCAAGCTGCTGGCTAGGTCCTGGAATGGAATATGTTGAACGAAAAGTCAATACAAGACCAAATATGCAATGAGTCAGAAGGACCAATCAATTAAGTCAATCACAAATAAACAATGCAACAAATCCATATAGTTCCCAAAACATACATAAAGATATGAAATGAATGTATCATGATGCAATGGGGTCACATGTTCCCAAAACCTATCTCCGGTGGGGGGCTCTCATCGTCTACTAGGAGATATATACAATAATAACTCTTCACCTTCATGGGATACTTATCGGCTGTCGGAAAGTACATATCAAGCCCAAAATTGGAGTACAATACCCATATGCTCAATATAATAGCAATAACAAGCCATAACATGTGAAATACAATGAAAACACAAAGCTTAGGCATAGAAAGTACGCCGATCGGCAGCTATACACGTAAGAAACACGTGGTAGAATATCCACAAGGCCAAAGACCATTAAAAAAAATGGATAGTATCACTTACCTTAGGTCCTGGGTCAGAAGAGCTACTAAACACCTTCCTTTCCCGCACCACATCCCTCAACATAATCCTTTTCTGAGCCAAAGAGGTATATTCGCACTTATAAGTGCCCGAAGAAAGAATGTCTACCCTTTATACGAAAAAGAGAGAAAATTACCAAAATATCCCTAGGCCAGGCTTAGTTGATTATACATTTTCACACTCCTAATAATCCCATATGTCCAATGGTATCCTTAGTTTTCATATTCGAATTCATTTTTATAAATTTCTCAATTTCATAAATTTTAGGGTTCTAACCTATTTTCTAATTCAATTTCAAGAACTTCTAGCTTAAGAATCATGAATCAATGAAATTGGAAGATCAAGAGGTGTTACCTGATGATATTGGAATGAATTTTCACTTAAAATTCTCTTTGGAATTAGATAGAACAAAAATGGATATGAATAATGAGAAAAATCAGCCAAAAAAACCTTTTTATAGTCTATTGCTACATTGTTTTAAAAAATCATATTTTTGCTGGTGAAATTTAGGTCCAAACGAGATCCTACAAGCTTTGGAATGACTGCAAATTTTTCACACAAGTCATACAAGAGTTTTGTGACATGCTTACGAAGACGGAACTCAAATCAAATCATCGGAACTTAAGATACGACTCCCATGGAAAGAGGTCAATTTCTTAACTTTCAGAATTTTAGTGAAACTGACAGAACAACCTCAGAATTCACTTCTTAAAGTTCCTACAGGTCACAAACGACTATGTAAACATAATTCAACTTTTGGATTTTGAATCAGAGCTCATTTACTCAAATCGGGCTCGAAAACCCCTTTTAAAATTTACCGACAACTGAAACAGAAACCTTCTTAAATTCCTACCAAACAAGGTCCAAATCAACTCAAATTTTACAGACAGATCGTAATGGATCTTACAAAGCTTTTAAAACTATTGGCACGCTAATCGGAGTCCTAACTCGCAAAACAACTACCTAAGATTGTTTCATTCTCTTCCACTTAGACTTTTGTTCGTCCTCGAATGAGACAGAGTCTAGAGCAGATTTAACATAATTAATGAGAATGCTTACACCAATATTCAACAACTTTTTATCAAATATTACTACACCATTACAGAACCAGATTATAAACAACGATAATAATTCTTAAGCATTAGAGACCAAGATCTAACCTGAATCATCAAAGACCTGGGGATACCTCTTATGCATACTAGACTCAAGCTCCTAGGTATCCTCATCGTGAGGGCAATCATGCGATCACACTCAAACAATCAAAATCTATTTTGAGCGAAGCTTCCGGGCATCTTGGACAACTATAGCAACTGGGAACTCCTCATATGCTAGATTCATATCTAGCTGAGCAAAATCTAACTCAATTACTTCAAAAAGATCCCAGATACACTTCTGAAGCATCGACACATGAAATACCAGATGAACTGGCATAGAATCTGGAAATTCGGGCAAATAAACCACTTTACCAATACGCTTCTCGATAGGGAAAAGGCTAATGAACCTGGGACTGAGCTTCCTTCTCCTCCCAAATCTCTTTACACCCCATATCGGCGACACTTTAAGAAATACCATGTCACCGACCTCGAACTCTAACTCTCGACTCCTCTGGTCCGAGTATAAAATCTACCCATTTTGAGCCGTCCACAGACGATCCTGAATAACACAAATAACATCAAGAGTCTGACGAACCATCTCTGAACTCATAACCTCGACTTCTCAAGACTCGAACCAACCATTCAGAGAACGAAATCAACAGCCATACATGGCCTCAATGGAGGCATCTCAATTGAGGATTGATAGCTGTTATTATAAAAGAACATTGGTAAGGTCAAATGATCAGCTCAGTAGTCTCCGAAGTCCAATGTATAAGCTCTCAGCATATCCTCCAGAATCTAAATAACCCGCTCGGACTAACCATCAGTGTGAGGATGGAACGCCGTGCTAAGCTGCACCGGGATCCCAACTTCCTCTGAATAGAATGCCAGAACTGGGAAGTAAACTGGGAACCCGAATCTAAGATAATAGATACAGGAGTGCCATACAACCTAACCATCTGATAAATGAAAATCCGAGCCAATCTCTGAGTTGAATCAGTATTCTTCATAGGGATGAAGTGAGCTGATTTAGTCAATCTATCAATAATAACCCATACAGAATCATGATGTCGCAGGGTCTTTTGACACGACCCAGAATTCAGTTAGGCCGTGCAGGCACCCGATATCCTCCCCTAGCCCCGTCGGGCGAAAACTTATCAATCAAATTAGAAAAATAAATATAATAATTCATAAATAAGGACAAGACTTAAAAAAACACAGACATACTGATACTTCTAAGCTGTACAAAAGAAATTACAGCTGACTACCCAACATACTAGGTTTAGGGCTATCTAGAGTAGACATCTAAGAGCAGGAAAAAAGACAGATACCTCCTGAAGGGAGCAAATTGAAACTGAAATAATACACATAAAACTGGTGGCTGTCCTGAATAAAAGCTGGCTCACCCTGACAGCTGAAGTCGTCTTCGCTCCTGAACAAAGTGGCGAACTCAATCCTGGAGCGAACCCGCCGAAACGAAATAGATAGACAAGAACAAACAACAAACAAGGGTGAGTCAAAAGGACTCAATAAGTAGGGCAGACTAGCCACCTCAAAGAATAAGATATCTAGCCAGGGAGAAGAAACAGATAAAACAAATTCCTCTTATTTAATTATCAAAAGGCAGAGCCAGATAACAACCGGAAACACGTATGAAACCATAAACTCAACCAGGAATACGAGCCAGAAATATATCAACAAATAAGCAATGCACGTATAAGCAGAACAGTAGTTATGTACCACAAGTTTACACAATGGTACGAAATGAAATGTGATGCAAAGGGTCGCATGTGCCATTAATCCCATCTCGAAGCGGAATACTCCTACATTCGAGGGGAATCCAATGTGATAATCAACTGGAGCGGAATACTCTTGCTCATGGGGCAGAATACTCCTGTACCCAATATAATAAAAACCAGAGGCGGAATACTCATGTACTCTCCTGGAGCGGAATACTCCTACACCCGATATAATGTAAAGGTGAGGCGGAATACTCCTGCACTCAGTATCTAACATAAGAGCGGAATACTCTTGCTCCTGGGGCGGAATACTCCTGCACCCAATATGATATAAACCAAAGGCGGAATACTTCTGTACTCTCCTGGGGCGGAATACTCGTGCACTCGATAAAATATAAACCAGATGCGGAATACTCCTACACTCTCCTGAGGTAGAATACTCCTGCACCCGATATGATATGCAATGTAATGTATATGAATGCAATATGATGCAATAATAACCCTTCACCGGCGCAGGATTCTCATCGACGGCCGGGAAGTAGATGCCAACTCACAGCCAGGGTAGAATGCTTAGATCCTCAATGAAATACCAACAACAGGACATAACATATAATATACAATATAAATCCAAAGCTAAAGCGTAATGAGTACGCCTATCGGTAGCTCCACACGTAAGGAACACATGGTAAAAAATCCACGAGGCCAAGTGCCTCCAAAGAAATGGATATAAACACTTACCTTGTTACAAAGTTAGCACAGTTACTCAACAAACGCTTTACCCTTTGGATTCACTGCCAAACGATCCTGCTGTATTCAATAAGCAGACAACAATATCAAATAAGGCTAAAGGCTTCATTCCCCACATCTTAGGGTAATCCGGTTAGGAACCTGATAACCTATTCACATACGCAATACGTAGGCCAGGCCTATATACAGGATTTAAGGTCACATAACCAAACTCTAAATAAGTTACATTTATATGTTGCCCATAACTCACTGAGTGCGAATATATAATCAATTCCATTATTGGGATCCAATTGGCCCTTGAAACTATCAATTGAACTTATTAAAACGATGGCTATATCCCAATTTTTACCGTTAAAATATATTCATGCACACGTAATAAACTCAAATAATACATTAAGATCATTACCTTAATGTTTCAGGGTGAAAATTCTATCTTTTCTTCGGTTCTTTTCTCTTTTTCTGGCATTTTTTCCGTTGTGTCATATCTGTTTCTATTCATTTTCTCTATTTTGTTTTGTTTTCTGTGCTTATGTTTCTCTTTAGGCCAAGGGAACTTATCCCTTAAGGCCACTGCCTTTCGATTCCATTTTCTTTCTTTTCCTTTTTCCTTTTTCTTTTCTCTTTTCTTTTATCGCGACGAAATTTAAAACAGTATCCTACGATATTCGAAATAATTCCAACTTTTGCATACAAGTTATACAAATATATGTAACACACTTGCTAATCCAGATCTCAAATTGGTCTCTCGAAACTCAATATGTGAATTTAAATGGAAAAAAAAATCAAATTATTTAACTTTCGGTATTTTAGCGGAAACTAGCCGAACAACATCGAAATTCACTTTCGAAAAATCACAAAAGTCACAAATAATCATACGAATCCAACGGCGCTTTCGGATTTCAAATCGGGACTCGTTCGCCAAAACCGAGCTCGAAAATCTCTTTTTAATATTTATCGATAATAAAAACTTAAACCTTCTTCCGATGCCTACCAAACGAGGTCTGATTTAGCTCAAATTTTACAGACAGGTCCTAATTGAAATTACGAATATTTTAAAATTATCGGCATGCCAATCGGAGTCCTAACTTCCGAAACGACTAACCGAGGTCGTTTCATTCTCCTCCACTTAAACTCTCGTTCGTCCTCGAACGAGCCTATGTCTACAGAAAAATTTGCACAGATAACGTAAGAACTTGCACAACCTTCATAAGCTACTCCACGGACATTATCTCATGATTGTAGAATCAGAATTATAACAGGAACACTGAATTCTTGGATTAAAATATGTCTGGATAATATGATAACACCATTGCCCGGATTATTCTGACTAAGATGATCCTTTCTCGATCACGAGAGGAGAGTTCTACATTTTCGAAATAAAGATACACAGAACTTTGGATGGATTAACATGATTCAGCCGATAATCACCTCTTCGATATACTTTTTGATATAGAACAGGTCGATGGAACTAAGAATTAGCTCACGCTTGATGCGATAGGGGAGTTTTTGAAGTACCTTGTCATTACACACTATAGAAGATTTGATGCTAGCTATATTATTTTTACGAACGCACTATGCAACATCTCAGTTGATGTTAGTGTTGTCCGCAAGCTCCTTGTGGGAATGTAGTTACTCATATCCTAATGTATATCAATGGTTCATCTGAACAGCATCTATCATATAAGGATAAGGATCATGCAAATACTACTGGATAGTATGATGCAGACCAAGAATGATCTTCAAACTGAACATCTACTTCAGGGTATTGTCTTTGAATTGGAAAAATAAAAGAGGGATGTAGTTGGATCATGAGCTGAGGCAGAATACCAACAACAAAATTGATTACATGTGCACTTATAATGCTAAGGTAACTTCTCAAAGAGTTGAGGTGTGAAGGAGATATGCCAATGATGGATGGACGATAAGCTGGACTAGACCTTTAATTCTAAATTTTCATGAAGTAAAACAGCGTCAGTATGAGGATCCAGTTCTAGTTGAATACAGACGGATAGCCAGAAGAAAACCGGAGTCACCATACATGGTTACTACTGACGGTGTTCTCATGTATAAAGATAGACTTTGTGTTCCTGATATTGCAAATTTATGTGGACAGATTATGATAGAGGCACATTATTCCAAATATATTGTCCATCCAGGTTCGACTAAGATGTACCATGATCTTAAGCAGATTCATTGGTGGGACGCAATGAAGTGTGACATAGCAGAATTTGTGGCTCAGTGTTCTAATTGCCAGCAAGTTAAAGTCGTATCATCTTTCCAGAATTTATGCTTTCAGCAGATAGGTACGTATATATATGATCAGGTTTCCAGCTTATCTCTAGCATTAATAGCTTATTAGTGGGTTTAACAATGATCGACACTCATTTTAGGTTTCTGTCGTGGCCATAGGTTGGGTCGTGACAAAAGTGGTATCAGCGCCTTAGAGATTTAGTATTACCATTCAATATTTAGAGGAAGGCCCCTCCACTTAAATTACAAACCCATGCAGATATTTGAATAGGAATAAGCATCCCCGCACAGTCTGTTGGACTAAAGAAGATTTAGCTAAAAGCTGAACGTAGGCAGACCTAAGCTACCAAACTACCCTCTCGAGTTGCCAAAGAGCTGCAACTCTCAAGTCACAGCTCCATACATTTTCTATAAGCACCACCGCTTGAAGGATCAAATCAAAGGTCAAATGACGCCTCTCATTACCCTTAGAAGCGTTGAAAAACAATAATGTGCTTACCCGGCTACAATAACACGTATTCTGGCTCAACACAGGGAACATCACAAGCGGCTACCAACCGCCCAAGCTCACTAGTGCCGGACGAAGAAGAAATAGAAATGGACCGAAGATAGAAATATCTAAAGCTTCAGGAAGCTCATCTTCTTATTTGCTTGGCTATCAAAGCTAGACTACTTACGAGTCAAAGTAGCCTAATTTGAATGAGCTTTATGGAACAATATCCATGCCAATTTGACCTCCCAATAAGAAGGAAACTCTGACAATTTACTAGGAACCCTTTTATAACCGAGACAAGCTCATAGAACAACATGACTCTACTAGCGCCTCGAACCATGAGGAGATACGTAGATCGAATATTATTTACTAACCACTTTACACAAGAAGAAACAATGACACTCTCTGATAGTGATGAACTAGAATCCCATCATCCAACCAACACGAAATTCCGAGAAGAGAGGTAAATGGACTTGACATAATAAGAGAAAGTGATACAACAGGATGCCAAGCTGAGAATACTGACACTCACCCTCAAATCTTTCACATTTAAATCAGATAAACTAGTAGGGTCTCACAAATTCCCTGAATAAATCATACTAGAAGCTCACCCCTCTACCGCAATCGATTCTTAATAGAAAAAATATCCAAGGAAGCCATGGAAATATGGTAAGATAAACGAAGTTTTGACCGATCGGAAGAATCAAATCTTACTCATATATAATAGAAGACGAAATACTCTGGTCTGCTATATCGGATGCCTCAGCATCCTGCCAGACTAAAAATTCATAGAACTGCCTCTGCAGCTGAGTCGAGCCGCTACCTTGATAATTACTTCTAGAAGAACCACTACCACCACGCTCTCGACCTCTACTTGATGGTGGCATTTCTTTTGCTGATTGAGATCTAAATGAAATCCCCTGCGACTGCGCAGATGCCTGATGACGAGAGAAAAGACAATTGCCTACTTGTCGGAGTAAGGAAAAACTCCTCAAAGGTTAGCCAGACTCGCGACAATGATACCACCTTTTCGCTGAAAAATGGAAGCTGGAAAGATTGTTGATAGCTGTAAAGAAAAGACTGAATCTGATCTTCACGAGCTACTAGCGCACTCTAAGAATCACGTGACACAAGCTGAGATAATCTGGAAGATGACCTCCCAAAATAATCAGAACTCTTACCTCCAAATGAGGTACCATGGTTACTCACTAGGACCACGAGATCTCTTGATCTCCCACTCAAACTCTTCCCGCTCTCACTTATGGTATGCCTAATACCTTTGAGCAATATCAACAAATACATCAAATAAAGTCCCAACCTCAATTTTTTGAGCCATCTGGGATCTCAAGGAAGGAGAAAGGTCATCATGGACTAGTTCTAATGCATATTCAGCTATTCTATAGAATTGAATCTCATATTCTGAAACCAACAGGCTAACCGACAGGCTACCCTGTCCAATCCAATCAAACTGGAAACACTTTTCATCTCACTCGCTACTTGAAAGGAACTTTTCCATGAATCTAGAAGAATAATCGAACCAAGTTAGCTAATAAGAAAGCGGCCCACCAATTCAAGGCTGGACCCCTGAAACTGGAAAGCAGAATAATCAACACCATACCGCTCGATATAATCAAGAGCCTGAAAGATACACTGACATTATTTTATTTAAAAAAACTTACACAGGGATTATCTGATGCATGGCTTAAGAATATCAGAAGGTTCAGTTGGGTAAAATAATGCAGCCTTTTCAGATACTCGGATATAGCCATTACTCGGGCTAGCTAACCAGCCAGAATAACTAGAGGCACAACACATGCTGCCTCTGGAACATACTTTACTGCGGCAATATTAAGATCAGGAATAGGAGCTTCCTGAGACCGAACATCTGCATCTGCGGCAACCTAAAAAGCTTTCTAGCGAATAATAAGTTCTTGCGGTATCTGCATCGCCACGATTCTCGTAAAAGCATCGTAGAGAGCCGAGGGAACCACAAAGCCCTGCTCCCTCGCCCATCGCGAGCTCGTACTGCTGGGACCTCCATAACTAGATCATCAGCACGATCCACATCTCTCGGGGCTTGAGTATATCTAGCCCCAAGCTAGACTACTTCATCCTGAACTCCTACCATTTGCTGATTTGTCGCACGAGGGTCAACAATTACCACGAAGGAATTAACGAAAATACTTTTGCATCCTAGACCGACGCACGATCAGGGAAAAAAAAGTGAAACTTCCTAAATACCATCATAGCCTCTCGTAGATAAGTACGGACGTCTATGTACCCATCAGCGAGACTCTACTAGACATTGTCTTAGTCTGGATAGAATCTAAATTAGGCTTTGATACCAACTAACACGACTCGGAATCCGGTTAGGCCGTGCGGGCACCCGACATCTTCCCCTAGACCCATCGGGCGAACCCTTACCAATTAAATTAGAAAAATAAATATAATAATTCATAAATAAGGACAAGACTTAAAAAAACACAAACATACTGATACGTCTAAGCTGTACAAAAAAAAATTACAGCTGACTACCCAATATACTAGGTTTAGGGCTATCCATACTAAACATCTAAGAGCAGGAAAGAAGACAGATACCTCCTGAAGGGAGCAAATTGCAACTGAAATAATACACATAAAACTGGTGGCCATCCTGAATAAAAGCTGGCTCACCCTGACAGCTGAAGTCGTCTTCGCTCCTGAACAAAGTGGCGAACTCAATCCTGGAGCGAACCTGCCGAAATGAAATAGATAGACAAGAACAAACAACAAACAAGGGTGAGTCAAAAGGACCCAATAAGTGGGGCAGACTAGCCACCTCAAAGAATAGGATAGCTAGCCAGGGAGAAGAAACAGATAAACCAAATTCCTCTTATTTAAATTATAAAAAGGCAGAGCCAGATAATAACCGGAAACACATATGAAGCCATAAAATAAACCAGGAATACGAGCCAGAAACATATCAACAAATAAGCAATGCAAGTATAAGCAGAACAGTAGTTATGTACCACAAGTTTACACAATGGTATGAAATGAAATGAAATGAAATGTGATGCAAAGGGTCGCATGTGCCAGTAATCCTATCTCGAAACGGAATAGTCCTACATTCGAGGGGAATCTAATCTGATAATCAACTGGAGCGGAATACTCTTGCTCCTGGGGCGGAATACTCCTACACCCGATATAATAAAAACCAGAGGCGGAATACTCATGCACTTTCCTGGGGCGGAATACTCCTGCACCCGATATAATGTAAAGTTGAGGCGGAATACTCCTGCACTCAGTATCTGACATAAGAGCGGAATACTCCTGCACCCGGGGCGGAATACTCCTGCACCCAATATGATATAAACCAAAGGCGGAATACTCCTGCACTCTCCTGGGGCGGAGTACTCGTGCACCCGATAAAATGTAAACAAGAGGCGGAATACTCCTGCATTCTCCTGGGGCGGAATACTCCTGCACCCGATATGATATGCAATGTAATGTATATGAATGCAATATGATGCAATAATAATCCTTCACCGGCGCAGGACTCTCATCGACAGCCGGGAAGTAGATGCCAACCCACAGCCAGGGTACAATGCTTAGATCGTCAATGAAATTCCAACAACAGGACATAACATATAATATACAATATAAATCCAAAGCTAAGGCGTAATGAGTACGCCTATCGACAGCTACACATGTAAGGAACACGTAGTAGAAAATCCACGAGGCCAGGTGCCTCCAAAGAAATGGATATAAACACTTACCTTGTTACAAAGTTAGTACAGTTACTCAACAACCGCTTTATCCTTTGGATTCGCTGCTAAACAATCCTGCTGTATTCAATAAGCAGAAAATGATATCAAATAAGGCTAAATGCTTCATTCTCCACATCTTAGGGTAATCTGGTTAGGAACCTGATACCCTATCAATACGTAGGCCAGGCCTATATACAGGGTTTAAGGTCACATAACCAAACCCTAAATAAATTATATTTATATGTTGCCCATAACTCACTGAGTGCGAATATATAATCTATTCCATTATCGGAGTCCAATTGGCCCTTGAAACTATCAATTGAACTTATTAAAACGATGGCTAATATCCCAATTTTTACCATTAAAATATATTCAAACACACGTAATAAAATCAAATAATGCATTAAGATCATTACCTGAATATTTCGGGGTGAAAATTCTATCTTTTCTCCGGTTCTTTTCTCATTTTCTGGCTTTTTTTCGTTGTGTCATCTTTGTTTCTATTCATTTTCTCTGTTTCGTTTTTCATTTTCTCTATTTCGTTTTGTTTTCTGTTCTAATGTTTCTGTTTAGGCCAAGGGACTTTATCCCTTAAGGCCACCACCTTTCAATTCCATTTTCTTTCTTTTCATTTTTTCTTTTCAATTCCACCTTTCAAGGCTCTTCTCTTTTATCACGACGAAAATTAAAACGGTACTCTACGATATTCGAAATAATTCCAACTTTTGCATACAAGTTATATAAAATATATGTAACACCCTTGCTAAAGCGGATCTCAAATCGGACTCCCAAAACTCAATATGCGAATTTAAATGGGAAAAGATCAAATTATTTAACTTTCGGCATTTTAGGGGAAACTAGCCGAACAACATCGAAATTCACTTTCAAAAAATCACAAAAGTAAAAAATAATCATACGAACCCAACGGCGCTTTCGGATTTCAAATCGGGGCTCGTCCACCAAAACCGAGCTCGAAAATCACTTTTTAATATTTATCGGCAATAAAAACTGAAACCTTCTTCCGATGCCTACCAAACGAGGTCTGATTTAGCTCAAATTTTACAGATAGGTCCTAATGGACATTACAAATATTTTAAAATTATCGGCACGCCAATCGGAGTCCTAACTTCCGAAACGACTAACCGAGGTCGTTTCATCTTTGGCGGACCAACCACAAAATCTACAGTGATCTGCTCCTATTTCCATTGAAAATTGCGTGAGCTAACCCTGCCGGTCTCTAGTGCTCAAACTTAACTTGCTGACAGTTCAAGTAACGAGATACATAATCAAACACATCCCTCTTCATCCCCTTACACACATATAGCTCTCGGAGATCCGGATACATCTTAGAAATGCCAGGATGAATGGAATAATGCGAGTTATGAGCCTCGCGGAGCACTGATTGCTTCATATCGCTGATATCAGGAACACAAAGTCGATCATTAAACTGAAGAACACCATGTGAATCAAGCTCGAAGGAGGGAACTCCTCCAGTTAGGACACGACCATGCAATTCTTGCAAATGAAGATCCTAGAACTGTCTTCCCTTAATATGACTAACAAAGAAAGACTGAGCTGCAATACATTCCAAGACTCTTCTGGAGTCTGGGCAATGGAATCTCACTCTGGAGTCACCAAGGGACTGTAACTCTCGGGCCAAAGGTCGCATGTCAGCATAAAGAAAAGCCATGCTACCCATGGACTTCCTGCTTAAAGAATCTGCTACAACATTTGCCTTCCCAAGATGATAGCAGATGGTGAGACAGAAGATACTGCAAGCTCTTAGGATCGATATACACCTCACAAGGCTCGCCATAAAAATAGTGCCTCAAAATCTTCAGGGCAAAGAACATAGCTGCAAACTCTTGATCATGAGTCCGATAATTCTTCTCATTCGGCTTTAGCTATGTGGAAGCATAAGCAATGACCTTCTCGTGCTGCATAAGAACACATCTAAGACCCACACCGGACGCATCATAATAGACTACAAATCTACCAGTGCTAGAAGGAAGAGATAGCACCGGAGCTGAAGTTAATAAAGGCTTGAGCTTCTAGAAGCTCGGCTCACACTCATCGGACAATCAGAAAAGAACTGCCTTCTGGCTCAGGCGAGTCATGAGAGCTGCAATAGTGGAAAACTTCTCCATGGACCTCTGATAATACCCTGCCAGACCAAGAAAGCTCCAAATCTCCGCCGGCGAGGTAGGGTGAGGCCAATTCTGTACCGCCTCAGTCTTCTTTGGATCAACCTTATTACCCTCACTAGATGCCACGTGACCCAAGAATGCCACAAAATCAAGCCAGAACTCGCATTTCAAGAATACGGCATACAACTTATGATCACAGAGGGTCTTAAGAACCACCCTCAAATGATAATCATGTTTCTCGGGACTGCGAGAATAGATAAGAATGTCATCAATGCAGACAATGACAAATAAATCGAGGAACGACATAAATATCCAGTATATAAGATCCATAAAGGCTGTAGGGGCATTAGTCAACCCGAAAGTCATAACTATGAACTCATAATGGTCGTAATGAGTCCTAAAAATAGTCTTCGAGATATCTAACTTCCAAATCTTCAACTTATGATAACCATACCACAAATAAATCTTAGAAAAGAATCTGATACCATGCAATTGATCAAACAAATCATCAATACGGGGCAAGGGGTACTTGTTATTGATTGTGACCTTATTCAGTTGCCGATAATTAATGCACTTTTGTATAGTCCCATCTTTCTTCTTCACGAACAGAATAAGAGCAAGAGAAATGCTCGACCTAATAAATCCCTTATCCCGAAAACCCTGCAACTGCTCCTTTAGCTCCTTCAACTCTGATGGAACCATGCGATAAGGAGGGATGGAAATAGGCTGAGTTCCTAGCACCATATCAATTCCAAACTCGATCTCTCGATCAAGAGGAAGTCATGGGAGATCATCTAGAAACACATTAGAGAACTCCCTTAGAACAGGAGCAGAATCGAGGGATGGAATCTCCATAGTGGTATCTCAAACCATGGAAAAATAGGCTGAACTCCATTTATCCATAATCTGCTTTGCCTGTAAGAAGGAAATAACGCTCCCCGTGGGTGGCAAATAAGTGCCCAGCCACACCACCGGTGCTGAATCAGGTTGAGACAACTTAAGAGACTTGGCATGACAATCCAAGTTGGCAAGACATGACACTAACCAATCCATTTTGATTATGACAACAAAATCAACCATATCTAACACTAGAGGTCTACCCAGTTCTCATAAACCCCCAAAGGACTCGGTAGAAGCTAGATAAAATCGATCCACCATAATCGTGTACACATAATGGATAACGGAGATGAATATAATCAGCACAAAAATTCAAAGCAAAATAAGGAGAGACATATGAATAGGTAGATCTTGGATCAACCAAAGAATATGCATCACGACCACAAATAGATAGAGTACCTGTAACAATAGCTGGAGATGCCTTGGCATCCTGTCTGGCAGGATATGCATATAGCTGTCTTTGCAGCTGAGCAAAGCCACCACTTTGAAATCCACCTCTGGTGGGACCACCAAAACCATGTCCATGGCCTCTACCGGGTGGTGGTACAGCTAAAGTTGGCTGAGACCCTGAAGGGGCACTCTGAGGCTGATGATACATAGGCGCCGGAGGCGAGAGAAAGAATAGCTACTACCCTGCTAATTAAGATAAGGGTAATCCATCTTATGATGCCCTGGATCACGACAACATAAACACCCTAAGCCATATTGGCGCTGAAAAAACTGCTAATAACTGCTAGGAAGAAACTAAGGCTGACTTTGTCGAGGCCCTGGTGTGTATTGAAACCACGCGCTAGAAACTGAAATAGCCTAGCAGAAGGCCTACTCTGCTGCTGATAGCTCATATCCCCATATGAGGTACTAGAATGCCCTGGATCATGGGATTCTTACTCTCCTACTCTAGCTCCTCCATCTCTAATTTATGATACGCCTCACACCTCCTAGCAATATCAACTACGAAATTAAATTGAGTCATGACCTCAATCTCACGACCCATTTAGGACCGCAAATAGGGAGAAAGCCCATCAATAAAAGGTCTGACCCTCGTGGAGGGCTCCTGTACAATGTCTGGAGCATATGCAGACATTTCAGAGAATAAAAGCTCATACTCCAAGACTGACAGGTTACCCTATCCAGTCCTCTCAAACTATCTCCTCTTCTCATTCTTCTGACTGTATAGAAGAAACTTCTCCATGAATAGGTGGGAGAACGCACTCCAAGTTAGCTTAGGCAAGCCCTGTCTAGCTGATTAGAGTGTGGTCCATCAAGCTAAATCTCGACCCTCAAACTGGAAGGCAGTATACTAAACTTCATATTGCTCAAGATACCCAAGAGCCTATATAATACGGTGGCATCGATCAAGAAACTCACGAGCCTTAAGCTTATGTGATGCATGACCGGAGAATGTCGGAGGATTAAGTCTAGTAAAATAATACAGCCTTACCGGATCATCGACATGACCTGCTATCTGGGCTGGCTGACCGCCAAAACAACCGGAGGCACAACACTCGGTGCCTCTAGAACATAACCACCTGGAGCTACATATGGACCTAGAATATGGGCTCCCTAAGCCTAAGAACCAATACCTCTCACAGCCTAAGGAGCTGCCTGAAGAATAGGAACATTTACAGCAGCCTGAGGAATGGAAGGTCCCTGGGGCAGCTACGTCGCCAAGAATCTCATAAAAGCATCATGAAGTACCGGAGGAACAAATAAGCCCTGCTCCCCCTACCTACCAGGAGCTGGAACTGCCGGAACCTCTAAACTAGATCAGCATGATCCACCATCCTCGCAGCTCGGGCAACTATTCCTCTGCCTCGACCACGACCTCTACAATAGCCTCTACCACAGCCAGCACCTTGACCTCGTAGAGCAGCAGGCATAGGGGCTGCTGCTGGCTCTCCGCCTCTCGCTGAGCAGTCGCACGCGTTCTCACCATTTACTGTGAAAGAATTAACAAAAATAGATAACTTCAGATAAGAAGACTCATGCATGTCAGGGAAAGAAAGAAAGGAAACTGCCTAATGCCACCATAGCCTCTTGTAGATAGGTACATACGTCTCCGCCCGATCAGCGAGACTCTATTAGTCATGATCTGGAAAGACTCTAAACCGAGCTCTGATACCAATAGTCACGACCCGCATTTTTAACTAGGCCGTGTGGGCACTCGACTACCTCCTCTAAACCTGTAGGGCGAACCCTATCAACTAAATCCATTCAAATGATATAAAATTTACATGGAAACAAAGTGAAATTTACCTAAAAGGGAATATGATAGTCCAAGGAAAACATAATATATACAAGATATGCATACATATGAGCTGTCTGAAAAAATACTACTAACTACCGACATATATAGGTTTAAAGGTTAACAGATCAAACATCTAGGAAGGCCAAAAATTATATACATTTCCATAAGGGCACAAAATGAGATACAACTATGATAACAATTGTTGATAGCCTCAACGAACAAGCTAGCTCACCACAGACAGCTGAGAATGTCCCGACTCCTCAGTCGCACTAATGGCTAGGTCCTGGACTGGAATTTTTCGAACGAAAAGACAACACAAGAGAAAATATGGAGTGAGTTATAAGGACCCAGTAAGTGAGAAACAACTAGCAACCTTAAGAGATAGGTACGGTAGCCAAGGGAAAATAGAATAACAACAGCCAATCAACTAAGTCAATTACAAATAAACAATGCAACAAATCCATACAGTTCACAAAACACACATAAAGATATGAAATGAATGTATTATGATGCAATGGGGTCACATGTACCTGAAACCTATCTCCGGTTCGGGACTCTCATAGTCTACTAGGAGATATATAAAATAATAATTCTTCACTGCCGCAGGACTCCATCGATTGCCGGAAAGTACATATCAAGCCCAAAATTGGAGTACAATACCCCTATGCTCAATGCAAAAGCAATAACAAGTAATAACATGTGAAATACAATGCAAACCCGAAGCTTAGGCGTACAAAGCACACCTATTAGCAGCTACACATGTGAGCAACAAGTGGTAGAATATCCACAAGGCCATAAAAAATGGATACTATCACTTACCTTAGGTCCTGGGTCAAAATAGCTACTGAACATCTTCATTCCAGCCGGATGTCCCTCGAAATAATCTTTTTCTGAGCCAAAGGAATATATTCATACTTATAAGTGCGCGAAGAAAGAATATCTAACCTTTATACGAAGAAAAAAGAAAATTACCAAATACTCCTGGACCGGGCCTAGCCAGAAACCCATAAAATTATACATTTCCGGTCTCCTCATAATCCCACGAGTCCAATGGTATCCTTAGTTTTCATATTTGAATTCAATTTCATTAAATTCCCCAGCTTTATAAATTTTAGGGTTCTAACCCAATTTTCCAATTCAATTTCCAGAAATTCTAGCTTAAGAATTATGAATTAATGAAATTGAAAGATTCAGAGGTGTTACCTGATGATATTGGAACTAATTTTCACTTAACTTTCTCTTTGTGATTGGCTATAATCGAAATGGAAATGAAAAACGAGAAAAATAGCCAAAAAAGCCTTTTATACTTTGACTACAGTGTTTTAAAAAAATAGATTTTTGCACCAGCAACATCTTGTATGCAATTTGGGTCAAAAGAAGACTCTACAAGACTCAGAATGACCCCAAATATTTCACACAAGTCATACAAGACTTGTGTCACATGCTCGCAAAGACGAAACTCGAATCGAATCTGCGAAACTCAAGATACGACACTCATAGAAAGAGGTCAATTTTTTAACTTTCGAAATTTTAGCGAAACTTATGGAATGACCTTGAAATTCAATTCTGAAAGTTCACTCTGGTCATAAATGATCAAACAAATCTAATGTAATTTTCAAATTTTGAAGCGGAGCTTATTTACTCAAATTGAGCTCGAAAACCTCTTTTAAGCTTTATCGACAACTGAAACGGAAACCTTCTCAAAAATCCCACTAAACGAGGCCCGAATCAGCTCAAATTTTACGGACATGTCTTAATGGACCTTACAGAGTTTTTCAAATTGTTGGAATATCAATCGGAGTCCTAAACTCAAAATGACTACCTAAGGTCATTTCAGTTCACGCAAATAATATATGTTGACATACTATTTTAAGTAATCTAATGAATTGTTTGATGTCTATTGTTCTTATAAGAAAGAAAAGTAGATACAAAATTCTTTGATTGATAAGTATCTGTTAAGAATGCTAGCAAGATAATATTTATTTTTGGTAATTTTTACAAGTGGGTGATGAACGAGAACAAAGACATAAAAGCTCAAATCAACAATTTCAAAAATTAGTTGAAGATCTCAAGCCGGAGAATTAGTTTACCAGAGCACTTCGTGGATGGTATATTAATTGAAAAACTACCCAAATCTTGGGGTCACTATAAGCAAAATTTGAAGCATAAACACAAATTGTTGTCACTTACTGATTTGATCAAGCACATCATCATAGAAGACACCAACCGGAAGCAATCAATTTCTGCCAATCTCATGGAGGATAATAATTCTCGCAACAAAAATAACTGGTACGAAAAGAAACCTAGTTACAAGCCCAAGATCAACAATAAAACCTTCAAGAAAAAAGACAATTACTTTGTTGTGTGGCAAACCAGCCCATCATGCACCTCAGTGTAGGGACAGAAAAGTTGGGAAAAATGAAAATCCTGCTAAAACCAAAGCAAATTTGGTTGAAGCAAGCGATGTTATTGCTGCGGTCATATCCCAAGTAAATCTTGTGTTTAATATGAAAATTGGGTATTAGATAGTGGTGCCACTAGGCGTATTTGTGCAAATAAAAATGAATTTGCATTTTACACTCAAATTTAGGAAGGAGAAGAAATTATTTACCTCGGTGATTCCAAAGCTACTCCAGTTCTAGGAAAAGGAAAAGTTCTTCTCAAACTCAGATCTGGAAAATCTCTGGCCCAAAATGAGGTGTCACATGTTCCTAATATCTGAACAAATTTGGTTTATGTGGGACTGTTAGGAAAATTTGGAGTGAAGGTTTCATTTGAATATGATAAGGTTGTATTAACCAAATATAATGTTTTTGTGGGAGAAGGGCATTGTAACCATGGTTTATTTGTACTCAATGTTATGGTGAAAATGCTAGTACTTCTGTTTGCTTGATTGATTTTTTTGATTTATGGCATGCTAGACTTGGACACGTTAGTTTATCTTATATTAGGAAAACTCAATCTGAAGGTCTTATTTCTAATGTTGATTATTCAAGTCTAGATAAATGTGAAATTTATGCTGAAGCTAAGCTTACTAAGAAGTCACATTCATCAGTTTCTAGAGTAATTAATTTATTAGACTTAATTCATATCAATTTAGAAGACTTGAAGTAACTAATAATTAGAGGTGGCACAAGATATTATGTTAGATTTATAGATGATTATTCTAGATATACAAAAGTATATTGTTGAGAAATAAAGATGGTGTTTTTGATGCCTTTCTAGTATACAAAGCTGAAGTAGAAAATCAATTGAGTGGGAAGATCAAAAGAGTTAGATCTGATAGAGGTGGAGAACATATTTTACTTAATGATTATAGTGAAAAGGAAGACATAATACATGAAGTTATCCCTCCATACTCACCTGAATTTAAAGGAATAGCAGAAAGGAGAAATAGGACTTTGTAAAGCTATTTTATCTGCTTGTCATTTACAAAAGATAATACCTTATAAGAAAACTAGTAAGACACCTTATGAATTGTGGAGAAACTATCCACCTAACTTGAAATATTTAAAAGTGTGAGAGTATCTTGCTAAGGTTATATTACCTAAACCTAAGAAAAGAAAATTTGGGTCGAAACCTCTGATTGTATGTTTACTGGTTATGCTGACAATAGTTCTGCATATAGATTTCTTGTGATTAAAAGTGATATGATTGAAGCAACACTATTGTTGATACTAAAGATGCTGAATTTTTTAAGAACATTTTTTCATTAAAGAGTAATAATATTTCTCATGCCCCAATTCTCAAAATGATTTCGAAAATTAGGATTTGAGGAGAAGTAAGAGAACAAGAATATTGCAAAATATTTTGGTAATAATTTTTACACTTATCTTGTTGAAAATGATCCTAGCACATTTTCTGAAGAAATATCTTCTCCTGATGCATCTTTTCGGAAAGAAGCTATTGATCCTGAATAAATTCTATTTTACAAAATAATACTAAGGAGCTAGTTGATTACCTCCGGAAGCTAAGCCCATTGGTTGTAAATAAATTTTCAGAAAAAAATACCATCCTAATGGTTCTATTGATAAATATAAAAGCATGGCTTGTTGCTAAATATTTTACTCAAAAATATTGATTATTTTGATACTTATGCTCCTGTAACAAGAATTTCCTCCATTCATATTTTAATTGCTTTGGCAACCATACATAAATTATTTATTCACCAAATGGTTGTTAAAACTACTTTTTAAATGGTGAATTGGAGGAGGAAATTTATATGGAGCAACCTGAGGGTTGTGTAGTGACTGGACAAGAAAATAAAGTTTGAAATTAATAAAGTCACTATATAATTTAAAACAAGCTCCCAAGCAATGGCATAGAAAATTGATGACGTTTTATCAAATAATGGTTTTACATCTGTTGAAGAGGATAAATGTATTTATACAAAGCTTGTTATGACTTCGTGTAGTACTTGAAATCAAAAGTTTATTGTCTTCTAACTTTGATATTAAAGACATGAGAGAAGCTACTGTTATTTTAAGCACGATAATTATTAGAGATAGTAATGGTTTGATTTTAACTCAAGGACATAGTGTAGAGAAAATTCTTAAGACATTTGACTATTTTGATATGGTAGCTCTGAGCACTCCTTTTGATGCTAATTGTCGATTAAAGAAGAATCGTGGGGAAGCTGTTTCTCAAAAGAGGTATGCTCAAATATTTGGTAGTCTAATGCATTTGATGAATTTTACTAGACCTGATATAACTTATGTTGGGTGTAAATTCAGTAGATATACTCATAATCCTAATAGTGATTATTGGAGTGATACTTATGAAATATTTGAGAGGTACCATAGAATGTGGTATTAAATTAGTGGATTTCCCTCTGTATTAGAGGGATAATGTAATGCTAACTGGATCTTTGATTCAGATGAAGTAAAATCTACTAGTGGCTATGTGTTCACCTTTGGTGGGGTGCAATAACATGAAAGTCAGCATAGAATCTGAGTTTGTAGCTTTCAAATTGGCTACTAATGAGGCTGAGTGGTTGAGAAATTTCTTAGCAAGCATTCCAATTGGAATAAAACCAACACCCTCTGTGTCTATGCATTGTGATCGCCAATCAGTGATAGATTTAGCAAAGAATAAATCTTATAATTGAAAAAATAGACACAATCATAAAAGACATAAAGTGATAAAGCATATGCTGAGAAATGAAATTATTTCCATCCATTATGAGAAGTCAAAATTGAATTTGGCCGATCGTGTGACTAAACTTTTGCCAAGGAAAGTGATCTTGGAAACATCGAGGAGATGAGATTTACAAATGTCAACTAGAGAAATGTTAGCAAGATACTAACCAAACCTATCTGATTGGTGATCCAATAAAGTAAGTTCATATGGGTAATAACAAGTCATTAGTTGGCTCAACTATACACTATTAAGTTTTGTCTCTTCCTATGGTTTGTGTGGAAAAATAGTGCAATTATGCAAGGCAAAGTGAGGCTGAGTTTAAACTCTTTCCAAATCATATCCTTTATAGGTGGTGTATTGCCCCTGCATATTTCACTTGATGATTGGACCTATATGAGTGTGGAGTGAGGTTGCTCCTATGAAATTCTGATAAAATTTCTAGAGCACTAATTAATACCAGGTGTAGCGCATGGCCTATTAGCGGAAAACGAGCAACAAGTGTGAGTATAATGTGATAGATAAGGCCCTATACTTACAAAAAAATTATTGGTTCATAGAAGTTTTAAACTTCACCAATTATTTTGTAAGTTTAATCATATTGTATCTAGTTCTGGTTCATAGTCTACAAACACCAGATATGACGCATTATCCTTATTATTAGAAACCCAGTAAAACCTCTTTCTTTGTTCTTCTCTTATGTTTATTCCTTTCGAGATATATGGGGGATTGATGTAGAATAAAGTAATATCTCAAAAGAAAATACAAAATTTCAAACCTTGTCCAAATTCATTCTATCAAAACATTAGTTAGTCATTGTTCTTTGTGGCTGTTTGCTACCAACCGTTGGCAATTCATTTGGTCAATCAAATTATTCTTTAATTTGGGATCAATACAAATTACTGAACGTTGGTAATTTACTGCATAACTAAGTGATCGTTGGGTATCCTGTATATAGACAAAGACTTGTGTTCGGTTGAGACACACAGAAAAGAAAAGCAAACAAAACACCTATATTCATTTCTTTCATCATTTTACTGGGTTTTATTTTTCTCTTGAGATTCTTTGTTGTTCCTGCTCCTAATTTTATACTAGAAGAGCTTGTTGAATCCTGGGAATACACCAATACCAGTGAAATATCCATATGAACTGTGTCTTTGACACGGCTCAAGCTATCAAGAATTTCTATGTTTCAACCAATTTTTTCGACATTTTCTACCCTATACTAACATTTGCTGATTAAAGTTTACTTGATATGTTCTTCGTAAATTTCAGAACTCTAAGAGATCGACTTCGTCAGATTTGTTTTATTCCAATACAATTTCCTTCATTATTGTTGTTGTCCATATTTACGTATATTTTTCTGTTGATTCGCTCCTAATTTAACCGTCGTTTGAGTATTTTGTGATTAGATATGCTCAATTAGTTTAATTTCCTGATTTTATATTGATTGGATAATAATGTGAATTTTTAGAAACAAGTGAAGTTGTTTGAGGCGAATTTAAGAATAGTTGGTACTGGAAGAGCATGTTTGATCGATGTTTGTTGCAGGAGTGGAAAACTGAAACTAAGGCAAGGATGTGCTGGATCTTTTATCTATTTGGGGAGCTAAATCAGCAGAATATTCCTAATCCAATTGGAAGTGGGAATCAGCCAGCAACTAGTTTAAGTGATTGTCAATCCTAAATGAAAAAGGAAAAGGGCAACCTTTGTCAAGTGATTTTGTCTGTACTATATAAGTAACGTTGGCAGCCTGGGGGACTGTTATTCACGCTTGGGGGGCAGCTTTGCACGTTGTAGACCAACGCAGCGCCTATGGGAGCTCTTCAGCCGAGTTTCTTTTTCTTCTTCTTTTCTCTTTAATCTAGTTTGTTTAGTCTATAATTATGGAATTCTACTTATTGTTGATATTCCTAAATTAATTTAATTTTATTAATTTATCATATTGGATTATTTATTCATATTCTAAGTCTAATTATTTAATTGCTTGATGACCAGTTGAATACTATTTACGAATCTAGGGTGAACTTGAAAGTGGGAACCGTAGGTCGCAAAAAGATTGAATAGAGCGTGTTCCTGAACCTGCGCATCAGGGAATGATTTCGCGGTAAGGATAGAAATATACCTAACAGTCATGCTTAGTCATTATACAGGAAATATAAATACTTAACTGTAATTTCATAGACATATAGGCGTTAGGTTTATTTGAATAGGTGAGCAGGGCATCGATAGAGTCCTATGAGTAATAATAACCCTGTGATTAGTAACCCAGATAAATTAGTTTAGTCAGATTAAGAGAAGAATTCAACAGGATTGACAGATATTCCATAACCCTAAGCTATCGTTCTTTCTTGAATCCAAAATCGTACTTTATTTGGTTGTTTTCTTTAGTTTAATTAGTTAATTTTAGTTATATAAATTCTTAACTCGTAAACCATTCTTGAATAGGTTAGTTATATAATTTCTTAACTCGTAAACCATTCTTGACTAGGTATTTAGAAATTGTTTGATTTAGTTAGTAGTTAATCAGTAGTCTTTGTGGGAACGATATTTTTTTATTACTTTATTACTTGATCGACCGTGTATATTTGTGTGTGCGTTTGAAGCGACAATTATATATACTAGTACAGGTATAAGTTTTCTACTCAAATTTCCAAGTCCTTGACAAGCTATCATCAATCATTCCATTTCCTAAGCCACTTAGTCAATACTGAACTCGACTGATCAAGCTATTGTATAAGAATAAACTTTTATCTATCCATTTTTTCATTTCCAAGGAATATTACGACTTAGAATTTGAATACTCATGTTATTTACTCTTCTATGGCCGTATATACTGGATTTTATTTAAGTGTTCGAATATGTAACCATATGAAGCTTGAATTCATACTCAAATTAAATCAAAACAACAAAATTGAAATGGACTTTTCTTATCCTTTAGTTTGTTCTCTTTTTAGGTGAAAGTGGACTCAAGTATAGAAAAGAAGAGAAGACAGAACAATATAGGCCTTATATGAATTATGCGATTAGAACCTTATATCTAAGTGGTTACGATAAATTGTCACTAGACAAGTGATTCCTTTTCCAGCACTAGATAGTAACCTTTTTTATTTCAACCACTAGCTAGACAGTAACTTCGATTACAGTAAAATGGTGTTAGCTAATCAAGTCGACTTCTATGTTCCTACAATTTCATAACAATTATTATAAGGAAACAAATTTCCTTTGGTCTCATTAAAGTTATATATTCACGCTTAACACAGAAAATCCCGGATCATATAAGTTGAAACTGTTATACATTTTGTGAACTCTAAGCATTGTTATTGGCTTTCCGAATCATGAATCTATCGTATGCTACAAACAATCCGTTGATGCGCCTGAGATTAAAACAAAAAAATGTAGTGAGATTGAGTTTTTTTGTCCAATTTGGAGTCATTAAAATCAAATGCAATTGTACAATAAAATCCCTAGTCTTAGAGATATTCAAGCATGATGATTCAGAAGAATCAGAAGTTGCAGATTATACAAGTAAGAACATGCTTGATGTCCTTTTCTATAATTGTTATACCTCCTCTGATTCCTTTTGCATGCAGAAACAATCAGCAAATGATTTTTTTTTAACCTTCTGTGTTCTCCTCTACATGCGCTTTTTGAAATATTGAAAATGCTTAAACTGCTTTTCGCCATGAAATTCATATGATGGATTTTGCTTTATAATGCACATGAGTGGATTGGTATCAGACAAGTGGATTGGATTTCTTGAACTTTAGGATTTTTAGGTGATCCACTTGTTATTTCTATGTTCAGTCCAGTAAATAAAATTTACTTCTAGGAACATTGTTTATTAAATAGTCATATTCTAGAAATATGGTACTCATGCTAACAAATACCTTCTTTTCATTATGACAAGGAAATAAACTTCCTTTCGTCCCCTTTGAATAGCCAATAAACGTATACACATTCATCCTTGATTCCAACTAATCAGTTTTCCCTTGTAAAAGGTACTAACATAGAAGGACTACGTTTAGAATGTAATTTAAAGTTTCTAAGGCATATTCCCAATACGAAATTGAATAACAAGTTTGAATAACTTCACATTGATCTAACCACCTCCATAAGAGTCTAATATATCCTTTCTACTACACCATTTTGTTATAACGTCCCAGGTGCGGACATAATTCCTTATTCTGATAAGTAATTAGTGAACTTTGCAAAGAGGTATCGCCACTACAGTCAGATTGCAGTGACATAATATATTTTCCATAATGCATTTTCTTTTCAGTCTTAAACTCCTTGATTTCTCAAAGTATTAATACTTATAATGCATCAAATAAATATATTCATATTTTGAGTAATCATTTATGAATGTCATAAAAAATACTCAAAAATACCTCTTGCATGTATGTTCATCAGACTATACTAATCAGAACAAATTAATTCTAACTTATCACTAGCTCTATCTCCTTTTAAGAGGAAGTATCACTTAGTCATATTTCCTTTTAACAAGAATCCACAGGGTTGGTAGTGCCTCCACTTTCAATGAACCTTAAAGATCCATCCATAACCAACCATAATATTCTATTAAAATACATATGACCTTGATACAAGAGCAACAGATAAGCGTAATTCAAATTCAAAGAATATTTTCTCTTATGGGGCAAATCAATATCGTTAAATTCGGAAGACATATAAAATAAAAGGGGCCTTGCAACATGTACCACAAGAGATAAACATTTATTAACCTCAATAATACCAAAATTATTGATAAAATAAATCGAATATCCACCTCTCATTAAGCTAAAAAATGAAATCAAATTTCTTTCTAACTCAACGTATGCATCCTTTAAATTAATATCTTATCATCACCAAAATAAATCTTTGAAATAATTATTTTGTGAGAGAATAGCACTAAGAGATTTGAATAAAGAAATATCTAATTAGTGAGATAAAACAATTTAAATAGATCAACTCAGGTCATGTAACATTGAATAATGAAATTCAAAACACATCACACATATATTTTCATGCAGCTTGAATAGCCAAATTCGTTGGGAAAGTAGCTATTCATGCACCACATACATGCAATGTCAGATTTCACTCATTAAATTAAATAATATCAAACTCAGTTGGAGAGTCTACTATTAATTTAATTCAAGTAAATATCAATTATTGAATAGCCCTAGTTTCGTTGACTCAACATGCAATTCTCAGTTGGAGAGATATATACAAGTCATCAACAACTAGTGATTAAACCTTGTATACCAACAATACATTTATCCGTTAGGGAGGAAGACCTATTGTCAACACGTAAATATATCATTTATACTAGTATTCAATCATGGATACCGTAGGGACTTTTAAGCCAAGTATACTCAACAATAAGTTTATCCGTTAGGGAGGAAGAACTATGTCAACACGTAAAATTATTGTTTATACTAGTATATGATCATGGAGACCATATAGAATAATCCCTATTACCACTGGGTGCCAACCATTAACTTTTCTTAGAAAAATAATTTCCAGAAAAATAGAAAAACGCCAAAAAACACCACCTTAACAGCCTCAAACTGCCGAAAAACAACATGGTTCACTGCATAGCAGTGAGTTTTTCTTATTGGGCCGTTTCCAATGAACCTACCAAATTTCAGGTCAATCAGAGTCTGTCAAAATTTCTGATCTCCGAAACTATGACCAAATTTGGACAATTCTTGTTTTTACGTTTTTAGGGTTCAAAATATATCTGTTGCTTGTTCAAATCATATATCAACAAGTAATCTTTTGATATCCATGAATCAAGATCAAACAACATATTTTTTAAAAATTTGTATTTCATTAAAACAGTGCAACTCTTACGTTTCTAAGAATATAAAATATGAACTACATTCTTATCATATATCAACATATATTAAATAATCATGCATTATCATGTCCCAAATTTACTATAAACCAAAATTGATATATAGAATGACTTTTCATATTTAATTCACGTTTAAATCCAACACACTGCCTAAAACTCCATCTAAACGACCTCCAAAAATGTCAAAAACCGACACCACTCACTACAAAGCAGTGAAAGTTTCTTATTGGATCGTTTCCGATGTCTCTGTCGAATTTCAGGTCAATGAGAAATCGTGAATTCTTGATCGCAAAACTATGACCAAATTCGAAAGATAACTATTTTAGGCATTGTTATGAATTAAAGTAAACATGATGCCTAGTTTCATTCTCTTTATAATTATCCCATGAGCACAAGATATACATTGTGTAACTTCTTTTACTAAGCTATACAAAACCATCTCTTATGTTAAATTATCATTTCAATTAATACACATGAGAATCCAAGATATTATTTTCTCCTTTTGAGTGAAAACCTCAATATCTTATCTCATGAATTAATTTAAGCTAGTGTTACTAGTATCAAGAAATTAATCTCATTTTCAAGTAGATAAAATTTCACCACTAACATACACTTACCAAGAGACAATATACACATAATTACATTGAGAAAATTCAATGACTCAAATAAATAGATCACTCTAGTAAATCCTATTTATTAATCATAATTCTCAATTCATGTATTAACATAGTTTCACATGTATAAACCTTTAAGAATATTCAATGACTCCGAATAAATACTCCATTTTAGAGGTAATCTTTTATCTGTCATAAACTCTTAAACCATACATAATATATTCTCACATGAATAAAGCCATTAAGAATTTTCAAAGACTCCAAATAAATAAACCACCTTTGTGGCAACCATTTATTTATTCAAAAAAATTTCGATGAATCCAAATAAATGAATCAATTTTAGTGGTAACTTTTTATTAGTCAAAAAAATTTCTTAATCCCTATAGTGTGAGAAGCAGGAATAAAGGAAAGAAACTTGCTCATATAACTGAACTCTTCTGCTTTATCATTGTGTAATTGGAAAATAGGCTAATAAAGCTCACTGATGGGTGACGTCCAACATTTAACAAACTTAGAAAACATAAACCACTACTTATTGATAGTTTCTCTACTTCCACTATGTTTCGTAGTTGGACCCATCATGCAATTCATGAATTAAACGCTAGCGCTTGGTGCCGGGCAACAACTAAATTTGCAGAGTGGAAATACCTCATCCTATTTACATCAAGTTTTTCCCATTCTTTTAACAGAAAATCAGCAATCAAATTTAGTTTCTGACAAATTATAAACATCCACACATCACAAGCGAGGTTTCACCAACAATAGATCTTGCCATAATTTATTAATCTTTGATAAAAATTCCGCCACCATCACTTGATCACATGTGCGATTGTTTCTCACTAGTTTATATATCTTCTTAACAAAATTGCATATATTGAGTTCCAGAATTGAAAATCACCCTCTTTTATTTTCGAGAAAAATAATTCTTGACTCAATATCCATGCACTTCCTTTAATTAAGATATTATATCAAAACCAATGAATAGTTTCTGTCCACCGACGGCACTAGTTTTGCTCAACAGCCGACGACAATGCCTTTAATCCCAAAGCATCCATAGCTTTATTCATTAGTTTTGTTGTCTAGTTATGCCAAGGAACCACACACGAGCATTCCCATACAAAACAACAACTTAATACCGTCGTTACAATAACCAGTGATTATGTCACCATATAAAAGACTCTTGAATTTACACACCAGACAATACATCATGAAACACATACATAATCAGATATATAAATCCATATATATCACATATAACTTAGTTTTCATGAAACCCTAGTTATCTAGTTAGACGTGAGCAGGCTCTGATACCAATTGAAGGAATATAAACACAGCGGAAGCAATTCCAGGATCATGAACTCACATGTAATCTAGACAAACTAACAGGTTATTTAGTTTTACATAAATATAAAACGAAATACCTCTTGAAGCGTGACTTCAACCGCGAATCAAATCTTCAATCACGAGCAGGATCATCTACGAGGTCGTCCTCCAGTTCCATGATCTTCTGTCGTGTGCCCGAACAATACCCAGACTAATAATATTTGGGTGGAACAAATATTTCAGAGAGAGAAAAACTATTTAGGGTTTTTCGTGTTGTCTCTTGTGTCTCTACTTTTTGGCCAAGAATCCCTTTATATAGTTTTAAGGGTAAAACCCTTTTCCAAAACTGTCTAGGATTCTTTTCCACCAAGAAACCTCTCTCCTAGTCCTAATTGGATTCGGTCACAACAGGGACCACAGAATTAATTAATGAGGCTTCCAATTATGGAATTAATTCTTTTTTCTAGAATTAACCTTTCCATAATAAATTACAAATTATTTCCACTAGAAATTCGTAATTGCACTCCTCAGTTGAATTTCGAATTCTTCCATCAAATCTTATTTAACTCCCCACGTTAAGACTACAGACACCAATCAATAATATCAAATTACTGACAATTTAATATATTGACTAAATGAATATCCTTTAGACTTCCACTTAACTTATTCCATGTGCCGGATGCGAAATCCACTGGCCAGATTTACACATAGAAACTCATAAGCTTTCATAAAGGGGTGTCATCAATCTCTATACCGAGACGTGGATTCTATCAACTAGTTATTACTTCGCAAATGCATATTATCATTATCCAACTTATCAGGAATTATTTGACCCAAATATCCTGGACCTCACCTATTGATAAATCAAGACAATGAATAATATACACCGCTAATAACAACTATATCAAGATTAAGAGTATAAGTACATCTGATGAGCTAGAGAGTTTATTTTATATAGTCAGTATAAAAATACTTATCTCTACTTGGTCCGTTCAATACACACAAAGCGTACTAGCACAAGAAGTTGGAACTATACCGTTCCCACAATCAAGATAAATCATATATAATCTTGTACTACAATCATACCGATGGCTTTGTCCAATTTCCATCTTAGACTGTGAACATTACTTTATTATTTATAAGAACCGATGATTTAATCTTCCGTGTATAAGCTTGGCTCTACACACTAAATCAACTACTATATAAATAATAGGACACACATGACACAATTGATCTAAATAAATAATACTTCATTATATTTAATAAATGAATAACCAATTGTTCAACTAGGAATAATCCAACTAAAACCGCATGGTTATTAGTATATTCCAACACAGATGTCTAAAAAACTCTTCTTTCATTTTATGCATGCTTGGTTTTATTTATCTTTTGATGATGCGAAACAGTAATCCAAATGGAAGCTAAATGCAGATGGTAGTTGTATAACAAAATTAATAAACCAAAAACGGCTCTTATTGGAGTTCTATGCTGCTGTGCTATTCAGTTTGATAGTCTTACTCTTGAACTTGATTCAATGGCAATTGTTCAAATGATAGAAGGGCAGGAAAATCCACCATGGACCTTGAAGCAAATGGTTGAACATGTCACGACCTATTTTCTGAACGAGCTGTGACCAGCATCCGGTACCTAAGCGCCGAGCGAACCTCCTGTACTTGCATATTCTGTCTTAACCCTGAGAATATATGCAACTTAAACAATTCTCTTCAACATGAACATTCGAGAAAATAATATAATACTTTTATGAAAATATTATCCTTGACGGTCGCATTACGTTTCCATGCAAGACTGGACCACTAACCCAAAATACTAAACTGTCTATGAAGCCTCTACTGATAAAACTGATGCATTCCGCAGAACATGAACTTCTGGCTAGTTCACAATGCAATACATAACTAAATAAGACTAACTCGAAAGGAAAGTACTCTACGGAAAAAAGTGGAGCTCACCAATAGCACTGGAAGTGAGGGGGAAATCCTAGTATGTCGTCAGCGTATCTGCAACACTAGTTCCTACGTTGCGCCATAGGACAACGTAGGTTCCCAAAATAGAACGTCAGTACACCACGGCGTTACTCGGTGAGTCTCAACGACCCACCACTAAAGCGGGAACGAGACTTTTAAAAGAAACTTGAAATACACATAATTCATTAAAATCATAATAACATAAAATATTTAAAGAAAACTGAAATATCTTGAAACAATAAAATCCTGAACTTTAATTATATATAAATATAGTTTCTTTTCTTTTCTAGGGAGCACCAATTAACTCTGACATTAACTCTGACATAACATGATTCCATAAAGTCACTGTGTGATCGGCAGGGTTCGATCCCCGCCTGATCGAATAGGCCCCTTCACTGTGGCGCCACACAGTTCCAAGCGATAGCATGTTGCGCGTTTTGTGCCTTGGCCGTATCAGGCAAATCTTATCCTAAACTCCTACTCTGGCACGAGTAGTTTCGGGTTAACGTTAACCACTAAAGGTCACAAAAACCCTTCTCAGAATCTCAAGATAACTCCCAAAATATTTCTATAAAACTTTACTTGACCACTTTATGGTCCAATACATTCCTTGAACATAACCCATGAACATAAACCATTATAGTCTTAAGTAAAACATGACATGAATATATGAAGAAATTATTCAATATATTTTCAAACATTATTTAATTCGTGAAAACTTGACATATAATATCACGTAAATTAACATAACAAAATATGAAAATAAATGAGTATAACTCAAGGATAAACTCTTGAACATTAATCAGAATGAGTTTTAGCTAATATGCACTATCTCGCTCTAATTAAGCACATATTAACTCTTTAAAATATTTTATCAAATACTTAGTAGACGGGCTTCGTGAGTAAAACCTCTTTAGTAAAGGACTATATCAACTCATCTCAATTAGTCCTCGAGCCTAAATATAGCTCCAATCAACACACTTCACGTCACCAACAACTACAACAACCATCAATTCAGGTGATCAATCCCAAAGTTCTCATCTTTTTCCCAATTTAAGAACTCTAGTTTCAAATTCTAACTTTCTTGGCTTTGGGGAAACTTTCATATAAATATAAACCTTTATTATGTTAGATTCTCGTATATATGACGTTATTCTATCTCAATTCCATAAAAAAAAATATTACCTTGATATATCGTAGAGTGAGATTTTCGCAAAGTGCTCCAAAGTACCAAGCCACGTTGTCTTTTTCTTTCTTTTTCCCTTTGTGTCTTGCGCCTGCTGCTTAACAAAGGATAGTTTTTTTTTTCACTTTTTTTTGTTGTTGAAGTGATGCGTCTGGTCTGTCATTTACCGGAGAAAGAGTCCTCCTTTTTTCTTTTTGGTCGACCAACATAGGGCCCTAGGACCATTAGTAGAAGCCTATTGGCCTTGGGCTCTTCTTTTAGATGTATTAGGCCATCCTGGCCACTTTACCCTCATGAATTATTTTATTACTTGAAGTAATATATGAAACTAAATTAAAATTCCACTTATGTGACCAACTTATGCTTGAATAAATATTTGTACCTCACTTAGGATAAATATTGTTACATACTTTCATCATATACTTTATATTTGAACCTCATTATAATACAGGAACAAATTTACTTAAATATTTTTCATATCGACAAAGTCCTGAAAGTTATACATTCGAGGAACCTTACATTCTTCCCCCCCTTATAATCATTCGTCCTCGAATGATGCTTAGACTTGTCTCATGTACCACGACAATTCCAATAACCACCAATTACACCATAATAGGCCATGTGTAGACACCATACATAGTATAATCACTAACTCCGGTAAGTAGATAAATCACAAGAGGGTCACCTTATAGCCACCACATATGGACTACTTTAGGTATAATCCAAAATTTTCTATCCTCACTCAAGTACTGTGTTAAATGCATTTTGTTAGTTATAAGGGCAAGCTATTTGCTCCTTCCCAAAGAAGAATGATCAGAGAATTGCCTTGGCTTTCACTTTGTTAAAATACTACTTAAGTTCAATATCTTGTTGATTGACCTGATCAAGTTCCCTCATTAGAATGACTATTACATTAATGTGTATCATAAGCATGGTTGCCGACAACATAACACATTTCAACAATTTCTTTTCTTTCGTTCTTTGTTTTTATTGTCTCCTCAAACTAATCACTTCACTTGTAACCGACCATATGTAGCAAATACTGAAACTTCTCAAACTTGGCAATCTTGTAAACCACATTTCAGCTATCTTTACATCTAAATCATATCTTAAACCATTATTTATAATGCTTTTTAGAGATATACAAATATATCTCCTCAAAATAAGAATACACAGGCTTAATAAAAAGGCCAGAAGGCTATTAAATACAACTTGACATATTTAATTTAAACGGAACCACTTAAGCACTAAGATGCTGTCTAAGTTAACAATTTTCTTTTATTCTCTAGGGCACTACATTATCCCCCACCTAATAACATTCGTCCTCGAATGTCAAATTGGCTATCTTCTTGCCAACTTTCTCAATTCCCAAAATTCCAAAATTTTGGCTAAATATAGAATTTCTTAAGAGTTTCATCACAGATTCCTTTGTAAAATGACTATTCAAAATTTCAACTCGTCCAATTTAGCCGAATAGCATATACCTATGTTCCTCAGCATTCCATAAACAATTACAGCCCAACACGACCATACAAATAAAATAATTACATCCTAAGGTTGCAAAATTGCATATACATGAATAAAGTGAAACTTTACCTCAAATGTACCTTCCCTATAACACATGAAACCTTAATTTTACCTATTTTAAAACGTCATACATCCTTTGGAAAGTGTTGATTCCTACTTTCTCTGGTTTGAAACACTTGTTCGCACCTGATGCAGTCTAGACTGATCAAGCTAGGGAGCTTCATGATGTTCACTTGATGGTGAAGAAGAGCTATGATGATGCAATGGTGGAAGAAGTGGGTAGCATGTTGGAGGAGACAAGAGAGGCGGTGATTAGCACTGGAGAGGTGGCGTCCTAGAAGGATGGTTGGCACGTGGTACTCGCGTGGCACTCTGACACAATTTCTTAGATAATTCGGCCGCATGGTGGGCTCGTTTATTGGTCTTAATGCGCTGTTTCTTTATGACATTCCTATACTTTTTTATAGCTAGGCTTCTCTATTTCGTAGTTCGTATTTAGCCCTGCGTGGCAATTGACATGTAGCCCAATTGGTGGCTGTTTCTTTACAATTTAGGCGTGTAAGGCTCCACTATAAAAGCCTAACACTTAGTCTTATTTCATTAGTTCCTGTGCTCGACCATTTGAGTAGACCTTTTCCTTGCTCGTTTTTTTTTTTTTTTTTTTGAACCACCTCGCCAAAATTGAGGCGTAGGAACTCTCTCATGCTAGATTGGGCCATATTACTTTAGTTACATATTAAATTCAAAAAAATTCACCCAGTGCCCTTAATAAATGTTTTAAGTACCCCCACTTACAAATGTTTTAAGTAAATGCCCTCCATATCATACCCCCTTATGAAAGGACTATTTTGCCCCAACTTGTTTAATTCACGCTGAAAGGTTTCCTTCTCTCTTTCCCCATTCCTAGCCTCCTTCTTTCTTCTTTGTGTGGCCCTCAACTTGCTTAATTCACGCTGAAAGGTTTCATTCTCTTTTCCCATTCCTGGACTCCTTCTTTCTCCTTCAACTTGCTTAATTCACGCTATTACATATTCATGTTTTGCATAGAGCTTAAAATCTGGACCATGACCAAGAGTTGGATAGACTTTCTCTACAAAATGCTTATTGCAGTAGAGTTTAAAGTATTGGCTATTGTCAATACTTGCAGAGATGTTCCGTATAAGTTGTCGCTTCCACCAGAACTTAGAGTCTTGGCTATTGCCAAGAGTTGTAGAGACTTTGTCTCCAACTTGTTCACTGCAGTAGAAGTCTTGGCAATTGTCAATATTCTTAGATATTTTTAGTGTAAGGTCCGGTCCCCCTTGCCAGAACTTAAAGTCTTTGCTATTTCCAAGAGTTGCAGAGACTTTCTCTGCAAGTTTTGCATTGCAATATAGGTAAAAGTCTTGGCAATTGTCAATACTTGCAGAGACTATTTGTACAAGTTGCTCCTTCCACTAGAGTTTAAAGTCCTGGCAATTATCAATACTTGCAGAGACTTTGTACAAGTTGCCCCTTCCGCTGGAATTTAAAGTGCTGGCTATTGGCAATAGTTGTAGAGACTTTTTCTGTAGTTGTAGAGATCATGGCAACGGGGCTTAAAGTCTTGACAGTAGGTAAGAAGTCTCTACAAGCCTCCCATTGTAGTAGAGTTTAAAGTCTTGGCGATTGTCAATACTTTAGAGATTTTTCAGTGTAAGTTTCCTTTTGTAGCAGAAGTTAAACTTTTGGCAATAGTTGCAGAGAACTTTACCTTTGCAACTGGAAGAAATCTTACGTTGAATCTTCTCATAACAGAGCAATTTGTAAAAAGAATTGAGTATTATGGTTTTCTTGATCGCGTGAATGGAGAAAAGGAAGGGGAGGGACTAGGGCGCGTCTTTTTATTGGTTTGTAGGGGTATTTTGATCCGAAAAAAGTTTCATTAAACTAATAAGAGCATTTTTGCTAAACATCTGTTAGTGAGGGCATTCTGGCAAACCATTGCTTCCGGTAGCATATTTTTGCAAATCACCCTATTAAATTTGGGGCCATCCACATCCGAATATGTATCATATTTTAAGTGTTCCCATGTTGACTACCATACAAGCGTCTCTAACCATTGAGGCCACGCTCAATACGAGATTCCCTTGTGATACTTATGTCATTTTAGCTTAAAGGTCGCCGGTCATTTCTTTTTCTTGAATTGGTATGATATTTTTTGTTTGGGTTGGCCCCATGAATATTTTTGAAAGGGTGTTGTTAACACTCCTTATTACTCATCGTGCTTCATAAGATCGAGCAGATGCTTCACACCAGCTACATGGGTACTTTTTTTTTTTTTTTTTTGCTCTATCTCTTGAGGGAGTACGTTCTTCATGTATTGCTTCACTCAAATCTAAGCTTCTCGGTTTATTTTGTACAAGACTTTTGAGAAAATTATCTTTGGTAAAGACACATCCTGGTTTCAACAACATATTCCTAATTATGTCTCACACTTGCTTAATTTTTTTCTCTTTCCATAGTATTCTAGACTTCTCTGTATCATAACTTTATAGAAAGATTCTTTCCCTATTTAATTCTCGCGTCCTTGTCACCATTTGCTGGGAGTCATCTTAACTGGTGGCTTTACTTTTATGTTCTTCTTTGTAAGTTATGCCTCATATTTTATTGTTCAGATCGAACCTTACTTAGAACCTGGCGACTAAGTTGAGGTGACTTGCTTGTTTTGGCCTCCCTTGATTTTCGATTGTGTCTGAACGTTATCACACTGCAAACATAATCTTACATCTGAACCTTATGTAGCATCGTACTGATTGTTGTAGGTTGCGCTTCACGACCAAGCCTTATTGGTATACCTCGTGTAACTCCCATAAGATGCCCTGTTCTGGATCATTCTTAACTAAACTTGAGATTGAGGTTCCGTAAGAAATTCAAATGCCGCTTGTGCATAACTTGTAAGATTATATGGACTTGCACATATATAAATACGTAAATAATTAAATGTCAGTCGCTATTATTAAAAGGTTGGTCCAGATTAAACGTGATCTGCTAAGATTTAAGTTATGTGGACCTATTTAGACACCTCGTAAAGTATGGGGGCCTGTGTGCAGATACTCGGATGCAATTCTAGTTTAATGATGGGCTAAACTAGAATTACATAAACTATACTCTAGTATAAAAAGGGGTTATGGTCCCCAAATCAGACGCAAGTTTTATTAACTGATATCCCATCATCAGTTAAATAAAGAGAACGGCTCACGTCTAGATTTGGAAGACCCAAAATCAAGAGATAGAAGAACCACATCAGTTGCTATGGATCCAGGTACGCTTCCGCTTTCAGTTTATAATTCTTGATGATTTGACATAGTAGATCCTGAGGTAGATGTAGTATAATCTACAATGAAGTCCTAACAATTGGTATCAAGAGCCTATATTATGTTAAATCATTGAGAAACATATCTATTATGTTGAAAATATTCTGTCAGTGAACCTAAACTACTGATGTTACATAGTTAAGTTTTATTCTTGCCACCGGCAATGTTTCTGCTATTTATGTTGGCAACGTTGGATGTATATGGATCCACATAAAAGTTAGATTAGTGAAGTTTTTCTAGAATTCCTATGACGACAGTGTATGGGTTTCATGACACAGATCTATAATTATAAGAATGGTACGTAATTTGGGTTCAAGAATTATGTACTGTAAATATTATTTGAAATTTAAGGTTTAATATTCTTATGTGTTTGTGCATATTTGATGGTCTTTATGGTTTGAATATTTGTGTGGTTGTCAGCGGCAGTAGGTCTCTCCGCTTATGGTATCAAAAATTGGTGGCTGCCAAATGCCTTAAAGTTGTATTTAGTTACTTTGCTTATTAAATACTAAGTTTGAGTGGCATTATTTATTTATTAAACTTGATACTTAATGAAAAGGTTATCTAGCATTATGTTGTAAAAGGAAATAATTGCCTATTATTAGTTATTTTTAAGTTGGGATGTATCCCAATTTGATGAATTTAAATTTGAGTATTGGTATACATATTTTGAGATAAATAAATTAAAGCTAGATGTCGCCAAAGTGACATCTCTTGTGGAGATTTATTCATTTTGAAATATAAAAGACCGTGTGCGTGTAACCTATGTGAATATTAATCGGCCCAAAGGAAAGTAAATATTTGACAGAATTACACGTGCATTTTATAGTAATAAACATGTGATGATTATTTGGTTTACGTGTGAATAATAAATCGGCCCAAAGGAAGATTTTTTATTTGACATGTTATTTTATTATCAATGTTTGATTACTACGACAAGATACCCCTTACAATTTAATATTTTATCCAAAGATGAAATATTAATGGAGTGCTCGGTATCTTGAGATGAGAATTTACCTTTATTCAAATTTATCTTCAGTTTTGGTATAAATTTAATGTGAGCTTATTTTGTTATTGTTCTCTGATTCAGCTGAAATTACTCCTGCAAGTATTACTGCCAGCATCAATTCCATTCCTATGCTAAATGGCACTAACTTCAAATCGTGGCAAGAGAACCTCAGCATAGTTCTCGGAGTCATGGATCTCGACCTTGCGTTAAGGGTTGATTCTCCACCACCTCTTACATATGACAGTATTTCTGAACAAAAGAAAGAGATGGAAAGGTGGGAGAGATCAAATTGCATGTGTATGATGATCATAAAGAAAGCCATTCCAGAAACTTTCAGGGGCACTATGTCTGATAAGGTGAATACGGCTAAGGAATTTATAGCTGAAATTGAAAAAGTATTTGTCAAAAGTGAAAAGGCTGAAACTGGTATACTTTTGACAAGTCTGATTTCAATGAGGTACCAAGGAAAAGGTAACATCAGGGAGTACATTATGCAAATGTCTCATCTTGCTTCAAAGTTGAAAGCACTTAACCTGGAACTCTCTGAGGTCTTGCTAGTGCATATGGTATTGATATCCCTTCCTCCACAATTTAGCCAGTTTAAGGTGAGCTATAACTGTCAGAAAAAGACTTGGTCTCTGAATGAGCTCATCTCACACTGTGTTCATGAAGAGGATAGATTGAAGCAAGAAAGGACAGAAAGTGCTCACTTAGTCGTTGTGCCAAAGGACAAAAGAAAAGACAAGAAAAGAAAGAATAATGCGGATACGACAACAAAAAAGAAGCAACATAAGGATCCATCTTAGGATAATGATGGTTGTTACTTTTGTGGAGCTGCAGGGCATAAGAAGAAGCAGTGTACCAGCTATCATGCTTGGCGTGCAAAGAAAGGTACGCTTCTTAATTTTGTTTGTTCAGAGGTTAATTTGACTTCAGTGCAAAGACACACGTGGTGGATAGATTATGGTGCAACAACTTATATCAGTGTGTCTGTGTAGGGTTGCCTGAATTTCCGAAAGCCAAGTGATGGTGAAAGATACATCTAGGTAGGTAATGGCAAGACGGTAGAAGTCGAAGCAATTGGAAATTTTAGATTATTTTTAAGAACTGGTTTTTATTTGAATTTGAATGAGATTTTTGTTGTACCGTCTTTTAGACGGAATTTGATTTCCATTTCAGCTTTGGACAAATTTGGTTATTGTTGTTCCTTTGAAAATGGGAAATTTAGTCTTTTTCATAATTCAAAATTGGTTGGATCTGTTTCTTTATCAGGTTACGATAATCTATATTTTCTTGACACAATTGCTTCGTATAATGAATCCTTGCATGTTAATATAATTGATAAAAAGCGCAAATTAATCTGCGAGAATTCAGCTTCGTTATGGCACAAGAGATTAGGTCACATCTCCAAAAGGAGAATTGAGAGACTTGTGACCGACGGTATTCTCGATCCCCTTGATTTTTCAAATTTTGATGTATATGTGAATTGCATAAAGGGGAAACAAACAAATGTTATGAAATTTGGAGCCAACAGGAAACTTGACGTCTTAGAACTAATACATACTGATATTTGTGGACCATTCCCTACGACTTCTTGGAATGGTCAAAAGTATTTCATAACGTTCATAGACGACTTTTCAAGATATGGCTACATTTATCTCATTCATGAAAAATCGCAATCACTGGATGTGTTCAAAATTTTTTAAGGTTGAAGTTGAAAACCAACTTGGCAAACGTATAAAAGGCGTTAGATCTGATCGTGGTGGTGAATACTACGGTAGATATAACGGATCAGGTGAACAACGTCGAGGACCATTTGCAAAATTCCTAGAGGAATGCGGTATCGTCCCACAGTACACCATGCCGGATTCGCCCAGTATGAATGGTGTTGCTGAAAGACGAAACAGAACGCTTAAAGATATGGTGAGAAGTATGATTAGTCATTCTACCTTGCCTGAATCACTCTGGGGAGAAGTATGAAAGACCGCATCATATATGCTCAATAGAGTTCCGACTAAAGCAACTGATAAAACCCCTTACGAGCTTTGGACAGGGAAAAAGCCTAGCTTAAATCATTTGCACATTTGGGGATGTCCAGCTGAGGCAAGGCCTTATAGGCCAAATAAAAAGAAACTGGACTTAGGGACTATCAGTTGTTATTTTATTGGATACTCTGAAAGATCCAGGGGTTACAAATTTTATGATCCCACAACTAAGGCTATTTTTGAGACGAATAATGCGCGGTTCTTTGAGAATGTTGAGTTTGCGGGGGAAGAAAGAATAAATGACTTTGTCTTTGAAGAGGAGCATACTGATATTCCTCAAATTGCTATTGACAATGCTCAGGAACAGTCTCTTATACCTGACATTTCTTGAGAAGCAACTCTAGATCAAGACAATGTCATTGAATAAACACTACAACCTCAAGAACCGATGTCATTAAGGAAATCCACTAGAGAGAAGAGAAATGCAATTCCAGACGAATATTTTGTGTTTCTCCAAGAACATGAAGATGACATTGGAATGACTGAAGCTGATCCAATCAGCTTACGTCAAGCCATGGAAAGTTCTAACTCTCAAAAGTGGATTGATGCCATGAATGAGCAGATGAAGTCTATGAATGACAATGACGTATGGGACCTTGTCCAATTGAGCGAAACCTATTGGTTGCAAATGGATATTTAAAACCAAGAAGGATTCGAAGGGAAATGTGGAAAGGTACAAGGCACGTCTTGTTGCTGAAGGCATCGATTATACAGAGACTTCTCTTCGGTTTCATCGAAAGACTCTTTCAGGACTATAATGGCATTAGTCGCACATTTTGATCTTGAGCTACATCAGATGGATGTTAAGACTACGTTTCTCAATGGTGACATTGGTGAGACAATTTATATGGTGCAACCTGAAAACTTTGTGTCTGGTGATTCAAAGTCTATGGTCTGCAAATTAAAGAAATCCATCTATGGGCTTAAACAGGCGTCTCGTTAGTGGAATCACAAATTTCATCAAGTTATCACCTCATTAGGTTTCGAGATGAATCTTGTTGAAGATTGTGTATAGTACAAGTTTAGTGGGAGTAAGCATATTTTTCTGGTTTTATATGTCGATGACATATTGCTTGTCACAAATGATATGGGCTTGTTGCATGATACCAAGAAATTTTTGAGAAAGAATTTTGAGATGAAAGATCTTGGTGATGAAAATTTTGTATTAGGGATTCAGATACATCGTGATCGCTCTCGAGTTATTCTTGGATTATCACAAAAGGCCTATATTGAAAAGATATTAAAGAGATTTGGCATGCAAGATTGTAAACCAGGTGATACCCCTATGGCTAAAGGAGACAAGTTCAGTCTCGAACAGTGCCCTAAGAATAAATTTGAGCATAAGGAAATGGAGACGATTCCCTATGCTTCGGCAATAGGAAGTCTAACGTATGCTCAAGTTTGTACGCATCCGGATATTACGTTCATTATTGACATGTTGGGCAAATACCTGAGCAATCCAGGAATGGATTATTGGAAAGCAGCCAACGAGTCTTAAAAAGAGCACATGCTCACATACAGAAGGTCGAATAAGTTGGAGAACATTGGATATTCAGACTCCGACTATGCGGGATGCCAAGATAGTTTAAAATCTAATTCGGGCTACATATTTCTGCAACCACTTAAGATATTCTGTGACAATGAAACGGAAGTCAGATTTGCTAATAAAAACAAGAGGTCAAATAAACACGTTGACATAAAGTTCTTGGCTGTTAAGCAAAAGGTTCAGGGAGGTGAGCTGTCTATAGAGCATATTGGTACAAACTCCATAGTTGTGGATCCGCTTACTAAGGGACTACCATCCAATGTCTTTCATGAGCACACTGCTCGTATGGGTGTTATGTCATCTGAGGATATTCAGTTTTAGTGGGAGTTTGTAACTTTTAATGTTCTATTCAGAGACACAATTTGGTTTTCAGTTTTTTGTTCAGGTTTATAGTTTTCAGTGTATGGATATTTTAAGAATATTTCTGCAAAAATAAAGTATTCAGTTTATTATCCTCACTGACTTATTTTTCCGTTGGACCAGTTGGAAATAGGCATGTTTAGATCACATTACATGTAATTTCCATGCTACGCATCCATGCTTGATATATGTTATTCGGTTATGTTGGTATACGTGATCAAGGAAGGTTTAGTTACGATATAAATGTAGCGAAAGCCGCCTTGGTTCTATACTGACATGATTGATGGACGAGATTGTTTAGAGGTACTTCAGTCTATGATAGCGAATATTTGGAGCTCATTGAATATTTGGAGCTCATTAGGTGACATACAATTATAAGGTTATGTGTATGTATATATGTGTAGTCCATGTGGGAGATTGTAAGATTATATGGACTTGCACATATATAAATACGTAAATAATTAAATATCAGTTGTTATCATTAAAAGGTTGGTCTAGATTAAACGTGATCTGCTAAGGTTTAAGTCATGTGGACCTATTTAGACACCTCGTAAAGTGTGGGGGCCTATGTGTAGATACTCGGATGTAATTCTAGTTTAATATGTAATTCTAGTTTAATGATGGGCTAAACTAGAATTACATAAACTATACTCTAGAATAAAAAAGGGTTATGGTCCCCAAATCATACGCAGGTTTTTAACTGATATTCCATCATCAGTTAAATAGAGAGAACAGCTCACATCTAGATTTGGAAGACCCAAAACCAAGAGATAGAAGAACCACATTAGTTGCTATGGATCCAGGTATGCTTCCGCTTTCAGTTTATAATTCTTGATGATTTTTCATAGTAGATCCTGAGGTAGATGTAGTATAATCTACAATTAAGTCTTAACATAACTCTCATAATTTGCTTTGCCTTAATATATACAAATTCATGCAATAATAATAACTTTTAAAAAAATTGAAACATTCACAACTTCTCTTGACTATGCATTCTAGAAATGTCTTTTATGTTTCTCCTGAAAGCATACCTTTGACCCGTAAGCTAACTCTCTAGTATCTTGCCCCTTAGGACTAGCTTTTCTGACTAGTTTCTGTTACGCACCTTTAAACAGATGGACATATATACCATTAATATGTGATTTCCATTATGTACATATTTATTCTTATTCTTATTTCTTGATTCACCTCGTCAACATATGATTACCCTCTATCTCACTTTTGAATCATACAGGGCACTCTTGGCCGCAATCTAGACATAATATACTTGAGATTTGATTCGTCACGTCATGTATTTCTAATCCTTTGGCAACTCTATAGCTTCAAAATGTATTGTTATGATATTAAGAGAGCTAAGCCTTTATGCCAAAGCATTACCTTTATAGCTGGTTAAATATTTATTCTTAGCATCATCCATTCTTTAACATTTGTCTTTCTTATAACACGAGGTATGAGTCATTCAGAATTCTATAATTTTGCTTTGCTCTTACTAGAAGGTCTTATGATATATACTTGGTTTTTTTTATAAATTTAATTTCTTTCCTCCAAATTGACATTATCCACAACTAGGCTTCCCTGCCTTTGAAGGGTTTTGGTGATATCATTCTATAAGTGTTTACCTCTGTGGCGCAATTTAACTTATATTGTAACCTTAAAACTGCGTCTTCTTGTGCATTATAGCCTTAGCCACTTATATATTTACACGTAAGGGTTACTTGAATTGCTTCTTGAGGTAGTCAAAATACCTATCAGTTTCATTCTACCAGACTCTATTAATCCGTAGGCACTTTTAGGCAAGAGTAAAGTATGCATCGTAGTATCTACCATTTCCTGCACTCTACCATCTGGTCTGTTTGTCCTTCAAACTTCACAATGAGAACTCGAGGTATGTAAGATTGTTACTTTGACTCTTGGCTACTCATATTTCTCTTGTAGATATCTTGTTAGTCTTCATAGTTCAAGCAAAAATCTTGATGCAACTTAGAAATATGTGTTCAGAAGTTTCCATCTCATCCCCATTTTGTGCTAGCTCCTTCCAATTCCATTACAACACTGCCAACATTCGGTGATATTTCCACTTCACCTTTTCTAGTACAAGTCTAAACATTTTTATCATATAAAGATACAAAAAAGAATAACGCAAATAATTCCCTCTAGAATCCATTACTGTAAGGCATTTGAGTAGTAGACTAGAGCCATAGACGGCTTGTTGCATGGTCGTTGAACTGGAACACAATCATAACATTCTCCACAACAACCTTCATTTTTCATCAACCAATTTTCTACACCACTATAATAATAATCACCAACAGTAAGATCATGCCCGTACTTCACTATTGAAATACACAACTATTCAGAATTATATTAAAATCACTTGTCATAAATTTTTGAAAGAACTTGTTTCCTATAAAAGAAATATTATTCCCATAAGAATTAATTGGGAATGAAGTTTGGTTCATGCATTCAGAGCAATCACGCTTTCTTCATGAATCACTGTCATGAATCCTTTTTTTTTTCAATAAGCCTTGCGAAGTTGCATAATTCTTTCTCAGATAAACGGTTAAATCCTGCTCTCAAGTGGGATACTGTTATATTGACTTGATCTTCTCTTCCCCTTTTTTTTTCAACTTTGTCACTTTACTCTTAACTTCTTCCTTTTCTTTTTTTTTTGGGAATACAAAGAAGCTAGACAGGTTGTCAATCCTTTTACTTCATTACAAGTCTTTCACAATCTTTATGATAGATCTTATCCCTTGCAGTCCCACTTTATGTCGCCTCTGATTTGTCTAATTTATCCTTCAGCCGTCTTTGTCTTAGGTCGCCCGAACCTTTCCCTTCTTTCCCTTCTGATGGCGTTAACACTTTACCAAACATATTCCAGGTAGCCGGTGACATTATGTAAGCACTAACTGTTGCATTTTCAGATTGTGCAGCATATACCAATCATTTCATTGATTGATGAAACTAATCATATTCTTACTTTAGGATTTAACGCACGATCTAGAATGAAAAAGAATATGAAAATTTTCTTAAATATCTGTAGCCTCCTATTTATAAGTATGTCGCGCTTCATACCTATAAACAAGACTCTACCGACACGGCTTCATAGATCCCTAGGACTCTCTAAACTTAGCTATGATACCAAGTTTGTCACGACCCATTTTTTGAAAGCTGTGACCGGTACCCGGTACCTAAGCACCAAGCGAACCTCCTGTACTTGCATATCCTGTCTTAACCCTGAGAATACATGCAACTTAAACAATTCTCTTCGACATGAACATTCGGGAAAATAATATAATACTTTTATGAAGATATTATCCATGAAAATATCACGGTCATATTACGTTTCCATGCAAAACCATGCAAGACTGGACCACAAACCCAAAATACTAGACTGTCTATGAAGTCTCTACTGATAAAACTGACGCACTCCGTAGGACATGAACTTCCTGGCTAGTACACAACGCAATATATAACTAAATAATACTAACTCTAAAGGAAAGTACCCCACGAAAAAAAGCAGAGCTCACCAATAGCACTTGAAGTGAGGGAAGAAATCCTAGCATTTCGCCTGCGTATCTGCAATACTAGTTCCTATGTTGCGCCATAGGACAACGTAGGTTCCCAAAAGAGAATATCAATACACCACGGCGGTACTCAGTGAGTCTCAACAACCCCTCCCCTTCCCCCAAATAAAGTGGGAACGAGTCTTTTAAAAGAAACTTGAAGTACACATAATTTATTAAAACCATGATAACATAAAACATTTAAAGAAAACTGAAATATTTTAAAATAATAAAATCATGAATTTTAATTATATATAAATATAGTTTCTTTTCTTTTCTAGGGAGCACCAATTAACTCTAACATAATATGATTCCATAAAGTCACCGTGTGATCGACATGTGTTCGATCCCGGCCTGATCGAATAGGCCCCTTCACTGTGGCGCCACACAGTTCCAAGCGATAGCATGTTGCGCGTTTTGTGCCTTGGACGTGTCAGGCAAGTCTTATCCTAAACTCCTACTCTGGCACGAGTAGTTTCGGAGTCAACGTTAACCACTAAAGGTCACGAAATCCCTTCTTAGAATCTCAAGATACCTCGCAAAACATTTCTATAAAACTTTATTTGACCACTTTAAGGTCCAATACATTCCTTGAACATAACGCATGAACATAAACCATTAAAGTCTTGAGTAAAACATGACATGAATATATGAAGAAATTATTTATATTTAAAAATATTATTTAATTCATGAAAACTTGACATATAATATCACGTAAATGAAACGACCTCGGTTAGTCGTTTCGGAAGTTGGGACTCCGATTGGCGTCCCGATAATTTTAAAATATTGGTAAGGTGCATTGGGACTTATCTGTAAAATTTGAGCTAAATCAGACCTCGTTTGGTAGGCATCGGAAGAAGGTTTCAGTTTTTATTGTCGATAAATATTAAAAAGAGATTTTCGAGCTCAGTTTTGGCGAATGAGCTCCGATTCGAAATCGAAAGCGCCGATAGGTTCGTATGATTATTTGTGACTTTTGTGATTTTTCGAAAGTGAATTTCTATGTTGTTCGGCTAGTTTCTGCTAAAATGCCGAAAGTTAAATAATTTGATCTTTTTCCATTTAATTTGCATGTTGAGTTTCGGGAGTCCGATTTGAGATCCGCCTTCGCGAGTATGTTACATATATTTTGTATAACTTATATGCAAAATTTGGAATTATTTTGAATATCAGAATACCGTTTTAATTTTTGTCACGAAAAGAAAAGAAAATTAAAAAAAATAAAAAGGAAAAGAAGACAAACGTTGATATGTCGGTTGGATGAGCTTATATAAAGCTCAAAATTGGTAGGTACAGAGAAAACGAATAGAAATAGAGAAACACGCGCACAACAAGAAACAAAACGACAAAAAATGCAAAAAGTGCCGGAGAAAAATAGTATTTTCACCCCCGAAACATTCAGGTAATGATCTTAATGCATTATTTGAGTTTATTACGTGTGTTTGAATATATTTTAATGGTAAAACTTGAAATATTAGACATCGTTTTAATAAGTTCAATTAATAGTTTAAAGGGTCAAATAGACCCCGATAATGGAATTGATTATATATCGTACTCACTGAGTTATGGGCAACATATAAATATAATTTATTTAGGGGTTGGTTATGTGACCATAAACCCTATACATAGGCCTGGTCTGCGTATTGCGTATGCAAATAGAGTATCAGGTTCCTAACCGGATTTCCCTAAGATGTGAGGAATGAAGCCTTTATACTAATTTGATATATTTTTCTGCTTATTGAATATAGTGGGATCGTTTTGCAATGAAACCAAAGGATAAAGCGGTTATTGATTAGCAATGCTAACTTTTAGAAGAGGTAAGTGTTTATATCCATTTCTTTGGAGGCACTTGACCTCGTGAATTTTCTACCACGTGTTCCTTACGTGTGTAGCTGCCGATAGACGTACTCATTACGCCTTAGCTTTGGATTTACATTCTATATTATATGTTATGTCCTGTTTTTGGTATTGCATTGAGGATCTGAGCATTGTACTCTGTCTGTGAATTGGCATCCACTTCCCAGCTGTCGATGAGAGTCCCGCGCCGGTGAAGGGTTATTATTGCATCATATTGCATTCATATACATTACATCGCATTATATTGGGTGCATGAGGATTCCGCCCCGGGAGCAGGAGGATTCCGCTCCATTGTATCATATTGAGGCTAGGAGGATTCCGCCCTAGGAACAGGAGGATTCCGCTCCATTGCACATATTGGGGGGTAGGAGGATTCCGCCCCAGGAGTAGGAGGATTCCGCTCCATTGCATCATATTGAGGGTAGGAGGATTCCGTCCTAGGAGCAAGAGGATTCCGCTCCATTGCACATGTTGAGGGGTAGGAGGATTCGCCTCAGGAGCAGGAGGATTCCGCTCCATTGCATCATATTGAGGGTAGGAGGATTCCTCTCCATTCATTTGACACATGTGACCCTTTTGCATCATATTTCATTTCATTTCATTTCATCTCATTTCATTTCATTTTATTTCATACCATTGTGTAGACCATCATATTGAGGGTAGGAGGATTCCACCCTGGAGTAGGAGGATTCCTCTCCATTGATTTGACACATGTGACCCTTTTGCATCATATTTCATTACATTTCATTTCATTTCATCTCATTTCATTTCATTTTATTTCATACCATTGTTTAGACTTGTGGTACATGACTTATGTTCTGCTTATACGTGCATTACTTATTTATTGATATATCTCTGGCTCGTATTCCTGGTGTAGTTTATGGTTTCATACGTATTTCTGGTTATTATCTGGCTATGCCTTTTTATAATTTAAATAAGAGCAATTTGGTTTATATGTTTCTTCTCTCCCTGGCTAGCTATCCTATTCTTTGAGGTGGCTAGTCTGCCCCACTTATTGAGTCCTTTCGACTCACCCTTGTTTGTTTTTTGTTTCTTGTTTATCTATTTTGTTTCGGCAGGTTCGCTCCAGGATTGAGTTCGCCACGTTGTGAAGGAGCGAAGACGACTTCAACTGTCAGGGTGAGCCAGCTTTTATTCCGAATGGCCACCAGTTTATTGGTTATTATTTCATTTGCATTTTGCTCCCTTCATGAGGTATTTGTCCTCTTTCACACTCTTAGATGTCTAGTCTGGATAGCCTTAAACCTATTATATTGGGTAGTCAGCTGTAATTTTTTTGTACAGCTTAGAGGTATCAGTATGTCTGTATTTTTTTTTTTTTACGTCTTATCCTTATTTATGAATAGTTATATTTATTTTCCTAATTTAATTGGTAAGGGTTCGCCCGACGGGTCTAGGGGAGGATGTCGGGTGTCCGCACGGCTTAACTGGATTCCGGGTCGTGTCAGTAAATTAACATAACAAAATATGAAAATAAATGAGTATAACTCAAGGATAACTCTTGAACATTAATCAGAATGAGGTTTAGCTAATATGCACTATCTCACTCCAATCAAGCACATATTAACTCTTTAAAATATTTTATCAAATACTTAGTAGGCTGGCTTTGTGAGTAAAACCTCTTTAGTAAAGGACTATATCAACTTACCTCAATTAGTCCTCGAGCCTAATTATAGCTCCAATCAATGCACTTCACGTCACCAACAACTACAACAACCATCAATTCAGGTGATCAATCCCAAAGTTCTCATCTTTTTCCCAATTTAAGAACTCTAGTTTCAAATTCTAACTTTCTTGGTTTTGGGGAACTTTTATATAAATACAAACCTTTAATATGTTAGATTCTCGTATATATGACATTATTCTATCTCAGCCTTGTCGATGTGGGTCATGGTTCAACTGAGTTTAGGCGAATTCCGGGTATGCAGGGCAAACCTCAGCGAGGTCGCTGAGTCCATAAGAGGGGGTATATGCGACACCACAGTTAAGGATTAAGTATCCCACATTGGCATAACACATGAGTGATCCAGTATATTTAAGTATACATGCCTTAGACCCTACTGACGCATTTTAAAACTTTGTGGGCCTAGTCTCATAGCGGACAATATCACTAGAGGGCTTGGGCTGTTACAGAACAAATAAGAGAGAAAGTTCCACATAAAGGCATTGAAGTTAGACATTGCAATAGAGAAGGGAACGCAACTGCAGAGGCTCTTACCAAATTTGCTACCAGTATCCAGGAAAACAAGATCTTCCTCAAAGAATCTGACCTTCCAAGACAAGTAAATAGCCTTTTAAGAATGGACAGATTGAGAATCCTTCTTTCAGAATCAACGCTGTGAAGCACTCAGGATGATGCTTTGTTCCCCCATATCAGAGGTGTTTTACGTGCTGTTTTGAGGTCTTTTAGTGTTTCCCTAGGACATACTAGTTGATTTCTTAAAGATTTTACTAGCAGCTCCTGTAAAAGAATGGGTGATCTCTCCATTCAGTTTTTAACAGGGAAATGCCACTCTCGTAACTCTTAGCTAGCGTTTGGATATAAATTTGGTTGAAACTTGAGAATTTGAATTTTCGAAGTTGAGTTGAAAAAGAATTTTTCAAACTTGAAATTGTGTTTGGACATACATTTCACTTGAAAAATATTTGAAGTTTTCTGAGTGAAATATACAAAATTTCTCAAAAAATCCCAAAAAGTTGTCTCTTTTTAGTTTTTATGACTTTTTGCTCCAAATTTTGGTCAAATACGATAAACAAACAGTTTTTCTTCCAAAAACTCCCAAAAGTCTCCCCAAAAAGTATAAACAAACAGGAGCTTAGTTTTTGTTGAATAAAAAAAAAATCGCCTAGCAATTAAATCCAAATAGACTGTATTTTCAATATTTTCTTAGATTATTATTCTTCACTTAACACCTGTTGATGATTTAATTCAACATACGATTTGAGCTTTTTATTTGATTAATTATTTATATACATGACAGAACGGGTGGCCAATTAACCTATATGTACTCCCAGAATTTGAGTCGTTGTCCATTCATATATAAACAGTGTAAGTAGCGTAACTAGTTGGTCATTGAGGCATATATAAACAGTGAGTTGATTGCCTCTATGGTCACTCAACTTTTGGTAATTGGCCACCATGGTCACTTATCTTTGCTTTGTCTTTCTATGGTCACTCAACTTTGGGTAATTAGCTACCATGGTCACTTATCTTTGCTTTGTCTTTCTATAGTCACTCAACTTTGCCCAAGTAGCTCCTATGGTCTCCAACACAGAAATCCTAACGTTCGTTAAATTTCGCTGACGTGGCAACTACAAAAATATTTTGGCAAGTTACATAATTAAATTATTTAGGACCAACCCAATTAAAATTAAACCCCACCCAAGAATTCTTGTTTGAAGTGCCCATTTTTGCAAAAAAAATAACTCCTTTTTCTTTAAATCTATCAAGAAAGCCTTCTGGTAACACATTTTCAACGTTCATTTCTTCACCTAATGAAAATCTGAGCACCCAAATGAGTTAGTGTCTGGCCTTAACGAATTAGCGTCTTTTGACGCTTTCTATAAGCTAAAATTTTTATTGAAGTGTCATAAATTTTTTATTTATTATATAGTATTTCACAGTTTGTTTAAGTAATACTCTTTTTGTTTAGCAAAACTGGTTCAAGAGATTTTGCATTCTCAGATATTTTTCTTAAGGACTATGCAGCAAAGCAACTCCAATTCGGTGTCAAGATGAACAACTTCTTGGGACCAAATTTTGCTTTCAATGGGTTTGCAATATCCCATGATATTATTTTGATCAATATTTGTAATGAAATTGAAGGGAGGTATGTGGATTATCTCTCAACTCTAAGCAAGAAAAAGGTCACATCTGTAGGACCACTTTTCATGAAATGAAAACTCAATAGAGAATGAGGAAAGCTTCAGAATTATTCGATGGCTAGTTAACAAGAAGGAGTCTTCGTATGTTTATGTTTCATTTGTAAGTGGATGAGCTAAGTGAGGCGAACTTTATTTGGGTGCTCAGATTTTCATTAGGTGAAGAAATTAACGTTGAAAATGTATTACCAGAAGGCTTCCTTGATAGATTAAAAAATTATTTTTTTGAAAAAATGGGCACCTCAAGCAAGAACTCTTGGGTGTGGTTTAATTTTAATTGGGTAGGTCTTAAATAATTTAATTTTTTTCTATTTATGTAACTTGCCAAAATATTTTTGTAGTTTCCATGTCAGCAAAATTTAACGGACTTAGAATTTCTGTGTTGGATGACCATAGGAGCTACTTGGGCAAAATTGAGTGATCATAGAAAGACAAAGCAAAGATAAGTTACCATAGTAGCCAATTATCCAAAGTTGAGTGACCATAGAAAGACAAAGCAAAGATAAGTGACCATGATAGCTAATTACTCAAAGTTGAGTGACCATAGAGGCAATCAACTCTATAAACAGTGTATTCATGTTTTGCAGGTTAAATAGAACATAGTAGAACATGAGTTTTGCTTCTTTCCTATATTTTTTAAAACCTATGGCACTCTACATTAAGTATCTTAGGATGTCACTGACTAAACTTATTCGATATTACATAGGCTTAAGACTAAATATGCTCTTGATTATCACTAAAGAGAACAAAGATTTTTTTTTTAAATAATAATAATAATAATAATAATAATAATAATAATAATAATAATAATAATAATAATAATAACAGATGTCACATAGTCTGATCATTATAGCTGTTGCTAAACATCTCATTTGTGCCAAGTAATGAAAGTCGACGAGTCACCAGAATGTATTTCAAGATTCACTAAATTATTAAGGTACAGCAACTCGTGTCCAACAAGTAACTCATCAAGTTATCATGCCTTTTTTGAAAGAAAAAAAAAAAAAAAAACAAAACATGGTTCTATAAGAACAAATTAAAACACGATAATAAATGGGATATCATGTAGTCTTAATTTTCTAAATGAAACGAATAGGGAGCATCAAAATATAGTATCCTCTAACATTTTGCAACTCATAAAACAAATTTATAGCACAAATCACTTCTTCAATGTGGATTTAATTTAGACAGCTTGATCTCAAAATCTAATAAGGCAGAAGCTTGTAATTGTTAAAGTCATATAAAAATAGGTAGTGAGTACGCAAAAATAAACGACTTACCTTCATCAAATTACCTTTCGCCATCCTTCATTAACTTTGTGAAACTCGGACTGAGATAGGAGGAAGAAGGCATATGTGGGGTTGACCCAAGATTACGATGCTTTGGATGTCTCCAACAAGATCGGGATCATGAGAACTAGTTACTCAGTTTAGAATTTTATGAGAACTTGAGAATCTTGGAACTGAATTTCTAGAAACACTTCAATGGGAGTGCCTTATGTTATATTTTTTTATTGAGTTTTGCGTTTCAAAGATGTTTTGCGTAGTTTATGCATGCTTCATTTCCTATCTCATTTTCACCTAAAGAGGAGAAAATTATGCAAGTTACAGTAAAAGATGAAGCTTCCGAAAGACAGAAGCTGGCAATTGAGAAGAGAGGATGTAGGGGTCTTTAGGAGACTTTAGGAGAGAGTTAAAATGGAAAAAAGAACTTTTGAAGAAAAGCGGTCTAGAATTTGTGGACGGGTATATTTAAAAGGGAATTTACACTTCATGCCCACAAAAATAAATTATTTACCTGTTTGTGCCCAAAAAAAATTAGTTTACATGGAATACCCATGCACCTCATTTTATTTACAAAAGTGCTCATCTGACTTGTTTTATTTACACTATGTGCCCACCCGCCCAATTTTAACTGTATATTATTTGCATTATATTGTATACCTTTTTAGTATACCAAATTAAGTATACTTCTTTTATGGATTTGAGAGTATGTAACAAGTATACCATGGGAGTATACTGTATACTAGATAGGTATACAAAAGGACTTGAGAATATAGTGTAACAAGTATACCATGGGAGTATACTGTATACTAGATAGGCATACAGAAGGATGGGTATACAGTGTAAATAAGTTTGTGGATAAAAATATAATGGGTATGGAGATGTAAATAAGTAGGGTTTGATGGGCATTTTTGTAAATCCCCCTATTTAAATGCCTATGGACTACCAGTTAAATGCATATATAGCTACAAGCCTACAATTAACATTATTATTATGCCTAGAAATGAATTAATAATAAGGGAAAATACTCTAATAATGCAGTAAGCTATATAATAATGCCTAAAATATTTTATGACACTTTTATTTAAATAGAAGCCCTGGATATTTAAATAGGATAAAGAAGAGATAAAATTAACAACTAGGAGGATCGATTTAAAATGCTAATTATTTACTTCAAAAAAATTTAAAATGCTAATTGAAGGAACTTAAGAAATTTGCTTACGCCTAATATGATAAAAATAGGAAAAGTGTTAATTGAATGCACCATTTAAAGGATATCTATGACTCCTTAATAATATTGGATATGCGGAAGAATAGAGCCAATAAAAATTACGTACAAGATTAGAATGGAGATTGGAGAAGTTGTCCAATATAGGATCAAGCTAATGCAATTGTTTCTCATTAAATAAGAGAAGGTACACAGGTGGGGCAGCTTCATTAGCTAAGAGCCTGTTTGGCCAAGCTTCTGAAAACTGCTTATTTGAGAAGTGCTATGTTCAAAAGTGTTTTTCGTAAAAGTACTTGTGGAGAAAAGTAATTTGTGTTTGACCAATTCATTTGAGGAGCACTTCTGAGTAGTAATTTGTGTTTGGCCAAACTTTTGAAAAAATACTTTTGAGTGTTAAATTACGAGTAAGAATATTTAAAAACTCACTTTACAGCTATTTAACTAGATGAATGATTTTAAACATTTATTCTCAAACAATATATTTAATTTTTTTATTTAGTAAACTTTCAAAATACAACATTCATAATTGCATATTCTAGATCTATACCTTAAAACAGATATTATTTGATTAAAAGTTTGTAGCAATAGTGATGTAGGTGTACGTTGAAAAAGTAGTGATTAAAAAATTATATACTATTTATATATTATAATCATTAGGTTAAAATATATAGGGGTAATTAGATATATAAGTATTTTTAGTAATGATATTTTTGGAATGATAGAAATTTAAAACAACTTCTGCTGCCACTCAAAAGCACTTATTTTTTTTTAGAAGCTTGGTCAAACACTTTGATTTTTTAAAATAAGCATTTTTTGAGAAAAATAAGCACTTTTGGCTCCCTAGAAGCTTGGCCAAACAGGTTCTAAATTAAATATAATTCTTGATAAAGACATTATCTTTCCTACCAATCGTTAATTACCTAACTCAATTAAAGATTCCTTTCAACTGGATAATACTTAGTATTAGGATAAGATATGATTAAGCTATCTTTTGTGTTAATTATAGAAAGAGAGAGATATAATCTATTACTTTTTGTCTATATGACCCCCTCTCTTCTCTGTTTGGTGATAATTTGTATTCTTGTGATGATGTAAATGGAGCGCCTTTTTATCTTCTGTTTCTCTAATATCACATCCCAGAAGTTTACTGGAGAAAAAATGGATATTTATCACAAATTAGTTTGAGTATTTTAAACTAAATGAACTCTTTTTTAAATACACTTTTTAAAGAAATATACAGGCTCGATGGGGAAGGAGGCTGGCGAAATTGGTAATATTGTTGATTTATTCTTAATTTTGATTCAGTTAATAGATGGTAGATTAAACTTCTCAGGTACCATTTTGCTGAACTAAAATTTGCTAAAAGCATGCATCTTGAATAAGGACCGACTTAAAGTGGAGTATACGGGAATAGGGGTGGGCATAAATTCCGAAAACCGAAAAATCGAATCGAATCGAATTAATTTGGTTTTTCGGTTTCGGAATTTCGGAACATTATTCTATGTAAAAATTTGGTATTTCGGAATTTCGGTTCGGAATTCGGTTTTGAGGTGTCAAATTCCGAAATTCCGAATTTTTTATAGTGTATATATTTAAAATATATACATAATACAATTCTAATTACTAAAACCAAACCCAAGTCCAATTCTTTCTTAGCCCAAATAGCAAATATACTTTATTCACACTTCTTTCTTCCTTATTCTGCATTGAAGAGGTTAAGTTGCAACTTTTTGTCGTTCTTTTTGTAAGTTCTCTATCTGTATTATAATCAGATGAATAAATACTTTGTGATATAATTAATTCTAATTGCAGTAATCACTTTGTTTGAAGGCAGGATTGTATTAAAATGTTACGACCTTGGCCTGCCATACTCTTCAATAAAATGTTATAAGTAGATGCTAGAAATTGATACGCTTATAAATTTCTATCATTGACAGAGTTAATAATATTATTGAACATTGTTTCTTTTTCTTGCTATCATATTGTGGGTTGTGGTCCTTAAAAGCACGTTGAAAGCTTATTAAGGTTGAACAACATTAGGAGTTGGTACAGTGACACTTCGCCACTTACTACAAACTTTGGTTTTGCAAAAATGCTATTAATAGAATGACATAAAATTGAAATAAAAACCGAATTATAAAACCGAAACCGTACCGAAAAAATCGAACCGAATTACATAATTCCGAACCGAACCGAATAAATTTTAGTTTGGTATTTGGTATCAACATTTAGGTACCAAAAATCGAAATTCTGAATTTATAAAAACCGAACCCGAACCGAAATTCTGAATGCCAACCCCTATACGGGAAAGAAGAGCAACTAGCATATTTAGACTATTGTGTATGTTCAAGGAAAACAATTACTATTGAAACTTTAATAATGGTGTTAAAATTAATGAGATAAGGCACAAATTTGAGATGAATAACTTCTCACCTTTTCCATTAATAAATAACCTTATATACACAAGTGAAGTAGAATACCTAACTTGGTCCCTAAGATGGGCTTGGCCCAATACACAATTAAACTAAGGATTTTTTTACATAAAAGTACAAAAGAGCTTAATTACCAAACATAGCAACATTTTAGTAAAATTACCCTATAGAGGAAAGCACAAGATAATTACAAACATAGCAAAAACATAACAATATTTTCCCATAACATATCAAACCCTTACATTTTTCCTTTTATTTCCCCCACTATCACTTTTGCTCCTCCCATTTCCCCTATTTCACTTTTCCTTCCACCATTTCTCCCAGTTTCACTTTTACTCCTCTTATTTTCTCCAATTTCACTTTTTTTCATCCATCCTCAATGTATCTCGTTGAATCTCACTATTTCTGTACCGTATCAACTATTTCAGCACTGTATCTAACTATTTCTGCACCGTATCAAACTGTTTCTGCACCGTATCAAGCAGTTTTTGTACCGTTTCGGTTCATTTCAGCATTGTATCTAACTATTTTAAACTGTATCAACCCCCATTTTAGATTGTATTAGCCTATTTTAAACTGTATCAACTCCCGTTTCAGACCGTATCAGGCTGTTTCAGACCGTATCATAGTGTTTCAATGTTGTTTCATACTGTATCAGACTGTTTTAAACTGTATCAAGTCTCGTTTCAGACTGTATCAACTTCGTTTTAGAGACTGTATCAAGTTCGTTTCAGACTGTATCATACTGTTTTACACTGTATCAACTCCCGTTTTAGACCGTATCAGACTGTTTCAACAGTTATTTCATATTGTTTCAATGTCGTTTCAGATGTATCATACTGTTTCACCATCGTTTCAGATGTATCAAATTGTTGCAACAATTGTTTCAATGATGTTTCAAACTGTATCATATTGTTTCAACGCCATCAGTCGTAAGTAATAGAAAATAAGAGTTCAAATTTATTATTCAGACAAATCTGTACATACAGAAACGAAATATGAAAAATTCTGAAGAAACAGAAACGGAACAAAAATGAAACAAATCTAAAGAAACAGAAACGGTTTTAGACTGTATCATGTTGTCACTATACAAATGAAACCAGCAAAGATGCCTTGTACTCCCAATACGAATATCAGCATTGCATTCATCCCAATCCATTCCAAAAATAAGAATCCTTGAAGCATCACTGTCACTATTGAAGCTACACTGCTGTTTAGCCGGAGGTTCTATCGTTACCCATCTCATTCCTTCATTCCATCGCAGATCGGGAATAACCATAGCCACCGGAAGTAATAGAAACGCCGGTGACTCCATGCTCACACGACGAGAAAGAAACAGAAAATAAGGAGAAAAGAAGGGGGAAAACCAGATCTATGCCTTTTCGCTAAGATCCGACGGGGAAGGCCCATACCAGCGTCTGTACGAAGAGAAGATCCGACGGAGCGTGCCCTTGGTTAGATTTTCCGGCGAACTGACCGGAGATGGGTTAAGAGGATTGAAGAAGACGGATATTTTGTTTGTTGTAAGAGAGGGAGAAATGGTTGAATGGAGGATCGGGGATGATGGCGTTGGAGGTGGTAGGGGGTGGGGTGGCGGCTGTTTGTTTGGGGAGGAAGTGGGAGAAAGTGTTTTAGGGTTTTTTGGAGAGTAGGGTGTAAATGTAGTTATCAAAAATGAAATGTGATGATTATTGAAGAAATGTGATAAAAAAGTATTGTTATGTTTGGTAATTTTAAAAATGTTGTTATTTTTGTGTAATTAGGGATGTATTTTTGTATATATGTGTAAAAATCCCTTAAACTAAACTATATTATAATTTACATAAATAAACCTAATTATAATAATAATCTTCATTATCCCCCTCAAGTTGGAGCATGAGGGTTTCGAATGCCCAATTTGCGCACAAAATAATCAAACTGCATTAGGCCCAGTGCTTTGGTAAAAATATCGGCCAACTGAGCGCCAGTTGGCACATGTCTGGGACGTATGGTCCCTCCAATGATCTCATCACGGACAAAATCACAATCTACTTCAATGTGCTTGGTCCGTTCGTGAAATACCGGATTACGGCAATATGTATCGCTGCCTGACTATCACAATGCAAACGAACCGGAGACTGATGGTCTATCCCAAGACTCCACAACACTCCTTTCAACCACTTTAATTCATATACGGTCATGGCTATAGACCGATACTCTGCTTCAGCCGACGACCTAGAAACAATATTCTACATCTTCGTACTCCAAGATATGGGTGAGTCTCCGATAGAAATATACCAACCGGTTAAAGACCGACGTGTTAAAGGGCATCCAACCCAATCAGAATCACACCAACTATGTAAATGGAGATCACATTTTGAACTCATCACAATATCTTGTCCCGGACACTCTTTCAAATAACGGACAACATGGAGAGATGCATCCCAGTGCTCGACCTATGGTTGTTGCATAAACTGAGATAACACATGAACACTATACAATAAATCCGGACGCGTGAAGCATAGATAAATCAGAAATCCGACCAATCTTCGATAACTCTCTGGATTTTTCATAAACCAGCCACGTGCAAGTGCCAACCCATGATTCTGTTCCATCGGTGTTCCCACTGGTCGAGCACCCAACAAGCCAGCTTCCGAGATTATATCCAATGCATACTTCTGTTGACAGAGGAAAATCCCTTTAGGACCCCTTGCTACTTCAACTCCCAAAAAATACTTCAATCGTCCGAGATCTTTCATGTGAAAAGAAATATGTAGATACAAATTAAAAAGTCATATTGCCTTCGGATTATTTCCAGAGATAATCAGATCATCCACATACACAAGTACGCTCAATTGCACATTATCCTTCTTCGTCGTAAACAATGAGTAATCGGAATATGATTGTCGAAAACCATAATTCTTCAGAGCTATCGATAACTTTGCAAACTAACACCGGGGAGCTTGCTTTAATCCATATAAAGTTTTTCGAAGATGACACACTTTGCCAGACCCATCATTTTGATACCCTAAAGGCAACTTCTTATGTACCTCCTCATGAAGACACGGACAGTCACCATTTTAGCTACCGGTGCAAATGTCTCCCTGTAGTCAATTCCTTCAACTTGGTGATTACCAAAGATCACCAGCCTAGTTTTGTACCGCTCAACGGTACCATCAGAGTTGCACTTAATCTTATACACCCATCGACATCCGAGTACCTTCTTTCCCGGAGGCAAGCGCTAGACTTCCCATGTCTTCTTTGCTTCCAAAGCTTACAACTCTTGTTGCATGGCTGTCCGCCATTTTTCATCTTTTGCTGCTTCGGAGAAGGACACCGGTTATTGTCCCTCTGTTATCGCTGCAAGGAAACACACATGCTTTGAAGAGAAATTATCACAGTTAACATAGTGTGCCAACGGATAAGGCACACTTGAGGCTTGCTGAGGCTCGAGTAAACTCTCAGAACTTCGGGCACATAAACTATCAAACTTCCGGATACAAGTTGATGCACGATAACTCTGTTTTCGGACAGTATTGGTCACATAATCTCGCAAATGGACACTTTCCGTCTTAGTTCTCTTTCCCCAGCCCAATTCTTCTTCCATCACTTCTTCTTCCAAGTGTCCGGGAATGACACCTTGGTTTAGTTCATCTTTATTTGGCCCCTCATTGTTCGAATTCATTTCTTCTTCCATGTGAGCTTTATCCACAACATGCAGTGGGGGAATCTCAATACCCCCCTCGCTCCTAAATTATTCTCTTCTTCAACAGCTTCATCTACTCGGTCGGTCTCAAAACTTGGACTCGGACTATCTTTCAGACTATCCGTTGGTGTATACGGAAACTCGTTCTCATAGAACATAACATCCTGAGATGTAAAATACTCTTTTGTATCCAAATCATACATCTTCCATGCCTTCTTCCCATACGGATAGCCTAAAAATACACACTGACGACTTCTGCTTTCAAACTTATCATTCATTCGTCCATGATTACGCATATAGCATAAGTATCCGAACACTCTCAAGTGATTATAGTTCGGTGTCACATGCATCAGGACATCATACGATGTCTTCCCATTCAACACTGAAGAAGGAGTCTGATTGATCAAATAAACGACTGTCATTACACAGTCTCCCCAAAATTCAATCGGCAAATGTGCTTGAAATCTGAGCACCCGAGCTACATTCAAAATATTTCCGTGCTTTCTTTCAACTCTTCCATTTTGTTGCGTGTCTCTACACACGAGGTTTGAAATAGAATTCCTTGTTCCCGAAAATAGGCTTTCATACTTATAAACTCAGAGTCTCATTATCACTTCGGACAATCTTGACATATTTATGAAATTGTCTTTCGACCATTGCAAAGAAGTCTTTAAAAGCTCTTCCGACCTCTTTCTTATCAACCAACAAAAATACCCACACAGCTCGGGAAAAGTCATCAATAATTGTTAAAAATATGAGGCACCACATGAAGTTTCAGTTCTATACGGACCCCACAAGTCACAGTGTATCAATTCAAAACTCTTGGATGCTCTATTGTCGCTCAATGTAAACACATTCCTAGTCTGCTTTCCCCGATGACATATATCACATGCTTTTAAATTTTTCTTACCGCTAGAATTTCTAACTTCTTGAATTGAGAGAGAATTCGTTACCTGACTAGAGGGATGTCCAAACCTTTGATGCCACAGATCAAAAACATCCATTTTCATAGCCTTTATCGGTGACACCGGCTGAAAGCAGTACAAACCGTCCATTTGTTTACCCGAGCCAATCAACTTGCTCGTGGTCCTATCCCTTACAACACACATATCCCCAATAAACTGTACATCACAATCATATTGATCGATTAACTGAGATACCGAAATCGAATTACACATCATTCTGGGCACATAAGGAACATTTCGGAGAGTCATGTGTTCATTAAGCTGGGATGACCCTTTTTTTGTAGCCATGGTATTGCTTTTGTTAGGCAAACCCATCGGAAAATGTACAATATCCTTTAAATCGCTCAACACATTCAGTTCTCCGGTCATATGGTTCGAAGCTCCAGTATCAATTATCCACGGACCATTGGTCGTCTTATTTTTCAGTCGATCAGCGTCCGACTTTTTTTGATTCAACAAATTTACCAACACCTGCACCTATTCACTACTCAATTCGGACACACTAGAGCTCCCGAATCCAACCTTATTCGCCACACGAGCCACATTCACTTGTGTCTTTGCACGGCCGCTTGACGACCCCGTATCTCTATTACAAGAGCCATTCTCATTCCGTGTGTCAAATTTCCACCATTTTGGATACCCAAGAACCTCATAGCAATAATTTGGGTTATGCTCTGAACGATCACAGTTCAGACACATCATCCCTTTCCACTTGTTCTTCATAACTCCCTGAGAGAACATTGCTCCAATCACGACATAATTCACAGCTCTCTCCCGATCGCTCTGTATCTAATCTTTACTTTGCAATTATTCATCCAACATATCTGCAGAACCCTTTCCGGTTTGCTTAATGGTTTCGCCTCCGAAGCCTGTCTTCTTTAAGGCATTTAAGATTGTCTGAACCAATCTCGCCCTTTTAATATTGGACTCCATGTCATCCGGTAACCTCTTCTGCCGCCAACCATTTACTTCGTCAACATAGACACTAGCGACGGTGACATGACATCCTTCCCGTCAAATGGACATCACCAAACTTTTTCCTTACACTTTTAAATGAGATGTTTTCACTATTCCGATCACTTTCCCGATAAATTATGCGGTGGCTATGATACCATGTTAAAATTAATGAGACAAGACACAAATTTGGGGTGAAGAACTTCTCACCTTTTTCATTAATGAATAATCCTATATATACAAGTGAAATAGAAAGCCTAATTTGGTCCTTAAGTAATTCCTAATGGGCTTGGCCCAATATACAATTAAACTAAGGGTTTTTTACACAAATATACAAATTTGTACCCTTAATTACAAAAAAATAGCAAGATCTTTTAAATTACAAGGCGTAGCAATATATTTTTAGCACATTTCCCGTTTCCAACTTCTATTCCCTATTTCCAATTTCTATTTACATTCCGCCAGATTCTTAACAACACCTCACCACTTTCACCTGTCCCCGCCGCTGTCTTCTTGCCACAAGTTGTCTGCGGCGGTGCTGAAATAGCCACCATCATCACAGTTCCTCGTTCGCCGGAGCAAGTGGATAAAAGTTCCCCAGAGCAAGTGGATTTCCCTCAGTTCATCTTCATCATCGTCGAAAGTTAGACGTAGAGGTAGACCATCATCATCCATGGGTGGAGCTGTGGTGGCGAAGTCTTAGTTAAGCGGCGGAGTAGAGAGGTTGGTGGCTTACGATAGTACATGCGCCGCTGCACCTTGAACCTCCACTTTGGATAGTAGCTTCCTGACGGTTAGAACTACAAAATTTCCCATCGGAGATGAATCACCTGTTAAGAGCAGCCAGCGACCTCAGATCTAGCCCTCTCCGTCGACGCCGCCGTCTATTTGACCGTCGTCAACAACTGCAAGCAGCACTCTGTTTTTTTTAGTTCCTTAATTTCTGTATTTAAATGTTGAATTTTGTTTGGATTTGCTTAATTTTTAAGGTTTCTATGGTTTTCTTGATCCAAAATTTGTTGTCAGCTAGTACAAAAGGTGTTTTTTACAGCAACTGAAAGTTCAATTTATGGCAGATCTGTTGTTCTTGAATTTGATTGGTTGGTTCATTGATTTTCTGTCTCTGTTTCTATTTCAGCACTGAAATAGTCTAAAAACGATGCTGAAACAGTTAGATACGGAGTTGAAACAGTCTGAAATGGTATTGAAACACTATGATACATTCTGAAACGAAGTTGATACAGTCTGAAACGGAGTTGAAACTGTTTGATACGGTGCTGAACACAACCTGAAACGATGCAGAAACAGTTTGATACAGTGCTAAACACAGCCTGAAACGGTACAGAAACAGTTTGATATAGTTCGATACGAAGTAAAAATAGTGCAGATACAGTGCTGAAACAGTCTAACATAGCTAGTGAAAAAGTCTAAAACAAAATGTAAAAAATAATGTGAAACGATGCAAAAAAGGTGAAATAGTTTAGAAACAGTGAGAAAACAACGCACAAAAATGATGAAATAAATGCTAAAACAGTCTAGAAATAACTAAATATTGTCTATAAATAGTTAGATACGGTGCAGAACAGTGCATATACAGTGAGATACGGAAAGATACAACGAGATACGAGGTGGTTGGTAGTTGAGAAACATCGCGATACGGTGAGATACAACGAGATACAGTGAAGATGGGATGAGGAAAAGTGGAATTGGGGGAAATGAAAGGAGTAAAAGTGAAATTGGAGAAAATGGTGGGAGGAAAAGTGAACTAGAGGGGAAATAGGAGGAGCAAAAAATGATAGTGGGGGAAATAAGAGGAAGAATGTAATGATTTGTTATGTCATGGGAAAATGTTGCTATATTTTTGTTATGTTTGTAATTAACTTGTATTTTCCTCTACATAGGGTTATTTTGCTAAAATGTTGCTATGATTGGTAATTAAGTTCTAAAAATTGTACTTTTGTGTAAAAATTCCATAAACTAACCTATACTACAATTTACATAAATAAACCTAATTATAATAATAACCTTATGTAACAAGTAAATTTGCGTCAAGAAAATAAATATCAAGACAGGAAAATATTGTAACAAGTGTAACATTTGATTTCAATATATGAGTAGTAAAATCTCTATAATTCCTCTGATTCGCTTTTTCAAATACAAATTTAAGTAATGATCTAAGGGCTTATAAGCTTGATCTTGAATCTTCCTTTTAATGCTTGAATCCTTAGAACTTTAGAAATTCCTTGCAGGTTTTAAGAAATTTGTAGTGTTTGATCCACGAGCTCCTTATTGCTTCTTGTTATGAATTCTTCTTGCTCTTGATTTTTCCTCCTTTCAAATGAGAGGTTTGACCCCTTTATATAGATATGGGATGGAGTGCGTTTCCAAAAAGACCCAACAAGCCTTGGCCCGTAGACCGGCCAATCAGATTTAAGCAGTGGCAAGGCCGTATTTGATTGACCAGAACATATCACTCGTACACATGGCACATTTTTAATGGCCATTTGGATTTGACTAGGATTATCATGTCATTGGCATATGGCATAATCCTATTGGCTTTATAATTTGAATTGGCGCCACGTTGCTTGCACATGTGGCACTGATTTGGGCCTTTAGGATAAGATGATATCCATTAGCTCTGGGCTAATAAAGTGGGCCTATTATTTGTGGCCCAATGAATTTGGATGTTGGACCTATATAATTAATCCAATTATACTAGCCCACTTAATATATTTGGGCTAATATATCTCGAATTTCATATATAGCCATTTTATTTCATGGATTTGATCCAATAAAATTTACTTGTCTACAAATGCCCCCTACTTCAAGACTTGTCGGGGTTAAACTTGTCCGCACGTGAAGACTAGGCTTGAAGTAATTTCATTGTTTATGTGGGTTATTTCCCATTGACACTCCGGAAGTGGCTACTTGATTTAGCTTATGCTAACATTGGCTATACTCAGTTAGCAGCCATGAAAGAGGCTACTTGGTAGCAAGGGCCTGTTAGAATGTGGCTATAGATCAGTCAGCAGCTGCGAAAGTGGCTGTTTGGTCAACAGCTATAATGCATAAGTCATTGGCTATACTCCAGTCAATGCCCTGAAAGTGGCTATTGTTGTAGCAGGCTTTGCTTGGAAAAAGAAATTGCTATGGTCTAGTTAGCAACCCTAACAGTGGCTACTTGTTTCAATTTCAATTCCAGCGATGAAAGTCGGCGTACAGTATCTTCTCCAACTAGAATTAAGTTGCTTCCTTTTAGTTTTTAGAATTATATTAGGATACAAGATTTTCATAAGTATCCATGTTGGAGATAAATTACTCTGCCGCCTCCAATCCCTATAAATACCTTGTTGGATTAATGCTTTTCCCACAACACAATTTCTTTCTTTAGCTTTTTTTTAAGCTAATATTTTTTCATCCGTGATCTTTCTGGCAATTTGAAATATATTCCCACTACTTCATTGATGTAAGTGTTCCTTCCTTTCCAACTTTATGCTTGGTTTCTGGTTAATGCTTTATTTTCAATTTTCCTTCAAAGACAAAATTGCAAGCTTTTGATAATTTGAATTTACTAATAAAAGAATTGTCAATCCTTGCTGCTTTCCTTGGAAATCCATCACGTACGCAGGCTATTGTTTAATAATCCACATCTAAGCCTAATACAATAGTAATTGGAAAGTAATTTAGCTTGCTTCCCGTAAGAGTAGGCGCTCGAGGCTCTTCTGAAATATACTTCCTCAATCTTGTCACGGAACAGAGTTTGTTGTCATTTAATCATCCATATAAAGATAAAAACTATTTGCCTTTTACTTGTCCCTGTAAGTAGCTATTGCCATGCAGCTCTTCTTGGTTTATAAATTGATCACGACGTCTCTTTGTCATAATTTTGCATGATAAGCTTCCTTTTCTTTTTATTTCTTGAGAGTTCTTACTGCCATTTTTTGGTTGCAGCAGGCAAGGCAACAGTCAATCACCAAAATTAACGTCAGTTCTCGTTCGCAAACTTGGCAGGTAGTACCTCTATTTTCATGTGTTGTATTTATTTCTTCTTCTTTTTTTTTTTTGTTTCCACCGACTAGTTTGAGAGAAAGCCCTTTAAAATTTATAATGGAAGCTTTTAAAAGTTCGAAGTGGCAACTCTTAAAAGTTCGAGGTGAAGCTCTTAAAAGTTGGAGACGAAAGCCTTTAAAATTCACCATGGAAACTTTTAAAAGTGCAACAAGGAAATTCTTAAAAGTTCGAGAGAGAGACCTTTAAAATTTCGTGACGATGTCCTTTTAAAGTTCATCATGGAAGCTTTTAAAAGTTCGGCATGGAAGATCTTAAAATTTTGAGGTGGTCACCCTTAAAGTTTGCGGTGAAGATCTTTAACATTCATCTTAGAAGCTCTTAAAAGTTCGTGATAAAGGCATTTTTTGAAAATTCACCAAGGAATCTTTTAAAAGCTCGAGGAGGACAACTTTAAAAGTTCGGATGAAGTTCTCTAAAATTCACCATGGAAGCCTTTAAAAGTTCAAGATGGACACCTTTAAAAGAAGAGCTCTTAAAAGTTCAAGAAGGACACCTTTAAAAGTTTGCTACAAAGGTCTTTTAAAATTTATCATGGAAGCTTTTAAAAGTTCAGCAATGAAGCTCTTAAAAGTTCGAGATAGACACCTTTAAAAGTCCGCAATGAAGGCCAGGCCCTTTAAAATTCATCACGGAAGCCTTTAAGAGTTCGAGAAGAAAACCTTTAAAAGTTCGCAAAGAAGATCTTTAAAATTCACAATGGAAGCCTTTACAAGTTCTAGAAGGAAACTCTTAAAAGTCCCAAGTGAACACCTCTAAAAGTTCACCCTTAAAACCTACAGTGAATGCTTTTAAAAGTTCAAGAAGAGGGCTTAAGATTTACTTTGCCGTGTTTCTTCTCATGACCATTGTCTCTATTTTACGAGTTGTTTGCTAATCATAGTCACTTTACTTTTGCAGATTCAACATGGTTTATTTCAGAGATTCAAACTCTTCCTCCACACGCAAGTATCTTGTAATTTCGGATCACAAGGATAGCAAGGCAGAGACAAGGATATTAGTTGACACGCCAATAAGTGGTTTATACGCTTCTTCAACATGGCCATTCTTGAGAAATCCGTATAATTTGGCAACTTGGACTTACGAGCAAACTAGCCATACCTCTAAGATGCTGAGCCTTCTTTCTGCTACTCACAAAGTCACGAATATTGCAAGTTCCCTCCCCTGTCTTGGAAGGCAGATCATAAATAAAGAAGTCCATTGGGGTGATACCACGACATTTGGTGGCGAATTTCGCTATATCTGCGGCTACTGGGAGTGGGCTGAAGACATCCTTAGCAGTGGCGAGCAGACCTTGAGAGCCACTAGGATTTATGACGCCGTTTTTGCTTCGTTGTTCACCTATAATTGCAGCATTAACCTCATGAAAGCCTTTTGTAAGGGCTAGTATCCTATCACAAACACGCTGCTCACCTCAGTTGGAGAGTTATCTATGTCCCTTTGGGATGTATGCATGATCGGTGTTCTGCCTATTACGGGGTCTCCTTACGAAGAAGGTGTTCCAAATGCTTGAGAACTCACCGCCAATCTTGACAAGAATAAAAGGTTTCTCCCACAAAGCTGTGAGTATTTATTTGACACATTTCACTGGCTTCGAGAGGGAAATAACCAAAATGTCTCTTTGAGAAGATGGATAGAGTTTTGGTGCAAAAAGGCCGTGACGTATGAGCAGCCTCCAGAGAGGGAAGAAAAGAAGTCAACTCGAGGTCGTCCTAAATTTACATATAATCCTAAAGGAGTCATCTGCAAGGCGGTTTCTTGGTCGAATGTTGAAGAGGCTTTGTTTCACAAACTTTGTATCAAAGGCTATACGAAGGATGACACTTACCTTGCTGCTTTCCTATCATGTTTGTTATGTACTTTCGTGCTCCCAAAGGAAGGTGACTTCATTCGGCCTGAGACTTTCAAGATTGCAAGCCTGCTAGCTCGTGGGCAAAAGTTTAGCCTTGCTGTCCCTGTTCTGGCATCCATCTATAGGGGTTTAAATAAAATTTCAAACTGCTCAGAACTTAACCCTTCTAGGGTGTACTTTCCAGTCCATTATGTGTATGACTGGCTGGCATGTTATTTCAAGACACATTACCTTTTAGAGGAAAGGCCAGTTGGTCCACTAATGACTGCGTATTCTGGAGAGGGAGCTTCTAAAAACTTTGGAAAGGAAGAGGCAAGGAAGCGTGGACACAATGGAGAGAGCTTTGTTTGGACTGCGACGACGCCAGAGAGAGAAAAGCCCTATGATTATATTGACAATGGCACTGCACCAGAGTTCTAGACAAACTTTTTTATGAGTCTTCGCTCGAACTACCTTCCCTTGAGAGATGGAGCTACCTTTATCATTGAGCCTTATAGTCCACATCGTTTCAGCCGCCAGTTAGGCTTTTACCAAGACGTCCCTAGTTGTTTAGAGCTAGATTTTCGTGAAGCATCATTGGATGATGGGCTCCGATTTGCATGGGTTTGTGTGTTAGCCTATTCCAGGGTAAAGGCGACATTTCCCCCTTTAAGATCTACAATAAAGAATTCTTGCTTGCCTGGCTACAAGTCTTGGTGGGAAAAAGTACATGGGAGTATCCTTGAGGATTATATTCAGTCATTAGTGAATGTTGTTAGGCCCGCCACAAATATGCACCAAGAGAATGGTGAGGATGTTGCTGTAGTTGATGAGCCCAATGCTGCAAAGGTCAAACCAACCAAACAAAGTAAAAGTAAGGGCAAGGGACTTAAAATACCGGCGAAGATACCTAGTGAGGAAATCCATGTTCAAAATTCTCAAGGTGATAATGCAACCTCTTTGTTGAGTGATCATGATGAGGTTGTTGTGGTTGACAAGCCCCATGTTGTGAAGGTCAAACCATCCAAACAAAGCAAAGGTAAGGTTAAGAGACTTAAACCGCCTACGGAGGAACCTAGGGAGGTGATTCATGCTCAAAATTCCCAAAGCGACAATAAAACACTCTTATTGAACGATAATGATGAAATTGCTATGGTTGACGAACCCCATGCTGTGAAGGTCAAACCATCTAAACAAGGCAAAGCTAAGGTTAAGAGAGTTGAACCGCCTGCGGAGGAACCTAGCAAGGCGATTCACGTTCAAAATCCTCAAGGTGACAATGCAACCCCTTTATTGAACGATTATGAGGGAGATGTTATGGTTGACAACCCCCATGCTGTGAAGGTCAAACCATCCAAACCAAGTAAAGGTAAGGTCGAGAGACTTAAACCGTCTGCGGAGGTGCCTACTGAGACAATCCATGTTCAAGATTTTCAAGATGACAATGGGACACCCTTATTGAATGGTCATAATAAAATTTTCAATTCTTCTAAAAAACATCTTTCGCAAGACAGCAGTGGGAGCACTAATGAAGATCGTTGCTGGAAACGCAAGAAAGTACCATCAGAGGAACATCTCCAAAAAGAAACCTCAATCGAAAAGCTTGCGCAGGAAGTTGAGGTTCACAGCATTGATAGTTCTGAAAAGACATTGACGGCTTGCATGGTGACGCTCTTAAACTCCTCATTTTATTATCATGGATGGCTGATTAGGTCGATGCCCCCCTTTTTATTTACTTACTCTTAATTAAACTTTTTTTTTAACTTGCAGCATAATGATATCGAGCAAGAGCAAGAAGTATCCTCTGTTCGCCACGACAAAAGCTCAGCAAAGTCGTCTTCTACTTTAAGAGAGACCTCTCGCATACCAAATGATATTGTTTCTATTTTTGAGGGAAAAAGTGTCGATTTTAAGCACAAAAAGATGTTAGTTTCCGGCCTTTGGGAGGACATATGCGGAAAACTTTCTAAAATTGAGTTAGACGCTATTCCAGAGCTTAGGGAAGAATTCGAGGTCATTTTTTAGGAGATGCAAGGATCAAAAATTACAGATTTTTCACCTTTGAAGGACTTGATGGATTCCCTTTTCGAGCTTGCTACTTCGTATGACCAAGAACGATCCCATTTGGCTGACAAAACGAGTGAAGCTAGAAAGCTGGAACTACTTTCAAAAGCCAATGAGCGTCTTCAATCATTCCAGTTAGAAGAAACTGAGAAGGCTGAGCTAATTTTGCCTAAACAAGAGCTGCTAAGGACCACCAAGGCTAAATTGAAGAAGCTGCAGCAAGAGAAGAAGGATTTTGCAGCCATTATCGAAGCTGCCAAGAAAGAGCTTGAGGAGATAAAATTGAAGGTTTCAGCTGTTGAGAACGAAATCTCTTTGTATGATGGCATGGATTTGGCGACTGACGATGATTCCGCTCATCTGGAAGAAAAGCGGCAACGCCTAGCAGCTAGCCGTCAAGACTTGCTCAATTACAAGTTATGTTTAGATTAGGCTACATATATTGTCTTGTTTTCCTTCTTTATTTCTTGCACTTGATCAGGTAGTGGATTTCACCATAAATAAAGTTTCTCTTAGTGCTTTGGCTTATATTGTGTCCCTTTCGCTGCGTCTTCAATTTTGACACTTTAAATTTTGTCATGTTCTGGCTCACAGACTAGTGCGGCTTTACCAAAATATTTGTAACTTAATAAATATGTGTCCGAATTGTGATTCGTTTGAACTTACAGAAACTAGACTTCAAATTCTAGAACATATCTAAAATTCGGAACTAAATAGCTTCAGAATTGCTCTAGGTGAATTTTTTTCATTCAACCTTTAAATTTTGTCACGTTCTGGCTCGCAGAGCAGCGCGGCTTCACCAAAATATTTGTAATTTAATGAATATGCACCCGAATTGCAATCCATTTGAAATTTCAGAAACTAGACTTCAAATTCTAGAACATATCTAAAATTGGGAACTAAATAGCTTCAGAATTGCTCTAGGTAAATTTTTTGAATTCAACCTTTAAATTCTGTCACGTTCTGGCTTTCAGACCAGCGCGGCTTCACCAAAATATTTGTAACTTAATGAATACACGTCCGAATTACGAGCCGTTTGAACTTCTAGAAACTAGACCTCAAATCCTAAAACATATCTAAAATTTGGAACCAAATAACTTTAGAATTGCTCTAAGTGAATTTTTTGAATTCAACCTTTAAATTCTGTCATGTCAAGATTTTCAACTTTACTGGCAAGACGTACTCAAGATGCAATCATTTTCATCACCCGGAGGAATTTCACATTGAAGAATTATTTGGCACTTAACTTCGCAATTTAAAACGAGCTGCTGAATATCCGCCTTTCTCCTTGGGGTTGCAAGTTTCGATAACAAAATCTTGGTATTAAAGTAGAGTTGTGGAGAAAGAGAAAGAAAGCACTCTCCTACTTCTCCTTTTATCACATCGTGCCAAACCCACCATTTTTATTTTATGCGACTGAACGTAGAATGAAACTCTAAGCTGCCTACGTACCTCGGTGAAGAGGACCAAGTCATTACGTAGTTCGGTACAGGTGGGTTTTTTTTTTTGTGTGTGTCCTAACTTTTGCCTAGGCTGCCTCTTTCGAGGTTTTCAACCTAGCGGACTTTTTTTTTTGTGTCCTAAATTTTGCCTAGGCCGCCTCTTTCGAGGTTTTTAACCTAGCAGACCTTTTTTTTGGGTGCCGTGCACATTTTATACTCTTGTGGGCTAGGAGTAACTTGCAGTTTATGCTCGTACGTCAAGGAGCGATCTTCTTCATGGATAGTACTTCTTCAAAAATTTTCCGTTAATGGGACCGATTCTTTTTCCTTTAGCATCAACAAACTTATAAGCACCACTTGAATAGGCTTCTTGCACAACATATGGCCCGTCCCATTTTGCAGTTAACTTGGCCCCAGATTTGTGGGAGGTGATGATGGGTCTTCTTAATGCAAGAACTTTATCACCAACTTGGAAGGACCTTTGGCGAACCTTTTTATTGAAGGCACGAGATAACCGAGCTTGGTAACATTCGAGACTTTGCTGAGCTTCAAGTCTTTTTTCATCAAGAGCCTCCAACTCTTCAAGGCACAAGCGGGCATTTTCTTCGTCAGTGAGCCCTTCTTGGATAGCAAGTTGCAGTGATGGTATTTGACGCTCTAGTGGTAGGACTGCTTCAACCCCATAAACAAGTGAGTAGGGAGTTGCCTGCATTGGCGTACGATGAGTCGTCCTATATGCCCATAAAGCTTCTTCCATCCTATTATGCCAATCTCGCTTGGACTTGGAGACAACTTTACTCAGCATGTTGCACAAAGTCTTGTTGAATGCTTCAGCTAGACCATTAGCGGCAGCATTATACATAGAAGACTTACGCTGTTTAAAGCCAAAGAGATCACAAATACTATTCATCAACCTATTGTCGAATGGCTTGCCATTATCCGTTATTATATAACGAGGAATACCAAAGCGGTAGATGATGTTTACCCGAATGAAGTTTGCAACCTTCTCCTTCTTCACTTCCTTAAGAGCGACAGCTTCTGCCCATTTTGAGAAGTAATCAGTTGCAGCCAAAATGAACAAGTGTCCTTCAGAAGACTTCGGCAATGGTCCGACAATGTCTAGCCCCCAAGCGTCAAATGGCCAAGATGCGACAGTCGGGTGTAACATTTCTGGTGGTTGATGTATAAAGTTTGCATGGAGCTGGCAAGCTTTGCATCTTCGAGCGTAGTCCAAGCAATCCTTTACCATCGTCGGCCAATAATATCCCATCCTTTTTATGTGAAAGTGGAGTTTCGGCCCAGATTGATGTGATCCACATACTCCATTATGCGCTTCTTGCATAGCTTGAAGTGTTTCATTGAAACGATCTCGGTTAGTCATTTCGAAAGATAGGACTCCGATTGGCGTGCTGATAATTTTAAAATATTCGTAAGGTCCATTGGGACTTGTTTGAAAAATTTGAGTTAAATCAAACCTCGTTTGGTAGGCATCGGAAGAAGGTTTCAGTTTTTATTGTCAATAAATATTAAAAAGAGATTTTCGAGCTCGGTTTTGGCGAATGAGCTCCGATTCGAAATTCAAAAGCGCCGTTAGGTTCGTATGATTATTTGTGACTTTTGTAAACTTTCGAAAGTGAATTTCGATGTTGTTCGGCTAGTTTCCGCTAAAATACCGAAAACTAAATAATTTGACTTTTTCTATTTACATTCGCATCTTGAGTTTCGGGAGTCCAATTTGAGATCCGCCTTCGCGAGTATGTTACATATATTTTATATAACTTGTATGCAAAAGTTGGGATTATTTCGAATATCATAGCGTACCGTTTTAATTTTTATTGTAATAGCGAGTTTTAAAAGAAAAAGGAAAAAAAAGATGAAAAAGACAAAAAAGACAAAACGTTTGAAAGAAAAAGAGTGTGCATGGAGGTGGCCTTATATATATATATATATATATATATATATCTGCATCTTCACCTTGAGCTTCAAAAAAACGAGAAACAGGAGATAAACAAATTGGAAAACACGCAGAAGAAAAAAATGCCAGAAAATGGGAAAAGGGGCCGGAGAAAAATAGAATATTTACCCTGAAACATTCAAGTAATGATACTAATATATTATTTCAGTTTATTATGTGTGTTTGAATATATTTTGACGGTAGCAATTGAGATATTAGACATCGTCCTAATAAGTTCAATTAATAGTTAAAGGGTCAAATGGACCCCGATAATGGAATTGAATATATATATTTGTACTCAGTGAGTTATGGGCAACATATAAATGTAATTTATTTGGAGTTTGGTTATGTGACCTTAAACCCTTTATATAGGCCTGGCCTGCGTATTGCGTATGCAAATAGGGTATCAGGTTCCTAACCGAATTGCCCTTAAATGTGAGGAATGAAGCCTTTAGCCTAATTTGATATTTTTCTGCTTATTGAATAGAGTGGGATCGTTTGACAATGAAACCAAAGGACAAGCGGTTATTGAGTGGATGTACTAACTTTGTAACAAGGTAAGTGTTTATATCCATTTATTTGGAGGCACCTGGCCTCGTGGATGTTCTACCACGTGTTCCTTACGTGTGTAGCTGCCGATATGCGTGCTCATTACGCCTTAGCTTTGAATTTACATTGTATATTATATGTTATGCCCTGTTGTTGGTATTGCATTGAACATATGAGCATTGCACTCTGGTTTTGAGCATTGCATATACTTCCCGGTTGGCGATGAGAGTCCCGCACCGGCGAAGGGTCATTATTGCATATACTTCCCGGTTGGCGATGAGAGTCCCGCACCGGCGAAGGGTCATTATTGCACATACTTCCCGGTTGGCGATGAGAATCCCGCACCGGCGAAGGGTCATTATTGCATATACTTCCCGGTTGGTGATGAGAGTCCCGCACCGGCGAAGGGTCATTATTGCATATACTTCCCAGTTGGCGATGAGAGTCCCGCACCGATGAAGGGTCATTATTGCATATACTTCCCGGCTGGCAATGAGAGTCCCTCACCGGCGAAGGGTCATTATTGCATATACTTCCCGGTAATCGATGAGAGTCCCGAGCCGGTGAAGGGTCATTATTGCATATATCTTCTGGTAGACGATAAGAGTCCCGTGCCGGAGATAGGTATCAGGCATATGTGACTGCATTACATCATACCGCATTCATCCCATCTCATTGCACCGCATACTGACTATTGTATGTATTGTGTTGTGTTTTATGTATGCGGTATGTACACCATGTTGTGGAAATATCTCAGTTTGCCTATATATTTCTGGCTCGTATTCTGGGTTGCGGGGATCGGGTTGCACGCCGCAACGGTATAAATATATGGATCGAGTTGCATGCCGGAGCGATATAAATATATGGATCGGGTTGCACACTGCAACGGTATAAATATATGGATCGGGTTGCACGCCGCAACGATATAAATATATGGATCGGGTTGAATACCGCGACGGTATGATGTATTTCTGATTGTTGATATGTTCGGGATACCTATATGTTCTGGCTATCTTACGTTCCTGGTTGTTAATGAGTTTGTGATTCCATACGTATTTCTAGTTATTATCTGGCTCTGCCTTTTCATAATTTAAATAAGAGGAATTTGGATTATCTGTTCCTTTTCTCCCTGGCTAGCCATCCTATTCTTTGAGGTGGCTAGTCTGCCCCACTTATTGAGTCCTTTTGACTCACCCTTGTTTGTTGTTTGTTTCTTGTCTATCTATTTCGTTTCGGCAGGTTCGCTCCAGGATTGAGTTTGCCATGTTGTAAAGGAGCGAAGACGACTTCAGCTGTCAGGGTGAGCCAGCTTTTATTCCGGATGGCCACCAGTTTACTAGTTGTTATTTCAGTTGCATTTTACTCCATTCAGGAGGTATTTGTCTTCTTATGTACTCTTAGATGTCTAGTCTGGATAGCTCTAAATCTAGTATATGGGTAGCCAGCTGTAATTTCTTTTGTACAGCTTAGAGGTATCAGTATGTCTGTGTTGTTTTTTTTAAAGTCTTGTTCTTATTTATGATTTGAATTATATTATTTTCCTAATTTAATTGGTAAGGGTTCGCCCGACGGGTCTAGGGGAGGATGTCGGGTGCCCGCACGGCCTAGCCGGATTCTGGATCGTGTCATTCGTCGTCCCCTAAACATCGCAGGAGCACTTCTTCAAATGATCGTCTATCCTTGTAGTAAAGGAAGCGTGGAGCTCGGCGACGAATTTCTGTTCTCCTTCTTGGATTGTCTGGTAGTATCCCATGACTCAAGTAGTTAATGATAGGTTGCCTCCAGTCTTCCTCTTCGACTTCAGAAACAGCAATAAGATGTTGGAGGTCATTCATTTCAACCTCGGCATTGTCTAAAGATGGCACTACCCATTTTCGGCAGATACTAACTTTCGTCTGATCAGGCAGGATAAGTGTTGAAGCTAAAGTAGCCAAGGCATCAGCTTTCTTATTTTCCCCTCTCGACACATGTTGAAAAGTTACATCACCAAACCATCCTATCAATTTCGGTGCATAGTCGTGGTACGGACGCAACTCAGGTTTCTTTACTTCATAGCTACCTAAAAGCTGATTAATCACCAACTTAGAGTCCCCATAGACTTCCAACTACAATTGCTTCATGTCGACCGCCATTTCGAGCCCAAGTATGAGCGCTTGGTACTGTGTGACATTATTGGAACAATATTGAGTCAAAGTGAAAGAATATGGCAATACCTCTCCTTGGGGAGTTATAAAAACTACTCCAGTGCCAGCTCCATCGCGATGTGCAGCACCATCAAAGTACATCTTCCAAGGCGGTTGAACTTCGACGAACATTGCATCTTCATCAGGTAACTCGTCGGTTAGCTCCCAACCATCAGGTATCGGGTGATCTGCTAGAAAATCTGCCAATGCTTGTCCTTTGATCGCCTTTTGAGGGATGTATATGATCTCAAATTGTTGAAACTGGAGATACCATCTTGCCAATCGATCGCTGAGGACTGGTTTTCATATTACGAACTTGATAGGATTTGCCCGAGAAACCAGCCGTACAATATGAGCTTTAAAGTAATGTTTCAGCTTTTGAATGGAGAAGACTAGTGCCAAACACAACTTTTCAATTGGCGAGTACTTCAACTCATTTGGCGTCATCATTCTACTCATATAGTAAAGTGAATTTTCTTTTCCTTCACTATTTTCTTGAGCCAAAAGTGCCCTAACTGATTTTTCTTGTGCCGCAATATATAATATCAACGGCTTTCTAGGGATTGGAGCTGCCAAAACAGGAGGCTTCATCAAATAGGATTTGATGATATCGAAGGCATTGCTGCAGGCTTGATCCCATTCAAAAGGAGTGCCCTTTTTCATGAGACGGCTGAACGGCTGACACCTCCCAGCTAGATTTGAGATGAATCTCCAAAGGTAGGCCAACTTTCCTTGTAGACTTTTCAATTCATGGAGATTTTTGGGTTCAGGCATCTTTAAAATTGCATCTACTTTTGCTTGATCAATTTCAATGCCTTGATGTCGAACAATAATATCGACGAATTTCCCAGAAGTAACTCCGAATGCACACTTCAAAGGGTTCATTCGAAGTTGGTACCTTCGCAGCAATTCGAAAACCGTTCTCAAGTCACGCAAGTGGTCCTCTCTTCTCTTGGATTTTACCACCAAGTCATCAACATAGCACTCTACATTCTTGTGAAGCAAGTTGTCAAAGATATTTTGCATGGCCCTTTGGTAAGTTGCACCAGCATTTTTCAAACCAAACGACATCACCTTGTAGCAATAAATACCCTTAGGAGTTCGGAATGCTATGAATTCTTCATACTTAGGTAACATGCGAATTTGATTATAGCTAGATGAGCCATCCATGAAAGACATAGCCTCGTAACCAGTAGTGGAATCAATCATATGTTCTGGAATAGGAAGCGGGAACTCATCTTTAGGACATGCATTATTGAGATCCCTAAAATCAACACAAACTCGAATTTGACCATTCTTCTTCCTTACAGGCACTATGCTTGAGATCCATGTGGGGTACTTGACTTCACGGATAAAACCAGCCTCGATGAGTTTGTTGACTTCCACTTCAATCAAGGGGACCAAATGGCCTAAAGTGACGTTAGGCTTGTTTTACAGGGCGAGTACCACTCTTGACTGCCAAATAATGAACCGCCATTTTTGGGTCTAAGCCAGGCATCTCTTTGTAACTCCAAGCGAAGACATCCTTGTACTCTTTTAGTAGATCTACATAAGCACCTTCTTCATCCGCTGCTAGCAGAGCACTAATATACGTAGGCCTTGGATCTTCATTCGTGCCAAGGTTGATCTCTTTCAATGCATCAACTGTTGCCTTCACACCTTCTTCTAGTTTCGATGGAGCATCTGTAGCATCTTCTTCTTCATGAGGATCGTCATTGTTGAAAGATATGTGGTGACAACCAGAAATATCATCTACCTTACTTACAATCCCATTTAGAGATAAAGCATTTTCCTCCTCTTGTGCAATGATGTGATAAGAAGATTCCATGATTTCTTCATCTTCATCATGCTCCTTCGTGTGGACTATAATGTGAGTCTTGGCCTTTAACACATCTTCACATGAGACTATCAATTTTTCTTCGCGCCTCATTCTTGAAGGGATAAGACTTTGACCATAATTAGAAGGGGCATGCACCTTCACACTTTTGGATTTTCTCGGAGGCCTGTTTTTCTTATTCAATGGTCCCAACCTATCAAAGAAAAAAGTTCTTGAAGATGGTCTTCCAAACCGATCAAAGATAGAAGTTCTTGGACATGTTTCTCCCAGCCGATCAAATACAGAAGTTCTTGGAGATGGTTCTCCCAGCCGATCAAATACAGAAGACCTCTTACTCGAAGCCTCAGAGTCGTCTTCAGCAGTGATGTAGTTGTTGCTTGCCCTTATTATAGAGATACGAACCGGTAGAGGTTTCTCATAACCCAAGCCTTCGCGTGATTTCTTCATGGTACCTTCAGGTAAGAGCTTCCCTAGTATAGATGGTTCATTGGGGTCATATTCGGCCTTTGCAAACAACTTGTAAGCATTCGGATCAAATCCTTCATTCGTGCGCTTCGTAGGGAGTTCTTTATTCAGCGAAGAGTTTTAGCCACAAAACCACCAAGTAACTTCGAGGTCAGCTTCATCACATTAATTCGCTTGACGGGGAGAGTTAATCCCTTGAGTTGATAACTTTGAAGACTAGAAGACTGGCTTTCTTCTTTCTTCAATTTTGGAACGTAGCGAAGTGTAGGACTTATTTTCTTGCTCGAAGTTGCAACATTTGCTTTGTGTACGTTACTTTGATTAAAGAGAACTTGTCCTCCATCAGCTACAACTTTTGCTTTACCAGCTGCGACCTCAGCCCTTTTAGCTGCAAGCTCGGCATCTTTGGTTGTCACTTTATTATCGGGTTTTACTCCCCCCACGACATTCTTCAAGTAGAATTTTGCATCGACGAAGTGTGCCTCTACTTCGGTAAATGGCTTGTCATCAGCAACGACCGTCTTTTCGACTCCACCCTTATGATATTTTAGGCATTGGTGATAAGTGGATGGAACCACTTTGTTCTCATGTATCCAAGGCCTACCAAGTAAGATAATATATGAAGTCCTTGTGTCGATCACATTCATCCATGCGCTTGAAGTCATCTCTCCAATGGTGAGATCCATTTTTAAGGCACCTATAGCCCTTTGCCCCCCTTGGTTGAATCCTTGAATCAACAGGCGACTTTGCGTTAGTTCTTCAGTAGAGATGCCAAGTTCCTTCAGCGTGCGGATAGGCAAGATGTTGACTCCAGATCCTCCATCAATTAAGATTATATTCACTCTTTGCTCATCAACATAGCCAACCACAAATAATGGACGATTATGAAGAGTCTCACCAAGTAGAATGTCATCATTTGTGAAGGTGATCTTCGCTTCGCAAGTATTTGCTTCTTAGGAGATAGGCTCGATAACTTTTTCTGATTGCGCCGGTGGCAACAACTCTGAAGTTTCACCCTTCTATTCTTCTTTATCAGCATTACAACACGAAGCCTTAGTATCACCCTTAGGAATTTTCGTGCAAAACCAACTTGGAATAAATTCTTCCAAAGTCACAGGCTGACGTGACTTTTGATAGTGGTTAACTTCCAACTTTTCCTTTTGCGGACGTCGAATAGCACTTTGCTTTTTTGTCTTTTTCACCATCTTTTGCCTTGTTGGTTGCTCAGCTGATTCACTGCGTGACTTCATTTTATTGCGCCTCCACCGAGTCACTAGTATCCAGCCTTCATCATCTCCTTGATCAGTTTGAGCTTCACCTTCTTCCGATAATGCTTGCTTCAAGCCCTGCACCTTTAGTTTGGCGAGTTGTAGTGATTGATTTATTAAGATAGGTTCGAAGTCGCCAAACTTGATCATGACTTCATTCTCTTCATATCCTTCAGCGCAGTTGCAGGTAATCACAGGTTCGTGCGAGCCAAACAAGATAGAAACCTGGTTCACATCTTCCTTTTCATTGCAGTTGAATCTTCCCTTCATTGGCTAATTCCATTATTTTATCTTTGAAGACGAAGCATTTCTCGAGTGAGTGCCCCACGAGTCGATGATACTTGCAATAATTCGGATCATTCGTCTTTCCAGCTTCATTGGGACGCTTCATCTCTGGTAGCTCAATGAACTTTAACTCCAGAAGTTCATCAAAAATTGCAGGAACATCGGAATCTAGGAATGGATATTCCCTTTCTTGCATCTCTTTTAAAGTCAACTTTCGACTTGGCTTGTCCTTAAAGGAAGTTGCCTTCACGCTTTGCTTCTTGCTTACCTTTGTGGTGAACTTCAAAGGTACAACATCAACATTCATAGATTCTTTATTTTCGGCCTTGGGCTCCACCTTGCTTCATTTCTTGACTTCTTGCTTGTCTTTTCCTCTGCGAGATTCATAGACAGGCGGTCCTTCACTTCCAGTGGAAGCGATGCTTAACTCCATATCATGAGCACGTGTGGCAACCTCCTCAAAAGTCCTAGGCTTTATTCCTTGTAGGATGTAGCGGAGCCCCCAATGCATGCCTTGAATGCACATCTAAATTCCTGAAGCTTCACTGAGCCTATCATTGCAGTTAAGACTTGCATGCCTCCATCGATTGATAAAATCAATAACTGGTTCTTCCTTTTGTTGGCGAGTATTCGTGAGCTCTATCATGCTCACAGTACGCCTTGTGCTATAAAAGCGATTGAGAAACTCATGCTCCAACTCCTCCCAACTATCCATAGAACCAGACTCGAGGTCTGTATACCAATCAAAAGCATTTCCCTTAAGGGAGAGAACAAATTGCTTGACAAGATAATCTCCATAAGTTCCAGCATTATTGCATGTTTCAACAAAATGCGCCACATATTGCTTTGGATTTCCCTTGCCGTCAAACTGCTGGAATTTTGGGGGTTGATAACCAGCGGGCATTTTCAAGTTATCAATCATTGCAGTGTACGCCTTTGCATATGCGAGAGAAGACTTGGAAGCAACCTCGTACTTATCCTTAATTGTCCCAATAATAATCTCTTTTAGCTGATCAATTGGAATCACTCCATCAGCTGAAACTTGGATTTCCTTAGCAGGTGTACGCTTGCTTCGCTGGAGTATTAATTATTTCTTGAACTTCTGGACGCTTTCCTGGCGCATGGCTAGATTCGCCCTCCATCATGCCTTCCATTTTGTTGATGCGAGCATCTTGATCTTGACATAGTTTGTCAAGCTATCAATCGCCTTTGCCAAGCTTGCAAGTTGTTCCTCCATCGTTAAAGTATTAGTCACCATCGCTTGCACGACTATTGGAGATGATGGAGAGTAGCATGAATTTTCCCACAGACTAATCCTTTATTTGGCTATGTCCGGCGACGCGGTTGGAGATGATCCAGCACTCGAATCATCATCGCGTCCTTTCATGATTTTCTTCTTAGATCCAGAAACGCTAAGCCGAGCTAAAGCTCTTTCAACAATTTCAGCAATGTTGCTTTCTCCTCCAATCTATCAGTAGAGGATCCAGCTCCATTCGAAGATGAAAAATTAAATATTGGAGTCAATGTGGACGGCACTTGGGGTGCTTGTTGTCCAAACAAATTTGCTTTGTTCCTCGTAACTGGTCCAAAGCTTCCCTTAGTAGCATTCATGACGCCTTCAACTTCAGATGAGAATTTAGAGTTGGCATCAAGATCATGAGGCCAAGCAGATTTTGCAGCAGCAGATTTTGAGTTGGTGTTCTTAGAAGCCATCTCAATGTTATTGAACTTTGCGAGTTGAAAAGTTGAGATGAGAGGTAAAGATGGTCCCACTGGGCGTGCCAAAATTTGTAACAAGTAACTTCGCGTCAAGAAAATAAATATCAAGACAGGAAAATATTGTAACAAGTGTAGTATTTGATTTCAATATATGAGTAGTACAATCTCTATAATTCCTTTGATTCGCCTTTTCAAATACAAATTTTGAGTAATGATCCAATGGCTTTTGAGCTTGATCTTGAATCTTCCTTTTAATGCTTGATTCTTCCTTTTAATGCTTGAATCCTTAGAACTTGTAGAAATTCCTTGCAGCTTTTAAGAAACTTGTAATGTTTGATCCACGAGCTCCTTGTTGCTTTTTGTAATGAATTCCTCTTGCTCTTGATTTCTCCTCCTTTCAAATGAGAGGTTTGACCACTTTATATAGATATGGGATGGAGTGGGCTTCCAAAAAGACCCAACAGGCCTTGGCCCGTAGACCGGCCAATCAGATTTAAGCGGTGACAAGGCCGTATTTGATTGGCCAGAACATGTCACTCGTACACATGGCACATTTTTAATGGCCATTTGGATTTGACTAGGATTATCATGTCATTGGCATATGGCATAATCCTATTGGCTTTATAATTTGACTTGGCGCCACGTTGGCTGCACATGTGGCACTGATTTGGGCCTTTAGGATAAGATGATATCCATTAGCTCTGGGCTAATAAAGTGGGCCTATTATTTGTGGCCCAATGGATTTGGATGTTGGACCTATATAATTAATCCAATTATACTAGCCCACTTAATATATTTGGGCTAATATATCTCGAATTTAATATAGGAAAATTTACACCATATAACTACCCTAATAGCTTAATTACAAAACATAACGATACTTTTTGAATATTTACAATACATAACGATACTTTTCCCTAATTACCCCACATAACAATTTTATCATTTCCCCTCTCCCAAACATTAAACCCTAATTTCCTCTCTTCTCTCTCCTTCTCTCCCTCCTCCACCATTCCCCACCCATCGCCGCCCCTCCTCCACCATCCCCCACCCATCGCCGCCCCTCCCCCTTCCCCTCTCTCGCTGTTCCTCGCCGGATCTGCGCCCCCGTCTCTGTTGCGGCGCTGCTGCCGCCGCAGTGCAGCGGCGCTGCCCCTCGCGGCGGCGCTGCTGCACTGTGGTGGCAAGCAGCCCCGATACGTGCGTTTTTGGTGTTTTTCCGGTGAGTTTTTCCCGATCTGCTCCATTTCTTCTTCTTTTTTCTTTTTTCCTTTTTGTATGTGTATATATATGTATGTTTATGTATATATTTGTATTTTGTATATAAATTAGTATTTATCTTTGTATATTTTTGTATTTTGTATATAAATGTCTATATTCACCCCTTTTTGTATGTGTATGTGTTTGTATATATGTGTATGTGTTGTATGTTTGTGTAGAATGGATAGTTATTTGTATTTTGTGTTTTTTGTATGTTTGTGTATGTGCAGTGTATATCTTTTGTATGTTTGTGTATATTTGGTTGTGTATAGTTTCAAAACAGTAAATTTTTAAAGTTTTGGAATGTATATATTTGTATTTTTGAATGTTACATCTTGTAGATCTAAAAAAAAAAAAAAAAAGTTTCCGGTGGTGGCAGCGGTGCCGGCGCCGGCTTTCCGGTGGTCAGCGGTGGCTGGCCGGCGCTGGTGAGTGGTGGCAACACCTCCAGGCAGTGTTGGGTGGGTGTTGGGTGGGAGAAAGCAAGGAAGAAGGAGATGAAACCATAAATTGTAGGTATTTGTTGAATTTTGTATATGGAATGTAAAAATACTATTGTTATATTTTGTAAAATGGAAAAGTATTGCTATTTTTTGTAAATATGGTGTTAGGGTTGTATATTTGTGTAAATCTCCCTTTAATATATAACCATTTTATTTCATAAATTTGATCCAATAAAATTTATTTGTCTACACCTTCATTAAATGGAGTATTAGTTTTGATGTCCTAAGTCGTAAAAACTACCTGCATGGACAAACTTTTAGAGATACCAAGTGCCCAAATTAATGCTAATCAAGTGGCCCTTACAAGATCAATCGTTCACACTTCAAATATAGTAAAGTAATCCCTCCGTCCCAATTTATGTGGCACCATTTCCTTTTTTGTTTGTCCCAAAATAAGTGGCACATTTCCTTATTTGACAACTATTTAATACATCATCTCTATTTTACCCTTATTGGGCCCTACATATTTTTAAACCTACCAACAACTTTTTTATTACTCAAATCTTCTTTCTCTTACTTTTTCAAGGGTAAAATTGATACTTAACAAGGTCAACCTCTATTTTCTTAAACTCCGTGTTCGGTCAAATGGTGCCACATAAATTGGGACGGATGGAGTAATTAATTTGTCTTTTTTATTTGTATAAATTTTGAGACAGTACCATACTCGGATAAAAATATTACTGTACTAAATACTCTTTAATAACTTGAGTGTGTATGTTTTCTGGGAATTTCTTTCTATCATTGATAATTTTCTCCGACAAGTGTCTTAAAACTTTACCGTTTTATTACTTAATTGAAGTCATCTCTCGTGACGTGAGTGTACAACTGATACTACATTAAACATTAGAAACTAGTTGCAATAAACTTTTTAATCTTTTTTTTGTTTGGTTATATTTTCTTATTGGTTTTCCTTTTACTTTCTTTTTTCCCTTTGTTTTCTCACCCCTCTCCATGATCTAAAATATCTCTTTTAGAACAAGTGAGATGTCATGATTTGGTAATGTTATCGCGGCCTCGTCATTAACAAACGTAATTTACATAAAAAAAATGTAACTACATACTATATCACACATCAAGTACAAAAAAGTAGTCCCAAAAAAGGAATCATGTTTTACATTAATTAATCCCCTTTTGTGGGAAACTTAACACACGTGGAAATGACCATTATGATTAAAACTTTTCTTGTTCAGTTTGACACATCATTCTTCAATATTATCATTTGCCAAGCTAGTTACTTTCAATGAAATATGCACTGCGCAGACACGAGATGCAGATTCTCTTCCAAAATACTAATCCAATACACAACTAATCTTTTTTTGTTTTTGTCTCAAAACGTCACAATCATACTTTAATGGACCATGGACATTATGTTAAGGCGCAAAACCTGTACCTATAGGTTTTAGTGAAAAACCCACCAATTAATGAATACTTTTAACTCATGATCCTATTCACAGCTCACGTATTACGTACATTCTTCGTCAAGAAAACTTGCCTTTGGTTCGACTCTATGTTCGAATTATTAGTCGAAAGAGAAGCCTAGCTAAATTATCACTAAGCAGCACCATCAAAATAATAAAAGTACATGTCATTTGAGCTCTAACAGCTGCTCTTTATGTACTACTTACTAAATTTCATCTTATCCATTCCTACGAAACCCCATAAAAGAAAAGAGAGAAACAGAAAATGCAAGTATTTAATGGGTCAGACTACACAAGATATTACTCAAGCTTAGCTTCTCCAAAATACAATATTTCTTCAGACATTATCCTCAACTTACATCTTGCTCATCAACCTCTGACTTGACTTTTCAGTTTCCTCATAATCTGCTTCATCACCAGGCAGTCGCCCCTTAAAGTGGCTTCTTTTCTCTGCGTTTACTTGGTAAGTAGCTTTCTTTTCTCACTAGCTTCTTTGTTATTTTGGCTTTTCTTAGTTATATTTCTTCATGTACACGATGAAAGCACTAGCTGGCCTCTTACATTGATACTTGGCAGCCTTCCTTTTTTTACGTATGTGCAGTGCTTAGTCTTCTTCACACCAAGCTTGTTAAGACCTCTATGTTTTGATTTAGCTCCTTTCATGATATTACAGGTTTCATGAGAGTATAAAGCAAGAACGAGAGAGAAATGCTTTGTAATCACATTATGGACAATAATAAGGAAGTGCTTTTCTTCTCAACTAGTTGAGAATAACGATGAATTGATTAAGTACACCAAAGTAATACAAAATTTTGAAATAAATTATAACAGTTACAAGTATAATTGTCTTAATTATATAATTAAATTAATACAAGTATTGACTCTTTACAAATGACGGGATCATATATATTAGTAGTGTTAAAAGATGATTAGTTTGCAATAGACAATTTACATTTAGCCGTCATATAAAATTGTTGATACTAAAAAATGAGATTCACAGAATTCAATCATTCCAAATTAGGATAACTAACTTTTCGACGTTAAGTTTAAATATCTGATCCGTAGGTATCTATCCCATTTCTATATTGTAGCTGTGTTTAGCACATGCTGGTAAGTGGTATCATATTTTTTCGAAACAATTATTATAGATAAATATTGAACTATTTAAAAATAATATTCAGTGATAAATTTTAGAATCTTTGAATTGAATATTCTGTTAGAATCTTGTGACTAACGTGTTTTCTTTTTCTTTTCCTTTTTTTCGCTGCTTGATTGAAAAGGACTTTGACTTTCCTTATTGTCATGTCTACCCGAAATACAACAGAACCTACATATCATCTAAACGGCCGGGATCCAATTTCTATATGCTTCATGGTGTTATTACTAGCTGGCTTTTTGGGGATATTTACTTAGTCGATGTTGGAATGTTTAAAGGAAGCTAATCCTAAGCCGAAGAACGATCCGATTATTTCCCTATTTGCTTTACTCAGAAGTGCAAGAGATAGGCTTCACTAACACAATGTGTCAAATTTGTCTAAATGCAATTTGAGCAAATGGAGCATGTAAGGATGCTCCCATGCAGTCACGTTTACCACCACGACTGCATATCTAATTGGATGGCTCGAAAGGTGACACGTCCGACTTGTCGTTGGGACTACAACCATATTATAGTTGTCAAACTTCTATAGTGGCTCAATAGTTAAATTTTTGTCGTATTACCTTGAATTCAGTTACTAAGATATTATTATAATTTATGATTGTAATGTGTAAAGATACTAAATTTAAATATGTGCTTATAAATAAATGAATATAGTTACCTAGCTATTTCATGTTCAATGTCTACCATGTTCTCTCTCCCTGAATTCCATTTTATTCGTTAGAGAAAAATTAATATATAATGTTCAATATTATTGGGATCGGATTTATTTACTTGAAGTATTCATATAAACTTGATTTTCTTCATGTAATTAAAATATGTACATATGGGCATTAAATGACTTTTATATTGGTGAGATTAAAATATGTACATATGTTGGACTGGTTTAGGACTGGCTTGATAATTAAGTTAGACTCATATTTTTATTTGGGCCAAATACTTACACTTTCTAATAAGGAAAATTTACACCAGATGACAATTCTATTAGCAAAATTATAAAAAATACTGATACTTTTAAACATTTAAACTAAATAACGATACTTTTGAATATATTACGATACATACCATTTTTTTCATTTCCCTCCCTCCCCTAATACAAAGCCCTCATTTCTCTCTCTCTTTCTCTACCCTTCACCCACCCACCCATTTACCCACCCGCCTCTGTCCCTCCCCCTTCTCCGGCGACCTCAGGTAAGGTAGTATTTTTTTTGCTGCTGCTGCCAATGGGCGGCATTGCCGCTGCTGTTGGATCTATTCTACTGATCTTCATCGGCGGCGGCCGGAGCTGCTGCCGCCGATCTGCTTCTCTCATTCTTTTTTTTTTTTTTTTTTTTTTTTTTATAAATTTTGGAAGTGTATTGATGTGTATATACGTATATACCTTTTTTGTATTAATGTGTATTTGTATTTGTTGTGCCTAAATACATTTTAAAATCTTTTTGAATAGCTCGTTGAAATTTTTGTATATTATTGTTTATTTGTGTATATTTGTATTTCAATTATATATTTGCAAATATTTTTATTTTTGTATTTGTATATTTTTGTATATACACGTATTTAAGTGTATGTGTATTTCATATGTATGTGAATGAATCTTTTGTATATCCAAAAATTCTTTTGTATGTTTTTGTATATTTGTGGGTGTATATAAAAGCATGTTTTGTATATTTAAAGTTTATGTATGTTTATGTATTGTCATTGGTTAAATACACTCTTTTTTAAAGTATGAATGTGTATTTTTTGTATGTTTTATGCTTGTGTTAGCTTGTTTTCCAGATTTATTAAAAAAAATAAAAAATTCCGGCTACCTACCGCCGTCGGCCGCCGGCTGGCCACCGGCGGCAACCCTGTGACTGGGAGAAGTGGGTGTGGGAGGGTTAAAACCTTCATTTGTATGGTTTTAATGGAAGTTGTATATGATTTGTACAAAAAGTATTGGTATATTTTGTAAAATGGTATAGTACTGATAATTTTTTGTAAATTTAATATTAGAGTTGTATATTTGTGTAATTCACCTATCTAATAATCCAGCCATCTAAACTGAACATATGATAATATGAATACGTGATCTTTACGAGATTGTCTCACTTAGACGCTACTTGCAGAAACAGACAAGAAAACAAAACGCATGGAGTGCACACGCCAATGGCATAGCAGAACAGCCAATGAACAAAGAGCACCTATCTCTTGGTTTAGTAATGCAACAATAACAAAGAAAAAAAAAAACTTGTGTTCCTCATAAATGAAAATTAAAGAGATTCTATTCGCACATCTCTCTTCACTCATATTTTGTGGTCTTCTTTTGGTTAAAAAGGATTATTAGTCGTCTTTTCTCCTCTATTCCCTTTCCTCATCTCTTCTCAACACTATAATTAGACCCCAACCATCAAAATGTATCACAAACGTCCAGATAATAATGGTAGAAAAAGCACACATAAATTTTACTAAATTCTCACCTTTAAACAACTTCTTTATCAATTCTTTAGAAGCATTTTCTACAGTGAAAATAATGGGTTTAGTTTATTTAAGAAGCTTTTCAATATCATCAAAACACGAGACTTTTTGTGAGCTTATTGTTGCTCCCAACGCACACGCAAGTATACGTGGTCGACAAGTAATAAAGTGATAAGTCAAGTATCGTTCCCACGAGGACTATTCAGACTGGACTCTTAACAAATAATTTCTTAACAACTACTCAGGGATCTTTTTCCAATAGTGAGGATTTTATTAACTAAAGAACAGTAATTAAAATGGTAGAAGTGAATTCAAACAATGGAGCAAAAGTTGGTTGTAAACAATATTAATGAGACGGTCCAGGGTCAGAGCTACGACCAATCCAGTTGAGTTTTCCAATTGATTCCACTTCTCAAATCTCGGATTACTAACTAACAGATTAAATGTACCCGTGAAAACCTTTCGATTCTTCACGGTCTATACAGGCTACTCCAATCCCTATATGTCTATGGGTTGAATCGCGTGCACGCATTAACGAACTCTGTAATTAGTTAAGCTAGGCGAGCAAGTATATGTCTATTCTACTCACAAATTGGTTCCCCGATGCCCGGGTTCACAATCTAGCCCTACTCTTTCTTATTGCGTTCATAAATTCCCTCTTTCGAGTTCAATCTAGAAACCATAGATAATGCATAATTATTGGGCCCTAATAATTAAACAGTGAAATCAAGAAAGAATAAATAATCTGTTATGGGATTCAATATGTGGAATTCAATCTTCAAACATCAACTTTCATGAATTCGCTCTAACCCTAGACCGTAAGAATTAGCCACGCATACTCATAATAACAACACAAGGATTTGATGAAATAATGATGTAATAGATTAATGGAAGGAAGAAAAACCCTTGTTCAAGATGGTATGAGCTCTCCAATTTGCTCCAAGGTCTGAACTCCTATCAAAAACTAAGTAAAAGAGTATTTATACGGTTTACAAAAGCCTAGAAATAAGTTACGCCTAAGCCTAGACGAAATAGGACTCCAAAACCCGTTCCAGGGGCGCTGTAGCTAGTGCTCCGCGCCTCCGAACGCGCTTACCCAAGCAGAACCCGTCGAAATCCAAGCGCTTTAGCCACGCCCTACGCCCCCGAACGCGCCAGAAAGGCTGGGCGCTTTTTGGGGCACCCCCCGCCACCTATGGCGCCAGGCCATTTTCCTGCTTCCTTCGTCTACAGTTCGCATCGCGTTGTGCCTTCGTATGTTCGATCCATTCCTCAATCCAAATCCAATATTTTCTTGCTCGATCATGCGCTTTAAAGCTCCAACTGCACTTCATAACAACCTACAATCATACGACATAAAATCAGTACAAAATCACATCCATTAACTAGAAAACGCGCGAATAAAGTACTCAAACGTGAGGAAATATTATGGAAATATAGGCATAAAATGCCAAACATCACCACCCCACACTTGAACCTTTGCTCGCCCTCGAGCAATTACAAATAACTTCCCAACCTAGGTAGAACATGTCTGCCTATGACTATGGTTGATACCGATCATTGAACAAATGCACACACGACTACTATGGGTCCAACAAACATGCCAACAATTTATCAATCATCAAAAACACGAGAACAACCACCCCAAGACAACTCATATGCACAAATTCAACTCATTGCAACCATGCTCCCACAAAGTCACACCTATCTACTCAACCAAGAGGCCACGACTTCACCTACCTCATGCAAACCATGTGCCCTCACCAAATAATGAAGCAAGAGAGTGTCCCCCAAATATCACACACAACAATGAATATCAAGAATAGAACGGGGACAATAGCATAGAAAGAATTCACTCACTCTCATGAAAAGCTCACATGTCACACACGATGTACCATAGGCTTGCCCGTAGTGTAGGACTCCACTAATGTAAGCTCACTCCAATCGGGATTGACTAGGACTTTAAAAAGGTTGTAATGTAGGCTAAGGGGCTGGTAGGATACATATGGGTAATAGTGACTACCTTTCTAAGCACTTTAATACATCACAATATAAATTAAGCACAAGTCTCATCAAAGCCACCCAATCAACAACTTTCACAGTCACCTTTTTCAACACGTAGCAATTTTTTTCTTTTAAGCACAACACTAGCAAGGATGGAGATTCTTTTCTTATTTCTTTATTTCTTTTTTCCAATTTTTTCAGCTTATTTTTTTTCAATTCTTTCCAAACCTTGCCAATGCTCCTTCAACAACTACACAATTTATCAAGTATTCCCCTCATTGGTTCCACTCAAAAACCTCCCAATACTTCAACCACCAACTCCACAATAATATAACATTATCAATTAAAGTGCTTAAGGAGTAAAGGACCAAAAGAAAGTAATTTGGAACAAGAGGGTAGGCTCGGGGTATGTGTGCCAACAAAAAGGTCAAAGAAATCACAACAATCAAGTCCAAGGTGTATATGTAAGGGTAGGCAAATCAAAAGAAGGCCTGTATCATTTCCCGACTAGAGCAAACCTAGGATTTCGCTTTGCATACACATGGGGCAAGTTCTAGACACCAATATGCAACACGAAGCACAATAAGAATATGCCTCACAACACACATTGCACACAGTCTACACCAAAAGGCTCCATCATAACTCTCAATCAAGCAAATAGAGTGCAACTTGTAAAAAATTAAGCACTAATGCACAAAGGTTCACAATAAAGTCAACTGAGTGGACTCAAGCATCTCAAGGGGGTCATTCCATTTTTTCTAGGAATGCATCACAATTTAAAACCAAAAGACACCACAAATAGCACATGCAACACGTTCAAATCCACCGGTATCAAACAAATCAAAGGCACCTAGCATTCTACCTATTTCTTTCATCTAGGGCCACCTATAACTAACTACTCTAATCCTAATAAGAATAAAAAACTACCCGGTTCAAAGGCCTCCCCGTGGAAAAGAACCGAGGCCATAAGAAAAACCACGGGGTGGATGACATGTACCACTAACAAAGACTAAAAGAAAATCTTTTTGCAATATTTCATTAGTTTTCTAATTTTTTTTCATTTTTTTTTTCATATATTAAACCAAGAAACAAATAAAAATAACGTCAAGTGACAAAAGAAAATCCTAACGGTACATGCATCCCTAACCTAAAGAATAAGGGGAGTTCCCCACCCTACACTTAAAACTAAGCAATGTCCTCAGTGCGACAAAAAATAAAGTACAAGGGGTAGAGAAACTTCCCGGAAGCCTCTAGTCATTGGTGCTAGCATCCTCCAAGCTTCCATATAGTATGAGGTACTCAGACTTCCCCCAACAGGTCAACAATATTAGGCAGGGGTAAGGACACCCCGCACTTAAACTCGACATTACATAAACCTGCAATCCAAGGAAAAACAAAACTACATGACACTATAAATAAAATAATACAAGTACAAACTCGGGTTGCCTCCTGAGAAGCGCCTTAGTTAACGTCGTGGTACGACGACACTTTTAGCTCACTTCCAGTATTTATGTCTTCTCTTCTTACGACGAACCTTTACTTTCTTCCTTTCTTTGAGAGAACCCATCTTCAACTTCACATGTGATGTGCCACTGCTGTTTTGTTCCACATTCTTCTCACACAAGTCATTTGGTTTACTTCCATGTTCTTGTTTGACACATTCAATCATAGAGCACTCTTCAACCTTAGTTATGTGCTCCTTCTCATTATAAACCTTGAAAGTAACATTTTCTCCATGCGCTTTAACAGTCATCTCTCCCAGCTCCATGTCAATAATTGTCTTCGAGGTGACTAAGAATGGTCTCCCCAAAATGATTGGAGCTTTTCGGTCCTCTTCATAATCTAGGACTACAAAATCAGCAGAGAATGTAAACTTACCAACTTTAAGCAACACATCCTCCAACTTACCATCAGGGTGAGTGAGTGATCCATCCGCCATCTTAGGAGTAACCGAAGAGGGCTTGATTTCTCCTAGACCTAACCTTTTGCAAACAGATAGAGGCATGAGATTTATGCGCGCACCCAGATCACACAATGCACCAGTGATATTATGCCCTCAAATGGTGCAAGGAATAGTAAACCTCCCAGGATCTTGACGTTTTGGAGGTAACTTACTCAATATTGTGCTACACTCCTCGACTAACTCAACTGTATCTATCTCTTGAGGCTTTTTCTTCTTGACTAAAATTTCTTTTAAGAACTTCACAAAGGATGGCATCAATTCAAACACATCAGTCAAAGGAATGTTAACTTGAAGCTCTTTCAACATACTCACAAATTTTTGATACTGGGCTAATTCCTTCTATGGTATAAGTCTCTGCGGGAATGGTGGAGGCGGCAGAGGTGCCTCCTTTGTCTCTTCTTTCTTCCTTACCTTCTCCACTTTATCAACTTTTTCTATTTCAGCTATCTCCTCAGACTTGACCATCAGCTCTCCACCTTCAATTAAAGTTACTGCAAGACATTGCTCAAACCCCTTTTTAACAGTACTTATTTCTCCCACCAACTCCTCAATGGTGCTCCATGTTCTTTTGAGCATTGGCAAGATCTTGTATGGCCTGTGCATGGGCTGCAGTGTCAACTATCATTCTCTGCTGGCTCGCCATTATCTGCTTTAGCATATCTTCAACTGAATTGCTAACCTGCTGTGGTGGAGCTGGAAGTGGGTGGCAATTATTTGGGGCTCTCGTATTGCCTTGATAATAAGCATTACCAAACTGATTTTGACCCTGCAGCCTGTTTTGATTACCCACGTAATAAACTGACTCTGGATTAGAGGAGCAAACCTCTGTAGCATGATCTTGACCACAAACCTCACAAAAACTCTTGAGTTGTTGCACTGGAGTCACTTGTTGCTGAGTCTTTGGCAGAGCTAGCTTGCTGATTTGATTGGAAATAGCATCCATCGTCGCCCTCAGCTCTGAAACTGCATCTAACTAAAGTACCCCAGCAGATTTCTGTGTAGTAGCTCTACCATCTCCCTGCCAGTCAGGATTGCTCTGCGAAAACTTGTCTAGTAAATCATAGATCTGGTCAAAGTTTAAGGCAGGTACTTGGCCTCCAGCAGCAGCATCTACCACGATCTTAGTATGCGCAGTCAACCCTCCACAAAAGTATGTGCAAGAACCTCATTGGATTGGTTGTGGTGTGGACAATCTCTCAATAAAGCTTTAAACCGCTCCCAGGCTAAATACAAAGACTCTCCTTCTATCTGTCTGAACGACATAATTTCACTCCTCAGCCGGGCTGTCTTGGCAGATGGATAAAACTTACCTAAGAACTTCTTAGCCAAATCATCCTAAGTAGTGATAGACCCAGACTTTTTAGCCTTTAACCACCTCTTTGCTGCCCCAATCAGTGAAAACGGGAACAATATCAAGCGAACATAATCAATAGGAACTCCTGTCGGTGTATAAGTATCACCGATCTCCAAGATATTCTGGATATGTTGTAGTGGATCCTCGCTAAGTAATCCAGCAAATTGTCCAGTCACATGTAACATTTGTATCATGCCGGACTTAATCTCAAAGTTTCCAGTAATTTCAGGCTTAACTATGCTCGAGGTTACTCCCTCCAGGCTGGGAGAGCAACATCTCGCACAGCTAAAGCTCGTTGTGCTGCCATTCCTGTAGGTAAAGATCAAGCAGGACCTAATACCTGAAGCAGCAGAAAACTCAAAACAAAAATTAAACCTGAATAGATAATAAGTAATCGTTCAAAAAGAAATCAGTCAATAATTAGTCCCCGGCAACGGCGCCAAAAACTTGTTGCTCCCAACGCACACGCAAGTATAAAGTGATAAGTCAAGTATCGTTCCCACGAGGACTATTCAGACTGGACTCCTAACAAACAATTTCTTAACAACTACTCAGGGATCTTTTTCCAATAGTGAGGATTTTATTAACTAAAGAACAGTAATTAAAATAGTAGAAGTGAATTCAAACAATGGAGCAAAAGTTGGTTGTAAACAATATTAATGAGACGGTCCAGGGTCAGAGCTACGACCAATCCAGTTGTGTTTTCCAATTGATTCCACTTCTCAAATCTCGGATTACTAACTAACAGATTAAATGTACCCGTGAAAACCTTTCGATTCTTCACGGTCTATGCAGGCTACTCCAATCCCTATATGTCTATGGGTTGAATCACGTGCACGCATTAACGAACTCTGTAATTAGTTAAGCTAGGCGAGCAAGTATATGTCTATCCTACTCACAAATTGGTTCCCCGATGCCCGGGATCACAATCTAGCCCTACTCATTCTTATTGCGTTCATAAATTCCCTCTTTCGAGTTCAATCTAAAAACCATAGATAATGCATAATTATTGGGCCCTAATAATTAAACAAGTGAAATCAAGAAAGAATAAATAATCCGTTATGGGATTCAATGTGTGGAATTCAATCTTCAAACATCAACTTTCATGAATTCGCTCTAACCTAAGACCGTAAGAATTATCCACGCATACTCATAATAACAACAGAAGGATTTGATGAAATAATGAAATAATGATGTAATAGATTAATGGAAGGAAGAAAAACCCTTGTTCAAGATGGTATGAGCTCTCCAATTTGCTCCAAGGTCTGAACTCCTGTCAAAAACTAAGTAAAAGAGTATTTATAGGGTTTACAAAAGTCTAGAAATAAGTTACGCCTAAGTCTAGACGAAATAGGACTCCAAAACCTGCTCCAGGGGCGCTGTAGCAGAGGCCCCGCGCCTCCGAACGCGCTGACCCAAGCAGAACCCGTCGAAATCCAAGCGCTTTAGCCACGCCCCGCGCCCCCGAACGCGCCAGAAAGGCTGGGTGCTTTTGGGGGCACCCCACACTACCTATGGCGCCAGGCCATTTTCCTGCTTCCTTCGTCTGCAGTTCGCGTCGCGTTGTGCCTTCGTATGTTCGATCCATTTCTCAATCCAAATCCAATATTTTCTTGCTCGATCATGCGCTTTAAAGCTCCAATTGCACTTAATAACAACCTACAATCATACGACATAAAATCAGTGCAAAATCATATCAATTAACTAGAAAACGCGCGAATAAAATACTCAAACGTGAGGAAATATTAAGGAAATATAGGCATAAAATGCCAAACATTGCTTATTTATAAGACAAGAATAAAAGTAGGAAGATGGACACAACATCATTGGGATCTTTGAATGGTTTACTCTGGGTGTCACAAATGCAAATTAGAAAAACTCAACAAATAATTTGTTAAATTTTGCATAACTTTTATAATAATTAATGTTATTTTGCAGAAAAACTGTTAAATTATGTCCAGGAGATGTGGTGTCGTGGGTGAAAATAAAGAATTTTATAAACAAATAATCTATTAAAATTTTGCATTCTTTTTCGTTGAAGAAATAGGCAAGCAATGCCTTCACGAATTTAAAGTTTGCAAATAAATGTGAAAGACGAAACACGTTGTGATGTCCATGTCAGACGTGAAAATTTGATGACTAGCCAATTTTACACACGTTAAATGAGTTCCATCCACAGTTTCAAGATTCATTGAGAAATAGCCAATAATGACTCACGTACATACATGCTACTGCCGCTAACTACACCCCATACATTGAATTTACTGAACTACCCTTAAAAACCTAAAGCTCAACAATAAATACAAATCACGCGTGAAAAAAAACAGAGCAAAGCACACATTCTCTCAACTCTCCAGATCATCATTGTCTCTCTCCGGAAGTTTCAAATTCAAACTGTAAAAGCCAATTTGAGCTGCATTTTCTCAGTTTCTGCGATATTTCTGTGCTGAATTTCAGTTATTTTGGGGAAATATATCTGTGTTTGTGACTGTAAATCAATGATTTGAAATAAAAATTCGTGATTATGATCTCATTTGTACTGTAAACAAATTTATTTTTGTGAGACGCGAATATACTGTTATATATAATTAATATGAATCTGAATTAAGTACAAAAGTGTATGCAGCACTAGGTGCTGGGGGTTTGTGTTACGTTGAAGCAAAGCCCCATTATAATATCCTGTAGCTATGATTATATTTTAGCTTACCACTTCAAAATCACCTGTTATCCAGCATTAAATGCTGGAGATTAGTGTTACGTTGAAGCAAGGTCCCATTACAATATTCTGTGGCTATCTATTTTAGCATATAGAGATGCACTTCAAAAAATCCCTCCTGTTGTCCAGCATTAAATGCTGTGGATTACTGTTAAGTTGAAGCAAGGTCCCATTACAATATCCTGTTGTCCAGCACTAAATGCTGGGGCTTATTCTTACGTTGAAGCAAAGCCCCATTATAATATCCTGTAGCTATGCTATATTTTAGGATATAAAGCTGCACTTCAAAAAAAACCCCATGTTGTCCAGCACAAAATGCTGGGTTTAGTATTACGTTTAAGAAAAGCCGCATTACAATATCCTTTAGCTATGATTATATTTTATGATATAAAGCTGCACTTCAAAAAATACCCCCTGTTGTCCAGCATTAAATGCTGGGGCTTAGTCTTACGTTGAAGCAAAGCCCCATTATAATATCCTATAGCTATGCTATATTTTAGGATATAGAGCTGCACTTCAAAAAAACACCCTGTTGTCCAGCACAAAAATGCTGGGGTTTAGTGTTACATTGAAGAAAAGCCCCATTACAATATCCTGTAGCTGTGATTACATTTTATGATATAAAGCTGCACTTCAAAAAATACCTCCTGTTGTCCAGCATTAAATGCTAGGGTTTAGTGTTACGTTGAAGAAAAGCCCCATTACAATATCCTGTAGCTATGCTATATTTTAGGATATAGAGCTGCACTTCAAAAAAACACCCTGTTGTCCAGCACAAAAATGCTGGTTTAGTGTTACGTTGAAGAAAAGCCCCATTACAATATCCTGTAGCTGTGATTACATTTTATGATATAAAGTTTCACCTCAAAAAATCCCCCCTGTTGTCCAGCATTAAATGTTGCGGCTTACTGTTAAGTTGAAGCAAAGTCCCATTACAATATCCTGTAGCTATGCTATATTTTAGCATATAGAGCTGCACTTCAAAAATCCCCTTCCCCTGTATAATTATCCATTATACTATGGAAATGTATATTTAGCTTATAGGTTAGCAGTTCTTAAACTTTCATTATTAAGCTACAATTACAGTATTTTACCATGTGGCTTTCTTTGTCACTTAGTTTAGTATTTTTACTGTGTTTTTAACTACAGATGATGGCTAAACAGTGTATTGTTCTTGCATTCAATGAGAAATGGACACCAGATTATAAGTACATAGATCATGAGACAAGGATTTTTCTGCATACTGAAACAGATACATTTGAAGATTTCAGAAAAGACCTTTGGAAAAAGATAGAATTAGATGAAGAACATTTTGAGACATTCATATGGTTTGATATGGAACTTGGAACAAGCAAAGGTGTCCCTATAAAAAATACCGATGATTTAATCAGCTGTTTACACTTGATGAAGAACAATTCCGAGTATAGGAGTAGACGTTTCATAGTTGACATTACACAACGATCTCCACAGTCTGAGAGAGTTGATTACGCTGAAGGGCAAATGATAATGCAAATAGACAACGATGATGCTTTTGAAGTGATAGATTTAACACCTCCGTCTGTCGAAGCTGTAGCAGTAGATCAACAGTTAATGCATGCTGAAAACACAGAACAACAGTTTGTAAATCTTCAACTTCCTGAGACTTCAAGTGCTGGAAAAAAGAGAAAGAGGTATTCAAGGAAGAAAATAAGAGAATCTCCTCGTCCAATACTAAAAGAAAATGCAGATTTGGACGACGTCAAGGTTGGATCAATTTTTTTAAACAAACAGTGTGTCACTAAATGTTTCCAGACAAGTGCAATTGCACACCATTTTGAATTCAAGGTTGTGAGATCAAGCACAACGAGATATTCACTGGCGTGCATGAATTAAAAATGTGAGTGGACTGTTCGATCTTCAAGAATTAAACAGTCCACACTGTTCGAAATACTGAAGTTTGAGAAGAATCAAACTTGCTCAGTGGATGATAGAAAAAGAGACCAAAAAACATGCTACGTCAAAGATTGTTCGAGATGAGATAGTTGAGAATCTGAGAGACGATAATTATCCTATCAAGCCTAATTTTGTTGTTGCAGAGATTAGAAGGAAAATGGGAGTTGTAATCTCTTATAATAAGGCATGGTGTGCTATAAAAGAAGGAGAGTCTTTAATTAGAGGGACGCCTGAGGAGAACTTTCAGAAGTTACCAGCATATTTATATGTGCTAAGAGACATCAATCCAGGCTCACACGTTGCTCTTCAAAGAGATGGTGAGAACAGGTAAAAAAAAAAAAAGTGTACTTATATATTTTTGTGTAGAATTCCACAAATGCCGATTAAAAAAAGCCTGTGAGACTGCACTGTTATTTGTTGGAGTCCCCGTCACAAAATGCTGTGACGTGGTAATTATGTATAAGTAAGGTTCCAGTACTAGAACCTGAGACTCAAAAATTTTAACATGCATTTCACTGATAACACTAAAATTCTATTATCCGGGTTCAAATATACGTTTTTTGCTTGTGCGGCATCTATCAAAGGCTGGAAACATTGTAGACCTGTGATAGTTGTCGACGGAACATTCCTCAAATCAAGATATCAAGGGACACTATTGGTTGCAGTAACGAAAGATGCAAATAACCAAATATTCCCACTTGCCTTTGGAGTTGTGGACTTAGAAAATAATCTGGCATACAATTTGTTCTTTAGGCAGTTGCGCATTGCATTTAGTTGCCGTGAGAATTTACTGTTCCTTTCAGATCGTAATCCTGCAATTGCAAATGGGATTACAAATGTATATCCTGAATGTGCACATGGGATCTGTGTATATTATCTGGAAAAGAACCATAACAAAAGGAACGTGAGTCCTGCAGTAATAAGTATATTCAATAGTGCATGTCGAGTCTACACGATTGCAAAGTTTAAAACAGACATGAACTAAATGAAAGAAATGGATAGGGCAATCTATGATTACCTCATGGAAGAACCACCAGAGAGATGGACTAGAGCTTGCTGTCGAAATTGAAGATATGACATGATGACATCAAATATTGTGGAATTCATGAATAATGCTCTGTTACATGCTCGGGGAAAATCAATATTGTCAATGGTGGACAATATAATGAACAAGCTACAGAGCTGGTTTTATGAGAGACGGAAGAGTGCGCAGGATATTTTCTTTGCAACATCAAAATAGACAGATGATGAATTGAAAAAAATAAAAAAAGCATATAGAATGAATGTGAGTATATCAACTAATACAGTTATTTTTGGATGTCATTTGTCTTATGTTAATGATAATTCATGAAGTCTCAGGTTTTGTGCTGGGACTACATGGTATGCAAAAGCGGGGGATCCAGTAAATTGCAGCATTATATCTGTTATGCTAGTTATTTATTTATTTTTCTTTTTACTAAATAAAAACTAGTCAAGTAGTCTTATACATTACACTTTTACAGGTTGACCGGACTACGGATCAAAGCTTTAAGGTAACAGATGAAGGGAGAGAATTCATTGTTTGTTTGAAGAAGAAAGAATGTCAATGCCTCAAGTTCCAGATGGATGAAATGCCTTGTGAACATGCACTTGCTGCCATAGACAGAGTGCACCTAAACAAGTCGGATTATTGCTCTTTATGTTATAAAAGAGAAACATGGTTAAAACAGTATGAAGCAGAAATCAACACTGTTGGACATGAAGAATCATGGGTTGTACCTGATAGCATTAAAGAAGAGATAACAAAACCCCCAGATTTTAAAGTTAAGGCAGGTAGAAGGCAGGAGAAAAGATTTGTCTCGACTGCGGAATATGTGAGACAAAAGGGGAAACAATGTAGGATATGTAGAAAGCGTGGACACAACAGGACATCCTGCAGACACACTCCAGTACTTCAACCATATTCAAAGAAACATAACTCCCAATTAAAACAATAGGTATGTCTCTCTATTTGCATTTTATTTTTTAATTCTATTTTAGTCCAATTCAACACCCAAAGCTGCTATGTTAAAATTTTTCTTTTTTTTTTTGTTTTTCAGTTAGGAATCCCGTCGTCACTAGATAGATAGGAGACCATTCTTCTCTATTTTCATCCAGTCGCAACATTTCTGAAGTAAAAAAGGACTATTCACTTATAGAGAACTTTTTTTTAAAAATTTTTTTTACTTCCTCTGTATTCTTTAACAAGGATTAATATATATAAAAAATACACTTTTCATTTGTTGCTGTGCAAAATAGTTGTCTTAATTTATCTATTTTCTAGTTTTTTTGCTTATTGAACAACAAACATTTTGATCTTACTTAAATAATAAAAATACAGTACTTAGAAACACAGTTCATAATACGAAAAAAGATTGTTCATAATTCATCCACTGCTAAAAAAAGCTTCAAAACACACATGAAATAAAAAGAGAAACAAACATCCCACATTAACTGAAAAAACATAAAAACTACTAAAACTTATTTAATCACAATAGCCTTCTGCGCTGATCCTACATCTTCGTCACTGCTGCCATCATCATCATCATCGTCATCATCATCATCATCATCAGCAACATCATAAACATTGTTGTGGCCTTAAAGAATCTGACGGTTTACTAATGAAATTTCAAAAACCATAGTGGCAACACCGTTGTAAACCTCATGAACAACGTGATTAAACCGAAGAATATCACCTAGTCTGTAGCCTTTACGCTGAAGCATCTCCTTCCATCCATTGCACAACCTTGAATGTCCCTTCCCAGCTTTGAACTTCATTTCATAATCAGTGTCATCATTTTCACAATTTATAAGTGCACTTCCATTGACCTTTGGCAGCTTCTCTTTCCAACTCTCTGGAAAGATCTGAAAAAATAAACTTTCACAGTTAATACAAAAAAGACATTGAAAAATTAGATGAACAAAAATATAAAAAATAATTTGCTAATTTTTTTAACATACAAAATCATCTCTTTTGAAGTATGATTCTGTTATTCGCATAGTGAAATCGCCTAGTTCCTCCCAACGATCATCCTCCATATTATTGTTTTGATGAGAAAATAAATTAGTTGCCAACTAGTTGTTGTTTACTTGTACTGCAAAGCCTTATTTATAGGCTAGGAGTTACTAACTTTTGTTCAACTATTATATGGTCAAAGAGAATATGATTAAATATCACTATAAATGTAGTCAAAAAAGCTGTGTTTCTATGTTCTTCCCTATGTTTCTTCCAGTTCGAGGTCTTCTCGTATGCCAATGTTATCCTGATAAAATGCTGGTACCCTATATATTTGCTGACTCACTCTTAAAAACTGGAACAACTTCTATATTTACAGTAACGTCTCAGCATAAAAAGCTTGAGCACCCATGTGCCTTAAACTGCTGGCCCCAGCATAAAAATCTGGGGATTAGTATTACGTTGAAGCAAAGTCCTATTGCAATATCCTGTAGCTATGCTATTTTTTAGCTTATAAAGCTGCACTTCAAAATCACCCCCCTGTTGTCCAGCATTAAACATGATGAACTTAGTATTACGTTGAAGCAAAGTCCCATTACAATGTTCTGTAGCTATAATACATTTATCAACATAAGAGTTGTTACTTGTCACCTTAAATACCTACTAATGGAAATGGTCCATTTGCTACCAGACAAAATATTAAGGGGGAAAAAAAAGAAAAGAGGAACTCAAAATTCGTCTGGACGATGCAAATTAAACGGGTATGGTATGGAAGAGACGGGTTTTGGCCAAGAAGTTCTAATCAGAAATGCTGAGGCATAAACATTATTTTAGAGTCAACATATTACACACAACACAAAAGGCAAACTTACAGCCAATTTCATTAACAGTGACATAAAAATTACATAAAAACATACTTGTAAAAACACAAAAGAAGTATCCTCAAGTACAAGAAAAGAGAAATTACACTTGTTTCACACACATGTTAACACTGTCTGTTTGCCTTTTTGAATACATGATATCATTGTAGAAAAATTACTAATATGTGAAAGAACAACAATAGATAACATATCAAATTAAAACATTGTTTATTCTCCATAATTCCTAAACACGGGCTCCCCTGGCCCTCCATTGTGCAATTGCATGGGATCTGCCATCACAATAAGCAATTCCATCGGTTTTTCGTAATATTGTCGCTGCGTGTACCTTAAATTTCACAACTCATCTTCACATTTCTTTCTGAATTTGTTCAAGGATTCCACCTCATCCTCCAGATTTTCAAAACGCCAACAGAGGTGTCTTGGTATTGAAGGCAAGTTCGTAACATGCCTTTCAGTTGATGGTCCATGACCATTCTGGAAAACCTGTGCTCCATTAAATGGTCTGTGGCCATTCGATGGTCTGTGGCCATTCGATGGTCCGTGGCCATTTGATGGTCGGTGGCCATTCTCCATAGATACTTTTTGATCAGATAGTATTTCAAACAATTTCTTTTTTTTTTCAATAACAAAAATGACAGATTGGATTCCTGTCTATCTGTTTTATGGGTGGGAATTTATATACATTGGCATTTGTTTGTAAGAGTCACTTCTAGAAATTCTAAAAAGGTAAAATGTGTATTTTGTCATAAGTTCTGATAAGTCACACTGTTTACAATGGGTCACACTGTTTAACATGATTTTGAATTACTTTGTGTGTTGTCCAGTATTAAATACTGGAGTTTATAAAGTTGGACTTCAAAATCACCCCTGTTGTCCCAGCATTTTATGCTGGGACTTGGTGTTACGTTAACCCAAAGCCCCATAACAATATTCTGGGGCTTGATGTAAAAATGCTGGGGCATATATTACTGGGACTGTACATAAACATTATTTAAGAGTCGACATTTTACACACAAACAAGGCAAAGTTACAGCCATTTGCATTAATAGTAATATAAAAATTACATAAAAAGGATACTTCTAAAAACACAAAAGAAGTATCCTCAAGTACAAGAAAAGATAAATTACACTTGCTTCACATTGAAGCATAAAAACAGAACACTGCGAAATACATAAAAAAAATACATTAAAACATTAATGATTACTAGGAACGCGAGAGCTAGAACCAGAGGTTGAATCTGTAAAGTTTTGCGATTCAATGTCCAATAGTTTGTCAAAAAGTCGATCCATATCTCTATTATTTTTCTCTCTGAAAGCAATAAAAAATTCAAACAACACATCCAAGTTATTCTTCACTACTGATACCTCAGTTTTCAAAAACTCAAGATCACTTTTCAAATTCCTAACATCGTTATTCAACTGGCGCCATTGTTGTCTTCTTACTTCATCATTGCAAGCCATCTTTTATTTTATGCTTTGTTATTTTTTCTTTTTTTTAGAATAATATTTTGTTTTGTACAAGTGAAAAAACAAGACCACTGTCTAATTTATAGAAAACAAAAATAGAAAAAACATGTAAAGAATATTTCTTCTATTTTAGCTGCCATTATAGGTCGTATCTGTATAGGAAAAGATTGAACTGAGATTTTCAAATGTATTAAAGTAATAGTATTACACAGTTGACAACACAAAAAGAAATCAAACAGATTCTGGAAAGATTCTATACTTTAGAACAGACTTCTGTTCCAAAAATATATTGAAATTCACAAAATATTTCCTACTTTAACTTTGCAAATCCACAGCATTTGTGTATTGTTTTGACAATACATGAACAAAAGTAGATAGATTCTTTTATCGTTTTACATGACAAGTCAAGTCAATAAAAAATCTTAGATGATTCTGTAAGTTAAATTACTATAAGAACTCTTTTACAATATTTAAAATGCACAATAGATTTTGTTTTTTGAATATGAGCAACATTTTCATAATTATATAAATTAATAATATTTATTCATATATAAAAAACTGCTATCACATACATTAGTCCTTATGCTGGGGCCATGGTGTTATGCAGCTGTAAAACAACAACATTTTGATCTGGAGGGTCCTATACTCATATTTGTAAACCTAATCCCAGTACTTGTGCTGGAGCGATGGTGTTATGCAGTTGAAAATAACATCATTTTGTTCTGGGGGTCCTTACTAATAATTGTAAGGTAATCCAATACTTCAATCCTCACATGGATATATGATCTTCCAAAACTTGTAATAGGATTGAATTTCTGTTTCCTATTTAAGTTATTTTATCAAGCATTACAGTTACGTGGTAAGAAATGAAAATATATAAAACACATATATATGATACATAAACACTGTAGTTTTTATTAGAACACAAATACATAGACAGTACACAAATTAAAACTAGTAGAAAATTATTCAATTAGAATTGGATTCTGTGCTGATGCTCCATCATCATCATCATCATCATCATCATCATCATCATCACCCCCTCCCTCACCATCCTGATGGTTTATGACAGAAACTTCAAAAACAACAGATGGAATACCGTTGATCATCTCGTGCCACAGGTGATCAAAACGAAGTATATTACCTACAGGGTGGAGCTACACTATGCCGAGGGTGGTAAGGCGAACAACCTTCGCCGAAAAATTATACATGTACGTAGAAAAAATACTGTTTGATCTGGTTATATACTACACTTTGAACAACCTTAGCACCAAAGTTTACTGCAGCTCAATGGTGTAGCGTGTTCAGGAATATCTCAACAACATGGGTTCGAATCCCCGCGTCATCATTTTTATTGCGTATGTCAGAAAGAACAAGAAGTTCCCGTTCCCAAATTCCAATTGTCTCTGTCTTTTACTTTACTTTTATTTTCTTTTCTTTAATAATAACTTCTAAAGTCAATATTCTATTACAACTCCTACTTAATATACAAAAGTCAAAAACTCTCTGGGACTACAAATTTTTCAAAACAAAAAGATTTTACGAAGAAATAAAAACAACAAATTTACCTACAAGTATTTTATAGTTTAGTTAAATATATGATAGTTAGAATTTAAAATTTTAGGTGCACTTATATATCAAAAAAATAATGTTAACTTTTCTAAAGTTTGAACAACCTTGATAAGAATCCTGGCTACGCCACTGCTTACCTATCCTGAAGCCTTTTTTAATAATCATATCCTTCCATCCATTACACAACCTTGCGTGCTTCCCAACTTTGAAGTTCATCTTATATACTCCATCATCATCTTCACACATTATGCATGCCATTCCATTTTTATTTGGCAGCCACTGCTTCCAACTTTTTGGAAAGATCTAAAAGGAATAATATTACACAGTTAATAAAAAAATCACAAAACACTAAAAAAAAAAATGAAAAAAATAAAAAAATACTTTGGTCATTTCTTCTAACATACAAAACCATCTCTATCAAAATAAGATGATGTGATTTTCTTGTCGGAACTTCCTAGTTCCTCCACACGATTGTCTTCATCTGCCATATCTTATTTTCAAAAAAAAAAAAAAACTTTACAGTTTATAAGAGGAGATGAAGTCTCAAAATACTTTGTAGTTTGCTTTAACTGCAAAGGGTTATTTATAGTCAAAAAGTGAGTAACTGTTAGCCGATATGTATTTTGTCAAAAATACATTAAATGTAGTCAAAGAAATTATATTTTCTATGGACTTTACAGTTTCTGTACGTTATCAATTTCAACAAATATTGTGTAACTTAAATTACTATCAAAAAATTTAATAATATTTATTCATATATAAAAAACTGCTCTCAAATAAATTAGTTCACCCAGTACTTGTGCTGGAGCCATAGTGTTATGAAGGTGAAAATAACAGCATTTTGATCTGTGGTTCTATACTCATAATTGTAAACTAATCCCAGCACTTGTGCTGGAGCCATACTGTTATGAAGCTGAAAATAACAACATTTTGATCTGGGGTCCTATACTCATAATTGTAAACTAATCCCCAGTACTTTTACTCGAGCTATATTGTTATGCAGTTGATAAAATAACAGCATTTTGATATGGGGGATGCTATCAAATTGATCCCAGAATCACAAAATTTAATAATATTTACTCATACATTAACCCCCAGTACTTTTGCTGGAGCTATATTGTTATGCAGTTGAAAAATAACAGCATTTTGATATGGGGGATGCTATCAAATTAATTCCAGAATCACAAAATTTAATAATATTTATTCATACATTAATCCCCAGTACTTTTGCTGGAGCTATATTGTTATACAGTTGAAAAATAACAACATTTTATATGGGGTCCTATACTAATAATGACTGTAAACTAGTTGGAAATTATAGAATAATAATTAAAAATGACAACATAGAAACTTCACATAAAACTTCATAACAACTATAAGTTGATATGTATTTATAGAATAAATTCCATAATGTAATAACAGATGCAACTTATAATTGAAAAGGCACCATTACATAACATTTGTGATGTTGTTTACTGAACAATCACAATTCAAAAAACAACAGTTACATTACACATATATAACCGCCCCAAACACTCAGATATTGTTTACCAAAAACTCAGATATTGAACTAAAACACACAAATATGCTATCTTATTCAAGCATCTTCAACAGTACAGCCAGAACTAGAACTAGAACTAGAACTAGAACTTGAACTTAAAGGTTCTAGTTCAGGCTGCCATATACTAACATTTAAAACCACACGATCTAAGGATTTCAGAACCCTAAAATGTAGCGTACTTCCTACTCCAAAATTGTTAGTACGAAAAAACTCCCTCCATCCATTACAAAGTTTTCTCTGTCTTCTCACTTTTGGATAGTTCATCTGGAAATGAATACCACGGCAAATAAGAGTGGCTTGAACATCACGTCTGGGAAGCCTAATTGCCAACCATTTTGGCAAAATCTACAAAACAAAACAAAAGAAGAAATGAAAACTTTTATAATAACATCAAACTAAAACAACACTTTAAAAAAATGCTATGATTAACTTACAAACTGATCTAATTCAGCATCCAATTCACTTAACACTGCTTCGACGACTGTTACCATCTTATTTATTAAAAATGTTCTCTAATATGCTGGGTATAGCTTATTTATCTAATATTAACTTTTGTCCAGCTGTTATGGTCAAAAAATCGATTAAAAATATCACAATAAATGTAGTAAAAAATGGTAGGTTTTTTTGGTCTTCCCTATTTTTTCTTCTAGTTTTCATAAATAATAAACTCCAGACTTTTCGAATCCCCATGTTAGGGAGGCAATTAACCCAGCTGCTGGTATTTCTGTATTTTTATTCACCCAGACTTAAAAAAAGCTGGGTCACCTTTTATATTTACCATAACGTCCCAGTGTAAAGACTGGGCGAAGTCTGCGAAGCATAACAAGACCAACAAACAAATAACACTTTAAAAAAAATGGTATGGTTAACTTACAAACTGATCTAATTCAGCATCCAATTCATTCAATACTGCTTCAACGACTGTTCCCATCTTAAAAATACAAAAATATTTGCCTCTTCTATCAGTAACAAAGTAGTCTATTTATATTAAAATAATTATATAAGAAATCTTCTTTATTATACTGTATTGTCCTTCTGCTTTTGGATGAAAGTAAAGATTCTTCCTTCTTTATATAAAAGCTGCACATTACTTGTTCTTTTCCTTTACGATGCAGAACTGGGGCCAAATATAAAGAGCATTGGAAAAATAAAAATAAAAACTCGAATGTCCATGTGCATTAATTTACTACCCACAGCAAAAACATCTGGGGCATCCATGTGCCTTAAAATACTAGCACCAGAATAAACAATAAACATCTGGGAGGGGGTGTGATTCATGCGCCTTGTTTTACTACCCACTGCAAAAATATCTGGGGCGTCCAAGTGCCTTAAAATACTAGCCCCAGAATAAACATCTGGGAGGGGTGTGTGATCCATGCGCCTTGTTTTACTACCTACAGCAAAAACATCTTAGCCATCCCCAGCATATTAGATAACATTTTTCACACAAAATAAACTCAAACTTACAGGCATTTTAATTAAGATTAACATAAAAATTACAGAAAAATGATACTTTTAAAAACACAAAAGAAGTATCCTCAAAGTACAAGAAAAGATAAATTACACTTGCAGATGCAAGCATTAAAAACATAACATTGATGGAGACCCAATCTTTTTTCTATTATCAAGTTAATACAACATAAGTTTATTAAAAATAGTAAAATTAGTTCTCTGGTGACCCTGGTGGAGTATGTACTTCATTATAGTTTGGGATTTGTCTGATTGCCCTCATCATCCTTGTCATTTGTCGCTCTTTCCTTTCAATCTTCTGATCTTGCCGAATAATTAATAATCAGAGGTGATCTACAGTACGAGTCAACTTCTCAATGTCTCCCTGCAACCCTGCAATCTCCCAATACAAATCACGCCCTGTTTGATCTGTAGATTGCACATTTTGAAGTGCATGTCCATTCTCAACTACATGCCCATTTTCCTGTGGGAGAGACATTTTTTTTTCCAAAAGACTGCAAGTAAAAAATTTGAGACAAATTCTCAAAGACTGTATTTATAAACAGATACGCACAACTGCACCCCTAAAAAACAGGAATGCTAATAACCAACTCTTAACTGCAGACCCCTAATTATTTTGGTGGAAATAATTATACTAAGTAATTATACCCAGTATGTTAACTGAGGGCGCTGGTACTTCAATGTAAACTCACAGTATTTTGGACTGGGGGGTTGTGGAAACGTATGCTAAAATGCTTTTATACAAAGTCGCATAATTTTTGTACTGGGGCACAAGTACTTAAAAATGCAGAGTCTCGATATTTTATAATGGGCACGAAAAGATTTTTCCACTCGCGGTGCTGGGTGTGCAAGTGTTTCATATGTAAACTCACAGTATATAAAAAAACTGGGACTATTTACCTAGAATCTATGTCCCACACCGAAAATTTTATGAAACATTACAGTGTTTATAATGATTAATCAACTCTCCTTCAAGTAAATTAATGTGTTGTCTTGGTAGAGTGCAACGTTTTCAGTGAAAGTTTCACTCTACCAAGACAATACATTAATTTTAAGCACGACTTTTTATTTCAAACAATCGATAATATAGTAATAATTATACTGTCTGGGTATAATTGCATGTTATAAAAAAGGAACAAGGTGATATACGACGTCGTTGCTTATCTATATTACTACTACATTATCGACTGTTTAAAAAAAAAATTATACTAAGTAATTATACCCAGTATATTAACTGGGGCGCTGGTACTTCATACGTAAACTCGCGGTATATTTGGCGGGGGGGGGGGGGGGGGGGGGATGCAACTCGCATAATTTTTGAACTGGGGCACAAGTACTTAAAAATGCAGAGTCCCAGTATTTTATAATGGGCACGAAGGGATTTTCCCACCCGCTCACAGGCATTGGTGCTGGGGTGCAAGTGCTTCATATATGAACTCATAGTATATAAAAATACTACAATTAAAGTATTAGCATTCCTATTTATATACTTCACAAGCTAATAAATAATAACAAATAAATAACATATTAACTATACATACTTCAAAAAATGTGTACATTGCATTGTTTATAAAAAGAGAAATAAAGATTCAAAGAAGAGGCAGCCTTCCATGTTCACAAGCTAGCTTCTCATCATGCTCTCCATAATCATCATTCAATTTCTCTAGTGGAGTTTCATAGCCTTCATCTCTTTTTGATTTTCCATGCATCAGTAGATTAGCAGCAACTACTCTCCTGTAAATAGTAATAGCTTCTACTCCCCATTCATATTTAAACAAATCATGTCCAAGTATGAGTAGATCTGTAAACCTTGTTACAAAAAGACCACAGTCTGTCTCTCCTAATTGTTTTGGTGTTGTTTGATAAACAATATCAAGTTTCTTGTACGTCGTACCAAAATTAGGATATTTTGTATGAAAATCCATCTCTTTTAGTAGCTTAGGTATAGCAATTGCATACATTGCCATCTTCATCTTCACAAACTGTTCATCCCCATCAAAACCCGAATCATAGATATCTATTCTATGATCTTTTATAGAATAAACTCCCAACCAATAATGAGTGCAAGACATGTAATCATCAGGATCAAGTGAAGTCTTCCTAATTGGTATAAATACTTTTTCGACTTGAGTCCATGCTATGCCACATTGATTAGTAGACCCATTCACACACTCATTTAGGTTATTCTGTGTAGTTCCTTCATACTATGCTAGGTCAAAATCTAACTCAATCTTCTCTAAATCGTCCAATGTCAAGTCATGAATTCCAAAAACAACTTCTGCTGGAGGTTTATATTTTTTTTTCTTTTGTTGGGCACAAGTCCTTTTTGCTCCTTTCTTTGCCTTCATTTCTTCAAAATCTTCTTTTTTCTTCCACTCATTTTCCATTCTATCCTTCTTCTCTTTTATTCTCCTGGTCTTCTCTTCCTTTCCCATATTTTCAAAATAGGATTCAACCTTCGAAAAGAACAACGACTCTACAAAAAAATCAAAATTCAAGTCTGTCGTTGTGAACAACGCTGAGTAGTTTGTGAAATGATACACATGTTTCTTCCTCAGATAGTACAGTATAACATCAACATGCTGCATGACAAAAAAAATCACAAAACACAAAAAAAAAAAAAAAATTAGTTAACAAATATATATATAAAAGACTATAGAACCAATAATAAAAAAGCTGTAGAAAACCTCATTGGTAAGTGAATATCTTCTATCTGCAATCTCTCTAAACCACATTGCTCTTCACTGAAACAGTATACAATCTAATTTTGTTCTGTGAATTGATGTCTGCAATTTTGTCATCATAAAGATCATCACCCCTGAAAAATTTAAACACAAACAACATAAACAATACAAATTTACTAATATAATCTACAACACCCTGTAACTTAAAATACACAATAACTAAAAAAAAGGCAAAATGGCTTAAATCCACCTTGAACTATCACTTTTTTTCCAACTTGACACCGGAACTTTGCGGGGGACCTAGTGCCCCCTTGAACCCCTTCGGAGTGTAATTAATACACCATCCCGACCATTTGTTTGACCAGATAATCTGTATTGTTCCGCGCGTGTATTGCACTCGGAACAATATTAATTTTCATTTAATTAAAATACACAAATCGTTTAATCTTCCACCTTTTCATTTACCTTTTTACATTTACCCCCCTTTTCATTTCCCTCCCCACTTTTCATTTACCTGTTACCCATTTTCATTCAGACGAAATATACTTCGATTTTGTCCAAATTTCTGTCAAAATCTAGTAAAATATAGTATACGAAGTGTGATGTTGGTGTGAATAACAATATAGGACGACGTGCAATTGAAGAATTACAGGTCAGGGTTTTGCTTTTACTGTTTTTGCTGTATCATTTAATCCGTGCCCTAATTAGTTTATTTTGTTCTTGAATCTGCTTATTAGGGTTAAATTATAGTTTTTAGGGGTTGAATTTAAAATTGTTTTACTTGATTGGGTGTGTTCCCTATTTTGTTACATGCACATTATTTGATGAAAAAATTGGGGCTTTTTTGTTGTCGTGTATGAATAAAGTAGTATTTTTATGGTGTTGTTGGGTTCCACATGATCTAGTTTCTTTCTGCATGCTTTAATTTATTGGGGTTTTTAATTGATTTGATTAGGGTATATTTTAATCGCACTCTTTGTATGCTATTTCAGGATCTAATATGTCTTTTACGTTAATTACACTAAGATGGTTTCATCGTGGGATTATTGATTTTGGTCCCCCACCACAATATGTGGGTGGGGACTTAAGAGAATATTATGATGTGGATGTTGACAGAATGTCCTACTTTGAGTTAGTCGACTATGTTAAAGACCTAGGATATTTACCAAGTTGTGACTTCTATGTTAGGTCACCTTTGGATGGTCATTTGATATTAATTAAAACTGATAGGGATATTTTTGAACTTTGCACTTGGTTAGATAATGGAGATATTATGGATGTGTTTGTGTCCCATGAAATTAATGTACCAGAATCAATAAAACTGTTGGAGTATGAACCTGAACCTAACCCTAATCCCCAGTCTCCTATTCTTGACCCACAGCCTCCTAACTCACATCCTCAGTCTCCTATTCTTGACCCACAACCTCCTAACTCACATCCTCAGTCTCCTATTCTTGACCCACAGCCTCCTAACTCACAGCCTCCTCACTTAGATCCCCAGTCTCCTAGTCTTGATCCCCAACCTTCTAGCTTTGATCCCCAGCCTTCCAACCCTTCAAATATTGATGGTGAGCCTTCTGATATAGATCAGGATTTAGGTCCTGATTTTGATATTGAAGAAGGTAACAATAGTTCTAGTGATTCTGAGATTGATAGGTTATTTGGGGAAGCTGATTTAGACTATGGCAGTGATATCCATGAGGAAGATAGAAACATAAGGGAGGAGAAGAGGACATTTCATAGGGAAAAAAGGAAGACTAGAGGGACACATGCTAATCAAATTCCTACTGGTGAAAAGGGGGCAGACCTGGGGTATGATGAGACAAATGCTGGGAAAAAAAGAAGTTTAGATGGTAAACTTGGGGGTGATGAAGATTATTATCCTAGTGATGAAGCAGCTACTTTTGAAACTGATGATTCTGATGATTTTGAGAATGGAGAAGACATGGGACAAGTTGTAAATAAACCTCCTAGAAAGAAGAAATCCAACAGAGTTGTGTTTGATCCTTCAATTGAGTTAATTGTTTGAGAATTAGGGTTAGTTTTTTAGAGTGTTAATCAGTTTAGGGAGGCAGTCACTAGGTATGCAATTCAAGAAAAGGTTCAGATTGAAAAGCATGTAAATGAGCCAACTAGGGTGAGTGTTAGGTGTTGTAATAAGGGCTGCAAGTGGAAATTATATGCAAGTGTTGATACACAAACCACAGATTTTGTGGTAAAAACTTATAACCCATTTCATAAGTGTGTCACCTCAAATTACAATTACCTGTGCAATGCTAAGTTTCTTGCCAGTCACTACAAGGACAAAATAGCTCAACATATGGACATAAAATAGTGGAGTTTCAGGCTATGATTAGAAGGGAGTTGGATATGCATGTTGGTATGACAACAGTTAGGAGAGCTAAAGCAAAGATCATTAAGCAGATTATGGGTGATCATATTGAAGAGTTTGGTAGAATATATGATTACAAGGATGAGATATTGAGGACAAATCCAGGAACTACTTGTGTTGTTAAGGTTGGGGATTGTGAATTAACAGGTAAGAAGATCTTTCAAGGGTTCTATGTATGCTTTGATGCATTGAAGAAGGCATTCTTTGGAGGAACAAGGAAATGCATTGGGTTGGATGGATGTTTTCTTAAAGGGGTGTGTAAGGGACAACTACTTGCTGCAGTTTGCAAAGATGGTAATAACCAGATGTTACCTATTGCTTGGGCAGTGGTAGAGTATGAAAATCAACATACTTGGTCTTGGTTTATGGAACTGTTGAAGACTGACTTGGAGCTTGGAGAGGGACATGGTATTATATTGATTTCTGATATGCAAAAGGTATATCTTCTTCCTTTATTTCTGGTTTTTATTAAGTTTTTATCTATCACTAATTGTATTGTGTTTCTTATAGGGACTGGATTTGGCCAGGGGCAGGATCCTTCCATTTGCTGAACAAAGGATGTGTGCAAGACACATCCTTGCTAACTGGTCAAAAAGGTGGAAGGGCATAGAGAGAAGAAATTGTTTTTGGAGATGTGCAAGGTCCACATTTGAAGCAGAATTTAGGAAGAACTTGAAAGCTCTTAAGAGGTTAGGGTCTGGAGGTCCAAACAGAGACAAAATAGTTGAAGATCTTTTGAGGTATAACAAAGAGAGATGGTGCAGGGTCTACTTTCAAGAGTTTAGCAAGTGTGATGTAGTTGACAACAACATGGCTGAGACATTCAATTCATGGATATTACAAGCAAGGTACAAGACAATAGTTTCTATGCTTGAAGAGATAAGAGTGAAGGTGATGCAAAGGATATGACAGTTAAGACAATTTGGTGAAGGATGGAGGACTGTGATTTCTCCCATGGCTTTGAAAAATCTGGAAGAGAATATAGACAAGTCAATGAAGTGCAGTCTTACTTGGAATGGGGATGCTGGATATGAAGTCAAGGAAGAGGATTACATTCATGAAGTGGATTTTAGGAACATGACTTGTAGTTGCAGGTACTGTTTTTACTGAATTTGTTTCTGTGTTGTGGTTGTAGGAACAGACCTTTTTCTGTCTTTTAATGTTTCTGTTTTGTTTCTTGTAGGTACTGGCAGCTTAGGGGCATACCATGCCCTCATGCAATTTGTGCCATGCATCACAAACAACTTAATCCAATTGACTATGCGTCAATGTGGTACCACAATGACACATACCTGAGCACATACTCACACTTTATCCAGCCATGTACAAATATGGCAATGTGGCCAGAATCTAATAATCCTTATGTTGAACCACCAGTTGTGAAGAGGATGCCAGGGAGGCCAAGGAAACTAAGAAGAAAAGAAGCAGGTGAATGTAAGAAGGCTGGAAAGCTTAGCAAAGTTGGTGCTGTAATGACTTGTAGTAATTGCAATCAGAAGGGTCATAACAAAAGAGGCTGCCCATCAACTCCTAATCCTGCTCAAAGATCAGCTCCTACACCTGCACAAAGATCAGGTCCTAAAGCTCCTAAAGCTACTGCAAAATCAGTTCCTACACCTGCTACAAGATCAGCTGCAAGATCAGTTCCTACACCTGCTGTTCCTAATGCTGCAGCTGCACCTTCTGTTCCTAATGCTGCAGCTGCACCTTCTGTTCCTAATGCTGCAGCTACACCTACACAGTCATCACAAGCTGAGGTAAAATGATACAATTTAGTTTAACTTCTATAATTACACTAGTATGGCTAACACTTTTTGTGGTCTGCCTAGTAAAAGGGTAATAGACATTGGTCCTAATAAAGTGACAAGGTCTGCTGAAGTGACTGGGGACATTGGTTTCCAACCAAGAAGTGGCCTGAAGTGGAATGGAAAAGCTGCAATTTCCTCCAGTAGACTTCAGCAAATGAGGGGAGAAAAGCAGATGAAAACAAGGTCTGCAGCTAAGTCTACTACCCAAAGTCAAGGCAGTTCTAATGGAAATGATCAAGTCCCATGGAAGCTCTAGTGTTAGGCAGTCCTAGTGTTACTCTTTGCTTTTGTTTGAGACAGTTGATGTAAACCAACAATGCTTGAATCATTTTTTTCCCTGCTTTTTATGCTACTTATCCAGATATTACATTTGAACATATTTAAGTGTTTAATGATCAGCCGGTTTACATGCTTCTAACTTATTTCTCATTTCTGAATTTTACATTCAAGTTCAATACAGTTGCAACAAAAAACATTGAATTTAGATACCTGAAAACAAACTTGCATAACAACCATTAGTTCCATTACATTGTTCAAAGTAGGATACAACACAAACAAAACAGAGCTAAACTTGTTTTTTACTGATTTGCATACAAGAAACCACCTAAGACAATTCCAATTGCATACACTTGCAGTGATCATCTTTCATATGGCTATTGGAGCCTAATATCAATACAACAACTACAATACAAAACATAACTTTAAAGGAAAAGTTGCACCAATTTCTCTTCTTATCCTCCTTAATTCCCTTGCTTCCTTTATCCATAAAATTTGTCATGTGAATCCACTGATTTTGTTGACTCTCAAAGTAGGCTAGTCCCTCTTCTAGCTCCTTTACTTTGTTTGCCAATCTTGGAAGCACAAACTTAGAGCGACTATCAATTTCTTCTTCCCTCCATCGAAAAAATTTGCACGAGCTATCCTACACATTTGATAAGCAAATAATGTTTCAATTTAACTATATTAACGACATAATTAACCTTAAAAATCCAACTTGTTAAGCAACTTACAGCATAGTATGGACAAGACCAATATCGCCTTCCCAGATTTTTCTTCGACCAAGATGTGCATAAGGGCAGCAGCTCCCCATGCTTGCATCGAACATTCATGCAACATTTGGTCATCCTCGTCCATACAAATTCGATTCAAGCTTGCATTTGACATTCCTATCACATACACCAACATGTTAAATTACTTTAATAAAAATCCAAATTTGAGTAAGACCAAAATAACTATAGATGATGCTATTGAGACTAATCAGGAATTACCTGCACAAAGGTGGAAGGTTTGTACAGCTACAATGGCGGGTTCAAAATTGGGGAAGAAAGGGTTCTGTGTGTATATGTAAACAAGACAAGGCCATGTGGCATATTCTGATTCATTTTTAGGCTGTAATTACAAGCCTTCACGCGCTTAAACAACGTGCAAACACTGCAGGTCAAACAAATGGTCGGGATGGTGTATTAATTACACTCCGAAGGGGTTCAAGGGGGCACTAGGTCCCCCGCAAAGTTCCGGTGTCAAGTTGGAAAAAAAGTGATAGTTCAGGGTGGATTTAAGCCATTTTGCCTAAAAAAAATAAAATAAAATAATTTACACTTTAGAGACGCTTTTTTGATCAGTCACTTTCAAGCCTTGCTTCAACCATTTATCAAAAATTGCTAAACAATTAGACGTGGCATTGACAGTATGAAAAGGGCATACACGCTTATAAGAAGGCTTCCAATCACACTTTTCCTTTGGCTCAAAAGGCCTGAATGGAGATAATAAGTGGCGGCAAATCTTAATCTTACGAACCCTATGTCCCCTGCCTAACAGCTCTCCTCCTTCTGGATCATTTGATGGTTTATATGGCAAAACAGCTAAATCCATAACTTCCTCTTTTTTCACTGAACACTGCATAGCCGACTGTTGTTTAGATGAACACACATCTGCAAAATTCCTTGCACAGACGTCTGTTCCAGCAAGCTTCCATTTCTCCCAAAAAATTAACTGTTCAGGTGTTTTCATGGCTGAATCCAAAGCAGACTCTTGCTCCAGTACTACAACAGATGCATCAGCAAGTGTTGTAAGTTTTGAATTATCTTTCTCTATTAATGCCAATTCTGTACCACCCTTACTTTCTGAGCGATCGATATTCATAGAATCTGGCCTGACACTATCAATCACTGCTGCAGTCTCTTGCGATGGCTGTGTCAAGCCAATTGAAAATGAAGGTGCATCTATGCAACTAATATTCATGATGCTTTTGCTTGCTTCAGCCAAATTTTCTCCAATTTTAGGTTTGAGGGGAGATGCAATTTCAGGAGAAGCATCACTATCACGTTTCTTCCTTTTCTTGCTGAAAAATGCTTTCAAAGCCTTTTTTGGAGACGAATGCTCAACACCTTTTTTGAGACCTTCTTTAGAACCTTCTTGGGAACCTTCTTGAGAACCTTTATAAATAAAGATAATATATCACACATTTGCAAACAATAAAAAACACAAAGTAACAATAAAAAAGACGATTACATACCTTCTGGTGTAAAAACAAGACCAGCTATGCAAAGCTCACTGACAGTCTTAACTTCAAGTCGAACCTCAGCACTGTGACTGCGTTGATTGACAACGTCTTCATTATCAGCTTTAACATTTGTTGCTTCTGTAAATGGAACAAGACACACTATTCATTGACCAACCAACAGGGTATTTTATGCTAGAGTGTCGACCATGCAACATATGCAACATATTTTCGCGTACCAGGAGTCAAAAATATTTGGTTATCAGCAAACTTAATTGGTTGAGAACCTTCTTGAGAACTTTCTTGAGAGACTTCAAAACAAGATAATTTGTTACACATTTTCATCAACAAAAATAGGAACACTAATTATTATATAAAAATTACTTTTACATACCTACTGGTGTCCAAATACCAGATTCAACAAGATGCTTTAATTCATTAGTTTGTTCTTTAACCACAGCACTTTGCCCAGATTCACCATTATTACCTTTTGTAAAAATAAATAAGCACAATACATTACATTTCTCTATAGAAAACAGAAGTGCCAAAACACACATATTTAAAATAGATTTCCATTACTATAGACTTCCCAGACATTGCTACTGGGGCACAAATACTTCATATGAAAAAGTCACAGTATTTGTGCTGGGGCTATAGTGCTTTGTTATAGAAAGTCCCATAATTTAGAACTGGGGCACAAGTACATGTTAAACAAAGAGTCCCAGTATTTTATTATCTGGGATATTAGCATATCATAAAAACACAGTATTAGTGCATAATATGTAGGTTGAATCTACCAGCAAGTTTTTTTCTTCTTACCATTAAGTGTGGAATAAATTTTTTCATCACGAAGCTGAACATCTGTTGGATTCAAAGATACATCATCATCTTTAGATGGACACTTGTCCAATAAATCAGATGAAGGATTCTGTTTATCTGCATATACGATAAAATAAATCATTACATTAAACAAAAAAATTCTCTTTTACTTAGATTACGACTATATAGAATACTCTATTTGATTACCATGACTTTATTGATGATGGTCTGAATTTGATGGCGCATTTTCTAAACTATCTGTACCTTTTGCTTCATCAATGGGATCACAGGTATCAGCTTTGTAATCCACTTAAACATCCACAATCATTTGATTGCTTTTCTCTATTAAAGCATTTGAAATACCATGATCACTTTGTACACTACCAACAAGCTCTGGCCGATTATATGTTTCTTTGAAAAAACTATCGCGACCATCTGAATAATTCAAATTATCAACAAAATGACTCTTCTCATTTCTACTCCTGGTGTCTGATTTACTTACAGAAACACCACAGTTTTCTCCAAGATCACTTGTCTTTGATTTTGCAACAAGAAGCAGTAATGAATCAAACTTTGCATTCAACTTATCTGTAATCCTCTTCTCCATGTCAGCAAGATCTTTCTTCACACTATTTTCTGAGGAATTGATCATATGTTGAATCTTGGTCTCAGTAGGTAAGTTTACTTTGAGATTAGCTATCAATCTCTGATAAAAGAAAAAATATTAAAACACCACAAGAAAAAAAAAATTAAAAGACAAAACCCACGAATAATTTCACCTTTACAACTTCATTCATGTCAATAGATTCTGCTGTTGAACTAGTCTTTGAAGATGACTTTGAGGGTGAATTTGAAGTTGAAGCATGTTTAGATTTATGCCTTATTTGTCTCACTGAGGCATCCGCCCAAAACAATTAAAAAGTACATTTCAAAACCAACAAAAAAGTTAAAAAAAAGAAATAACAAACGAAAGCAAGTACTCGTAAAACTCACATGTTCATTATGAAAGTAGTCATTACACAAGACATTGTATTGAGGGGTAAAAGTACATGTGTAACAAAGCATCACAGGTTTGATCCTAGGGCGAACAGTAAAATACTGCCTGAACACAGGGAACACCTCTGCCACCGAGCAACAGAATAGGAAGGGCATACCAGGAAACAAATAAGTAGAAGAATTTGGCTTTATGATTGATTGCAAATGGTGTACCATTTGACGATATATCTGAGTACCCCACTGATAACAGCTATGCACCTCTTCATTATCAATAATAATCATATGTTGATCATCCACTACTCTAGGTAATGGCCGGCCCAATAAAACAGAATTAAGAAAATATACCTCAGCTAGTTTAACAGCATCATCTTGCTCTAATGGAACATCCAATCATGCAGCTGACACTCTATTTACATTACCCTTGCTCTTTGGAGTCACTCTCACATAACTGGAATGATGTTCAATCAAATCAAACAAGTCCTATAACTTTAAAGTCCACTTGCTGTCCTTTTTATTAACATCGCCTTCAGGATTCCTGAAATACTTCTCCTTTAATATACTCTTTGAAAGCTTAAAAATACTTATATCTATAATACTAGAAATATTAAGAACACTAACTACATGAAAATCATCAGCTGTGAAATCTACTATATCACCAAAAACTTTGAAGCTAAGCTTAGTGTTGTCTGAATAAACTATTTGAGACTGCAGAAAACAATTTATAATCCTCCCAGAATATTTAGCATCTTCCAAAAGCATAAACTTGTCGAATGGCCCTTTCTTCAGTTTCTCCAGGTAATCCGCAGACAATAACCCTTCAAGTAATCCACGATACTCTATCACCTTTCCACTAGCAATCACGATTTTTCCACTGCGCAAATGGAAGCAATATACCATCGTCGTTTGGCAGATTATCCATAACCTCATCACTTGGTATAATCTCCATTGCTGTAACATTAGCACATGTATTAAAATAAAACAAAGAAAAATTAACACCTATATGCTTGCACCTAAAAAACCCGCAGACATTGGTGCTGGGAGCACAAGTAGTTCATGTGCAAAGTCACAGTATTTTTGGTGCTGGGGGTACAAGTAGTTCATGTGCAAGGTCACAGTGTTTGTGCTGGGGGAGAGCTTGGTGGCCCACCCCCTCCCTCCAGACATTGGTGTTGGGAGCACAAGTAGTTCATGTGCATGATCACAGTATTTTGTGCTGGGGCCTATGATGCTTTGTTATACAAAGTCCCATGTTTTAGAACTGGGACACAAGCACTTGTTAAACAAAGGGGTCACAGTATTTTGTGTTGGGGCCTATGATGCTTTGTTATACAAAGTCCCATGTTTTAGAACTGGGACAAGCACTTGTTAAACAAAGGGGTCACAGTATTTTGTGCTGGGGCCTATGATGCTTTGTTATACAAAGTCCCATGTTTTAGAACTGGGACACAAGCACTTGTTAAACAAAGGGGTCACAGTGTTTGTGCTGGGGGAGAGCTTGGTGGCCCACCCCCTCCCCCAGACATTGGTGCTGGGAGCACAAGTAGTTCATGTGCATGGTCACAGTATTTTGTGATGGGCCTATGGTGCTTTGTTATACAAAGTCCCATGTTTTAGAACTGGGACACAAGCACTTGTTAAACAAAGGGGTCCAGTATTTTATCATGGGGCAACAGTCTATCACCCTACAGAGTCACGGTATATAGTTCTGGGGCAAAGGGTTTCACAAAAAAAACCGTTGCCCCCTTTAAAACTAACCCACCATTTACAATGGACAAGTACCTGTTAAAAACAGACAGTCCCAATTTTTTATCATGGGGCAACAGCCTATCCCCAACAAAAGATCACAGTATATAGTTCTGGGGCAATGGGTTTCACAGAAAAAAGCTTTCCCCTTAAAAACCCCCACCATTTTAAAGGGAATCAAAAGCTTATACTGTACTCCAATGGAAAATCTAAACATTTTTCGAAACAAAATCAAAACATAATAACCCATATACACGTACAAAAATGAAAAAAAAAATAATACGAAGTAAACACAGTTACCTTAATATACGAAACAGCAAAATAAAGTTTTTACCCAAACACAAGGCTTCAAAATCTCAAAAATAAGAAATTGGTGTATTTCGAAAGAGAGTTCGTATATTTTGATAGAATTCAAAAGTCACAATATCAAAGAGAGAAACAAAAACCTCGAATAAGTTAAAAATAAGGAAGGGTAAAACCGGAATTTCTAAAATATGTAAAACGACGTCATGATACTATTATTTTTAAAAAATGCGTCTAGTGGCTAATTTTCAGCGAATTTATAAACAGAGGCTACGCATCACAAAGCGGGTGTCAAAATGGCTTCCCCGCGAAATTTTTACCATGTCAGACTATCACTGCTTATTTTGTTACGCGCTTGAATTTTGTGATGTCCACGCCATATGTTGTGTCAGCAAGTCATGCCTAAGTGACATAACTGAATCTGAAATGTACCCTAAATAAAATCATATGTATGCTTAAGAGCTTGATTTCCTGATTTTTAATAACTATTCATTTTTTCAAGAGAATCTAATCTGGTCACTCGTTTCTAAATCATGAACTTGAACTGTGGTGGGTTATGTGGTGGGTGGGTTTCTAGCTGAATTTCTCCACATTGAATTTATGCTTTTAGAATGACAAGGATAAAAGGTACTGTGTTTAATTGCCTAAAATTTTGAAAGGTTAAAAAGAATAAACTGGATAAATTTTATTGTTCGAGTTTGTTAAGTGCACTACTAAAAATTCAGCCTTTTCAAACCGCTGCTATCGAACCGAAATTGGGTCTGAACCAACTATCCGACCGCAGCGGTCGTTCAATTGATTTAATTTATTCAAAATAAATTTTATTTTAAAACATCCGACCGCAGCGGTCGGACAAAAATATAATATTAATATATTTTAATTCATCCGACCGCTGCGGTCGGACATCTATTAGATTTACCCGTGGACTGCCCCGTTAAGCTCATTTCTCTCTCTCTCTTCACCAAAAAACACCCCGATTCTCCACTCCCAAATACTCCCAAATCCGTCCCCCAACCCCAATTTCTCCACAAACCCAATTTCCTAATCTACATTGGTAAGTATCTCCCAATTTCACTATCTTTTTTCTTTTTTTCTTCACTTTCACAAACCCTAACCCCCAATTTTTTTCTTTCTTCCATAGATCCGGCCCGCCACCTCCTAACCACAGCTCCGGTGGACCTCAGCAGCCCGTCACCTTAGGTATCTCGCCACATCAGGCAGCCCGCCACCTAGGTAAGTGTTTTTGTTCCTTTTTTATTTTTATTTTTTTGCTATGATCTTGAATTAGTATATGAAACTAGGATTTTGAAAGCTAACTATTAGTTGAAGATTAGTAGTAAACTAGTTTATTTTATGTAGTATTATTTCGTTTAATTTATTAGTTTAGTTTAAAAAGTTAACTAGTTTGCTTAAAAATTTAAAAAAAATAAAAAATAAAAATGAGAACTTATGTAGTTGTTATGGTGTTTGGGTGATGATGTTGTCATGGTTGGAATGAAAATTCATACGTGAGTAATAAAAGTTGTAAATTGTTGGGTTATTTGGTATATAAAAATTATAAATTTCTATGGCAACTTATTGGGGGTAGTTGTAAATTGTTGTTTTGGATTTTGGTAGAAAATGGAGAAAATAGTGATACATTTTGAAACTTGGGTTTTGTTTTGGATTTAGCCTTTGGAGTTATTATGGAAAGTTGAGTTGTTAACTTTGTAGACGAAAATTGAAAACGAGAAAGAAAAGAATGATGGGGATATTGTTGTTTAATTGAAATAAAAAATTAGATTTTGAATTGAAAAGTATAGTGTGTAGTCTTGGTATTGGGGTTGATATTGTTGGAAAAATTGAAAGTTGACAATGGAGTTAATGAAATTTTTTGTGGTTGTTTTTTTACCCAGAAATTGCAATTTCCCACCGCGGCGGTCGCCCAGCCTAACGCAGTGGTCGCCAAATTTCTCAGATTTTTTGCAATCTCCCACCGCGTCGGTCGCCTAGTTCAACATATTTTTTCCACCTATTAAAGTACGCGACCGCACGCCGACCGAAAATCGGTCCGACTGCCAATTGCGTCGGTCGGAAAACTGTGGGCGACGACTATGCAGCCGACCGCCTTGTTTGGTCGGACAATGGTCGCCTAGCGGACCGTAGGCGATCGTTATCCGACCGGATGGGCGGTTGGAAAAGCCCTGATTTTTAGTAGTGGTGGATATTTACTGTTAGTGAAGTAATCGTTCTAAGTTTTGAAATTTGCATATTATATAGTGTTAAAAAATTACTAAACGAGTTGAGGTTGGATGAATATAAAACTAATGTAGTTATTAAAAAATATGGGTTCCGTTAGTTTTTTAAAACTAAAACAGAAGTCTCATATGGCTTATCGTTTATACCTAAATTTGGTTGTCTAGGTTAAACAATTAAAGTTGTAAAAGGGTCATAGTCAATTACGGTAAATATGAAGGAAAATACATGAAATAAAAAGAAAAAATAATTAACAAGAAAGTAAATAGTATTATCCCTTGAGAATAGCCGAATTCAGCGTGAATCACTTCATGTACAATACAATGGTATGAGGGGGGTATTTATAGCTATGATTTACCCAGTCCTAATTATGGTAAAATACAAAGAATAATAAGTTCGTGGGTCTGTATACTCAAGACGGCGGTATATACTAGACCCTAACTAGGAGACTATAAACCCTAAGGTGGTGAGATATAAAACTTCCATCTTATACATGTACCGGCTACGCGGTCGTGACTTGAGGAGCAGCCATGCATTGTCTGTGTCCGGTGAATTATAACCTAAGTCTAGTCTCGCCAGCTGGATTCGTATCACTACAAGAAATATGGCCTTTAGCGAAGGGAAATTTGGTCGTTAAAAAGGTAAATCCGGTCGCTATATGCAAACAACGACCGGATAAAATCCGGTAGTCACCGGTCGTTATAGGCTTTCACGTGAAAAGTATAACGACCGGATCTGGATCCGGTTGTTAAATAACCTTTAGCGGCAACGAATAATCCGGTCGTCATACCTCATTTTAGCGACAGAATTTTCCCTTCGTTAATTGAAATTGGACATTAATAATCATAAATCGCAATAGCAAATTCAATCATTATAAGTGTTATTATAAGTGTTGTTAACAGCTAAATTGTTAACTCGCTACTAGAACATTCAAAAATAAAAATAATCAATATATATTTATGTAAACTTTATTGTTCCCATCCAAATCGTATTACATTACTTTCTCAACTCATAAAAAAAAAAGTAAAATAGTAGCATGTACACAACTGTAACATCTTCAAATAACCCCTAGAAAAAAAAATTCTGCTTGAGCTTCGACTGTTCGTTAACATTTTCAGATACTCCAATGTGCTCAGAGTAGTCTTCAAGGATGGATTCTTCAAGTTTCAAATTCTCTATCTGTTAAAAGAATGATAATTGTTAGTTTAGTAACAAACCTCATACTAATTTCTCTTGTTTGAAAACAAATGAACATGATGCGCTAAGTTGCTATTATTGGCAGATGTAAAACAAAGAAGTGTAGAACATATCATAACACTGAACTTTCAATACTTATTATATCAATATCACTAAGCTCAATAACAGAAATATCACAAAATCTATTTACAAATACAAAACGATACTAGAAGAATTTAATGCCAATATCATTAATGCGTCCACTATATTGTAATATAATAATACTAATACCCAACAAAGAATAATAATCAAAATACAATTGAGTTCAGTAGTCCATGTTTCATTTTATTCAACAGTAAAAGATATCACTAAATCTATTAACAAATAGTTATCATGGCATAGTTTGTAAAACACTTACATGTGTTCCAACTTATGTTCTTCAATGTCTGCCCATCACTCGCAGCAAGAGTCTCAAACTAATATCTTTACAGCTGCTTTTCCTCACTTGTCTCAGCTTTACAGAATCAAATGAGCTACAATATTTCATTCATGTCAAACATGAAAAAACACCAGGTCATTAAAAAGAAATATTGGAACTTGAGGCAATCAAATACTTCTTTCTTCTGTTTAAGTGACTTGAACGGGTTTTGCTACTTGACGGAGGATGAACTCTTTGTTTGCATGCTCGATCTCCATCAACATTTGAAAAAGCTTAATTTGTCTGATCTTAAAGAGCTAAATCTACAAAATGTGAATCCTGTTAGCATATTACAACATGACAAAATCAGATAATGAAAAACAATGTACATTCTGAAAGAAAACAAAAGTAAAAGAAAAGCTATGCAAAAATGGTGTGAGTTTTAGGTTGTGAACTTATGGAAATTTTCGGATCTAAAGTTTTTAATACATTTTGCTTCTAGACATGGTTTTTGTTTCAACTTCAACCTGATAAGAAGCAAGTCCATTCTTTCTTAGCATTTTTTCCAACACATGCAAATCTTAAATAGTCCTCAAGGCTCAGCTGCTTAGCACGTAGCTATCTAGTTTCTCTTTTCAGTGGAGAAAACAATCACTTTTGCTTTTTTTCCTAGGACATAGGACAAAATGAATTACTATTCTCATGGTATTGGAAACAAAATGCACAAAAAATAACTTAAAGTGAAACAATCTATGGCACCAGCAGATTCAAGAGCCTAGTAAATCTCCGCATACAATTATTTGTGTTTGTTACAAGAAAAAGAATATAAAAGCTGAACATGTACATAGAACTAAATTGGTAGTAGTATTCCTTATGTTTTTTTTCCTTACTAAAAGAATGAGTATTTACATATAATTGAACCAGACTACAGAATATTTTTCTTATCCAACTAAATATCATTTGCACTCTTCAAATCTTGAACCAGCATAATAACAAAGAAGGTGCTCTGCTTCAGATATTAAGAGCTTGTTATAGTTTTAATACTCAAGCACAAAGAAGGGAAGTCCTCCAAGGAAAGGGCTATTACTGATTTTCCACAACAACGAAAGGTTTCAATCAACTAAGAAGGAAGATACATTCAATTTTTATTTCACAAATCTAATATGGTTTGAAGCATTCCACAAGACATATCCCCATCTTTTTTTTTTTTTTTGTGAATAACCATCCTATCCTAACTGTGTCATGACAAAGGAAAACAACTTTGCTACTCTTTAAATTTTCACTTCTCAATCAATTACAAAATGAGAATAAAATTACAAATTACATACAAATTTTGGAAGAATTAAAAAGTTAAAGTACTATTGCAAAAACATTGCATTCCTAAATAAACACAAACTATTTTGATGTCAAATAAGATAGCAAGGATTAAAGCAAGTCAGGTTAAATCCCACCTTGAATTCATCTAATATTGATTTGTAACCTTTAACATTATTCAACAATTTCTTAGGGTAAACAAAATAAATAAGCTAACATAAAATATTATTTTCAACCAACATTCTTATCCTGAAATTAACGAGAAAAAGAACTTGAATATTTATAACACTCACATCATAATTAAGTTCCAATTTTCTTCTCTTCAACAAATAATATCTTAAAACATTTATCCAATAGCAAAACTAAAAAGTAGATCAAAGGAAAGGGAGGCCTTTACGTGCAAAACTTTCGAATCCAATGAGCGAAAACCATTACATGTAGAGTGGGTTATGCGGAGACGAAGAACGGACAGAACAAGAAGTTAATAGTGATATTTCAATTTTCAAATGAAGAAATAAAAATAGAGATATATCCAATATAAGGACTGAATCACATAAATCAAATTATTTGCTAATATCTGTAGAACAACTATATTCAGTGTTAAAATCATACTTCACATTAGAGAACGAATCAAAAGATAGGGAATTTCGGCTTACAACGATGATGCTAGTGAAACTCCTAGCGTATGGCATGGCTGGGGGCGAAGGTTATGTTGCTGGAGTTGAAATGAAGTCAGCATAAAGAAAGGTAAGCTTGGATAAAGATATTAGTGACTTGTGGCGTTCCAGAACTCCACAAGTCTTATTTGGCAGAAAAGGTCCTCTGCTTTTCTTTTTCATTTTCTTTTTTTTCTAAGTCTGATTAATACTAATCATAACACTTTTAAAACTTGAGGGTTTTTCTTAAAACATACATAATAATAATTTCAAACATTGGGAACAACATACCATTAAACTCCCTCCCCACCCCTCGCGTGGCCTTTTGAACTACTCCTTCACTTCACTTCATCTCCCAAGTCACGCCAAATCTAAACCAAATACTCTCCAACTTCTCTGTGATTTTCAAGTAATCTGATCAGCAATACAATAAAAGGTAAACAATGTCATTATCATTTAAACTGTGGTGTAAATGTCGAACCTAGAATTTTGTTTTTAATTTTTTCGTCGACAGTGATTAACGATGATTTGGGTGTTTGTTTTTGTACAAAAGGTTTAATATTTTGTTGAAATTTAATGGCATTATGTGTTTTAATGGTAAAGTAGTTCCGAACTACAAAGGGGATTTTCGATGTTCAACTGAAATTTTTAGGCTTTTTATATTTTTTGGTTAAATTGTGACGATTTGAGGGTTTTCTGAGAACCAATGCTGCTTTATTTAGTTGCAAATTGAAGTTATTGCTGTTATGTATCTTGATGTTCCGAACACCATAATAGTCGAGGTTCTAAACATCTAATAGGATGTTCATGATTTTCTGTAACTAAATTTTGTATCCCCTTGTTTTGCTTTGCAGAAAAATGATAAATTTAAGACCGAGAAATAAAGATGAAGATGAGCAGAAGAAGCAGCCTCCAAAGACTCCCAAGAAGGAAATTTCTAAAAGAAAGGGCCCTTCGCCGAAGAAGAAACTTGAGAAGCCTACTACTTCAGATTCGGAACGTACTTCTACAGATTTAGAACCTATTCCTAAACGCCCAAGAACAACTAGAACAACTAAAAGAAAATTAGTTATGGAGAGTGACGATGATAGCCAAGGAGAAGTAGTAGGTCCGCGGAACAAAGGTGATAAACAAGAGGAAAGCCAAAGTCCAGTACTAAGTTACGATCTAAGTAAAGGCAGGGAGGATTTGGAGAGGGCTGCAGATGAGGGTGAAAGAAGGGTGGATTTAGATGACGCCGGTATTGATGAACTGTTTAAAAGTGATTTTTTGAGGACTGGAGTGGAAGATGGTGATTATGAAAAGGAAGAGGAAGATGGTGGTAAAAAAAATGAAGAAGCTGATGATTTAAGTAGAGAAAAAGGAGAGGAAGTAGAGGGGGAAGCAGATAAAACAGGGGAGAGTCCAAGAAGCAGTAAAAGAAGTAGAAGAGAGGCGGCTGATGTAATTTTAAAACGCAACTTTCTGAAGGATCGTGAAAAAAGAGTTAAAATAGATGGGGAAGCTGTAAATAATGCAGGTGGAAATGTTGAAGAGGAAGCAGGTGAAGAGAAGGAAACTGCTAAAGGAACATCTGGATTGAAACTTAAGGAAGACCAGGTGATAGTTGAATTGAAAGTCGTATTGTTCGAAACGCCAATGTTGATGTTCTACACGACATTTATATGTTCCCAACATTAGCATTAAGGCTGGTAGCTCTCGTTCGGAACATGTGACGTGTTGTTCCAAACGGTTGCTAGTGTCGTTCAGAACCTCAGAATAAACATGTTCCGAACATTTATGTTTTCCCTTTAATGTGATTTACTATCATTGTGATTCATTCTATTAATTTTTATCTAAAATTATGTGCAGTATGAAGACGTTAGTCATGCTACTTTCAAGAGTAACGTTGAGGGTCTCTTCAAGACCTTCCTGACCAACAATGAACCTTTTAATGGGAAGATTACTATTCGTTCTTCGTTGGCTAGGGGTATGATACAGTTCAAGGAGGTTCTAAAAAAATTGCAGGTGAGAAGAGGATTTGTCAATAGCTATTTCGGTCCTTTCTTGCAATTACCGGAATATCCACTGTTTGGCACCAAGTTGGTGCATAACCTCCTCATGCGAAGGATTATTTGCAAGAAGCAGAAAGAGGTTTGGATATCCTTCAATGGATTGCCAGCATGTTTTGGCCTATCCGAGTTTGCACTAATGACAGGGTTAAACTGTGGTGCCTATCCAAGTAAACAGTACATGAAAAAAATGAATGAAAAGTGGAAGGAATTGTGGAAGTTTTTTGTTGATTATTTCAAGGAGAAAAAGAGGAAGGAGAAGTAGAAAAAGATAAAGGAAAAGAAGGAGAAGGAGAAGAAGGAAAAGGAGGAAAAGGAGAAGGGTAGTGGGAAGCGGAAGGGGAAGAAGAAGGTGGAGGAGTCACCCTCACCCTCACCTTCACCCTCACCCTCACCTTCACCCGCCAAGAGGAAGTTCAACAAGCCCAAAAAATAAAAACAGCCGAAGAAAAAGCAAGCTGTGAAGTCTGATGACTTGCTTGAGTTGGTATGTTCTAGAACCTGTCCTAAGAAGTGGTATTTAAATCTGTGCTTGGCTTGGTTTGTTCATACTATTCTTTGTGCGAGGGATTCCAAATATGGAATAGAGGAATGGGTGGTGTGCTTGTCCGCCGATCTTGAGGCATTCCAGCGTTATCCTTGGGGTAGGATGAGTTTTGAATTAACAATGGAATATTTGATCAAGCCAATGGAACCTCGTGCAGAAGGAAGCCAGACTTACAATCTTTATGGCTTTCTATGGGCATTCATGGCCTGGGCTCATAAAGCTATTCCTGCCTTGAGACCAAAGGATTTGCCAAAAAAAAAAAAAAACAATGCCAAGGATCATAAACAGGCTTACTGAAATTTGTGAAAGAGATACAGACAGGTTATTTGACCAACATGATGTTCCTATAAGTATTTCGTTTTCCATATATGTTATGTAATGTTTGGAAAAACCTCGTGTTTGCTGAGATATTTCTAATTGATGTTCGGAACATCTTCATGAAGAACCGTCAACTGCTTCAGTCAACGATGTTCGGAACATCTCTTTTTGATGTTTTAAAACAACATGACTTTGTTCCAAAAAACTTTAAAAGATTTTTAAAATTTAGTTTATATTTATTTAATATTGTTGGGTATATTAATAGGTTGTTCACCCTTTTCTCATTCCTACTGATGAAGGCTAGACATAGATTACTTTCTAGACCTCGTGCCATTTGAAGACTCCGAGGACGACACAATAGATCATTTTTGTAAAGTGTTTGAGGATGCTTGCAGCGTTGGTCTTGTTAGTGGCACTACAATTTGTATCTTCAAGAACAATCCAGCAACCCCTCCAAGACAAGTGATGGAAATTAAAGCTATGGAAGCCCTAGAAACAATGATGTTTGGAAGTGATGGTGAATAAAATGAAGAGGAATTGGTGGCCTGCAAGATGTAAATATTGACATTGGAAACAAAGCTGATGGTGATGAAGTTGGCTGTGAGTATGAAGTTGCTGGTATCTCTGAAGTTGGTATAGTGAAGAGGAGCTCCAATTGCAGAGGCTGCAAATGTGATGAATGCAGCGGATGGAGAGAAGCAATGGAGCAAAAGATTTTGGCTTATGATCAAAAGATCGTTGCTTATGATCAAAAGATGGTGGATTATGAGAAAAGGATGGTGGCTTATGAGCAACAGATCGTGCCTTATGAGACAAAGGATGGTGCTTCTGAGCAAATCAAAGGATTCTTCTGGTGGTGATGGATTCGACATCCCCAAATGTAGCAGTTGCAATTGCAAATATTGCGACGATTGGCGTAAAGGCATGGACATGGAGATGGCGGCCATGCAGGAGACGATTGAGTAGTTGAAGAGCAAAACGATTATAAAGCCTGCAAAGGCTGTGAAATCACTACAAACAGAAGAGAAGAAGAAGCAGGAAGAAGTTGGTCCAAGGCTTCCAATGGATATTTACAAGCCATTGAAGCGGAAAAAAGTGTTGGCGTTGAACGTATTTATCAAAAAGAGAAAGAAACAAAAAGATGTTTTTCTTGGATTGCCGATGAATTACCTAGATTTCAAAGATCTGATGAACAAGACTGTGTGGCCGTGGGACATTGTAAGTTTATTTTTGAATGATTTTTTGAACTTCACATCGTTGTAGGGAACATACTAACTGAGTTCGGAACTTCGTTATTATGCTTGGAACAACTCAAGCATTTCTAGCTTCTCATAGATTTCTAGAACATCACACGGTCGTTCCGAACATGGAATGATGTTCGGAAAGACAGACCTTTCCTTCACTCACTTATACTCCAATTTATTTTTTTCTCTTATATGTTATGCAGTATGTAGAAGCTGTGATGACAATGATGCGGGAGAAGCATTTGAATTACCCCGATCATTACGATCAAAGTGACCTCATTTTGGATATGGCATTCTTGACAAGCATGAAAAAATGCTACTACCAACTGGAAAAAGAGGCGCAAGATGATAAGATACCGCTTGATGAGGAAAGCTACCCTACCTAAGGGGTAAGGGTTGGGCTGGTGCTAAGAGGATCTTCGCCGTCTTCAACATCAACGACAATCACTACCTGATGGTGGTGTTTAACATGGTTGAAGCGAAGGTTTGGGTGTATGATTGCAATCATGGTTGCAATGATGATGAAAATTTCTTCCCAATAATTGTCCCCATTCTCTACATGTTCCCGATCTATATCAGAAATTCTAAGTTATTCAAAGACTTGGATCCGATGTGTAAGGTAGGAGATATGTGGACGTTTGAAAGAGTGCCAAGATCACGCTGTCCACAAAATCTAACAGGGCAATCTTGTGAAGTGTTCGCGTTGATGTACATTGAGCATCTCATTACAAACACCCCCATGGACAAAATTTGTGACAATGTGGCTGATCAGTGGAGGCGACGTTTAGCCGTTTGTATTTTTCACGGCAAAATGAAGCCTTGATTTGGGTAATATGTAATATTTGGATAATCTTTTAACTTTTATTTTGGTTATGTAATTAGGTATGGATGACTTTTATTTTATTAGCCAAGTAATAGCTTTTGATGTTCTTAAAAGGATAGCATAATTAGTCGCAATTAAAAAAACATTCTTATATATTGTTCAGTTGTTCAGCATTCAACAGAAAATGACAGTAAAATTTAGACGATTATTACATAAGCTCCAGAACGACGTATTATTGTTCCTGAAAAACAAGATGATGTTCCAAACATCAGCAACATTTAATTAAGCTTACCCTGGAACAGTACTACTTCGTTCTGGAACGACAAGTCGTTCCTTAATATAACCACTGACATATAAAATTATAACTAAAATAATCATAAGCAATCGAACTTAGGGTGCATGTTGCGGAGCTTGTGGTGGTGCTTCAGGTGGTGTTCCTGGTGGTATGGATTACGGGATATAATCAATTCCCTTTTCAGCAAGCAGCCCTTTAAGCATTCTCTTCATCCTTCTTATGTCTCTTCTATAATCATGGAAGAATTCTTCGAATTTGAATTTCCATTCCCACACTTCGTACCTCAGCTGGTCCAAGCCGTCGTTCAAATTTTCAGAATCTGAATGTGAAATCGAGGAAGGAACCCTAGGCCATCTTGAACTCGATGCTCCTCTTATCGGTGCTCCCCTTGTTCTTGGACGACGAGGAATTTTGAAATATGTGGAATCAATGTGTGACTGTTGGGTAATTACAAGAGTAAAATGGCAATCGACGAGTCTGTTGGGAATGGTTTTATAGAAAGTGGCTTTTGATAAAACTCATAACCGTTTTGTACTACTCAAACGAGTGCAACTGCTAATTGTAACCGTTGTGCCTTTTAGATTTCAACATGCAGTTCGGAACATTTTGAAAGTCATTCGGTATACTGTGTTTATTTAATTATAGATGGATTAGTTTTTTAGAAAATGAGCAGAGCATATAAATTGTTCATTATTTGTTTAGAACGACAGTCTTATGTTCTGCGCGTAAAGTTGATGTTCGAAACATGAATATCTCAGTGTATAAAGGTTTCTTTTGTTCCAGAACGACAGTTTAAATTTCTGAACGTTATCAAGATGTTCTGAACATACCTACAGGAACTAAAACATATTTTTCATTGATCATCATTGTAGAGCTTTACAAAAAGAATGCTAGTTATATTAGCATTCAAATGGAGAAAATGCACATCACTGTCAGTGCTTTACAAAAGGAATGCTGCTTATAATAGCATTCTAACAAAAGATACTAGATTATAAACATTCAAAAAGAAATTATATAATAAACATTAATTGGAACATCCACATCTAGCATGAAGGAGAGGAGTAGAAGTCAAGGTAATGCATCGCCTTATCAGCTAGCAGCCCTTTGAGCATTCTTTTCATCCTTCGCATTTCCTTCGTCATATAGCCATGTAGGAAGCCCTCAAACTGGAACATTCAACCCCAGACTTCTGCCCTTAGTTGTTCCAATATGTCAATAGCTCTGTAGCCATGTGGTTCGTCTGCGAATGATAATGCAACAGCTGTATTTTGCCTCGATGTGGAGGCTCCTCTAGCCGTGGAGGCTCCTCTGGCCGTGTTGCCACCTCTTGTTCTTGGTTGACGTGCCATTTTTGATGATGAATGGTTTGAATTGTAAGTTGTTTAACGTGGATTGAAATGGTTTGAATTATAAGTTGATGAATGTTGATTGAAATGCTTTGAATTATTGGGTATTTATAGAAGCAAAGAGAGGCAACCGAAACGTTTATAGCCGTTTGGTGTATGTATTGGTATTTGAGCGGCTTGAATTGTAGCCATTTGTGTATTTCAAATTTTGAACGTGTGGTTCCGAACGTCAGCCTATATAAGTAGAATTCGTGTAACGTATCCTTGAAATGATGTTCCGAACATCATTGCGACCTAGCTGCTACCTACCTGCAACCTATTCTAGCTGATAGGTGTATTGGTATTGTAGCCGTTTTTGAATTTTCCTTGAAAAGATGTTCAGAACATCATTTTAATCTAGCCCAAACGCGTGATAAATTATTACATTGGGCACGTGAACAACATTTATTTACCAACGGTAATAAAAATACACCACCCAACACAGTATATATCCGTTCATTATTTATAAAATCAGTTTACAAAATTAAATCAAACATCTATATTAAAATGGCTAGTAGATCCGTTAATAGTGGCAGTGTAGTACCATTTTGTTGATGTGGAGATTATGCGAAGTTAACAACATCGTGGACTCAACTAAACCCAGGAAGAAGGTTTTACGGATGCAAATATGGTCAGGTTAGGCGATGGGTTTATTTTTTTCTTGTAGTCATTTATTTGTTGTACTTAATTTCTTTTTTTATGTAGGCAAATGGCTGCAAATACTTTAGATGGCATGATGAAGAGATGTCAGATCAAGCGAAGAGAGTAATATGGGGTCTAAGTAAGAAGTTGAAAGCTTTTGAAGAAAAGAGGTAAGAGGCACGGTTATGGCGGATAAAATTGGGTATTGGGGTACTGCTAGTTGTGGTGCTAATTGTTCTCATATTCTGTACTTAGATCAAATGTTGGTTCATACTTTAGGTTCTATTTATTTTCAATTGTTATGATTTGTGTACTAATGATCAAGAAATTTCAATTGAAATTGTTATTTTGTCCTGTAAATTACCATTGTACCCGAAGTCGTTCCGCACGACTTACTTCTTGTTTCAATCATATCACTCTCTGTTCTGAACATTTTCAAAAACAATACGATGAAGATAGCAACATCGGAAAATGGCGTTCCGAACATGATGTTCATGTGACAAACATCAACAGCATGTTCGAAACAACAAAGATAGATGGATAATCATTTGTCACTCTAACAAGTATACTTGGTAATTTAGAGTGATAATGATCATCGCTCTTTAATTATAATGTGACAATGATCATCACTTGTAATTTTTACAAGTGTAATTGGCCATTTGTAGTAACAATGATCATCAGTTCTAAGTCTAACTACTCTAAATGTTCTTTGTGCTGGAAGTTTATGAATATATATATGTTAAAAGTATAATTGGTCACTAACTTATAGTGCTATAATTATCATCATTTGTCACTCTAACTACTCTAACTGTGGAAAGTTTGATGAATATAGAAACAATAGATCATTGCGCACGGAACATCATATATAATGTGACAAACATCTATTGGATGTTCGAAACAAGAATATATGTATGAATCATCATTTCTCCCTATAACAAGAATATATAGTGATAGTGATCATCATTTGTTGCTCTTACAAGTATAGTGGGTCATTTCTTATCATATTGATCATCATCTGCCACACTTACAACTCTAATTAGTCATTTCTAGTCACAATGATCATCATTTATCAGTCTAACAAGTGTAGTGGGTCATTTCTAGTTACAAGGATCATCATTTGTCACTCTTACTAGTATAGTGGGTCATTTTTAGGTATAATGATCATCATTTGTCACTCTAACAAGTATAATGGGTCATTTGTAGGTATAGTGATCATCATTTGTCACTCTTACAAGTATAGTGGGTCATTTGTAGGTATAATGATTATCATTTGTCACTCTAACAAGTATAGTGGGTCTTTTGTAGGTATAGTGATCATCATTTGTCACTCTTACAAGTATAGTTGGTCATTTCTAGTGATAGTGATCATCATTTGTCACTCTAACAAGGATAGTGGGTCGTTTGTAGGTATAGTGATAATAATTTTTCACTCTTACAAGTATAGTTGGTCATTTCTAGTGATAGTGATCATCATTTGTCACTCTTACAAGTCTAGTTGGTCATTTATAGGTATAATGATCATCATTTGTCACTCTAACAAGTATAGTGGGTCATTTGTAGGTATAGTGATCATCATTTTTCACTCTTAATAGTATAGTTGGTCATTTCTTTACATGGTGATCATTATTTGTCACTCTAACAAGTCTAGTTGGCCATTTCTACTCATAATGATCATCATTTGTCACACAAACTACTCTAAGTGGTCTTTCTGATGAAATTTGATGAATTTATCACTCTTACAAGTATAATTTGTCACTTATAGTCATATAATCATCATATTTTGTCACGCTAACTACTCCAATTGTGAAAAAGTATGATGAAGGTAGAAAAAATTGAACATGGTGCTCGGAACGACACACAAATGTGACAAACTTCTAGTTGATGTTCGAAACTATAGTTTATGTATGGATCATCATTTCTCACTCTTACAAGTATAGTTGGTTATTTATAGTGATAGTGATAATCATTTGTCACTCTTACAAGTATAGTGGGTTATTTCTACTCATAATGATCATCATTTCTCATTCTAACATGTATAGTTGGTCATTTATAGTTGATAGTGATCATCATTTGTCACACAAACTACTCTAAGTGGTCTTTCTGATTAAAGTGGATGAGTTTATCACTCTTACAAGTATAATTGGTCAGTTATAGTCATACAATCATCATAATTTGTCGTGCTAACTACTCTAATTGTGAAAAAGTATGATGAAGATAGAAAAAATTGAACATGGCGCTCGGAACGACACACAAAATGTGACAAACTTCTAGTTGATGTTAGAAACTATAGTTTATGTATGGATCATCATACGATGAAGATAGAAACATTAAAAATTGTGCGATCCGAACGGCCGTTTAAAGTGACGAACATCAATAGGTTGTTCTAAAACAACCTTACGATAGATGATCATCACTTGTTACTCAATTGGTCATTACTACTGATAATTGTCAACATTTATCACTCTAATTAGTCTACCAACTATATTTTGTCCTTTCAAGCGAAATGAGCATCATTTGTCACTTTTTGTTCCAAACAAGTATAAATTGTATTTTCTAGTTAAAATGATCATCATTTATCTGGAACATACCAGTGCGTTCCGAACATAAATCTTTCTGTTGGAACACATTATATATGTTCCGAACAAGGTGTATGAATTTATTAACTTTTCCATAAATGGAGTAGAACAAGTTGTCGTTTGGAACATCATATTTAATATCCTAAACGACAGTTGATGTGTTGCGAACTATAAGCAAACATGATGGTTTGGAGACAATTTAATAGTACTAATTAAAGACCTTCATTATAATATTAATTGAAAAGAGATACAAAAGCATATTCATAAACAGTACAACTACTTAAACAACTAATATATAATAGCGTCTTCGTTATTGTTTTGGCCTCCACCGAATTGATTTTGCAAAACCCTCTCAATCCGATCTAACTGCAATTGCATCTGCTCAAGTTTTGTCTCGAGCGTTTGAATGGACCTCTCGCAATTATCTGCTACCTCCTTGATGTCAACAACTTCAAAATGCACGTTTAGCAGTCTTGCAGGAAGCGACTTGTTTGGAGGCTCTTGGACTCGATGGTACTTATTCCATGGATCGTTAAATGCATTATTGGCCATCTGCATGAAAAATTGTTTAAAATTTAGAAAAAATTCAAAGTGGAGTTATGTTTAAGGAAGTATAAACAGATTAGATTTTGAAATTGTTTTATGAAAAACGTAGAAAATATGAAAAACTTGAGTACCTCAACTTGTTCTTCCTTGATAGAAACTGGTGAAAACTGAACTTGATACTTTGTTAATGCGAAATAAATTGTGAATTGGGTATTCATCAAGGTATTTATAGATGTTTTGAAGTGGCTTTTAATTTCTATTGAACGCCTTTTTCAATGGCCGAGGCAAATGAAGGGACACATATTTACAAGTGTGCATGTGTTTTGACGTGACTGTTGCAGCAACCAACTTATATTTTAGCCATTTGGTGTACTGGTATTTAGGCAGCCCAACTGTTCATTATAGCCGTTTGTGTCTTTTAAATTTTGAATAGCTTGTTCAGAACGTCACGTATAAAATTATAATATAATATCATCGACAAGATGTTCCGAACATTTTCTCTAAGGTAGCACTTCGTAAATGCTACGACTATGAATTGTGAAATAAAGACCTCACAAGCTTTCACCTGCCTTGACATCGTTCGGAACATCAAATGTAATATTCTAAACAACACTGGATGTGTTGCGAATAATAAGAAAATATGTGCACAACATAATTGCAAAAGAAGCAGTAAAGCAAATATTTGCACAACATAAATTATACAAGTAGGATGAAAAGTCCATTATGTAATTCAAATAGAAATCTAAATAATCAAAATTATAACGAGGACGATGCTTCGTCCAATTCACAAACTCAATTTGTAGGCTGGCTTGTAGCCTCAGTTCCACTACGAACAATGGGGCATGTAGTTTTCTTGTGACCATATCTATTGCAGTTGCCACATTTATTTCTCTTCTTTGGAACACGTTCCCCAATAAATCGAATCCAGTTAACCCTTCTCCTTCCACGGTTGTTCGTCTTTGGGGGCAGAGGCACTGGATAAAGTATCTCTTCAGTAGGGACGACCCATGATTCTTCAGGAGGCACTGCATTGACAGGCTCTGCATAGGAAAGGATGTATGCTTGTGTTGTGTAGTATCCAGAAGTGTATTCATACACTCTACTTACATATTCATCGCCATGCAACCCCCTAATTGCTGCCATAGCATGTACACAAGGTAACTTATCAGGATCAAACACCCTACATGTACATGTCCTCTCATATAGATCAACTTCTACCTCATACCCTGGACTAATGATTTCGAAACCATAAGTTCCCTTCCTATTGACAACTAGCTTGTCTCCCACTTTTTTATTCTTCCTTATTTTCATTTCAACGTCTGGGACGCATAAATTTGGGTGGTTGATTAACTTTATAGCTCTAGTGTGGAATTTTTCCACAAAATTCCTACCTATATCCTTCAAGAGTGCAGCAATGGGGTATTCTCGTTGCTCCTTCAGCATGGAGTTAATGGACTCAGCTATGTTTGATGTCATAACTTGAAACCTATTAAAATGAATATATATTATAATAATCAAAAGATGTTCCTAACGTAAAGCACAAGTGCAGATATAGGAATAAGAAGTGTGGAACATTCATGATGTTCCTAGCATGAAGCATACGTTCAGAATGACAATAAGAGGTTCGGAACATTGATAGAAAATAAAATTTCCTCATAATATTCTGGCACATATATGTTATGTTCGGAACGCGTAGTGTGACGTTTGGAACATAGTGAAAGTAGATAGTAATATTAGACCTTGTTATTATACTTTACCTGTTTCCTGAGAAATATAATCTGCTCCATCTATGATAGGCAACAACATTTTCAAGATAATGCGCTACCGTCCAATCAATAGTCCTGATCTCATTCATAGCATCAGCGAACTCCTCTACCCTGTATGCCTTTGCTGCAGTGTAGTATTTATGAAGACTGATTCAAAACTAAAACTTTGTTCGGATGCTTTCACCTAGGTGCCGCATGCAAACTCCATAGTGTGCAGAAGGAAACACTTGGGTGACCATTTTCAAGATGCTCGGATGTCTATCCGAAACAATGCACAACTCTTCACTATCTGAAACTATGCAGCATAATTGTTCGAAAAAAAATAATCATATGAGGCGTCACACTCTTTGTCTACAACACAAAAAGCAACAGTGAATACGTGACTCATTGCATTCTGAGCAACAACAGACAACAACACCCCTCCATACTCGCCAGACAAATGTGTACCGTCAATGGCTAGGACTTTTCTCACGTAAGTAAATCCCCTGATCCACGCTCCATAAGAGAGAAAAAAATACAAAAACTTCCCTGTGCCAGAAAGCCTCAAATCTGTCTTGGTTCCTGGATTCATACTCCTAACCATATAAGCATAAGCATTAAGAATTTCAATACCTTTCTCATGTGTTCCCCGTGTCAAAGCTTTTACAAATTGACAGCCCCTAAGACACTTCCAGTAGCTAACCTTACAACCAAAATCGTTGTTAAGGGACTCCCTGACAGCTTTTGTGGTTGGACCTTTTCCCATTAAATATTTACCTTTCATGAACTCACCAATTACCTAGGCAGTGAATTATGACTGGAATGATGTTGGACACTGCATGTGTGCAAGTTATTGTAAACGCTAATGTAGAACCTATCATTACTTTTATACCTCATTGCCCTTAACCACCATTTGCATTTCACATCTAAACATCTAGATTGCAGTATTCTTCAATGCTTTGTAATTAAAACAATGTTTAACTGCTGCAATCTTCAATTTGGTGACCAGTTCTTTCTTATTGGCGAAAGTCATACCTTTTTCAAAACCTGTGCCATCGACGAAGTGAAATATCAGCTCGCTGCTTTGTGTTGGAAACACAGGGGTATAAATGGCAGGATCTTCCTCTACATATTTTTCTTCTACTTCTTCTTCTTTTTCTTCATATATATCTACACCTCCTCTGTCTTCTTCTACCCCTCCTCTTTTGTCTTCTTCTACTTCTTCATGTAAGTCATCCAATCGCTGACTAAAATCATGTCCTCCACTATTTGGCATTTCTTGGTCATTAGCACCAACACATTCCTCCGTCGTAGAAACCACAATTACCCTTAGAGTGGGCCTAGCACCATTACGATCAACGTCAGCCATATAAAGGCGTAAATCATCATCATTTCTTATTGTAACGGGAGGAGTCTTTTGATTTGCGGCAAAACTCAGCATGTAAGTTATGCAAATGTCCCTCGGATTGTCTCTTATCCCCCAACTTCTGATGATTTTGTTAAGTAGAGCATCATACGTAGTATCTCTAGGCACAAGAATGGGTCTTGACTCTTTAACCTTCGAAACCTAAGCATAAAATTTAGAACGCTCCACCTATTCACCTTGATAATTAACTCCTAATATAACCTCACCCATCGATGGTCACCTATAATAAATTGGAATGACCAACTATTAGTATTACTAATATTTATACAGTATGTTCCAAACTTCAATGTTGCTCGTTTGGAATATCGTATACTGACGTTCTAAACATCATGTTGCAGTTTTTCATTGCTTAATGCAAGATGTTCCAAACCTCATGTTGCTCGTTTGGAACATCGTATTCAGAAGTTTTGAACATCACCTTACGCTTTTTCATTGCTTAATGCAAGATGTTCCAAACTGCTAACAGAACGCTCAAACATCTACAAGGATGTTCCGAACATTATCTGTGAAAATTCCAATAAATACATACGCCATGTAAAATGCTAGCGATATGTTTGGAATTACAATTACCACCATAGGAACGTCGAAATGATGTTTGGAATTTCAAGCTGATTGTTCGGAGGAATTGAATCCGTAACAACCTCGAATCAACAAAAACAGCTCAAAACATATTCTAAAGTTAGTACATTTACCGGAGATGACTGGATTGATATGATTAAAATTAGAGGAACAAGATTTCCCCTTTAATGGATAAGAAACGACTAGATTTAACAAAATGCCGTATAACCAAAATATGGGTGGTCTCAGCTTGAATTGCCTAAAACTGGAAAGGATATTTAGTAAATAAGCTCAGCAACTATGGTGGACTGGGTATTATTTCGATCTAGGAAAGGAAGCTCAGCAGCTATGGTGGAACTTTCGGCGGGAATGGAATGCGAAAAAAATGGAGGGAAAACGGGGGGGAGAGGAGAGAGGAAAGCAGCTAGGTCAATGGTCAAATTCGACAAAAAATAAGATTTTATACATGGACTATTGTGTAACTTACAAAATATTGGGGTGGGAATGTTAGATAGTAAATACCGCTAATTAAATGAGGACCCTAGATTTCATGTTTAAAACTTGAGCTTTTTTCTACTCAAAAAAGACTTGGCAAGTCCTGCCATGCCAAAGCCCCAAGATATTAGGGGTTAGGGTTGTAGAGCCTAGTTTTAGAATTTAGATGGAAAAGAATGATAGACAATTAGCCCGTAGAAATTGGGGAAAAAACTGTTTTGGGATTTGTGGAGGGGGGGAGGGAGTAGGGGGATAAAATGAGTTGTGCTAAAAGAGGGAATCCTTAGCGCCTTATTTTTTCATCAAATAAATTTAAGTTTAATGGCGGGGATGGTAAACTTTTCAAGGAAATCTTTGACTTTAACAACCGGCAAAAAATCTGGTCGCTGGGAGTACCCATATAACGACCAGATTCAGTCCCCTTCGTAAAACGTGGTCATTAAAGGTCTCTTTTCTTATAGTGTATCCCTATTATCATAGGTGGCGATTTTCTGCCCACACAGTCAATTCCCCCACTTGTTTAGTGTTGTCTCAAGCAGTCAGGAAGTGAAAGAGGTATGCACAGATTACAGTGCGCTCATTTTCTAACACAATAGTTGCTGTGGTATTCCTCTTGTCATGTACGTCAGGATTCTTAGCCTTTTCAGCAGTCATGAGGCTTCTCTTCCAGGACGTTTTCGGTGTTCAGGTAGCTCATTCGATAATGTTGGGTTGATGCTCCGATGCCTTGCTCCATTCCTTGGCTGGCAAGGAGATCCAGCCTCTTGCCATCAGCTGATTAAGGTGTCACCAAGCTCTAAATCTGTATGTGAGTCGAAGTTGTCACCTTGTTCGGCTGATTAGGATGAATTGCTATTGTGCTGTCTATTCGGCCGCTGGTTGTAGAATACTCGGGGAAATATTCCTCTCTACTATAGGTTTCCAGCTTAAGGCCTCTCATCTTCAATGAGCTCCAGATTGTGCTTGAAGATCCGTGGGGTTATGCATTCATGTTTGACCATTAAAGGTTGAAGCAGATCTTCAAGTTTGATTGCTATGACGAGAGAAGGTCTGCCCGCGCTCAGACGCTTCCGAGTCCCTTTTGTTTCTGGTGAGATGCTCGGGTGTTAGTTATATTAGTGACTGTGTGCTGAAGAATGCTCGGGCTGACATATCTCTTGATGTCAAGAAAACTTCGGGTTGCCTGCTGAATAGTAGCTACAATCCAGATGAAGGATCTTGGCTGCACCAAATTCAGAGGAACTTGGAGTTATAGCCTTTGAAGCCTTTTAATTTCTTAAGAACACTTGTAGTGAGCAGTGTTTTATTCGAAAGAACTTAATTGTATATAGTAAGCCTACGGGCTATTGATATCAATGAAAATGGACGTTCACCAATATTTTATGCATACTTGCATAGTTACTTGTAGTGTAGTCAAGTAGCATGTTTTGGGTGCCTTTCTGGGTGTTTGTCTTTTACAGACGGGTGTACGAACTGTTGGGCACTTCTTTTGCATCAGTAAATGATGGCTTTATATTGCGTCTGCGATAGACGGCTTTTAGGGCAAGGCCAGCGCTCGCAAAGGACGTCTTTAGCCGGTTGTATGTAACAGGGCATATTTCCATTCAAGCTAGAACGATTGTGTTTGTTCACTCAACTGCTTAAGACTTTACTGGCACCATGCGAGTGGGTGTCCCCACCGACATGATGGTGCAATTTGTTGAATTGATTATTTCAACTTACGAATAATGCCTTTTAGCTGAATTAGAAGTGTCTAGCTTTAAGCAAGTTGTGTACTCTACTTTTTATAGGGAAAAATGAGTGTATTACTTCAAGTTATGTTGTGCCGGGACTATAAATATTTGGATCGTAGATGGATCTGATTGTAAAACTAACTAAGTCTAATAGTACATAGTTTTATTGATGAGAGAGGGCGCGGGGCTAATATTAACTTAATAATGATGGGCTAAGTATCTGTATAAAGTGATGATAAAGACAAAGTGCAAGAGGAGAAAATACATGTCTCGAGTAAATAGGTCTAGTCGACCTTTAAAAAGCAGTACTTTTTATGCTAAGTGATAGTTGTTCCTTGCATGACTTTGGATGCTTTCATCTTTCTGATAGAGGTGATCCATGCTTGATGAAGGACTGGCTTTTAGGAGGCCCGGAAGTGCTCCCCAAGGATTCCTTACTGGCTAGTGCTGGATCCCGGTGCATAACTTGTAGGCCGTTAACCACCCGATAATACAGCTCCCCATTAGTCAAACAATAATGAACTGCCTGCCTTCGCAATTGTCTACTTTCTGCCTTGTCTATAGGAAGTATTCTGTTTTCCAAGTGCTCTATTAGTGCATGGCACCATTCTGGAACATATCCTATGTTTGGAACTTCGAGGTTCATCAGGTCCGCCGGGATTAACTCAATCACTCTCAACTAGCCGCACGAATAGATGTTTGTATCTTCAGCCGCTTCGTCATCTTCTTTGCACTCCTCCCAATAAATAAACTTCCATTTGCGAAATTTTTTCAGAAGCGCCATTATCTTTGCTTGCTGATCTGGCATACAAACACCTTCATCGGTTAAGATTTCATTCACTCTATTGACGACCAGCCGGGAGCCAATATGGAGAATGATCTCCCTGGCCCCCAATATGTAAGTCAAGAGCTTGAAGTATGGCTTCATATTCTGATTTTTTGTACGAGGATATTACGGCATTTCCAAAGATCCTCCTGGTGGGTGATTTAATCCACAAATCAAAGTCGGCCTTTTCCCCTTTGAGTACCGCACCCGTATGAATTACCCAGTGTCTGGGGTTAGTCTTTGCGTTCTTTATCAACTCTTCTGCCTCTGATGCTAACTCTGCGTTGAAATCCACAGCAAAATCCTCTAGGCTTACAACCTGATAGCTGTTCTTGGCTGATAAATGATGTCATACTCTCCAAGCTCCTCGGCTCACATGCCAAATGACTGTATAATTAAGGAAATACGGGCGTATCTCTTGCGTTGCTATGACTACTGTTGCCAGGAATTGAACTGGTAACAGAAGACGTCCATTCGCCTACAAAAGCTCCATACGCATATTTCACAGGAAGTTGTTTTCCATCTTCTTCTCGCGTAAGGACCGCATTCCGTGCAACTTCTATGATTGTGAAGTACAACAGCAAGTGCTCTCCGAGAAACGGTTCGGCTACATCAGAGGCTTTAGGAGGTTCATCGTTGCTCGTGTCAACACTTAGCAGTAATGTATCATCCATTCAGGATCTTCATGTTTCACCATCACTTTTGAGAGCTGGTACCACAGTTCCTTGGCTCTAGGAATCAGATTACTCACCTTTGAAACCCGCTCTCTTAGCTCTCCTATTGCTATTCTGGCATTTTGCTCGATGGACGCATCCCATAGTGTCTCTCTATCGATCATATTTACCTATACTTTTGACCTTGCATCGGCACTCTTACTGAGTGCTTGACTCTCTCTTGGAAAGGATCGCTCAATCCGTAAATCACTGATCCCGCATGGGTTCGGGTATCTGAAGAGTTGGTGAACTGTTTAGGGTACTCCCTTTACTTTATATATCCATGATCATCCCAGGTTAACGTCGTATAAGATATTACAAACCAGTTCCTGAAAAGGTATTATGCTCGTCATGGCCGGAATATAAACCAGCAGATCTAGTTCCCGATTATCGTTGAAGCTGGTTATCCTGCAAGGGCTCAGAATTATCCGGCGATATTGACCCATCTTCTGCAATGCCTTCCACCAAATGATGTTGACATCAGTTCCTGGGTTAATAAGAGCTTGTTCAATCTGTTCATAAAAGGAGCAAGCCGATCCAGAGAGCCCTCATCTTCTGAGCTGAACGCAATTGGGCTAATAGGTAGTCCCGCTGATTCAGTCTTCCAAGTTTTGTCAAACTCGGGTTTAGAGAAGATTTTATTGATGCTCCGCTTGTCCTTAGGGTCGGGCGCTCTGGATCGGCTAGCTCCTTTTGTGATAAGGTCTTTGAGGTGTCCTTCCTTCAACAAGTGCTAAATCTCAAGCATCAGAGCTTTACAATCGACTGTAGCATTGCCGTTAGTCTGATGAAAATCACAGTAGCCCGTTGAACACTTTCCAGTCGCGCTCTTGATGGTGGCCCTGGAATCTAGTTTTCTAAAGTGATTGGCAACTAGCTCCACTGCATTCACGCGTAGCCCGAAGTCTTTGGAGCTGCGGTATTTCGTGATTTTCTTGTGCAATTAGGTTCCTTAGGAACTGCTCTGCTTTCTTGACTCCTCTTAACTCTGAACCCTTCTTTTTATTCTCCTTCCGCCGCCTTCCCCTTCCAGAGGTGTGCTACCTGCTTGCTTCCTCTGTGTATCTTTGTTGGGCTCTAGAGGTGGCTCAAGTTCAAGACCAAGTTTCTTGTTATAATGATGGTGTAAGACATTCCATGTCGCCATCGGGTGTTGAGTAAGACCTCATTGTAACTTTCAAGTGGCTGATGAACCCCTAATGTTCAGGCTCTTGCCAAAAGCTACAACAGCAATATTGACGGGAACTGGAGGGAACTCTATGTGTTCCTGCTGAAATCTCTCTAGGTAGTCTTTCCACAGCTTGTTTTCGCATTGCCGGATCTCAAAGATATCTTTTATGTGCTTCTCTCGCTTGCGGGCTCCAGAATGTGCCTTCTTGAACAAATCTTGCTTCTGACGTGAATGACTCGACTAATCCCATAGGTAGCTGAGTGTACCACATGAGGGGGCCTTTTGTTAAGGTTGAGCCAATCTCTTCACCAAAGTATATTGGGTTTCTTCTTCGATAATCTCATTGCTTTTGACAACTGTATAATAAGCACTGATGTGCTCGTCCAGATCAGTAGTTCCATCGTACTTGAGGCTATTCGGTAGGTAGAAGTGTTTATGCATGCGGACCAGTGGAACACTCGGTTTATATGCATGCTTATAGAACTTTTGCTAATCTGCGGCCGTAATCTGAGGTGGAGCACCTGGAACGTTACCGATCCGATCGTGGATGGTATTCATCTCGTTCAGGATATCCTTGATAACAGGTGTTCCTTCGAGACCTTAATTGTTAGCTATTGTAGAGCTTCAAGGGAAGACCTCCATGTTGAGTCTTCGATTGGAGACGGAAGCTGGTGATTCATTCACGGGCGCTGGTCCTCGCGGGGACGATGGCCTCTGAGACGATCCAGCGAAGTTTGCTCCCGACTTCTGGGCATGCTTTCGACCATGGTGGCCGAGTTTTGCTCTGCCCATTCTGCCTAGGTCTTGAAAAGATCAACAAGGAAATCTTTATGCCTGGAGTTGTTTCCATGTGGTTGATTGTTTTCGCCGTCACTACCTATAGAGATTGGATCTCTGGTAGGGTCCTTCGACTGTCCGTTAGGATCGTTGGGATCCTTTGTGGTATCGTCTACTGCGTCACCAGTGTTCTTTGGAACATTGTCGTCAGACATAGCTATGTTTCTTCCTTCATAGAAACCTACAATTACATGGGACCCACAGTGGGAGCCAAACTGTTTATGCCTAAATTTGGTCGTCTAGGTTAAACAATTAAATTTTTAAAAGGTTCACAAGAAATACAGTAAATACTACGTAACATATAGGAAATAGAAAGAAAACGTAATAGACAAGAAAGTAAATAGTATTATTCCTTGAGAATAGTCAGATTCAGTGTGAATTGCTTCATGTACAATACAATGGTAGTAGGGGTATATTTATAGATGTGATTTACCCATTATTAATTATGGTAAAATACAAAGACTAATAAGACCGTGGGCCTGTATACTCAAGGGGCGGTATATAATAAACCCTAACTAGGAGATTGTAAATCCTGAGGCGGCGAGATGTATACCTTGCCTCTTATGCCCGTACTGGCTAAGCGGCCGTGACTTGAGGACTAAGTATGTATCCTCTGTACCTGGTGACTTATAAGCTAAGTCTAGTCTCGCCAGCTAGATTCTTATCTCCGTAATCATAGATTCCGTCTTTTTGCCCGCACAGTTATCATACTTGTATCTTATATGAATTAAAAAATTTCGAGTAAAGGTAGTGTCTAAGTGGTTATATGTATAGTTTAAGTGACTTAGTGAAATATATAGACATGTTGAGACTATCTATATATTTGACATATCATTAATAATCGGTAAAATTTTGACTTTGGACTTTTGTTATTGGCGTCCCTTTAAACTTGACAAAATATTTGATTTTAGCACTTAAACTAAAGACTATTTATTGGACCATTGACCTCAAATCAAACTGTACATATTCGACACAAATTGATAACATGGCATGTTTTGTATATCTCACTTATCTTAAGTGGGTGATGCCAATTTGAAAAAAAAAAAAGTTCCCTCTTTCCTCACTCCCTGTATCTCAACTCCATCTATCTCCCTCACATCACGCCTTCCTCCTCCTAGCCATCCGCTACTCAAAGATAGATATATAGGATCATGGGTGGTTCAAGTGAACCATTCTCTCACAAACTATTTAAGTATATTATATATATATTTCTTAAAACATGTTTAATATAATGTTTATGATTAGTTTCATCGATTAATTTTTAATTTGCTCTTACTACAAAAATTTATATGCAGCGCTTGTCATCATTCTTCATGTAGACACCTAAGCTAAGAGAGTGACCTATAAAATACTTGACTTATATAGAAAATGTGTCTATTGGCATGGCAGATGAGCGATTTTACACTTCAATGAAATGCGTGAAGTAACCTTAATTACGCTACGATAAATGTCTTGTCGGTTGCAATTTTGCCAGAAAAGTGAACTGCCTACCATTGTTTCTGTTTTCTTTTTCGTACACACAACAATGATGGTAACAAGATACAAAACAACCTTGACCTATCTTTTCTTATTCTTTTCCCACATCAACCAAATATGCCTGAATTTTTTCACAAAAACTGAAATCATATATCTTTTTATTTTCCTCTAGGCAAACGTCATTTAACATCTCAACAAAGGAAAAATTGTGTCCAATAAAAAATTATTCCTTTTGTGCCAATAAGGCTTTGTAAGATACATGATTACAAAAATAAAATAACATCATTATATTTAGAGTGGGTTAGAAAATGGGAATACAAAAAATTACAAGTATTGCAATGCTGGGAAATAATGGAATGCTTGCTGGATTCTTCGAGGATGAAAATCAAATTTTTGTATTTTAACTATTTGAAACAGCTTCGTGAAAAATAATATATTTAAATACACTTAATTGATATTTTAGTTACTTTGCTCTAACTCCTCTTTCTTCTCTACACACTCTCCGTATTAATCATTTTAGACAGAAAAATCTTGTGGTGGTTTTCGTGGGTATAGAATTCTAGGCTTTCATTTTTCTAACGTAGCGTCTCTCTATTTGACACGACCCGAATTTTCGACAAGGCTGTGCGGATACCCGACAACTTCTCCAAGACCCTTCGGGCGAACCATATAAACTTAACTTACACAAACGATAAAAATTCAACTAAATAATGATATGGAATTAACTTAAACAACATAAGAAAAGCATAATAGACACATATATACAAGCAACTAGAAGGATTGCAGCAAACTACCCAAACACATAAGTCTAGAGCCATCCAGATTAGTCATCTATGAAGTCCAAAAATATGTACCTCTCTCGAAGGGACCAAAATTAGGATATAACTATGATAATAATAGGTGGTGTCCTCAACAAACAAGCTAGTTCACCACAGAAAGTTGAGAACATTGTCACTCCTCAATCGCACTGCTTGCTGGGTCATGAAGTGGAATCTACCGAAACGAAAAGACAACACAAAAACGGATAGAGAGTGAGTCATAAGGACTCAGTAAGCGAGGAATATCTAATTAACCCGAAGAATAAGCAAGCTAGCCAGGAAAATAGAACCAAGCAACAACCAACAAATAAACAATGCATAGATAATCAGAGCAACAATCATGTACGGCAAGTCAAGACACATAATGGTATGAACTGAAATGAAATATGATGCAATAGGGTAACATGGACCTGTTAACTCATCCCGAATTAAAATACTCCTGCATTCAAGGGGAATACAATCTAATAACAAAGAGAAGCGGAATACTCCTGCTCCTAGGGTGGAATACTCCTGCACCCGATATAATATAAGGCTGAGGTGGAATACTCATGCACTTAGTATATGACATAACAACCCGTAACTAGATAATATAACATATATCCAAGGTTGTAGCATAGTAAGTACACCATGTCGGAAGCTATTCACGTAAAGAACTCGTGAATAGAATATCCACAAGGCCAACGACCGTCAAATAAATGGATATAATCACTTACCTTAAGCCCTGAGTTTGAATAGCTACTGAACGACTTCTTTTCCAGTCTGACGTCCCTTAAAATAATTTCTTTCTGAACCAAAGAAATATATGTTGCACTTATAAGTGCTAGAAGAAAGAGTATATTTAATGTTTAGACAGTGAAAGAAAAAAATTACTAAAATACCTCTAGGCCAAGCTTCGCCAAAAACTCATAAACTATGAATTTTTTGACTCCTCATAATCCTATGAGACTAATGGTATCAATAGTTTTAATATTCGAATTCAATTTCATCAAAATTCTCTAATTTCATAAATTTTAGGGTTTTAATCCAATTTACCAATTTAATTTCAAGAAATCTAGCTTAAGAATGATGAATTAACGCATTTGAATGTTGTAGGATTGATACCTGATGATTTTTGATAAATTATTACTTACAATTACCGTTGGAATTAATTTGGATTGAGTGAACTCAAGTTTAAACCGAAATGAGCCCAAAAGCTTTTTGATACTGTTTTTTAAAAGCTGCTACAGTGAAAAAATTGCACCAGAAACAAATGCTCTGCAATTCGGATTCGAACGGATCCCTACAGGGCTCAGAATGACCCTAAATGTTTTACACAAGTCATAAAAGACTTGTGTGACATGCTCGCGAAGACGGAACTCGAATCGGATCTCTGAAACTCAAGATACGGATCCCTCGAAAAGAGGTCGATTTTTTAACTTTCGGAATTTTGGAGAAACTAGTCGAATGACCTCGGAATTCATTTTCAAAAGTTTCCACATGTCAGAAATGACCATACGAACCTAACACAACTTTTGGATTTCAAAACGGGGCTCATTTGCTCAAACTGAGCTCGAATACCTCTTTTAAGCTTTATCGACAACAGAAACAGAATCCTTCTTAAAAATCCTACCAAATGAAGTCCGAATCAGCTCAAATTTTACAAACAAGTCCTAATGGTCATTACGAAGCTTTTAAGACAATTAGCACACCAATCAGAATCCTATCTCCCGAAACAGCTGCCAAAGATCGTTTCTTTCTTCTCCACTTAGACTCTCGTTCGTCCTCGAACCAGCCAGATTCTGGAGTAGATTTCACATAATTAATGAGAGCGCTTACACAAACTTTTAACAACCTTTTATCAGATATTACTACACCATTATGGGACCAGAATCATAAATAATGATAAGAATTCTTAAGCATTAGAGACCAAGATCAAACCTGAATCATCGAAGAGGTGAGGATACCTCTCAAGCATACTGGAATCAAGCTCCAAAGTGTCCTCCTCGTAAGGACGAATTTTCTATCGCACTGGAACTATCAGAATATGCTTTAACCGAAGCTTCTGGACATCTCGAGCAACTATAGAAACTGGAAACTCCTCATAAACTAGATTCACATCTAGCTGAGCATATCTAACTTAGTCACTTCACAAGGATCCCGGATACACTTTCGAAGCATCGACACATGAAACACCGGATGAACTGGCATAGAATCTAGAAAATTGAGCCGATAAGCTGCCTTACCGATATGCTTGTCAATACGGAAAGGGCCAATGAACGTGGGATGGAGCTTCCATTTCCTCCCAAATCTCCTTACACCCAGCATAGGTGATACTTTCAGAAATACCCTGTCACCGACCAAGTGACTGATAGATAGACTGATAGATGTTATTACACCCGGCCAATGAACGTGGGATGGAGCCATCTGAAAGGTAGACTGATAGATGTTATTATAAGAAAACTCCGCTACGGCCAAGTGATCATGTCGGCGACCTCCAAAGTTTAATGCGCAATCTCTCAGCATATCCTCCGAAAGTTGAATAACCCGCTCGGACTGACCGTTAGTCTGAGGATGGAATGCCATGCTAAGCTGCACCTCGGTTCCCAACTCCGTTGAAAAGACTGCCAAAACTGTGAATTAAACTGGTAACCATGATCTGAGATAATAGATACAAGAGTGCCATGTATCCTAACCACCTAATCAATGAAAATCTGAGCCAATATCTGAGCTAAATCACTAGTCTTCACAGGGATGGAGTGAGCTGATTTTTTCAGTCTATCATGGCATCGCAGGGTCTTTGGCAAAACAACAATAAACTATAGTGATCTACTCCCACTTCCACTCGGGAATGGGCAGTGCCTGAGCTAACCCTACCTGTCTCAGGTGCTCGAACTTAACTTGTTGATAGCTCAAGCATCGAGACACATAATCAAATACATCCCTCTTCATACCCTTTCACCAATATAGCTCTCGGAAATCCTGATATATCTTAGTAATGCTAGGATGAATAGAATAACGTGAGTTATGAGCCTCGCGGGGCACTAACTACTTCTGATCTCCGAAATCAGGGACACAGAGTTGGCCACTAAACCGAAGTATTCCATCCGAATCAAGCTCGAATGAGGGAGCACTTAGGACACGACCATGCAATTCCTTCAAATGAGGATTCTCGAACTGTCTTCCCTTAATCTGACTGTCTAAGGAATACTGATCTGCAATACATGGGAAGACGTGACTGGAGTCTGGGAGAATAAATCTCACTCCGGAGTAGCCATGGTACTGCAACTCTCGGGCCAAAGGTCTCATGTCAGCATAAAGAAAAGCCATGCTACTCATAGACTTCCTGCTCAAGGCATCTGCTACAACATTCTCCTTCCCAGGATGACAGCAGATGGTGAGATCATAATCTTAAATTAACTCAAGCCACCTCCACTACCAGCCATTAAGATCCTTTTGAGAGAAAAGATACTGCAAGCTCTTGATCGATATACACCTGGCAAGGCTCATCATAAAGATAGTGCCTCCAAATCATTAGAGCGAAGACCACAACTGCCAACTATAGATCATGAGTTGTATAATTCTTCTCATTAGGCTTCAGCTGTCTAGAAGCATAAGCAATTACCTTCCGCATTGCATAAAGAAACATCCAAGACCCACATGAGATGAATCAAAATAGACTACAAATCCACTAGTGCCAGAAGGAAGGGATAGCACTGGAACTGAAATCAATATGGCGTTGAGCTTCTTGAAGCTTGGCTCATACTCATCGGACCATCGAAACTGAACTGCCTTCTGAGTCAGGTAAGTTAGGGGAGCTGCTATAGTGGAGAACTTTGCCTCAAATCTTTGAAAAAAACCTGCCAATCCAAAGAAGCTACGGGTCTCCATCGGCGAGGTACGACGAGGCCAATTTGGTACTCCCTCAATCTTTTTCGGATCAACCTTGATACCCTCACCGGATACAACATGACCCAAGAGCGCCACAGAATCAATCCAAAACTCACATTTCAAGAACTTAGCATACAACTTACAATCACGAAGGGTCTGAAGAACCACCCTCAATTGATAATCATGTACCTCGCGACTGTGAGAATAAATAAGATATAATCAATGACGACAATGACAAAGGAATCCAGGAACAACTTGAATATCCGATTTATAAGATCCATAAAGGCTGGAAGGGAATTAGTCAGCCCAGATGACATTACTAGGAACTCATAATGGCCGTAATGAGTCCTAAAAGCAGTCTTCAAGATATCTGACTTCCGAATTTTAAGGTGATGATAACTAAATCGCAAATCGATCTTAGAAAAAAATCGAGCACCCTACAATTGATAAAACAAATCATCAATATGAGGCAAGGGGTACTTGTTCTTTATGGTGACCTTATTTAGCCATCGATAATCAATGCACATTCACATAGTCCCATCTTTTCTTTACGAACAGAACAGGAGCACCCTATGGAGAAATACTCGGCCTAATGAATCCCTTATCCAACAAAGCCTGCAACTGCTCCTTCAACTCTGAAGGAGCCATGTAATAAGGAGGGGTGGAAATAAGTTGAGTTTTTGGAACTATATAAATTCCAAACTCGATCTCTTGATCAGGAGGAAGTCTCGGCAAATCATCTGGAAACACATCAAGGAACTCCATCACAACAGGAACAGAATTGAGGGATGGAATTTTCACAGTGGTATCTCGAACCATGGGAAGATATAATGAACACCCTTTATTCATTTTTTACCTCGCCTACAGGACAGAGATAACACACCCTGTAGGTGGAAATAGAGAACCCTACTATACTACCGGTGCTAAGCTAAATTATTCAGCTGCTTTTATGAAGTTTGTTCGACATGAAAATTAATGATTGTAATAGCTTTAAACTGTTTTAAGACAAAGGGATGATCTGTGTATATGCTTAAACTTGCATAGGTTCCAAGTAGGTTAGGGTCAGTTTTCTTTAAGCCATAACAATGAAGTTTGGCTAATGACTAAAGACTCTTGCCTTGTAATAAAATGACTGAAGCTAAAGTTTAAATCTTTGTTGTTAAGTCTTTTCTAAATCAGTTATTCCTTCTCCATGTTTTCTTTTTCGGGTTTTTCCTATTATTGTTGCAGCATTATTTAGTTGGTTGCTGCAGGTAGTTCAGGGAGTCATAGGAGTGTGTTTTAGGTTCTCGTTGCTTGAACCAGTTTTAGGATGGATCCTGGAGTTGTTTTATATAGTCCAGGGAATAATGGTGTCTGCAGCTGGTGGTTTTAAAGGTGTTGCAGGTCTGGTTTTCTTGTTGTTTCAAGAAGTGCAAGGTGTTTGGGATTTTGTTCCGAGTCCTGCTTGGTTGTGCATAAGTGAGGGAGGTTTATAGGCTTGTGTGCAGGTTGTTCTAGATTGGAGAAGCTGCCTAGTCCTTCGATGGTGCAGGCAGGGCATCTGATAGGCAAGTGATAGGAGGTGTGAGTCTGTGAGGTGTGCAGAAGTTGTTTGGGAAGCTTGTGAAGTGGTTCAAATGTTTGCAGGTGCTGGAAAGTGTTCATGAAGAGTGTATAGAGGCAGCAGGTGTTCAGAGAGTGAACAGGTTATTTCAGGGAGAGTTAAAGGGGGCATTAGAGGTGTTGCAGCTTGTTTCAAGTAGGTATTGGTGGCTTAGGAAGGTCTAGGAGTTGTTCTGAAAAAAAAAGAAGGTCAGGGTGCCTAGTTTCTGCAAGCTTGTAGGTTCTTTTGGGAAGGTGAGAGGGGCTGCTTAGGCTTTGAGAGTTGGTTTAGGGGGTTGGTTTGGGTTTCCAGGCAGTGAGAGTGATAGTAGTTTCAGGTGTAGAGGAGAAGTTTAAGAATGTTAGGGGGGCCTGGTAATTATTCAAGCAGTGAGGGTCTAGTGTCTGGAGGATGTTTTTCCTGTTTCTGGTGGTTTGGTTGTTCTGCATGGGTGCTGTGAGTTTTAGAGGAGTAGTAGGGGTCGGATTAAGGGAGTTTCAGGGCTGGTGGATATTCTAGGTTGTGAGGGTGGTTGTAGGTGTTATTTTGTTTAGTGGTAGCAGGGAGTTTGATGGGTTCATGTGTTTGAAAATTCTTTTGGTGTTGCAGATGATTCTCAACTATTTGCTAATGTTTTCCAGGTGTGGGAGAGAGTGTTAGGGCATGTGAGGGTCTGAGGGTAAGTTAGTTTAGGAGCTTAGTGTAGGTTGTCCTTCATATAGTCAGTGGCAGAGGTTGCCTTTGCTTTCATTTCTGTCTTTCCTCTCTGATTCAATTGCTTCTAGTCCTAATAGCAATTCCATCTGATAAGTTCCATTTTAATGTGTTTTCCTCTCTTTTATGTGCACTCTTTTATGCTGCTGTTGAGCTTAGAAAATGAACTTGTCTTAGTAAATGATTTGCAAGTATGCTTTGATTTGTCTTCTTGCTCTTAGAATTGGCAGATGTTTCTGGTGATAGTGGTTTGTATTTCTAGAATTGGTATTGTTCTTGTAGTTTTTTTAAAAGGGTTCAGGTTATTGGAAAGGAGTAGTTCAAGATGTCTGGACTGGTTCATCTTGTTCCAGGGAGTTAAGAATGTCCAGATTAGTTTATGGTAAGCTGAGAGAGTGTCTGGAGTTTGTTCAGAAAGGAGTGAGGCAGTAGTTAAGTAAGAAAGGTTGTTTTCTAAGTCTAAGAGCTGTCTAGGTTGTCCAAGTGAGGTAGCAGGGGTCCTGGTGGGATGCAAGTGTGTAGATGTTGTTTCAGGTTGCGTTAAGGTGAGCATAGGCTGTGCTTATTGATTTCAATTTAAAGAGGTGATCTGAATTGAGGTTTATTTCTTTCTGTTTCCCTGGACATTCTGGTAGCCTGCTCTTTTCCTTGTATAATTTTGCCTGCCGAATTGAAATAGATAGTAAGCCAATTTTCATACCTGTGTTTTCTCCCTTGTTGATTGGTTTAACTTTTTCTTAGAATTGTTCAAGCCTTTTCTTTCTTTGTGGAATCATGTTTTTTTTTAAACTCTAGAGTTTGGTCTGCCCTCTGTTACAGCTAAGGTCTCTTAGGATTTAGTTGAAATCCTAGTATGTTTGCACATTGCATATGTTTAAAAAATGAAATCTTTACTGTTAAATAGAGTTCTCTAGTTTATGAAATGGTTTGGTCCATATGATGGTTTAAATTAATAAATGCAATTTATAAGTTTTAGTCTTTTTTTTTTTTTTTTTGGGGACATTTTCTTTAATGAAGCAGTAGCTTGATTCATTATATATTTAATAAAATCAAAGTTTAACCTTGCTTTGTCAAATCTTTGTTCGACCAAGTTATGAAGGTCCCATATTAGTTTTTTTTTATTATAAATGGCTTAAGCTTCAAAGTAGTGTACTGCCTGAAGTCTGCTTCTTGAGTATAATAATTTGGCTTGGTAGTTAAAGAAAATTTTGATACCCCTATGTGGCTGTATGTTAAATTTTTGCTAAAAGATTAAGTCTAGATTGTTGCTTAAGATTCTGTTGTTTAATTAGACATTGTATTTGGTGTGATTTTAAGTCAAATATGCTATTCATGTTCAGTTTTCTTTGTGCATTATCTATGTTCGCATCTTCTCTGAATTCGTTATCAATATTAGTTTCTAATCTTTCTGTTTCCTTTCTTGATTGGCATGAAACTATTGGGAACGAGTTCATTGTTTGGACTCTGATGTTTGCAAGTCCATATTCAATAAGACGTAGTCAGTTGCAATTCCTGAAGCTCGCTGCATATTCCAGTATGGTTGAGGACGGATATTTTGTTTTCGGGTCTCATGCACTCACGTTGTCAACTCATAATCGCTCTCGTGTTCTAATTTTCAAACTCATCTCTTTATTTCATTTGTTAGTTAGATGATTTATAGACTTGTAATTGCACAATTTATTTATGAAAAAATATTTCATTAATTGAGTTATTTGTATACTTTATGTTCAATACTTTTATTTTGAAGTCGTTATTTGATTTATTGCAAATCAGGCCATTTAACCAAATGCGTGAAAAATTTCATAAATTTTCAAAAAAAAAATCACGTTAATAAATAGACTATAAGAAAAGACTTCTATCTTATTGATACGAAGTAGTTTCTTTAAAAAAGTCAAAAGTTATAAAGAAGTTTAATTAACTTCTAAATGTCCCGAAACGACTTTGCAAAAAGCGACTTGAAATCTAAGTTCCATCTTATGGTGAGATTCTCGGATTTTAAAGTTGAAACTAAGCAAGTGTCATTTATGCGCTATCACATACTAGTTGGCAAAGAAATTAGGACGAACAAATCGTCCCTTTTTTCAAAAGAAAATGCGCTTTTATTTTATTTTAAAAATAATTAAAGCTTTTAAATAAATTGTAAACTTTTGAAAACTTGTTAAATTTAATTAGTTGAATTAATTAAGGGTTCAATTAATTATTTTTAGAAAAGCGCATAAATCACACTTGCAAATTAATTTTGAAACCTGCCGGATTAACCGTTTTTAACGGAATTTCGAAAGTTTCTTAAAAATCTTCTTTCGAAATTAACAAAACCTCTTACCCTTAGAATCTCTAAAAGAAAGACCGTTCTTTAATAAAAAGTTTTGCACGAATTTGCTTATTTGGCTCCCTGTTTTCCTTAAATTGGGTGGCGACTCCAAAAACTCCAAAAGAGTTAGTCCATCCTGTCGATATTCCTGAAATTTAGCCTTTCGGGGTTAATTTTTTGGGGGTTCAACAGCATGGCGACTCCGCTGGGGAATAATAAAGGTTTTGACCATAAAGGTTTCCAATTATTTGTAATTAGCATGCCTAATTTATTTGCTTTATTATATCTGTTTGTGTGGTTTGCTTTGGAAAGGATGTATTACATTTTATCTGTGCATAGTCAGCATTCCGTTCATATTTCCTCCCTTATGGAGCCTGTCAATTCTCTTTCACCTCCTCGATTTCATCACGGGGCACCCGCTTGACGGGTAGTTATGCAGGAAGGGCATTGCCCTTACATCACTTTTTGAAACTTCTTTCGTGTCACAAAAAGTTAGTTCGGGATATTGATGTTGCCTAGTTTTGTCATGGCTAGTTTTACTGCGTTGTGAGGCCAGGTCTATCCCGCATAGGTCGAGTCAGCCTCAACCGTTAGCCTACTCTTAGAAGGATATTTTAGGACATGCATGCATATGCACCTGAGTTTGGACCCGGTCCTTGGTACCGTTTCCAGGAATTAAGAAACCGCCCTTTTGTTGACGGGTTATTGAATCCCAACGGCGCTGCATATTATGCAATTTGACGATTAGGCCTACCTCTGGCACAAAGAGGCACCTTACAGGGTAGGACGCGCCCGCATTTTCATTTACGCTCAACTAATTGTGATTGTCACATGTCCAACTTGTGTAAAATGCAAAGCGCTACGTGACGCGCGCTACATGATTGTTTGCAATTATGCCAATAACCTGGATACTAACATAGTTTACCTTTTGAATTTTTCTTTTGTTTGATTATTCACCAAAAGAGAGAGTTTGATTCGTGCTGACTCCCGCGTTGGTTAAGCGTCTAATATAAAGTAAACCAAGCAATGGCTGATTTGATTAATAATCAGACTGGTATCCCTGCATCTTCTAATGAGCAAGCAGTTGTTGTTCCTGATGAACAAATTGCTAGAATGGCCAAGCAGATTGAATGTATGAAAGTTGAACTAGAAAGAATGAAATGGTCGAGCCACAGAAATGCGCCATCCATGCTATCAACTCTGAATCCCAATATTGAAACTGCTAATCCAAGCATGCCTTTAAATTCCAGTGTCATTCATATGCTTGCACCAGTTAACAACATCCCAAATGCATTCATTAACCAGAACATTTGCCTCACTATCAATATTTACCTGCCAAAGATACTCCTCGTCCTCCACAATCCAAAGCACCCATTTCTGTGGCTGTTGCTACTCAAAATGCCAATGACCCAAGACAAGGATATCCCGAAGCCCAATACTATGAGCATGACCCCAATGGTAAGAACGTGGATTTCACTAACTATGTGCCACAAAGTGAAGTGCCCGTAACCGTGAAAAAGCGGGGAAGGACAGTTGAGCAAGGGGAGATAATCCAAACGATGAAAATCATGCAGCAATCTATCAAGAATTTGCAAGTGTCTAGTGGGCGTGAAAGTATCTCCTATCGCAATCTTTATCTATACCCAGATGTTACTCTTCCTCGCGGGTTTAAAGTGCCAAAATTTGATATGTATGATGGTCATAGTGACCCATTTGTTCATTTGACCAAATATCTCAACCGAATGAGGGTTGTGGGAGGTAAAGAGGAACATCTGATAGCCTTCTTCAGTCATAGTCTGGAAGGTATTGCTGCTGAATGGTTTGTAAGACAGGATATAAGCAAGTGGCGTGAGTTTGATGACATAGCCAATGATTTTACAAAGCAGTTTGAGTAGAATGTCGAGGTGGCTCCTGACCTTATAACCTTGTCCAATCTGAAGAAGAAAACAACATAAACCTTTAGGGAATACGCACTGAGATGGCGAGAACAGGCTGGAAGGGTGCAACCACCAATGACTGAGAAAGACATGGTGAAGTACTTCATCCTAGCCAAAAATGATTCTTATTACATACACTTGCTCCCTATGATGGGTAAACCCTATTCTGAACTTCTTATGATGGGAGAAATGGTTGAAGAAGGGATTAAGACGGGGAGAATTGTAAGTTTTGCTACAGTGAAAGCAACTGCGCAAGCCATCCAGACTGGTTTGGGAAATTTAGAGGAAAAGGAGAAGGAAGTTGGCATTATTACTACCAAGAACTCATTATCCCAGCCTACTCACCAAAGCAATCCACATCCAGGCTACAATGCTCAACCCGTTTACTACCAGCAATCATTTGGCCAAAAATCAGAAATTACCAATCCCCAAGTCCGCACTTTTCAAAATCGCCTAGCCGTACCAAAGCCACGCACTAATCCTGTCAAGAAGACATATAAAACCTATACACCTTTAGCGGAACCTTACAGTCAGCTTTATGAAAGGCTAAGGGCAGCTGGAGTGATTCACCCTATTGCTGATGCAACTCCTAATCCTCTTCCAAAATGGTTCGATGGAACCAAACATTGTACCTATCATTCAGGGGCTCCAGAGCATGACGCTGAAAATTGCCACAGTCTAAAAAATGCAGTTGAAACTCTAATCCAAGAAGGTTCGATTCAACTCATTGGGAATACACCTGCTGATAATAACCCTTTGGTAGATGATGAGTATGGCATACACTTGATATCAGTTGATGAGGCTGAAAAAGGGACCATTGTGATCCCAAAGACCCAAACAACAAAGAAGAGCTCTCGAACTTACAAAGTCGGGAGGACCAAAAGCTTTCAACGCAGAGGACAAATCAAGACAAACCCAAACTGGGGCAGATTTTATTGAAGAAATTTTTTGCCAAAGAAGGTAAAGTAAATGCCTAGCCAATATCAAATCAAGAACAATTAAGAGATACTACATTTGACAAGCGGCAAAATCAGTCTTTTCATTTCAATGTAATTTTCTATGTAATACGAACTACGTGTAACCTGATTCCCAGGGCTGGGATACGTAAGCAACTCAGATAGAGCTCGGTTACACTAGCATAGGAATCCCCTATTTCCTCTTTTATGTGATTTTGAACTACTTTTGGTTTGATTCCTGGAATGGCAACGGGATAAGTAAGCAATCTACATCGGACTTGATCAGATTTTGTAATGCTTAGGACTTGTTTATCTTTGATGATGTAATTCCGAACTACGCATCTGGGCAGATGTGTAGGTATTCCAATTCGGATTCGGCTTCGCACTTAGATTGTCATATTCCCCAAAAGCTTTATGTAAGCAGAACTACGCACGGTCTGATTCTCAAGGAGGGATACGTAGGCGCTCTCAACGGGCTCGACTCTATTATATTAAATTTTAGTTTCCCCCCTAAAAGTCAACTGGGGCAAATTTCGCAAAGCAAGTTGAAGATTTGAAAGATAGCAACTGGGGCAGATTTTGCAAAGCGAGTTGAAGGCGTAAAGATCATAACTGGGGCAGATTTTTCAAAAGCCGTAATTCTTGACAAAGATAAGTTGGCAAATTTTCGCGAGTTATTTTGAGGGATAATGCATAGTTGCAAAGATAAAGGATGTTCAATATGTTCAATATATGTCACCATCTGAAATACGACAGAGTTCATTAGCCAAGTCTCAAAAGACGGATTACAAATCTAGGCAGAGTGAGAAAAAGGAAGCAGTTGCAGGATGAAGGCTCAAGTCAGCATGAATCAAATGCTTCACCCTCCCTCCCAAAACTAACAATTTTTCTTTGAGTGCAGGAATTCTCAAAAGCAGCAAAATAATGAAAATTAGCAACCATTTTGTCATACACATTGGACAATGTTGCCAAGATAATCAACCGAGATTGGAAGCATTATTTGATTCATCGCATACGCGAAATGATTTTATTTTTCCCTCTATTTTGCCCTTGCTTAATCAAAACCTTATTGTTTTATTAACAACTTTACTTTACTCTTTGCATGAATTAAGCATTAACTTCAGTTTTACTCAAGAACAACACTCAACCTTTTATGGCGTCACCAAATATAAGCCGGACGGCTTAAACTCTCACTTTATATCTCCTTTATCTTTGACATTTTCTTGTCCATATGAATTTAATGAAAACTTTATTTTTGCAGGCTATTCTACCATTTATTTTACAAGTACCAGCATCAAGTCTATTGGTGACAACCGAAGATGTCACTTTATTTTCATTATTTACCGTTGACAACCGGTGATATTATTTGGCAAAATTGTTGCCAAACTTTATCATAGACTATTGATCGAAGTAGTATTGGTACCGCAAACCATCAAGGATGCTATTATCGAAGACCATGACTTTCAATATTGGATCCATCGTACACTATCAGTGGTATTATTCTAATGGCTTTTTATGTTGGATCCATCGTACACAATCGATTGTATTATTTCAATGGCCTTCTATTTTGGATCTGCCGTACAACTGAGGGTCATGCACGCATCAGAGACAGAGTCAGTAGAGTTGGCTGCATTCAGATTGCATGACCTAGCAGCAGGGTGGTATCAGACATGGGAGCTATCTAGAGGGTCAGATGTTACTTCGGCGACTTGGAAGGAATTCTCAGATGCCTTCCTTCATCAGTATATGCCCATAGAGACACAGAGAGCACGTGCTGATCAGTTCCTAACCTTGAGACAGGGAAGTTTGAGTGTAGAAGAGTATAATTATCGCTTTAATTCTTTAGCAAGGTTTGCCCCCACTGTGGTAGCAAGTATGGAGGATAGAATTCACAGTTATGTAGTGGGACTTGGTCCACACCTGGTGAACGAGTGTATGACGGTTTCTATGCAGTCAGGTATGAACATATCACGCATTCAAGGATTTGCTTTATCACTTGAGGAGAGGAAGCAGATACAGAGAGCCGACAGGGATAGAGTGTTACACAAGAGGGGCAGATTTTCTGGTTCATTTGGAGAGACATCTGGAGCGAGTAGACAGCAGAGTGTTAGACAGCCACCAGCCAGTATACCTACACAGTCTCGTGGCCTGAGATTTGATAGACCTCCTCAGTCCAAAGCTAGTCAAGCATCACGGACTTCAGGATTTCAGCGCCGTGGTACTTCGCTACCGGCCAGTCAGACATATCCTAGATGTTCAGTTTGTGGTAAACGCAACTTGGGTCCATGTCAGTTAGGAGTTGATATTTGTTATATTTGTCGTGAGGCAGGCCATTTCATGAGAGATTGCCCGACTAGCGGTGGTAGTGGTGCAGCCCAGCCAGCTAGATCATCAGTAGCTTTCTCAGCACCAGCACGCCCTCAGGGGCAAGTTCCTCAGGCACCAGCAGGTCGTGGTAGAGGTCGAGGTGGAGCTCCTACAGCAGGCGGTACCCAGAACCGCACCTATTCTCTTATTGGTCGACAGGACCAAGAGGCTTCACCAGACGTGGTCACAGGTATTCTGTCGGTAAATTCTCTCGATGTGTATGTGTTGATAGATCCGGGTTCTACATTATCATATGTTACTCCCTTTATTGCCATTAAATTCAAAATAGTACCAGAGGCTATTAGACCTTTCGAGGTAGCCACTCCCGTTGGTGATTCTATAGTAGCTAGGCGTGTTTATAGAGTTTGCAAGATAATGATGGGCGATTGTAGCACTACAGCTGACTTAATTGAGCTAGAAATGGTTGATTTCGATGTTATTCTCGGCATGGATTGGTTGTCTTCTTGTTATGCTAACGTTGATTGTAGAGCGAAGACAGTCCAGTTTGACTTTCCAGGAGAATTAGCTATGGAGTGGCAGGGTGTTTCTGCATCGCCAAAGGGTTTGTTTATTTCTTACCTTAAGGCAAGGAAGCTAATCGCAAAAGGTTGCTTATATCATATTGTTCATGTTCGAGACTCAAGAAAGGAGACATCGACTCTCGAGTCAGTTCCGGTAGTGAATGAGTTCCCTGATGTGTTTCCAGATGAGTTACCTGGTCTTCCTCCGGAATGAGAGATTGATTTTTCTATTGATATAGTACCAGGTACGCAACCCATATCCATTCCTCCCTACAGGATGGCACCAGCAGAACTGAAAGAATTGAAGGAACAACTGAAGGATTTGGTAGATAAAGGTCTCATCAGACCTAGCATTTCCCCGTGGGGAGCCCCGGTATTGTTTGTGAAAAAGAAAGACGGCTCTCTACGCATGTGCATAGATTACAGACAGCTAAATAAAGTCACAATCAAGAATAAATACCCTCTGCCTAGGATTGATGACTTGTTCGACCAACTCCAGGGTGCCAAGTGCTTCTCGAAGATAGATTTGCGATCAGGCTACCATCAGGTTAGAGTTAGAAAATCTGATACACCTAAGACTGCATTCAGGACTGGGTATTGCCATTATGAGTTTTTAGTGATGTCGTTTGGACTCACTAATGCCCCTGCAGTGTTTATGGATCTGATGAACAGCGTATTTAGGCCTTATCTAGATTTATTTTTGATTATATTTATTGATGATATTCTCATCTATTCAAAGTCTGAATCAGAGCATGCGGAGCACCTGCGCATGGTATTGGGTACTCTTCGGGACCAACAATTATTTGCTAAGTTCTCAAAGTGTGAATTCTGGTTAGATTAAGTGGCATTTCTTGGCCATATAGTTTCAGCAGAAGGAATTAAAGTAGATGGCCAGAAGATTGAGACTGTGAAGAATTGGCCCAGACCTACGACGCCAACTGAAGTACGTAGTTTTCTGGGTTTGGCAGGTTATTACAGAAGGTTCGTAGAGGGTTTTTCCTCCATTGCAGCTCCACTGACCAAATTGACACAGAAAATAGCTAAATTTGAGTGGTCTGATTCTTGCGACCACAGCTTCCAAGAACTAAAGAACAGGTTGATAACAGCTCCAGTACTTACACTTCCAGAGGGATCTGAGGACTATGTTATTTACTGTGAAGCTTCTCGAATTGGTCTTGGTTGTGTTTTGATGCAGCACGGAAGAGTAATTGCCTATGCTTCCAGACAGCTGAAAAGGCACGAGCAGAACTACCCTACCCATGATCTGGAGCTTGCAGCAGTCATTCATGCATTAAAGATTTGGAGACATTATTTGTATGGAGTTCATGTTGATATTTATACAGACCACAAAAGCCTCCAGTACATATTTAAGCAAAAGGAGCTAAACCTACGACGTGGACATTCTTTATCATCCGGGTAAAGCGAATGTTGTTGCTGATGCCCTTAGTCGTAAGTCTATGGGTAGTCTATCTTATTTACAGCCACAGAAAAGAGAGTTAGCTCATGCACTCCACCAGTTGGCCAACATGGGAGTCAGATTAATTGATTCAGGGGACGCAGGAGTTACACTTCAGAAAGCAGCCACTACTTGCCTAGTTACAGAAGTAAAACAGCGTCAGTATGAGGATCCAGTTCTAGTTGAATACAGACAAATAGCCAGAAGAAAACCGGAGTCACTATACAGGGTTACTAGTGATGGGGTTCTCATGTATAAAGATAGACTTGGTGTTCCTGACGTTGCAGATTTACATGGACAGATTATGACTGAGGCACACCATTCCAGGTACACTATTCATCCAGGTTCGACTAAGATGTATCATGACCTTAAGCAGATGTACTGGTGGGACGGAATGAAGCGTGACATAGCAGAATTTGTGGCTCAGTGTCCTAACTGCCAGCAGGTTAAGGTCGAGCATCAAAAACCTAGTGGCTTGTTACAGGAAATCGAGATTCCATCACGGAAATAGGAAGCAGTGAATATGGACTTCATTACAGGCTTGCCCCGTACGCGGAGCAGGTATGACTCTAATTGGGTTATAGTTGACAGGCTTACTAAATCAGATCATTTCTTGCCTGTTAGAACTACATATACAGCGGAGGATTATGCTAGACTTTATATCAGAGAGATGGTGCGCCTACATGGTATTCCAGTATCTATCATTTCAGACAGGGGTGCACAGTTTACAGCAAATTTCTGGCGATCATTCCAGACAGGTTTAGGGACACAGGTGAATCTGAGTACAGCATTTCATCCACAGACAGACGGACAGGCTGAGCGGACCATTCAGACCTTAGAAGATATGCTTAGAGCTTGCGTATTAGATTTTGGAGGCAGTTGGAGTGATCATCTACCATTGATAGAGTTTGCATATAATAATAGCTATCATTCCAGCATGCAAATGGCACCATATGAAGCTTTGTATGGGCGCAAATGCAGGTCTCATATAGGATGGTTCGAGTTTGGCGAGTCTCAATTCATAGGTCCAGATTTAATCCAACAAGCTGTTGATAAAGTCAAGTTGATCAGGGAAAGATTATTAGCAGCGCAGAGCAGACAGAAGTCCTATGCAGATAATCGACGTCGAGATTTAGAATTTCAGATTGGCGATTGGGTATTCCTGAAAGTATCACCTATGAAAGGCGTTATGAGATTTGGAAAGAAGGGGAAGCTTAGCCCTAGATTTATTGGTCCATATCAGGTTATCAGGCGAATTGGGGGTGTAGCCTACGAGTTAGACCTTCCAGCAGACCTTCAGGAGGTACATCCTGTATTCCATGTTTCTATGCTCAGAAAGTGTGTTGGAGATCCTTCTAGAGTTGTACCAGTAGATGATGTACAGATCACAGAGCAATTAACTTATGAAGAGGTGCCAATTGCAATTTTAGATAGGCAGATTCGTCGACTAAGGACGAAAGACATTCCTTCAGTTAAAGTGCTATGGCGAAGCAATAACGTAGAGGAAATAACTTGGGAAGCTGAGAATGATATGAGAGACAAGTATCCACATCTCTTCACTACTTCAGGTATATAATAGATCCTAAGGGGGGAAGAATGTTACACCTCGTATGTCCAATGTCAGGTATATCGTTCTAATGACATGTTAAGAATGATTTAAGTGATCTTAAAGTCATAATTGGACCATATATGACTTTTATATGTTGAATATAAAGGTTGGGAAAAATCAGATTTAAGTTGCGGAAAAACCGACTAAGGATTTGCCTTTTAACGGAGCTTTTTCAGTAATTAATTCCGTGTGTTATATGAGGTCTTTTGGAGACATATGATATGCCAAATTGAAGGTCTTGGAGTGTAGTTTCCAAAACTTTTGACGGTTTTTTCATACAATATATGGATAAAAAGATATGAGTATCAGAAGTCAGACTAGAAAAAGGAACATAAGCGCAAAAGAGGGCTAGAAATCAAATATTTTTGTTATAAAAGAGAAATTATTCATTTTCTCTAAATGTTACAGAAAAGCCACGATATAAACAGACCTCTCTGGAGTTGAATCCATTTTTTTCTAATTTTGAAGAAACCACATCAATTTTGACTCGAAACGGAACACGGATTGCGTCAAAACGCTCTACGCGATTAGGGTAATATTATGCTACCTTCAATTTCGTCTATAGTTTGAGTTTTATAATTACTTCATAGCTAAGTAAAGTACCAAAATTCTATTTTATGGCTTGTTTAAGCTTTAGAAGGTGTGGAATTCAAAGGAAACAAAGTTTAGGAGCTAGAATCATCAAAGGTATGTAAGACTAAACCTTTCTTTTGGCAAGGCATGTATCTTTTAGCTTTTAAAGCTTTTCTTAGTTCTAATCTTAGTGTTTCTGGTGAGAAACTTGTATGGTACCAAAGAAACCTAGTATATACTTAATTTGGTACTAAAATCCAAGGTGAAAGACGTCCAAATCAGCAAGACAAAACGTTTCAAAATCTGGAAAATTGTTTTGATCTTTGGACAGTTGTTAGTATATTGATCATAACTCCTTGTACAAAATTGATATTTAGATTATTTAAGAATTCCCAGAACCCTAAGACATATATCTAAAACTTTCATGAAGACTATGAAGTCTATAACTTTGATCTACACTCTGAAAATTAGGTTGAAAGTCAGGACAGTGGTGCTGTCCAGACATTCTATCTGCAGATTTGTTATGTCATCCTGTTGTCTTATCTTGTTATCCATTTAACATTTTTATGTTATCAGTTTATCCGGGTATCCATTCCCGTGTATAGTATAGTGTTGGTTCTGTTTTGCGGATCATCCAGTTTCAGAGGAAACTCTGCCGAAATTTTTATAAAAGTCAAAGAGACAAATTCTAAGTTTCAGGTTGTGTCTATAATTCAATCCAGACTTTTCATATCATTCCTTCGAGTCGATATATATTTTTGCCACGTGTGTTATGCCTCATACGTGCTTATGCTTATGTTGTGATCATGTTATGTGTGATTTTGAGTCCCCCATAGAGGCTGGACATTGGACACACAGTCCGGTCGCGTGTGATACTACCCGTCTGGGGGATACAGCCCCTCTGGTTCAGGCGGGAGTTGAAGCACCTAGTGTGATCGGGTGTCATCCACACACTCTGACCAGAGAGACTAGATATTACTGGCTGGGGGGGATATAGCCCATAACACCCACCAGGTTTGTTATATACGCGTATATAGCCGCAATATGCACTGCATGATTATATGTGAGGCTAGTTCAGATGTTCAGTTACCTAATTTGGGGGGATATAGCCCATAACCCCAGGCAGGTACTAGCTCAGATAACCATTCAATTTTAGCTCAGTACTAGTTATCAGTTCTCAGTTATCAGCCACCAGTTTTTAGTGTCAGTATCAGTTGACGGTGGTGGTATTATTCTAATGGCCTTCTTATATTGGAATCATCGTACACAAATCGATGGTATTATTCCAATGACTTTCTTATATTGGATCAATCATATACAATTGGTGGTTTTGTTCCAATGGCTTTTATATTGGATCCATCGTACACAAACGATGGTATTATTTCAAGGGCTTTCTACTTTTGATCTATCGTGTTCAATCGATAGAATTATTCCAATTGCCTTCTTATATTGGAATCATCGTACCCAATCGGTGGAATTATTTCAATAGCTTTCCATATTCGAATCATCGTACACAATTGGTGGTATTATTCCAATGACCTTCTTATATTATTATTCCAATGACTTTCTTATATTGGATCAATCATATACAATTGGTGGTTTTATTCCAATGACCATTTATATCGGATTTATCGTATACAATCGGTTTCATTATCTCAATAGGTTTATTATGATAGTTTTATTATCCAGTCTATCATATACAACCGAAGACGCTACTTCATCAAGTCTACCGTAAACAATCGGAGATATCACATTTACCAAGTCTACCGTAGACAATTGGAGGCGTGGTTCTTTTTCAAGTCTATCGTATACAACCGAAGACATTATCATTTAAAGCCTTCCATAAACAATTGGAGGCCTTTTATGAAGCCTATCGTAGAAAATCGAAGGCGCTATTGTTATGGAGCCTATCGTAAACAATCGGGGGCCTCATTATGAAGTCTATCGTAAACAATCGAAGACGTCGTTATCATTTAAAGCCTTCCATAAACAATTGGAGGCCTTTTTATGAAGCCAATCGTAGACAATCGAAGGCGCTGTTGTTATGGAGCCAACCATAAACAATCGGGGGCCTCATTATGAAGTCTATCGTAAACAATCGAAGACGTCATTACTTAAAGCCTTCCATAAACAATTGGAGGCCTTTTATGAAGCCTATCATAGACAATCGAAGGCGCTATTGTTATGGAGCCTACCATAAACAATCGGGGGCCTCATTATGAAGTCTATCGTAAACAATCGAAGACGTCATTCTTATTTAAAGCCTTCCATAAACAATTGGAGGCCTTTTTATGAAACCTATCGTAGACAATCGAAGGCACTATTGTTATGAAGCCTACCGTAAACAATCGGGGGCCTTATTATGCAGTCTATCGTAAACAATCGAAGACGTCACTATTATTTGAAGCCTACCATAAACAATTGGAGGCCTTTATATGAAGCCTATCGTAGAAAATCGAAGGCTCTATTGTTATAAATCCTACCATAGACAACTGGAGACTCGATCATGAGTCATTGCCGAAAGGCGGCATTTTTATCCTTATATTTTATTTAAGTCTACTTTATGTTTCTATGGATTGAAGTCCTTCATTATTTTATTTTCAGTCTACCAACGGTCCTGAAGTCATCTTGCCTCAAAAAGCCGGATTTCTTCTAGTTGATTGGAGACGAGTTTGTCATTGACATTGAAACCAGCATCTAAAAGTTTTATTCATTATCTATTTCTTACTCCATTTATTAAGCCTTATTTGCAGTTACGCGCTTACCATTTGTCGAGTTTATTACAGGATATTAGCAGCATCGCAGCAGCATTTGGAGCATTAGGGGTCAGTAAGATTCTTTCCTGTTTATGTGTCTGTTTCTGTTAATCGTGCGAGTCTTCATGTCGTCGAACTACATATGGCCTGATTCTCTTTCAGCCTGAGATATGTCGGCAACTCGGAAACCGGAGTTCGGCCATGTCTTAAGCCGCGTATTTTGGACCTTGGAATCAAAATCTTGGCTTTATCGTGACAAAATTGGGTTTCTCGTCAACTTTCTTTACCCTGAAAACTCTTTCATCCTTTCCGGATAAAGAGGGGCAGCTATTGACACCCAATTTTATCCCGAAATTTTAATTAATATCTAATTATTTTATAGAGGGTCAATTCAAATTTAAAAGGGGCGAAATAATTGAGTTTTTGAAGAAAGAGGCCAAATTTGCAGAACGTAAGCCCTATTCTAGCCTATCCCCGCAAAATACATATATTACACATTTCACACACATATTTCAGCTTTTCCCATGACCCAATCCAATCAAAAGCCCTAGACCCGCGACCCATTTCAATTTTCCCTCTCAAATCCATACCCCACTGGTTCCCCCTTTCTACAGCTCATCATTTTCGTACAAAAGCTTATCTGATTGGAGCCGTTAGGGGTTCTTTGGTCCTTTTCTTCTAGATTCTTACTCCCAAAAAGCCCTAGTTGGTGTTCCTATAAATAAAAAGCTAGGGGAGGAGATTAGCGGCGGCAAAAATAGGGAAAGAGGACAGCGGCAGAAAATAGAGAGAAAGCTAGGAGAGCAGCTGTGAACCAAAAGAAATATCCGTGAATAGAGATAGAGAGGAGGTTAAAAGAAATGGCATAAGATATACATTTCAGTTTCAAATTCGTATACAAAGGTAGTGTGCTACTGTACCGTTTGATTGTTGATTCTGTGTTTGTGTCATCACTTCTACATTTAAGTCGTCGCCATTCAAGTCGTCGACCTCGTTCGAGTTTTCGTGTTTGTTCGAGTCGAATTCAGATCCCTCGCTCTTTTTTCACTGCCCCGAGAAAGGTAATTTTCTTCACTATTCACTCTGTTTTAGAATTGTTTATTTGAATATGAACGAGATGTTCTTTCATCACATGACTGGAATGTGTGGCTCATTTGGTTAGTTGGGATTAGCAAATATAATTTCAGTTTCCAAGTCCTGAGCCTAGTACAAATCGTTGTATGATGTTTAAATTATTCAGCTGCTTTTGGGAAGGTGAGAGGGGCTGCTTAGGCTTTGAGAGTTGGTTTAGGGGTTGGTTTGGGTTTCCAGGCAGTGAGAGTGATAGTAGTTTCAGGTGTAGAGGAGAAGTTTAAGAATGTTAGGGGGGCCTGGTAATTATTCAAGCAGTGATGGTCTAGTGTCTGGAGGATGTTTTGCCTGTTTCTGGTAGTTTGGTTGTTCTGCATTGGTGCTGTGAGTTTTAGAGGAGTAGCAGGGGTCGGATTAAGGGAGTTTCAAGGCGTGTGGATATTCTAGGTTGTGAGGGTGGTTGTAGGTGTTATTTTGTTTAGTGGTAGCAGGGAGTTTGAGGGGTTCAGGGGTTTGAAAATTCTTTTGGTGTTGCAAATGATTCTCAACTATTTGCTAATGTTTTCCAGGTGTGGGAGAGAGTGTTAGGGCCTGTGAGGGTCTGAGGGTACTTCAGGATGAGAAAAGATCGCTGAGAAAGCAAGTTAGTTTAGGAGCTTAGTATAGGTTTTCCTTCATATAGTCAGTGGCAGAGGTTGCCTTTGCTTTCATTTTCTGTCTTTCCTCTCTGATTCAATTGCTTCTAGTCCTAATACCAATTCCATCTGATAAGTTCCATTTTAATGTGTTTTCCTCTCTTTTATGTGCACTCTTTTATGCTGCTGTTGAGCTTAGAAAACGAACTTATCTTAGTAGATAATTTGCAAGTATGCTTTGATTTGTCTTCTTACTCTTAGAATTAGCAGATATTTCTGGTGATAATGGTTTGTGTTTCTGGTGATAGTGGTTTGTATTTCTGGAATTGGTAATGTTCTTGGGGTTTTTTTAAAAGGGTTCAGGTTATTGGAAAGGAGTAGTTCAAGATGTCTTGACTGGCTCATCTTGTTCCAGGGAGTTAAGAATGTCCAGATTGGTTTATGGTAAGCTGAGAGAATGTATGGAGTTTGTTCAGGAAGGAGTGAGGCAGTAGTTAAGTGAGAAAGGTTGTTTTCTAAGTCTAAGAGCTGTCTAGGTTGTCCAAGTGAGGTAGCAGGGGTCCTGGTGGGATGCAAGTGTGTAGATGTTGTTTTAGGTTGGGTTAAGGTGAGCATAGGCTGTGCTTATTGATTTCAATTTAAAGAGGTGATCTGAATTGAGGTTTATTTCTTTCTGTTTTCCTGGACATTCTGGTAGCCTGCTCTTTTTCTTGTATAATTTTGCCTGCCGAATTGAAATAGATAGTAAGCCAGTTTTCATACTTGTGTTTTCCTCCCTTGTTGTTTGGTTTAACTTTTTCTTAGAATTGTTCACGCCTTTTCCTTCTTTGGGGAATCATGTTTTTTTTTAAACTCTAGAGTTTGGTCTGCCCTCTGTTACAGCTAAGGTCTCTTAGGATTTAGTTGAAATCCTAGTATGTTTGCACATTGCATATGTATAAAAAATGAAATCTTTACTGTTAAATAGAGTTCTCTAGTTTATGAAATGGTTTGGTCCATATGATGGTTTAAATTAATAAATGCAATTTATAAGTTTTGGTCTTTTTTTTTGGGACATTTTCTTTAATGAAGCAGTAGCTTGATTCATTATATATTTAATAAAATCAAAGTTTAACCTTGGTTTGTCAAATCTTTGTTCGACCAAGTTATGAATGACACGACCCGGAATTTGGCTAGGCCGTGTGGGCACCCGACATCCTCCCCTAGATTCGTCGGGCGAACCTTACCAATTAAATTAGTCAAATGAATATAATTCAATTCATAAATAAGAACAAGACTTAAAAAAACGCAGACATACTGATACCTCTAAGCTGTACAAAAGAAATTACAGCTAACTACCCAACATACTAGGTTAAGGGCTATCCAGACTAGACATCTAAGAGTAAAAAAGAAGACAGATACCTCCTGAAGGGAGCAAAATGCAGCTGAAATAATAAACAATAAACTGGTGGCCATCCGGAATAAAAGCAGGCTCACCCTTACAGCTGAAGTCGTCATCGCTCCTGAACAACGTGATGAATTCAATCGTGGAGCGAACCTGCCGAAACGAAATAGAGAGACAAGAAACAAACAACAAATAAGGGTGAGTCAAAAGGACTCAATAAGTGGGGCAGACTAGCCACCTCAAAGAATAGGATAGCTAGCCAGGGAGAAAAGAAACAAATAGACCAAATTCCTTTTATTTAAATTATAAAAAGGCGGAGCCAGATAATAACCGGAAACACGTATGAAACCATAAACTCAACTAGGGATAGGAGCAAGAAACATATCAACAAATAAGCAATGCACATATAATCAGGACAATAGTTATGTACCACAAGTTTACACAATGGTATGAAATAAAATGATAAGAAATGAAATGAAATGAAATGAAATGAAATGAAATGAAATCTAATGCAAAGGGTCACATGTGCCCGTAATCCCATTCCGATGCGGAATACTCCTGCATTCGAGGGGAATCCAATCTGATAACCAATTGGAGCGGAATACTCCTGCTCCTAGGGCGGAATATTCCTCCACCCGATTTAATATAAACCATAGGCGGAATACTCCTGCACTCTTTTGGGGCGGAATACTCCTGGACCCGATATAATGTAAAGCTGAGGCGGAATACTCCTGCACTCTCCTGGGGCGGAATCCTCCTACCCTCAATATGATACAATGGAGCGGAATACTCCTGCTCATGGGGAGGAATACTCCTACCCTCAATATGATACAATGGAGCGAAATACTCCTGCTCCTGGGGCGGAATACTCCTGCACCCAATATGATATGCAATGTAATGCATATGAATGACATATAATGCATATGAATGCAATGTGATGCAATAATAACCCTTCACCGGCGTGGGACTCTCATCGACAGCCGGGAAGTAGATGTCAACTCATAGCCACAGTACAATGCTCAAATCCTCAACGCAATACCAACAACCGGACATAACATATAATATACAATATACAATGTAAATCAAAAGCTAAGGCGTAATGAGTACGCCTATCGGCAGCTACACACGTAAGGAGCACGTGGTAGAAAATCCACGAGGCCAGGTGCCTCCAAAGAAATGGATATAAACACTTACCTTTTTATAAAGTTAGCACAATTACTCAACAACCGCTTTGTCATTTGAATTCATTGCCAAACGATCCCACTCTATTCAATAAGCAGAAAAATACATCAAATTAGGCTAAAGGCTTCATTCCTCACATCTTAGGGCAATCCAGGTAGGGACCTGATACCCTATTCGCATACGCAATACGCACGCTAGGCCTATGTACGGGGTTTATGGTCACATAACCAAACCCTAAATAAATTACATTTATAAGTTGCCCATAACTTCCTGAGTACGAATATATAATTAATTTCATTATCAGGGTCCATTTGACCATTTAAACTATTAATTGAACTTATTAAAATGATGTATAATATTCCAAGTTTTACCGTTAAAACATATTCAAACACACGTAATAAACTCAAATAATATATTAGGATCATTACCTGAATGTTTCAGGGTGAAAATTCTACTTTTCTCCGGCTCCTTTTCTTATTTTCTGGAATTTTTTCCCTCACTGCGTTTTTTTCATTTCTCTCTGTTTCGATTATGTCTTTTGTTGTTATCTTTTCTTTCTCTTCTGGTTACTTAAATAAGTGATGAGGCACCACTGCCTCCACTTTAATCATTTTCCCTTTTTTGTCCTCTTCCTTTTTTTTTTGTTTTCTTTTATTTTATTTTCTTTTCTTAACAAAAATTAAAACGGTGCCCTACGTTATTTGAAATAATTTCAAATTTTGCATACAAGTTGTAAAAAATATATGTAACATATTCGCGAAGGCGGATCTCAAATCAGACTCCCGAAACTCAAGATTCGAATTTAAATGAAAAGAAGTCAAATTATTTAACTTTCGGCATTTTAGCGGAAACTAGCCAAACAACATCGAAATTCACTTTAGAAAAATCACAAAAGTCAAAAATAATCATACGAACCTAACGGCGCTTTCGGATTTCGATTCGGAGCTCGTTCGCCAAAACCGAGCTTGAAAATCCTTTTTTAATATTTATTGACAATAAAAACTGAAACCTTCTTCCGATGCCTATCAAACGATGTCTGATTTAGCTCAAATTTTACAGATAAGTCCCAATGGATATTACGAACATTTTAAAATTATCGGCATGCCAATCGGAGTCCTAACTTCCGAAACGACTAACCGAGGTCGTTTCATTCTCCTCCACTTAAACTCTCGTTCGTCCTCGAACAAGCCTAAATCTAAAGAAAAATTCGCACAGATAGCAAAAGAACTTGCACGACCTTCATAAGCTGCTCCACGTGTATTATTTCCTGATTACAGGATCAGAATTATAACACGCATATCGAACTTTTGGAACAAAATATATCTGGATAATATGATAACACCATTGCCCAACTTATTTTGACTAAACTGACCCTTTCTCGATCACGAGAGGAGAGTTTTACTTTTTCGAAACAAAGATACATGAAACCTTGAATGGGTTAACAAGATTCAGCCGATAATCACCCCTTCGATATACCTTTTGATATAGAACATGTCGATGGAACTAAAAATTAGCTCACGCTTGATGCAATAGAGGAAGCTTTTGAAGTACCTTGTCACTACACACTATAGAAGATTTGATGAAAGCTACATTATTTTTACGAACGCACTATGCAACATCTCAGTTGATGTTAGTGTTGTTCCGCAAGCTCCTTGTGGGAATGTAGTTACTCATATCCTAATGTATGTCAAAGATTCATCTGAACAGGGACTATCATATAAGGATAAGGATCTCTTAAATACTACTGATTAGTATGATGCAGACCAGAAATGATATTCAGATTGAACATCTACTTCAGGGTATTGTCTTTGAATTGGAAATATATTGACTTGAAAAAGTGAAAATAAAAGAGACATGTAGTTGGACCATAAGCTGAGGCAAAATACCAGCAACAAAGTTGATTACATGTGTACTTATAACGCTAAAGTAACTTCTTAAAGAGGTTAGGTGTGAAAGAGATATGCCAATGATGGATGGACGACAAGCTGCACTAGACCTTTAACTCTAAATTTTCATGAAGTAAAACAACGTCAGTATGATGATCCAGTCCCATTTGAATACAGACAAATAGCCAGAAGAAAACTGGAGTCACTATACAGGGTTACTACTGATGGTGTTCTCATGTATAAAGATAGACATTGTGTTCCTAATGTTGCAGATTTACATAGACAGATTATGATAGAGGCACATTATTCCAAATAACTGTTCATCCAGGTTCGACTAAGATGTACCATTATTTTAAGCAAATTTACTGGTGGGACGGAATGAAGTGTGACATAGCTGAATTTATGGCTCAGTGTTCTAATTGCCAGCAAGTTAAAGTCGTGTCATCTTTCCAGACTTTATGCTTTCAGCAGATAGGTACGTATATATGATCAGGTTGCCAGCTTATCTATGTCATTAATAGATTATTAGCGGGTTTAGCAATGATCGACACTCATTGTAGATTTCTGTCGTGGTCTTACTTTGGGTCGTGAGAAAAGTGGTATCAATACCTCAGAGATTTAATATTACCATTCAGTATTTGGAGGAAGACTCCTCCACTTTAAGCACAAACTCATGCAGCCATTTGAATAGGAATAACCATCCTCGCACAGTCTGATGGAGTAAAGAAGATTTAGCTAAAAGCTGAACGTAGGCAGACCTAAGCTACCAACTACCCTTTCAAGTTGCCAAACAGCTGCAACTCTCAAGTTCACAACTCTATACTTTTGCCGTAAACACCACCGCCTGGTGGATGGTACTTCTATATAAAAATTTCGGCAAAGTTTCCCCTGAAACTGGATGATCCGCAAAAACAGAACCAGCACTATACTATACATAGGAATGGATACCCGGATAAACTGATATCCAAAACAATAATATGCTTACCCGGCTACAATAACACGTACTCTGGCTCAACACACGGAACGCCACAAGCAGCTACCAATCGCCCAAGCTCACTAATGCCGGACGAAGAAGAAATGGAAATGGATCGAGGATAGAAATAATTAGAGCTTCACGAAGTTCGTCTTCTTTTTTTTTTTTTTTTTTTTTTTTGGCTACCAAAGCTAGACTACTTCCAAGTCAGGCGAGCCAAAGAATCGAAATTGAAGAGATAGACATTAAATAAGCTTTATGGAAAAATATCCATACCAATTTAACCTCCCAATAAGAAGGAAACTCTAACAATTTACCCGAATACCCTTTTATAACTAAGACAAGCTCATAGAATAACATGACTATACTAGAATGTCGAACCAAGAGGAGACACATAGATCGAGCAATACTTACCAGCCACTTTACACCGGAAGAAACAACGACACTTCCTGGTGGTGACGAATAAGAATCCCATCATCCTACCAACGCTGATTTCTGAGGAGAGGTAAACTGAATTGACATAATAACAGAAGGTAGTGTAACAAGATGCCAAGCAAAAAATTTTTTGGCTACCAAAGCTAGACTATTTCCGAGTCAGGCGAGCTAAAGAATCGCAATTGAAGAGATAGACATTAAATAAGCTTTATGGAAAAACATCCATACCAATTTAACCTCCCAATAAGAAAGAAACTCTGACAATTTACCCGAATACCCTTTTATAACTAAGACAAACTCATAGAATAACATGACTATACTAGAATCTCGAACCAAGAGGAGACACATAGATCGAGCAATACTTACCAGCCACTTTACACCGGAAGAAACAACGACACTTCCTGGTGGTGACGAATAAGAATCCCATCATCCTACCAACGCTGATTTCTGAAGAGAGGTAAACTGAATTGACATAATAACAGAAGGTAGCATAACAAGATGCCAAGAAAAAAAATACCGATACTCACTCACAAATCCCTCATATTTAAACCAGATAAACTAGTAGGGTCATCATAAATGCCAGGAATAAATCATTTCAGAAGCTCGCCCCTCTTCCGCAACCGATTCTTAATAGAAACGACATCCAAGGAAACCATCGAAACATGATAAGACAAACCATTTCCAAATCGATCGAAAGAATCAAATCTTACCATATTTAAGAGAAGAAGAAATACTCGGATCTACTACATCGGATGCCTCAGCATCCTGCCAGACTGGCAGTTCATAAAACTGCCTCTACGGCTGAACTAAGCCGCTACACTAATAATTACCTTCTGAAAAATAACTGCCACTACGCTCTCAACCTTCACTGGATCGTGGCATTTCTTTGGTTGATTGAGATCTAAATAAAATCCCCTGTGACTGTGCAGGTGCCTGACGAGAGAAAGGATGACTGCCTACTTGCCGGAGTAACGAAAAACTCTTTAAAGGATAGCCAGACTCACGACAATGATACCACATTTTCGCTGAAAAATGGAAGCTGGAAAGATTGTTGATAGTTGTAAAGAGAAGGCTGAATTTGATCTTGATGAGCTACTGGCGCACTGTAAGAATCAAGTGACACAAGCTGAGATAACCTGGAAGGTGACCTCCCGAAATAATCCGAACTTTTACCTCCAAATGAGGTACCATGGTTGCCCACTAGGGTCACGGGATCTCTTGCTCTCCCGCTCTAACTCTTCCCACTTTAACCTATGGTATGCCTCGTACCTTCGAGCAATTTCAACAACGACATCAAATGAAGTCCCAACCTCAATTTCTCGAGCCATCCGGGATCTCAAGGAAGGAGAAAGGTCAGCAATAAATCTTTGAACATTCTTGGAAGGTTCATGGACTAGTTCTAATGTATATTCAGCCATTTTATAGAATTAAATCGCATATTCTGAAACACCAACAGGCTAACCGACAGGCTACCCTGTCGAATCCACTCAAACTGGCAACACTTTTCATCTCGTTTACTACTCGAAAGGAACTTTTCCATGATTCTAGAAGAAAAATCGAACTAAGTTAGTTAATAAGAGAGCGGTCCACCAATTCAAGGCTGGACCCCTTAAACTGGAAAGCAGAATAATCAACACCATACCGCTTGATATAATCAAGAGCGTGAAAGGTACGCTGACATCATTTTATTTTTTAAAAAGAATCACGATGTTTATCTGATGCATTGCTTAAGAATATCGGAAGGTTCAACCGCTTAAAATAATGCAACCTCTTCGGACGCTCGGACTGAACCCTTACTCAGGCTAACTAACCAGCCAGAACAACTGGAGGCAAAACACATGTTGCCTCCGGAACATATTTTACTGCGGCAATATTAAGAACTGGAATAGGAGCTCACTAAGACCGGACGTCTGCATCTGCGGCAACCTGATAGGCCGTCTAGCGAATAATAGGTTCTTACGGTATCTGCATCGCCAAGATTCTCGTAAAAGCATCGTTGAAAGCCAAGGGAAGTACAAGGCTCTGCTCCCTGGCCCATCGCGAGCTCGTACAGTTGGGACCTCCGTAACTAGATCGTCAGCACGATCAAAACTCTCGGGGCTTCGTCAGTGCTAGCCCAATGCTAGACTGCTTCCTCTTGAACTTATACTGTTTGCTGATTTGTCACACGAGGTTTCAAAATTACCACGAAGGAATTAACGAATTAACGAAAATACTTTTGAATCCTAGACCGATGCATGATCAGGAATGAAGGAAGTGAAACTTCCTATATGCCATCATAGCCCCTCGTAGATAAGTACGGACGTCTACGTACCCATCAGCGAGACTCTACTAGACATTGTCTTAGTCTGGATAGACTCTAAACCGGGCTCTGATACCAACTTCAACGCCCCGGAATTTGGCTAGGCCGTGCGGGCACCCGACATCCTCCCCTAGACCCGTCGGGCGAACCCTTACCAATTAAATTAATAAAATGAATATAATTCAATTCATAAATAAGAACAAGACTTATAAAAACACAGACATACTGATACCTCTAAGCTGTACAAAAGAAATTACAGCTAACTACCCAACATACTAGGTTTAGGGCTATCCAGACTAGACATCTAAGAGTAAAAAAGAAGACAGATACCTCCTGAAGGGAGCAAAATGCAGCTGAAATAATAAACAATAAACTGGTGGCCGTCCGGAATAAAAGCTGGCTAACCCTGACAGCTGAAGTCGTCATCGCTCCTGAACAACGTGACGAATTCAATCGTGGAGCGAACCTGTCGAAACGAAATAGATAGACAAGAACAAACAACAAACAAGGGTGAGTCAAAAGGACTCAATAAGTGGGGCAGACTAGCCACCTCAAAGAAAAGGATAGCTAGCCACGGAGAAAAGAAACAAATAGACCAAATTCCTTTTATTTAAATTATAAAAAGGCAGAGCATGATAATAACCGGAAACACGTATAGGGATACGAGCAAGAAACATATCAACAAATAAGCAATGCACATATAATCAGGACAATAGTTATGTACCACAAGTTTACACAATGGTATGAAATGAAATGAGATGAAATGAAATGAAATGAAATCTGATGCAAAGGGTCACATGTGCCCGTAATCCCATCCCGAAACGGAATACTCCTGCATTCGAGGGGAATCCAATCTGATAACCAACTGGAGTGGAATACTCCTGCTCCTAGGGCGGAATACTCCTGCACCCAATATAATGTAAAGCTGAGGCGGAATACTCCTGCACTCTCCTGGGGCGGAATCCTCCTACCCTCAATATGGTATAATGGAGCGGAATACTCCTGCTCCTGGGTGGAATACTCCTACCCTAAATATGATACAATGGAGCGAAATACTCCTGCTCCTGGGGCGGAATACTCCTGCACACAATATGATATGCAATGCAATGCATATGAATGACATATAATGCATATGAATGCAATGTGATGCAATAATAACCCTTCACCGGCGTGGGACTCTTATCTACAGCCGCGAAGTAGATTCCAACTCATAGCCAGAGTACAATGCTCAAATCCTCAACGCAATACCAACAACCGCACATAATATATAATGTAAAATATACAATGTAAATCAAAAGCTAAGGCGTAATGAGTGCGCCTATCGGCAGCTACACACGTAAGGAACACGTGGTAGAAAATCCACGAGGCCAGGTGCCTCCAAAGAAATGGATATAAACACTTACCTTTTTACAAAGTTAGCACAATTACTCAACAACCGCTTTGTACTTTGAATTTATTGCCAAACGATCCCACTCTATTCAATAAGGAGAAAAATACATCAAATTAGGCTAAAGGCTTCATTCCTCACATCTTAGGGCAATCCAGGTAGGAACCTGATACCCTATTCGCATACGCAATACGCAGACCAGGCCTATATACGGGGTTTATGGTCACATAACCAAACCTTAAATAAATTACATTTATAACTTCTCCATAACTCCCTGAGTACGAATATATAATTAATTTCATTATCAGGGTCCATTTGACCCTTTAAACTATTAATTGAACTTATTAAAACGATGTATAATATTCCAAGTTTTACCATTAAAACATATTCAAACACACGTAATAAACTCAAATAATATATTAGGATCATTACCTGAATGTTTCAGGGTGAAAATTCTACTTTTCTCCGGCCCCTTTTCTTATTTTCTGGCATTTTTTCCCTCACTGCATTTTTTTTCATTTCTCTCTGTTTCGATTATGTCTTTTGTTGTTATCTTTCTCTTTCTCTTCTGCTTACTTACATAAGTGATGAGGCACCACCGCCTCCACTTTAATCATTTTCCCTTTTTTGTCTTTTTCCTTTTTTTTTTGTTTTCTTTTATTTTATTTTTTTTTTCTTAACAAAAATTAAAACGGTGCCCTATGTTATCTGAAATAATTCCAACTTTTGCATACAAGTTGTACAAAATATATGTAACATACTCGCAAAGGCGGATCTCAAATCGGACTCCCGAAACTCAATATACTAATTTAAATGAAAAAAAAGTCAAATTATTTAACTTTCGGCATTTTAGCGGAAACTAGGCAAACAACATCGAAATTCACTTTCGAAAAATCACAAAAGTCACAAATAATCATACGAACCTAACGGCGCTTTCGGATTTCGTTTCGGAGCTCGTTCGCTAAAACCGAGCTCGAAAATCCCTTTTTAATATTTATTGATAATAAAAACTGAAACCTTCTTCCGATGCCTATCAAACGATGTCTGATTTAGCTCAAATTTTACAGATAAGTCCCAATGGATATTACGAAAATTTTAAAATTATCGCACGCCAATCGGAGTCCTTACTTCCGAAACGACTAACCGAGGTCGTTTCATTCTCCTCCGCTTAAACTCTCGTTCGTCCTCGAACGAGCCTAAATCTATAGAAAAATTTGCACAGATAGTAAAATAACTTGCACGACCTTCATAAGCTGCTCGACGGGTATTATTTCCTTATTACAGGATCAGAATTATAACACGCATATCGAACTTTTGGAACAAAATATATCTGGATAATATGATAACACCATTGCCCAACTTATTTTGACTAAACTGACCCTTTCTCGATCACGAGAGGAAAGTTTTACTTTTTCGAAACAAAGATACATGAAACCTTGAATGGGTTAACATGATTCAGCCGATAATCACCCCTTCGATATACCTTTTGATATAGAACAGGTTGATGGAACTAAAAATTAGCTCACGCTTGATGCAATAGGGGAAGCTTTTGAAGTACCTTGTCACTACACACTATAGAAGATTTGATGAAAGCTACATTATTTAACGCACTATGCAACATTTCAGTTGATGTTAGTGTTTTTCCGCAAGCTCCTTGTGGGAATGCAGTTACTCATATCCTAATGTATGTCAAAGTTTCATCTGAACAGGGACTATCATATAAGGATAAGGATCTCTCAAATACTACTGGTTAGTATGATGCAGACCAGAAATGATATTCAGATTGAACATCTACTTCAGGGTATTGTCTTTGAATTGGAAATATATTGACTTGAAAAAGTGAAAATAAAAGAGACATGTAGTTGGACCATAAGCTGAGGCAGAATACCAGCAACAAAGTTGATTACATGTGTACTTATAACGCTAAAGTAACTTCTTAAAGAGGTTAGGTGTGAAAGAGATATGCCAATGATGGATGGACGACAAGCTGCACTAGACCTTTAACTCTAAATTTTCATGAAGTAAAACAACGTCAGTATGATGATCCAGTCCCATTTGAATACAGACAAATAGCCAGAAGAAAACTGGAGTCACTATACAGGGTTACTACTGATGGTGTTCTCATGTATAATGATAGACTTTGTGTTCCTAATGTTGCAGATTTACATAGACAGATTATGATAGAGGCACATTATTCAAAATAACTGTTCATCCAGGTTCGACTAAGATGTACCATGATTTTAAGCAAATTTACTGGTGGGACGGAATGAAGTGTGACACAGCTGAATTTATGGCTCAGTGTTCTAATTGCCAGCAAGTTAAAGTCGTGTCATCTTTCCAGACTTTATGCTTTCAGCAGATAGGTACGTATATATGATCAGGTTGCCAGATTATCTGTGTCATTAATAGATTATTAGTGGGTTTAGCAATGATCGACACTCATTGTAGATCTCTGCCGTGGCCTTACTTTTGGTCGTGAGAAAAGTGGTATCAATACCTCAGAGATTTAATATTACCATTCTGTATTTGGAGGAAGACTCCTCCACTTTAAGCACAAACTCATGCAGCCATTTGAATAGGAATAACCATCCTCGCACAGTCTGATGGAGTAAAGAAGATTTAGCTAAAAGCTGAACGTAGGCAGACCTAAGCTACCAACTACTCTTTCAAGTTGCCAAACAGCTGCAACTCTCAAGTTCACAACTCTATACTTTTGCCGTAAACACCACCGCCTGGTGGATGGTACTTCTATATAAAAATTTCGGCAGAGTTTCCCCTGAAACTGGATGATCCGCAAAAACAGAACCAGCACTATACTATACATAGGAATGGATACCCGGATAAACTGATATCCAAAACAATAATATGCTTACCCGGCTACAATAACACGTACTCTGGCTCAACACACGGAACGCCACAAGCAGCTACCAATCGCCCAAGCTCACTAATGCCGGACGAAGAAGAAATGGAAATGGATCGAGGATAGAAATAATTAGAGCTTCACGAAGTTCGTCTTCTTTTTTTTTTTTTTTTTTTTTTGGCTACCAAAGCTAGACTACTTCCAAGTCAGGCGAGCCAAAGAATCGAAATTGAAGAGATAGACATTAAATAAGCTTTATGGAAAAATATCCATACCAATTTAACCTCCTAATAAGAAGGAAACTCTGACAATTTACCCGAATACCCTTTTATAACTAAGACAAGCTCATAGAATAACATGACTATACTAGAATGTCGAACCAAGAGGAGACACATAGATCGAGCAATACTTACCAGCCACTTTACACCGGAAGAAACAACGACACTTCCTGGTGGTGACGAATAAGAATCCCATCATCCTACCAACGCTGATTTCTGAGGAGAGGTAAACTGAATTGACATAATAACAGAAGGTAGTGTAACAAGATGCCAAGCAAAAAAATACCGATACTCACTCACAAATCCCTCACATTTAAACTAGATAAACAAGTAGGGTCATCATAAATGCCAGGAATAAATCATATCAGAAGCTCGCTCCTCTTCCGCAACCGATTCTTAATAGAAACGACATCCAAGGAAACCATCGAAACATGATAAGACAAACCATTTCCAGATCGATCGAAAGAATCAAATCTTACTCACATTTAAGAGAAGAAGAAATACTCGGGTCTACTACATCGGATGCCTCAGCATCCTGCCAGACTGGCAGTTCATAAAACTGCCTCTGCGGCTGAACTAAGCCGCTACACTGATAATTACCTTCTGAAGAATAACTGCCACCACGCTCTCAACCTTCACTGTAGCGTGGCATTTCTCTGGTTGATTGAGATCTAAATAAAATCCCCTGCGACTGTGCAGGTGCCTGATGAGAGAAAGGATGACTGCCTACTCACCGGAGTAACGAAAAACTCTTTAAAGGATAGCCAGACTCACGACAATGATACCACATTTTCGCAGAAAAATGGAAGCTGGAAAGATTGTTGATAGTTTTAAAGAGAAGGTTGAATTTGATCTTGATGAGCTACTGGCGCACTCTAAGAATCAAGTGACACAAGCTGAGATAACCTGGAAGGTGACCTCCCGAAATATTCAGAACTTTTACCTTCAAATGAGGTACCATGGTTGCCCACTACGGTCACGGGATCTCTTGCTCTCCCGCTCTAACTCTTCCCACTTTAACTTATGGTATGCCTCGTACCTTCGAAATTTCAACAACGACATCAAATGAAGTCCCAACCTCAATTTCTCGAGCCATCCGGGATCTCAAGGAAGGAGAAAGGTCAGCAATAAATCTTTGAACATTCTTGGAAGGTTCATGGACTAGTTCTAATGCATATTCAGCCATTTTATAGAATTAAATCTCATATTCTGAAACACCAACAGGCTAACAGACAGGCTACCCTGTCGAATCCACTCAAACTGGCAATAACTTTCATCTCGTTTACTACTCGAAATGAACTTTTCCACGATTCTAGAAAAAAAATCGAACCAAGTTAGCTAATAAGAGAGCGGTCCACCAATTCAAGGCTGGACCCCTTAAACTGGAAAGCAGAATAATCAACACCATACCGCTTGATATAATCAAGAGCCTGAAGGGTACGCTGATATCATTTTATTTTTTAAAAAGAATCACGAGGTTTAATCTGATGCATTGCTTAAGAATATCGGAAGGTTCAACCGCTTAAAATAACGCAACCTCTTTGGACGCTCGGACTGAGCCCTTACTCAGGCTAACTAACCAGCCAGAACAACTGGAGGCAAAACACATGTTGCCTCCGTAAAATATTTTACTTCGGCAAAATTAAGAAATGGAATAGGAGCTCCCTGAGACCGAACGTCTGCATCTGCGGCAACCTGATAGGCCGTCCAGTGAATAATAGGTTCTTACGGTATCTGCATCGCCAAGATTCTCGTAAAAGCATCGTAGAAAGCCAAGGGAACTACAAGGCCCTGCTCCCTGGCCCATCGCGAGCTCGTACGATTAGGACCTCCGTAACTAGATCGTCAGCACGATCAAAACTCTCGGGGCTTCGTCAGTGCGAGCCCAATGCTAGACTGCATCGTCTTGAACTCATACTGTTTGCTGATTTGTCGCACGAGGGTTCACAATTACCACGAAGGAATTAACGAAAATACTTTTGAATCCTAGACCGATGCATGATCAGGAATGAAGGTAGTGAAACTTCCTAAATGCCATCATAGCCCATCGTAGATAAGTACGGACGTCTGCGTACCCATCAGCGAAACTCTACTAGACACTGTCTTAGTCTGGATAGACTCTAAACCGGGCTCTGATACCAACTGACACGACCCGGAATTTGGCTAGGCCGTGCGGGCACCCCACATCCTCCCCTAGACCCGTCGGGCGAACCCTTACCAATTAATTAGTAAAATGAATATAATTCAATTCATAAATAAGAACAAGACTTAAATACACAGAGACATACTGATACCTCTAAGCTGTACAAAAGAAATTACAGCTAACTACCCAACATACTAGGTTTAGATCTATGCAGACTAGACATCTAAGAGTAAAAAAGAAGACAGATACCTCCTGAAGAAAGCAAAATGCAGCTGAAATAATAAACAATAAACTGGTGGCCATTCGGAATAAAAGCTGGCTCACCCTGACAGCTGAAGTCGTCATCGCTCCTGAACAACGTGACGAATTCAATCGTGGAGAGAACCTTCCGAAACAAAATAGATAGACAAGAAACAAACAACAAACAAGGGTGAGTCAAAAGGATTCAATAAATAGGGCAGACTAGCCACCTCAAAGAATAGGATAGCTAGCTAAGGAGAAAAGAAACAAATAGACCAAATTCCTTTTATTTAAATTATAAAAAGGCGGAGCTAGATAATAACCGGAAACACGTATGAAACCATAAACTCAACTAGGGATACGAGCAAGAAACATATCAACAAATAAGCAATGCACATATAATCAGGACAATAGTTATGTAGCACAAGTTTACACAATGGTATGAAATGAAATGAGATGAAATGAAATGAAATGAAATCTGATGCAAAGGGTCACATGTGCCCGTAATCCCATCCCGAAGCGGAATACTCCTGCTCCTGGGGCGGAATACTCCTGCACCCGATATAATATAAACCAGAGGCGGAATACTTCTGCACTCTCTTGGGGCGGAATACTCCTGCACCCGATATAATGTAAAGCTGAGGCGGAATACTCCTGCACTCTCCTGGGGCGGAATACTCCTACCCTCAATATGATACAATGGAGCGGAATACTCCTGCTCCTGGGGCGGAATAGTCCTACCCTCAATATGATACAATGGAGCGAAATACTCCTGCTCCTGGGGCGGAATACTCCTGCACCCAATATGATATGCAATGTAATGCATATGAATGACATATAATGCATATGAATGCAATGTGATGCAATAATAACCCTTCACCGGCGTGGAACTCTCATCGACAGCCGGTAAGTATATGCCAACTCATAGCCAGAGTACAATGCTCAAATCCTCAACGCAATACCAACAACCGGGCATAACATATAATATACAATATACAATGTAAATCAAAAGCTAAGGCGTAATGAGTACGCCTATCGGCAGCTACACACGTAAGGAACACGTGGTAGAAAATCAACGAGGCCAGGTTCCTCCAAAGAAATGGATATAAACACTTACCTTTTTACAAAGTTAGCACAATTACTCAACAACCCGTTTGTCCTTTGAATTCATTGCCAAACGATCCCACTCTATTCAATAAGCAGAAAAATACACCAAATTAGGCTAAAGGCTTCATTCCTCACATCTTAGGGCAATCCAGGTAGGAACCTGATACCCTATTCGCATACGCAATACGCAGGCCAGACCTATGTACGGGGTTTATGGTCACATAACCAAATCCTAAATAAATTATATTTATAAGTTGTCCATAAATCGCTGAGTACGAATATATAATTAATTTTATTATCAGGGTCCATTTGACCCTTTAAACTATTAATTGAACTTATTAAAACGATGTATAAAATTCCAAGTTTTACCGTTAAAACATATTCAAACACACGTAATAAACTCAAATAATATATTAGAATCATTACCTGAATGTTTCAGGGTGAAAATTCTACTTTTTTCCGGCCCCTTTTCTTATTTTCTGGCATTTTTTCATTCACTGCGTTTTTTTCATTTCTCTCTGTTTAGATTATGTCTTTTGTTGTTATCTTTCTCTTTCTCTACTGCTTACATGCATAAGTGATGAGGCACCACCGCCTCCACTTTAATCATTTTCCCTTTTTTGTCTTTTTCCTTTTTTGTTTTGTTTTTTTTATTTTATTTTCTTTTCTTAACGAAAATTAAAATGGTTCCCTACGATATTTGAAATAATTCCGACTTTTGTATACAAATTGTACAAAATATATGTAACATGCTCGCGAAGACAGATCTCAAATCGGACTCCCGAAACTCAAGATGCGAATTTAAATGAAAAGAAGTCAAATTATTTAACTTTCGGCATTTTAGCGGAAAGTAGCCAAACAACATCGAAATTCACTTTCGAAAAATCAAAAAAGTCACAAATAATCATACGAACCTAACTGCGCTTTCGGATTTCGATTCGTAGCTCGTTCGCCAAAACCGAGCTCGAAAATCCCTTTTTAATATTTATTGACAATAAAAACTGAAACCTTCTTCCGATGCCTATCAAACGATGTCTGATTTAGCTTAAATTTTATAGATAAGTCCCAATGGATATTACGAACATTTTAAAATTATCGACACGCCAATCGGAGTCCTAACTTCCGAAACGACTAACCGAGGTCGTTTCAATGAAGGTCCCATATTAGTTTTTTTTAATTATAAATGGCTTAAGCTTCAAAGTAGTGTATTGCCTGAAGTCTGCTTCTTGAGTAGACTAATTTGGCTTGGTAGTTAAAGAAAATTTTGATAGCCCTATGTGGCTGTATGTTAAATTTTTGGTAAAAGATTAAGTCTAGATTGTTGCTCAAGATTCTGTTGTTTGATTAGGCATTGTATTTGGTGTGATTTTAAGTCAAATATGCTATTCAAGTTCAGTTTTCTTTCTCCATTATCTATGTTCTCATCTTCTCTGAATTCATTATCAATATTAGTTTCTAATCTTTCTGTTTCCTTTCTTGATTGGCATGAAACTATTTGGAACGAGTTCATTGTTTGGACTCTGATGTTTGCAAGTCCATATTCAGTAAGAGGTAGTCTATTGCAATTCTTGAAGCTCGCTGCATAAACAAGTATGGTCGAGGACAGATATTTTGTTTTCGAGTCTCATGCACTCACGTTGTCAACTCAAAATCGCTCCCGGGTTCTAATTTTCAAACTCATCTCTTTATTTCATTTGTTAGTTAGATGATTTATAGACTTGTAATTGCACAATTTATTTATGAAAAAATATTTCATTAATTGAGTTATTTGTATACTTTATGTTCAATACTTTTATTTTGAAGTTGTTATTTGATTTATTGCAAATCAGACCATTTAACCGAATGCGTGAAAAATTTCATAAATTTTCAAAAAAAACCACGTTAATAAATAGACTATAAGAAAAGACTTCTATCTTATTGATACGAAGTAGTTTCTTTAAAAAAGCCAAAAGTTATAAAGAAGTTTAATTAACTTCTAAATGTCCCGAAACAACTTTGCAAAAAGCGACTTGAAATCTAAGTTCCATCTTATGGTGAGATACTCGGATTTTAAAGTTGAAAGTAAGCAAGTGCCATTTATGCGCTATCACATACGAGTTGGCAAAGAAATTAGGACGATCAAATCGTTCCTTTTTTCAAAAGAAAAAACGCTTTTATTTTATTTTAAAAATAATTAAAGCTTTTAAATAAATTTTAAATCTTTTGAAAACTTGTTAAATTTAATTAGTTGAATTAATTAATGGTTCAATTAATTATTTTTAGAAAAGCGCATAAATCACACTTGCAAATTAATTTGGAAGCCTGCCGGATTAACCGTTTTCAACGGAATTTAGAAAATGCCTTAAAAACCTTCTTTCGAAATTAGCGTAACCTCTTACCTATAGAATCTCTGAAAGAAAGACCGTTTTATTATAAAAATAGAGTTTTGCACGCATTTGCTTATTTGGTTCCCTGTTTTCCTTACGACTCCAAAAACTCCAAAAGAGTTAGTCCATCCTGTCGATATTCCTGAAATTTAGCCTTTCGGGGTTAATTTTTTGGGGTTCAACAGCATGGCGACTCCGCTGGGGAACAATAAAGGTTTTGACCATAAAGGTTTCTAATTATTTGCAATTAGCATGCCTAATTTATTTGCTTTATTATATCTGTTTGCGTAGTTTGCTTTGGAAAGGATGTATTACATTTTATTTGTGCATATTCCGCATTCCGTTCATATTTCCTCCCTCATGGAGCCTGTCAATTCTCTTTCACCGCATCGATTTCATCACGGGGCACCCACTTGACGGGTAGTTATGCAGGAAGGGCATTGCCCTTACCTCACTTTTTGAAACTTCTTTCGTGTCACCAAAAGTTAGTTCGGGATATTGATGTTGCCTGGTTTTGTCATGGCCAGTTCTACTGCATTGTGAGGCTAGGTCTATCCCACATAGGTTGAGTCAGCCTCAACCGTTTGCCCACTCTTAGAATGAGATTTTAGGACATGCATGCATATATACCTGAGTTTGGACCCGGTCCTTGGTACCGTTTCCAGGAATTAAGAAACCGCCCTTTTGTTGACGGGTTATTGAATCCCAATGACGCTGCATATTATGTGATTGTGTGGATATTATAACGAATCCCAAACCATTTGCCATGTCGAATTTGAGAAGTTGACAATTCTGACAGTTTTATTTGTATCTCAATTTTGTATTGGCAAACGGCTTGTATCATTATAATATCCACATGTGTGTGCAATTTGACGATTAGGCTTACCTCTGGCACAAAGAGGCACCTTACAGGGTAGGACACGCCCTCATTTTCATTTACGCTCAACTAATTGTGATTTCCACATGTCCAACTTGTGTAAAATGCAAAGCGCTATGCGACGCGCGCTACATGATTGTTTGCAATTAAGCCAATAACCTGGAAACTAACATAGTTTACCTTTTGAATTTTTCTTTTGTTCAATTATTCCCCAAAAGAGATAGTTGAATTCGTGTTGACTCCCGAGTTGGTTAAGCGTCTAATCTAAAGTGAAGCAAGCAATGGCTGATTTGATTAATAATCAGACTGGTATCCCTGCATCTTCTAATGAGCAAGCAGTTGTTGTTCCTGATGAACAAATTGCTAGAATGGCCAAGCAGATATTCTAGTTGAACTAGAAAGAATGAAAGGGTCGAGCCACAGAAATGCGCCATCCATGCTATCAACTCTGAATCCCAATGTTGAAACTGCTAATCCAAGCATGCCTTTAAATTCCAGTATCATTCATATGCTTGCACCAGTTAACAACATCCCAAATACATTCATTAACTAGAACAACTTGCCTCACTATCAATATTTACCTGCCAAAGATACTCCTCGTCCTCCACAATCCAAAGCACCCATTTCTGTGGCTGTTGCTCCTCAAAATCCCAATGACCCAAGACAAGGATATCCCGAAGCCCAATACTATGAGCATGACCCCAATGGTAAGAACGTGGATTTCACTAACTATGTGCCACAAAGTGAAGTGCCCGTAACCATGAAAAAGCGTGGAAGGACAGTTGAGCAAGGAGAGATAATCCAAACGATAAAAATCATGCAGCAATCCATCAAGGATTTGCAGGTGTCTAGAGGGCGTCAAAGTATCTCCTATCTCAATCTTTATCTATACCCTGACGTTACTCTTCCTCCCGGGTTTAAAATGCCAAAATTTGATATGTATGATGGTCATAGTGACCCATTTGTTCATTTGACCAAATATCTCAACCGAATGAGGGTTGCGGGAGGTAAAGAGGAACTTCTGATAGCCTTCTTCAGTCATAGTCTGGAAGGTATTGCTGCTGAATGATTTGTAAGACAGGATATAAGCAAGTGGCGTGAGTTTGATGACATAGCCAATGAATTTACAAAGCAGTTTGAGTACAATGTCGAGATGGCTCCTGACCTTATAACCTTGTCCAATCTGAAGAAGAAACCAACAGAAACCTTTAGGGAATACGCACTGAGATGGCGAGAACAGGCTGGAAGGGTGCAACCACCAATGACTGAGAAAGACATGGTGAAGTACTTCATCCAAGCCCAAAATGATTCTTATTACATGCACTTGCTCCCTATGATGGGTAAACCCTATTCTGAACTTCTTATGATGGGAGAAATGGTTGAAGAAGGGATTAAGACGGGGAGAATTGTAAGTTTTGCTACAGTGAAAGCAACTGCGCAAGCCATGCAGACTGGTTTGGGATATTTAGAGGAAAAAGAGAAGGAAGTTGGAATTATTACTACCAAGAACTCATTATCCCAGCCTACTTACCAAAGCAATCCACATGCAGGCTACAATGCTCCACACGTTTACTACCAGCAATCATTTGGCCACCAATCAGAAATTACCAATCCCCAAGTCCGCACTTTTCAAAATCGCCTAGCCGTACCAAAGCGACGCACTAATCCTGTCAAGAAGACATATAAAACCTACACACCTTTAGCGGAACCTTACAGTCAGCTTTATGAAAGGCTAAGGGCAGCTGGAGTGATTCACCCTATTGCTGATGCAACTCCTAATCCTCTTCCAAAATGGTTCGATGGAACCAAACATTGTACCTATCATTCAGGGGCTCCAGGGCATGACACTGAAAATTGCCACAGTCTAAAAAATGCAGTTGAAACTCTAATCCAAGAAGGTTCGATTCAACTCATTGGGAATACACCTGCTGATAATAACCCTTTGGGAGATGATGAGTATGGCATACACTTGATATCAGTTGATGAGGCTGAAAAAGGGACCATTGTGATCCCAAAGACCCAAACAACAAAGAAGAGCTCTCGAACTTACAAAGTCGGGAGGACCAAAAGCTTTAAACGCAGAGGACAAATCAAGACAAACCCAAACTGGGCAGATTTTATTGAAGAAATTTTTGTTCCCAAAGAAGGTAAAGTAAATGCCTAGCCAATATCAAATCAAGAACAATCAAGAGATACTACATTTGACAAGCGGCAAAATCAGTCTTTTCATTTCAATGTAATTTTATATGTAATACGAACTACGCGTTACCTAATTCTCAGGGCTGGGATACGTAAGCAACTCAGATAGAGCTCGGTTACACTAGCATAGGAATCCCCTATTTCCTCTTTTATGTAATTTTGAACTACTTTTGGTTTGATTCCTGGAATGGCAACAGGATAAGTAAGCAATCTACATCGGACTCGACCAGATTTTGTAATGCTTAGGGCTTGTTTATCTTTGATGATGTAATTCCGAACTACGCAACTGGGCAGATGTGTAGGTATTCCAATTCGGATTCGGCTTCGCACTTAGATTGTCATATTCCCCAAAAGCTTTATGTAAGCAGAACTATGCACGGTCTGATTCTCAAAGAGGGATACATAGGCGCTCTCAACGGGCTCGACTCTATAATATTAAAATTTTAGTTTCCCCCCTAAAAGTCAACTGGGGCAAATTTCGAGCAAGTTGAAGATTTGAAAGATAGCAACTAGGGCAGATTTTGCAAAGCGAGTTGAAGGCGTAAAGATCATAACTAGGGCAGATTTTGCAAAAGCCGTATTGCTTGACAAAGATAAGTTGGCGAAGTTTCACGAGTTATTTTGAGGGATAATGCATAGTTGCAAAGATAAAGGATGTTCAATATGTTCAATATATGTCACCATCTGAAATACGACATAGTTCATTAGCCAAGTCTCAAAAGACGGATTATAAATCTAGGCAGAGTGAGAAAAAGGAAGTAGTTGCTGGATGAAGGCTCGAGTCAGCATGAATCAAAGGCTTCACCCTCCCTCTGAAAACTAACAATTTTTCTTTGAGTGCAGGAATTCTCAAAAGCAGCAAAATGAGGAAAATTAGCAACCATTTTGTCATACACATTGGACAATGTTTCCAAGATAATCAACCGAGATTGGAAGCATTATTTGATTCATCGCATACGCAAAATGATTTTATTTTTCCCTCTATTTTGCCCTTGCTTAATCAAAACCTTATTGCTTTATTAACAACTTTACTTTACTCTTTGCAGGAATTAAGCATTAACTTCATTTTTACTCAAGAACAACACTCAACCCTTTATGGCGTCACCAAATATAAGCCAGACGGTTTAAACTCTCACTTTATATCTCCTTTATCTTTGACATTTTCTTGTCCATATGAATTTAATGAAAACTTTATTTTGCAGGCTATTCTACCATTTATTTTACAAGTACCAGCATCAAGTCTATTGGTGACAACCGAAGATGTGACTTTATTGTCATTATTTACCGTTGACAACCGGTGATGTTTTTTTGGCAAAATTGTTGCCAAACTTTATCATAGACTATTGATCGAAGTAGTATTGGTACCGCAAAACATCAAGGATGCTATTATCGAAGACCATGACTTTCAATATTGGATCCATCGTACACTATCGGTGGTATTATTCTAATGGCTTTTTATGTTGGATCCATCGTACACAATCGATGGTATTATTTCAATGGCCTTCTATTTTGGATTTGCCGTACAAAATTGGTGGTACTATGATGATGGTCTTCTTATATTGGAATCATCGTACACAAATCGATGGTATTATTCCAATGACTTTCTTATATTGGATCAATCATATACAATTGGTGGATTTGTTCCAATGGCTTTTATATTGGATCCATCGTACACAAACGATGGTATTATTTCAAGGGCTTTCTACTTTTGATCTATCGTGTTCAATCGATAGAATTATTCCAATGGTCTTCTTATATTGGAATCATCGTACACAATCGGTGGTATTATTCCAATGGCTTTCAATATTGAAATCATCGTACACAATCGGTGGTATTATTCCAATGACCTTTTTATATTATTATTTCAATGACTTTCTTATATTGGATCAATCATATACAATTGGTGGTTTTATTCCAATGACCTTTTATATCGGATTTATCGTACACAATCGGTTTCATTATCTCAACGGGTTTATTATGATAGTTTTATTATCCAGTATATCGTATACAACTGAAGACGCTACTTCATCAAGTCTATCGTAAACAATCGGAGATATCACATTTACCAAGTCTACCATAGATAATTGGAGGTGTGGTTCTTTTTCAAGTATATCGTATACAACCAAAGACATTATCATTTAAAGCCTTCCATAAACAATTGGAGGCCTTTTATGAAGCCTATCGTAGACAATCAAAGGCGCTATTGTTATGGAGCCTACCGTAAACAATCGGGGGCCTCATTATGAAGTCTATCGTAAACAATCGAAGACGTCGTTATCATTTAAAGCCTTCCATAAACAATTGGAGGCCTTTTTATGAAGCCTATCGTAGACAATCGAAGGCGCTGTTGTTATGGAGCCTACCATAAACAATCGGGGGCCTCATTATGAAGTCTATCGTAAACAATCGAAGACGTCATAATCATTTAAAGCCTTCCATAAACATTTGGAGGCCTTTTATAAAGCCTATCATAGACAATTATGGAGCCTACCGTAAACAATCGGGGGCCTCATTATGTAGTTTATCGTAAACAATCGAAGACGTCATTATTATTTAAAGCCTTTCATAAACAATGGGAGGCCTTTTTATGAAGCCTATCGTAGACAATCGAAGGCACTATTGTTATGAAGCCTACCGTAAATAATCGAGGGCCTTATTATGCAGTCTATCGTAAACAATCGAAGATGTCACTATCATTTGAAGCCTACCATAAACAATTGGTGGCCTTTATATGTAGCCTATCGTAGACAATCGAAGGCGCTATTGTTATAAATCCTACCATAGACAACTGGAGACTCGATCATGAGTCATTGCCGAAAGGCGGCATTTTTATCCTTATATTTTATTTAAGTCTACTTTATGTTTCTATGGATTGAAGTCCTTTATTGTTTTATTTTCAGTCTACCAATGGCCCTGAAGTCATCTTACCTCACAAAGCCGGATTTCTTCTAGTTGATTGGAGACGAGCTTGTCATTGACATTGAAACCAGCATCTACAAGTTTTATTCATTATCTATTTCTTACTCCATTTATTAAGCCTTATTTGCAGTTACGCGCTTACCATTTGTCGAGTTTATTACAGGATATTAGAAGCACCGCAGCAGCATTTGGAGCATAACGTGGAACTCTTTCTTAGCAGTGAACTGGGGCAATCGCTGATATGAGCTAGACTCGTCAACGAGGATATGAAGAATCGCACTCGAACAAGAAAGTCTTACCTAATCTTTCATTCCAGATTAGGGGTCAGTAAGATTCTTTCCTGTTTATGTGTATGTTTCTGTTAATCGTGCGAGACTTCGTATCGTCGAACTACATATGGCCTGATTCTCTTTCAGCCTGAGATATGTAGGAAACTCGGAAACCGAAGTTCGGCCAAGTCTTAAGCCTCGCATTTTGGACCTTGGAATCAAAATCTTGGCTTTATCGTGACAAAATTGGGTTTCTCGTCAACTTTCTTTACCCTGAAAACTCTTTCATCCTTTCTAGGTAAAGAGGGCCTGCTATTGACACCCAATCTTGTCCAGAAATTTTAATTAATATCTAATTATTTTATAGAGGGTCAATTTAAATTTAAAAAGGGCGAAATAATTGAGTTTTTTAAGAAAGAGGCCAAATTTGCAGAACATAACCCCTATTCTAGCCTATCCCTGCAAAATACTTATATTAACTATTTCTCACACACATTTAAGCTTTTCCCCTGACCCAATCCAATTAAAAGCCCTAGACCCGCGACCCATTTCAATTTTCCCTCTCAAATCCATACCCCACTGGTTCCCCCCTTTCTCCAGCTCATCATTTTCGTACAAAAGCTTATCTGATTAGAGCCATTAGGGGTTCTTTGGTCCTTTTCTTCTAGATTCTTACTCACAAAAAGCCCTAATTGGTGTTCCTATAAATAAAAAGCTAGGGGAGGATATTAGCGGCGGCGAAAATAGGGAAAGAGGACAGCGGCGGAAAATAGAGAGAAAGCTAGGAGAGCAGCCGTGAACCAAAAGAAATATCTGTGAATAGAGATCGAGAGGAGGTTAAAAGAAATGGCATAAGATATATATTTCAGTTTCAAATTCGTATACAAAGGTAGTGTGCTAGTGTACCGTTTAATTGTTGATTCTGTGTTTGTGTCATCACTTCTACATTTAAGTCGTCGCCATTCAAGTTGTCGACCTCGTTCGAATTTTCCTGTTTGTTTGAGTCGAATTCAGATCCCTCGCTCTTTGTTCACTGCCCCAAGAAAGGTAATTTTCTTCACTATTCACTCTGTTTTAGAGTTGTTTATTTGAATATGAACAAGATGTTCTTTCATCACATGACTGGAATGTGTACCTCATTTAGTTAGTTGGGATTAGCAAATATAATTTCAGTTTCCAAGTCCTGAGCCTAGTACAAATCGTTGTATGATGTTTAAATTATTCAGCTGCTTTTATGAAATTTGTTCGACATGAAAATTAATGATTGTAATAGCTTTAAACGTTTTTAAGACAAAGGGATGATCTGTGTATATGCTTAAACTTGCATAGGTTACAAGTAGGTTAGGGTCAGTTTTCTTTAAGCCATAACAATGAAGTTTGGCTAATGATTAAAGACTCTTGCCTTGTAATAAAATGACTGAAGCTAAAGTTTAAATCTTTGTTGTTAAGTCTTGTCTAAATCAGTTATTCCTTCTCCTTGTTTTCTTTTTCGGGTTTTTCCTGTTATTGTTGCAGCATTATTTAGTCGGTTGCTGCAGGTAGTTCAGGGAGTCATAGGAGTGTGTTTCAGGTTCTCGTTGCTTGAACCAGTTTTAGGATGGATCGTGGAGTTGTTTTAGATAGGCCAGGGTGTAATGGTGTCTGCAGCTGGTGGTTTTAAAGGTGTTGCAGGTCTGGTTTTCTTGTTGTTTCAAGAAGTGCAAGGTGTTTGGGATTTTTTTCCGAGTCCTGCTTGGTTGTGCATAAGTGAGGGAGGTTTATAGGCTTGTGTGCAGGGTGTTCTAGATTGGAGAAGCTGCCTAGTCCTTTGATGGTGCAGGCGGGGCATCTGATAGGCAAGTGATAGGAGGTGTGAGTTTGTGAGGTGTGCAGAAGTTGTTTGGGAAGCTTGTGAAGTGGTTCAAATGTTTGCAGGTGCTGGGAAGTGTTCAGGAAGAGTGTATAGAGGCAGCAGGTGTTCAGGGAGTGAGCAGGTTGTTTCAGGGAGAGTTAAAGGGGGGCATTGGAGGTGTTGCAGCTTGTTTCTAGTAGGTCTTGGTGGCCTAGTTCCTACAAGCTTGCAGGTTCTTTTAGGAAGGTGAGAGGGGCTGCTTAGGCTTTGAGAGTTGGTTTAGGGGGTTGGTTTGGGTTTCCAGGCAGTGAGACTGATAGTAGTTTCAGGTGTAGAGGAGAAGTTTAAGAATATTAGCAGGGGTCGGATTAAGGGAGTTTCAGGGCTGGTGGATATTCTAGGTTGTGAGGGTGGTTGTAGGTGTTATTTTGTTTAGTGGTAGCAGGGAGTTTGATGGGTTCAGGGGTTTGAAAATTCATTTGGTGTTGCAGATGATTCTCAACTATTTGCTGATATTTTCCAGGTGTGGGAGAGAGTGTTAGGGCCTGTGAGGGTCTGAGGGTAAGTGAAACGACCTCGGTCAGTCGTTTCGGAAGTTAGGACTCCGATTGGTGTGCCGATAATTTTAAAATATTCGTAATGTCCATTAGGACCTGTCTGTAAAATTTGAGCTAAATCAGACCTCATTTGGTAGGCATCGGAAGAAGGTTTCAGTTTTTATTGGCGATAAATATTAAAAAGATATTTTTGAGTTCAGTTTTAGGCAAATGAGCTCCGATTCGAAATCCGAAAGCGCTGTTAGGCTCGTATGATTATTTATGACTTTTGTGAACTTTCAAAAGTGAATTTCGATGTTGTTCCGCTAAAATGCCGAAAGTTAAATAATTTGACTTTTGCTATTTAAATTCGCATCTTGAGTATTGGGAGTCCGATTTGAGATCTGCCTTCGAGAGTATGTTACATATATTTTTTGTAACTTGTATGCAAAAGTTGAAATTATTTCGAATATCGTAGGGCACCGTTTTAATTTTTACCGTAACAGCGAATTTTAAATAGAAAAAGTCAAATTATTTAACTTTCGGCATTTTAGCGGAACAACATCGAAATTCACTTTCGAAAGTTCACAAAAGTCATAAATAATCATACGAGCCTAACGGCGCTTTCGGATTTCGAATCGGAGCTCATTTGCCCAAAACTGAACTCAAAAATCTCTTTTTAATATTTATCGCCAATAAAAACTGAAACCTTCTTCCGATGCCTACCAAATGAGGTCTGATTTAGCTCAAATTTTACAGACAGGTCCTAATGGGCATTACGAATATTTTAAAATTATCGGCACACCAATCGGAGTCCTAACTTCCTGTTTCGAAAATGTAGAACTCTCCTCTCGTGATCGAGGAAGGATCATCTTAGTCAGAATAATTCGGGCAATGGTGTTATCATATTATCCAGAAATATTTTATTCCAAGAGTTCGGTGTTCGTGTTATAGTTTTATTTCTGTAATCATGAGGGAAAAATTCTGTGGGATAGTTTAAGAAGGTCGTGCAAATTCTTTTGTTATCAGCGTGAATCTTGCTTTAGACTTAGGCTCGTTCGAGGACGAACGAGAGTTTAAATAGAGGAGAATGAAACGACCTCGGTCAGTCGTTTCGGAAGTTAGGACTCCGATTGGTGTGCCGATAATTTTAAAATATTTTTAATGTCCATTAGGACCTGTCTGTAAAATTTGAGCTAAATCAGACCTCATTTGGTAGGCATCGGAAGAAGGTTTCAGTTTTTATTGGCGATAAATATTAAAAAGAGATTTTTGAGTTCAGTTTTGGGCAAATGAGCTCCGATTCGAAATCCAAAAGCGCTGTTAGGCTCGTATGATTATTTATGAATTTTGTGAACTTTTCAAAGTGAATTTCGATGTTGTTCGGCTAGTTCCGCTAAAATGCCGAAAGTTAAATAATTTGATTTTTTCTATTTAAATTCGCATCTTGAGTTTTGGTAGTCCGATTTGAGATCCGCCTTCGCGAGTATGTTACATATATTTTTTATAACTTGTATGCAAAAGTTGGAATTATTTCGAATATCGTAGGGCACCGTTTTAATTTTTACCATAACAGCGAATTTTAAAAGAAAAAAAAGAAGGAAAAGGAGAAAAAATAGTTAGGCGGTAGTCACTTGAGCTTAAAGCTCAAGTGATTAACGAAGGGCAGAACACTATAAACAATATGAAACAGGGAGAAAACAAAATGACGGGGAGGAAGAAAAATGCCAGAAAATAAGAAAAAGGGCCGGAGAAAAGTAGAATTTTCACCCTGAAACATTCAGGTAATGATCCTAATATATTATTTGAGTTTATTACATGTGTTTGAATATATTTTTACGGTAAAATTTGGAATATTAGACATCGTTTTAATAAGTTCAATTAATAGTTTAAAGGGTCAAATGGACCCTGATAATGAAATTGATTATATATTCGTACTCAGGGAGTAATGTGCAACTTATAAATGTAATTTATTTAGGGTTTGGTTATGTGACCATAAACCCTGTACATAGGCCTGGCCTGCGTATTGCGTATGCAAATAGGGTATCAGGTTCCTAACCGGATTGTCCTAAGATGTGAGGAATGAAGCCTTTAGCTTAATGTGATATATTTTTTCTGCTTGTTGAATAGAGTGCGATCGTTTGGCAATGAAACCAAAGGATAAAGCGGTTGTTGATTAGCAATGCCAATTTTTGGAAGAGGTAAGTGTTTATATCCATTTCTTTGGAGGCACCTGGCCTCGTGGATTTTCTACCACATATTCCTTACGTGTGTAGCTGCCGATAGGCGTACTCATTACGCCTTAGCTTTGGATTTATATTGTATATTATATGTTATGTCCTATTGTTGGTAATGCATTGAGAATCTGAGCATTGTATCCTGGCTGTAAGTTGGCATCTACTTCCCGGTTGTCGATGAGAGTCCCGCGCCGGTGAAGGGTTATTATTGCATCACAATGCATTCATATGCATTATATGTCATTCATATGCATTACATTGCATATCATATTGGGTGTAGGAGTATTCCGCCCCAGGAGCAGGAGTATTCCGCTCCATTGTATCATATTGAGGGTAGGAGGATTCCGCCCCAAGAGCAGGAGTATTCCGCTCTTATGTCAGATATTGAGTGCAGGAGTATTCCGCCTCAGCTTTACATTATATCGGGTGCGGGAGTATTCCGCCCCAGGAGAGTGCAGAAGTATTCCGCCTCTGGTTTATATTATATCGGGTGCAGGAGTATTCCGCCCCAGGAGCAGGAGCATTCCCCTCCAGTTGGTTATCAGATTGGATTCCCCTCGAATGCAGGAGTATTCCGCTTCGAGATGAGATTACATGCACATGTGACCCTTCGCATCATATTTCATTTCATTTCATCTCACTTCATTTCATTTCATCTCAATTCATACCATTGTGTAGACTTGCGGTACATGACCACTATTCTGCTTATATGTGCATTGCTTATTTGTTGATATGTTTCTGGCACGCATCCTTGGTTGAGTTTATAAGTTTCTTACGGGTTTCTGATTGTTATCTGGCACTTCCTTTTTATAATTTAAATAAAAAGAATTTGGTCTATCTATTTTTTTCTCCCTGGCTAGCTATCCTATTTTTTGAGGTGGCTAGTCTGCCCCACTTATTGAGTCCTTTTGACTCACCCTTATTTGTTGTTTGTTTTTTTTGTCTATCTATTTCATTTCGGCAGATTCACTCCAGGATTGAGTTCGCCATGTTGTTCAGGAGCGAAGACGACTTCAGCTGTCAGGGTGAGCCAGCTTTTATTTCCGATGGCCACCAGTTTATCGGTTATCATTTCAGTTGCATTTTGCTCCCTTCAGGAGGTATCTGTTCTCTTTGTACTCTTAGATGTCTAGTCTCGATAGCCCTAAACCTAATATATTGGGTAGTCAGCTGTAATTTCTTTTGTACAGCTTAAAGGTATCAGTATCTCTGTGTTTTTTTTTTAAGTCTTATCCTTATTTATGAATTATTATATTTATTTTCCTAATTTAATTGGTAAGGGTTCGCCCGACGGGTCTAGAGGAGGATGTCGGGTGCCCGCACGTCCTAATCGGATTCCGGGTCGTGTCAGTTGGTATCATATTACCTTCTGAAAAACAAATGCCACCTCACTCTCAACCTCTACCGGATGGTGGCATTTCTTTCGCTGATTGATATCTAAATAAAATCCCCTGTGACTGTGCAGGTGCCTGATGACGAGGGAAAGGGCGGCTACTACCCTGCTGAAGGAGATAAGGGCAATCCTTCTTATGATGCCCTGGATCCTGACAGATAAAGCACCCTGGAGCAAATCTATGCTGATCAAACTGAGACTGATCTCGCGGGCGAAACCAAAACTGACCCTGAGAAGAAGTAGGCGCGTTCTGAGAACCACACGCTGGAAACTGAGCTGGTCTGACAGGAGGCCTACTCTGCTGCTGATAACTCCTACCTCCATACGAGGTACTAGAATGCCCTGGACCACAAGATCTCTTACTCTCCTGCTCTAACTCCTCCATCTCCAATCTATGATAGGCCTCATACCTCCTGGCAATATCGACAGCGACATCAAATAGAGTACCAGCCTCAATCTCACGAGCCATCTGGGACCGCAAATGAGGAGAAAGCCCATCAATAAAACGTCTGACCCTCTCAGAGGGCTCCTGCATGAGATCTGGAGCATAGCTGGACATCTCTGAAAATAATAGCTCGTACTCCGTGACTGACAGGTTACCCTGTCGAATCCTCTCAAACTTTCTCCTCTTCTCATCCGTTAGCGGAGTTCTCTTATAATAACAGCTACCAGTCTTCTATTCAGATGGCTCCATTTGAGGCCTTATATGGTCGTCGATGTCATTCTCCTATTGGCTGGTTTGAGTCTCGAGATGTCGAGGTGATGAGTTCATATATGGTTCGTCAGACTCTTTAGGTTGTTCGTGTTATTCAGGATCGTTTACTGACCGCCCAGAGTAGGCAGATTTCATATTCGAACCGGAGGAGCCGAGAGTTAGAGTTCGAGGTCGGGGACATGGTATTTCTGAAAGTGTCACCGATGCGAGGTGTAAAGAGATTTGGTAGGAAAGGAAAGCTTAGTCCCATGTTCATTGGCCCTTTCCGTATCGAGAAGCTTATTGGTAAGGTAGCTTATCGGCTCGACCTGCCAGCTTCTATGCCAGTTCACCCAGTTTTCCATGTGTCGATGCTCCGGAAGTGTATCCGAGATCCTTCTGAAGTGATCGAATTAGACCCTGCTCAGCTAGATGTGAATCTGGCTTATGAGGAGTTCCTAGATGCTATAGTTGCGCGTGATGTCCGAAAACTTCGTTCGAAGCAGATTCCGATGGTTCGAGTACGATGGAATAATCATCCATATGAGGAGGACACTTGGGAGCTTAAGTCCAGTATGCGTGAGAGGTATCCTTACCTCTTCGACGATTCAGGTTCGAACATGATCTTTAAAACCCAAAAGTTCTAAACATTGTATATGATTTTGGTTTCGTAGTAAATTTCATTAAAAATTCATGTGAGCATTCTTATTAGAGGTGTGAAATCTATTTTAGACTCTTGCTCGTTCGAGGACGAACGAGAGTCTAAGTGGAGGAGAATGAAACGACCTCGGTCAGTCGTTTCGGAAGTTAGGACTCCGATTGACGTGCCGATAATTTTAAAATATTCGTAAGGTCCATTAGGACCTATCTGTAAAATTTGAGCTAAATCAGACCTTGTTTGGTAGGCATCGGAAGAAGGTTTAAGTTTTTATTGTCGATAAATATTAAAAAGAGATTTTTGAGCTCGGTTTGGGCGAATGAGCTCCGATTCGAAATCCGAAAGCGCCGTTAGGTTCGTATGATTATTTGTGACTTTTGTGATTTTTCGAGAGTGAATTTCGATGTTGTTCGGCTAGTTTCCGCTAAAATGCCGAAAGTTAAATAATTTGACCTTTTTCCTTTAAATTCGCATCTTGAGTTTCGGGTGTCCGATTTGAGATCCGTCTTCGTGAATATGTTACATATATTTTGTATAACTTACTTGAAAAATTTGGGATCATTTTGACTTCTCTAGGATTCCATATTAATTTTAATCGTCGTAGCGAATTAAAAAAAAAAAGGAAATGATTAGTCGGTGAGCTAAGGGATTAAATCCCTTAGCAAAGCTGAAAACGATATACAACAGAAACATACACCATAGACAGTGAGAGGAAAAATTAGAAAAAAGAGAGGAAAAAAGGAAAAAAGGTGTGGAAAATTAGTGGAATTTCTTCCCCAAATCTTCAGGTAATGATGTTAACTCATTATCTTAGCTTATTACGTGTCTTTGAATATATTTTTACGATAAAAATAAGGATATTAGACATCGCCCTAATGGCGTAAATTGATAGTTTAACGGGTCAATTGGACCCCGATGATGGAAATGATTATATATTCATATTCAGTGAGTTATGGGCAACATATAAATATAAATTATTTAGGGTTTGGTTATGGGACTTTGAACCCTATATATAGGCCTGGCCTGCATATTGCGTATGCGAATAGGGTATCAAGTTCCTAACTGGATTGCTCTAAGACATAAGGAATGAAGCCTTTAGCTTTATCTGATATAATTTTTCTGCTTATTGAATAGAAAGGGATCGTTTGGCGGTTAATCCAAAGAAAAAAAGCAGTGGTTGAGTAGCAGGGCTAGCTTTGGAATACGGTAAGTGTTTATATCCATTTCTTTGGAGGCACCTGGCCTCGTGGATTTTCTACCACGTGTTCCTTACGTGTGTAGCTGCCGATAGGCGTACTCATTACGCCTTAGCTTTGGATTTACATTCTATATTATATGTTATGTTTTGTTGTTGATATTGTATTGAGGATCTGAGCATTGTACTCTGGTTGTGAATTGACATATACTTCCCGGCAGTCGATGAGAGTCCCGCGCCGGTGAAGGGTTATCATTGCATCATATTGAGGGTAGGAGGATTCCGCCCTCGGAGCAGGAGGATTCCGCTCCATTGCATCATATTGAGGGTAGGAGGATTCCGCCCTCGGAGCAGGAGGATTCCGCTCCATCGCATCATATTGAGGGTAGGAGGATTCCGCCCTCGGAGCAAGAGGATTCCGCTCCATTCATTTGGCACATGTGACCCATTTCATTTCATCTCATTCCATTTCATTTCATACTATTGTGTAGATTTTCTGTACATGACTACTGTTCTGCTTATATGTGTATTGCTTATTTGTTGATTGTTGTCTGCTTCCGTTTCCCTTGCTAGCGTATCTATTTTTTTGAGGTTGCTAGTTTGTTCGCACTTATTGAGTCCTCATGACTCACCCCCTATTTGTCCTTGTGTTTTCTTTTCGTTCGGCAGATTCTGCACAGGGACCCAGCCAGTCGCGCCGTAATTAAGGAGTAGTACGTTCTCAGCTGTCTACGGTGAGCCATCCTTTTCATTGCGGCCACCAACTTCAGATATTACAGTTTTCCTTACTTTTGCTCCCTTCGGGAGGTGTGTATATCTCTTGGCCTTCTTAGATGTCTGATCTGGAAACCTTTAAAACTGTGTTTTCTGGGTAGTTATTTGTATTGTTCAGACGGCTTGTATATTTGTCTATCCTTATGTTGTTAACGTTTGGTTCATTTTTATTTCAAGGTAATTCTTCACAATTTATATCGATTCAGTCAAAAGGGTTCGCCCGGCAGGTTTAGGGGAGGTGGTCGGGTGCCCGCACGGCCTAACCGAGAATTTGGGTCGTGTCAGTTGGAGAGCCAACTGACACGACCCAGAATCCGGTTAGGTCGTGCGGGCACCCGACATCCTCCCCTAGACCCGTCGGGCAAACCCTTACCAATTAAATTAGAAAAATAAATATAATTCAATTCATAAATAAGAACAAGACTTAAAACAAAAAAACACTGACGTACTGATACCTCTAAGATGTACAAAAGAAATTACAACTGACTACCCAACATACTAGGTTTAGGGCTATCCAGACTAGACATCTAAGAGTACAGAAGAAGACAACTACCTCCTGAAGGGAGCAAAATGCAACTGAAATAATGAACAATAAGCTGGCGGCCATCCGGAATAAAAGCTGGCTCACCCTAACAGCTGAAGTCGTCTTCGCTCCTTCACAACGTAGCGAACTCAATCCTGGAGCGAACCTGCCGAAATGAAATAGATAGACAAGAAACAAACAACAAACAAGGGTGAGTCAAAAGGACTCAATAAGTGGGGCAGACTTGCCACCTCAAAGAATAGGATAGCCAGCCAGGGAGAAAAGAAAAAGATAGACCAAATTCTTCTTATTTAATTTATAAAAAGGCAGAGCCAGATAATAACCGGAAACACGTATGAAACCATAAACTCAACTAGGGATACGAGCAAGAAACATATCAACAAATAAGCAATGCACATATAAGCAGGACAGTAGTTATGTACCACAAGTTTACACAATGGTATGAAATGAAATGAGATGAAATGAAATCTGATGCAAAAGGTCACATGTACCAAATGAATGGAGCGGAATCCTCCTGCTCCGAGGGCAGAATCCTCCTACCCTCAATATGATGCAATGGAGCGGAATCCTCCTGCTCCGAGGGCGGAATCCTCCTATCCTCTATATGATGCAATGTAATGCATATGAATGCAACATGATGCAATAATAACCCATCACCAGCGTGGGACTCTTATCGACAGCTGGAAAGTATATGCCAGCTCATAGCCAGAGAACAATGCTCAGATCCTCAATGGAATACCAACCGACAGGACATAACATATAATATACAATGTAAATCCAAAGCTATGGCATAATTAGTATGCCTATCGGCAGCTACACACGTAAGGAACACGTGGTAGAAAATCCACGAGGTCAGGTACCTCCAAAGAAATGGATATAAATACTTACCTCTTCCAAAAGTTAGTACGGCTAATCAACAACCGCTTTATCCTTTGGTTTCCTTGCCAAATGATCCCACTCTATTCAATAAGCTGAAAAATATATCAATTTAGGCTAAAGGCTTCAATCCTCACATCTTAGGGCAATCTGGTTAGGAACCTGATACCCATGCGACCGGACTGTGTGTCCCATGTCCAGCCTCTATGGGGGACTCCAAATCACACATATCACAATATAAGCATAAGCATGTATGAGGCATAACACAGGTGGCAACAGTAGATATGGACTAAAAGGAATGAGAAGAAAACTTTGGATAGAATTATGGACACAACCTAGAACTCAGAATTTGTCCAACTCTTTGAATTTCCATAAAATTTTCGGCAGAGTTTCCCCTGAAAGTGGATGATCCGCAAAAACAGAACCAGCACTATACTACACACGGGAATGGATACCCGGATAAACTGATAACATAAACATGTTAAACGAATAACAAGATGAGACAACTGGATGACATAACTCATCCGCAGATAAAATATCTGGACAGCACCACTGTCCTGACTTTCAACCTAATTTTCATATTATAATTCAAAGATATAGACTTCATGGAATCAGTGTAGCTGCTTAGTTCAGCCGCAGAGGCAGTTTTATGAACTGCCAGTCTGGCAGGATACTGAGGTATCCGGTGTAGTACACCCTTGTATTCCGCTCCATTGTATCATATTGAAGGTAGGAAGATTCCGCCCTAGGAGCAGGAGTATTCTGCTCTAATGTCAGATATTGAGTGCAGGAGTATTCCGCCTCAGCTTTACATTATATCCGGTGCAGGAGTATTCCGTCCCAGGAGAGTGAAGGAGTATTCCGCCTCTGGTTTATATTATATCGGGTGCAGGAGTATTCCGCGCCAGGAGCAGGAGTATTCCGCTCCAGTTGGTTATCAGATTGGATTCCCCTCGAATGCAGGAGTATTCCGCTTCGGGATGGGATTACGGGCACATGTGACCCTTTGCGTCACATTTCATTTCATTTCATATCAATTCATACCATTGTGTAGACTTGCGGTACATGACTGTTGTTCTGCTTATATGTGCATTGCGTATTTGCTGATATGTTTTTGGCTCACATCCTTGGTTGAGTTTATAGTTTCTTACGTGTTTCTGATTATTATCTGGCTCTGCCTTTTTATAATTTAAATAAGAGGTATTTGGTCTATCTATTTCTTTTCTCCCTGGCTAGCTATCCTATTCCTTGAGGTGGCTAGTCTGCCCCACTTATTGAGTCCTTTTGACTCACCCTTTTTTGTTGTTTGTTTCTTGTCTATCTATTTCATTTCGGCAGGTTCGCTCTAGGATTTAGTTTGCCACGTTGTGAAGGAGCGAAGACGACTTCAGCTGTCAGGGTAAGCCAGCTTTTATTCCGGATGGCCACCAATTTATTGGTTATTATTTAAGTTGCATTCTGCTCCCTTCATGAGGTATCTGTCTTCTTTTGTACTCTTAGATGTCTAGTCTGGATAGCCCTAAACCTAATATGTTGGGTAGTCAGCTGTAATTTCTTTTGTACAGCTTAGAGGTATCAGTATGTCTGTGTTTTGGTTTTAAGTCTTGTCCTTATTTACGAATTGTTATATTTATTTTCCTAATTTAATTTATAAGGGTTCGCCCGACGGGTCTAGGGAAGGATGTCGGATGCCCGCACGGCCTAACCGGATTCCTCAGAGCCAGGTTGTCGGCTTATCTCTATCATTAATAAATTATTAGTGGGTTTAGTAATGATCGACACTCATTGTAGGCTTCTGTCGTGCTCTAGGTTGGGTCGTGAGAAAAGAAATAATTAGAGCTTCAGGAAGTTCATCTTCTTATTTTCTTGGCTACCAAAGCTAGACTATTTCCCAATGCAATAGAAATAATAGGACATAATATATAATATAGAATATAAATCCAAAGCTAAGGCGTAATGAGTATGCCTATCGGCATCTACACACGTAAGGAACACGTGGTAGAAAATCCACGAGGCCAAGTGCCTCCAAAGAAATGGATATAAACACTTACCGTATTCCAAAGCTAGTCCTGTTACTCAACCACTGCTTTTTCCTTTGTATTAGTTGCCAAACGATCCCAATGTGATCAATAAGCAGAAAAATTATATCAAATAAAGCTAAAGGCTTCATTCCTTATGTTTTAGGGCAACCTGGTTAAGAACCTGATACCCTATTCGTATACGCAATACGCAGGCCAGGCCTATATACAGGGTTCAAAGTCCCATAGTTTACTGAGTACAAATATATAATTAATTTCATTATCGGGGTCCATTTGACCCTTTAAACTATTAATTGAACTTATAAATACGATGTCTAATATCCTTATTTTTCCGTCAAAATATATTCAAACACACGTAATAAACTCAAATAATATATTAGGATCATTACCTGAATGTTTCAGGGTGAAAATTCTACTTTTCTCCGGCCCTTTTTTTTCATTTTCTGGCATTTTTTCCTCACTGTGTTTTTGCCTTTTCTCTGTTAATGTTCGGCATAGTAGAGTTTGTGGCTCAGTGTCCTAACTGCCAGTAGGTTAAAGTCGAGCAACAAAACCCTAGTGGCTTGTTACAAGAAATCGAGATTCAACTAAGGAAATGGGAAGCAGTAAATATGGACTTCATTAAAGGCTTAACCCGTACGCGAAGCAGGTATGACTCTATTTGGGTTATAGTAGACAGGCTTACTAAATCAGCTTATTTCTTACCTGTTAGAACTACATATACAGCGGAGGATTATGCTAGACTTTATATCAGCGAGATAGTGCGCCTACATGGTATTCCAGTATCTATCATTTCAGACAGGGTCGCACAGTTTACAACAAATTTCTGGCTATTATTCCAGACAGGTTTATGGACACAGGTGAATCTGAGTACAAAATTTCATCCCCAGACATATGGACAGGCTGAGCAGACCATTCAGACATTAGAAGATATACTTAGAGCTTACGTGTTAGATTTTGGAGGCAGCTGGAGTGATCATCTACTGTTGATAGAGTTTGCATATAATAATAGCTATCGTTCTAGCATACAAATAGTGCCATATGAAGCTTTGTATGGGCACAAATGCAGATCTCCTATGGGATGGTTCGAGGTTGGCGAGTCTCAATTGATAGGTCCAGATTTAATCCAACATGCTGTTGATAAAGTCAAGTTGATCAAGGAAAGATTATTAGCAGCGCAGAGCAGACAGAAGTCCCATACAGATAACCAACGTCGAGATTTAGAATTTCAGATTGGCGATTGGGTATTCCTGAAAGTATCACCAATGAAAGGCGTTATGAGATTTGGAAAAAAAGGGAAGCTTAGCCCTAGATTTATTGGCCCATATCAGGTTATCAGGCGAGTTGGGCGTGTAGCCTACGAGTTAGACCTTCCAGCAGACCTTCAGGAGGTACATCCAGTATTTCATGTTTCTATGCTCAGAAAATGTGTTTGGAGATCCTTCTAGAGTTGTACCAGTAGATGCTGTACAGATCACAGAGCAATTAACTTTTGAAGAGGTGCCAATTGCAATTTTAGATAGGCAGATTCGTCGACCAAGGACGAAAGACATTCCTTCAGTTAAGGTGCTATGACGAAGCAATAATGTAGAAGAAATAACTTGGGAAGCTGAAAATGACATGATAGCAAAATATCCACATCTCTTCACTACTTCAGGTATGTAGCAGATCATTGCTTAATGCTTCTACATACTTCATTTAACATTCGAGGACGAATGTTCCTAACGGGGGAATATTGTTACACCCCGTACGTCTAAATTGACGTATATCATTATAATATCATGTTAAGAATGATTTAAGTGAGTTTAAAGTAATAATATGACCATATATGATGTTTATATGTTGAATATAAAATTTAGGAAAAATCATATTTAAGTTGCGGAAAAACCGACTAAGGAATTGCCTTGTAACGGAGCTTTTTCAGCAATTAATTTGATGTGTTATATGAGGTCTTTTGGGGACATATCATATATCAAATTGAAGGTCTTGGAGTGTATTTTCCAATACTTTTAACGTTTTGTTCATACAACATACGACTTAAAAGATATGAGCATCAGAAGTCAGGCCAGAAGAAGAGACATAAGCGCAAAAGAGGGCTGGAAGAAACAACATCAATCTTAACTCGAAATTGAAGACAGATTGCGTCAAAACGCTCTACGCGATTAAGGTAACGTTATGCTACCTTCAATTTCGTTTATAGCTTGAGTTTTAGAATTACTTCATGGCTAAGTAAAGTACCTAAATGTTGTATTATAGCTTGTTTAAGCTTTAGAAGGTGTTGAATTCAAGGGAAACAAGGTTTAGAAGCAAGAAACATCAAAGGTATGTAAGGCTAAACCTTTGTTTTGGTAAGGCATGTATCCTTTAGCTTTTGAAGCTTTTCTTAGTTCCAAACATGGTGTTTACTTGTATATCATCAAAGAAACCTCATATATACTTAATTTGGTACTAAAATCCAAGGTGAAAGACGTCCAAATCAGCAAGACAAAACGTTTCGAAATCTGGAAAATTGTTTTGATCTTTGGACAGTTGTTAGTATATTGATCATAACTCCTTGTAAAAAATTGATATTTAGATGCTTTAAGAATCTTTAGAATTGTAAGACATATATCTACAACTTTCATGAAGACCATGAGGTCTATAACTTTTATCCGCACCCTCAAAACTATGATGCAATACAGGATGCTGGTACTGTCTAGAAATTCTGTACATCCGTGGAATTGTTATGCCCCTCTCATCTTGTTATCCAGTTAATTTGTTTATGTTATCAGTTTATCCGGGTATCCATTCCCATGTATAGTATAGTACTGGTTCTATTTTTGTGGATCATCCAGTTTCAGAGGAAACTCTGCCGAAATTTTTATAAAAGTCCAAGAGATAGACAAATTCTAAGTTTCAGGTTGTGTCTATAATTCCATCCTGAGTTTTCTTATCATTCCCTTGAGTCCATATATATTGTTGCCACATGTGTTATGCCTCATACATGCTTATGCTTACAGTGTGATCATGTTATGTGTGATTTGGAGTCCCCCATAGAGGCTGGACATTGGACACACAGTCCGGTCGCGTGTGATACTACCCGTCTGGGGGATACAGCCCTTCTTGTTCAGGCGGGAGTTGAAACACCTAGTGTGACCAGGTGTCATTCACACACTCTGACCAGAGAGACTAGATATTACTGGCTGGGGGGGATATAGCCCATAACGCCCACCAGGTTTGTTATATACGCGTATATAGCCACAGTATGCACTGCATGATTATACAAGAGGCTAGTTCCGGTTTTCAGTTACCTGATTTGGGGGGATACAACCCATAACACCAGACAGGTACTAGTTCAGATGTTCAGTTACCTGATTTGGGGGGATATAGCCCATAACACCGGACAGGTACCAGTTCAGATAACAGTTCAGTTTTAGCTCAGTACCAGTTATCAGTTCTCAATTATCAGCCACCAGTTCTTAGCGTCAGGATCAGTTGACAGTTATCAGTTCCAGTTTCTAGTTACCAGTTCTCAGTCATATTACAGCTATTCCAATTGAAGAGATAGACATTAAATAAGCTTTATAGAAAAACATCCATACCAATTTAACCTCCCAATAAGAAGGAAACTCTGACAATTTACTAGAAAATCTTTTTATAATCCAGATAAGCTCATGGGATAACATGACTTTACTAGCGTTTTGAACCAAAAGGAGATACGTAGATCGAATATTAATTACTAACCACTTTACACCGGAAGAAACAATGACACTTTCTGATGGTGACAAATAAGAATTCCATCATCCTACCGACACTGAGTTCCAAAGAGATGTAGACTGACTTGACATTATAACAGAATGAGGCATAACAAAATGCCAAACAAACAATACCGATACTCACTCACAAATCTCTCGCACAACCTGCTGAATTAAGAAAGACTTAGCTAAAACAGAATGCGGCTCCGACCTGACTCGGAAGTAGTCTAGCTTTGGTAGCCAAGCAAATCAGAAGATGAACTTTCTGAAGCTCTAATTATTTCTATCCTCGATCCATTTCCATTTCCTCTTCGTCCGGCACTAGTAAGCTTGGGCGATTGGTAGCGGCTTGTGACGTTCCCTGTGTTGAGCCAGAGTACGTGTTACTGTAGCCGGGTAAGCATATTATTGTTTTTGATATCAGTTTATCCGGGTATTCATTCCCATATATAGTATAGTGCTGGTTCTATTTTCGCGGATCATCTAGTTTCAGGGGAAACTCTGCCGAAATTTTTATATAGAAGTACCATCCATCAGGCGGTGGTGTTTACGGCAAAGGTATGTAGTTGTGAACTTGAGAGTTGCAGCTGTTTGGCAACTCGAAAGAGTAGTTGGTAGCTTAGGTCTGCCTACGTTCAGCTTTTAGCTAAATCTTCTTCAGTCCAGCAGACTGTGCGTAGATGGTTATTCCTATTCAAATGGCTGCATGAGTTTGTGCTTTAAGTGGAGGAGTCCTCCTCTAAATACTGAATGGTAATATTAAATTTCTGAGGTGTTGATACCACTTTTCTCACGACCCAAAGTAAGGCTACGACAGAAACCTACAATGAGTGTTGATCATTGCTAAACCCACTAATAATCTATTAATGCCAGAGAAAAGCTGGCAACCTGATCATATATAAGCTGGCAATCTACTGAAAGCATAAAGTCTGTAAAGATGACAGACTTTAACTTGATGGAAATTAGAACACTGAGCCACACATTCTGTTATGTCACACTTCATTCCGTCCCACCAATAATTCTGCTTAAGATCATGGTACATCTTAGTCGAACCTGGATGAACAGTGTATTTGAAATAATTTGCCTCTATCATAATCTGTCCACGTAAATCTGCAACATCATGAACACAAAGTCTATCTTCATACATGGAAACACCGTCAGTAGTAACCCTGTATGGTGACTCCAATTTTCTTCTGGCTATCTGTCTGTATTCAACTAGAACTGGATCCTCATACGGACGCTATTTTACTTCATGAAAATTTAGAGTGAAAGGTCTAGTGCAGCTTGTCGACAACCCATCATTGGTGTGTATATCTATTTCACACCTCTACTCTTTAAGAAGTTACTTTAATATTATAAGTGAACATGTAATCAACTTTATTGCTGGTATTCTGCCTCGACTCATGGTCCAACTACATGTCTCTTTTATTTTCACTTTTCAAGTCATACTATTTCAAATTCAAAGACAATACCCTGAAGTAGATGTTCAGTCTGAAGATCATTCCTGGTCTGCATCATACTATCTAGTATTATTTGCATGATCCTTATCCTTATATGATAGACCCTATTCAGATATACCTTTGACATACATTAGGATATGAGTAACTTCATTCCCACAAGAAACTTGCGGAACAACACTAACATCAGTTGAGATGTTGCATAGTGCGTTCGTAAAAATATAATATAGCTTGCATCAAATTGTCTATAGTGAGTAGTGACAAGGTACTTCAAAAGCTTCCCCTATTGTATCAAGCGTGAGCTAATTCTTAATTCCGTCAACCTGTTCTATATCACAAAGTATATCGACGAGGTGATTCCTCGGTAGAATCATATTAATCCATTCAGAGTTCGTGTATCTTTGTTTCGAAAATGTAGAGCTCTCCTCTCGTGATCGAGGAAAGCTCAGTGTAGTCAGAATAAGCTCGGGCAATGGCGTTAGAATATTATCCAGCTATGTTTTTATCTAAGAGTTCGATATGCGTGTTATAATTTTGATTCTATAATCATGAGAAAAATTCTGTGGGATAGTTTTATGAAAGTCGTGCAAGTTCTTTTCTTATCAGCGTAAATCTTGCTTTAGACTTAGGCTCGTTCGAGGACGAATGAGAGTTTAAGTGGAGGAGAATGAAACGACCTCGGTCAGTCGTTTCGGAAGTTAGGACCCCGATTGGCGTGCCGATAATTTTAAAATATTCGTAATGTCCATTAGGACCTGTCTGTAAAATTTGAGCTAAATCAGACCTCATTTGGTAGGCATCGGAAGAAGGTTTCTGTTTTTATTGGCGATAAATATTAAAAAGAGATTTTCGAGCTCGGTTTTTCCGAATGAGCTCTGATTCGAAATCCGAAAGCGCCATTAGGTTCGTATGATTATTTGTGTTTTTTGTAAACTTTCGAAAGTGAATTTTGATGTTGTTCGGCTAGTTTCCGCTAAAATGCTGAAAGTTGAATAATTGGACTTCTTTTCCATTTAAATTCGCATCTTGAGTTTCGAGAGTTCAATCTGAGATCTGCCTTCGCGAGTATGTTACATATTTTTTGTATAACTGGTATTCAAAAGTTGGAATTATTTCGAATATCGTAGGGTACTTTTTAAATTTTTGTCGCGAAAAGAAAAGAAAAGAAAATAAAAGAAAAAGACGCAAAAGACAAAAAACAAAAAGGAATTAAGGACGGTGAGCTAAGGGATATATTCCCTTAGCTTCATTGAGAATGGGGATCAAAACAGAAATATTAGGATAGAAACGATACAGGGAAAATGGAATAGCGCAGCAGGGAAAATGCCAGAAAATGAAAAAAGGGGCCGGAGAAAAATAGAATTTTCACCCTGAAACATTCAGGTAATGATCCTAATATATTATTTGAGTTTATTACGTGTGTTTGAATATGTTTTAACGGTAAAATTTGGAATATTAGACATCGTTTTAATAAGTTCAATTAATAGTTTAAACGGTCAAATGGACCCCGATAATAAAATTGATTATATATCCCTACTCAGTGAGTTATGGGCAACTTATAAATGTAATTTATTTAGGGTTTGGTTATTTGGCCATAGACCCTGTACGTAGGCCTGACATGCGTATTGCGTATGCGAATAGGGTATCAGGTTCCTACCTGGATTGCCATAAGATGTGAGGAATGAAGCCTTTAGCCTAATGTAATATATTTTTCTGCTTATTGATCACAGTGGGATCGTTTGGCAATGAATTCAAAAAATAACGCGGTTGTTGGTCGCAATGCTAACTTTTGAGAGAGGTAAGTGTTTATATCCATTTCTTTGGAGGCACCTGGCCTCGTGGATTTTCTACCACGTATTCCTTACGTGTGTAGCTGCCGATAGGCGTACTCATTACGTATTAGCTTTGGATTTATATTGTATATTATATGTTATGTCCTATTGTTGGTATTGCATTGAGAATCTGAGCATTGTACCCTGGCTGTAAGTTCGCATCTACTTCCCGGTTGTCGATGAGAGTCGCGCGCCGGTGAAGGGTTATTATTGCATCACATTGCATTCATATGCATTATATGTCATTCATATGCATTACATTGCATATCATATTGGGTGCAGGAGTATTCCGCCCCAGGAGCAGGAGTATTCCGCTCCATTGTATCATATTGAGGGTAGGAGGATTCCGCCCCAAGAGCAGGAGTATTCCGCTCTTATGTCAGATATTGAGTGCAGGAGTATTCCGCCTCAGCTTTACATTATATCGGGTGCAAGAGTATTCCGCCCCATGAGAGTGCAGGAGAATTCCGCCTCTGGTTTATATTATATCGGGTGCAGGAGTATTCCGCCCCAGGAGCAGGAGTATTCCGCTCCAGTTGGTTATCAGATTGGATTCCCCTCGAATGCAGAAGTATTCCGCTTCGAGATGGGATTACGGGTACATGTGACCCTTTGCATCATATTTCATTTCATTTTATCTCACTTCATTTCATTTCATCTCAATTCATACCATTGGGTAGACTTGCGGTACATGACAACTATTCTGCTTATATGTACATTGCTTATTTGTTGATACTTTTCTGACACGCATCTTTGGTTGAGTTTATAAGTTTCTTACGTGTTTCCAATTGTTATCTGGCTCTGCCTTTTTATAATTTAAATAAAAAGAATTTGGTCTATCTATTTCTTTTCTCCCTGGCTAGCTATCCTATTCTTTGAGGTGGCTCGTCTGCCCCACTTATTGAGTCCTTTTGACTCACCCTTGTTTGTTGTTTGTTTCGTGTCTATCTATTTCGTTTCGGCCAGGTTCGCTCCAGGATTGAGTTCGCCACGTTGTGAAGGAGCGAAGACGACTTCAGCTGTCAGGGTGAGCCAGCTTTTATTCCGGATGGCCACCAGTTTATTGGTTATTATTTCAGTTGCATTTTTCTCCCTTCAGGAGGTATTTGTCTTCTTTTGTACTCTTAGATGTCTAGTCTGGATAACCCTAAACCTAGTATGGTGGGTAGTCAGCTGTAATTTCTTTTGTACAGCTTAGAGGTATCAGTATGTCTGTGTTTTTGTTTTAAGTCTTGTCCTTATTTATGAATTATTATATTTATTTTCCTAATTTAATTGGTAAGGGTTCGCCCGACGGGTCTAGAGGAGGATGTCGGGTGCCCGCACGGCCTAACCGGATTCCGGGTCGTGTCAGTAAAGAAATGGATATAAACACTTACCTCTCTCAAAAGTTAGCATTGCGACCAACAACCGCGTTATTTTTTGAATTCATTGCCAAACGATCCCACTGTGATCAATAAGCAGAAAAATATATCACAATAGGCTAAAGGCTTCATTCCTCACATTTTAGGGCAATCCAGGTAGGAATCTGATACCCGATTCGCATACGCAATACGCAGGCCAGGCCTACGTACAGGGTTTATGGCCAAATAACCAAACCCTAATTAAATTATATTTATAAGTTGCCTATAACTCACTGAGTAGGGATATATAATAAATTTTATTATCGAGGTCCATTTGACCCTTTAAACTATTAATTGAACTTATTAAAACGATGTCTAATATTCCAAATTTTACCATTAAAATATATTCAAACGCACGTAATAAACTCAAATAATATATTCGGATCATTACCTGAATGTTTCAGGGTGAAAATTTTATTTTTCTCCGGCCCCTTTTTTCATTTCTGGCATTTTTCCTACTGCGCTATTTCATTTTCTCTGTATCGTTTCTATCCTAATATTTCTGTTTTGATCCCCATTCTCAATGAAGCTAAGGGAATATATCCCTTAGCCCACTGTCCTTAATTCCTTTTTGTTTTTTGTCTTTTGCGTCTTTTTCTTTTCTTTTCTTTTCTTTTCTTTTCGCGACAAAAATTAAAAATGTACCCTACGATATTCGAAATAGTTCCAACTTTTGAATACCAGTTATACAAAATATATGTAACATACTCACGAAGGCGGATCTCAAATTGGACTCCCGGAACTCAAGATGCGAATTTAAATGTAAAAGAAGTCAAATTATTTAACTTTCGGCATTTTGGCGGAAACTAGCCGAACAACATCGAAATTCACTTTTGAAAGTTTAAAAAAATCACAAATAATCATACGAACCTAATGACGCTTTCGGATTTCGAATCAGAGCTCATTCGGCAAAACCGAGCTCGAAAATCTCTTTTTAATATTTATCGCCAACAAAAACTGAAACCTTCTTCCGATGCCTACCAAATGAGGTCTGATTTAGCTCAAATTTTACAGACATGTCCTAATGGACATTACGAATATTTTAAAATTATCGTCACGCCAATCGGGGTCCTAACGTCCGAAACGACTGACCGAGGTCGTTTAATTTGCTGACACGACCCGAAATCCGGTTAGGCCGTGCGGGCACCCGACATCCTCCCCCAGACCCGTCAGGCGAACCCTTACCAATTAAATTAGGAAAATAATTATAATAATTCATAAATAAGGACAAGACCTAAAAAAAATACAAACATACTGATACCACTAAGCTGCACAAAAGAAATTACAGCTGACTACCCAGCATACAAGGTTTAGGGCTATCCAGACTAGACATTTAAGAGTACAAAAGAAGACCGATACCTCCTGAAGGGAGCAAAATGCAACTGAAATAACAACCCATAAACTGGTGGCCATCCGGAATAAAAGCTGGCTCACCCTGACAGCTGAAGTCGTCTTCGCTCCTTCACAACTTGGCGAACTCAATCCTGGAGCGAACCTGCCGAAACGAAATAGATAGACAAAAAAACAAACAACAAACAAGGGTGAGTCAAAAGGACTCAATAAGCGGGGCAGACTAGCCACCTCGAAGAATAGGATAGCTAGCCAGGGATGAGAAACAGATAAACAAAATTCCTCATATTTAAATTATAAAAAGGCAGAGCCAAATAATAACTAAAAACACGTATGGAATGACAAACTCAACTACAATCAGAAATACATCCTGTTGCGGTGTGCAACCCGATCCATATATTTATACCGTTTCTGCGTGTAACCCGATCCATATATTTATACTGTTGCGGCGTGCGACCTGATCCCCTCAACCCAGAATACGAGCCAGAAATATATAGGCAAATACACAATGCACGTAGAAGCAGAACAATAGTTATGTACCACAAGTCTACACAATGGTATGAAATGAAATAAAATGAGATGAAATGAAATGAAATATGATGCAAAGGTTCACATGTGCCCGTAATCCCATCCCGAAGCGGAATACTCCTGCATTCGAGGGGAATCCAATCTGATAACCAACTGGAGCGGAATACTCCTGCTCCTGGGGCGGAATACTCCTGCACCCGATATAATATAAACCAGAGGCGGAATACTCCTGCACTCTCCTGGGGCGGAATACTCCTGCACCCGATATAATGTAAAGCTGAGGCGGAATACTCCTACACTCAATATCTGACATAAGAGCGGAATACTCCTGCTCTTGGGGCGGAATCCTCCTACCCTCAATATGATACCTCAATATGATACAATGGAGCGGAATCCTCTTGCTCCTGGGGCAGAATACTCCTGCACCAAATATGATATGCAGTATAATGCATATGAATGACATATAATGCATGTGAATGCAATGTGATACACTAATAATCCTTCACCGACGCGGGACTCTCATCGACAGCCGGGAAGCAGATGCCAACTCACAGCCAGGGTACAATGCTCAGATCCTCGATGCAATACCAACAACAGGGCATGACATATAATATATAATGTAAATTCAAAGCTAAGGCGTAATGAGTACGCCTATCGGCAGCTACACAGGTACGGAACACGTGGTAGAAAATCCACGAGGCCAGGTGCCTCCAAAGAATGGATATAAACACTTACCTTTTCCAAAATTAACACTGCTGCCCAACAACCGCTTTATTCTCTTGGATTCATTTCCAAACGATCCCACTGTGTTCAATGAGCAGAAAATATATCAAATAGGGATAAAGGCTTCATTCCTCACATCTTAGGGCAATCCGGTTAGGAGCCTGATACCCTATTCGCATACGCAATACGCAGGCCAGGCCCATGTACGGGGTTTAAGGTCACATAACCAAACCCTAAATAAATTACATTTATATGTTGCCCATAACTCACTTAGTACGAATATATAATCAATTTCGTTATCGGGGTCCATTTGACCCTTTAAACTATTAATTGAACTTATTAAAACGATGTATAATATTCCATGTTATACCGTTAAAACATATTCAAACACGCGTAATAAACTCAAATAACATATAAGGATCATTACCTGAATGTTTCAGGGTAAAAATTCTACTTTTTCCCGGCCTCTTTTCTCATTTTCTGGCATTTTTCTTCCTCCCCGTCATTTCATTCTCTCTGCATCTGAATCATTTTTTTCTTTTACTGCTTCTGCTAAGACTTAGCATATATGCCCACCACCAAACTTTTTGTCTTTTTTTCCTTTTTTTTTTTTAAAGAAAATTCGCTACTACAATAAAAATTAAAACGGTACCCTCGATATTTGAAATAGTCCCAACTTTTGCATACAAGTTATACAAAATATATGTAACATACTTCCGAAGACGGATCTCAAATCGTACTCTCGAAACTCAGGATGCAAATTTAAATGAAAAGAAGTCAAATTATTTAACTTTCGGCATTTTAGCGGAAACTAGCCTAACAACATCGAAATTCACTTTCGAAAGTTTACAAAAATCACAAATAATTATACGAACCTAACGGCGCTTTCGGATTTCGAATCGGAGCTTATTCGGCAAAATCGAGCTCGAAAATCTCTTTTTAATATTTATCGCCAATAAAAACTGAAACCTTCTTCCGATGCCTACCAAAGAGGTCTGATTTAGCTCAAATTTTACAGACAAGTTCTAATGGACATTACGAATATTTAAAAATTATTAGCACGCCAATCGGAGTCATAACTTCCGAAACGACTGACCGAGGTCGTTTCATTCTCCTCCACTTAAACTCTCGTTCGTCCTCGAACGAGCCTAAATCTAAAGCAAGATTTACGCAGATAACAAGAGAACTTGCACAACCTTCATAAGCTACTCCAGGGGTATTATTTCCTGATTACAGGATCAGAATTATAACACGCATATCGAACTTTTGGAATAAAATATATTTGGATAATATGATTTATTGATGACCTTTCTTTTTCCTTGAGATCCCAGATGGCTTGAGAGATTGAGTTCGCCACGTTGTTCAGGAGCAAAGACGACTTCAGCTGTCAGGGTGAGCCAGCTTTTATTCCGGATGGCCACCAGTTTATTGTTCATTATTTCAGTTCCATTTTTGCTCCCTTCAGGAGGTATCTGTCTTCTTTTGTACTCTTAGATGTCTGGTTTGGATAGCCCTAAACCTAGCATGCTGGGTAGTCAGCTGTAATTTCTTTGTATAGCTTAGACGTATCAGTATGTCCGTGTTTTTATTTGATGTCTTGTCCTTATTTGTAAATTGTTATTTTTATTTTCCTGATTTAATTGGTAAGGGTTCGCCCGACGGGTCTTATATTTTTATCCAAGAGTTCGATATGCGTGTTATAATTTGAACACTAAAAACAATATGAAACAGGGAGAAAATAAAATGACGGGGAGGAAGAAAAATGCCAGAAAATAAGAAAAAGGGCCGGAGAAAAGTAGAATTTTCACCTTGAAACATTCAGGTAATGATCCTAATATATTATTTGAGTTTATTACGTGTGTTTGAATATATTTTTACTGTAAAATTTGGAATATTAGACATCGTTTTAATAAGTTCAATTAATAGTTTATAGGGTCAAATGGACCCTGATAATGAAATTGATTATATATTCGTACTCAGGGAGTTATGGGCAACTTATAAATGTAATTTATTGAGGGTTTGGTTATGTGACCATAAACCCTGTACATAGGCCTGGCCTGCGTATTGCGTATGCAAATAGGGTATCAGGTTCATAACCGGATTGTCCAAAGATGTGAGGAATGAAGCCTTTAGCCTAATGTGATATATTTTTCTGCTTGTTGAATAGAGTGGGATCGTTTGGCAATGAAACCAAAGGATAAAGCGGTTGTTGATTAGCAATGCCAACTTTTGGAATAGGTAAGTGTTTATATCCATTTCTTTGGAGGCACCTGGCCTCGTGGATTTTCTACCACGTATTCCTTACGTGTGTAGCTGTCGATAGGCATACTCATTACGCCTTAACTTTGGATTTACATTGTATATTATCTGTTATGTCCTATTGTTGGTATTGCATTGAAGATTTGAGCATTGTACCCTGGCTGCGAGTTGGCATCTACTTCCCGGTTGTCGATGAGAGTCCCGCGCGGGTGAAGGGTTATTATTGCATCACACTGCATTCATATGCATTACATTGCATATCATATTGAGGGCAGGAGTATTCCGCCCTAGGAGCAGGAGTATTCCGCTCCATTGTATCATATTGAGGGCAGGAGGATTCCGCCCCAAGAGCAGCAGTATTCCGCTCTTATGTCAGATATTGAGTGCAGGAGTATTCCGCCTCAGCTTTACATTATATCGGGTGCAGGAGTATTCCACCCCAGGAGAGTGCAGGAGTATTCCGCCTCTAGTTTATATTATATCGGGTGCAGGAGTATTCTGCCCCAGGAGCAGGAGTATTCCGCTCCAGTTGGTTATCAGATTGGATTCCCCTCGAATGCAGGAGTATTCCGCTTCGGGATGGGAATTCAGGCACATGTGACCCTTCGCATCATATTTCATCTCATTTCATCGTACTTCATTTTATTTCATTTCATTTCATTTCATAACATTGTGTAAACTTGTGGTACATTACTATTGTCCTGCTTATATGTGCATTTCTTATTTGTTGTTATGTTTCTAGCACGCATCCTTGGTTGAGTTTATAAGTTTCTTACGTGTTTTCAGTTGTTATCTGGCTCTACCTTTTTATAATTTAAATAAAAGAAATTTGGTTTATCTGTTTCTTCTCCCTGGCTAGTTATCCTATTCTTTGAGGTGGCTAGTCTGCCCCACTTATTGAGTCCTTTTGACTCATCCTTGTTTGTTGTTTGTTTCTTGTCTATCTATTTCGTTTCGGCTGGTTCGCTCTAGGATTGAGTTCGCCACGTTGTGAAGGAGCGAAGACGACTTCAGCTGTCAGGGTGAGCCAGCTTTTATTCCGGATGGCCACCAGTTTATTGGTTATTATTTCAGTTGCATTTTGCTCCCTTCAGGAGGTATTTGTCTTTTTTTGTACTCTTAGATGTCTAGTCTGGATAACCCTAAACCTAGTATGGTGGGTAGTCAGCTGTAATTTCTTTTGTACAGCTTAGAGGTATCAGTATGTCTGTGTTTCGTTTTAAGTCTTGTCCTTATTTATGGATTATTATATTTATTTTCCTAATTTAATTGGTAAGGGTTCGCCCGACGGGTCTAGGGGAGGATGTCGGGTGCCCGCACGGCCTAACTGGATTCCGGGTTGTGTCAGTTGGTATCAGAGCCCGATTTAGAGTCTATCCAGACTAAGACAGTGTCTAGTAGAGTCTCGCTGATGGGTACGTAGACGTCCGTACTTATCTACGAGGGGCTATGATGGCATTTAGGAAGTTTCACTTCCTTCTTTTCGGATCGTGCGTCGGTCTAGGATTCAAAAGTATTTTTATTAATTTGTTAATTCCTTCGTGGTAATTGTGAACTCTCGTGCAACAAATCAGCAAACGGTATGAGTTCTAGACGAAGCAGTCTGGCCTGGGGTTAGCACTGACGAAGCTTCGAGAGTTTTGATCGTGCTGACGATCTAGTTAAGGAGGTCCCAACTGTACGAGCTCACGATGGGCAAGGGAGCAGGGCCTTGTAGTTCCCTTGGTTCTCTACGATGCTTTACGAGAATCTTGGCGACGCAGATACCGTAAGAACCTATTACTCGCTGGGCAGCCTATCAGGGTGCCGCATGTGCAGGCATTCGGTGTCAGGGAGCTTCTATTCCAGTTCTTAATATTGTCGCAGTAAATTATGTTCCAGAGGCAGCATGTGTTGCGCCACCAATTATTCCGGCTGGTTAGCCAACCGAAGTAACAGTTCGGTCCGAGCGCCCAAAGAGGTTGCATATTTTACGCGGTTGAACCTACCGATATTCTTAAGCCATACATCAGATGATCCCTGTGTAAATTTTTAAAATGAAATGATGTCAGCGTATCCTTCGGGCTCTTGATTATATCTAGCGATATGGTGATGATTATTCTACTTTCCAGTTTCAGGGGTCCAGCCCTGAATTGGTGGACCGCTATCTTATTAATTAACTTGGTTCGATTTTTCTTCTAGATTCGTGGAAAAATTACTTTCGAGTAGCGAGCGAGATGAAAGATGTTGCCAGTTTGAGTGGATTGGACAGGGTAGCCTGTCGGTTAGCCTGGTGGTGTTTCAGAATATGAGAATTGAATTCTATAGAATGGCTGAATATGTATTAGAACTAGTCCATGAGCCTTTCGAGAGATTGAGGTTGGGATTTCATTTGATGTTGTTGTTGATATTGCTCGGAGGTACGAGGCATACCATAAGTTTGAGCGGGAAGAGTTAGAGAGGGAGAGCAAGAGATCCCGCGGCCTTGGTGGGTAACCATGGTACCTCATTTGGAGGTAAAAGTTCTTATTATTTTGGGAGGTCACCTTCCAGGTTATCTCAGTGTGTGTCACGTGATTCTTAGAGTGCACCAGTAGCTCGTCAAGATCAGATTCAGTCTTTTCTTTACAGCTATCAACAATCTTTCCAGCTTCCATTTTTAGTCGAAAGGGTGTTATCATTGTCGTGAATCTGGTTATCCTGTGAGGAATTTTGCCTTATTCCGGCAAGTAAGCCGTCGTCCTTTCTCTCGAACTCAGGCACCTGCAGAGTCGCAGGGAATTTCATTTAGATCTTAATTAACCAGATATATGCCCTCATTCGATAAAAGTCAAGAGCGTGGTAGTAGCGGTTCTTCAAAGGTGATTATCAGAGTAGTTGCTTAGCGCAGCTGCAGAGGCAGTTCTATGAATTGCTAGTCTGGCAGGATGCTGAGGCATCCGATGTAGTAGACCCGAGTATTTCTTCTTCTCTTAAATGTGAGTAAAATTTGATTCTTTTGATCGATCTGGAAATAGTGTGTCTTATCATGTTTCGATGGTTTCCTTGGATGTCGTTTCTATTAAGAATCGGTTGCGGTAGAGGGGTGAGCTTCTGATATGATTTATTCCCGGCATTTATGATGACCCTACTAGTTTATCTGGTTTAAATGCGAGAGATTTGTGAGTGAGTATCGGTATTGTTTTTTTGGCATTTTGTTATGCCTCATTCTGTTATAATGTCAAGTCAGTCTACCTCTCTTTGGAACTCAGTGTCGGTAGGATGATGGGATTCTTATTTGTCACCATCAGAAAGTGTCATTGTTTCTTTCGGTGTAAAGTGGTTAGTAATTAATACTTGATCTATGTGTCTCCTCTTGGTTCGAGATTCTAGTAGAGTCATGTTATTCTATGACACATGTTATTCTATGAGCTTGTCTTAGTTATAAAAGGGTATTCTGGTAAATTGTCAGAGTTTCCTTCTTATTGGGAGGTTAAATTGGTGTGGATGTTTTTCCATAAAGCTTATTTAATGTCTATCTCTTCAATTCCGATTCTTTGGCTCGCCTGACTCGGAAGTAGTCTAGCTTTGGTAGCCAAACAAATCAGAAGATGAACTTCCTGAAGCTCTAATTATTTCTATCCTCGGTCCATTTCCATTTCTTCTTCGTCCGGCACTAGTGAGCTTGGGCGATTGGTAGCCGCTTGTGACGTTCCCTGTGTTGAGCCACAGTACGTGTTATTGTAGCCGGGTAAGCATATTATTATTTTGGATATCAGTTTATCCGGGTTTCCATTCCCATGTATAGTATAGTGATGGTTCTGTTTTTGCGGATTATCCAGTTTCAGAGGAAACTCTGCCGAAATTTTTATATAAAAGTACCATCCATCAGGCGGTGGTGTTTACGACAAAGGTATGGAGTTGTGAACTTGAGAGTTGCACCTGTTTGGCAACTCGAAAGGGTAGTTGGTAGCTCAGGTCGGAGCCGCATTCTGTTTTAGCTAAGTCTTTCTTAATCCAGCAGGTTGTGCGAGGATGAATATTCCTATCTAAATAGCTGCAGGAGTTTGTGCTTTAAGTGGAGGAGTCTTCCTCCAAATACTGAATGGTAATATTAAATCTCTGAGGTGTTGATACCACCTTTCTCACGACCCAAAGTAAGGCCACGGTAGAAATCTACAATAAGTGTCGATCATTGCGAAACCCACTAATAATCTATTAATGATAGGGATAAGCTGGCAACCTGATCATATATACGTATCTATCTGCTGAAAATATAAAGTCCGAAAAGATGACACGACTTTAACCTGCTGGCAATTAGAACACTGAGCCACAAATCCTGCTATGTCACACTTCATTCTATCCCACCAATAATCTGCTTAAGATCATGGTGCATCTTAGTCGAATCTGGATGAACAGTGTATTTGGAATAATGTGCCTCTATCATAATCTGTCCACGTAAATTTATAACATCAGGGACACAAAGTCTATTTTTATACATGAGAACATGTCAGTAGTAACCCAGTATGGTGACTCTGATTTTCTTCTGGCTATCTGTCTGTATTCAACTAGAACTGGATCCTCATACTGACGGTGTTTTACTTCATGAAAATTTAAAGTTAAAGGTCTAGTGCAGCTTCTCGTCCATCCATCATTGGCATATCTCCTTCACACCTCAACTCCTTGAGAAGTTACGAGAAGTTATGTTACCGTTATAAGTGCACATGTAATCAACCTTGTTGCTAGTATTCTGCCTCAGCTGAAGGTCCAACTATATGTCTCTTTTATATTTACTTTTTCAAGTCCTAATATTTCCAATTCAAAAACAATACCCTGAAGTAGATGTTCAGTTTGAAGATCATTCCTGGTCTGGATCATACTATCCAGTAGTATTTACATGATCCTTATCTTTCTATGATAGACCCTGTTTAGATGAACCTTTGACAAACATTGGTATATGAGTAACTACATTCCCACAAGGAGCTTGCGGAACAACACTAACATCAGCTGAGATGTTGCATAGTGCGTTCGTAAAAATATAATATAGCTTGCATCAAATCTTCTATAGTGTGTAGTAACAAGATACTTCAAAAGCTTCCCCTATTGCATCAAGCGTGTGCTAATTTTTAGTTCCATCGACCTGTTCTATATCAAAAGATATATCGAAGAGGTGATTATCGGCTGAATCATGTTATCCATCCAAAGTTCCGTGTATCTTTGTTTCGAAAATGTAGAACTCTCCTCTCGTGATCGAGGAAGGATCATCTTAGTCAGAATAATTCGGGCAATGGTGTTATCATATTATCCAGAAATAGTTTATTCCAAGAGTTCGGTGTTCGTGTTATAGTTTTATTTCTGTTATCATGAGGGAAAAATTGTGTGGGATAGTTTAAGAAGGTCGTGCAAATTCTTTTGTTATCAGCGTGAATCTTTCTTTAGACTTAGGCTCGTTCGAGGACGAACGAGAGTTTAAGTGGAGGAGAATGAAACGACCTCGGTCAATCATTTCGGAATTTAGGACTCCGATTGGTGTGCCGATAATTTTAAAATATTTGTAATGTCCATTAGGACCTTTCTGTAAAATTTGAGCTAAATCAGACCTCATTTGGTAGGCATCGGAAGAAGGTTTCAGTTTTTATTGGCGATAAATGTTAAAAAGAGATTTTTGAGTTCAGTTTTGGGCAAATGAGCTCCGATTCGAAATCCGAAAGCGCCGTTAGGCTCGTATGATTATTTATGACTTTTGTGAACTTTCGAAAGCGAATTTCGATGTTGTTCGGCTAGTTCCGCTATAATGCCGAAAGTTAAATAATTTGACTTTTTCTATTTAAATTCGCATCTTGAGTTTAGGGAGTCCGATTTTATATCCGCCTTCGCGAGTATGTTACATATATTTTTTGTAACTTGTATGCAAAAGTTGGAATTATTTCGAATATCGTAGGGCACCGTTTTAATTTTTACCGTAACAGCGAATTTTAAAAGAAAAACAAAAAAAAAAGAAAAAGGAGACAAAATAGTTAGGCGGTGGTCACTTGAGCTTAAAAGCTCAAGTGATTAACGAAGGGCAGAACACTATAAACAATATGAAACAGGGAGAAAACAAAATGACGGAGAGGAAGAAAAATGCCAGAAAATAAGAAAAAGGGCCGGAGAAAAGTAGAATTTTCACCCTGAAACATTCAGGTAATGATCCTAATATATTATTTGAGTTTATTACGTGTATTTGAATATATTTTTACGGTAAAATTTGGAATATTCGACATCGTTTTAATAAGTTCAATTAATAGTTTAAAGGGTCAAATGGATCCTGATAATGAAATTGATTATATATTCGTACTCAGGGAGTTATGGGCAACTTATAAATGTAATTTATTTAGGATTTAGTTATGTGACCATAAGCCCTGTACATAGGCCTGGCTTGCGTATTGCGTATGCAAATAGGGTATTAGGTTCCTAACCGGATTGTCCTAAGATGTGAGGAATGAAGCCTTTAGCGTAATGTGATATATTTTTCTGCTTGTTGAATAGAGTGGGATCGTTTGGCAATGAAACCAAAGGATAAAGCGGTTGTTGATTAGCAATACCCACTTTTGGAAGAGGTAAGTGTTTATATCCATTTCTTTGGAGGCACCTGGCCTCGTGGATTTTCTACCACGTGTTCCTTACGTGTGTAGCTGCCGATAGGCGTACTCATTACGCCTTAACTTTGGATTTACATTGTATATTATCTATTATGTCCTATTGTTGGTATTGCATTGAGGATTTGAGCATTGTACCCTGGTTGCGAGTTGGCATCTACTTCCCTATTGTCGATGAGAATCCCGCGCCGGTGAAGGGTTATTATTGCATCACATTGCATTCATATGCATTACATTGCATATCATATTGAGGGCAGGAGTATTCCGCCCCAGGAGCAGGAGTTTCCGCTCCATTGTATCATATTGAGGGCAGGAGTATTCCGCCCCAGGAGCAGGAGTATTCCACTCCATTGTATCATATTGAGGGTAGGAGGATTCCGCCCCAAGAGCAGGAGTATTCCACTCTTATGTCAGATATTGAGTGCAGGAGTATTCCGCCTCAGCTTTACGTTATATCGGGTGCAGGAGTATTCCGTCCCAGGAGAGTGCAGGAGTATTCCGCCTCTGGTTTATATTATATCGGGTGCAGGAGTATTCCGTCCCAGGAGCAGGAGTATTTCGCTCCAGTTGGTTATCAGATTGGATTCCCCTCGAATGCAGGAGTATTCCGCTTCGGGATGGGATTACGGGCACATGTGACCCTTCGCATCATATTTCATCTCATTTCATCTCACTTCATTTTATTTCATTTCATTTCATACCATTGTGTAAACTTGTGGTACATAACTATTGTCCTGCTTATATGTGCATTTCTTATTTGTTGTTATGTTTCTGGCACGCATCGTTGGTTGATTTTATAAGTTTCTTACGTGTTTTCGGTTGTTATCTGGCTCTACCTTTTTATAATTTAAATAAAAAAAATTTGGTATATCTGTTTCTTCTCCCTGGCTAGCTATCCTATTCTTTGAGGTGGCTAGTCTGCCCCACTTATTGAGTCCTTTTGACTCACCCTTGTTTGTTGTTTGTTTCTTGTCTATCTATTTCGTTTCGGTAGGTTCGCTCCAGGATTGAGTTCGCCACGTTGTGAAGGAGCGAAGACGACTTCAGCTGTCAGGGTGAGCCAGCTTTTATTCCAGATGGCCACCAGTTTATTGGTTATTATTTCAGTTGCATTTTGCTTCCTTCAGGAGGTATTTGTCTTCTTTTGTACTCTTAGATGTCTAGTCTGGATAACCCTAAACCTAGTATGGTAGGTAGTCAGCTATAATTTCTTTTGTACAGCTTAGAGGTATCAGTATGTCTGTATTTTTGTTTTAAGTCTTGTCCTTATTTATGACTTATTATATTTATTTTCCTAATTTAATTAGTAAGGGTTCGCCCGACGGGTCTAGGAGAGGATGTCGGGTGCCCGCACGGCCTAACCGGATTCTGGATCGTGTCAGTAAGTTGGCTTAGGAGCATAGTGTAGGTTGTCCTTCATATAGTCAGTGGCAGAGGTTGCCTTTGCTTTCATTTTCTGTCTTTCCTCTCTGATTCAATTGCTTCTAGTCCTAATACCAATTCCATCTGATAAGTTCCATTTTAATGTGTTTTCCTCTCTTTTATGTGCACTCTTTTATGCTGCTGTTGAGCTTAGAAAATGAACTTGTCTTAGTAAATGATTTGCAAGTATGCTTTGATTTGTCTTCTTTCTCTTAGAATTAGCAGATGTTTCTAGTGATAGTGGTTTGTATTTCTGGAATTGGTATTGTTCTTGGAGTTTTTTTAAAAGGGTTTAGGTTATTGGAAAGGAGTAGTTCAAGATGTCTGGACTGGCTCATCTTGTTCCAGGGAGTTAAGAATGTCCAGATTGGTTTATGGTAAGCTGAGAGAGTGTATGGAGTTTGTTCAGGAAGGAGTGAGGCTGTAGTTAAGTGAGAAAGGTTGTTTTCTAAGTCTAAGAGATGTCTAGGTTGTCCAAGTGAGGTAGCAGGGGTCCTGGTGGGATGCAAGTGTGTAGATGTTGTTTCAGGTTGGGTTAAGGTGAGCATAGGCTGTGCTATTGATTTCAATTTAAAGAGGTGATCTGAATTGAGGTTTATTTCTTTTTGTTTCCCTGGACATTCTGGTAGCCCGCTCTTTTTCTTGTATAATTTTGCCTGCCGAATTGAAATAGATAGTAAGCCTGTTTTCATACCTGTGTTTTCCTCCCTCTTTGATTGGTTTAACTTTTTCTTAGAATTGTTCAAGCCTTTTCCTTCTTTGGGGAATCATGTTTTTTTCAAACTCTAGAGTTTGGTCTGCCCTCTGTTACAGCTAAGGTCTCTTAGGATTTAGTTGAAATCCTAGTATGTTTCCACATTGCATATGTATAAAAAATGAAATCTTTACTGTTAAAGAGTTCTCTAGTTTATGAAATAGTTTGGTCCATATGATGGTTTAAATTAATAATTGCAATTTATAAGTTTTGGTCTTTTTTTTGGGGACATTTTCTTTAATGAAGCAGTAGCTTGATTCATTATATATTTAATAAAATCAAAGTTTAACCTTAGTTTGTCAAATCTTTGTTCGACCAAGTTATGAAGGTCCCATATTAGTTTTTTTTATTATAAATGGCTTAAGCTTCAAAGTAGTGTATTGCCTGAAGTCTGCTTCTTGAGTATAATAATTTGGCTTGGTAGTTAAAGAAAATTTTCATACCCCTATGTGGCTGTATGTTAAATTTTTACTAAAAGATTAAGTCTAGATTGTTGCTCAAGATTCTGTTGTTTGATTAGGCATTGTATTTGGTGTGATTTTAAGTCAGATATGCTATTCAAGTTCAGTTTTCTTTGTGCATTATCTATGTTCACATCTTCTCTGAATTCGTTATCAATATTAGTTTCTAATCTTTCTGTTTCCTTTCTTGATTGGCATGAAACTATTTGGAACGAGTTCATTGTTTGGACTCTGATGTTTGCAAGTCTATATTCAATAAGACAAAGTCTGTTACAATTCCTGAAGCTCGCTGCATATTCCAGTATGGTCGAGGACGGATATTTTGTTTTCAGGTCTCATGCACTCACGTTGTCAACTCATAATCGCTCCCGGGTTCTAAATTTCAAACACATCTCTTTATTTCATTTGTTAGTTAGATGATTTATAGACTTGTAATTGCACAATTTATTATTAAAAAATTATTTCATTAATTGAGTTATTTGTATACTTTATGTTCAATACTTTTATTTTGAAGTCGTTATTTGATTTATTGCAAATCAGGCCATTTAACCGAATGCGTGCAAAATTTCATAAATTTTCAAAAAAAAAAAAAAAATTTTAATAAATAGGCTATAAGAAAAGACTTCTATCTTATTGATACGAAGTAGTTTCCTTAAAAAGTCAAAAGTTATAAAGAAGTTTAATTAACTTCTAAATGTCCCGAAACAACTTTGCAAAAAGCGACTTGAAATCTAAGTTCCATCTTATGGTGAGATACTCAGATTTAAAGTTGAAATTAAGCAAGTGCCATTTATGCGCTATCACATACGAGTTGGCAAAGAAATTAGGACGATCAAATCGTTCCTTTTTTCAAAAGAAAATACGCTTTTATTTTATTTTAAAAATAATTAAAGCTTTTAAATAAATTGTAAATCTTTTGAAAACTTGTTAAATTTAATTAGTTGAATTAATTAATGGTTCAATTAATTATTTTTAGAAAAGCGCATAAATCACACTTGCAAATTAATTTGGAAACTTGCCGGATTAACCGTTTTTAACAAAATTTTGAAAGTTCCTTAAAAACCTTCTTTTGCATGCATTTGCTTATTTGGTTCCCTGTTTTCCTTACGACTCCAAAAACTCCAAAAGAGTTAGTCCATCCTGTCGATATTCCTGAAATTTAGCCTTTCGCAGTTAATTTTGTGGGGGTTCAACAACTACTAGCCTGAGCTTCGCCGAAAACTCACAAACTACGCATTTTCGGACTCCTCATAATCCCACGAGTCATATGGTATCATTGGTTTTCGTATTCAAATTTAATTTCATCGAATTCTCTAATTTCATAAATTTTAGGGTTTTAACCTAACTTGCCAATATATTTCAAAAAATTCTAGCTTAAGAATCATGAATTAATGCAATTGAATGTTATAGGAATGATAGATGATGATTTTGGATTAATTCATACGTAGAATTAGCCTTGGAGCTGAGTTGGATTGAGTGAGCTTAAATTTAAACCGAAATGAGCCCAAAAGCTCTTTTTATACTGTTTTTTAAAAGCTGCTACGGTGAAAAAATTGTACCAACAACAACTTGTCTGCAATTTTGGTCCAAACGCAAACCTGCATAGCTCGGAGTGACCTCAAATTTTGTATCAATTTATACAAGACTTGTGTGACATGCTCGAGAAGATGGAACTCGAATCGGATCTGTGAAACTCAAGATATGGCTCCTACGGAAAGAGGTCGATTTCTTAACTTTTGAAATTTTAGCGAAACTAGCCGAACGACCTAGAAATTTACTTCTAAAAGTTCCCACATGTCACAAATAACCATACTAACCTAACACAACTTTTTAATTTTGAATCGGAGCTCATTTACTCAAATCGAGTTTGAAAACCTCTTTTAAGCTTTACCAACAGCTGAAACGGGAACCTTCTCATGAATCCTAACAAACGAGGTCTGAATCAGCTCAAATTTTATAGATATGTCCTAATGGGACTTACAGAGCTTTTAATACCGTTGCCATGCCAATCAAAATCCTAACTTCTAAAATGACTGTCTAAGGTCATTTCACTATTGGCAATATTTTTCATGTCAAGCGTGACTTAGGTCACACGCTTGAGTTGATTTGTAAACAACTAAGAATGTGTTCAATTGGAATTTTTTTTTATATACCTTCAAATGAATTTTCATGAAGATTTCAAGGGTTGCTTAGGTACATTTGGCAAAAATGAAAACTTTAAATACTCAAATCTAATCTATTATTGTGTAAAACAGAGAAGGGTAATTTTTGGGTGGAGTTGAGATCGAAGAAGAAGACCTTGGGGATAGGTGAGGGAGAGGAGAAAGAAGGATTTTGGAGTAATTTTGAAGAAACAAAAAAAAGAAGTAAAAGGAGTATATTTTGTAAATTTACAAATTGCGCATATTGATTCGTACCTTTTTCAACAAAAGAGACATTTTGGTAACAAATAGGTTGTTGAAAAATTGGTGTGAGATGTGTTTAATGGCACACTTTATATTGATTTTATATGTTCAATAGGTATATTACCCCTTAGTTTAGGTGTCTGAAGTAAAATCATTGGTAAGTTTGAGGGGACGCCTATTTATTCAGCCTTATTCTTATTTATACTTTTGTTTCTTGATCTGGTTGCTATAAATATGTCTAGGTCTTTTATTCATTATGTAAAATAGAATAAATTATTTTATAAAGTGTTCATTAGATCAACTATGTCGTATGAGGTTAAGCATTGGTCTCACACACATTCATAAGATAAAGTAGCAGAAATGAGAATGCTTAGATGGATGTATGGATAAGATAATGAACGGGTACATGAAATAAAGGATGGGCATGGCCTCAGTGGTGGATAAGATGTGAGAAGCGAGACGGAGATGGTTTGGACATGTGAAAAGGAGGAGCATTATATCCATGTAAGGAGGTCCAAGGGATTGGTAGTGTTGAGTCTATGGAGAGGTAGAGGTAGACTGAGGAAGAATTGGGGCGAGATGATTAGACAGAACATGATACACCTTCAGATCACAGGGGATGTAACTTAGATAGGAGAGCGTGGAGGTAGAGGATTATGATAGAAAGTTAGAAGGTAGTTGAGCGGTTTCTATCAGCATTAGTATGAGTTATATATATATATACACACATTATATATATATGAAGTCTATCTAACTCTTTGCCTTTATTACTGCTATTGTTTCATTTACTCTAGCTCTCTTTAATTTATTATGTCAGTATTTTATATATCTTGGTATTTTCATCTTGACTTTTTATATATTTTTTTAGAAAATAATTTTCTTGAGTCGAGGGTTTATCAAAAACAGCTCACTGCCTTTACTCAAGAGATAAGATCTGCATACACCTCACTTTCCTAGACCCTACTTGTGGGATATCATTAGGTATATTGTTACTGTAAAATGGAATAAATAATTGAATTATAAGTTCCTCGAATTTCTTGATATATGTTTAGATCTATCGTAACAATTTTAAGCATGACTTAGACTTAGACTTATGGGTTCTTACTAGGTCCCACATAAATAAAAAATACAAATAATCTCTACCACCTGTAAGATGAACATTGTACATATTAGGATTGTCGGCATGAGTAATTGTTTTATCTATTTCAATTGTCTTTCCTTTCTTGTCTAAAAATTTAACGGGTAAAGATCTTGCGCCCATTTGAGGTGCTGGCATACCTGGTAGACTCTATAAAACTCCTCCCCATTCAACATGTAGCAAAACTTTTTCAAGCTAGTGAAGATTCTTTGCGGCCAAAAACCAACTTGATCATTACTTTTTGTCATTAAAAGCCACTAATTTCTATTAGCTAGATCCTTATTTTCACAAGAAGTGTCAATTCAATATTTATGTGCCTTTTCAAATTATAATCCCTATATGTACTTGTGCAAACTTAAAACTTTTAAACAAGAAAAAAGGTATAAAGTGTACCCAATCAATGTACAACGTGTCCTTCCATGTTGTCCCTCCACATTGGGAAATAGTATCCATGTAGGGCATATAAAAGAGATATCTCCCTGCTTACTAGTACAAGGTCCCGACATAATGTATTTAAGCAATGAGTTTTGCCATGTATGACATATCTCTAGTGCATTGAACTTATGTAGGTTAAGGTAGATGGTCAAACTAAAAGATATAAGAGTAGTACTTTCCTAAATTGAAATCATCAAGGTACATAAGAATAGTTACTTAATAGTGCATAAAAACCCTAATTTTATCATCCCCACATAATGTTGGATCCACCTAAACCACAAAATGGAGATATTTTCAATGTTAGGATACTAAAATAGTTTCTGATTTACATCTTAGATGTTCAATATTCGATCTTTATCATATTTCATGCTTCTATAGAATAATTAAATAATGGATAGAAAATGTTATGTTAAGCTTACTCTCAACCAACTTGTAAGATATCTAACCCTTTTTAAATTTTTAGTCGACATGCATTATGTTGCTGACCTTCAACATGAGGATTGTACAAACTGGCTACTATTCCAGCTCCCGAATATAATTATTTGGTTTATTTGGACTTTGAGCTATTGCAAGCTGAATACAAAAAATAAATCTTTAAATTAATTAACGGAGAGTATCCAAATAAACTTATGCATATACATTGAAATCTTCAGAATTTATTTTTCTTTTCGAGTAAAAGATAAGACTTCATCAGGTAGCTGCTTTTACTAGTTCTTATCATCGAATAATCATTGTTTTTCAAGTTTTATATGAATAGCCACTTCCCTCAAACTTTGGAAGAAGTTTTCAAGAGTTCATATATACTCAAACATCAAATTATTTCGTGGAGAAACATCAAGTGAAAATCCAAAAGTTTGAAGTAAAAGCTTCATTTTTCAAAAAAGTTATGGAATTCTCAAACTCCATGATTTTTCTATCAAATTCAGAATTTTTCCTAGATTAACTGAAAATGAATTTTTTTTAAAGTTTGAACACTGTTGACTATACATTTAAAATTTCACTAACATTGGTTGTTCCTCGATCAATTCTCTAAAGAGAGGTTATTCGTCAAAATTTCCCTGACAAAGGTGAATAAAGTTCACCCCCAACAAGAAATTAAAACCATGTTTATTGGAAGACACGTGAATCAGACGTAAAATTTTGATTCGTCATTTTTGATGCCCTAAGTGAGTTTTATCTACCATTTCATAATTTATTGAGAACCTCTCTCACACATTACAACCTCTTAGCGTTAAAAGAATACTTAGGCTAGCCATAGAATAAATACTTGAGACATTGAACTAAACTCCAGTCAAAAAATCTGGAGTTTTATTCAAAGTTTCAGAAAAAATTGGAGTTTTATGTAAAAGTCTCAGTAAAGTCTAGGTATAAAATACTGAGACTTTGAACTAACATAGTTCAAAGTCCAAGTATTTTATACATGGGATCATATTCAAAGTCTTGGCATAAAATACTGGGACTTTTTTACTAAACTTGGACTTTTTCTAATCTGGCTTTTTCTGAGCGAATTTGTGCGCGGTGGCTACGGATCAATTAGCGCGTGCCAAACAGGCTCCCAAGCGAAATTTAACAAAAGGCAGACTGCAAAATTTTAAGACATATGGAGTGGTGAATTACACAATTGAGCACTTTTGCCCATGATCTTAATAAGTTGATCTACTTTTTTGGTGGTCTTAAAGAATTGAGCACTTTATATTAATTAAAGTTGAATGTACAAAAATACTCTTATTAATAGATCACTTCCTATAATTATAAAAATGTCACCGCATCTTTTTTGAAGTCGTAATTATAAAAATGCCACTGCACCTTTTCACATCCGAAATTATAAAAAAAAGCCACTACTTCCTACACAGTAGAAAATAATATCAACCCGGTTATGTTTCATGTCCATTTTGTACAAATAAGGCCAAATCGCATCGTTTCGCTAATATACAAGGCAGTCAATTCGTCTATGTTTCACGTCTAGTTTGTGAATAAATAAAGCTAAATCGTCATCGTTTTGCTCATATACAAAAATCAAAGCAAAACATAACATAAGATCAATCTGGCATCATCTCTTCATACAATGAGCAAACAATTATATTCATTCTATAAATAAATGATGCCAAATCAGCCTTACTTTATTGATTCACAAAAAATAGCTTCAAGTGCTTATGTATTTAAAAATAATGACAATCCGTCATTATTTATTTATAATGTGAGCCAAATATTATGTATATTTTAAAATTAAAAGAGTCCATTCTTCACTTCATTCATCCATAAAATACATATAAAAATATAAAATAAAGACAATCCGGCCGTATTTATTCATAACTAAACAAAACTACTATGTCTACTTATAAGAAAATGACACCAAATCATCATCACTTTATCCATTTACAAAACTCCAAAGTAAAAATAAAACAAGGCCAATTTGGCATCATTTACTTACAAAGAGCCAAACTACTATGTCTATTTTACAAGCAAATGACACCAAATTGCCATCTCTTTGTAGAGATACAAATACTCAAAGTAAAAATATAACAAGGCCAATCCGACATCATTTGTTCATAGTGTGAGCAATATAATATGTACATTTTGCAAATAACAAAAGCCAAATCATCATCACTTTCAATTCAACTTTGAATACAAATTGTTATCACTTTAAATAAAAATCGTCATCATCTTTTCATAACTTTGAAAATAAATCATCATCACTTGTGGCAAGACATTCATTGAAAAAATTATAAAAATTCGCCATGACTAGAAAAAACAAATAGTCTCGCTGCTGTGACCGACGACCTGGAAGAGAAGAGACCGTCTTCAAGGCCTTGCACTTGTCTCTGACATCTTGCAACTCCAAATTCAAGATAAATTTCTGGTAAACAAAGTGAAATAAAAAAAATCAAATCTTTAAAAAATAAAAGGTGAAAAAATAGATAGCCAAACATAGCATGGAAAAAAAAATAAAGGGAAGCATAAATGGTATGTTGGCCTAAATCGGGATAGGACAACAAATCTATTTTTTTTTTTTGGATTTAATTGGTAATTTGCTTGTATCAAGGTCGTATTCGAGCTAAGACCATATTTAAATGAGACTAATGCTTTAAAAGATAAATTAGGCAAGAAATAATCGAGACTAGAGGTGGGCATTCGGTTTTTCGGTTCGGTTTTTAACTATTCGGTTTCGGTTTTTCGGTTTTCGGTTTTGAAAAACTTCAATCCAATCCAAACCAAAATAAATTTGGTTTGGTTCGGTTTTCCTCTTTTCGGTTCGGTTTTTTTCGGTTTAGTTTTCGGTTTTTTCGGTTTTGTCATATAAGACAAACTTTAAAATGAAATATTTGAAAGAATATAAATAAAAGTCAAAATATTAAACATTAAATCTAAATCATAATTCTAGATAAAGAGAGAACATGAATCCTCGGTAAAAGGAGATCTTACCATTCAAGAGGTAAAAACTGATTGAAACTTTTGATGAAAGCTTCACATGTATTATACCATAATACAAAGAGGTTAAAGTATTGAAATATTCAAACTCTAAAACTCTTGAACAAGTTTAGGTTAAGAGATAATCATAAAAGTATGAGAGCCTTTCTTTTTGTGTGTGTATATATATATTTCGGTTTTTTCGGTTTTTCGGTTTCTATGAATTGAAATCCGAAACCAAACCAAAACACCAAAGTTTTCATATTCTCAATCCAATCCAAACCAATTATTTAAAAATCCAAACCAAATTAAAAAAATAATTCGGTTCGGTTTGGTTTTTCGGTTTAATCCGAATAGTGCCCACCCCTAATCGAGACAAAGCTTAAAAGTATGAGTTGAATACTGTATTTTTGGATGTCCTATTTTATTACAAATGAATCCTATTTATAATCAAAGAAAATAATAACGTTATAGCTATAATAATTATGGCTTTATGGCCACTACTCCGTATTCGATCGTGGTCAGCTCATGATCTTCTCCTTAAATGCCAAAGCAACGGTCGACAGTTACAAAGATTAGGCGTTGTTCGGCGAGATATTGTGCTCGCTCGGGGATCACGTTGTTGCGATGGTCTTTCTGAGCCTGATATCTCGAACCTGGTTCTCCTCATTCCCCGAGGTGGTTTTCCGAGGTGGTGAGTCACGTCGCTTTCCTTCGTGGACTTGCTTTGTAAGGAAGACCCATATTAGGTCTCGGACCCCTGCTCGAGACCTTGGTGATTTTTCATCCAATACAGATAGCCCCCCCCCCACTCCTCGAGTGATTGCAAAATCTGTCGAGGAGTGGAATGAATTTTAGGCGGGAGATCGACGTGGCTGTTTTTGTGCCGTGAAATTCGAAAGCGGCGGTTGTCACTCCATATTTCTATCTATCATGCATGGCGATCACTGATTGGGCACGATTTCCTGTTTTGCCTTCCCCAGGCAATTGTAATCATAGTGCTTTAACCTATATATAGTTACTCCTCTTCTTCTTCTTCTTCTTCTTCTTCTTCTTCTTCTTCTTCTTCTTGCTTTTAACAGTAAAAAAATTCTTGAATCTTCTTCGTAACTCGGAGAATTTTAAGGGAATGTCTGAACAGTATTAACCAAGTTCTTCACCCCCTTTTGTTAATACAATGATTTTTGGTGGTGAACTAGTTAATGTTCCTGAACATTGAATGTAATTGTTTCTACTGACTTTAATATGGAGGATCTTCCTCTCCCAAGTGGCTTAAACCAAGAGCAGCGTCCAGCCATGGCTGAAACTGCCGAGGCAGTTTTGGTGGTCGATGAGGATGTCACCATAAGAGATGCTGGTGACGATGGACCTCTCTAGGATGACCTCGAACTTAAACCCCACTTATTCTTTCAAAAATTGACTTCTCAAAGGATTTCGTTATGCAACTTCAGACTGAGTCGGAGGTCAGGAGGAAAAGGAATATCCGCGTAAAGGATACGTCGAGTCTGATTACCCAGGCGAACATACATTTGGTTCATTCTGATTGAAATTGGGGCCCCGAGGTTAAGGTTGGTATCCCTGCCCCCGAGAGTCGAGTCTGTGACAAAGTCGAGGGGTGTTCCTTCATTTTTACCTACCCCTTCATGATAGGGTTTTCTCTTCCTATCCCCGAGGTATTGGACACTTTTTGCCGTACCTACCAGTTCTGCATAGCCCAAATCGGTCCTGGGATGTGGAGGCACGTTCAGTGCCTCAAATTTCTGAGTAGATTAGCTGGGGTCACCTTCAGCCTTGATCATCTTTTGTACCTCTTCTACCCCTCCCTTCACAAGAATGGAGTTATTCAGCTCAACAAGAGGCTCGCACTCACTGATCACGAAGAGTAAGGACCTCGAGGACCGTTGATGGAACGAGCACTTCATCCTCCTACCTACTAAACTTTTGTCCTCAAAGCCTGATTTCCTCGAGCGATGGAACTGAGCACGTGAGTGTTTTTCTCCTTGTTTATTCTTGATTCGATTTTTTCTTGTTTAACTCTTCGTTCTTTCCTTTTTTAGCCGAGATGGTCCCAATTGTCCGTCTGAGGGATCTGACTCAATAGGTTCAGGCCGTTATCGATGCCAAGCCTAGACTAGACAGATCATGGATGGTTTTGGCGGCTTTGGATGGGAATTAATGTGCATGCAAACGGCATGGTGAGTTATTCTTTTAACCATTCTTTTATCTTACTTAGTTTCCCCGGGGCACCATGTCTCGGTGTATAATTGTTTCTTCTTTGTTGTAGGTCTCCCAAAGAGGGCGATTACCGTACCGAAGGAGAAAAAGAAAAAAAAAAGAGAAAAACGATAAGAAGGAGGAAGTCCCTGAGGCTGGAGATGCTTTAAGTGCCCTTCAAGGTTTGATTGGGAACCTTTTGAAGGGGAAGGGAGAAAGAGGAAACGAGGAGGAAAGGAAAGGGACAATCCCAGAGGGGTCACCGGACCACGGGGCTAAAATATGTTGAGTGTTTTCCCTATTTGAGTTTATCTTTCGTTTCATTTTTCCGTCAATCACTCTTTCTTTTTTTTCGTTTCAGTTTTGAAAAAGAATGAATTGTCCTCGGGGAAAACTCCGGAGGCAAAGTGGACTAGATTAGAGCCTGTCCCTTACCCCGAGCTTACTCCTGCCGATGGGGTGAAGAAAGGTCAGGAAAAAGTTATGGTTCCCCCTACTCACGATCCTAAACTAGTTCAGGTTGCTGATAAAGACAGGGGAGAAGTTCAGCCCTCATCTGCAGTGGCAATAGAAATGGATGATGCTCGACCATCTCGAGTAGGAGACAAGACTCATCGAGCTGCTTCCGTGCCTGCTCCTGATGCATCTTCTTGGAGACAAGTTCGTTATATCGAGATTCTTTCCGAGCTTTGTCTCCTAGATGGTGATATCCAAGTCCTAATTAGTCTTCAAGGACTTTTGGGTTCCAATGAACGTGATCGCCTTGGGAAGTCCCATATCTCTGATTTGATGGCTGATGTTGCTCAGCATGCCATTCATGTACGTTCTCTTTAGGTTTTCCTTTTCAGCCTTTTATCTGTTTCTTTTCCTGATTCTTCAGATTTTATTTTTGTAGTGCTACATAAATTCCATTAGGGCTGTCGAGATCGAATACCATCGAGATGAAAATCTTAGGCAAATGAAGGCTGGATGGAGGCGAGAGCGAGCAGGTCTCGAGGCTCAAATGAGAGGTCTTAAGAAGGAGCTGACCGCGAGGCTTGAACTGGATCAGGCCAAAGATGCCGCTAATAAATCTGATCTCAAGATGCTCAAAGCCCTCGAAGCCAAATCTGCAGTTGAAGAGAAGATGGCTCGTTTGAAGGAGCTTTGTGATGCCGAGCTATAAAGGGTAAGAACCGAGGATCAGTCAGCTATTTATGAGCGGGCCAAGAAATTTCATGGTAACTTGAATAAAAAATGCTTAAGATGAAGGAAATGGCCGGGGAGAAGGAGCAGCTAGCCAAGGAGAAAGATCAGCTAAAAACTGAGATTAAGTTTTTGAGGGGCAAAATTGAATCTTTCTCCTCGAGGGAGGGGATGAGGAGGACTCGAGCCAAAGTTGACAAGAACTGGGCCGTCATTCAGACTAGGCTAAAGACTCTGAAGGAGTGTCGTAGTGGGGTTGACCTCAATGCTGAGATCGCCAAGGCCGAAAGCGATGCTGCCGTGGCCCAAAAGCTGATGAAAATCTTCCTTCAAGCAGCGAGAGCTCAGACGAGGGGGGTGATGACACCAAAGCGGAGGCTTAGAGTAGTGCTTTTATTTCATTTTGTTGACATTTAGTTAAGGCCTTCGGGCTGCTTGTTTTGTAAATGCTCTGGCCTCTGAGCCTTTTTATTAATAGAAATTTTCTTTGTGAAAATATTGAATTTGCTTGCAAGGCTTTTAGTACTTTTCATTATTTCGAGCTAGCTTAGCACGAAGTCTCGCCCTCGAGCCGTAGGCTTAACTTATGATTGGCTATGTATATCAAATGACAATAAAGAGATGTTGAATCAAAGTTTATTTCATTGATCAGATGCACCTGCGTGCCTTTATCACAACAAGTCCCTGGTTATAACAGGACTTAGGCAAAAAAGCTATAAGATCAGAATGATATGAACTTATTGAACAGGTCCCCATGGGTAGCTCTAGGTGAGGTGATTGCTCGTTTCCCGAGGATTTTGCCTAGTGAAGTCCCCGATTGTCGGGTCTTCGTTTATCTTCATTTTCTTGGCCCGATTGGGGCAACTGTACTCTTCATTGCAATCGAATAACATTCTCGCGCTTCCATTTCGTGGATCCAAGGTATTCCAAGAATGACATTGTAAGCCATGTCCTCGGCCATCAGTTGAAAGATGGTTTGCTTGTTTACCCCCTCTGCAGTTGTTGTGAAGGTTATTTCTCCCAAAGTATTTTTAGTAGAATTGTTGAACCCTGTTAATATGGTTGCCTTTGGGACGACTAGGTCCTTCAACCACATCTTCTTGATTGCTCCATAGTTGATGATGTTTACCGACCTGCCAGGATCAACTAGAGCTCGTTTGATATCGCAGTCATTGATCGTGAGCGTGATCACTCGCGCGTCATGATGGGGAAACATCATCCCATCACAATCTTCTTTTCTGAACACAATTTCTTTACCAGATCCACCAACTCTTGCTCTCTGCTCTGCAGTACTCGATGATTTTGCAATTTTCTTTGCAGCAGCAAAGTTTATCCTATTTACCTCCGAGCCCCCAGTGATGACATTCACTACCCTCTTCGGTGATTGTGTTCGAGGTGGTTGCTCCACTCTTCTATTCTTCGAGTAGTTGTGCTTTCCCTTGTCAGTCAAATATTCAGCTAGCACTCCCTTCTTGAGTAGATGGGCCACCTCGAGACGCAATGCTTTACAATCCTCAGTTGCGTGCCCATAATCCATGTGAAATTTGCAATGTTGAGTTTGGTCTCTTTTGCTCGGAGGCGTTCTCATGTCATTGGGTAATCTCACACCTTGATCAGTCATCCCGTTGATCGCATTTACCAGGTCGGAGGTAGATATGTTGAAATTGTACTCATAATTCGAGGCAAACCTTTCTCCTTGGACACCAAAGAGACGGGCCCGGGGACTTTTGATTGAAGGATGATCCAGGTTTTCCTCCGAGCCGCTGGCTCACGTGTTGGTGCCCCCCGAGGCATTGACTTATTTGTTGCTTTTCAGCCCCGTGGTGTGGTTCGTATCAATTTTTCGAGTTCCCTCGTGGCGCATCGGCCCGTCGAGAGGACTCAGATCGACCTAGGTAGGTGGCCCCGTCCTGTCTTTCTACACTACGCTTCCTCGAACCTGATTTTGTCGTGGCCCAATCATGCAATTCATCCCAAGTTCGAGCTTGCCATTGCTGGAACTCTTTCTTTAATTAAGTTGCGGCCTCTGAATTACCCGCATTGAGATTCTTTTCAAAGGCCATTACTGCCAAACTGACATCCATTTTTGGCATATCCATTCTCTCGGCCTGAAAGCGTTCAAAAAATTCCTTGATTGGCTTGAGGTATCCTTGCTTCTCGTCGAAGATATCTTCCTTTCTCTTGAGGATAATCTGGTCTCCCGTGTGATCCTTAATGAACATATCTGCCAATTCGTTGAAGCTGGAAATGGACTCGAAAGGAAGGAGCATTTACCAACGCAACGCTCCTTTTTCCAATTGGGGTTAAATCATTACTTTTAACCATGGCCATATATTCAGTTATATGGTCGACTGGGTCTTTTGTCCCGTCGTATTTCTTCAAAATTCGTACTTTGAAATGTTTTGGAATGGGTGCTGGAGCAGTTTCAGGCTTGAAGGGTAGTTGGCGACATTTCTCGATGTCCAATTCCCATTCAGGTTTTTGAACCCCTGGCATATTTTTGAACCGTTTTTCCATGCTGGCCTCGAACTCCTTCTTGCACTTCTCAAAGTCAGACGCGACACTTGTTTGAGACATTGCGGGGACTGTAGTTCCAAAGACCCCAGATGCAATCCTATTTAGGAGACCTCCCATGTTGGTGCCGATGGGAAAAGTGTTGGGGTTTCCTCCATAAACATCACGAAGTGAGTATCGCTGAGGTTGGGAGGGACTCTTCCATTCCCAGTGAGATCTTGCAAGGAGCTTCGAAACTGTTCATTAAACTGAGCCTGCGCAGCTGCTTGTTCTCCCATCTGTTGCAACGAGTTCACCATGAATTGTTGAAATGGGTCACTAGAGTTGATCAGGTTGGGTCGGCTGAAACTGCTCCTATGGGAGCTATTGGGCCGACCGAGGGAGTGGATCCATTTGGTGGGGTTAGTCTTACCAATGGAGCAGAATTATTCATTTGAACGAGGCTAACAGGCGGTGTCGAGCCAGTTGGGAGTGTCGGGACACTCCCATTGGTTTCGGTAGCTCCAACTGTCAGATCTGGTACTTGGATAGACATATTATCATTGACGATGTCGGACATTTTTTATTTCTATTGGAAATCGAGACTGCAGACTTTGGAACAAACGTTATTACCAAGTCCCCAAAAACTGCGCCAATTTGTGTTGGCCAAAATGGGATAGACAATAAATCGAATTTTTTTTGGGTTTAATTGTTAATTTGCTTGTATCAAAGTCGTATCAAGCTAAGATCAGATTTAAACGAGACTAATGCTTGTGTTGGATGAAAAATCACTGGGTCTGCCTTACGAAGCAAGTCCACGAAGGGAAGCGACATGACTCGCTACCTTGGAAAACCACCTCAGGGAATGAGGAAAACTAGGTTCGAAGCATCAAGATCGGAAAGACCATCAAAACAACGTGATCCCAGAGCGAGCACAATATCTCGCCGAACAAAGTCTAATCTACTGTCGACCGTTGATTTGGTATTTAAGGAGAAGATTAGGAGCTGACCATGATCGAATACAGAGTAATGGACATAAAGTCATAATATTATAGCTATAACGTTATTATTTTCCTTGATTATAAAGAGGACTCATTTGAAATCAAACAGGATATCCAAAAATACAGTATTCAACTCATACTTTTAAGCTTTGTCTCGATTATTTCCTTGCCTCGTTTATCTTTTAAAGCATTAGTCTCATTTAAATCTAATCTTAGCTCGAATACGACTGTGATACAAGCAAATTACCAATTAAACCCAGAACAAATTTGATTTGTTATCCTATCCCGATTTAGGCCAACACAAATTGGCGCCGTCTGTGGAGACTTGGTAATAACGTTTGTTCCAAAGTCTGTAGTCTCGATTTCCACTAAAAATAAAAAATGTCTGACATCGTCAATGATAATATGTCTATCCAAGTACCAGATCAGACTGTAGGAGCTACCGAAACCAATGGGGGTCCCGACACTCCCAACTAGCTCGACACCACCTGTTAGCCCTATTCCAACGAATAATTCTGCTTCATTGATAGGGCTAACGCCACACAACGGATCCACTTCCCTGATCGGCCCAATACCTCTCGTAGGAGCAGTTTCAGCCTACCAACCTCCTCAAATTCTAGTGACCCATTCCAACAATTCATGGTGAACTCGTTGCAGCAGATGCGAGAACAAGCAACCGCTCAAGCAGCCGCGCCTCAATTTAATGAACAGTTTCGAAGCTCCTTGCAAGATCTCACTGATAATGGAAGAGTCCCTCCCAACCTCAGCGATACTCCCTTCATGATGTTTAATGGAGGAAACCCCAACACTATTCTTATCGGCACCAACATGGGAGGTCTCCCAAATAGGATCACATCTGGAGTCTCGGGGACTACAGTCCCCGCAATGTCTCAAACAAGAATCGCGTCCGACTTTTATAAGTGGAAGAAGGAGTTCGAGGCCAGCATGGAAAAATAGCTCGAAAATGTGCCAGGGGTTCGAAAACCTTAGCGGGCGCTGGAGATCGAGAAATGTCGCCAGCAACTCTTCAAGCCTGAAGCTGCTCCAGCACCCGTTCCAAAACATTATAAATTATAAATTTTGAAGAAATACGACGGGACAACAAAAACAGTCGACCGTATAACTGAATATATGGCCATGGTTAAAAGTAATGATTAAACCAAAATTGAAAAAGCAATCCATGTTCTTGAAGAAATTCACCGACACCTTGGAAAAAGGAGTGTTGCATTGGTACATACTCCTTCCTTCTGAGTCCATTTCCAGCTTCAACGAAGTGGCGTATATGTTCATAAAGGCTCACACTGGGGCCCAGAAAATCCTCAAGAGAAAGGAAGATATATTCGACGTGTAGCAAGGATACCTCGAGCAAATCAAGGACTTCCTTGAATGCTTTCAGGCCGAGAGAATGGATCTGCCAAAAATGGATGACAGATTGGCAGTCATGGCCTTTGAAAAGAATCTCAATGTGGGTGATTCAGAGGCCGCGATTGAATTAAAGAAATAGCTCCAGCAATGGCAAGCTCGAATTTGAGATGAATTGCATGATCGGGCCACCGCAAAAATTAGGCTCAAGTAAGTTGAGTAGAGAAGCACAGAACGGGGTAATTCCTACCGAGGTCGTTCTGAGTCCTCTCAACGCGCCGATGCGCCACGAGGCAACTCAAAAAATAGATATGAACCATACCACGGGGCTCAAAAGCAACACATAAGTCAACCCTCGGGGGTACCAACACGTGAGCCAGCAGCTCGGAGGAAAATCTGGATTACCCTCCAGTCAAAAGTCCTCGGGCCCGTCTTTGGTGTCCAAGGAGAAAGATTTGCCTCGAATTTTTTAGTACAGTTTCAACATATCTACCTCTGAGCTGGTAAATGCAATCAAAGGGATGACTGATCAAGGTGTGAGATTACCCAAAGACGTGAGAACGCCCCCGAGCAAAAGAGACCAAACTCAACATTACGAATTTCACATGGATTTTAGGCATGCAATGGAGGATTGTAAAGCATTGCGTCTCGAGGTTGACCATCTACTCAAGAAGGGAGTGCTAACTTAATATCTGCCTGACAAGGGAAAGCACAACTACTCGAAGAATAGAAGAGAGGAGCAACCACCTCGAACACAATCACCGAAGAGGGTAGTGAATGTTATCATTGGGGGCTCGGAGGCAAATGGGATAAACTTTGCCGCTGCAAAGAAAATTGCAAAATCATCGAGTACCGCAGAGAAGAGAGCAATAGTTAGTGGATCATGTAAAGAAATGGTGTTCTACAAAGAAGATTGCGATAGGATGATGTTTCCCCATCGTGACGTGCTAGTGATCACGCTCAGGATCAATGACTGCAATGTTAAGCGAGTTCTAGTTAATCCTGGCAGCTCGGTAAACATCATCAACTAAGGAGCAATTAAGAAGATGTGGTTGAAGGACCTAGTCGTCCCAAAGGCAACCATATTAACAGGGTTCAACAATGACACAACCAAGATTTTCGGCTAGGCCGTGCGGGTACCCGACATCCTCCCCTAGATTCATCGGGCGAACCCTTACTAATTGAATTAGGAAAATAATATAAATTCAACTCCTAAATAAGAATAAGACTTAAAAAAAGCACAGAAAAATTGATACCTCTATGCTGTACAAAAGAAACTACAGCTGACTATCCAACATACTAGGTTTAGGGCTATCCAGACTAGATATCTAAGAGTACAAAAGAATACACGCACCACCTAAATGGAGAAAAATACAACTGAAATAATAAACATAAAACTGGTGGACATCCTGAATAAAAGCTGGCTCACCCTGACAGCTGAAGTCGTCTTCGCTCCTTAACAACGTGGCGAACTCAATCCTGGAGCGAACCCGCCGAAACGAAATAAATAGACAAGAAACAAACAACAAACAAGGGTGAGTCAAAAGGGCTCAATAAGTGGGGGCAGACTAGCAACCTCAAAGCATAGGATAGCTAGCCAGGGAGAAGAGCTAAGCAAATACAGACTAGAAACACATACAACTAAAGCATATAAACACATTAGGGGCACAAGATAGCAAGAAACATATAGGTACTGAAATATGACCACAACATGGTATACATACCGCATACACAAAACACAACACAATAGTCAGCATGCGGTGCAATGAAATGGGATGAATGCGGTATGATGCAATGCAGCCCCATGTTCCTGATACCTATCTTCGGCGGGGGACTCTCACCGTCTACCAGGAGATATATGCAATGATGACCCTTCACCGGCTCGGGACTCTCATCGATTACCGGGAAGTATATGCAATGATTACCCTTCACCGGCTCGGGACTCTCATAGATTACCGGGAAGTATATGTCAACCTCAAAACTAGAGTACAATGCTCATATGCTCAATACAATGCCAACAAGAGGGCGTAATATATAATATACAATGTAAACAAAAGGCTAATGCGTAATGAGTAAGCCTATTGGAAACTACACACGTAAGGAATACGTGGTAGAATATCCACAAGGCCAAGGGCCTCCAAAGAAACGGATATAATCACTTACCTTGTTCCAAAGTTAACACTGCTACTCAACAACTGCTTTGTCCTTTGGATTCATTACCAAACGATCCTGGTTTATTCAATAAGCAGAAACAATATATCAATTAAGGCTAAAGGTTTCATTCCTTAAATCTTAGAACAATCTGATCAGGAACCCGACACTCGATTCGCATAGGCAGTACGCAGTCCAGGCCTATGTACATTATTCAAAATCACATAACCAAACTCTTAATAAATTATATTTATGGGTTGCCCATAACTCTCCGAATTCGAATCTATAATCAATTCCATTATCGGGCTTCAATTAACCCTTTAAACTATCAATTGAACTTATTAAAACGATCTATAATATCTCGATTTCTATCGTTAAAATATATTCAAATACACATATAAACTGAAATAATGAATTAACATCATTACCTGAATGTTTCAAGATGAAATTCTATTTTTTCCTTCTCCTTTTCCTTTCCTTTCTCTCTTTTCTGGCATTATTTTCTCTGTGCATTCTCTGTTTCTCCTCTCTTGTTTCTGTTCGTTTTTTAAGCTCTTATACACAAAGGGATATTAATCCCTTAGCCACGCCGCTACCTTACTCTTTAATATCTTTTCCTTTTTCATTCTTTACTTTTCTTTATTTTATCTTTTTCTTTTTTATTTTCGTGACAAAAATTAAAACAGAACCCTATGAAACTCAGAATAATGCCAAATTTCTCAAACAAGTCATACAAAATTTATGCGACGTACTCGCTAAGGCGGATCTCGAATCGGATTCCTGAAACTCACGACGCGAATTAAATGGAAGGAGATCAAATTATTAATTATTTTCGATTTTTAGCGGAAAACTATCCGAATAATCTCGAAATTCACTTCCAAAAGTTCACACAGGTCACAAATAATCATACGAACCTAACAACACTTTCAGATTTCAAATCGAAGCTCATTCGCCAAAATCGAGCTCGAAAACCTCTTTTTCAGATTTACCGACAACGAAAACGAAAATCATATGAAGATTTTAAAACTATCGGCACGCCAAATTCAGTCCTAAATCCAAAAATGACTACCTAAGGTCGTTTCATTCTCTTCCCCTTAGACTCTCGTTAATCCTCGAACGAGCTTGAGTAAGCTAAATTCACACATATAATAAGAGAACTTGCACGACTTTAATAAACCATTCCACATGCATATCTCATGGTTACAAAATCACAATTATAACACGCACATGGAACTCCTGGAATACGATATATCTGGATAATATCATAAGACCATTGCCCAGCTTATTCTGACTAAGCTGACCCTTCCTCAATCATGAGAGGAGAGTTCTACATTATCGAAGAAAATATACACGGAACTCTGGATTGATTAACATGATTCTGCCGAGGAATCACCTCGTCGATATACTGGATTGATTAACATGATTCTGCCGAGGAATCACCTCGTCGATATACTTTTCGATGTAGAACAGGTCGATGAAACTGAGAATTAGCTTATGCTTCAGTAATGCCTTAGAGATTTACTATTAGCATTCAGTATTGGAGGAAGACTCCTCCACTTAGAGCATAAAATCATACAGCTAATTTGAATAGAAATAGCTATCCTCACACAGTCTACCGGACTAAGGAAAACTTAGCTAAAAACATAACGCGGCTTAGACCTGAGCTACCAAATTACCCTCTCGAGTTACCAAACAGCTTCAAATCTCGAGTTCAAAACTCTATACTTTTGCCATAAGCACCACCGCTTGATAGATCAACTCGGGGGTCAAATGACGTCTCTCATTGCCCTTAGTAGCCTTAAAACACAACCATGTGCTTACCTGGCTATCTTGACACGCATTCTGGGTCAATACAAGGAACATCACAAGTGGCTACTAACCGCCCAAGCTTACTAGTACTAGACGAAGAAGAGATGGAAATGAACTGAGGACAGGAATAATTAGAGCTTCAGGAAGCTCATCATCTTATTTGCTTGGCTACCAAAGCTAGAATACTTCCTAGTCAGGCTAGCCAAAGAATCGCAATTGAAGATATAGACATTAAATGAGTGTTATAGAAAAACATCTGTGTCAATTTAACCTTACTATTATAAGGAAACTCCGACAATTTACGAGAAGACCCTTTTATAACCAAGACAAGCTCATAGAATATCATGACTCTACTAGTGTCTCAAACCAAGATGAGACACGTAGATCGAGTATTACTTACTAATTAGTTTTCACCGGAAGAAACAATGGCACTTTCTGATGGTGACGAGTAAGAATCTCATCATCCTACCAACACATAATTCCTAAGAGAAAGGTAGACTGACTTGACATAACAACAAAAGGTAGCACAACAAGATACCAAGCAGACAATACCGACACTTACTCCCAAATCCCTTACATTTAAACCAGATAAATTAGTAGGGTCTCACAAATGCCAGGAATAAATCATACCAGAAGCTCAACCCTCTACCACAACCGATTTTTAATAGAATCGACATCCTAGAAAATCATGAAAATATGATAAGACAAACCATTTCCAAACCGATCGAAAGAATCAAATCTTATTCACATATAAGGAAAGAAGAAACACTTGGGTCTGCTACATCGGATACCTCAGCATCCTGCCAGACTGGCAGTTCATAGAACTGCCCCTGCAGCTGAGTTGAGCCACTACCCTGATAATCACCTTCTGAAGAACCACTATTACCACACTCTCGACCTCTGTCGGATGGAGGCATATCTCTGGCTGATTGAGATCTAAAGAAAATCCTTCGCGACTGTGCAGGTGCCTGAGGGCATGAAGAAAGATGACTGCCTTCCTATTAAAGTAAGGGACAGTTCCTCCTAAGATGACGAGGCTCACACCAGTGATAATACTTTTTGGCTAAAAACTGATGTTGGATAGACTACTGGTAGCTAGAAAAAAAAAAGACTGAGTCTGATCTTGACTGACTACTGGTGCACTCTAAGAATCACGCACCACAAGCTGAGATAACCTGGCAGGTGACCTTCTACGATAACCAGAACTCTTACCTCGCCAGAAGAGGTGCCATAGTCACCCACTAGGGCCACGGGATTTTTTGCTCTCCCGCTCTGACTCTTCCTACTCTAACTTATGGTATGCCTCATCCCTCCGAGCAATATCAACAACAACATCAAATGAAGTCCCGACCTCAATATCTTGAGCCATCTTGGACCTCAAGGAAGGAGAAAGTTTATCACTGAATTTTTGAACCTTTTTGGAAGGCTCATAGACTAGTTCTAGTGCATATCCAGCCATCCTAAAGAATTTAATCTCATATTCTAAAACAGACCGGCTACCCTATCCAATCCACTCAAATTGGCGACTCTTTTTATCTCGCTCGCTGCGCGAAAGGAACTTTTCCATGAATCTAGAAGAAACATTGAACCAAGTAAGCTTAGGCTAGCCTTACCCAGCTAATAAGAGAGCGGTCCACCAATCCAAGGCTGGACCCTAAAACTGAAAAGCAGAATAATCTACACCGTACCGCTCGATATAATCAAGTGCCAGAAAGATACGCTGACATCATTTTATTTAAAAAAAAATCACAGGGTTTATTTAATGCATTGCTTGAAAATATCGGAAGGTTCAACCGCATAAAATAATGAAACCTCTTTGGGCACTCGGACCGAACTGTTAGCTCAGCTACCTAACCAGCCAGAACAACTGGAGGCACAACACATGCTGCCTCTAGAACATAATTTACTGGGGCAACGTCAGGAACTAGAACAGGAGCTGCTTGAGACCGAACATCTACATCTTCGGCAACCTGATAGGAGGTTCTTGCGGAATCTGCGCCGCCAAAATTCCCATAAAAACACCGTAGAGAGCCGGGGGAACCACAAGGCCCTGCTCATTTACCCATCGCGAGCTCTTACAGCTGGGGCCTCTGCAACTAGATCGTCAGCATGATCCATAACTCTCAGAGCTTGAGCAGCTCTAGCCATAGGCTAGACTACTTCGTCCTGAACTCCTACCTTTTGGTGATTTGTCGGACGAGGGTTCACAATCACTATGAAGGAATTAACAAAAATATTTTTACATCCCAGACCGATGCACGATTAGAAAAGAAAGAAGAGAAACTCCTAAATGTCATCATAGCCTCTCGTAGATAAGTACGGTTGTCTACGTACCCATAAATGAGACTCTACTAGACACTGTCTTAGTCTGGATAGACTCTAAACTGGGCTTTAATACCAACTGACATGACCCGGATTTTCGGCTAGGCCGTGCGGGCACCCGACATCCCCCCTAGGCTCGTTGGGCGAATACTTACCAATTGAATCGGGAAAATAAACATAAATTCAACTCCTAAATAAGAATAAGACTTTTTTTTTAAAAAAAAAAAAAAAGCACAAACATACTGATACCTCTATGATGCACAAAAGAAACTACAACTGACTATCCAACATACTAGGTTTAGGGCTATCCAGACTAGACATCTAAGAGTACAAAAGAATACACACACCTCCTGAAGGGAGCAAAATACAACTGAAATAATAAACATAAAACTGGTGGCCATCCTGAATAAAAGTTGGCTCACCCTCATAGCTAAAGTCGTCTTCGCTCCTTAACAACGTGGCGAACTCAATTCTGGAGCGAACATGTCGAAACGAAATAAATAGACAAGAAACAAACAACAAACAAGGGTGAGTTAAAAGGACTCAATAAGTGGGGGCAGACTAGCCACCACAAAGCATAGGATAGCTAACCAGGGAGAAGAACTAAGCAAATACAGACTAGAAACGCATACAACAAAAGCATATAAACCAATAGTAAGAAACATATAGACAATGAAATATGTTCACAATATGGTATACATATCGCATACACAAAACACAACACTATAGTCACACAATAGTCAGCATGCAGTGCAATGAAATGGGATGAATACGGTCTGATGCGATGTAGTTCCATGTGCCTGATACCTATCCCCGGCACTAGATTCTCAAGTCTGCCAGGAGATACATGTAATAATGACCCTTCACCGGTTCGGGACTCCCATCGATTACTGGGATGTATATGCAATGATGACCCTTCACCGGCTCGGGACTCTCATTGATTACCGGGAAGTATATGCAATGATGACTCTTCACCGGCTCGAGACTCTCATCGATTACCCAAAAGTATATGCAATGATGACCCTTCACCAGTTCGGGACTCTCATCGATTATCGGGAAGTATATGTCAAGCTCAAAACCAGAGTACAATGCTCATATGCTCAATACAATACCAACAACAGGCATAACATATAATATACAATGTAAACCCAAAGCTAAGGCGTAATGAGTACGCATATCGGCAACTACACACGTAAGGAACACGTGGTAGAATATCCACAAGGTCAAGGGCCTCCAAAGAAACAAATATAATCACTTACCTTATTCAAAAGTTAACACTGCTACTCAAAAACCGCTTTGTCCTTTGGATTCACTACAAACGATCCTGCTTTATTTAATAAGCAGAAAAAATATATCAATTAAGGCTAAAGGCTTCATTCCCTACATCTTAGAACAATCCGATCAGGAACCCGACACCTGATTTGCATAGGCAATATTCAGTCCAGACCTACGTACATAGTTCAAAATCACATAACCAAACATTTAATAAATTATATTTATAGGTTACCCATAACTCCCTGAATTTGAATATATAAACAATTGCTTCGGGCTCCAATTAACCCTTTAAACTATCAATTGAACTTATTAAAACGATGTCTACATCCTGATTTTTATCGTTAAAATATATTTAAACACACGTTATAAATTGAAATAATGAATTAACATCATTACCTGAATGTTTCGGGATGAAAATTCTATTTTGTCCTTCTCCTTTTCCTTTCCTTTCTCTTTTTTCTGGCGTTATTTTCTCTGCGCATTCTCTCTTTTTCCTCTCTTGTTTCTGTTCGATTTTTAATCTCTTATATGCTAAGGGATAATAATCCCTTAGCCACGTCACCGCCTTACTCTTTAATATCTTTTCCTTTTTCATTCTTTACTTTTCTTTTATTTTATCTTTTTCCTTTTTATTTTCGTGACAAAAATTATAATAGAATCCTACGAAATATAGAATAATCCCAAATTTCTCAAGAAAGTTATACAAAATTTATGTGACGTACTCGCTAAGGCAGATCTTCAATCGGATTCTCGAAACTCAAGATGCGAATTAAACGGAAAGAGATCAAATTATTAATTATTTTAGCGAAAACTATCCAAACGACCTCGAAATTCACTTCGGAAAGTTCACACAGGTCACAAATAATCATACGAACCTAACGACGCTTTTGGATTTTGAATCGGAGCTCATTCGCCAAAATCAAGCTCGAATATCTCTTTTTAAGATTTACCGACAACGAAAATTGAAACCTTCTTCCGATACCTACTAAAAGAGGTATGATTTAGCTTAAATTTTATAGACAGGTCCTAGTGGACCGTACGAAGATTTTAAAACTGTCGGCATGCCAATCAGAGTCCTTACTTCCGAAACGACTACCTAAGGTTGTTTCAAACAATTCCACTGAAAAAGACTTTGGATGAAATAACCCTCACAACAACTGCAGAGGGGGTAAACAAGCAAACCACATTTCAAGTGATGGCCGAGGACATGGCTTAAAATATCATTCTTGCAAGACCTTGGATCCACGAAATGGAAGCCGTGCAATCGACCCTGCATCAAATGATCAAATTTCTAACTCTGTGGGGAGTAAGAGCCATCCAAGGAGAGCAACGAATAGCACGAGAATGTTATTCAATTGCAATGAAGAGTACAGTCACCCCGATTGAGCCAATAAAATGATGATAAATGAAGACTCGACAACCGGGGACTTCACCAGGCAAAATCCTTGGAAAACGAGCAATCACCTCACCGAGGGCTACCCCTGGGGACCTGTTCAATAAGTTCATATCATTATGATCATATAGCATTTTCACCTAAGTCATGTTATAACCATGCACTTGTTGTAATAAAGGCACGCAGATGCATCTGATCAACGAAATAAACTTTGGTTCAACATCTCTTTATTTTCATTTGATATGCATAGCCAATCATAAGTTAAGCCTATGGCTCGAGGGCGAGACGTCGTCCTAAGCTAGCTCGAAACAATAGAAAGCACTAAAAGCCTTGCAATAAAATTCTATATTTCCACGAAGAGAATTTCCATTAATAAAAAGGATCAGAGGCCAGAGCATTTACAAAACAAGCGGCCCAAAGGCCTTAACTAAATGTCAACAAAAAGAAATAAAAGCACTACTCTAAGCCTCCGCTTCGGAGTCATCACCCCCTCGTCTGAGCTCTCACTGCTCGAAGAAAGATTTTCCATCAGCTTTTGGGCCACGGTAGCATCGCTTTCGGCCTTGGCGATCTCGGCATTGAGGCCAACCCCGCTACGACATTGTTCATACCTAATTTTGTCCCTCCTATTCCAGTAGCCATTATTCAGTCAAAATTGCGCCATTATCATACATTCACCCTATTTGAAGTCATTATTTCATGTGCACACATCAATTAGGCTATTTTTAAAGGCATTTGCATAAACGATTATGGTTTTACCAAATTTGCGCGTTCCGTTACAATTTCTTGTAATTATTCTTATTTTTGAAAAAATTGCCTAAATTATTCTAAAACCTAAAATAATAGTTTTCCATAATTATTTAACCCTCAAAATTAATTTTCTTATTTTATACAAAAAATTTTGAGCATTTATATGCATTTTATGCCTATTTATACACTTATATACACATACACGTACACACATACACCTCAGCATTTTTGTACATTTCACACCCCACTTACATACATCATCGCCTACGTGGCTTAATACTGGTCGTCCAAGTAGCCGATCCAACGGCTAAAAATAAACATTCCATTTTTAATAATATACTCAACCCCCAAACCCCAAAACCCTTTTCATTTTCCCTCAAACACTCAGCCGCCTCTCCCCTAATTCTCTCTCTCGTCTTAACCTTAAACTCCCTACTGCTATGGCACTTTTCCATTGACGGTGAAATCACGAACAAATTATATTCTGACTTATATCATTGTCCGCTACAAAACCCCTATGTTATTTCGTTGTTTCAACGGAGGTCAAATCTGACCTCTCGTTGACAAGGGTTTTCTTTTGCCGGAAAAGGCTCCGGCCATACCTAAGCTGAATTTATGGTGTTGCCGTTGCTAAAGGAAGAGGGAAATCCCTCACGCGAACTTGTTTGAGATGGGTCGAGGTTGACCCGGCTCTGATTAAAACGGGTAACCCTAACTGTTTTCTTTTTGTTCTTTTCCCTTTCTATTGTGGTTTCTAAACTTGTGTGATCGCTAAAGGCTAGAACTCGCTTAATTTCATATATGTTTCACTAACTTGTTAATTTTTGACCCTCGTGGATCAATGATTCCCTAAACCTGGCACTGAAACTGTTATGTATTTGTTATTCCTACAGTGTGAATTTCACGACATCTTTATTAGGTCCAAAGCCTAAAATTGTTAATTGTTTAAAACCAATCATGTTCATTATAACTTAGCCCTATTTGTATGAATTTTTTACTTGCTTAAGTTTGTCAACGAGTGTAAAATTGACTGGAGAAAGCTTAACAAGTTTCAATATGAATTTGTAAATGACGTGTGAATGGGAACAAATTGCTGGATTGATCTTATGTCAATTTGAAGGCATTATGAAATCTGTCAATTGATCTTTAAGCCTAAAATATGAATATATGATCTGAATTTGAACCTGGACTTATTTAGAATTGAGGGGAGAAGTCCAAGTTGATTTAGGATGGATTCTAGCCCATTTTGGGGAGCTATAGGAATCTGTTAAGGGGGTTCAGCATGATCCCGAGCCTAAACTAGTTTCAATTGCTAAATCTTTTATCAATTTAGACCCTAATAGGCAAAGGAAGGAAAGACTAAATTTGTATTCCCTTAGGACTAGGATTTGATTGAGCTATACTTGATAAGTCCACCTAATGGCATCTTTTTAAGTTTGGAAGAAATTTTTCCTTGCCTTTTGCATATCACCCATTTGAATTTTAAATCCCCACCCCCACAACCATATAAACTAGCCTGCCTCTCACATTCAAAACAAGTTTTACATAAAGCAATACATAAAACATTTCACAAGCATACTACTCTCTCTCTCTTCTGATTATCTTTCAAATCATTGGAAGACTCCTGCTCTTTTACTTTTGGTTCTGTTCTTACGAGCAACATTTTCTCAAATTACTCTTTGTTGTTATAATTCCTGATAAGGTATAACTCATAACTGCACCCTTGTTTGCTTTATATCTGATCTGCCTATGTTCTAATTTTCTATCTGGATCATTGTCTATGTGTGTGAATGTTTGAGTCCTCTCCTTGGCTCCCTTGCTATCCCCTTGTGTATGCAGCTCTGTTTGGATGGCCATGAAAGGCCATACCAGTCTTGCTTTATGTACAGGTTTGAGGAATTTAGAAAGCTGGGTAATTGCACTATGCAGTGCCTATTTAAGTGAAGTCTGTGAAATCCTGACGCTGCCTGAATTTAGTGAAAACAGATCCCTCCCTTTCTTTTGCAGGCTTCTCCCATTTAGGAACTTCCCCCCATCTATGTACATTTATTAGGATGCCCTATCTGTACTCACTTTAAAACAAGGAACGTACAACGATAGGTCGTGCATACGGTTGCACAGGGGCTCTTTCTCTCCCTCCACTCTTATGTGTTTGCATCATCCTCAAAGTAAATTAAAAATCTTGTTTGAAAAATTAAGTTTAAAATGATCATTAGAAGTTCAAACGAGCATGTTTGACTGGGATTCAATCTTACAGTGTTGCTATGAAAACCTTTTCGTATGAAAATGAGAAATTCTTAAGAACAAGGGCTTTATGTGTGCTCACTGCTTGAAATTAGACTATTTTTGTAAAGCTGGAACGCCCTTTTCTTTTGCGCAAATAAGACAAGCCCAAAAACAGTTTTAAATATGGTCTTTGTGTGTGTTAAAACAGTTTTCAACTCTACTTTACCTTCTATACATTATTCTAATAGTGTATATGGGGGTATAAGAATTAGGGGTCAATTATACAACTATTATATATACTTTCCTAAAGTATATTATTTAACACTTCATATATTTGTGTGTCTTTATGTATATTTATGTGTGGCAGCCCCCTTTTATTTGCATTTACGTGCCTTTTTCGCAAACCCATTTTCCAAAACAGCCTACCTATTTATATACTAAAAAAACTGACCCCTTAAATCAAATAGCCATTAAGGTTAGGGCTCGACAATTAATGACGAGTCACACCGAACCTAAATGATCTAACATTTTATTTCAAAAATAACCCCTATTCGATTTTTCGACAAAATCTGAAAGCTATTCGAAAATCTGCCTGTTTTCGCAAAATCATTTTAGCTATTAGAATTGCGTAAATACACTGATTATTGGCGTCCTCTTGCAGCTATAGCCACTTTTAATTAGGCATTTGTAGCTAAGGGCTAAACGTGCGATTAGGCATAAGGGCTTAGACTGCATTTGTAAAACATAAAGCCCAAGTCGTATACATGCTGCCTAGACTTATATTATTTTGCATAAATAGACTTAACTTCTAAATTGATCGTGAATTTGACTCTTTAAGTTAGTAATATATAACTTTTTTGTGAATTTGATAAAATTAAGAACTCGAGCAAGAACCAACTTTCGTGGCACTTGGGGAAGTGCCTAACACCTTCTTCCCCGAGTCAATTGGACTTCTTACCCTCGAATTTTTGAAATCGGACTTTTTTAATAAAAGACCCGATCTTAGACACGTAGGTGACCTAATACACCTTTGAAATCTATATCAGGTGGTGACTCCAATCTTTAACTCAAACGAGTTACCCAGTCAAACCCGAATCTTGACTCGCCCTGAGTTGAGTTTAAAATAAGGGTATGACAGAATGGCGACTCTGCTGGGGATACTTAAAGTCCTAACCATAACGAGTCTTTTTTTTGGAATTATTTTATTGATTATTATCATGTTATCCATATTATTATTATATTACTAACTTGGTTTCTTTTTTGTTTTCCTTTTTCTTTTATTTATTTATCTGTATTTAAAAATTGACGTAATATTGGCATATTTCACTCATACTCCTCCACTCCTGGAAAAAAACACTTTGCACACACACGAGCGATTATGTGGATCTCAAAGTCGTTCCACCTCAAAAAACCGTTTATGAGGGATGTTTGGAATATAGTTGGTCGATGGTACAACCAACAATTTCAAATGATCTCATCCCTTGGTTGTCCACCTTAGGGAACCGTGTCTACAAATACACCACTCTTTGAATGTAATGTGCATGCATCATACCATAGGAAGGGCTCCCCGTGAGCCGACTAGTCTTCAACTTGTCCAAACTACTTGACGGGTTTTTAACCCCGAAGGAACGTTCGGACATGTTTATGTGCATTTGCGAGAAAAGAAAAGAAAAAAAAGTGAGAAAAGAAAAGTGAGGCGAAAATAAATACGCATTTTGATTTATCCAATTGTTCTAAAAATGGGAGGGGAATTTTAATCATTTATTTTCCTTTTCTTATAGGTCATATGAGTTAAAAGTTTCACCGCTTTTGAATGACTATGGGCGCACCTCCTTTGTTAACTAATTTGTGGAATAATTTTTCATTGGGCGAACAAACCGAAGTACGCCAATATTTGGGTCATTTGGTTTCTCTATTAGAGATGGAACCATGTAGAGATATGATTGAAGCGTCGGTGTCATTTTGGGATGAAAAACTAAATGTGTTTAGATTTGGGGACGTCAAGTAAACACCTTTGCTGGAAGAGATAGGAGGATTCATATCACACTCAGGGTTAGACAAACATCGTTGGCAAATAAGTCGCATTCTGGCCCCTAGGGTTCCTAAATCTAGGAGTTTCGTGACAAATTAGGGATGGTAGCAAGCGTGAACGTGGAATTTTTACAACAAAAGAAAATACCCTTTTCCTATTTCTACAACAGGTTTGGGTATGTGAGTGTATTCGACGACCGTAAGATAGAGTTCAAATCTTACAATGACTGGAAGAGAGCTAGACCATTTGCATTTGTCATTTGTTTCCTAGGAATAATGATGTTTCCTAAAAGCTCGAATCACAATATATGTTCAAGACTTATCGATGTTATTAATGCGGTGTTTAATGGGATTGATGGTTATCGTTACACTATAGTCCCTATGATTGTGGCAGACATTTATCGGGCTTTCGGTTGTTGTAAAAGAGGAGCGAAATATTTTCAAGGTTACAACCTTCTACTACAAGCGTGGTTCAAGGAGCATTTGAGGAAAGTGAGAGGTGCACAAGAATTGTCTAAACCAACTGGTTCCAACTAATTGGCTGGAGAATGGTACGGAGTTCCAAAATTCAAGCAGCCAAGCAACACAGATAAATGGGTAAGGTTGTTTGAAAGCATAACAGAGGATTCAATTCAATGGATGTTCACTTGGTTTCCTTCATCAGATTTCATCATTAGCTCTAAGAAGGCATCCTTTGTGATACTTATGGGATTGAGAGGTCTCCAACCCTATCAACCACTAAAGGTGATGAGGGAAGCAGGGAGAAAGCAAATCATCCCACTCATACCAGACATGAAGGCCTACCAGTTCGATTATACTGAAGACATTGTTCCATAAGCATTAGAAAATTCTGGGTTAGTAGACAAGTCATGGGCGAGGACTCATTAGCGTCAGACTGATACAACGCTGGATGCAAACCAAATTACAACAGCTGGTTACGTTCTAGCATAAAAGGAAAAGTGGTAGTGGGGCCGTGCCGAGGGAATGATATAAGAGACCTAGAGGCGGAAGCTCAAATTCGATACCGTGAGTTCAAGTTGAAAGCTGTTAAAATGGAAAAAGAAAACAAAGAAGAGATCGAAGTGTAGAGGAAACGTACATTAGAGTTAGAAGGGAAGATAGAGGCGTTGGGGATGAAGCTTGAACAATGGAATTCGGAGTGTGCTGAGATAGACATCTTACAGTTAGTCACGGCTAAAGGATATTTAACCTAAGCTATGGAAGAAGTCAAGGAGGTTACCCAAGAAGCAAAAAGAGTCAGGCTGGAGGAGGAGCCTGTTGCTTAGTCAAGTGTCATTTTTAATTTCTTTTGTATTCTTATTACCCAAAAGTCGTCATGTATTGAATTTCAAAACTATTTTGTGGAATCTATGGAAACAATTGGCAACAAATGCGTATTTACTTTCCTTTCATCATGATAAACCCAAGAAGGCTAGGCGTCCTTAGCACGTCATAGTCTATTAGTAAACCTACTCCAATTGTCAAAAGGGCTCTCAACCCGGAAAGGACAACGCCTGGGCTCTCAATTGTCTATTAGTAAAATATTGATCGTTTGCCTGGGTGTGATCAAGACTATGAGAGTGTTTTTATCTTTACTCTTCATGTTTTGTTTTCAGACTATGGCTGCAAAAGGTATACTTCAATTCGAGACTGTTTCTCAAGCTCCTCACTTAATCAGGCTATGGTGGGAAGATTTGGCTACCATCAGTAAGCTCCATGTTCAAAAGGTGTTGGGGGAACTGGTAGCTCTCAAGGCTTACACTGTTATGCCTGACTTGGTCGGGGCTGCTACATATTTCTGGAACTACAAAAGGGGAGTATTTCATTTCAATGGTTTGGAGTTGGCACCAATACTAGAGGAGTTTGGAGGACTAGCAGGGTTAGAGCCTGGGCCCGAGACCATTATTTATCCCCGAGACGTGGACCCTAAGGAGTTCATTGAGCTGTTGTACGCTCTTTATGATCCATACATCGAAGGGGTGCATAATGGAAAGGTCATGTTGGAGTATCTATATTCTAGATTTTGAGATCCAACTCTTAAGCACGATTGGACTGGGGCATAGGAAATTCAAGAGTGGGAATGGACTGAATCAAATGCTTTCATTGTTGCTTTTCTGGGAAGCACGGTTTTCCCCGAGAAAAAAGGAAAGATCGACATAAGCTGGGAAATGTGGTTGAAGGGCTGTGCAAAGGTCTCACAAGCGCCAAGTAAGTTTAGCTCCAATGATCGTGGAGGAAGTTTATAGGGCTCTAACAAATGTAGAAGGGGAGGAGATTTCTTTGAAGGGTTCAACCTCTTGCTACAAATATGGTTGATAGAACACTTACACAGTATCCCCATCAGTCCAATAGCACCAAGGGCCATCAAGAGATGGAGGCATCCACTCACATAGCACCCGCATGGCTGGAACGACAATATGAGAAGACCCCGCAAACATGCAAGGATATTACACCAAGTTTGAGGAGCTACAAGAAGTACAATAGGTAATTGAAAACTGGTGCTGGTTTCATCATTTTCATACAAGGTCAAGACACCACTTTCTTGACGTTTATTGAATTCCGAGGAACTCATCACTATGTTCCCCTAAGAATCCTCCGACAAGTAGGGATGACACATTTAACGTTAACATAAAGGACATTGAGCATCCGATAGTGGGTACGATATTGACAATATGGGAAGGAAGGCTTACTCTGTAATTTTACCGTGGCCGAGACAACAGGGTGAACCCCGTTGTACTTTGACCTATCCTCAGTGGCTCAGTGAAGATAAAGAGAAGTTCCGATCAAAGTCCACACCGAAAAGAAAAGGCGAAGCTCCAAGTGTCGCCGAAAAGTACAAGAAGCTACGGCACAAGTTCGACCAAAATAAGAAAGAGTTAAGGGTGGAACAAGAGAGGGAGATGAGAAGGTAATACAAGGAAAGGATCAAAGGGGATGAACTTAAGTATTGGACAAGAAAAATCATGGCAGCAAGGCAAGCCGTTGGGAATCTGCAAGACCTGCTTAAAGGATGGGGAGATTATTTTAAAACAGTATCGTTTGAGGAAAAGGAAACAATAGGAGTGGAAATCTGTGAATTCTTCACAAAAGCTTTGGGTGATATGCAAGCTAAGAAGGACCTGATGGAGATGTTCGTAGCCCCCTCACCAACAAACCTGGTTCACAAACCTAAGGAAGAAACCGAAGGAGAGAATGAGAAAGAAGATGTTGGAATTGATGCTTGATTCAAGAACCTCTTTGCTTGGCACATTGTCTGGTCATTTTAGTCGAGTCGTTTTTTCTTTTGTCTTTTCCATTTAGTCAAGTCGTTGTCTCAAATTAGTTATTGTAATAAAGCCAAGCAAATCAAATAAAATTTTGTTGTTTTGGGTTTTTAAGACTTGTGTTGATTATGCTTCTGCAAACGAAATGATGTGTTCGGCGCAAACATTACTTGAATCTTTGATAGGCCTACTTCTGGTACAAAAGAGGTCCCTTGCATAATAGGACGCGAATTTATTAATGCTAACATTTACTCACATTATTTTCTCTATTTTTGTTATTGAAGTCCCAAGTCCCTAAAGTTTGGTTTGTGTATTCTGGCCGCGCCACAGTACCGGTTGAGATCCAGAGGCTCAATTCCAACAACTCCCCCTTTACCTACAAGGACAAGGACGAGACGCAATATCATGGCCGAGTTTGACAATGCTGGAAATGGAATCCCCAAAAAGCAAGGTGTGGTGTTGTTTATGATGATTACGCTAAGCTGGACCAAATGTTGTTTGAGTTAGTAAATAGGATTCCTCTTGCCCATGCTGATGGAATCACTGAACCAAACAAAACTGCCCGCCCTCACGGCAAAGATCCACTATTCCCCGAGAATGGCATCCCATACCCCACCTATCTTGCACCACCAAAAGCACCACAAAACAACCTCCCTCCCTTCACTCTTGAAACCAAAACTGTTGCATGACCCACCAAAGATCACGACATGTATGCATAGACAAGGGAAGATTGAGACAGCACCAAAGAGCAATTCAAGTGGCTGGTAGCGAAATTCAAGCAATTCCAAGGCACCAAAGAAACCCGAGGACTAGCTTATGAAGATATTTGCATGTACCCTGACTTGAAGCTGCGCGAAGGTTATAAGACGCCCAAGTTCAACATGTTCGATGGCAGATGCAACCCAATGGCTCATTTGAGGTCTTACTGTGACAAGTTGGTCGGGGTTGGACACGATGAAAATATCCGCATGCAATTGTTCAACCGAAGTTTGACTGGAGATGCGCTTGTATGGTATTCAAAGCAACAAACAAAGAAGTGGACAAGCTGGGAAGCAATGGCTGAAGATTTTATTGATAGCTTTGGGCACAGCATTGACGCCATGCCTGATTGGTTCTATTTGGAGAAGTTGAAAAAGAAGCCTACTGAGACCTATAGGGAGTTCGCGACTAGATGGAGAGCGGAAGCCGCCGTCCAACCTACTATGGAAGTCATAGAGATAGTGGAACCTTTCATCCGCATACAAGAAGATGTCTACTTTGACAAGATGCTGAACATGCAAGACAAGAATTTGGAGACTTGATCAAGATTGGAGACATGGTTGAAGATCATTTGTAATTGGGTAGGATTGTTAACTTGGTCTCATTACAAGCCACTGATAAAGCACTACAAACCGGTAACACCAGTACATCAAAGAAAAAGAAGGACGACGTCTCCTTCGTTGATACATCACTCGATCACTGTCCCACCCACAACCACTACTACAAAACACCACCTCCATCATACCCATACATTACACCCATATCTACCTATCCGGTCTACAATACTCAGCCCATGTTCTAAAACCCACCACCATAAAGACCACCATACCCACAAAGTCCTAACTACAGAAATACCAACACCTATCCATCAAGACCTCATGCCAACAACAACCTAACACTCAAAAGAAACTATACCTCACTAGCCGAATTCCTCACTCAGTTATTTGAACGACTCAAAGCTGCTGGCTACATACAACCTGTCCCATTCAAAATGTCTGATAGAATGTCACCCTACTTCGACCAAACCAAAACCTGTGCCTATCACTCTGGAGGACCTGGTCATGATACCAAAAAGTGCTACGCCTTGAGAGATAAAAGACAATACATGATCGATCAAAATGTGATCCACTTGAAAACTCCAAATATGCACAATAGCCCTCTACCTAATCACGGGGATAATAGGGTGAACTTAAATCGATTTGGACGAAGAATACAACTTGGAGGGAACCATTTTCTAAGCAAAAGAGGCTACACCAGCACCTGCTCCTGTAGCCCAGTCAGCTAAAGCACCAGAGCCCATTGAGGTGGAAGTGGCTCCAAAATTCTATTTTGATGTAGTTCCCCCTACAGTGACAAAGCAGTGCCATAGGATTATGAAGCGGAGAAGAAAGGTAAAATAACAGTTGAGACCGTTGCTTTCCAAGGGATGACTTGGAGTGGGAGGATCTATACTCCTGAGTATCTTGTTCACAGTAGACGAAGCACCAGTTAAGAGGAGTCCGAGGAACTATGGAAGAAAGTCCAAGCAAAAGAATACTCTGTGGTTGAATATTTGGGAAAGATTCCTGCACAAATCTCTGTCTTAGCTTTACTCCTCAAGTCAGAGAGCCACCAAAATGCCCTGATGAAAGTGTTAGATGAAGCACATGTCCCGTGGATACCACTGTTGAGAATCTGGCTAGCATGGTCGGGCAAGTCATGGAATCCAATCGGATCGCTTTCCACGAGATGAACTGCCACCTAAGGGATTAAATCACAACAAGGCTTTGCATGCCACCATGAAATGCAAAGACTAGTTCGTGGGGAGAGTTTTGATCGATGGAGGGTCTGGTTTGAACATATGTCCATTCATCACTCTGAAAAGAATGAGGATTGATCAAAGTAAGATAAGAGAAAGCGACATGAAAGTAAAGGCGTTTGATGGATCACAAAGGTGCACCATCAGAGAAATCGACTTAACCATCATGGTCGGTCCTGTGGAGTTCAATGCTGAATTTCATGTCATGGACATCTCTGCTTCTTACAACCTGCTGGTAGGAAGACCTCGGATTCACATGGCTGGGGCAGTGCCTTCTACATTGCACCAGACAGTGAAGTTCGAGTGGGACAGCAAAGAGGTGGTAGTATTCGGCGAACGGAACAACTCTATCTACAATGAACAAACCATACCGGCAATTGAAGGGAATGTTCCTGACGGAGCAACCTTTTATACTGTGGAGCTTATGGGAGCATTGCAAGGAACTCGAGGGGGACATCGCAAAAATTACAACAAGAGTTGGGATCCCACTAAGGCAGCCCAAAGAGGTTATACTGCATACGTCGCTCCTAAACTGGTCAACACACCGCCTGGAACTGAAGAGAAAAAGAGAAGTTTCTATAGTGCTTATTGGGATGGATGAGGCAAAGGCTATAATTTAAGGAATTTGGATTGGGAACCAGTAATGTCTGATTAGGTTGTGCCTTCACGTGAATTTTGTAAAACCATACCTGCTAAAACAGAGAAGCAACCGATGTACTCAACTAATGCTCGTCTTAACTAGAAGCGCATTTCTGAAGAAACAAGAGGAAAGCAAGTATGGCTACCTAAAACACTTGAACCTATGGAGGTAGTGATTTAAGAGTCATACTTACTTCCACAACCTGCAAAATGGCCTGGAGACTGGGTTGTAGGCATCATGATAAGGCAAGGCTATGAACTTGGGAATGCTTTGGGGAAAAATCCAAATGGCATGGTCGAACCAATTCAAATTGTGATGAGGCCCGACAATGAGAAAGGTTGCATAGGGTACATTATGACTTATGAGAAGAGCATGGAAGAAGCATCACTGGACTTCAAATAATACAAGAGAAGACCCAAAACACTCCTACATATTTTCGTCTCTCCTGGTCACCTGGATGGTCGCAAGGGAGAGGTATCTACAGCGCAAGGGTTGAACCGAAGATTGTTGATGCTGAAGAGGATTTACTAGCGGGCCTGCAAAAGCATTTCCTATCTTATGAAGACTGCGGTGTGATCCTAGAAGAGCGTGTACCTCCTGCACTGGCAAAAGCTGAATCTGGAGCTGCACTAAACAACTGGATCAGCAACCTGGCCCGAGCTTACCGTGGATCTTGGTAGAGCTGGGAGATAGAGTTTATTTATGATTTCTAAAATAAAACCCGACCTCGAGTCGTGGAACTTGCATTTTCCTTTTCTTTTCCACATGTCTCCCTACAAACTTTGTTTTGCAAGGGTTCATAAATTAATATGGCACTATTTTCTTTTACTTTTGTTTTAATCTTTTAATTACACAATATTTTATTTTTATTTTTTCAGCATTCAAACTAATAATTCTATTGAGTATGCAACCGCAACGTGTAATAAAACTATGGAGCTTGAGGAAACTGATTTTGACTATGATGAGTTTGATGAAGCTACGGAAGAGGAAATTGAAATATTTAAAAATAAGCGTAAACCAAATCTAGAAGAGACTGAGTTGATAAATCTAGGAGATGATAAAACCGTAAAAGAAACAAGAATCAGTGTGCATCTGACATCAGAAGATAAAAGGCGGTATACCGAATTTCTTAAAGAATATGAGGATGTGTTTGCATGGTCATATGATGACATGACTAGCATAAGCACGGACGTGGTAGCTCACAAATTGCCCATCAATCTAGGCTTTGCGCCGGTCAAACAAAAAGCCCGAACTTTCAAATCATCTACCTTATTGAAGATTGGGGAAGAGGTAACCAAGCAGCTCGACGTGGGAATTTTGAAAACGGTCAAATACCCAACTTAGTTAGCAAACATTGTCCCGGTGCCAATTGTAGACTCCAGCGATCTGAATAGAGCCAACCCAAAAGATGATTTTCCTTTGCAGAATATACACATCCTGATTGACAATTATGCGAAACATGAGCTAGAATCCTTCGTGGATTGTTTTGCCGGTTACCATCAAGTGCTTATGGATGAAGAAGATGCCAAGAAGACAGCTTTCACTACATCTTGGGGGACCTATTGCTACAAGGTTATGCTGTTTGGGTTGAAGAATGCTGGGCCAGCTTATATGAGGGCAATGACAACCATGTTCCATGACTTGATACACAAAGAAATTGAAGTATATGTGGACGATGTGATCATCAAGTCAAAGAAGAGCTCAGAGCACCTTGATAATCTGCGCAGGTTTTTCAATCGCTTGCGTCGATACAACTTGAAGCTAAATCCAGCCAAATGTGCTTTTGGTGTTCCAGCAGGGAAGCTTCTAGGGTTCATTTTCAGTCGAAGAGGCATCGAGTTGGATCCATGCAAGATCAAAGCCATTAAAGAATTGTCACCACCAAAGAGTAAGAAGGAGGGCATGAGTTTCTTGGGACGACTCAATTACATTAGCCAATTTATAACCCAATCCATGGTCATCTGCGAACCAATCATCAATTTATTAAAGAAAGATGATGCGATTGAATGGACGGAGGACAGCCAAAAAGCATTTGATCGAATAAAACAGTATTTCTCTGCTCGCTCACGTTGGTTCCACCCGAACCTGGGCGACCATTAATCTTGTACCTATCTGTAGTAGATTCAGCATTTGGATGTGTATTGGGGCAATGTTGCTCCCAACGCACACACAAGTATACGTTGTCGACAAGTAATAAAATGATAAATAGAGTATCGTTTCCACGAGGACTATTCAGACTGACTCTTAACAAACAATTTCTAAAAACTATTCAGGGATCTTTTCCAATAGTGAGAGTTTTAGTAACTAAAGAACAGTAATTAAAATGATGGAAATTCAGTCAAACAATGGTGCAAACTTTGGTTGTTAACAATATTAAGGAGACGGTCCAGGGTCAGAGTTACGAACAATCCAGTTGATTTTTCCAATTGATTCCACTTCTTAAATACCGGATTACTAACTAACAGAGTAAATGTACCCGTGAAAACCTTACGATTCTTCACAGTCTATGCAGGCTACTTAAATCCCTATATGTCTATGGGTTGAATCACGTGCACGCATTAACGAATTCTGTAATTAGTTAAACTAGGCGAGCAAGTATATGTCTATCCTACTCACTAATTTGTTCCCCGATGCCCGGGTTCACAATCTAGCCCTACTCTTTCTTATTGTGTTAATAAATTCCCTCTTTCGAGTTCAATGTAAAAACCATAGATAATGCATAATTATCGAGCTTTAATAATTAAGCAAGTGAAATCAAGAAAGAATAAGTAACTCATTATGGGATTTAATTAATGGGAATCAATCTTCAAACATCAACTTTCATGAAATACTCTAACCCTAGAACGTAAGAATTAGCCACGCATACTCATAATCACAAGACAATGATTTGATGAAATAATGAAATAATGATGTAATAAATTAATGGAAGGAAGAAAAACCCTTGTTCAAGATGTTATTAGCTCTCCAATTTGCTCCAAATTCTGAACTCCCTTTAAAAATGAAATAAAAGAGTATTTATAGGGTTTACAAAGGCCTAGTAATTAGTTACGCCTAAGCCTAGACGAAATAGGACTTCCAAAAACGGTCTAGGGGCGCTGCAGCTAGCGCCCCGCGCCCCCGAACGTGCGCACACAATCAGAACCCATCGAAATCCAAGCGCCTTGTCCCCGCTCCGCGCCCCAAACCGCGCTCAACAAGCTGGAGCTTTCCTGGCGCGCTGTGCCAACTAGGGCGCCAGGCCAATTTCCTGCTTCCTTCGTCTGCAGCTCGCGTCGCGTTGTGCCTTCGTATGTTCGATCCAATCCTCAATCCATATCCAATCTTTTCTTGCTCGATCATGCTCTTTAAAGCTCCAATTGCACTTCATAACAACCTACAATCATAGACACAAAATCAGTGCAAAATCACATCCATCAACTAGAAAACGCGCGAATAAAGTACTCAAACGTGAGGAAATATTAAGGAAATATAGGCATAAAATGCCAAACATCACCACCCCACACTTGAACCTTTGCTCGCCCACGAGCAATTGCAAATAACTTCCCAACCTAGGTAGAACAGGTCTTCCTCTGACTATGGTTGATAGCGACCATTGAACAAATGCATACATGACTCCTATGGGTCCAACAAACATGCCAATAATATCACAAATATCAAAACATGAGAACAACCAGCCCAAGATAGCTCAAATGCACAAACTCAACTCATTGCAACCATGCTCCCACAAAGTCACACATATCTACTCAACCAAGAAGCCACAACTTTACCTATCTCATGTAAACCATCTGCCCTCACCAATAATGAAGCAAGAGAGTGTCCCCAAAATTTCACACACAACAATGAATATCAAGAATAGAACGGGGACAATAGCATAGAAAGAATTCACTCACTCTCATGAAAATCTCACATGTCACACACGATGTACCATAGGCTTGCCCGTAGTGTAGGACTCCACTAATATAAGCTCACTCCAATCGGGATTAACTAGGACATTAAAGGGTTGTAATGTAGGCTAAGGGGCTGGTAGGATAAATATGGGTAATAGTGACTACCTCCCTAAGCACTTTAATACATCACAATACAAATTAAGCACAAGTCTCATCAAAGCCACCCATTTCACCCAACCAACAATTTTCACAAACACCTTTTTCAACAAGTAGCAATTTTTATCTTTTAAGCACAACACTAGCAAGGCTAGACATCCATCTATTTTCTCTTTCTTACTTTTTCCAATTCTTTTTCAATTTTTTTTCATTTGTTTTCCTTTTCTTTTTAATTCTTTCCAAACTTTGCCAATGTTCATAATCAACTACAACACAATTTTATTTACATATTCCCCTCATTGGTTCCACTCAAAAACCTCCCAATATTTCAACCACAACTCCACAATAATATCACGTTATCAATTAAAGTGCTTAAGGAGTAAAGGGTCAAAAAAAAGAAATCTAGAACAAGTGGGTAGGCTCGGGGTGTAGGTGCCAACAAAAAGGTCAAAGAGATCACAACAATCAAGTCCAAGGTGTATATGTAAGGGTAGGAAAATCAAAAGAAGGCCTGTATCATTTCCCGACTAGAGCAAACATAGGATTTCGCTTTGCACACACACACGGGGCAAGTTCTAGACACTAATATGCAAACATGGAGTATAATAAGAATATGCCTCACAATACACATCGCATAAGATCCACACAAAAAGGCTCCATCACAACTCACAATCAAGCAATTAGAGTGCACTTGTGGAAAATTAAGCACTAATGCACAAAGGTTCACAACAAAGTCAAGCGAGTGGACTCAAGCATCTCAAGGGGGTCATTCCATTTTTCCTCTAGGCATGCATCACAATTTAAAACCAAAGGACACCACAAATAGCACATGCAACAAGTTCAAGTCCACCGGTATCAATCAAATCAAAGGCACCTAGCATTCTACCTATTTCCTTCGTCTAGGATCACCTATACTAACTATTCTAATCCTAAAAATAAGAAATACCCGGTTCAAAGGCCTCCCCGTGGAAAAGAACCGATGCCATAAGAAAAACCACGGGGTGGATGACATGTACCACTAATAAAGACTAAAAGGAAAATCTTTTTGCAATTTTTTAATTGGTTTTCTAGTTTTTTTCAATTTTTTTTCAAGCAGTGTCCTCAGTGCGACAAAGAAGAAAGTGCAAGAGTAAAGGAAACTTCCCTGAAGGCCAGCCGGCCTACACTGGGTGGTGCGCTGGAGTGCGGTCCTAGTCCTCCTCCTCCCCATCAGTGGCACCTCCCTCAGCATCAGTCTCCATAGCCTCACTGTCCGGATCACCATCAACGATGTCCGAATCAGTGTTCTCATCCTCCTCCGGGGCATCTCTACTGCCTGAGTCATACCCAGCAGGCGTCTCGAAGACTACAATAAAGGCACTGTGCGATCAAGCGCCGCCATATCCATGGCCGGGCCATGTGCTCCATCATCAAGTAATGACGTGCGGACAAGTAGGCGTCTGTGTCCCGCCACTCGTCTGCCGTCAGTCTCACTAGTGCTGTAGTGGTCACACTCTTCACCGCGGCAATATCAAAAGGCTTCTCAATGTCGGGGACATTGCGATCCCCGACCTCATCAACTGGGACTCCAGCCTGCTCCAGATACCGGGTAAGAATGTTCCCAAAATACAATCGGCTACATGTCTTCGACTGTCTTTGCTCTTTCATCAACCTCAGCATGTAGTAGCCGATGTTAACCGGCCTCCCGGTCATGAAAAAGTAAACCATGCACGCCTGAGTCTTGATGACCTCAGAATAATGAGATGAAGGCAAGATGCGTGCATTTATCAATCTCATCCACACTCGAGTTGTTTTCACAAATTGCGAAAAGAACATGAATTTGTGTCTTCCTGACTCAGTTCGCTCCCATCTATGAGTGTAGCTCTCACCACACAATGTCTCCCGCATAGCCTGTAATCAGGCTTCCTAATAAAATCCCTCAGCTCATCATAGTCGGGGTCCTCTACCCCCAAGAAAGCGTTCAACACCGTGTGGTCCAATCTCACCTTCTCACCTCGAATAGCAACCATATCATCATCTCTCCATGCTTCATCCGGATTCCAATTGGCATAGAGTTCCTATACTAGGTCGAGGTTGGCATGCCCCGGACTCTCAAAGACCGAGTCCCAATGCAAGGCATGAATAGTATCACCCACACCTCGACACTTTTACATCAATCTCCTCTTGTCAATGGCTTGCTCGGGAATGTACCCAACAAGCCTCACACTCTTGTACCAAGCTTGGCACTCACCCTTCTTCACAAAAGAGAGACCGAATCGCGTCTTGCCCCCGGGCCTTGGGATAGGCACCGCATCTTTAGGAATTCTAGCCTTGGCCTTGGGCTTGGCCGGTGCCTTGCCCTTTGCCTTGCTAGATGAAGGCCCGGCTTGGAGTGATCTCTTAGGAGCCGAGGCGGATGAAGAGCTAAGTTTGTGGGGTGTTACAACCATGGTACCTACAACAAACAAGAATACCAATGTGAGATGTCAATTCAAGCACAAGATTTAAATTCAAGCACAATTGGTAGGACACCACCCCACACTTATCACTCATTCTATGTATCAACGATTCAACTCATAAGCACGAGCGACCCCACACGAGCGACCCTCGCGGCACGCCTCAAAGGCGCTTGGAAAACTGATCATTCTTCCTGCCTCGGTGCTTTGAGAGGCGCGGGGCACTCCCATAGCGCCTAGGCTTTTTGCTTCAGACCTCCTTCAGGCGCGTTGGGAGGCGCGGGGCGCTCCCAAACGCGCCCGAGCAATTCTTTTTCGTACCAATTTTTGACTCCAAGTGCGAACCCAAGCACGGGACATGCCTCAAAGCGTCCCATACCCCCTCAATGTATCAACTGCATCTCGTTTAGCACTCCCGACACCTACAAAAATGACACAACAAAACAAAAACTACGTGACACTATAAAACACAAAACAACTAAACTATTACAAGTACAAACTCGGGTTGCCTCCCGAGAAGCGCCTTATTTAACGTCGTGGCACGACGAGTATCAATCATGGGTCCCTCAAAGTAATGGAGGTACGATGATTCACAGAACTGTGCTTCACCCTTTTTCCATTTGCCAAGAACGTCTTCTCCGAATCGGGGGCTCTCAATTCAACCGCTCCATGTGCAGTAACACGAACTACTTCAAACGGCCCGGACCATCTTGAATTCAACTTGCCCGGAAATAGCTTCAACCTCGAGTTAAACAACAACACCAGCTGCCCGGGCTCAAACTGACGGTGCTCAATATGCTTGTCATGCCACTTCTTTGTCCGTTCCTTATACAATTTTGCATTTTCATAAGCATTGAAACGGAACTCTTCAAGCTCATGCAGTTGAAGCATTCTCTTCTCACCCGCCAAGGCTATATCAAGATTGAGCTTTTGAATTGCCCAAAATGCTTTATGCTCTAGCTCAACGGGCAAGTGACAGGCCTTACCATAAGCAAGCCTATATGGAGAAGTTCCAATAGGCGTTTTAAATGCAGTCCGATAGGCCCAGAGAGCATCATCTAACTTCATAGCCCAGTCCTTCCTCGAGGCATTCACAGTCTTCTCAAGGATTTGCTTGATCTCTCTATTAGACACTTCCACTTGGCCACTAGTTTGGGGATGATAAGCAGTTGCCACCTTGTGGCGAACCCCATACTTGGCAAACAATTTATTGAAAAACCGGTTGCAAAAATTCGTACCTTCATCACTGATTATAGCCCGTGGTGTCCCAAAACGAGTGAAAATATTTTTCATCAAGAATTTCACCACCACACTCGCATTATTTGTTGGAAGTGCCACAGCCTCCACCCATTTAGACACATAATAAACTGCTACGAGAATGTATTTATGGCCCATGGAAGGTGGGAATGGACCCATAAAGTCAATCCTCCAACAATCAAACAACTCAATCTCCAGAATATTGTTCAAAGGCATCTCGTGACGCCTAGAAATAGTACCCGTTCTTTGGCAACGATCACACTGCTTAACCAAAGCATGAGCATCTTTAAACAAAGTAGGACAAAAGAAACCAGACTGAAGTACCTTTGCAGCTGTTCGATCTCCACCAAGATGGCCGCCATAAGGAGAGGAATGGCAGCTCTGTAGAATCGGCTCAACTTCTTCCCTTGGAGTGCATCTCCTAGCTAGTTGGTCAGGGCCTATCTTGTACAAAGAAGGCTCATCCCACACATAAAATATGCTCTCATGAAGGAGTTTGCGCCTTTGCTCAGTTGTAGCCCCAGGAGGATACACATTACTCACAATTAAGTTCACCATGTCAGCATACCATGGCACCTCGGCTACAGCTAAAGCAAAAAGCTGCTCATCAGGGAATACCTCATTAATCTCAGGCCCTTAATCTGCATGATCTCTATTCTCCAGCCTTGACATATGATCAGCTACTTGATTCTCAGTCCCCTTGCGATCTCGAATTTCAACATCAAAATCTTGCAATAGGAGAACCCATCGAATTAGTCTAGGCTTGGAATCCTTCTTCTCAAACAAATACCGGATTGCGGCATGATCAGTGTAAACAACAACACGAGTGTCAACCAAATAAGATCTGAATTTATCAAAAGCATACACTCTGGCTAGCAACTCCTTCTCAATGGTGGTATAATTGGATTGGGCTGCATCAAGAGTCTTGCTTGCATAATAGATGGAGTAAAAGATTCTTCCAATTCTTTGGCCTAGAACAGCCCCAATAGCATTGTCACTCGCATCACACATTAATTCAAATGGTAAAGACCAGTCAGGAGCAATGATGATTGGTGCAGTCACCAACCTTTTCTTCAACTCTTCAAATGCCTTGAGACAAGCATCATTAAACTCAAATTTCACATCTTTCTCCAACAACTTACACATGGGATTAGAAATTTTGGAGAAGTCCTTTATGAAACGCCTATAGAAACCTGCATGTCCCAAGAAACTATGCACCCTCTTAACAGAGATAGGTGGTGGTAATTTCTCAATAGCCTCAATCTTCGCTTTATCAACCTCGATCCCTTGCCTTGACACCTTGTGCCCAAGTACTATGCCTTCTTGAACCATAAAGTGACATTTTTCCCAATTCAGCACCAAATTTGTTTCTTCACAACGGCTCAGCACAGCATCTAAATTTTTCAAGCAATCATCAAAGGAATCACCAACCACTGAGAAATCATCCATGAACACGTGCACAAATTTTTCCACCATGTCGGTGAAAATAGCCATCATGCACCGCTGAAAAGTCCCCGGGGCATTACATAACCCAAACGGCATCCTTCTAAATGCATAGGTGCCATATGGACAAGTAAATGTAGTCTTCTCTTGATCTTCAGGATCTATCACAATCTGATTGTAGCCCGAATACCCGTCCAAGAAACAATAATACTCGTGCCCAGCAAGTCTATCCAGCATTTGATCAATAAAGGGAAGTGGGAAGTGGTCTTTCCTGGTGGCCTTGTTCAGCTTCCTATAATCAATGCAAATTCGCCACCCTGTGACTGTTCTTGTAGGAATCAACTCATTATGCTCATTCTTCACCACTGTCATGCCCCCGTTCTTTGGAACACATTGCACTGGACTCACCCACTTGCTGTCAGAGATAGAAAAAATGATGCCAGCATCCAGCCACTTGATAATTTCTTTCTTCACCACCTCCTTCATAATTGGATTTAATCTCTTCTACTGCTCTATAGAAGGCTTATAGCCTTCTTCCAAAAGAATTTTTTGCATGCAGAAAGAAGGACTAATTCCCCTAATATCAGCAATGGTCCAGCCAATAGCTCTCTTGCTCTCTCGCAGCACCCTCAACACATTTTCAACCTGCACATCAGACAACAAAGAAGAAAGGATCACGTGCAAGGTATTACCCTCACCCAAATAAGCATAACGCAAATGCGCAGGTAAAGGTTTGAGCTCAAGAGTAGGAGCCTTCTTAATAGACGGTTTAGAAGGAGTTAAGGTCAACGGTCTATCAAGCTCCTCAAATTTCTTCCATCCTGGGATAAATTTACTCTGCATATTAAGAATCTCCAAATATTCTCCAATGTCATCATCCTTCAGGATATCATCATCATCACATAAGAGTACCTTTTCCAGAGAATCAATATTAGAGGCAGAGAATGACCTCTCATCAGTAGTCAACTCATCATCTACCACTTTTACCATGGACAACTCTTCATAATGGGAAGGAAGCTGGGTAGCTCTGAACTCATTGAATACAGCTTCTTCACCATTTACCTTCATAATCATCTTTCCAGCTCTAACTCTAATGACAGCATCAGCAGTAGCCAAAAATCCTCTTCCCAATATGAGAGGAACCTCAGGATCAGCTTCATAGTCAAGAATAATGAAGTCAACACGCAATATAAACTGACCCACTTGTACAAGCACATCCTCAATAATCCCTTCAGGGCATGTCATAGATCTATCAGCCAGTTGCAGAGTCACAGTAGTTAGTCGTGGTTCACCCAGGCCTAGCTCCTGAAAACTGATGAAGGCATTAAATTCACACTAGCACCCAAATCACACAAAGCTCGTCCAACCTCATGTTCCCCAATTTTCAAGGGAATATTAAATTGCCAGGATCCTTCAGTTTCTGAGGAAGCTTGCTTCTAACTCTAGAACTGCAATCCTCAGTGAGTGCAACTCTCTCGAATTCAGTCAGTCTTCTCTTGTTACCAACAATATCCTTGATGTATTTAGCATATTTGGGAACATCCCGCAGAAGCTCCACCAAAGGAATATTTACCTGAATCTGACTCAAGATCTCCAAGAATATCTTGCATGCTGCATCAACTTTCTGCTTCTGAAGCCTCTGAGGGAAAGGTGGTGGTGGTATCACAATAGTTGGCTCGGGCTGCTTTTCTATCACTTCCTCAGCTTCTTTCTCCACCTCTCTATCAGCATTAGGCTCTAACTCACCAACAAGCTTCCTTGGCTTTCGGGGAACTTCTTCTAGAGCTCTTCCATTCCTCAAAGTAACTGCTTGCACAAATTCCTTAGGATTTTTTTCTGTATCACTTGGCAAGGCACCCCGAGGTCTATTATTCTGTGCTCCAGCTAGTTGCCCCATTTGTCTCTCAAGATCTTTCTGAGCATTGCTTAAATCTTTTATTGTTTGTGCCTGAGCTGCTGAATCATCCATGAGTTTTTGCTGCCCTGCAAGAATTTTCCTAAGCATATCCTCAACTGAATTAGACTGTTGTGGCTGAGTCTGCGACTGTGACCCCTGTTGTGGTGCATTTTGAAGATTATTTTGGGGTCTGTCATTGCCCTGTAGCTGCTCACGATTATCCTTCCAAAAAAAATTAGGGTGACTACGCCAATTGGTGTTATAGCTATTACCATATTGATTGCGATTCTGACCCTGTGATCTGTTCTGATTACCCACATAATACACTGACTCTGGGTAAGATGGATAGACGTCAGTGGCATGATCCTCTCCACAAACCTCACAAAAGACTTGAAGTTGTTGCACTGGAGCTGCTTGTTATTGAGTCTGCGGCAGAGCTAGCTTGCTGATTTGATTGGAAATAGCATCCATTTTCGCCCTCAGCTCTGAAACTGCATCTAATTGAAGTACCCCCAGCAGATTTCTGTGCAGTTGCTGCGGATCTTCATGAAGTAATCCAGCATATTGCCCAGTCACATGCAGCAACTGAATCATGTCGGGCTTAATCTCAAGGTGCCCGGTGATAGCGGGCTTCACAAAACTAGATGCTACTCCCCTCAGGCTGAGAAGAGCAACATCTCGCACTGCTACTGCTCGTTCTTCTGCCATTTCAGTGGGTAAGGAAGCAAGTACAATTGCTAGTGTTTTTTGGTCTCTCGCTTCTCTTCTTACCCTTCTCAAGGTCCTTTCAGGCTCGGGATCAAAAGGTGCGAGTGGTTCGTCCTCTCTATTCCTTTGCATGCAAAACCTGTTGCCTGAAACAGTACAAGAAACTCAACAAAAAATTAAACCTGAATAGATAATAAGTAATCGTTCAAAAAGAAATCAGTCAATAATTAGTCCCCGGCAACGGCGCCAAAAACTTATTGCTCCCAACGCACACGCAATTATACGTGGTCGACAAGTAATAAAATGATAAGTAGAGTATCGTTCCCACGAGGACTATTCAGACTGACGCTTAACAAACAATTTCTAACAACTATTCAGGGATCTTTTCCAATAGTGAGAGTTTTAGTAACTAAAGAACAATGATTAAAATGATGGAAATTCAGTCAAACAATGGTGTAAACTTTGGTTGTTAACAATATTAAGGAGATGGTCCAGGGTAAGAGTTACGAACAATCCAGTTGAGTTTTCCAATTGATTCCACTTCTTAAATCCCGGATTACTAACTAACAGAGTAAATGTACCCGTGAAAACCTTTCGATTCTTCACAGTCTATACAGGCTACTTCAATCCCTATATGTCTATGGGTTGAATCACGTGCACGCATTAACGAATTCTGTAATTAGTTAAACTAGACGAGCAAGTATATGTCTATCCTACTCACAAATTGGTTCCCTGATGCCCGGGTTCACAATCTAGCCCTACTCTTTCTTACTGCGTTAATAAATTCCCTCTTTCGAGTTCAATCTAAAAACCATAGATAATGCATCATTATCAAGCTCTAATAATTAACCAAGTGAAATCAAGAAAGAATAAGTAACCCATTATGGGATTCAATTAATCAGAATCAATCTTCAAACATCAACTTTCATGAAATACTCTAACCCTAGAACGTAAGAATTAGCCACGCATACTCATAATCACAAGACAATGATTTGATGAAATAATGAAATAATGATGTAATAAATTAATGGAAGGAAGAAAAACCCTTGTTCAAGATGTTATGAGCTCTCCAATTTGCTCCAAAGTTTGAACTCACTTTAAAAACGAAGTAAAAGAGTATTTATAGGGTTTACAAAGGCCTAGTAATTATTTACACCTAAGCCTAGACGAAATAGGACTTCCAAAACGCTCTAGGGGCGCTGCAGCTGGCGCCCCGCGCCCCCGAACGCGCGCACACAATCAGAACCCATCGAAATCCAAGCGCCTTGTCCCCGCTCCGTGCCCCAAACCGCGCTCAACAAGCTGGAGCTTTCCTGGAACGCTGTGCCACCTAGGGCGCCAGGCCAATTTCCTGCTACCTTCGTCCGCAGCTCGCGTCGCGTTGTGCCTTCGTATGTTCGATCCAATCCTCAATCCATATCCAATCTTTTCTTGCTCGATCATGATCTTTAAAGCTTCAATTGCACTTCATAACAAGCTAAAATCATACGACACAAAATCAGTGCAAAATGACATCCATCAACTAGAAAACCCGCGAATAAAGTACTCAAACGTGAGGAAATATTAAGAAAATATAGGCATAAAATTCCAAACATCACCACCCCACACTTGAACCTTTTCTCGACCTCGAGCAATTGCAAATAACTTCCCAACCTAGGTAGAACAGGTCTTCCTCTGACTATGGTTGATACCGACCATTGAACAAATGCATATATAACTACTGTGGGTCCAACAAACATGCCAATAGTATCACAACTATCAAAACATGAGAAGAACCACCCCAAGATAGCTCAAATGCCCAAACTCAACTCATTGCAACCATGCTCCCACAAAGTCACACCTATCTACTCAACCAAGAAGCCACGACTTCACCTACCTCATGTAAACCATCTGCCTCACCAATAATGAAGCAAGAGAGTGTCCCCCAAATAACACACACAACAATAAATATCAAGAATAGAACGGGGACAGTAGCATAGAAATAATTCACTCACTCTCATGAAAATCTCACATGTCACACACGATGTACCATAGGCTTGCCCGTAGTGTAGGACTCCACTAATGTATGCTCACTCCAATCGGGATTAAATAGTACTTTAAAGGGTTTTAATGTAGGCTAAGGGGCTGGTAGGATAAATATGGGTAATAGTGACTACCTCCCTAAGCACTTTAATACATCACAATACAAATTAAGGACAAGTCTCATCAAAGCCACCCATTTTACCCAACCAACAATTTTCACACACACCTTTTTCAACAAGTAGCAATTTTTATCTTTTAAGAACAACACTAGCAAGGCTGGACATCCATTTATTTTCTCTTTATTTCTTTTTCCAATTCTTTTTCATTTTTTCTTTTTCTTTTTAATTCTTTCCAAACCTTGCCAATGTTCATAATCAACTACTACACAATTTTATTACATATTCCCCTCATTGGTTCCACTCAAAAACCTCCCAATATTTCAACCACAACTCCACAATAATATCACGTTATCAATTAAAGTGCTTAAGGAGTAAAGGGTAAAAAAAAAGCAATCTAGAACAAGTGGGTAGGCTCGGGGTGTGTGTGCCAACAAAAAGGTCAAAGAGATCACAACAATCAAGTCCAAGGTGTATATGTAAGGGTAGGAAAATCAAAAGAAGGCGTGTATCATTTCCCGACTAGAGCAAACATAGCATTTCGCTTGGCGCACACACACGGGGCAAGTTCTAGACACCAATATGCAAACATAGAGTATAATAAGAATATGTCTCACAATACACATCGCACAAGATCCACACAAAAAGGCTCCATCACAACTCTCAATCAAGCAATTAGAGTACACTTGTGGAAATTAAGCACTAATTCACAAAAGTTCACAACAAAGTCAAGCGAGTGGACTCAAGCATCTCAAGGGGGTCATTCCATTTTTCCACTAGACATGCATCACAATTTAAAACCAAAAGACATCACAAATAGCACATGCAACAAGTTCAAGTCCAGCGGTATCAAACAAATCAAAGGCACCTAGCATTCTACCTATTTCCTTCGTCTAGGGTCACCTATACTAACTATTCTAATCCTCAAAATAAAAACTACCCGGTTCAAAGGCCTCCCCGTAGAAAAGAACCGAGGCCATAAGAAAAACCACGGGGTGGATGACATGTACCACTAATAAAGACTAAAAGGAAAATCTTTTTGCAATTTTTCATTGGTTTTCTAAATTTTTTCAATTTTGTTTTCATATATTTAAGTAAGGAACAAATTAAAATAAAGTGAAGTGATAAAAGAAAATCCTATGGTACATGCATCCCTACCCTCAAAAATAAAGGGGTGTTCCCCCACCCCACATTTTAAAAAAGCTGTGTCCTAAGTACGACAAAGAAGAAAGTGCAAGAGTAAAGGAAACTTCACTGAAGGCCAACCGGCCTACACTGGGTGGTGCGCCGGAGTGCGGTCCTAGTCCTCCTCCTCCCTATCAGCTGCACCTCCTGCAGCTTCACTCTCCACAGCCTCACTGTCCGGATCACGGTCAACGATATCCGAATCAGTGTTCTCATCCTCCTCCGGGGGGCATCTCTACTGCCTGAGTCATACCCAGCAGGCGTCTCGAAGACTCCAATAAAGGCACTGTGCGAACAAGCGCCGCCATATCCACGCCAGCCTGCCGGGCCATGTGCTCCATCATCATGTAATGACGTGCGGACAAGTCTGCATCTGTGACCCGCCACTCGTCTGCCGTCAGTCTCACTAATGCAGTAGTGGTCACACTCTTCACCGCGGCAATATCAAAAGGCTTCTCAATGTCGGGGACAATGCGATCCCCGACCTCATCAACTGGGACTCCAGCCTGCTCCAGATACCGGGTAAGAATGTTCCCAAAATACAATCGGCTACATGTCTTCGACTGTCTTTGCTCTTTCATCAACCTCAGCATGTAGTAGCCGATGTTAACCGGCCTCCCGGTCATGAAAAATTAAACCATGCATGCCCGAGTCTTGGTGACCTCGGAATAATGAGATGAAGGCAAGATGCGTGCATTTACCAATCTCATCCATACTCGAGCTATTTTCACAAATTGCGAAAAGAACATGAATTTGTGTCTTACTTACTCAGTTCGCTCCCATCTATGAGTGGAGCTCTCACCACACAATGTCTCCCGCATAGCCTTGTAATCAGGCTTCCTAATAAAGTCCCTCAGCTCATCATAGTTGGGGTCCTCTACCCCCAAGAAAGCGTTCAACGCCGTGTGGTCCAATCTCACCTTCTCACCCCGAATAGCAACCATATCATCATCTCTCCATTCTTCATCCGGATCCCAATTAGCATAGAGTTCCTGTACTAGGTCGAGGTTGGCATGCCCCGGACTCTCAAAGACCGAGTCCCAATGCAAGGCATGAATAGTATCACCCACAGCTCGACACTTTTGCATCAATCTCCTCTTGTCAGTGGCTTGCTCGGGAATGTACCCCGCAAGCCTCACACTCTTGTACCAAGCTTGGCACTCACCCTTCTTCACAAAAGAGAGACCGAATCGCGTCTTGCCCCCGGGCCTTGGGATAGGCACCGCATCTTTAGGAATTCTAGCCTTGGCCTTTGGCTTGGCCTTGGGCTTGGCGGGTGCCTTGCCCTTTGCCTTGCTAGATGAAGGCCCGGCTTAGAGTGATCTCTTAGGAGCCAAGGCGGATGAAGAGCTTAGTTTGTGGGGTGTTACAACCATGGTGCCTACAACAAACAAGAACAATGTGAGATGTCAATTCAAGCACAAGATTTCACAATTGGTAGGACACCACCCCACACTTATCGCTCATTCTATGTATCAACGATACAACTCATAAGCATGAGAGACCCCACACTTAGCTAAACTAGCATTGCACAAAATTGCCACGTTTGTGGACTTCATCACCAAGCTAGTGGGGGTTACAAAATAGCCAATTTTTATGCATGTGCGACACTCAATGTTCATCTTAAGCCTAAGGGTAGCATTGCTACTCAAGAATTCACAATATTAGGCAATTTTCATAGTTGAGGCTTTTTCACAAACACTTGGTGTGCACTATATTCAGCTTTCAATTTCAATGGCTAATGTAATGTGATAACCCTCCCAAATTGTTGAGAGATCCCTTTTTACAAGTACACAAGCTAACCATGAAGCGTAATAATCAATCTAAGCAATTTAAGATCAAATTCTAATCACAAGCTTGCATACTAGTTAAGGAATTTAACATGGAAAGAGATTGTTAACTTACATGTAATGGAGAGAGAAAGGAGAGAATTTACTTACTTGAAGATGTTAGATTGATTGGTGAAGAACTTGTGATTAATTCCAAGAATTAGGAGTGAGTTGGGGGAGTTTTTGGGAGTCTTTTGAGAGAAAATAATGAAGAAAAGGGGAGGGGATTGGGTAACGAGGGGAAAGGGAATCCGGGTCGGGGCTTAAAACCTGTTTCGACCCGGATTTTACAAAAAATTTTGCCTGGCGCGGTAGCCCTCGCGGCGCGCCTCAATGGCTCTTGGAAAACTGATCATTCTGCCTGCCTCGGTGCTTTGGGAGGCGCGGGGCGCTCCCATCGCGCCCAGGCTTTTTGCTTCAGACCTCCTTCAGGCGCGTTGGGAGGCGCGGGGTGCTCCTAAACGCGCCCGAGCAATTCTTTTTCGTACCAATTTTCGATTTCAAGTGCGAACCCAAGCGCGGGACATGCCTCAAAGCATCCCATACCCCCTCAATATATCAACTGCATCTCGTTTAGCACTCCCGACACCTACAAAAATGACACAACAAAACAAAAACTACGTGACACTATAAAACACAAAACAACTAAACTATTACAAGTACAAACTCGGGTTGCCTCCTGAGAAGCGCCTTATTTAATGTCGTGGCACGACGAGTATCAATCATGGGTCCCTCAAAGTAATGGAGGTACGATGATTCACCGAACTGTGCTTCACCCTTTGGCCATTTTCCAAGAACGTCTTCTCCGAAACGGGGGCTCTCAATTCAACCGCTCCATGTGCAGTAACACGAACTACTTCAAACGGCCCGGACCATCTAGAATTCAATTTGCCCGGAAATAGCTTCAACCTCGAGTTAAACAACAACACCAGCTGCCCGGGCTCAAACTGACGGTGCTCAATATGCTTGTCATGCCACTTCTTTGTCCGTTTCTTATACAATTTTGCATTTTCATAAGCATGGAAACGGAACTCTTGAAGCTCATGCAGTTGAAGCATTCTCTTCTCACCCGCCAAGGCCATATCAAGATTGAGCTTTTGAATTGCCCAAAATGCTTTATGCTCTAGCTCAACGGGCAAGTGACAGGCCTTACCATAAACAAGCCTATATGGAGAAGTTCCAATAGGCGCTTTAAATGCAGTCCGATAGGCCCAGAGAGCATCATCTAACTTCATAGCCCAGTCCTTCCTCGAGGCATTCACAGTCTTCTCAAGGATTTGCTTGATCTCTCTATTAGACACTTCCACTTGGCCACTAGTTTGGGGATGATAAGCAGTTGCCACCTTGTGGTGAACCCCATACTTGGCAAACAATTTATTGAACAAACGGTCGCAAAAATTCGTACCTTCATCACTGATTATAGCCCGTGGTGTCCCAAAACGAGTGAAAATATTTTTCTTCAAGAATTTCACCACCACACTCGCATCATTTGTTGGAAGTGCCACAGCCTCCACCCATTTAGACACATAATCAACCGCCACGAGAAGGTATTTATGGCCCATGGAAGGTGGGAATGGACCCATAAAGTCAATCCCCCAACAATCAAACAACTCAATCTCCAGAATATTGTTCAAAGGCATCTCGTGACGCCTAGAAATAGTACCCGTTCTTTGGCAACGATCACACTGCTTAACCAAAGCATGAGCATCTTTAAACAAAGTAGGACAAAAGAAACCAGACTGAAGTACCTTTGCAGCTGTTCGATCTCCACCAAGATGGCCGCCATAAGGAGAGGAATGGCAGCTCTGTAGAATCGGCTCAACTTCTTCCCTTGGAGTGCATTTCCTGCTAGTTGGTCAGGGCCTATCTTGTACAAATAAGGCTCATCCCACACATAAAATATGCTCTCATGAAGGAGTTTGCGCCTTTGCTCAGCTGTAGCCCCAGGAGGATACACATTAGTCACAATTAAGTTCACCATGTCAGCATACCACGGCACCTCGGCTGCAGCGAAAGCAAAAAGCTGCTCATTAGGGAATACCTCATTAATCTCAGGCCCTTAATAGCCTTGACATATGATCAGCTACTTGATTCTCAGTCCCCTTGCGATCTCGAATTTCAACATCAAACTCTTGCAATAGGAGAACCCATCGAATTAGTCTAGGCTTGGAATCCTTCTTCTCAAACAAATACCGGATTGCGGCATGATCAGTGTAAACAACAACACGAGTGCCAACCAAATAAGATCTGAATTTATCAAAATCATACACTCTGGCTAGCAACTCCTTCTCAGTGGTGGTATAATTGGATTGGGCTGCATCAAGAGTCTTGCTTGCATAATAGATGGAGTAAAAGATTCTTCCAATTCTTTGGCCTAGAACAGCCCCAATAGCATTGTCACTCGCATCACACATCAATTCAAATGGTAAAGACCAGTCAGGAGCAATGATGATTGGTGCAGTCACCAACCTTTTCTTCAACTCTTCAAATGCCTTGAGACAAGCATCATTAAACTCAAATTTCACATCTTTCTCCAACAACTTACACATGGGATTAGAAATTTTGGAGAAGTCCTTTATGAAACGCCTATAGAAACCTGCATGTCCCAAGAAACTACGCACCCTCTTAACAGAGATAGGGGTGGTAATTTCTCAATAGCCTCAATCTTCGCTTTATCAACCTCGATTCCTTGCCTTGACACCTTGTGCCCAAGTACTATGCCTTCTTGAACCATAAAGTGACATTTTTCCCAATTCAGCACCAAATTTGTTTTTTCGCAACGGCTCAGCACAGCATCTAAATTTTTCAAGCAATGATCAAAGGAATCGCCAACTACTGAGAAATCATCCATGAACACCTCCACAAGTTTTTCCACCATGTCGGTGAAAATAGTCATCATGCACCACTGAAAAGTCCTCGGGGCATTACATAACCCAAACGGCACCTTCTAAATGCATAGGTGCTATATGGACAACTAAATGTAGTCTTCTCTTGATCTTCAAGATATCACAATCTGATTGTAGCCCGAATACCCATCCAAGAAACAATAATACTCGTGCCCAGCAAGTCTATCCAGCATTTGATCAATAAAAGGAAGTAGGAAGTGGTCTTTCCTGGTGGCCTTATTCAGCTTCCTATAATCAATGCAAATTCACCATCCTGTGACTGTTCTTGTAGGAATCAACTTATTATGCTCATTCTTCACCACTGTCATGCCCCCCTTCTTTGGAAAACATTGCACTGGACTCACCCACTTCCTGTCAGAGATAGGAAAAATGATGCCAGCATCCAGCCACTTGATAATTTCTTTCTTCACCACCTCCTTCATAATTGGATTTAATCTTCTCTGCTGCTCTATAGATGGCTTATGGCCTTCTTCCAAAAGAATTTTATGCATGCAGAAAGAAGGACTAATCCCCCTAATATCAGCAATGGTCCAGCCAATAGCTCTCTTGCGCTCTAGCAGCACCCTCAACACCTTTTCAACCTGCACATCAGACAACAAAGAAGAAAGGATCACGAGCAAGGTATTACCCTCACCCAAATTAGCATAAACAGACCCACTTGTACAAGCACATCCTCAATAATCCCATCGGGGCATGTCAAAGATCTATCACCCAGTTGTAGAGTCACAGTAGTTGGTTGTGGTTCACCCAGGCCTAGCTTCCTGAAATCTGATGAAGGCATTAAATTCACACTAGCACCCGAATCACACAAAGCTCGTCCAACCTCATGTTCCCCAATTTTCAAGGGAATAGTAAAACTGCCAGGATCCTTCAGTTTCTGAGGAAGCTTGCTTCTAACTCTAGAACTGCACTCCTCAGTGAGTGCAACTGTCTCGAATTCAGTCAGTCTTCTCTTGTTAGCAACAATATCCTTGATGTATTTAGCATATTTGGGAACATCTCGCAGAAGCTCCACCAAAGGAATATCTACCTGAATCTGACTCAAGATCTCCAAGAATTTCTTGCATGCTGCATCAACTTTCTGCTTCTTAAGCCTCTGAGGGAAAGGTGGTGGTGGTATCACAATAGCAGGCTCGGGCTGCTTTTCTATCACTTCCTCAGCTTCTTTCTCAACCTCTCTATCAGCATTAGGCTCTAACTCACCAACAGGCTTCCTTGACTTTGGGGGAACTTCTTCTAGAGCTCTTCCATTCCTCAAAGTAACTGCTTGCACAAATTCCTTAGGATTTTTCTCTGTATCACTTGGCAAGGCACCCCGAGGTCTATTATTCTGTGCTCCAGCTAGTTGCCCCATTTGTCTCTCAAGATCTTTCTGAGCATTGCTTAAATCTTTTATTGTTTGTGCCTGAGCTACTGAATCATCCATGGGTTTTTGCTGCCATGCAAGAATTTTCCTAAGCATATCCTCAACTGAATTAGACTGTTGTGGCTGAGTCTGCGACTGTGACCCCTGTTGTGGTGCATTTTGAAGATTATTTTGGGGTCTGTCATTGCCATGTAGCTGCTCACGATTATCCCTCCAAGAAAAATTAGGGTGACTACGCCAATTGGTGTTCTAACTATTACCATATTGATTGCGATTCTGACCCTGTGATCTGTTCTGATTACCCACATAATACACTGACTCTGGGTATGATGGATAGACGTCAGTGGCATGATCCTCTCCATAAACCTCACAAAAGACTTGAAGTTGTTGCACTGGAGCTGCTTGTTGTTTAGTCTGCGGCAGAGCTAGCTTGCTGATTTGATTGGAAATAGCATCCATTTTCGCCCTCAGCTCTGAAACTGCATCTAATTGAAGTACCCCAGCAGATTTCTGTGCAGTATCTCTACCAACTCCCTGCGAATCAGGATTGCTCTGTGAAAACTTGTCAAGTAAATCATAGATCTGGTCAAAATTTAAGGCCAGTACTTGGCCTCCTGCAGCAGCAACCCCTCAACAAAAGTATGTGCAATAACCTCATTGGATTGGTTGTGGTGTGGACAATCTCTCAATAGAGCTTTAAATCGCTCCCAGACTGAATACAAAGATTCTCCTTCTATCTGTCTGAAGGACATAATTTCACTCCTCAGTCGGGCTGTCTTGGCAGATGGATAAAATTTAGCCAAGAACTTCTTAGCAAAATCCTCCCAAGTAGTGATAGACCCAGGCTTTTCAGCCTTTAACCACTTCCTAGCTGCCCCAATCAGTGAAAACGGGAACAACGTCAAGCGAACATAATCAGTAGGAACTCCCCGATGGTGTATAAGTATTACTCATCTCCAGGAAATTCTGAATGTGTTGCTGCAGATCTTCATGAAGTAATCCAGCATATTGCCCAGTCACATGCAGCAACTGAATCATGTCGGGCTTAATCTCAAAGTGCCCGGTGATAGCGGGCTTCACAATACTAGACGAAGAGCAACATCTCACACTGCTACTGCTCATTCTTCTGCCATTTCAGTGGGTAAGGAAGCAAGTAAAATTGCTAGTGCTTTTCGGTCTCTCGCTTCTCTTCTTACCCTTCTCAAGGTCCTTTCAGGCTCGGGATCAAAAGGTGCGAGTGGTTCGTCCTTTCTATTCCTTTGCATGCAAAACCTGTTACCTGAAACAGCACAAGAAACTCAACAAAAAATTAAACCTGAATAGATAATAAGTAATCGTTCAAAAAGAAATCAGTCAATAATTATTCCCCGGCAACGGCGCCAAAAACTTGTTGCTCCCAACATACACGCAATTATACGTGATCGAGAAGTAATAAAATGATAAGTAGACTATCGTTCCCATGAGGACTATTCAGACCGACGCTTAACAAACAATTTCTAACAACTATTCAGGGATCTTTTCCAATAGTGAGAGTTTTAGTAACTAAAGAACAATGATTAAAATGATGGAAATTCAGTCAAACAATGGTGTAAACTTTGGTTGTTGACAATATTAATGAGACGGTCCAGTGTCAGAGTTACGAACAATCCAGTTGAGTTTTCCAATTGATTCCACTTCTTAAATCCCGGATTACTAACTAAAAGAGTAAATGTACCCATGAAAACCTTTCGATTCTTCACAGTCTATGCAGGCTACTTCAATCCCTATATGTCTATGGGTTGAATCACGTGCACGCATTAACGAATTCTGTAATTAGTTAAACTAGGCGAGCAAGTATATGTCTATCCTACTCACAAATTGGTTCCCCGATGCCCGAGTTCACAATCTAGCCCTACTCTTTCTTATTGCATTAATAAATTCCCTCTTTCGAGTTCAATCTAAAAACCATAGATAATGCAAAATTGTCGAGCTCTAATAATTAAGCAAGTGAAATCAAGAAAGAATAAGTAACCCATTATGGGATTCAATTAATCAGAATCAATCTTCAAACATCAACTTTCATGAAATACTCTAACCCTAGAACGTAAGAATTAGCCACGCATGCTCATAATCACAAGACAATGATTTGATGAAACAATGAAATAATGATGTAATAAATTAATGGAAGGAAGAAAAACCCTTGTTCAAGATGTTATGAGCTCTCCAATTTGCTCTAAAGTCTGAGCTCCCTTTAAAAACGAAGTAAAAGAGTATTTATAGGGTTTACAAAGGCCTAGTAATTAGTTACGCCTAAGCCTAGACGAAATAGGACTTCCAAAAACGCTCTAAAGGCGCTGTAGCTGGCGCCCCGCGCCCCCGAACGCGCGCACACAAGCAGAACCCATCGAAATCCAAGCGCCTTGGCCCCGCTCCGCGCCCCAAACCGCGCTCAACAAGCTGGCGCTTTCCAGGCGCGCTGCGCCACCTAGGGCGCCAGGCCAATTTCCTGCTTCCTTCATTTGCAGCTCGCGTCGCGTTGTGCCTTCGTATGTTCGATCCAATCCTCAATCCAAATCCAATCTTTTCTTGCTCGATCATGCTCTTTAAAGCTCCAATTTCTCTTCATAACAACCTACAATCATACGACACAAAATCAGTGCAAAATCACATCCATCAGCTAGAAAACGCGCGAATAAAGTACTCAAACGTGAGAAAATATTAAGAAAATATAGGCATAAAATGCCAAACATCAGGCAACATGACTCAACTGGGAGAAAGGAGAAAACAGTATACTATCTGAGTAAAAAGTTTACTCCCTATGAAGCCAAGTATACCCTGGTGGAGCGCACTTGCTGTGCACTGACCTGGATAGCACAAAAGTTGAGGCACTACTTGACGTCGTATGCAACTTTGCTGATATCAAGGATGGATCCTCTCTAGTACATCTTCCAAAATCCAATGCCTACTGGAAAGTTGGCTAAATGGAAAATGCTACTCAGTGAATTCGACATTACTTTTGTCACTCAAAAGGCAGTGAAAACTTAAGCCTTGGCAGATCATATGGCCGAGAACCCTGTGGATAATGATTACGAGCCTCTGCACACTTATTTCCCCGACAAAGAAGTCATATTTGTAGGAGAAGACATCACAGAGGAATATGATGGTTGGAGATTATTCTTTAATGAAGCGGTGAATTTTAAGGGAGTCGGCATTGGAGCAGTGTTAGTTTCCGAGACTGGGCAACATTACCCTATCACAGCCAAGCTGAGGTTTCCTTGCACCAACAACATGGTGGAATATGAAGCTTGCATCTTGGGTCTTAGAATGGCGGTAGACATGAATGTACAAGAGCTGCTAGCAATTGGACATTCTGATTTGTTGATTCACCAAGTCCGAGGAGAGTGGACAACAAAGAATTCTAAGATATTGACATACCTCGAGTACATAAAAGAGCTGAAGCAGCGATTCACCAAGATAGAGTTCCCGTATGTATCTAGGCTACAAAATGAGTTTGCAGGCGCTTTGGCCACCATATCTTCCATCATCAAACATCTTGACAAGAATTACATTGACTCAATACCCGTGTCAGTGAGGAAGCAACCGCCATACTATTATCATGTGGAAGAAGAATTAGATGGACATCCTTGGTTCTACAACATCAAGAGATTCCTCAAATATGGCACTTACCTGAAGGATGCAACAGACCTTCAAAAGAAGACATTGAGTCAAAAGGACACCTGATCTAGGTTTGCTGAGATGCGTGGATGCTAAGGAAGCTGCGAGATTGTTAAAGGAAATACATTCTGGGACGTGTGGCCCACACATGAACGGTTTTGTATTTGCAAAAAAGATTTTGAGGGCTAGATATTTCTATATGACAATGGAGTACCTTCCAACGAATTAAATGTTATGGGGTCACCTTGGCCTTGTGCTGCCTAGGGAATGGACGCCATTGGACCGATCAAACCTACTGCTTCAAATGGAAACTGTTTTATATTGGTAGCTATTGACTACTTTACTAAATAGGTAGAAGCTACATCATACAAGTTGGTGATAAAGAAAGTGGTAGCAACCTTTATTCGTGACAAAATGATCTGTCGATTCGGCATTCCCGAGTCAATCATCACCGACAATGGGTCCAATCTCAATAGTGACTTAATGAAAGTGACTTATGAAGTCTTCAAGATCAAGCACCATAATTCCACTGCATATAGACCTCAAATGAATGGAGCAGTTGAGGCAGCCAGCAAGAATATCAAGAAAATACTGCGCAAGATGACAGACATTTCAAAGCAATGGCATGAGAACTTGCCCTATGCTTTGCTAGGGTACTGCACTTGAGTGAGAACATCAATAGGGGCTACTCCTTACATTTAGTGTATGGCATCGAAGCAGTGATACCAGCAGAGGTCGAGATACCATCTCTAAGGATCATTCAAGAGGCACAGTTAAAAGACGCTAACTGGGTAAAGGGAAGAATGGAGAAGTTAGCACTCATCGATGGCAAGAGAATGAATGCAATATGTCATGGGAAATTATATCAGAGGAGAATGACTAAAGCATTTAACAAGAAAGTTCGAGAAAGATCTTTCGAACCTGGACAATTAGTGCTAAAGAAGATATTCCACAATCAAGAAGAAGCAAGAGGCAACTTTGCACCAAATTGGCAATGGCCATACATGGTCCACTGAGTTCTATTTAGAGGGGCATTAATACTGGCAGAGATGGACGAAGAAGTTTGGCCGAAACCAATCAACTCAGACGCCATCAAAAGATACTATGTATAAGAGCTTGCATTAGTTACATGGTCCTCTACATGACGCGCCATACAAACTTGAGCCTAAATTTTGCAAAAACAAAACCCCCTTTACTATTATTATTATTTTTATTACTATTATTATTATTATTATTATTATTATTATTATTATTATTATTATTATTATTATTATTATTATTATTATTATATATTTTATTATTATTATTATTATTATTACTACTTTATTACTTTATTATTATTATTTTATTTCATTAATTATTATACTTTATTATCGTACTAATCCCATTTCATTTTGTTTGTTTTTCGAGGTACCTTTGATTGAATGAATATGCCGCTCCCGGGTTCTACCTTTTGAAGTTATTCTCATTATTTATATAGTTAGACTTGATAGAATTTGTACAATTTATTTGTAAAATGAACCTTTGATTATATATGATTATTTGATTGATTGTTTTACTCTATGTTCATTGCCTTTTATTTTAAAGTCGTTATTTAATTTATTGCAAACTGGGGACGTTTAGCAAAATGCGTGCAAATTAAATATTTTTCATAAACAAGTTTTATTTCAATTAATTATTTTTAGATAAATTTTCTAGAAAAGCACATTTTGCAAATGTTTTGGAAACCTGTCAGATTAACCGTATTTTACGAAATTTTGGAAGTGTCTTAAAAACCTTCTTCCGAAATTAATAAAACCTCTTACTTAGAATCTCTGAAAAGATTACCCTTTTTCCAAAAACGGAGTTTTTGCATGCATTTGTTAATTTGGTTTCCTGTTTTCCTTAAATTGGATGGCGACTCCAAAAACTCCAAAAGAGTTAGTCCATCATGTTGATATTCCGGAATTTATCCTTTTCGGGGTAATTTTTTGGGTTCAACAGCATGGCGACTCCGCTGGAGAGCAATAAAGGTTTTGACCATAAAGGTTTCCAATTGTTTGCAACTAGCATGCCTAATTTATTTGCTTTATTATATCTGTTTGTTTGGTTTGCCATATAAAGCATGTATTATATTTATTTGTGTATAGTCTGCATTCCGTTCATATTTTCTCCCTTATGGAGCCTGTCAATTCTATTTCATCTCCTCGATTACATCACAGGGGGCCCGCGTGACGGGCAATAATACAGGAAGGACATTGTCCTTCCTAACTCTTTGAATTTCTTTCGTTTCACCAAAGTTAGTTGGGGTATGGTTTGCCTGGTTTTATCATGGCCGGTTTTACTGGTTTATAGGGCCAGGTTTATCCCGCATAGGTCGAATCAGCCTTAACCGTTAGCCCACTCTTAGAAGGAGATTAGGTCATGCATGCATATACACCTTAGTTTGGACCCGGTCTTTGGCACCGTTTCCAGGAATTAAGAAACCGCCCTTTTTGTTGACGGGTTATTGAATCCCAACAACACTGCATATTATGTGATCGTGTGGATATTATAACGAATCCCAAACCATTTGCCATGTCAAATTTGAGAAGTTGACAATTATGTCAGTTTATTTATATCTCAGATGTTGCATTGACAAACAGCTTGCGTTGTTATAATAACCACATGTGCGTGCAACTTGGCGATTAGGCCTACCTCTGGCACAAAGAGGTACCTTACGGGGCAGGACGCATTTGCATATTTATTTATGCTCAACTACTTGTGATTGTCACATGTTAATTGCTTGCCTTGATTTGTTTGCTCAAAATGTGTTAAATACTAGGTGTTTCTTGCTTGTATGCAATCCTATGAATGACATGTAAACTATCTTAGTTACCCTTTGTGAGGTTTCTTTTGTTTTGTTTATTTCTCTAGCAAATGTTGGATTTGTGAAGTGGCTGACCATTCACCACGCAAGGGATTCAAGATTTGATTTATGGTAGACACTCTAGCTCGTGAATGATGCAGCACCAGAAGCTAATGGCATTGTTTGAAAGAACTTGGCAATTGAACTTAGTAGCATTATTTTCAATTTTAATTCAGATTGAGGCCCTGAATTGCATTGTACTTTAAAGCTTATGTTAATCTGAATCAACTCATTTTGAATTCATGAAAGTTGAAATAAAATGTATCTCATTCTTATTATATTATTTACGCGTGCATTTGTTTCCATTTCAAAATTAAAATTGATAAACCTGCCAAAGCTTTGCTTGTAACGTATGGCAAAACAACTGAACAATTTAAATCGACGCACTGAAAAGTTATTGTCTGCGCTCTTTGGATATCGCACTATTTGTTAGAACTTCAACTGGGGCAGCTTTTATTTGTTAGTATATGGCATTGAAGCAGTGATGCAGAACTACGCACGGTCTGATTCCCAAGGAGGGATACGTAGGCTCCCCCATCGGGCTCGACCCTTTAGCATTTAAATTTTCATTTTTCCCCCAAGAAGGACAACTGGGGCAATTTTTTCAAAACGAGTTGGAGATGCGAAAAATAGCAACTGGGGCAGTTTTTCCAAAACGAGTTGCAGATGCGAAAGACAATAACTGGGGCAAATTTTGCAAGAAGCAGCATTGGTTATAAGAGGCAGAATCGGCAAGAATTTTGAAATTGGTTAAGAAAACAGTACAAAGTCTAAGCCAAAGGAGGTTCAGTTTGTTTTAAAATATGTTGCAAGTTTAAGTCAAGGCAAAATTTTCAAAATGCATCTTTGACTTCATTTGCACGCTTATTTCACTCGCTATATTGCATTAAAATATTTTATCTTGCCTCTATTTTTCAAAGTCTATGCTATTTGAGTTCATTAGCCAAGTTTCTGAAAGCAATTTGCAAATCCAAGTCCAATGAAGATGAGGAAGCAGTAGAAGCAGCAAGATCAGGATGAAGTCTGCACAAATCAAACGCTTCCCCTTTCCTCCCCAAAGCTAACAATTTTTCTTTGAGAGAGGAACATGAAAGCTTGCAATGAAAGGATCATTCACATTATGGATGAACAATTTATTGAACTCGCATTCAAAGTTGCCCTGCAGATTGCGTCGCAATCCCTTTTCATGATTTAATGCATTATGCTTTATCGTGAATTATAGCCGAACATGCGGCATTTCTACCCCTATGACTTTCATTCCTAATAGGCGACAAAGTTGAGGCTTGTTTTGTGTTTTCAAAACTAAGCCAAATAGGGCATCACTTTATTTCAGGTGATAATCCGCACAAGGCCATCCTTGCGGGATTGTCTCGCCAATTAATTTATCAATGGCTGTCGCACTGACTAGATTTCCGCATTACTTTGCTTTGCACTTGCTTTGAATTATGTCTTCGCACTTGCTTTAAAAATTGATGCCTTGCTTTACTCTTTCAGGTTGACCATTGGCTACGAGGATTCCCTTTGTTGGACTATCTTGCCTATTGATTCGCCAAATGGCTCTTGCATTGCTTTACGTTCCCGCACTGCTTTTCTTTGCACTTGCTTTAAATTATGTCGTCGCACTTGCTTTAAAATTGATGCCTTGCTTTACATTTTTCAGGTTGACCACCAGGTGGGGCTTCTCTCTTGTTGGAATTTCACGCCTGTTGATTCGCTCAATCGCTTTTGCGTTGCTTTACATTTCATGCTAAATTGCTTTGCACTTGCTTTCGATAATGACTTTGCACTTGCTTTATATTATGAAATGCTTTACTTTTAGTTTAACACGTTAACAGGTCAGGCCCGAGACCCTCCTTGCTTTGTGCTGGACCGGATTGCCAGCTGATTTGTAGACAATCAACCCCATGATGCGGGGCAAATCAAGCCAAGACACTTTCCAACACTTTCCAATGTGTGCCAAGCTTGGAAGATGCGAAGGACTTGAAGTCAAGAGCTTTGGAAGTGTTTCGAATTGTTTCAGCATTAGGCCCCACGCCTAAGGAGGAGGAGGGAGGCCCAGCAGATCCAGGTGCCCCGCCTCAAGCGCCCTGACCCAGGCGCCCCTCCCAGCCTCAGCACATTCTAGGCGCCCCTCCCAGCTGCTGAAGTTATGTTTCTTTTACTATTTTGCCCTACGTGGCTTATTTGATGAACCTTATTAGTAAGGGTACTTAAGTCATTATGTAAACTTGGGAAACACTATAAAAACCCAAGTATAGCTTATTTTACACTTAGCTTGTTTTGATGAATGATGATTGAATATTGTAAAGAGTGGAACTCTTTGGGTTTATGAAAACCAACCTATGTTTGGGATTTGTGTGCTTCTAGTGGATTCTAGATGGACAACGACCCCGCCCCGATCATTCTACTTGCGAGTCCCCGTTAGCTCGAGGGTAGTTGCGTAGTGTAGGTGATCCTTGACATCCACCCGGGGTGTAACGGAATGAGTTCTCCGTTGCTACTTGGGACTTTGTTCGAGCCTCGTCTCGCTTTCTATCTTATTTTATTGCTTCCGTATTTTCCCTACATAGTTCCTTCAGGCATTTGCTTTTTTTGCAATCCAAGGACGAAATTTAGTTCTCCCATCATGCTCATTTCAAATTCACTTCCCATCAGATCAGCAAAACCTTTGCATAGCCCCTCATCAGTGGCTCCAAAAATGATATCATCGACATACACTTGAACCACCAATAGATCTTTTCCTTTCTTTTTGAGGAACAGTGTGTTGTCAATCTTTCCTCTTGAGAAACCATTCTTCAGTAGAAATCCTGAGAGTCTTTCATACCAGGCTCTAGGAGCTTGCTTCAATCCATAAAGAGCCTTGTCCAGTTTGTAAACATGATCAGGGAATTCATTGTTTACAAAACCTGGTGGCTGTATTACATAGACTTCTTCATTCAGGTAGTCATTTAAGAAAGCACTCTTCACATCCATCTGATATAGTGTAAACTCCATGTATGTAGCAAAAACAATTAGCATCCTGATGGCCTCCATCCTTGCCACTGGTGCAAAGGTCTCATGGTAGTCGATTCCTTCTTCCTGACTGTAACCTTGAACAACTAATCTTGCTTTGTTTCTTGTCACTATACCATGCTCATCTAGTTTGTTCCTGAATACCCATTTTGTTCCAATTATTGATCTGTCCTTTGACATAGGAACTAGATGCCACACTTTGCTTCTTTCGAATTGATGTAGTTCCTCCTGATGGCTAGAATCCAATCTGGGTCTTCTAGGGCTTATTTTACGTTCTTTGGTTCCAGAGATGAGAGGAAGGCAAAGAAAGCACAGAAGTTCTTCAAGGCTGACCTGGTCATGATTCCTGTATCTAGTTCTGATAGGACATTTTCCAAAGGATGAGATCGTTGGTGTTTCCACGGCCTGAGTTTAATGTGACTGGAAGAACTAGCATCATTATCCTGGGGAGTTTCTTCCTGACTTGCTGAATCATCAGCTTCATCAGCAGTTCCCCCTGTCATGTTGACTCCTTGTTCCAATGTACTTGGATCTTCACTTGATGTCTCCTTGTCTTCTGAGTCTTCCAGTTCATTCACACCTTCTTCCCTGCTAAGGCCAATCACTTGATCATCTGTCTCACGTTCCTCCAGTGCCTTGTCTCATTCATCAAAGACAACATGCATACTTTCTTCCGCTGTTTGTGTCCTTTTATTGAACACTTTGTATGCTTTGCTTTGGGTAGAGTAACCAAGAAATATTGCCTCATCACTCCTGGCATCAAACTTTCCCAAGGGTTCCTTTCCATTATTGTGAACAAAGCATTTACACCCAAAAGATCTTAGGTGAGCAATATTTGGTTTTCTACCTCTGAGTAACTCATGTGGGGTCATGTCAAGAATTGCTCTTATTGAACATTTGTTCAGCAAGTAGCATGCAGTATTTATAGCTTCAGCCCAAAAGTTTCTTGCAAGACCACTTGACAACAGCATAGTCCTGGCCATATCCTCCAGAGATCTGTTCTTTCTTTCAACCACTCCATTTTGTTTGGGAGTTCTTGGAGCGGAGAAATTATGATCTATGCTGTTTCTTGCACAATACTCAGAAAATTTTGAGTTTTCAAACTCAGTCCCATGATCAGATCTGATGTTGATTAGTTCAAGGCTTAGCCTCTTCTGAACAACACCAGCCCAGTCTTTAAAACTGTCAAAAGCTTCATCTTTAGTTGCCAAGAACAGAGTCCATGTATATCTAGAGTAGTCATCAACAATTACGAACACGAATCTCTTTCCTCCTCTACTCCTGACTCTCATAGGTCCACACAGATCCATATGCAACTGTTCCAGTGGTTTTGATGTGCTTACCACCTTCTTGGACTTGAAGGATAATCTCACATGCTTTCCCTTTACACACGCATCACACATCTTAATGTTTTCAAATCTCTTACTTGGCAGTCCACGAACCAGCTCCTTTGATACAAGTTTATTCAGTTGTGAGAGACTTGCATGACCCATTCTTTTGTGCCACAGCTGAGAGTCACTTTCTTTTATATTCAAGCATGTGAGGTTGTTTTCGGGTAATGACTTCAGCGATGCTTTGTATACATTGTCCACCCTCTTTCCTTCCATTACAATTTCTCCACTCTGTAGGTTCCTCATAATGCATCCTACAGATGAGAACTTCACTTCATTTCCTCTATCACATAGTTGGGAGATGCTCAGCAGATTGTGTCTAAGGCCATCAGCACAATAAACATTCTCAATAGCATGATCCAGAGTTCTCCCAATCTTTCCAATTCCTACTATTTGACCACTCTTTCCTCCTCCGAAGACCACACTGCCTCCTTGAAATGCTGCGAGTGAGAGAAAGTTTCTTCTATCTCCAGTCATGTGCCTCGAACACCCACTGTCAAGAATCCAGCTTGGGTTGTTCTCTCTCACTCCAGCCTCTGCTGAGTGAGCATCTTCAGTTCCATCAGTTGCCATGAGAGCAGAGTCCTTCTTTTGAACGTCATCTGAGTACACCTCCTTCAGCCTTTCCCAGACTTCGTTGGCCGACTTGCATTCAGATATTTTAGCAAGTACATCATAGGTAAGTCCTATTTTCAGGTACCATTCAGCTTTGGAGTTTTCCTGTAACCAGTCTAGGTCTTGAGGATCCAGTTCTTCTACCTTCTTTGGCACTAGGACGCCATTTGCAGCTCTCTTTACAGGGACATGGGGTCCTCTCTTCACAATCAGCCATAGACTATAGTCTGCTGCTTGCAAGAAGGTCTTCATCTGTTTCTTCCAGTTCTTGTAATGAGTTCCATTGAACACAGGAGGCTTAGACGGATCTCTTCCTTCTCCCAACTCTCGAAGGTCTTCTTCATCAGAACTATTGTCTGACATACCCATTAGTTCCAGCGGCGAATCATCTCCAGAATCCTTTTCATGGTTGGATTCACTGTCAGTTGGTCCCCATGTAGCATAGAATGCCTCCTTCTTCTTTCTCCTTTCTGCTCTGAAGTTTGGAGGTCGTCTTGACTTCTTCTTATCTGTGTCAGTTTCCTTTGGTGTCTCCTTCTCCTTTTCCTTGGATGCTCTATTTTTCATCCATTCTATTTCCCACATAGGACAGTCTACTACAGCATGATCCTTTTTGAAGCATTTGAAGCACCCTGAATAATCAGGACTGTCAACTATGTTCGTCCTGCTAGAACTCTCCTTGCCACCTCTTTTGAATCCTTTGAACCTTCCCAGATTGAGCTTCTGTCGTAAAGCACTTACCATTGCTGCTTGAACTGATTGAAGATCAACATAGTCATCGGTTTCTTCAGTTGCTTCAAGGGCAAGGGTCTTGTCCTTCTTTACAGCTGGTTTAGCTTTTGAGTCCTTCATCATCTCATGAGTTTTCAAACTCCCAACTAGTTCTTCAAATTTGATGGATCTCAGAGGTTTGGATTCAGTGATGGCAGTCATCTTTGGTTCCCATGCTTCAGGTAGCACATTCAGGATTTTATCAACCATCTCTATTTCAGGCAGTTCCATATACAGAGATCTCATTTCATTTGTGATGATAGTCAACCTTGTCATCATATCCTGAATTGATTCTTTCTCACCCATGGTGAAGAGTTCAAATTGTCTTTTCAGCATTCTCCTTTTGGAGTCCTTCACTTCTGTGGTTCCTTCATGCGCAACCTGCAAAGCATCCCATATTTCCTTGGCCGTCTTATAAGATGATACTCGATTGAACTCCTCAGGACCAAGACCATAAATGACCAGTTGTTTGGTTTTGTGATTCTTTTCAATCATCTTATAATCCGTCTCATTCACTATTCAACTCCCCCCCTTTTCTAGTGTCTTCAGGAGGTGCATAGAGTCTAACAAGTGGTATCAGAGCAGGTCTTCTCGTAAGAGGTTAACACCTTGAGAAGGATCAGAATAAGTGCACCACCTACCATCACTGAAGGACAGTCAGTTCAGAGGCCCCCACAGTTCAATGGGCAATACTATGCATGGTGGAAGAACAGGATGGAGAACTACATATGTGCTGAAGATTATCAACTCTGGCTGATAGTCTCTGAAGGAAATCTGATTCCCACCAAAATAGTGGGTGAAGGAGCTACTGCTAAGCAAGAACCAAAACCGAAAGAAAACTTCAGCTGTCAGGGTGAGCCAGCTTTTATTCCGGATGGCCACCAGTTTATGGGTTGTTATTTCAGTTTCATTTTGCTCACTTCAGGAGGTATCAGTCTTCTTTTGTACTCTTAGATGTCTAGTCTGGATAGCCCTAAACCTTGTATGTTGGGTAGTCAGCTGTAATTTCTTTTGTACAGCTTAGAGGTATCAGTATGTTTGTATTTTTTTAGGTCTTGTCCTTATTTATGAATTATTATAATTATTTTCCTAATTTAATTGGTAAGGGTTCGCCTGACGGGTCTGGTGGAGGATGTCGGGTGCCCGCACGGCCTAACCGGATTCCGAGTCGTGTCAGCAAATGAAACGACCTCGGTCAGTCGTTTTAGAAGTTAGGACCCCGATTGGCGTGCCGATAATTTTAAAATATTCGTAATGTCCATTAGGACCTGTCTGTAAAATTTGAGCTAAATCAGACCTCATTTAGTAGGCATCGGAAGAAGGTTTCAGTTTTTATTGGCGATAAATATTAAAAAGAGATTTTCGAGCTCGGCTTTGCCGAATGAGCTCTGATTCGAAATCCGAAAGCGCCATTAGGTTCGTATGATTATTTGTGATTTTTGTAAACTTTCGAAAGTGAATTTCGATGTTGTTTGGCTAGTTTCCGCTAAAATGCCGAAAGTTAAATAATTTGACTTCTTTTCCATTTAAATTCGCATCTTGAGTTTCGGGAGTCCAATTTGAGATCCGCCTTCGCGAGTATGTTATATATATTTTTTATAACTGGTATTCAAAAGTTGGAACTATTTCGAATATCGTAGGGTACTTTTTTAATTTTTGTCGCGAAAAGAAAAAAAAAAGAAAAGAAAAGAAAAAGACGCAAAAGACAAAAAACAAAAAGGAATTAAGGACGGTGGGCTAAGGGATATATTCCCTTAGCTTCATTGAGAATGGGGATCAAAACAGAAATATTAGGATAGAAACGATACAGAGAAAATGAAATAGCGCAGCAGGGAAAATGCCAGAAATGAAAAAAGGGGCCGGAGTTTATGAAGCAAAGGGATATATTATTTGAGTTTATTACGTGCGTTTGAATATGTTTTAACGGTAAAATTTGGAATATTAGACATCGTTTTAATAAGTTCAATTAATAGTTTAAAGGGTCAAATAGACCCCGATAATAAAATTGATTATATATCCATACTCAGTGAGTTATGGGCAACTTATAAATGTAATTTATTTAGGGTTTGGTTATTTGGCCATAAACCCTATACGTAGGCCTGTCCTGCGTATTGCGTATGCGAATAGGGTATCAGGTTCCTACCTGGATTGCCCTAAGATGTGAGGAATGAAGCCTTTAGCCTAGTGTGATATATTTTTCTGCTTATTGATCACAATGGGATCGTTTGGCAATGAATTCAAAAAATAACGCGGTTCTTGGTCGCAATGCTAACTTTTGAGAGAGGTAAGTGTTTATATCCATTTCTTTACTGACACGACCCGGAATCCGGTTAGGCCGTGCGAGCACCCGACATCCTCCTCTAGACCCGTCGGGCGAACCCTTACCAATTAAATTAGGAAAATAAATATAATAATTCATAAATAAGGACAAGACTTAAAACAAAAACACAAACATACTGATACCTCTAAGCTGTACAAAAGAAATTACAGCTGACTACCCACCATACTAGGTTTAGGGTTATCCAGAGTAGACATCTAAGAGTACAAAAGAAGACAAATACCTCCTGAAGGGAGCAAAATGCAACTGAAATAATAACCAATAAACTGGTGGCCATCCGGAATAAAAGCTGGCTCACCCTGACAGCTGAAGTCGTCTTCGCTCCTTCACAACGTGGCGAACTCAATCCTGGAGCGAACCTGCCGAAACGAAATAGATAGACAAGAAACAAACAACAAACAAAGGTGAGTCAAAAGTACTCAATAGGTGGGGCAGACGAGCCACCTCAAAGAATAGGATAGCTAGCCAGGGAGAAATGAAATAGATAGACCAAATTCTTTTTATTTAAATTATAAAAAGGCAGAGCCAGATAACAATCGGAAACACGTAAGAAACTTATAAACTCAACCAAAGATGCGTGTCAGAAACATATCAACAAATAAGCAATGCACATATAAGCAGAATAGGAGTCATGTACCGTAAGTCTACCCAATGGTATGAATTGAGATAAAATGAAATGAAGTGAGATGAAATGAAGTGAAATATGATGGGAAGGGTCACATGTGCCCGTAATCCCATCTCGAAGCGGAATACTCATGCATTCGAGGGGAATCCAATCTGATAACCAACTATAGCGGAATACTTCTGCTCCTGGGGCGGAATACTCCTGCACCCTATATAATATAAACCAGAGGCGGAATTCTCCTGCACTCTCCTGGGGCGGAATACTCCTGCACCCGATATAATGTAAAGCTGAGGCAGAATACTCCTGCACTCAATATCTGACATAAGAGCGGAATACTCCTGCTCTTGGGGCGGAATCCTCCTACCCTCAATATGATACAATGGAGCGGAATCCTCCTGCTCCTGGGGCGGAATACTCCTGCACCCAATATGATATGCAATGTAATGCATATGAATGACATATAATGCATATGAATGCAATGTGATGTAATAATAACCCTTCACCGGCGCGCGACTCTCATCGACAACCGGGAAGTAGATGCCAACTTACAGCCAGGGTACAATGCTCAGATTCTTAATGCAAGACCAACAATAGGACATAACATATAATATACAATATAAATCAAAAGCTAAGGCGTAATGAGTACGCCTATCGGCAGCTACACACGTAAGGAATACGTGGTAGAAAATCCACGAGGCCAGGTGCCTCTCTCAAAAGTTAGCATTACGACCAAGAACCGCGTTATTTTTTGAATTCATTGCCAAACGATCCCACTGTGGTCAATAAGCTGAAAAATATATCACATTAGGCTAAAGGCTTCATTCCTCATATCTTATGGCAATCCAGGTAGGAACCGGATACCCTATCCGCATACGCAATACGCAGGCCAGGCCTACGTACAGGGTCTATGGCCAAATAACCAAACCCTAAATAAATTACATTTATAAGTTGCCCATAACTCACTGAGTAGGGATATATAATCAATTTTATTATCGGGGTCCATTTGACCCTTTAAACTATTAATTGAACTTATTAAAACGATGTCTAATATTCCAAATTTTACCGTTAAAACATATTCAAACACACGTAATAAACTCAAATAATATATTAGAATCATCACCTGAATGTTTCAGGGTGAAAATTCTATTTTTCTCCGGCCCCTTTTTTCATTTTCTGGCATTTTCCCTGCTGCGCTATTCCATTTTCTCTTTATCGTTTCTATCCTAATATTTCTGTTTTGATCCCCATTCTCAATGAAGCTAAGGGAATATATACCTTAGCCCACCGTCCTTAATTCCTTTTTATTTTTTGTCTTTTGCGTCTTTTTCTTTTATTTTCTTTTCTTTTCTTTTCGCGACAAAAATTAAAAAAGTACCCTACGATATTCGAAATAATTCCAACTTTTGAATACCAGTTATACAAAATATATGTAACATACTCGCGAAGGCGGATCTCAAATTAGACTCCCGAAACTCAAGATGCGAATTTAAATGGAAAAGAAGTTAAATTATTTAACTTTCGGCATTTTAGCGGAAACTAGCCGAACAACATCGAAATTCACTTTCGAAAGTTTACAAAAATCACAAATAATCATACGAACCTAATGGCACTTTCAGATTTCAAATCAGAGCTCATTCGGCAAAACCGAGCTCGAAAATCTCTTTCTAATATTTATCGCCAATAAAAACTGAAACCTTCTTCCGATGCCTACCAAATGAGGTCTGATTTAGCTCAAATTTTACAGACAGGTCCTAATGGACATTACGAATATTTTAAAATTATTAGCACGCCAATCGGGGTCCTAACTTCCGAAAAGACTGACCGAGGTCGTTTCATTCTCCTCCACTTAAACTCTCGTTCGTCCTCGAAGGAGCCTAAGTCTAAAGCAAGATTCACGCTGATAAGAAAAGAACTTGCACGACTTTCATAAAACTATCCCATGGAATTTTTCTCATGATTATAGAATCAAAATTATAACACGCATATCGAACTCTTAGATAAAAACATAGCTGGATAATATTCTAACGCCATTGCCCGAGCTTATTCTGACTACACTGAGCTTTCCTCGATCACGAGAGGAGAGCTCTACATTTTCGAAACAAAGATACACGAACTCTGAATGGATTAATATGATTCTACCGAGGAATCACCTCGTCGATATACTTTGTGATATAGAACAGGTCGATGGAATTAAGAATTAGCTCACGCTTGATACAATAGGGGAAGCTTTTGAAGTACCTTGTCACTACTCACTATAGACAATTTGATGCAAGCTATATTATATTTTTACGAACGCACTATGCAACATCTCAACTGATGTTAGCGTTGTTCCGCAAGTTCCTTGTGGGAATGTAGTTACTGATATCCTAATGTATGTCAAAGGTATATCTGAACAGGGTCTATCATATAAGGATAAGGATCATGCAAATAATACTAGATAGTATGATGTAGACCAGGAATGATCTTCAGACTGAACATCTACTTCAGGGTATTGTCTTTGAATTTGAAATAGTATGACTTGAAAAGTGAAAATAAAAGAGACATGTAGTTGGACCATGAGTCGAGGCAGAATACCCGCAATAAAGTTAATTACATGTTCACTTATAATATTAAATGACTTCTTAAAGAGTTGAGGTGTGAAATAGATATACACACCAATGATGGGTTGTCGACAAGCTGCACTAGACCTTTAACTCTAAATTTTAATGAAGTAAAACAGCGTCAGTATGAGGATCCAGTTCTAGTTGAATGCAGACAGATAGCCAGAAGAAAATTGGAGTCACCATACAGGGTTACTACTGACGGTGTTTCCATGTATGAAGATAGACTTTGTGTTCATGATGTTGCAGATTTACGTGGACAGATTATGATAGAGGCAAATTATTTCAAATACACTGTTCATCCAGGTTCGACTAAGATGTACCATGATCTTAAGCAGATTTATTGGTGGGACGGAATGAAGTGTGACATAGCAGAATTTGTGGCTCAGTGTTCTAATATCCATCAAGTTAAAGTCTGTCATCTTTACAGACTTTATGCTTTCAGTAGATTGCCAGCTTATATATGATCAGGTTGCCAGCTTTTCTCTGGCATTAATAGATTATTAGTGGGTTTAGCAATGATCAACACTCATTGTAGGTTTCTGTCGTAGCCTTACTTTGGGTCGTGAGAAAAGTGGTATCAACACCTCAGAGATTTAATATTACCATTCAGTATTTAGAGGAAGACTCCTCCACTTAAAGCACAAACTTATGCAGCCATTTGAATAGGAATAACCATCCTCGCACAGTCTGCTGGACTGAAGAAGATTTAGCTAAAAGCTGAACGTAGGCAGACCTAAGCTACCAACTACTCTTTCGAGTTGCCAAACAGCTGCAACTCTCAAGTTCACAACTCCATACCTTTGCCGTAAACACCACCGCCTGATGGATGGTACTTCTATATAAAAATTTCGGTAGAGTTTCCCCTGAAACTGGATGATCTGCTAAAACAGAACCAGCACTATACAATATATGGGAACGAATACCCGGATAAACTGATATCCAAAACAATAATATGCTTACCCGGCTACTGTAACACGTACTCTGGCTCAACACAGGGAACATCACAAGCGGCTACCAATCGCCCAAGCTAACTAGTACCGGACGAAGAGGAAATGGAAATGGATCGAGGATAGAAATAATTAGAGCTTCAGAAAGTTCATCTTCTGATTTGCTTGGCTACCAAAGCTAGACTACTTCCGAGTCAGGTCGGAGCCGCATTCTGTTTTAGCTAAGTCTTTCTTAATCCAGCAGGTTGTGTGAGAGATTTGTGAGTGAGTATCGGTATTGTTTGTTTGGCATTTTGTTATGCCTCATTCTGTTATAATGTCAAGTCAGTCTACCTCTCTTTGGAACTCAGTGTCGGTAGGATGATGGAATTCTTATTTGTCACCATCAGAAAGTGTCATTGTTTCTTCCGGTGTAAAGTGGTTAGTAATTAATATTCGATCTACGTATCTCCTTTTAGTTCAAAACGCTAGTAAAGTCATGTTATCCCATGAGCTTATCTGGATTATAAAATTTTCTAGTAAATTGTCAGAGTTTCCTTCTTATTGGGATGTTAAATTGGTATGGATGTTTTTCCATAAAGCTTATTTAATGTCTATCTCTTCAATTGGAATAGCTGTAATATGACTGAGAACTGGTAACTAGAAACTGAAACTGATAACTGTCAACTGATCCTGACGCTAAGAACTGGTGGCTGATAACTGAGAAATGATAACTGGTACTGAGCTAAAACTGAACTGTTATCTGAACTGGTACATGTCTGGTGTTATGGGCTATATCCCCCCAAATCAGGTAACTGAACATCTGAACTAGTACCTGTCTGGTGTTATGGGCTGTATCCCCCCAAATCAGGTAACTGAAAACCGGAACTAGCCTCATGTATAATCATGCAGTGCATACTGTGGCTATATATGCGTATATAACAAACCTAGTGGGCGTTATCGGCTATATCCCCCCCAGCCAGTAATATCTAGTCTCTCTGGTCAGAGTGTGTGAATGACACCCGTTCACACTAGGTGTTTCAACTCCCGCCTGAACCAGAAGGGCTGTATCCCCCAGACGGGTAGTATCACACGCGACCGGACTGTGTGTCCATTGTCCAGCCTCTATGGGGGACTCCAAATCACACATAACATGATCACAATATAAGCATAAGCATGTATGAGGATGATAAGAAAACTCAGGATGGAATTATAGACACAATCTGAAACTTAGAATTTGTCTAACTCTTGGACTTTTATAAAAATTTCGGCAGCGTTTCCTCTGAAACTGGATGATCCGCAAAAACAGAACCAGTACTATACTATACATGGGAATGGATACCCGGATAAACTGATAACATAAACAAATTAACTGGATAACAAGATGAGAGTGGCATAACAATTCGACGGATGTACAGAATTTCTAGACAGTACCAGCGTCCTGTATTGCATCATAGTTTTGAGGGTGCGGATAAAAGTTATAGACCTCATGGTCTTCATGAAAGTTGTAGATATATGTCTTAGAATTCTAAAGATTCTTAAAGCATCTAAATATCAATTTTTTACAAGGAGTTATGATCAATATACTAACAACTGTCCAAAGATCAAAACAATTTTCCAGATTTTGAAACGTTTTGTCTTGCTGATTTGGACGTCTTTCACCTTGGATTTTAGTATCAAATTAAGTATATACAAGGTTTCTTTGATGATATACAAGTAAACACCATGTTTGGAACTAAGAAAAGCTTCAAAAGCTAAAGGATACATGCCTTATTAAAACAAAGGTTTAGCCTTACATACCTTTGATGTTTCTTGCTTCTAAACCTTATTTCTCTTGAATTCAACACCTTCTAACGCTTAAACAAGCTATAATACAACATTTAGGTACTTTACTTAGCCATGAAGTAATTCTAAAACTCAAGCTATAGACGAAATTGAAGGTAGCATAACGTTACCTTAATCGCGTAGAGCGTTTTGACGCAATCTGTCTTCAATTTCGAGTTAAGATTGATGTTGTTTCTTCCAGCCCTCTTTTGCGCTTATGTCTCTTCTTCTGGCCTGACTTCTGATGCGCATATCTTTTAAGTCATATGTTGTATGAACAAAACGTTAAAAGTATTGGAAAATACACTCCAAGACCTTCAATTTGATATATGATATGTCCCCAAAAGACCTCATATAACACATCAAATTAATTGCTGAAAAAGCTCCGTTACAAGGCAATTCCTTAGTCGGTTTTTCCGCAACTTAAAAATGATTTTTCCCAAATTTTATATTCAACATATAAACATCATATATGGTCATATTATTACTTTAAATTCACATAAATCATTCTTAACATGATATTATAATGATATACGTCAATTTAGACGTACGGGGTGTAACAATATTCTCCCGTTAGGAACATTCGTCCTCGAATGTTAAATGAAGTATGTAGAAGCATTAAGCAACGATCTGCTACATACCTGAAGTAGTGAAGAGATGTGGATATTTTGCTATCATGTCATTTTCAGCTTCCCAAGTTATTTCTTCTACATTATTGCTTCGTCATAGCACCTTAACTGAAGGAATGTCTTTCGTCCTTGATCGACGAATCTGCCTATCTAAAATTGCAATTGGCACCTCTTCAAAAGTTAATTGCTATGTGATCTGTACATCATCTACTGGTACAACTCTAGAAGGATCTCCAAACACATTTTCTGAGCATAGAAACATGGAATACTGGATGTACCTCCTGAAGGTCTGCTGGAAGGTCTAACTCGTAGGCTACACGCCCAACTCGCCTGATAACCTGATATGGACCAATAAATCTAGGGCTAAGCTTCCTTTTTTTCCAAATCTCATAACGCCTTTCATTGGTGATACTTTCAGGAATACCCAATCGCCAATCTGAAATTCTAAATCTCGACGTTGGTTATCTGTGTAGGACTTCTGTCTGCTCTGCGCTGCTAATAATCTTTCCCTGATCAACTTGACTTTATCAACAGCTTGTTGGATTAAATCTGGACCTATCTATTGAGACTCGCCAACCTCGAACCATCCCATAGGAGATCTGCATTTGTGCCCATACAAAGCTTCATATGGCACTATTTGTATGCTAGAACGATAGCTATTATTATATGCAAACTCTATCAACAGTAGATGATCACTCCAGCTGCCTCCAAAATCTAACACGTAAGCTCTAAGTATATCTTCTAATGTCTGAATGGTCTGCTCAGCGTGTCCATTTGTCTGGGGATGAAATTTTGTACTCAGATTCACCTGTGTCCCTAAACCTGTCTGGAATGATAGCCAGAAATTTGCTGTAAACTGTGCGACCCTGTCTGAAATGATAGATACTGGAATACCATATAGGCGCACTATCTCTCTGATATAAAGTCTAGCATAATCCTCCGCTGTATATGTAGTTCTAACAGGTAAGAAATAAGCTGATTTAGTAAGCCTGTCTACTATAACCCAAATAGAGTCATACCTGCTTCGCGTACGGGTTAAGCCTTTAATGAAATCCATATTTACTGCTTCCCATTTCCATAATTGAATCTCGATATCTTGTAACAAGCCACTAGGTTTTTGTTGCTCGACTTTAACCTACTGGCCGTTAGGACACTGAGCCACAAACTCTACTATGTCGAACATTAACAGAGAAAAGGCAAAAACACAGTGAGGAAAAAATGCCAGAAAATGAAAAAAAGTGGCCGGAGAAAAGTAGAATTTTCACCCTGAAACATTCAGGTAATGATCCTAATATATTATTTGAGTTTATTACGTGTGTTTGAATATATTTTGACGGAAAAAATAAGGATATTAGACATCGTATTAATAAGTTCAATTAATAGTTTAAAGGGTCAAATGGACCCCGATAATGAAATTAATTATATATTTGTACTCAGTAAACTATGGGACTTTGAAACCTGAATATAGGCCTGGCCTGCGTATTGCGTATACGAATAGGGTATCAGGTTCTTAACCAGGTTGCCCTAAAACATAAGGAATGAAGCCTTTAGCTTTATTTGATATAATTTTTCTGCTTATTGATCACAGTGGGATCGTTTGGCAACTAGTACAAAGGAAAAAGCAGTGGTTGAGTAACAGGACTAGCTTTGGAATACGGTAAGTGTTTATATCCATTTCTTTGGAGGCACTTGGCCTCATGGATTTTCTACCACGTGTTCCTTACGTGTGTAGCTGCCGATAGGCGTACTCATTACGCCTTAGCTTTGGATTTATATTCTATATTATATATTATGTCCTATTATTGCTATTTCATTGGGAAATAGTCTAGCTTTGGTAGCTAAGAAAATAAGAAGATGAACTTCCTGAAGCTCTAATTATTTCTTTTCTCACGACCCAACCTAGGGCACGACAGAAACCTACAATGAGTGTCGATCATTACTAAACCCACTAATAATTTATTAATGATAGAGATAAGTCGACAACCTGGCTCTGATACCAACTGACACGACCCGGAATCCGGTTAGGCCGTGTGGGCACCCGACATCCTTCCCTAGACCCGTCGGGCGAACCCATATAAATTAAATTAGGAAAATAAATATAACAATTCGTAAATAAGGACAAGACTTAAATCCAAAACACAGACATACTGATATCTCTAAGCTGTACAAAAGAAATTACAGCTGACTACCCAACTTATTAGGTTTAGGGCTATCCAGACTAGACATCTAAGAGTACAAAAGAAGACAGATACCTCATGAAGGGAGCAGAATGCAACTGAAATAATAACCAATAAACTGGTGGCCATCCGGAATAAAAGCTGGCTCACCCTGACAGCTGAAGTCGTCTTCGCTCCTTCACAACGTGGCAACCTAAATCCTAGAGCGAACCTGCCGAAATGAAATAGATAGACAAGAAACAAACAACAAAAAAAGGTGAGTCAAAAGGACTCAATAAGTGGGGCAGACTAGCCACCTCAAGGAATAGGATAGCTAGCCAGGGAGAAAAGAAATAGATAGACCAAATACCTCATATTTAAATTATAAAAAGGCAGAGCCAGATAATAATCGGAAACACGTAAGAAACTATAAACTCAACCAAAGATGTGAGCCAAAAACATATCAGCAAATACGCAATGCACATATAAGCAGAACAACAGTCATGTACCGCAAGTCTACACAATGGTATGAATTGATATGAAATGAAATGAAATGAAATGTGATGCAAAGGGTTACATGTTCCCGTAATCCCATCCCGAAGCGGAATACTCCTGCATTCGAGGGGAATCCAATCTGATAACCAACTGGAGCGGAATACTCCTGCTCCTGGGGCAGAATACTCCTGCACCCGATATAATATAAACCAGAGGCGGAATACTCCTGCACTCTCCTGGGCGGAATACTCCTGCACCCGATATAATGTAAAGCTGAGGCGGAATACTCCTGCACTCAATATCTGACATAAGAGCGGAATACTCCTGCTCCTAGGGCGGAATCTTCCTACCCTCAATATGATACAATGGAGCGCAATACAAGGGTGTACTACACCGGATACCTCAGTATCCTGCCAGACTGGCAGTTCATAAAACTGCCTCTGCGGCTGAACTAAGCAGGTACATTGATTCCATGAAGTCTATATCTTTGATTTATAATCTGAAAATTAGGTTCAATGTCAGGACAGTGGTGCTGTCCAGATATTTTATCTGCGGATGAGTTATGTCATCCAGTTGTCTCATCTTGTTATTCGTTTAACATGTTTATGTTATCAGTTTATCCGGGTATCCATTCCCGTGTGTAGTATAGTGCTGGTTCTGTTTCTGCGGATCATCCAGTTTCAGGGGAAACTCTGCCGAAAATTTTATGGAAATTCAAAGAGTTGGACAAATTCTGAGTTCTAGGTTGTGTCCATAATTCTATCCAAAGTTTTCTTCTCATTCCTTTGAGTCCATATCTATTGTTGCCACCTGTGTTATGCCTCATACATGCTTATATTGTGATATGTGTGATTTGGAGTCCCCCATAGAGGCTGGACATGGGACACAATGTCGGGTGCCCGCACGACCTAACTGGATTCTGGGTCGTGTCAGTTGGCTCTCCAACTGACACGACCCAAATTCTCGGTTAGGCCGTGCTCTCATCCGACCACCTCCCCTAAACCTGTCGGGCGAACCCTATTGACTGAATCGATATAAATTGTGAAGAATTACCTTGAAATAAAAATGAACCAAACGTTAACAACATATGATAACTCCCAAGGATAGACAAATATACAAGCCGTCTGAACAATACAAATAACTACCCAGAAAACACAGTTTTAAAGGTTTCCAGATCAGACATCTAAGAAGGCCAAAAGATATACACACCTCCCGAAGGGAGCAAAAGTAAGGAAAACTGTAATATCTGAAGTTGGTGGCCGCAATGAACAGGATGGCTCACTGTAGACAGCTGAAAACGTACTACTCCTTAATCACGGCGCGACTTGCTAGGTCCTGGGTGCCGAACGAAAAGAAAACACAAGGACAAATAGGGGGTGAGTCATGAGGACTCAATAAGTGCGAACAAACTAGCAACCTCAAAAAAATAGATATGCTAGCCAAGGAAACGGAAGCAGACAACAATCAACAAATAAGCAATGCACATATAAGCAGAATAGTAGTCATGTACAGAAAATCTACACAATAGTATGAAATGAAATGGAATGAGATGAAATGAAATGGGTCACATGTGCCAAATGAATGGAGCGGAATCCTCTTGCTCCGAGGGCGGAATCCTCCTACCCTCAATATGATGCGATGGAGCGGAATCCTCCTGCTCCAAGGGCGGAATCCTCCTACCCTCAATATGATGCAATGGAGCGGAATCCTCCTGCTCCGAGGGCGGAATCCTCCTACCCTCAATATGATGCAATGATAACCCTTCACCGGCACGGGACTCTCATCGACTGCCGGGAAGTATATGTCAACTCACAACCAGAGTACAATGCTCAGATCATCAATGCAATATCAACAACAGAACATAACATATAATATAGAATGTAAATCCAAAGCTAAGGCGTAATGAGTACGCCTATCGGCAGCTACACACGTAAGGAACACGTGGTAGAAAATCCACGAGGCCAGGTGCCTCCAAAAAATGGATATAAACACTTACCGTATTCCAAAGCTAGCCCTGCTACTCAGCCACTGCTTTTTTTCTTTGGATTAACCGCCAAACGATCCCTTTCTATTCAATAAGCAGAAAAATTATATCAGACAAAGCTAAAGGATTCATTCCTTATGTCTTAGAGCAATCCAGTTAGGAACCTGATACCCTATTCGCATACGCAATACGCAGGCCAGGCCTATATACAGGGTTCAAAGTCCCATAACCAAACCCTAAATAATTTATATTTATATGTTGCCCATAACTCACTGAGTATGAATATATAATCATTTCCATCATCGGGGTCCAATTGACCCGTTAAACTATCAATTTACGCCATTAGGGCGATGTCTAATATCCTTATTTTTATCGTAAAAATATATTCAAAGACACGTAGTAAGCTAAGATAATGAGTTAACATCATTACCTGAAGATTTGGGGAAGAAATTCCACTATTTTTCCACACCTTTTTTCCTTTTTTCCTCTCTCTTTTCTAATTTTTCCTCTCTCTTTTCTAATTTTTCCTCTCACTGTCTATGGTGTATGTTTCTGTTGTATATCGTTTTCAGCTTTGCTAAGGGATTTAATCCCTTAGCTCACCGACTAATCATTTCCTTTTTTTTTTTAATTCGCTACGACGATTAAAATTAATATAGAATCCTAGAGAAGTCAAAATGATCCCAAATTTTTCAAGTAAGTTATACAAAATATATGTAACATACTCGCGAAGACGGATCTCAAATCGGACTCCCGAAACTCAAGATGCGAATTTAAAGGAAAAAGGTCAAATTATTTAACTTTCGGCATTTTAGCGGAAACTAGCCGAACAACATCGAAATTCACTTTCGAAAAATCACAGAAGTCACAAATAATCATACGAACCTAACGGCACTTTCGGATTTCGAATCGGAGCTCATTCGCCCAAACCGAGCTCAAAAATCTCTTTTTAGTATTTATTGACAATAAAAACTTAAACCTTCTTCCGATGCGTACCAAAAAAGGTCTGATTTAGCTCAAATTTTACAGATAGGTCCTAATGGACCTTACGAATATTTTAAAATTATCGGCACGCCAATCGGAGTCCTAACTTCCGAAACGACTGACCGAGGTCGTTTCATTCTCCTCCACTTAGACTCTCGTTCGTCCTCGAACGAGCAAGAGTGTAAAATAGATTTCACACCTCTAATAAGAATGCTCACACGAATTTTCAATGAAATTTACTACGAAACTAAAATCATATACAATGATTAGAACTTTTGGGTTTTAAAGATCATGTTCGAACCTGAATCGTCGAAGAGGTAAGGATACCTCTCACGCATACTGGACTCAAGCTCCCAAGTGTCCTCCTCATGTGGACGATTATTCCATCGTACTCGAACCATTGGAATCTGCTTCGAACGATGTTTTCGGACATCACGTGCAACTATAGCAACTAAGAACTCCTCATAAGCCAGATTCACATCTAGCTGAGCAGGGTCTAATTCGATCACTTCAGAAGAATCTCGGATACACTTCCGAAGCATCGACACATGGAAAACTGGGTGAACTGGCATAGAAGCTGGCAAGTCGAGCCGATAAGCTACCTTACCAATACGCTTCTCGATACGGAAAGGGCCAATGAACCTGGGACTAAGTTTTCCTTTCCTACCAAATCTCTTTACACCTCGCATCGGTGACACTTTCAGAAATACCATGTCCCCGACCTCGAACTCTAACTCTCGGCTCCTCCGGTTCGAATATGAAATCTGCCTACTCTGGGCGGTCCGTAAACGATCCTGAATAACACGAACAACCTCAAGAGTCTGACGAACCATATCTGAACTCATCACCTCGACATCTCGAGACTCAAACCAGCCAATAGGAGAACGACATCGACGACCATATAAGGCCTCAAATGGAGCCATCTGAATAGAAGACTGGTAGCTGTTATTATAAGAGAACTCCGCTAACGGATGAGAAGAGGAGAAAGTTTGAGAGGATTGGACAGGGTAACCTGTCAGTGACGGAGTACGAGCTATTATTTTCAGAGATGTCCAGCTATGCTCCATATCTCATGCAGGAGCCCTCTGAGAGGGTCAGACGTTTTATTGATGGGCTTTCTCCTCATTTGCGGTCCCAGATGGCTCGTGAGATTGAGGCTGGTACTCTATTTGATGTCGCTGTTGATATTGCCAGGAGGTATGAGGCCTATCATAGATTGGAGATGGAGGAGTTAGAGCAGGAGAGTAAGAGATCTCGTGGTCCAGGCCATTCTAGTACCTCGTATGGAGGTAGGAGTTATCAGCAGCAGAGTAGGCCTCCTGTCAAACCAGCTCAGTTTCCAGCGCGTGGTTCTCAGAACGCGCCTACTTCTTCTCAGGGTCAGTTTTGGTTTCGCCCGCGAGATCAGTCTCAGTTTGATCATCGTAGATTTGCTCCAGGGTGCTTTATCTGTCAGGATCCAGGGCATCATAAGAAGGATTGCCCTTATCTCCTTCAGCAGGGTAGTAGCCGCCCTTTCCCTCGTCATCAGGCACCTGCACAGTCACAGGGGATTTTATTTAGATCTCAATCAGCAAAAGAAATGCCACCATCCGGTAGAGGTTGAGAGTGTGGTGGCATTTGTTTTTCAGAAGGTAATATGATACCAACTGACACGACCCGGAATCCGATTAGGCCGTGCGGGCACCCGACATCCTCCCCTAGACCCGTCGGGCGAACCCTTACCAATTAAATTAGGAAAATAAATATAATAATTCATAAATAAGGATAAGACTTAAAAAAAAACACAGAGATACTGATACCTCTAAGCTGTACAAAAGAAATTACAGCTGACTACCCAATATACTAGGTTTAGGGCTATCCAGACTAGACATCTAAGAGTACAAGAGAACAGATACCTCCTGAAGGGAGCAAAATGCAACTGAAATGATAACCGATAAACTGGTGGCCATCCGGAATAAAAGCTGGCTCACCCTGACAGCTGAAGTCGTCTTCGCTCCTGAACAACATGGCGAACTAAATCCTGGAGTGAATCTGCCGAAACGAATTAGATAGATAAAAAAAACAAACAACAAACAAGGGTGAGTCAAAAGGACTCAATAAGTGGGACAAACTAGCCACCTCAAAAAATAGGATAGCTAGCCAGGGAGAAAAAAATAGATAGACCAAATTCTTTTTATTTAAATTATAAAAAGGAAGAGCCAGATAACAATCGGAAACCCGTAAGAAACTTATAAACTCAACCAAGGATGCGTGCCAGAAACATATCAACAAATAAACAATGCACATATAAGCAGAATAGTGGTCATGTACCACAAGTCTACACAATGGTATGAATTGAGATGAAATGAAATGAAATATGATGCGAAGGGTGACATGTGCCTGTAATCCCATCTCGAAGCGGAATACTCCTGCATTCGAGGGGAATCCAATCTGATAACCAACTGGAGCGGAATACTCCTGCTCCTGGGGCGGAATACTCCTGCACCCAATATAATATAAACCAGAGGCGGAATACTTCTACACTCTCCTGGGGCGGAATACTCCTGCACCCGATATAATGTAAAGCTCAGGCGGAATACTCCTGCACTCAATATCTGACATAAGAGCGGAATACTCCTGCTCTTGGGGCGGAATCCTCCTACCCTCAATATGATACAATGGAGCGGAATCCTCCTGCTCCTGGGGCGGAATACTCCTGCACCCAATATGATATGCAATGTAATGCATATGAATGACATATAATGCATATGAATGCAATGTGATGCAATAATAACCCTTCACCGGCGCGGGACTCTCATCGACAACCGGGAAGTAGATGCCAACTTACAGCCAGGGTACAATGCTCAGATTCTCAATGCAATACCAACAATAAGACATAACATATAATATACAATATAAATCCAAAGCTAAGGCGTACTGAGTACGCCTATCAGCAGCTACACACGTAAGGAATACGTGGTAGAAAATCCACGAGGCCAGGTGCCTTAAAAGAAATGGATATAAAAACTTACATCTTCCAAAAATTGGCATTTCTAATCAACAACCTCTTTATCCTTTGGTTTTATTGCCAAACGATCCCACTCTATTCAACAAGCAGAAAAATATATCACATTAAGCTAAAGGCTTCATTCCTCACATCTTAGAACAATCCGGTTAGGAACCTGATACACTATTTGCATACGCAATACGCAGGCCAGGCCTATGTACAGGGTTTATGGTCACATAACCAAACCCTAAATAAATTACATTTATAAGTTGCCCATAACACCCTGAGTACGAATATATAATCAATTTCATTATCAGGGTCCATTTGACCCTTTAAACTATTAATTGAACTTATTAAAACGATTTCTAATATTCAAAATTTTACCGTAAAAATATATTCAAACACACGTAATAAACTCAAATAATATATTAGGATCATTACCTGAATGTTTCAGGGTGAAAATTCTACTTTTCTCCGGCCCTTTTTCTTATTTTCTGGCATTTTTCTTCCTCCCCGTCATTTTGTTTTCTCCCTGTTTCATATTGTTTATAGTGTTCTGCCCTTCGTTAATCACTTGAGCTTTTAAGCTCAAGTGACTACCGCCTAACTATTTTGTCTCCTTTTCCTTCTTTTTTTTTCTTTTAAAATTCGCTGTTACGGTAAAAATTAAAACGGTGCCCTACGATATTCGAAATAATTCCAACTTTTGCATACAAGTTACAAAAAATATATGTAACATACTCGTGAAGGCGGATCTCAAATCGGACTCCCGAAACTCAAGATGCGAATTTAAATAGAAAAAGTCAAATTATTTAACTTTCGGCATTTTAACGGAACTAGCCGAACAACATCGAAATTCACTTTCGAAAGTTCAAAAAAGTCATAAATAATCATACGAGCCTAACGGCGCTTTCGAATTTCGAATCGGAGCTCATTCGGCAAAACCGAGCTTGAAAATCTCTTTTTAATATTTATTTCCAATAAAAACTGAAACCTTATTCCGATGCCTACCAAACGAGGTCTGATTTTGCTCAAATTTTACAGATAAGACCCAATAGATATTACGAATATTTTAAAATTATCGGCACACCAATCGGAGTCCTAACTTCCGAAACGACTGACCGAGATCGTTTCATTCTCCTCCATTTAAACTCTCGTTCGTCCTCGAACGAGCCTAAGTCTAAAGCAAGATTCACGCTGATAACAAAAGAATTTGCACGACCTTCTTAAACTATCCCACATAATTTTTCCCTCATGATTACAGAAATAAAACTATAACACGAACACCGAACTCTTGGAATAAAATATTTCTGGATAATATGATAACACCATTGCCCGAATTATTCTGACTAAGATGATCCTTCCTCGATCACGAGAGGAGAGTTCTACATTTTCGAAACAGGAAGTTAGGACTCCGATTGGTGTGCCGATAATTTTAAAATATTCATAATGTCCATTAGGACCTGTCTGTAAAATTTGAGCTAAATCAGACCTCATTTGGTAGGCATCGGAAGAAGGTTTCAATTTTTATTGGCGAAAAATATTAAAAAGAGATTTTTTAGTTTAGTTTTGGGCAAATGAGCTCCGATTCGAAATCCGAAAGCGCCGTTAGGCTCGTATCATTATTTATGACTTTTGTGAACTTTCGAAAGTGAATTTAGATGTTGTTCGGCTAGTTCCGCTAAAATGCCGAAAGTTAAATAATTTGACTTTTTCTATTTAAATAATGCCGAAAGCGCCTTCGAGTGGACCCCTGAATGCCAACAGGCATTGAAGGATCTGAAAAAGTATCTGTCCAATCCACCACTGCTCTCTACACCCCAGCAGGGGGAGCAGCTGCTGATTTATCTGGCAGTCTCAGAATCGTTGGTAAGCACCGTTCTAGTTCGGGAAGAAAAAGGTAAAAGGCTTCACTTCTGATCTACCACAGTCAATAAGAATACTCTCTCACTCTTGCTCAAAGACGACTTTTTACTTATATTCATTCAGTACTTGGTTCTTTAATCTTCAAAGTGCTATTAGTAATGAGGAACTCTCACCGGGATTAAGCAATCCAGCGCGGTTACTTCCATCCGTCTTTACTTACGCTTTATCTTTGCTAATTCCTGCTTATATCTCGTTCCCATATTATTTACGAATCTATTGCTGTTTTAGCTCATCATTTAAATTCTTAATCTAATCTATTGATCGTGACTCCGCAAAATACAAATTTAATTATTAATTGGCCTAAAATCCATCCTATCTATTACATTAGCAAAGCTCTAATTGACGCAGAAATACGCTATCAACCCTTGGAAAAATTGGCATTAGCACTAGTAACTGCTGCTCATAAGTTACGCCCTTACTTTCAAAGACATTAATAGATGTGGCAACAACCTTTCCTTTACGAAATGTTTTGCACAAACCTGAATTTTCAGGAAGGTTAGTAAAATGGGCTATAGAATTAAGTGAATTTGATATCACCTACCAGCCTAGCATAGCAATAAAATCACAAGTTTTAGCAGACTTCGTGGCAGATTTTAGTGCTAATATGTACCCGGAGGCAGAAAAGAAAGATGTTCTTTATGCTGGGCAGGCTCCTGGCGCGTGGACCCTTTACACTGACGGCTCCTTGAGCGTCAAAGGGTCCGGTCTGGGATTGGTTCTCGTCGCTCCATCCGAAGAGACGGTCTTGCAGGCTATCAAGAGCCCATTTATTACTAACAATGAGGCCGAATATGAGGCCGTTATTGCAGGATTGGAACTAGCCCTAAGTTATGGAGCGACCATCATCAAACTCAAAAGTAACTCTCAGCTGGGAGTCAATCAGGTAACTGGAGGCTTCATTGCACGAGAGTCCAGGATGCAGGTGTACCTCGCCCGAGTGAAAGAACTCCTAGCACAGTTTGATGAATAGGAGGCACTTCAGATTCCACAGGAAGAGAACCATGAAGCTGATTCTCTTGCGAATCTAGGGTCGGTAGCAGAGATGGGGGCAGCCAGCTCTTCAGCTGTTGTTCAACTCCTCTACACGACCATAGACCGAGAAAAGTTCGAGGTCAATACCATCAACGCTACTTGGGACTGGCGGAATGAGATAACAAACTATCTTCTCCATGGGACTCTACCCGTTGACACAAAAGCCGATCGCAAGCTCCGAATAAAAGCTGCTCGGTATACAATCATCAACGGCTACCTCTACCGCAAAAATGTTTGCAGGACCTCTCGCAAAGTGTCTCGGACCAAATCAAATCAACTACGTGATGAGAGAAGTCCATGAAGGCTGTTGTGGAAATCATTCCGGAGGCAAGGCGTTAGCCCAAAAATTGATTCGCGCAGGTTATTATTGGGGCAAGATGGAGAAAGATACGAACAAATTTGTCAAAAAATGTGACAAATGCCAGAGGTTCGCACATCTTCTCCATCAGCCAGAAGAACCGCTCCATTCAATAATCTCTCCGTGGCCCTTCATGAAATGGGGAATGGATATAGTTGGTCCTCTTCCCACAGCGCCGAGAGGAATGCGTTTCTTATTGATCATCACTGATTACTTCACCAAGTGGGTCGAAGCCCTTCAGCTTCGCGGCTGTGGGTTCGAATCCCACAACGGACACACTCCTCGCTTGGTTATATGTGTTCTTCTATATGCAGCTTGCCTCAACTCTTTTTATGTTATCACTTCCCGTGTTCTAACATAAAAACAAGGAGGGTGGTGAGAGGCCCCTGTAGGCCAGATAAGACCTTCATAAAGGCATAAGACCTTGCCAAAAGGCGAGTTTTTGAAGTTTTTCAAATTCAGAAAACTTCTTTTACGTGACAGACTTCCACGAAAATAAGAGAAGTCGTTCACAAGGCCAGCGACTCGGCCAGAGCCAATCTACAAAGTCCTGCAACGACTTTCGATTATCAAAACAATAAGTGAAGTTACGCGCAAAAGGGTGACGATTCGGCCAAAAATCTAACGACCACGACTCGGTCAGAATAAAAATATCTGCGCAGATTATTCACAACTTACGACCTCTTCCTAAGGAAAGGCTAAGTTAAAACATTCGGGCAGACTTTTGGAGACCAGAACTTAATATAGTCCAAACTTCAATAAAGGCTCCTAAACATAAGGCACGAAGGCCACAATACAGACAAACAAAAGGTCAAAAATTCAGCTAAATATAGTCATCGAATAGATCTAAAATCATATATACATAATTCTGTAAAACGATAAGATGCCGATAACGGCTGACAGAAGTTTAAAGAGTGATCAAAGGCCAAATGGAACCGGCCATACAAAGATCAGTGAGTCTTTACAAGACCTCTGTCTACAACCAATTAAATCCGGCTCTCGCTAGATGAACAAACTCAAAGATTGGGGAGGGGCATCAGCTTTTGGGGCTACGATCAGAACCCGACGCACCAATTTCGTCGACTCTGCCATCGTCCCCTAAATTCACGCCATCATCTTCATCTTCATCCTCATCTTCACCTTCAGACTCCTCAGGAGAGAGGTTCAATACTTGTCTCACTCCACGAACAACACTTTTTGTCTTTTGCAGCATCTCTTCAACATTAATCTGCTTAGCTTGGACCTGTCCAAGCAATGAACGCTTAGCTTCGAGCGCAGCAAGCTTGGCCTTAATTTTGGATTGATCGCGCAGGTTTCCCAAGTCTTTAGATAGTGCGATTTGAGCACTCATCGACTGAGCAACCTGGTCCCTGGCAGCCTGGAGCTCAGCTCTGACCCTAGCAGATTCTTCGTTAGCCCTTTGCAGATTCATCTCAAGAGATGCACGATCATCAATAGCACTGTTCAGTGAAGCCTTACATTCTTCAAGTAGACTCTCCAGACCCTGGGCAGAGAGTGCGAACCCTTCTTTCTCTCTAAAAAGAAGGTCTTTCTCCTTGGTGAGTTCGTTAATCTGCTCAAGTCGCTCATTGCTAGCATCAGTTAGTCGATTAACTTTACTCCCTAGGAGACCACACCGCTCTACCAGGATCTTGTTCTACTTCAGAGCATCCAGTAACTCTTTCTTTACCTCGAGTACTTGATCGACGTTGTTGATCCTGGAGCGGAACATGAGTTCGGCAGCCACCATACTTGACTGAAAAAACAAAGTAAGCAAAAAATTAGAAATCTGAGGTCGAAGTTACTCCCAATCTGAAAGGCTAGCTCCTCATCACTCATTTCCCTCATCACCCATTCTTCCCGGGGGCCGATGAGTGAAGAGACAGCCTTGGCTAAGCCACCCGGCCCGGATATGAAGTTAACATCACGGGATAGTTTCATGGTATGCTTCCTCTCGCAGTACTTGGGTTCCCAAGCCTGTTCAGAAGGATAGTTTGGCCCGAACTTGTAATGCACACCTCTAATATCCTTCAATCCGGTTTGACCGTCGATGAATGACCGCCAAATGAGCCTTGTTGTTGATAAGTTGGAGTCACCTTGCACTCCAGTATCTATCGTGTCGCACTTGCAAAGACCGACAGGCGTCGCCCCCTCAGTGGCCATATTTTCCAGGTCCTCAAAACGGAAAACATGAGGACCTCGGCCACTCTCTTGGGAAACTTCCTCCATTGTCTCTTCTTCTTCTGCTTCTTCTTCTTTTCTTCTTCTTCACCCGCTTTCCTTTTCCCTTTGTCCATACGGGAAGGAGCCGCCTTCACCCCATCATCAACTCGGGGACTCCTCTCCGGAGAACGGGCAGCCTCCTCCTCAACTTTCCTCTTATCACTCCGAAGATAAGGGTTTTCGCGCAAGGGGTTCATTGACTTCGATCTCAGTATCTGAAAGATTGATAACCTTCTTGTCTAAACCTTCTCCCCGTGCAGACTCGGGGACTTCGGCAGCACTCTTAACATTCTCTTCTGCAGACTCTGGTACATTGGCTATAGGCGAAGGTTCACCCCCAGCAGTTGAGGTCCGCCCGGCAGCAACGGAAGTCTTACGTACAGACCTTTTCCGTGCTCCGCCCTCACCCTGGCTCTTTTTTTTTTTCAAAGAACCAAGGCCACCAGATAAGAGCTCCTCGCCACCCTCCCTGCCACACAGTGCCTCCACTGAAGCTAGTATAGATGCGGCCTCAGCATCAGGATCAGCGACAGGTTTGGAAGGCACGTCCTGGGGGTGAGGAGGAAAGAAGTCCCCCTGAGTGCCCAGACCGGCAAAAGATAAAATAGTCAGGCACGGAGAAGCTACAAAGGAGAGGAATAATCACAAAAGCAGAAATACTCTCACCGTGGGTCTTCACGGTCAAACTCTTCTGCGCAGAGTAAATATTCCCTGCAGAGCCTCTCAAGAACAGGATGCAGGGGCAATTTACATCAAACTGTAAAGGGATAGGTGCACATAGCTGTCCACCCAGCCCTATGTGAAGTAATATTCTCCTCTTCGGAAATCGGCAAGAGGAGAATCCTATCATCCCAGTGGCAGTCCATTCGGACTCGTGGGATCAGCTTTGATGTAATCCCAGATCTGAATCTATACGCCGGCCAGTTGCGTATATCCCCATGATGATTACTGGAGGCCTTGATGTTGCAGTCTGCCTCTAACTCACCCCATTTTTTGGGAATAATCTCCGCAGCGGTAGCCTGAGTAGCCCTAGGCCTAGGAGTGGCCGCCGAGGAACTACCAACCGCATCTACATTTTGATTTTTTCTAGCTCTTGAAGACATAATTTCAGAAAAGTTAAGAAGTTCGCAAGAAGAGTGGAAAGTTGTTCAAAGATTTTCAAGAGTCAACAGAAAGGAAATAAAAGCAAGTAAAAGGTTTCTCATTCAGCAAACCCCTATTTATAAGACTATAAATCCGGCCCATCAAGCTCCTTCGAAACACGTGGAGACTATCCAAGAGACCACGATCAGATCCGACAGTCAAAAGAAGGAGTAGGTTTCACCAACCTTTATAGTATCATCATTACCCTGAAGTGCAGCGGTCACCTCGCGATCAACAGTCGACGTGTGCACGTGATTGAGGCGGTTAAAATCATTACTTTTACCCTTGGAACGCGCAGTAATCACTTCAGAGTGGACTGCAGACGCACATGCATGCCAGCTGCAGTTACTCTTTTATACGACACATTTAATGCGCACGTCATAGGGGTTTGTCACGCAGCTGATAAGATACATGCGTCACTAAGCTTCGTCATACAAAGGATGGATTTTACAAAGCAGAAATTCCCGCCAAAATTCATATCCACTCCTCGAACAGATTCTCTGCTCGAGAAGTGCGGGGACTATCTGTATTGGATAAAAGCTGACAGCACCTAAAAGATGACACGTGTCCGCCACGTGGCACGGGCAGAAGTTCTACCGGACAGATATCTAACGGACAGACAGTTACCGCGAGCAGACCCAAAGCAGTTATGAAACGCCTCATCAGTTAACACGATCTGAATGAGCAGTTATTAACCTGATCATGTGCGATCATTCAATTAATGGTCATAAAGGCAATCATTACAACCCAGCGGTTACATATCCAACGGATACGTGCCCAGCGATTACAAAACCCAACGGACGCCTATCAGACCTATAAATAGCATTTGTTCTAAGTCATTGTAACACAACTTCACTTCTGATCTACTACAGTCAATAAGAATACTCTCTCACTCTTTCTCAAAGACGACTTTTTACTTATATTCGTTCAGTACTTGGTTCTTTAATCTTCAAAGTGCGATCAGTAACGAGGAACTCTCACTGGGATTAAGCAATCCAGCGCGGTTACTTCCATCCGTCTTTACTTACGCTTTATCTTTGCTAATTCCTGCTTATATCTTGTTCCCGTATTATTTACGAATCTATCGCTGTTTTAGCTCATCATTTAAACTCTTAATCTAATCTATTGATAGTGACTCCGCAAAATACAAATTTAATTGTTAATTGGCCTAAAATCGGATCTAGGTTAAACATCTCCCACTTCTCATCTTTATCCTACCATGGCTCCATCATTGAGCGCCATTGACCGCCACCGGTTGCTGTCAAAATATTGCAAAAGTTATATCCCCAGATTCATCTTGGTCCCCTCCATTCGTTTTTCGAAATTCACTTTAAATTCAGGTAGATCTGATTTTGAAAATACCGATAAATTTTTTTCGGATAATTTGCTAGATCAAAACAGTACCTCTACCGGCGGTGTTGTCTCTATTACGTCGGCAGCGACGCCCCAATCTTTGTCGCCGACCACCACTTTTTGATATAACAGACTTAAAACGTAAGAAAATCTAGACATTTAGAGAGTACTTCACCGTGAACTACCTTTGGATTCTATTTGCTTTTACCCTTTCCAGTGAACTAACTTATATATTCAAGAATTTGCTTTTTCATATATTACCACTTTTAGAATATTTCACAAATGTTCAACTTTTGCTTTTGAATTCTTTTTGGATGTTGGTTTTCATTGATTCCCAAAAATCCTTCTTCTTTATTATTTTTTTGTTGGTCGTTGATCCTTTTGTCTTTTGATTAGTTTTTTCTGTTTTGTTGGTTACTTGATTTCTAATTGTTGTTTGGATCTTCAATATTCCCATTTGTATTAGATGAAAGTCTACCTTACGAAGCAAGTCCACGAAGGGAAGCGACACGACTCGCTACCTCAAAAAACAGCCTCAGAGAATGAGGAAAACTAGGTTCGAGGCATCAAGCTCGGAAAGACTATCACAGCAACGTGATCCCCAAGCGAGCACAATATCTTGCTGAACAAAGCCTAATCTTTGTAACTGTCGATGGTTGCTTTGGCATTTAAAGAGAATGAAATGGCTGGGGAGAAGGAGCAGCTAGCCAAGGAGAAAGATCAGCTCGAAAACGAGATTAAGTTTTTTAGGGGCAAAATTGATTCTTTCTCCTCGACGCGGGGGATGAAGAGGACTTGAGCCAAAGTTGACAAGAATTGGGTCGTCATTCAGAGGAGGCTAAAGACTCTTAAGGAGTGTCTGTCATACCCTTATTTTTAACTCCACTCGGGGCGAGTCAAGATTCGGGTTTGACTGGGTAACTCGTTTGAGTTAAAGATTAGAGTCACCACCTAATATGGATTTTTAAGGCGTATTAGGTCACCTAAGTGTCTAAGGTCGGGTCCTTTATAAAACAAGTCCGGTTTCAGAGATTTGAGGGTAAGAAGTCCAATTGATTCGGGGAAGAAGGTGTTAGGCACTTCCCCAAGTCCCACGAAATGTGAATCCCGCCTGAGTTCTTAATTTTGGGATGTCTAAGCAAGTTATACATATTATAAAATTCACAAAAAAAGTATATATTACTAACTTAAAGAGTTAAATTCACGATCAATTTAGAAGTTAAGGCTATTTATGCAAAATAATATAAGTCTAGGCAGCATGTATACGACTTAGGCTTTATGTTTTACAAATGCGGTCTAAGCCCTTATGTCTAATTGCACGTTTAGCCCTTAGCTACAAATGCCTAATCGAAAGTAGCTAAAGCTGCAAGAGGATGCCAATAATCAGTGTATTTATGCAATTCTAATAGCTGAAAAAATTTTGCGAAAGCATGCAGATTTTCGAATAGCTTTCAGATTTTGTCGAAAAGCCGAATATAGGTTATTTTTGAAATAAAATGTTAGCCATTTAGGGTCAGTGTGACTCGTCATTAATTGCCGAGCCATAACCTTAATGGCTATTTGATTTAAGGGGTCAGTTTTTGGAGTATATAAATAGGTCGGCTGTTTTGGAAAATGAGTTTGCGGAAAGGCACGTAAATGCAAATAAAAGGGGGCTACCACACATAAATATACATATATATACGCAAATACATTAAGTGTTAAGTAATATACTTAGCAGTAGAGAGTTTAGGGTTAAGACGAGAGAGAGAATTAGGGGAGAGGCGGCTGAGTGTTTGAGGGAAAATGGAAAGGGTTTTAGGGTTTTGGGGTTGAGTGTATTATTAAAAATGGAAAGTTTATGTCCATTGGATCAACCACTTGGACAACCAGTATTAAGCCATGCAGGCGATGATGTGTATAAGTAGGGTGTGAAGTGTACAAAAATGCTGAGTTGTATGTGTGTACATGTGTGTGTGTGTGTGTGTGTGTGTGTATATATATTGTGTATATAAGTGTATAAATAGGCATAAAATGCATATAAATGCATGAAAAATTTTGTATAAAATAAGAAAATTTATTTTGAAGGTTAAACGAGTTCACCCAGTCAAATCCGAAACCCGACTCGCCTCGAGTTGAGTCCAAAATCTGGTATGACAGGGCTGTCTACCTTTTTCCATGCAAAACTAGACATCGGGCTGTGTACCCTTAGTCGATGCTTCGAGCTCTGCACTATCTGCTGTGTCAAACTCGACATCGGGCTGTGTAACTTCAGTCGGATGCATCGGGCCGTGTACCCTCTGCTGTATCAAACTCGACATCGGGCTGTATACCCTCAGTCGATGCATCGGGCTGTGTACCCTCTGTCGATGCATTGGGATTTATACCCTGCAAAAAATGAGAGCGTAGTGAAAAGCAATTGAATAACCTTTTTGTTGAGATATGTTTTCCATGTGGCATCGGGCTGTGTACCCTTTATGCCTTCATTTAAAGTAAGATTGGTGAATTGCGCGGGATTGTTTAGTTTTTGAATTCTTTGCTTTCTTTGTACCTGCTTCTTGTGAATGTCGGGAACTTGGTCAAGCTGATAAGAATATGTATATAGCAGTAGTAGTAATGCAAATATTTATAAAACTTTTATGAGAAGAAAATGAAATGAAATATTTTATTCCATTGAGTCATGAGTCGCACTGTGTAAGATCATGGTCGTTGCTTCTTAGGCTGTTCCAAGTTTCCATTGAACGACCTCAAAATTCTGCCCCAGTTTGTTTGTTTTGAAATTTTTGAGAGGGTCTCAAAAATTTCTGCCCAGTGTCAATTATGTTTGTCCTTTTATAATTTTTGAGAGTTCCTCAAAAATTCTGCCCCAGTGTCTGCTTCATGGGAAAATGAGTTTTTTATATTTATGCAACCGAACCTTGGGTAGGTTGCCTACGTATCCTACTTGGGGAATCAGGTCGTAACTGTTGAACCCCAAAAATTACCCCGAAAAGGATAAATTCCGGAATATCGACAGGATGGACTAACTCTTTTGGAGTTTTTGGAGTCGACACCCAATTTTAGGAAAACAGGGAACCAAATTAACAAATGAGTGCAAAAATATCATTTTTGGAAAAGGGCAGTCTTTTCAGAGATTCTAAGTAAGAGGTTTTATTAATTTCGGAAGAAGGTTTTTAAGGCACTTCATAAATTCCTTAAAATACGGTTAATCCGACAGGTTTCCAAAACATTTGCAAAATATGCTTTTCTAGAAAATTTATCTAAAAATAATTAATTGAAATAAAACTTGTTTATGAAAAATATTTAATTTGCACGCATCTTGCTAAATGGCCCCAGTTTGCAATAAATTAAATAACGACTTTAAAATAAAAGGCAATGAACATAGAGTTAAGCAATCAGTCAAATAAACATATATAATCAAAGGTTCATTTTACAAATAAATTGTACAAATTCTATCAAGTCTAATTATATAAATAATGAGAATAAGTTCAATAGGTAGAACCCGAGAGCGGCATATTCATTCAATCAAAGGTACTTCGCAAAACAAACAAAATGTAATGGAATTAGTACGATAATAAAGTATAATAATTAATGAAATAAAATAACAATAATAAAGTAATAAAGTAATAATAATAATAATAGTAAAATATATAATAATAATAGTAATAGTAATAATAGTATTAAAAATAATAATAATAGTAAACGGGGTTTTGTTTTTGCAAAATTTAGGCTCAGGTTTGTATGGCGCGTCATGTAGAGGATCGGGATGTTGGTACGGTTGCAAACACGCCGGCCGGTCGTGTTGCCATGCCAAAGTACCAATTCCGTTACTCTATTCAACTTGCTTTGCATTAAAGTGCATACATTCATCATCGCCTATTTGCTTTAGGGACACGGGGACGGGACTGTTCAAGTATAGTATCATGTTCAAATCAATCCCGAGGCCTCAATATGTGTATATGTATTTTTTCATTGGCCAGTTAGCGTAGTATCTGTCCAAATCAGTCCAATATTCTATAATGGATAAAACTTATCCAAAAATGGATCCCTGCACTCAGCAAATCCAATCAATGCATAAACAAGTCCAACAACATAGATTGATCAATCAAAGTTATAGCAAATTTCCACAATTGCACCAGAATAACCATGGCAATGCAATAGGCTAAACGGGTCAAGTGTAAATAATGTAAACGGGTCGAACAACGGCTTAAATAGGTTCCAGTGGCAAACCAAATCCCAAAGCCATGGTTCAAGGTCAAAATGAAATAAACAGGGGCAAACACCGATGCCATACTTCTTATTTAGAGTTGTTAAAATTGAATGATGTTACCCTTATGCTCTTAGAATTTCAGATTGATAAAAAATGTTGCAAATTGGAAGGACACTGAATTTCAGTGTTAAAATCAGGTATGTACTCGTTATTATTCAGTTAATTTAGAAGTATAAAGGCTATAGGTAACTTGTAATTAGGATAAATCCCACTAAGTTTCCTAACTATATCCAAACTGCATAAGAGTCCCATCGGAGGAACAGTTCCCACTCTGAAAAGGAGACTTAACAGTCCAACGGCTCTATTTCTCCGGGAGACTCCCAAGAGTCCGTAACGGCTGCATGTCTTGCTGAGGTAATTGTGATCGTTTCATACTCTATCTCTACTACCGAATTCATTCTATAAATACACTCCTTCTCTCCCATTATTCTTTTACTTTTGTCATAAACTGAATTCTAAAAATTTCAGAAAGAATAATCAATTATCTCTTAATTCGAATTGCTAGAATGTCTCTTTCTCCTAAAAATTCTTCAACTGCACCCACTACTGAACAACCACAAAATCTTAACCCTCCTTCACCCATGGATACCACTGACCTAAACCCTGAAATTCCTGAAATAATCCCAGAAGTACCTGAACCTGAAATTCAGGGGGAAGGACCAGTTCCCACGGCTGAATCAATTATTGAGCAGGTTGAGGATTTGTCACGAGCTATGGTTCTGTATCAGTGTCGGGTAAATTTTACCTATCCTTTGAATGTTGTGATAGATGAGGAGGAAAAGGGAGAGGGGTCTGAGGCTGTTCTTGAGGGGGAAGAAGAAACAGTTAAGAGGTTGGAAGCACCCATGCATGGGTCTATTTCAGATCTGGTTTTGTAACGATGGAGTGGTGGGTTTTGATGTGGGTTTTGAAGGAAAAATGAAGGCTGTCGTAGGGGTCCTTGAGAGAAGAAAGGATCGATGGGGTGTATGTATAGGTGCCAGATCTTAAAATTTTTGTGTTCTTTCAATAATGAGGAGTAAGATGGTGAATGAATAGTGGATTGTGTAGAGTTTTTTGTGAGGGATATCCATAGTGATGGTGAGGGGGGCTGATGATAAATAGTGTGGGTAATGTGTAGTGACTAGGGTTTTGGAATAAGTGAGTATATATATGTATAGGGCTTTGCAAAGATAGGCTGGATTTTAAGGTTAAGAACAAAATTAGCCCTATTAGGATAAATTGAATAGGTAGAATGGATTGCACGAGTAGGACAAAATAGAGGTTGCGTCTTTCATATTTGGCTTCTTTTCTTCAAAAATTAATGGGTTTCTCTTATTATTATTATTATTATTTTATTTTAATTTTCATTTCTAACCTTAATTAGAAAATATTGCAATAATTTATTAATTTTAGGAAAATTTCGGGACAAAATTGGGTGTCAACAGCTGCCCCTCTTTACCCGAAAAGGATGAAAGAGTTTTCAGGGTAAAGAAAGTTGACGTGAAAGCCAATTTTGTCACGGTAAAGCCAAGATTATGATTCCTGGGATCAAAATGCGAGGCTTATGGACATGGCCGAGCTCCGGTTTCCGAGTTGCCTACATATCTCGGGCTGAAAGAGAATCAGGCCATATGTAGTTCGACGCAATTTGAAAATCAAAGACGAGATAGTAACGACTACTCAAGTGCGGGAAAAGAGGCTTGTAATCACCCAAGTTATGAAGATGTGGTCGACGACACACCCATAAAGAGGGGTTTACACGGACATAGCTTCCACTGCAACTCGATAACCGAGCCATCTTGTCTTCAATCTCAAACCTCAGAATCTAGGGTTAACGAGAGACTTACCTCTAGAGTTGATGACTTATGCGGGTGCGATCCTTAAGGTCTCCGTTGACGAGTCTAGCTCACATCAACAATTGCCCCGGTTCATTGCTATGAAAAGCTCCATGTTATGCTCCAAATGCTGCTGCGGTGCTGCTAAAAATACTGTAATAATCTCAACAAGCAATAAGCGTGCAACTGCTAATAAACTGTAATAATTGGAATAAGAAATAGATAAAGTGATAAAATTGTAAATGCGGGTTGCGGTATTATCGATAAGTTCTTCCTTCTATCAACTGACAAAGTACTCCACCCGGAGAACCTTTAAGCTGATCCTTATTCTGAAACAGTAAAGCAATACAATAAGTAAAGCTAGAACGAATCGTAAAGTGGAAGGCTTTCATAAGATAAGTTGACTAACGAGACATAATATCTCAAGTCGACTTGGCTAATCTATATCCTACGCAGGTAACATAACGTTCATTTATAAGGCGAACGAGCCCAAAACATTCAATTGTAAGGCGAATGAACCTAAAACGTTCAATATAAGGTGAACGAGCCTAAATTTGATAGCAGCCTGCAAAACAAAGTTGCAAATTGGATTAATTAAGGCAAGATAATGCAAAAAAAATAAGCAAAACTTGGTCATGTTGCTTGTATTGATAGTGCTACAAAGCGTTGAATGCCTTCAGTTCTTATTGAATCTGATGTTCAATTTCTGAAAAAGTAAAGCAAGCATTAATTTAAAGCAAATATAATGGCAGAATTTAAAGCAAGTGCAAAGCAGTGCAGAAATGTAATAAGTGCAATAGCCATTTGATAAATCAATTGGCGAGACAATCGGGCAATGATGTCCTTGAGCGGATTATCAATTTAAAATAAGCCAATGCCTATTTTGGCGTGATTTGAAAACATAACGCCTGCCTCGGCTTCATTGCTTATTTGGGAATGAAAATTATAGAGGTAGAAATGCTGCCTGTTCGACAATAACTCATGGTCGAGCCTACAATGGGCTCCATAACAATAGCGCCCTTTGATTGTCTATGATAGGCTTCAGAATAATGCCTCCAATTGCTTATGGTAGGCTTCAAATGATAACGATGTCTTCGCTTGCTCACGATAGACTTGATAATAAGACCTCCGGTTGCTTACGGTAGGATCAATAACAAAAGAGCCTTCAATTGCCTATGATAGGCTTCACAATAATGCCACCAATTGCTTATGGTAGGCTTCAAATGATAACGATGTCTTCGCTTGCTCATGATAGACTTGATAATAAGACCTCCGATTGCTTACGGTAGGATCAACAACAAAAGAGCCTTCAATTGCCTATGATAGGCTTCATAATAATGCTTCCAATTGGTTATGGTAGGCTTCAAATGATAACGATGTCTTCGCTTGCTCACGATAGACTTGATAATAAGACCTCTGATTGCTTACAGTAGGATCAATAACAAAAGAGCCTTCAATTGCCTATGATAGGCTTCAGAATAAGGCCTCCAATTGCTTATGGTAGGCTTCAATGCTAATGAAGTCTTCGCTTGTTCACGATAGACTCATAATAAGGCCCCGATTGATTACGGTAGGCATGACGTAATTTGTAAGTGCAAGCTGAGATATCTTTGATAAATTGTCTTCCCATCCACTAGCAAAGCAATAAAGCAAGTACGAAGGTATAGTGCAAAGTATTTTCAACAATCTTGACAAATCAACTGGCAAGCCGGTCGGGCATGAAGCAAGGAGGGTCTTGGGGTTGATTATCGAACAAATCAGCTGGCGAACCGGTCCGACACGAAGCAAGGAGGGTCTCGGGACTGACCGGTTAACCTGAAAAGTAAAACAAGACGTAATACAAAGAAAATGCGAAGGCATAATTTAAAGCAAGTGCGAAGCAATTTGAACAATTTTGACAAATCAACTGGCAAGCCGGTCGGGCGCGCAGCAAGGAGGGTCTTGGGGTTGATCGTCGACAAATCAGCTGGCAATCCGGTCCGGCACAAAGCAAGGAGGGTCTCGGGGCTGACCTGTTAACCTGTTAAGCTAAAAGTAAAGCGGTTCATAATATAAAGCAAGTGCAAAGTCATAATTTAAAGCAAGTGCAAGGCAATTTGAACATCTTGACGAATCAATTGGCAAGCCGGTCGGGCACGCAGCAAGGAGGGTCTTGGGGTGATGTAGGGAAAACACGGAAGCGATAAAATAAGATAGAAGGCGTGACGAGGCTCAAACAAAGACCCAAGTAGCAACGGAGAACTCGTTCCGTTACACCCCGGGTGGATGTCAAGGATCACCTACACTACGCAACTACCCTCGAGCCAACGGGGACTCGCAAGTAGAATGATCGGGGCGGGGTCGTTGTCCAACAAGAATCCACTAGAAGCACACAAATCCCAAACATAGGTTGGTTTTCATAAACCCAAAGAGTTCCACTCTTTACAATATTCAATCATCATTCATCTAAACAAGCTAAGTGTAAAATAAGCTATACTTGGGTTTTTATAGTGTTTCCCAAGTTTACATAATAACTTACGTACCCTTACTAATAAGGTTCATCAAATAAGCCACGTAGGGCAAAACAGTAAAAGAAACATAACTTCAGCAGCTGGGAGGGGCGCCTGGAATGTGCTGAGGCTGGGAGGGGCGCCTGAGTCAGGAGGGGCGCCTGAGGCAGGGCGCCTGTGCACCTTTTCATCCTTATGCAGTGAGGTCTCTAGGCGGGGCGCCTGGGCTAGGCAGGGCGCCTGGATGTGCTGGGCCTCCCTCCTCCTCCTGAGGTATGGGGCCTAATGCTGAAACCATCCGGAACACTTCCAAAGCTCTTGACTTCAAGTCCTTTGTATCTTCCAAGCTTGGCACACGTTGGAAAGTGTTGGAAAATGTCTTGGCTTGATTTGGCCCGCATCATCCTCCCCTTCTTGGAGAGATTTTGTCCTCGAAATCAATGCATTCACGTCCATGGCATCATCTCTTCGGGGTGCCCAATGCTCTCCTCCTTTGTAACCCTTGATCATCACTTTGACATAGGTCTCTTCCAAGATCTCCCTTGCCTTAACATGGATCTTAGAACCTACAAGCAATGACAAGCAAACACAAGAATTCCTACTTTGAAAGTAGGTTAGTGCAAGAAGTGTAGAAAACACATTCTTGTGATATAACCAAGCATCAATAACAATCATGAATATCAATTTTCGAAAGAGAACCTTAAGCACTTGGTTAAAGATCAACATGCACTCAACAAGATAATGAGCAAAGAGGCCATGGGGATATGAAAAATGCAAGATCAAGCTATCAAAATCCCCTTGAACCTTGAGCTCAAGGTCAACACACCAATCTATCCTCGAGGTGTGATCAACATGTGGAGTGGAGTGATTCAAATAGCCCAACCCACAAGCAGGATCAAGCACTCCACTCCCTTTCTTTGGAGCATACCTACTCACACCAAGGGATTCCTCTTTCCCTCCCATTTCATCACCTAAGCAACCCTTCTCAAAAGACAAGCTCTCAAGGAAGGCATTGATGATGGATTCTTCTTCATCATGACCCCAACAAGCATTAGGAGGGTCACTCAAAGAACCATCTATCTCACCCACATTCTCAAGAAACGGGTTGCCTAATGAATCACACTATGGGGGTTCCATGCTACTATTCACCCTAGTCCGATACAAGTCATTACCACTAATGAGGATGCCTTCAAATAATGGATTGGTAAAAACATGCATCTCACTATCATAATCAAGCATAGACAAGTTATCAAGACTAGGTTCACTTGAGGAGTCATCATAGACAACCTTGTCCAATTCATGCAATTTGGACTCCTCAAGGTCAATTCCATCTTTACCACAACACATTGGTCTACCAAATAGAAGCATATCAATAATGGAATGATCAACTATCTCATTTTCTCCTTTGTCAAAGGTTGGTGGTGTGTCATAGCAAAGGTCACCATCTTCGTCAACTATCAAGTCTACACTAGGGAGGGGTTAAATGAACAATGGGCTCACATCATTATGTGGCATAGCATCCCGCCCAACAAGTGTTTCACAAGCACACTCAAGTTGACAACTAGACTCTTCACTAGTGGTATACTCACTAGATGCATCAAAAACACCAACTAGTGTTGAGTCATCACAAGGCAAGTAGCTAGTAGGCTCATGAAAAGGTGAAGTAGCACTTACATTTGTAGTACTTCCTTGATCACTCACAAGGCTTGAAGTGTCATAAGCAACTCCTCCTTCATGAACTCACATTGAGAACTTTCCTCATCCTGTTTTTCCTTCCAAGCACATGGTTGAGACTCCAATGGCTTGTCCTCAAATGTACCTACACAAGAACTTTCACAAGAAAAAGTAGAAGATAAAGAAAGGTTAGAACAGTGGGTGCTCTCACTCTCAATTTTTCCTTCCTCACCTCTCATCTCTCTCAATTTTACCTCATGGTCAAGTGTAGTTTGTGGTGACAATCCACTCACATCACTCCTCAATTCCTTTCCTTTTTCCTCTCTTGGATTGTCACCGGTCACTCCCTCACTTCTCTCTCTCATTTGAAGTGGGATGACTCTCATTTTCATCATGTAATGGCAAGACAATGAGATTGTTTGCCTCGGGTTCAAGTACAATAGGTGACTTTGCCTTAGCCACTTCCCTCAACTCCTTCATCCGCTTGTAGTCTTCCCTTACTTGCCTTGGATTGAAAGGTTTAAGCACATATTTCTTCCCATCTTGCTTGACCGTGTAGGAATTAGTGCGACCATCATGCACAACACACCTATCATATTGCCATGGCCTCCCAAATAAAAGATGATAAGCTTGCATCGGGGCCACGTCAAACATGATTTTGTCCCTATAGTTTCCAATGCTAAATACGATCAATACTTGCTCCACCACTTGCAACTCACCACACTCACTTAACCATTGTAAACGGTATGGGTTCGGATGCTTTATAGTGGGTAATTTCAATTGAGAAAGCAAGGTTTGGCTCCCTATGTTGACACAACTTCCCGAGTCAATAATCATAGAACAAACAAGACCCATGACTCTGCATTTAGCATGGAAGAGATTTTCTCTTTGCAAGTTCTCACTATCCTCCACAAACTTAGTACTTAAGCTCCTCCTCGCAACTAGGGAAACATGAGGATTATCCTCCTCAACTGTATCCTCCTCCACATCATCCATAGATAGAACATTTCGAATGGGTTTTGGAGGTGGAGTATTCCTTTGGGGATTGCCCAAAGGGTGGGGATTGCCCACTTGTTGGGTATTTCCCAACACTTGTTCATTTCCTTCACTGTCTTCCTTTACCCGTTGTTGACTAAGCAATTCAACAACTCGATCGGGGGTAAAGGTTGAACCGCTTGTGCCTCCTTCGGCCTCAACTTGGACACTCGGTGTTCCTTTCTCTACTTGGGCATTGGAAGTCCCTTGCTCAAATAGGGTACTTGAGGTCACCCTTTCAAGGTTTTCAATCCTTAAGTTCATACTATCCAATTTGGCAAGGATAGTAGCAAAGGCATTCTTAGTGAAATCATCACCTTCATTGGCCATCGTAGCTACAAAATGAGCAAACGTTAGCAAAATAACCTCACTCACTAAGTGTTTCACTCGGTTCACTCGTTCAGTGGTGGTGGATATTTCACTTGGACTTGAATGCTAAGAGCTTCAAGTAGTTGAACAACAATCCTCAACTCAACCAACTATTCACAAGCCAATTGTACTCCGGGGTGAGTGGAGTTGATATGACTCTATGAACGCTAAGCACTTTGAAGTGAGGACTTGAGTTAAAAGGATTCTACGAGTCTTCTTCGAATTCTACTCTCCTATCTAGGCACGAGTTACCTAAAAGCAATAAAGGACTAGTACCAATTAAGTAGAATGGTTACTTAAAGTAGCACTAGCTAGATGTTATACAAGCAAAGAATTAGGAAAACTTAGGAAAAACTACCCAAAACAACACCTTCAACAACCAGGAGGGGTGCCTGAAGTTCAAGAGGGGCGCCCAGGGTTGAAGGGAATCAGGCGGGGTGCCTGGGACCTAGGCGGGGCGCCTGAGGTCCTATGCAGTGGCCAAGCTAGGCGGGGCGCCTGGCCCTGAAGCAATCCCAATTCGCTCCAAGCTTGTTCCAAGTCGATTTTCAATCCACAAATCCGATGTTTTTAACTTGTTTTCACAATCCAAGAATACCCAAAGTTGCTTTTGATCTTTTCTAACAAACCCCAATCAAATTGGCAACCAAACAATCAATCAAATCAAAGATTCAATGCCAAGAAACTCAAGAACACAAGGGTTTATCAAAAGGGTTTCAACTAGGATTGTGATTCATCAAATTTGGTGTTATACATGTTCAAATCCCACAAATTTGGTACCAAATCGTTTGTTTCTCAGTCAAGATCAATCCCCAATATCAAGATCTCAAGCAAACATCCATTCAACCCAAGAATCAAGCCAAAATCATCAAGAACAAGTTTATCAAGGGTTTAAGGAAATTTTGGGGTTTCAAATCTTCAATTTCACCAATCCAAGTGTTTTTGGTACCCAAACAACGGGATTTCAACCACGATCAAAAATCTATAACACCCATATCATGAATCCAACAAACCAACAAATTACACCAAATTTTTGGATTTTCAAATTGTTTTGTGTTTTTTCTTCTTTCAATAACAATAACAAGAAAACTAAAGATAGGATGAACAAGGATCGAGGGTTTGTAAGAACAAATCCCGAGGCTTGCTCTGATAATTCACCAGCAAAAGTATCTCAAGGAACTGCTGAAAAAGTTTGACATGGAAAGAGCGAAAGAAATGACTACTCCCATTGCACCTGGAACGAAGCTGGATTTGGACGAACTCGGTTCTTCAACAAACGAGACTAAATATAGAGGAATCATAGGTTCACTTCTTTATCTCACAGCCAGTCAGCCTGACATAGTATACAGTGTAGGACTGTGTGCTAGATTTCAGTCCAAGCCCAAGCAGTCACATTTGGCAGCTATGAAGAGAATCCTGAGATACTTGAAAGGAACTCGGGGCCTCTGTCTCTGGTACCCAAGAGGAGGTACTTTTGAACTAATAGGTTTTGCTGATGCAGATTATGTAGGTCATTTGGTGGACAGGAAAAGCACATCAGGAATGACACACTTTCTAGGTCCTTGTTTGGTCTCTTGGGCTACAAAGAAGCAAAACTCAGTTGCCTTATCAACTGCTGAAGCTGAGTATGTGGCAGCTGCATCATGCTGTTCACAATTGCTATGGATCAAACAACAGCTGGAAGACTTTGGTATCAAGTGTGGTGTGGTGCCAATTTTCTGTGATAACACTAGTGCAACGAATATTGCCAAGAACCCAGTCCAACATAAAAGAACCAAGCATATTGATATTAGACACCATTTCCTGAGAGATAATGTGGAAAATGGTCTGATTACTATGAATTCTTGCAGGACTGAAGATCAAATTGCTGACATATTTACCAAAGCATTGAACAAGGTACAGTTCGAGAGGAACAGATTGGAATTAGGGATGACCAAAATACACGGATGACCCAGCAGGAAATTCCCTCATGATTGGTTAGTTAAGTATTCAATTGTTCATGCCTGAATTTTGTCATTAATGTCCAGTCTAACTCTGTACTTGAACAAGTACACTCGTTCAGTTTTTTTAGAACCAGGTGAGAATAATGTGATCCCATAAAGAACTTACTATGTACTAAGAAGGAACCAACCAGAGCATGAGGAATCATGTCCAGGTACATTCACATTACCCTGCATGATAGAAGTCAAAACTGAAATTAAAATTGTCAATCATACGTGTGTCAAGCGAGATCCTCCGTGTTCTTATAACTGTCCTAAATTATAGGAACACATTCCTTTTTCGGGTAGAATTCTATTTGACTTGTTGGACTCCACTACTTAAAAAAGATATATCAAATAAGTCCATAACCGTCAAAACTTTAACTCTTCCCGGTTCTCAAAAAGTTCAAAAAGTTGCTTCTCTTCTTTCCATCATTACTGCTTTGTCTTCCCTAGAAGTTGTCAAATCACAAAACCCCTTTCTCTCTGTCGATACACCCAAAATCACCTTTCATTGAACCACTTCCTCTCCATTGCACTAAAATCTTTTCTCAAGCCCTAAAAATAGAAAATTCCCTAGAAATCTCAGAAATTCTTCAAAATGTCTGAAAGACCACCCCTATCCACTCTTGCCCAAAGAATTGCGAGGGCTCGTACAAAATTTCTTCAAAAAGGGGACAAGAAACTGGTAAAGAAGATGAGGTCAAGGGCAGTTCCTACTACACCCATTGCACAAAGTTCATCACAATCACCGCATGAGGTAATCTCTGATCCTATTTCGTCTACGCCTGTCGTTTCAGTAGATATAAACAGCCCTGGAACTACAGAAACTGAAACCCTAGTTACAGGACTAGACAAAATAATAGGTGTTGAGCATGATGACCGAATAGGTAGGGGGAACTCATGTGAAGCAGAGCAAGATAGTGTAAAAGATGAACTTAGAAAAGATTTACAGGTGCCTGTGGTTGTTGAGTCCGGTGTGGAATTGAATATTGCAGAAAGAGTAAAAGAAAAATTTAGGGAACAAGATCGTGTTGAAACCCTTAGAGAAGCTGAAGTGGACCCTTGTAAGGAAGATGATAGTGTTGAGAAAAATAAGAAAGAATCTGTGCCAGAAAGTCCAGCTGTTGGAGGACTTGGATCTGCTGAAGCCTCAGAGAATTTGGTGCAAGAGCTTGTTGCTTGTCTAAATTCTAATGAGGCTGATGATGCAGATTTAAATTGGACAGATTCTGAGGAAGAAGGGAATAAGGAGATAGTTTTAGAAAAGGCTGAACAAAAAGAAATTGCCAAGAAAGCTGAAGAACCAAAAAGAAAAAGGAAGTTTGGTGAAGAAGATGAGAGAATAGCAGGAGAGGAAGAGGAAGAGGAAGTTGTGTTTGTGAAAGAAAACATAGTGGAGCCTGAGAAAAGAAGGAGATTAGTGAAAGGGGGAAAGCCAGTGCTGAAGACAAGACTGGTTGATGAAGCTAGTGAAGAAAGTGATGACAAGGTTGTAAATGAGCCTGTGGTCAGGAGGGTTGGCACCAGGTCTGCATTAAAACAACAACTGGAGAAAGTTGGGAGGTTGGAAAGAACAGTGACAGATGTAAGAGATAGAGAGGCAAAGAAGAAGGTAGAGGAAGAAAGAAGAGCTGAGGAAGCACTGGAGGAAAGTGATGATGCTGGGAGTTATGCAGAGCCAAGTGACTCTGATACAGACAGTGAAGCTGAGACCAGAAAAAGGAGGAGAGGTAGTGAGGATGAAGCTGACAGGGTGGCCTTCTTCTCTAAGCATCAGGTGTTGCCTGGCAGCATCCTGCATGATGAGAAGGAGTTTCACATGAAGCCACTGCTCAGAATGATTGGTAACCAGGGATGGTTGAGTCTGTTTGCCAACAAGGAAAGAAAGCTGTATGTTGATGAGATCAGAGAGTTCTACACAAATTGCAGAGTTAATGCTAGGAGAGTGTTCACCACAATGAGAGGAATAGAGATAGAGTTTGGGAGACCTGAGCTTGGAGTGATTCTTGACATACCTGCTGAAGGTTATTGCAGGTATATAAAGCTGAAATGGCCAAAGAGGACTGATGGAGCCACTCATCTGGATGTTGTCAAGAAGTTCTCAGGAAAACCCAAGCTGAGGAAGGAGAGGAAGGTAGACAAGAAGGAAATGGAACCTGCACATCAGTTGTTGTTTGAATTTGTGCACAGGTTCCTTCTACCTAGAGGAGAGAGGAACTGCGAGGCTAGTGCTCTGGACCTGACATACATGGATCTGCTGGACAGGGGGTAAAGATTAATCTGCCTGGGCTGATAATTAGACATATAAAGAGGATTGCTGACACAGATCAGAAGCCACATTCTCTTGTGCATTCCTACATCCTCCAGCAGGTACTTGAGCACTTTGGGGTTCCTTTAGAAGCTGGGAAGAAGCCAACCATTCACCAAATGTTTGGGGTTAATGTTCTAAAAAATTGTGACTTCTTCAAGGAAACCAGAGCTTCAAAGAAACCAATGCAGGCCAAGTAAGAGCAATAAGAGGAAAGTGAGGACTATGGACCTGAAGAGGCCATTGATGCTGTGAAGGAGCTGGAGACGCATGTCCTTGAGGTTAATGCAGAAAACACAGAGCTCCACAGACAGCTGAAGTTGAAGGATCAAGAAATTGATCGTTTGAAGATAGACTGCCACAAGTATGAGGCCGAGCTGGTGATGGAAAGGGCCAAGAATACGAAGCAACTTGAGGCGCTTGTCAAACACTTCAACATTCAGCTTTGAGTCCTCCTATCATGTCCTCCTCCTTCTACCTTTTGTCTACCCCCTCCCATTCTCTCCTGATTGCATATGTTAGTTGTTTAAAACAATTTTTTTTCAGTTATGTACTTAATACTGGGGTTGTGTTGATATCACAACCTGGATGATGATTTTCATTTTCTTATGCTTATGACTGGTTCCTGTTAAAGTAATTGGTTCTTGATTGGGCCCTTCTTTTTGCCTATGTTTGCTTTTATTACTGACTTGTTGCCATGTGCTTTAGACTAGACAGTGTTGACAGGTTCATGCAGGTATTTGAATTCTTTTCGATGATGCCAAAAGGGGGAAGAAGGAAATATTGGGGGTGTTTGTGACCTAATTCAGCTGTTTAGTTTTCTTGAACTTGTCACTTTTTGTTTTTGTTTTTTTTTTGTTTATGTCTACTCAGGTTCTTGGGCAACATTTGTTTGTCATCATCAAAAAGGGGAATTTGTTGAGAGCTGGTTTTGAAGTATGACAAACGAAAAGCACTCATAGGTTCCCGCTGAGGACCTAGTCCTTGGAATAAAGGGCACGTCTGATCGAAAAGGAATATAGGTTGCAAATCCTTGCGGAACTAGGAGTAGTGGCGCGTGAATGAATATGCATCCTAGTCAGACTAAAAGAGGCGGTTTCCAGGCTGTGTCTTCGAAGTGTGAAAAGGAGTTGGACTTCGACAAGGAAAAGAGTTACTAGGAATCCTGACTTGCCATAATTAAAAGGATTCCTTGTAGAACTCAACTAGGGTTTTAAGACACATATAAATGCAAGTAGCAGAGGCAGCCGAAATCAGTTATTCACAAACGGAGAGTTGAGAGCATACAAAGGCGATCTAGCATCTTTCTACGTGAGTAAACTGAAGAGGACAACTTGAGTGCATGCAGTGTATTGAGTCTAGATATTCCATCTAGGTTCGTAGAGTTGCAAGTTGTCTTTAATTCAAGCTTTCATAGTTTTACCTATTGGCTTATTCAGAAGCGTATGTATTAGGTGAACTTTTGTGTAATTACTGAGAAGCTAGAGTTTAGCTTTGAGTAGTGTTTAGAGTCTAGAGTGTAGCCCCTTGGTTACAGAGTTTGTAATCAGAAACGTTGCTTTTGTGTTAGTGGATTCAGTTCTAAAATCCCAGAGTGTGGGTCGTGGTTTTTCTTCCTTGAGCAAGGAGTTTTCCACGTAAAATCAGTGTGTCCCTTGTGTGTGTGGTATTGTGAATTATAGTGTTCAAGGCAGCATAAAAGATAATATAAGAACTAGGTTCTACGTTAGAAGAACAAGGTTCTTGTGACGAAAATCGGTGGACACTATTCAACCCCCCCCCCTCCCCCTTCTAGTGTCTTCAGGAGGTGCATAGAGTCTAACATTACCCTTAATGAAATGCTTTATAGCCACATATTTATGTATGACTTATTTTGAACCACAAGTTCTAAAAGTCTTTCCACATTTCTTAAACTCCGCTCCAAGTTAAACTATGACAACCATTTTGGAACGGAGGGAGTAGTAACAGAAGAGGTTTCAAATACTTAACAGAGTTACCCTGGGATCCTATGTTAAAGCAAAATCAGTAAATTACACCAGAAATGCTCAAGCAAGAAGTCAAAGTGGACAACTAATTAGTAAAATCATACCTTAACATGCTCAAGCAAGAAGTCAAAGTGTTGAACCCCAGATTTATCGGAAAGTAAAAATAGGAATACCAACTTCAGTGGTTACTCTTTTGGGTTTTTGAAGTCACTACATAATTTAAGAATCAGGAACCAAGTATTTAAAATAAAATAACGTGCAATTCATCCGTTTGAAAAAAAGGTATTTTTCAAAGATTTTAAGATAAGAGGTTCATCCATTTACGAAAAAAGATTTTTACGACACTTTCAAAAATGCGTAACTACATTTAATCACGAGATTTTCACACAAAAAAAAGAAAGAAGAAAGATTGCTAAGTGTCATTTGCTTTTTCTTGAAAATTCTTTAACTTGTAATTCATATCAAAATTTATCACTTGAACCATTATTTAGTTCAACAAACTAATTATAGGAATTACTAAACTCTTTATGAATATTGCTACTTTTTTTCCTACTGAATGACATTCGAATTCAAATTAATGTAATGTGGCTATTTTTAAATACAATATTTTAAAAAACAGAACATGATTTATTCGTCCTAAGTTTTTCCCAAATCGTACACGAAAAGCGCGTTTCGTAAATGGCACTTTTGCTTAGGGTCTATTTGGAAGGCATAGAGTAATTACTAGGCTGTGTAATTACTACCCTAGTAATTACACATTATGCTAATTATGAAGACCTGTTTGTTTGCTACAGTGTAATTACATTGTAATTCCGTGTGTCATGTTCGGTTACAGAAATGTAAGTACACAGTTTAATACTTTTTAAATCTAAAATAAAATTACTCATCATTTTTTTTTTTTTTTGCAATAACTGTATTGTATACAACTTAAAAGAAAATAAAACTAATAAAGTACAACATGGTTTTTAACTTGTCTTCCTAATAAGAGAATTTGTGCACCAAAAATTTGTATAGGTAATTTTATCTAATTGCTCTAGCATTCCATATTAGTTGAGAAATTTCATCTCTTAGATTTCACATATATTGTTTGTCAACATCTGTCGGCCCTCCTCCAAATTCTTCATCATCAGAATCAGAATCAACATCATTCAAATTGTGGGAATTTTCCATCTCCTCGTCCATGTGTTCTTAAAAGTATGCATCTTCCCAATTCCACTTTCAGATGAAATTATGAAGTATACAACATGCTAGTACAATTCAACCTTGTTTTTTTATGGTATATAGAGGAGGAATTGTTAATATAGGGAATCTTTTTTTTTTAAAACAGCAAATGTCCTCTCCACAACATTTCGAAGTTTTGAGTGCCTCAAGTTAAAGAGCTCGCGAGCACTTTGTGGTGCTTGTATTTGGCTCCATTCTCTTAAATGATATCGTACCCCACGATAAGGTGCTAGAAAGCCCTTTGTATTTGCGTAGCCTGCATCAACTATGAAATATTTTCCTACAAAGTCACAAGTAACTATTTGAATATTTTAGAAAAAAAAATTAATGAATAGTAGATGTAAATTACTATTGGGAACTTTCAACCTATTTTGTGATCGCTCCCAAACAGCATTTCTTAACACTCTAGAGTCTGAGGCAGAGCTTTCCCAACCAGCAAGTACATATTGAAAATTCATATCGAAATTTACCACAGCAAGAACATTTTGAGAGAGAACACCTTTGCGATTTCTATATCTTGGTTGCTCTTCCATAGGAACACATGCAGGGATAGCAACAATAAATAATAATTCTTTATTAATAATAGTAAAATCCAATGTAAAAACGAACCTTGAACCAAGGATAGAAAATTGGATTAACGGATATCTCTTGAGGGACACCTTTTCCTGCTTGCTTAACATAGTATTTTCCTAGTCGTATACAAGCTTTCAAGCACTTGTTGAAGTAACGACTAATGGTTTCTCCTAAATGTTGAAAACGATTTTGCACAACTCGATTTCTTTTATTATGAGCTAAATTAAATACAAATATAGCCAATTGTTCCTCAACTCTAACCGTCCTTGAATCGGTTAATAGGCCTCTTGTTCTCATCTCATCTGCAAGTTATAAGAAATACCCAACATTCATTCGTAGTAGGTCATAACATCTACGTGGGTGTCCTTCAATCAAATCTTTGATAAAGTCTGCTCCTGTTAAAATTGATCGGTGTACTCTTTCTTTTGGTCCAACTCCTAAATATTTTCCAATAACGCTAACTAAAAGCACACATTTTGCAAGAGACATCATGAATTGATCTTCATTTGCCATTCCTATTTGACAAGAAGAAAAGCAATATTAACTGAGATACCAAAAGAGAAATATGATACTTTTACAAACTAGTAAATTAAGTTCAACTTCACAAAATAAGTTTCAAACATAATTGTTTGATCATGATTCAAAAGAAAATATAATACAACTTCATGAAGCAACAAAACACAACTACTGTAGCATCAATCAAAGTAAGCCAAGCTTATTGAGAGCCCATTTCTTTCTCATTTCAGGAGTCATAGCAGCAAAAAATTCAGTATTTCTCTCATCTGCGAGGAGGTCAATAATTTGAAGATTCCATTCATCAACCAACTCTAGTTCATTTATCAAAGGCATTAATTTTTGAGCTGAAGTGTTTTTTGGTTCTTTTTGTAGCCTTATTTGTTCTTCAGCAATAGCTGTCCATCTATCAACAGATTTAGCCAAGCTAATTCCAATAGAATTCCTAATTCTTTTTGGATGAGATGTCAAGTTGGGTTGCTCAGCTAAACGTCCTTTTCCTGCTCTTTTATCTTGACTAGTTGCTTGAGTTGTTTCAGAACTTGTAAAGTTTATATTGCTCTGATCAAAACAACCAAGCTCACTGTCAATAGATTGCGCATCTTCAAAACCAGAAGTAGTACTTTTTCCACCAGCTATCTCATCATCAGAAAACTCATTTTGAAAATCCTCAGTATCATTAATTTCACATCCTTTCCTACCATCAGCGACAATGTCTCCAACAATCAAAGCCAAGGTAATATAGTCTGGAAACGTCTTTGTTCTATATTGAGCATCTTTTGAATGAGCCTATCACATAACCAATATTTTTACATCAGAAAACAAATACACATTCAAACTTATCTAAGGAAGAAAAATAGAATAGTATAACTCACAGCAAGGTATTGTTCCCAAACATCGTCTTCAGCCTCAACTTTTCGAGTCTCTTCAGTCCACCCAGATCCACTATGTTGCATCATTCTCTTCATAGTAGAATATATTTTTTTCAAGATGCTCATTCTATTCTTCATTTTTGTCTTATCTAATTTGTCCCCATATAATTTATGCATTTCTTTTTCTACACCATTCCATCCCTCAGTTGTTAAGCCTCCTTGCTGAGTTTTTCCTAACTTAACTTGTTCGGCGACAAAATAAATGAAATGTTCATCTTGAGTGTCACTCCATTTTGTATATGGTTTTCCTACCTTAGGCGCTTGGTCAGTTGTCATCCTACCTAAATATAAAGTTTTAAAGGAACTATCTGGTCATCAACATACAAAAATGATTATCACAACAAAGTGGTCAAAATTGGAGAGAGGCTAGAAAGAGTGATGTTGAGCGAGACAAATTAAGAATTGTTGGACCACCTAAAATCGATCCCCATTTTCTTCTCCTCTAGAGATTAGTACAATGCAAATAATCAATGTATAAACCATCATACTTTGATATCAATATCTCAACAGGTTAAGGAGAAAGTTTGATAAGCACACACTTGCTGCTACCTTTATAGAGCAAGACTTAATCAAATAAAGTGTCTAACTGTTTCCATGTTTAAAGCAGTTCAAATGATGATTTTCATATCTTTACACACAATTTCAATGAAGAAATCAACAACCAAAACATAAACATGATACATTATTAATGGAAACAAACAGGACTAATGACTCATTAAAGTTATATCGCACTTTATAATCATCAACTAAACTGATTACATAATAAAAAGTCAAGACTTTACCCCCTTGCAATGCAGTGAAAAGGAATGAGGAATCCGAACGATCTTACTCGAACAAGTTAAAAACAAACAATGGAACTCGGACCTCAAGAACTCAAGAATAATCCTTAGTAAAAAACAAGCAGAATTTTAATAATCAATCAATAATATTATACTAGAGCAAAACAATAACTTTCTGAGAGTCACAATCTAGGATAAGAAGATCGGGTAGGAAAAATCATTTGAAATATATGTCATCATGAGCGCCGACTAGAAGACCAAAGATAAAAAGATTTTGAATGGAATACAAGCTAAATCAAACTGTAGAGGTAAGTAGTGCTTACACAGAAAAAATTATTGTACAATAATGAGTAAGTAGTACAAAAAAACAAAAAAAAAAATAAAAAAAGAAAAGAAAGAATAATACTCACCTTGAAATTTCAATTTGAGAGAATGTATATGCAGCAAGAAAGAAAGGAGGAAGAACAACTCACTTTTGGGTTTTTTGGAACAGTAGTAGTCACTTCCAACGTTGAAAAAGAAGAGTGAAGTAAAAAGTTTTCTGATATATTGGAAAAAGAGAAAAGAAGGAAAGTAAAAAGGTGGTAGGTAATTACACCATGTAATTACACACAATTCTCACATCCCCTTGTGAATTGGAGAGTATAATTGGACCCCTCCAATTACACCCAATTCCATACATACCAAGTAATTACTTGGTCTGCCAAACAAATCAAACTGTGTAATTACACTCAATTCCAATTCGCATGTGGCTTTCCAAACATGCACTTAATGTCGATGTTTAATTATAAATTTAGCTTCAGGGGATGGAAAATTATGCTTATATCGCTTTACAAGTGGGTTTGAAAATACTTATATATAAGTTTGGTTTTAAGTCCTAATTCCGTGAATAAAAGTTCACTAAGTGTACCCGCATATCATTGGTTATGTTTTTTTTTCTCCCACTTAATAATAGTTTAGCAAAATGGTGCAACGACCTTAGATAGTCATTTCAGCAGTTAGGACTTCACTTAGCGTGTTGATAGTATTAAAAGCTCGGCAAGGTCCATTAGGACCTGTCTGTAAAATTTGAGCTAATTTGGACCTTGTTTGGTATATTTTTGAGAAGGTTTTCTATTTTAGTTGTTTGTAAAGCTTAAAAGAGGTTTTCAAGCTCGATTTGAGAAAATTTTGAAATCCAAAAGTTGTGTTAGGTTCGTTTGGTCATTTGTGACCTGTAGAATCTTTCGGAAGTAGATTTTGAGGTCGTTCGGACAATTTCGCTAAAATCCCGAAAGTTAAGAAATCAAGCTCCTTCCGTAGAAGCCGTATCTTGAGTTCTGGAGATCCGATTCAAGTTTCGTCTTTGTAAGCATGTCACACAAGTCTTATAGGACATGTGTACAAAATTTGAGGTCATTTTGAGCCTTGTGAGATTTGGACCCAAATTGCAGATCAAAAATATGCACTGTAAGCAGCTTTAAAGGTAGTATCAAGACTCATTTTTTAGCTGATTTCATTCTAAAAAATTGCAGAATCTTCCAAGTCGGTTTAGGGTGAAATATTGGTGTCAAATTCATCCAAAATCATCAGGTATTAATTCTATAACATTCAGTTCTATTAGTTCATGATTCTTAGCTAGAATTTCTTGAAATTGGATTTGGACCTTAAAAATTATGAAATTAAGAAAATTGATGAAATTGAATTCCGATATGAAAAATAATAATTCGACTCCTGGGATTATGAGGAGTACGAAAATATACAATTTATAGGCTTCCGGCTAAACTCGGCCAGTGGTATTTTGATAATTTTTCTTTCTTCTTCGTATAAAGGTTGGATATTCTATCTTCGGGCACTTATAAGTGCAAATATATTTCTTCGGCTCAGAAAATGATTATTTTGAGGGATGCCGGGCAGGAAAGGAAGTTGTTCAGTAGCTATTCTGACCCAGAACCTAAGCTAAGTGATAGTATTTATTCTTTTGATGGCCTTTTGCCTTGTGGATATTCTACCACGTGTTTTTTACATATGTAATTGCCGATAGGTGTACTTTCTACGCCTAAACTTTGGGTTTGCATTTTATTTCACATGTTATGACTTGTTATTGCTATTGCATTGAGTATATGGGCATTGTACTCTAGCTTTGGGCTTGATATGTACTTCCTCGGCAGTCGATGAGAGTCCCGCGCCGCTGAATGTTTACTATTACATATATCTTCTGGTAGACATTGAGAGTCTCATGCTGGAGATAGGTTTCGGGCACATGTGACCTCACTGCATCATGATACATTCATTTCATATCTTTATGTGTATTTTGTGAACTATATGGATTTGTTGCAGTGTTTATTTGTGATTGACTTAGTTGATTGGCTGTTATGATTTTATTTTCCCTTTGCTAGCGTATCTATATCTTAAGGTCGCTAGTTGTTCCTCACTTACTGAGTCCTTACAACTCACCCCCTCTTGTTTCTTGTTGTGTCTTTTCGTTTCGGCAGATTCTGCTCTAGGACCCAGCCAACAGCGCAGCTGAGGAGCGAGGACGTTCTTAGCTGTCTGTGGTGAGCCAGCTTGATCTTTGAGGCCGCTAGCTATAGATACTATAGTGTTATCCTATTTTTCTCCCTTCGAGATATGTATATATATTCTATTGACTTCGTGGATGTCTGATCAGGGAACCTCTAAACCTCTATATATGGGTAGTTAGCTGCGTTTCTTCAGACAACTCGTATGTATGCACATCTTGTATAAATTATGTTTCCTTGGGCTATCATATATCTTTTTAGGTAAATTTCACTTTATTTCTAAGTAAATTTTATATCATTTGAATGGATTAAGTCGATAGGATTCGTCCGACAGGTCTAGGGGAGGTAGCCGGGTACCTGCACGACCTAGTCTAAAACCTTGATCATGTCAGTTGGAATCAGAGCTTGGTTTAGAGTCTTTCCAGATCATGACGGTGTCTAAAAGAGTCTCGTGGATCGGGTAGAGAAGTCTGTGCCTATCTACGAGAGGCTATGGTGGCATTTAGGCAGTTTCGTTTCTTTCTTTCCCCATTGTGTGTGAGTCTTCTTATTGGAAATTAAATATTTTTGTTAATTCTTTCACAGTAAATGGTAAGAACACGCACTATTGCTCAGCGATAGGCGGAGGAGCCGGCAGCATCCCCAATGCCTACTGCTCTGCGAGGTGGAGGTGTTGGTCACAGTAGAGGTTGTAGCAGAGGTCATGGTTGAGGTAAAGGTAGAGCTGCTCGGGCCACGAAGATTGTGGATCATGTTGATCCTGTTGTAGAGGTTCCAGCAGTGCCAGCTCCTGGTGGGCAGAGGGAGGATGGCTTATTCGTTCCCCTGGCACTTCATGATGCTTTATGGGATTCTTGGCGACGCATATGCCCAGAGACCTCCCATTCAGGCTGCTGTAGATGCTCTGATTCCTCAGGCAGCTCCTCAGGCTGCGGTAGATATTGGTGCTCATCTCAGGGAGCCCCTATTCCAGCTCCAGATGTAGTTCCAAGTGGTTATGTTCCAGAGGCTACGGGTGTTGTGCCTCTGGTTATTTAGGTCGGTCAGCCTACCTAGGTAGCAGATCATACTGATGATTCGTCCAGGTTGTATAATTTTACCAGACTTAATCCATACTGATGATTCGTCCAGGTTGTATAATTTTACCAGACTTAATCCTCCGAAGTTTTTCGGTAATACATTAGATAAGCCTCGTGAACTTCTTGATCGATGCCACCATATTCTTGATGCCCTTGGGTATCTTGAGCAGCATAAAGTTGAGTATACTGACTTCCAGTTTGAGGGTCCAGTTTTAGCTTAGTGGACCGCACTCCGATCATCTAGGTAGGGCTTGCCTAAGTTGACTTGGAGTGAGTTCTCCCACCGATTTATGAAGAAGATTTTTCCTCACAGTTAAAAGGATGAGAAGAGGAGGCAGTTTGAGATGATTGGATATGGTAACCTATCAGTCTCGGAGTATGAGCTTTTGTTCTCTAAGATGTCTGTGTATGCTCCAAATCTTGGTAGAAGCCCTCTGAGAGGGTCAGATATTTTATTGATGGGATTTCTCCCTATTTACGGTCAGAGATGGCTCGTGAGATAGAGCAGGAGAGTGAGAGATATCATGGTCCAGGGTGTTCTAGTACCTCATCTGGAGGTAGGAGTTATCAGTAGTAGAGCAAGCTTCTTGTTAGGCCAGCTCAGTTCCCAGCACGTGGTCTCAGGACGAGCTAGGGTCTCGACAGGGTCAACCTCAGTTTCCTCCTAGCAATCATCAGCAGTTCGTGCAGCTCTAGTATGGCTTAGGGTGTTCCCATTGTCGTGATCCAGGGCATAATAAGAGGGATTGTCGTTATCTTCATCAACGGAGTAGTAGCCATTCTTTCTCTTGCCCTGTGGTGCCTACGCAGCAGCAACCTCAGGGTACCCCCTTAAGGGTCTCAGCCAGCTCGAGGTGCACCACCATCCGGTATAGTCCGTGGGCGTGGTTCTAGTGGTCCCCCCCAGAGGTGGATCTCACGGTGGCGGCTCAGCTCAGGCACAGATACAGTTATATGCATTGTCTACCAGGCAGGATAACGAGGCATCTCCAGCTTTTGATACAGGTACTCTATCGGTTTGTGGTCGAGATGCATATTCTTTGGTGGATCCAAGGATTTACCTATTCATATGTCTCTCCTAAATTTGCTTTGGGCTTTCATGTTGACTGTATGCATCTCCGTGATCCATTCTATATTTCTACTCCTATCAGAGATATGATTGTGGTGAATCGAGTTTATCTAGCTTGTACCACGTCAATTGGGGGTTGTAAGACCCGGGTAGACCTTCTGGTGTTAGATATGGTTGATTTTGGTGTCATTATCGATATGGATTGGTTAGCGTCATGTCATGCCACCTTAGATTGTCATGCCAAGTCCCTTCAATTATCTCTTCCTGGTTCAGCACCAGTGGTCTGGCAGGGCTCTAAGTTGTCACCATGGGGCGTGCTATTTCTATTCTGAAGGCGACGCAGATGATGGGTAAAGGGTGTTCAGCTTATCTTGCCATGGATTGAGATACTACTATGGAGATTCCATCCCTCGATTCCGTTCCTATTATAAGGGAGTTCTCTGATGTGTTTCTAAATGATCTCTCAGGACTTCCTCATGATTGGTAGATCAAGTTTTGCATTGATATAGTGCCAAGGATTCAGGCTATCTCCATCCCTCCTTACCGCATGGATCCGTCAAAGTTGATGAAGCTGAAGGAGAAGTTGCAGGCTTTGCTGGATAAGGGATTCATTAGGCCGATTATTTCTCCTTGGGGTGCTCCCATTCTGTTCGTGAAGAAGAAAGATGGGACCATGCGAATGTGCATTGATTATAGGCAGCTGAATAAGGTCATCATCAAGAACAAGTACCCCTTACCCCATATTGACGATTTGTTTGATCAGGTGCAAGGTGCCAGATTCTTTTCGAAGATAGATTTGCGACCTGGTTATCATCAGCTGAAGATTCGAAAGTTAGATATCCTGAGAGGACTGCTTTTAGAACTCATTATGGCCATTTCGAGTTCCTAGTTATGTCTTTTGGGCTGACTAATGCCCCTGCAGCCTTTATGGATATCATGAACTAGGTGTTTAAGCCATTTCTCGATTTCTTTATCATTGTCTTCATCGATGACATCCGTATCTATTCTCGAAGCCACCAGGAGCATGATTATCATTTGAGGGTGGTTTCTTCAGACCCTCCGGATCATAAGTTTTATGCCAAGTTCTCGAAATGTGAGTTTTGGCTCGATTCAGTGGCATTCTTGGGTCACATGGTATCCAGTGAGGGAATCAAGGTTGATTCGAAGAAGATTGAAACAGTGCAGAAATGGCCTCGTCCTACCACTCCCATGGAGATTCGTTGTTTTCTCGGATTGACAAGTTATTATCAGCGGTTCATTGAAAAGCTTTCCACTATTGCAGCTCCCTCGATTGCCTGACCCAAAAGGCGGTTAAGTTCTGATGGTCTGATGAGTATGAAACAAGCTTCCAGAAGATCAAGGCCTTATTAACTTCAGCTCCAGTGCTATCCCTTCTTTCTAACACTGGTGGATTTGTAGTCTATTGTGACGCATCCCGTGTGGGTCTCGGTTATGTGCTTATACAACATGGAAAAGTGATTTCTTCTTCCCGACAGCTGAAGCCGAATGAGAACAATTATCCGACTCATAATCTAGATTTTTTGCAGTTGTGGTCTTCGCTCTGAAGATTTGGAGGCACTATCTTTATGGCGAGCCTTGTGAAATCTATACCAATCACAAGAGCTTGTAGTATCTCTTATCTCAAAAGCATCTTAATGGCTGTCAGCCGAGGTGGCTTGATTTAATTAAAGATTATGATATCACCATCCGCTATCATGCTACGAAGGTTAATATTGTAGGAGATGCCTTGACTAGGAAGTCTATGGGCAACATGGCTTTTCTTTATGATGACATGAGAACATTTGGCACGTGAGTTGCAGTCTCTTGGTGACTCTGGTGTGAGATTTCTTCGCCCAGACTCCAGCCGAGTTTTGGCATGTACTACAGCTCAGTTATCCTTAGTCAGTCAGATTAAGGGAAGACAATTCAAGGATCCTCATGTGTAGGAGTTGCGTGCTCGAGTCCTGAGTGGAAGAGTTCCCTCCTTTGAGCTTGATTCAGATGGAATTCTTCGGTTTAATGGCCGACGCTGTGTCCCTGATGTCGGAGATTTGAGGCAGTCAGTGCTCCGCGAGGCTCATAACTCATGTTATTCTATTCATCCTGGCATTACTAATATGTATCAGGATCTCCAAAAGCTATTTTTGGTGGAAGGGGATGAAAAAGGATGTGTTTGATTATTTGTTTTGTTGCTTGAGCTGTCAGTAGGTTAAGTTCGAGTACCGGAGACCCGCAAGGTTAGCTCAAGCATTACCTATTCTTGAGTGGAAATGAGAGCAGATCACTATGGATTTTGTGGGTGGTCAGCCAAAGATCCTGCAACGCTATGATTTGGTTTGGGTTATTGTTGATAAACTAACTAAGTCAGCTCACTTCGTCCCTGTGAAGACTACTGATTCAACTAAGAGATTGGCTTGGATTTTCATTAATCAGGTTGTTAGGCTGCATGATACTCTTATATCTATTGTCTTAGATCGGGGTTCCCAGTTCTGGCAGGCCTTTAAGAGGGAGTTGGGGACCCAGGTGCAGCTTAGCATGGCGTTCTATCCCCAGACTGATGATCATTCTGAGCGGGTTATTCTAATTCTAGAGGATATGCTGAGAGCTTGTGCATTGGACATTAGAGGCCACTGGGTAGATCATTTGGCATTGGCAGAGATTTCTTATAATAATAGCTATCAGTCCTCCATTCAGACGACTCCATCTGAAGCCTCATATAGCCGTAGATGCCATTCTCCTATCAGTTGGTTCAAGTCTCAAGATATGGAGGTGATGAGTTCAGAGATGGTTCCTCAGACTCTTGATATTGTTCATGTTATTCAAGATCGTTTGCGGACCGCTCAAAGCAGACAGATTTCATACTCGAACCGGAGAAGCGGAGAGTTAGAGTTTGAGTTCAGCGACATGGTATTTTTGAAAGTGTCGCGATTCGAGGTGTAAAGATATTTGGGAGGAAAGGGAAGCTCGGTCTCAGGTTCATTGGCCTTTTCCGTATCGAGAAGCGTATTGGTAAGGTGGCTTATCGGCTTGAGTTGCCAGCTTCTATGCCAGTTCATTCGGTGTTTCATGTATCGATGCTCCAGAAGTGCATCTGGGATCCTTCCGAGGTGATTGAGTTAGATCCTGCTCAGCTAGATGTAAATCTAGCTTATGAGGAGTTCCAGCTGCTATAGTTGCCAGAGATTTCCGGAAGCTTTGTTCGATGCAGATTCTGATAGTTCGAGTACGATGGCACAATTGTCCTCACGAGGAGGACACTGGGAGCTTGAGTCTAACATGCACGAGAGATAATTTCTCATCTCTTTTATTACTTAGGTACGAATTTTATTCCTTGAACTTAAAAGATTTTATCAATATTTGCATTTTTTGTATTTTGACGCCAAAATTTTGTCCGTTGAAAGTTGGTGCAGGAATTCCCATTAGTTATGTGGAATATGTTCTAGACTCTGGCTCGTTCGAGGACAAACGAGAGTCTAAGTGGAGGAGAATAGAACGACCTTAGATAGTCATTTCTGGAGTTAGGACTCCGATTGGCATATCAATAGTCTTAAAAGCTCTGTAAAGTCTATTAGGACATGTCTGTAAAACTTGAGCTGATTCAGACCTCGTTTGGTATGATTTTTGAGAAGGTTTCCATTTCAATTGTCGGTAAAGCTTAAAAGAGGTATTCGAGATCGATTTGAGAAAATGAGCTTCAATTCGAAATCTAAAAGTTGTGTTAGGTTCGTATGGTTATTTGTGACATGTAGCAATTTTTAGAAGTGAATTCCAAGATTGTTCGAACAATTTTGCTAAAATCCTGAAAGTTAAGAAATCACTCTCTTTTTATGGGAGCCGTGCCTTGAGTTAGATCCGATTTGAGTTCCGTCTTCATGAGCATGTCACACAAGTCTTCTCTGACTTGTGTGAAAAAATTGAGGTAAGTCCAAACCTTGTAGGATCCCTTTGGATCCAAATTATAGACCTGCAGCTACAAGTGCAAAAATCTGCACTGTAAGCAGCTTCACAGGCAATGTAATAGCTTATTTTTGGGCTGATTCGTTCTAGACAATTCAAGCCACTTCCAGCTTGGTTTAGGGTGAAATTTTGGTGTCAAATTCATCCAAAATCATCAGGTATATATTCTATAGTATTCAATTGTGTTAATTCATGATTCTTATCAAGAATTTCTTGAAATTGAATTGAAAAAATGGATTAAGACCCTAAAAAATATGAAATTGGGAATTTTTATGAAATTGAATTCGGATATGAAATATAATGATACCATTTGACTCCTAGGATTATGAGGGTTTCGAGAATGTATAATTTATAGGCTTCTGGCAAAGCCCGGCCTAGGGGTATTTTAGTAATTTTGTATTTTTCTTCACTGTATATTCTTTCTTCGGGCATTCATAAGTGTGAGTATATTTCTTTAGCTAAAAAAAGGATTATTTTGAGGGACGTCGGGCAGGAAAGGAAGCTTTTTAGTAGCTATTCTGACCTAGGATCTAAGGTAAGTGATAGTATCCATTTCTTTGATGGCCTTTCGCCTTGTGGATTTTTTACCACGTGCTTCTTACGTGTGTAGCTGCTGATAAGTGTACTTTCTATGCCTAAACTTCGGGTTTTCATTGTATTTCATATGTTATGACTTGTTATGTCTATCGTACTGAGCATAGGGGTATTGTACTGCAGCTTTTGGCTTGATATGTATTTCCCAGCAGTTGATGAGAGTCCAGCGTTGGTGAATATTTATTATTACATATATCTCCTGGTAGACGATGATAGTCCCATGCCTGAGATAGTTTTCGTGCACATGTGACCCCATTGCATCATGGTACATTTATTTCATCTATTTATGTGTTTGTGAACTATATGTATCTGTTGCCTTATTTATTTGTAACTGACTTAGCTGATTAGCTGTTGTTATTCTAATTTCTCCTTGCTAGCTTATCTATCCCTTAAGTCCGCTAGTTGTTCCTCACTTATTGAGTCCTTATGACTCACCCCCTCTTTATTTTTTGTAGTGTCTTTTCGTTTCGGCAGATTCTGCTCCAGGACCCAGCCAGCAGTGCGATTAAAGAGCGAGGACGTTCTTAGCTGTCTGTGGTAAGCCAACTTTTTGCTTGAGGCCGCCAGCTGTAGATACTATAGTGTTATCATATTTTGCTCCCTTCAAGATATGTATATATTCTTTTGACTTCGTAGATGTTTGATTCGGGAACCTCTAAACCTCTATATGTGGGTAGTTAGCTGTATTTCTTCAGACAACTCGAATATATGCATATCTTGTATATATTATGTTTCCTTGGGATATCATATATTCTTTAGGTAAATTTCACTTTATTTCCAAGTAAATTTTATATTATTTGAATGGATTTAGTCGATTGAGTTCGCCTGGCAGGTCTGGGAGAGGTAGTCAGGTGCCCGCACTGCGTAGTCTAAAATTCGGGTCGTGTAAAATAACATCGGAAGAAACTCTTCAAGTTATATATCGACAAGTGCCTCTTCGGGAAATATAAAGGGTAAGTGTTGCCTGCGAAGAGATTGAAGGGGCAAGTGCTGCCCAAACAACACTTCAAGTTATCTAGGAGAATATAGGAAGAGATAAAAGGGCAAGTGTTGCCTATGCAAGAGGAAGTCAAAGTTAAGTGTTGTCAAGTGTTGCCTATGAGGCAACATTTACGAGAAATGGAGGGTGGGGCAACACTTCAAGTTATCTGGGAGAATGTGGGAAGAGATAGAAGGGCTTAGGAAACACTTACGAGAAAGGGAGGGCGGATGCACGAACAGCCGCTTTTTCCAGTGGTCTTTTGTTTAAGGATACTTTTTTTATTGGATTTTGCAAGAAAGCCCACTATTAAGAACTTCAATCTTTGTGGGCTGAAGTTCAAACCTTGTGAGATGAACACATGCTTAAGGTTTGAAGTTCAACTTCAGCCCTTGCGGGCTGAACTTTTAGGCATAGATTGCGTAGATTTTGTTGACGCCCAATTTTGTCCCTCCTATTTAAATAAGCCATTTTCAGACAAATTGCACTGACAAGCCATGAATTATTTTCATTCAAATCCCATTCCAAATCTTTATTTCACACAAGCATGCCAATTAAGTCCTTTTTGAAAGCAATATCACAAATTACGGCTATATTTACAAAATGTGCATGACCAATTGCAATTTTTGCAATTACCTCTATTCTCTGACAAAATTACTCAAATTATTCTAAACCTCAAAATTATATTTTTTTACATTTCTTTAGTCATTCCAGCATCTTAGAATTAATTTTATAATTTTTCTACAATTTTACACCTATTTTATACCCCTTGATACGTTATTATACCATTTATATACAAAAACATACATTTCACTCATACACCTCACACCCTTCCAATTTATACACGTCAGCTCCACCTCAGCACCACGTCAAGCCTGTGTGTCCACATCTCAGCCCTCCGTTTACTTAATCCAACGGTGGGAAATCACATTTCCATTTTTAATTACATGGTCACCCCCCGAAACCCTAAGTCCCTCTCATTCCTCACAATGTCACGCCCCCTCCCCCTCTCTATTCTCTCTTACGCAAAACCCTAACGCCCTACTGTTACGGCATTTTCCGGCCGTTTCCACCGGCGAAATCCAAAACCAAACACACCCCCGTAACCCGCTCACTCTCCGCAACAAAACCCACCCGCTAATCTCCCCAAATGACAAAGATCAAAATCCAAACCCCATCCCCGACCTCCGTTTCTGTCACCGAAAAAGTTATTCCGGTGGTCTCTCTGCTAAGGCTATGAACGTCACTATCTTGAGAAAGAGAGAAACCCCTCACACGTGCATAATCGAAACGGGTTGAAGTTGATCCTATGTCGATTCAAAATGGGTAACCCTTAACTTTTTCTATTTTTTTCTTTTCTAATTATTCTTGGACCTATGTGATTATTAAGCCTAAAATTTCCTAGTTGCTTTTGTGAATTAACATAATCGTTGGTTCTTTGTCAATTGGTTATTTCGCATGATTCGTAACCTTTGCCTAAGTCACTGACTAGTTAAATGTTGTATGCTCGAATCTTGTGTGATCATAGCTTAAACCCTGAACCATCTTCACTAGTTTCAAGTCTGGAATCCATGTTGATTTAAGAATTGATTTTGTGCAATATATCTAGTCAATCATCCTGTTTAAGTATGCCATCTTCGTGAATAATGGGTTTTAATTAGCTTGAGATATGACCTATTGATTAAAGGATCGTAATTAGTTTCAATTTGAAATCCTAATAAAAAACTGGAATGGAAAGTGGTTAAATGATTGACCTAGTATCAATGAGAATATCTCCAATCTGTTGAGAATATTTTCGAGCCTAAAACATGGTTGTATAGCTGGTTTCGAATCTAGACATTTATCAAGGTTAAGGAGGGAAATCATAGTTGGTTTAGGATTGGATTTCCTTTAAAACTAGGGATTTGATTAGGTTATACTTGGAAAGAACACATAAGGGTGTCCCCTTTTATTTTTGAAAGGCAATATTCTCTTGCCTTATGTGTTTGCCCATTGAATTTGAATTCTCATCACCGTTCACCTATATAAACTGACCTTTTATTCATAGCCACACACATTAAGACACCGAACTTTAACTGAACACTGCAAACATCTCCCTCTCTCTCGGTTCTTTCATTGAAAACTAGAAAACTTCACCTCACTGGTGCAAGCCTTCCTTTTGCTGCATTACACTGCTTCAATACTGCTCTTTCTTTGTTGCAATTCTTGATAAGGTAGAGATCATGGACTGCATCCCTGCTTGATTTTGCATCTGACCTGCCCATATTTTTGATTTCTTGTTTGGATCACTGCCTATATATATGAATGTTTGAGCCCTCTCCTTGGCTCCCCCTGCTAACCCTTTTTGTGCAGGCCATGTATGGATAGTTTTAAAGCTATACCAAGTTTAATATACATGTGTTTCTATGACTGTTCATAAAGGGGTATTCTCTGGACTCCTTTTACATTAATATGAACCAGTCCAGGCTTCAAATTTGAGTGTTCACAGGACACTTTTCTTATCCCTTATCCGACCCCCTTAGCTTTTCCCCTTTTCTTGTATTTGTTAGGTTTCCTTGTGTGTATTATTTTCTAATACAAGGTGCATGACAACAAGCCATGTGTTTGGCTATACAGGGACCCTTTCTCACTCCTTCCCTTATGTGTTTGCATCATTCTTAAGAAAAACAGAAGTCATGTATGAAAATTTAGCTTAAGTGATAACTGGAGGTTTGGATGAGCATGTTTTTAGTAAGCTGTGATCTGAATTCAATCCTACAGTATTTTTTGTGAAACCTTTTTCATATGAGAATCTGAAATTTTAAGAACAGAGGCTATACGTGTGCTGACTGCTTAAAATCATAACGTTTCTGCAAAACTAAACTACCCCTTTTTTGCGTAAATGATACAGGCCCAATAATTGTTTTAAAACTCGTCCTTTATATGTTTAAACTGATTTTCAACCTACTTTGTTCTCATATACACTTATGTAATAGTGTGTAGGGGAGTATAAGTATTGGGGTCAATTATACAAATTATTATACGTTTTTTCTAAAGTTTATTATCACTTATTCATGTATTTGCATGCCTATATACCTATACTTACATGCGATAGCCCTTATCTGCATTTGTGTGCTTTGTGAACTCATTTTTTCAAAAACAACCCTATATACTTATGCTTTCAAAATCGATCCCAAAAAGTAAAATAGCCATTAAGGTTAGTACTCGACAACTACTGCCGAAATACGTCGATCCGGAATGGCTAACATTTTTTGTCAAAAATAACCACAATTTGGTTTTGTGTCAAAAGTCAAAGCAATTTTCAGAATCTTCATGTTTTTGCAAATCAACCCAGTTACTGAAATTGCACCAACAATTTGTTCTAAACACTCTTTTGTGATTTTAACCTGATGTTTCAATGTCTTGCAAAATCCGTGGCTAAATGTGCGATTAGGCATAGGGCTTAAGCCATTTCTGCAAATTTTTTAGCCCAAAACTTGTTTTGACTGTCATGTTGAAATTGTTTGCATAAATGATCCTACTAGTATAATTGATTGAGATTGTGGCCTTAGACTTAGAAAAATGACTTTTAGAACTAAAGCATAATTTATATATTAATTGTTGCTTCACTGTTCCTAACATCCCAAAAAAAAAACTCGGGCGGGAATCACTTTTCGTGGGACTTGGGGAAGTGCCTATCACCTTCTTCCCCGAGTCATTTGGACTTCTTACCCTTTGAGTCATTGAAAATGTGATTTCTAATACAAAACACGTCCTTAGACATTTAGGTGACCTAATACACATTAAAAGACGCATATTAGGTGACGACTCCAAAACTCAACTCAACCGAGTTACCTAGTCCAACCCATAACGAGTTAATTTTTTGGCGACTCTGCTGGGAAAACTTAAAGTCCTAACCATAACGGGTTAATTTTTTGATTTTATTTTCTATCTATTATTGTTTATTTTTTTATTATTTATTATTATTATTATTATTGTTCTATCTTATTTTCTTTGTTTTCTTATTTTTCTCTTTCTCTTTATTTTATTGTAATTATTTGACTTTTCTGTTCATATCGTCCGCCACTCCTGGCACTCTCCAACTCTTAGAGCCCATAGGTAGGGACTGTTCTGTGGAACCCACGGCCGCCCTTCTCCCCTCGAAATAAAACACTTAGACTTGCAAAATTGGCCAACTAACGAAGCTGTTGGCAGATTGTAAGCTTTCAACTTTTAAGATTGTCCACTTGAAAGAACCGGTTTAGTTGTACCCAAAAATCTTAGAGGAGACGTTACTAAGTCCATGCATCATATCATTATTAGGAAATTATGACTCCGGCTATGCCTAAGTCTTTAGTTCAACATGTCCAAACCAAACCCAAACGAGTTATCAAATCCAAGGAACGTTTGGATATGATTATATGTGCATCTCTTTTTAAAATAAAAAATGTCAAGTGTATTCCATTTATTTCTGAAAAGGGAAAAGGGGTTAAGTCTAATGGTTTTCTTTTTTGTAGGGCAGCATGAGTCACAAGATAAGGGCATGGTATAGAAACTTGGGGGAAGCTGGTCAGTTTGAGTTGAGCAAGACGTTGGGTCATTTGCCTTTACTAAAGGATGTTGAACCCAATAGATTTATCATTGAAGCTGCTACTTGCCTTTCGGATGTTGCCAGATTTGTCTTTAGATACGGGGAGTTCGAAATGACACCACTTTTAGAAGAAGTAAGAGGCTTCATTAAGGATCCCGGCTTAAGGCGAGACAAGTGTAGATGGAAAAACACTAGGATTATCATACTTCGCCAAATCACTGAAGGGGAGTTCCGTGAGGCGTTCGGTTTCCAAGATAATGATGTGTCCGAATTTTTGCAAAGGTTGAAGTTCAGTTGTATGTACCTTTTTGAAGATCACAACACTGAGTTTGCATCCTACCAAGATTGGAAGAGTAAAAGGATTTTTGCTTTCGCGGTAGCTTTCTTCGGCATTGTCATGTTCCCGCAAGGAATACATTATGAAATCAACACAAAACTAGTTCATATCACACATGCATTATTTCATGGCATTAAGAAAAGACGTGTACTATGGTTCCTACAATACTGGCTGACATCCTTAGACCTCTAGGGAAATGCAAAAATGGGGCTTGATACTTCGAAGGTTGTAATTTGCTGTTGCAAGTATCGTTGGCCGAACACCTACAAAAGAAACCAAATGCCAGTCAAGAATTTTATGACATGTGTCGTTCTAATCACATACTAGCACAACACTATGGAGTCAAGAGGTTCCGAGCACCTAACACTACTCATGAGTGTTATATGTTGTTGGAAAATTTTAAAGATGAAGACATACAGTGGATGTACCCTTGGTTTACCTCTCCGCGGGTTTTTCTCCGATCAAAGATGAAATCATTCGTGGTCCTTATGGGTATATGTAGTCTGCGGCCTTATATACCCATTAGGTCTTTAAGGTAAGCATGCAGAAGGCAAGACATTCCATTGATAGGAGACTCCGCCCGATTCCAAGTAGACTATGAAAAAGGGCAGGATCCCGTTTGTACTAAAAATTCGTGAAATGTGGAATGAAAAAGAGGTTCGCTGAAGAAAATTCAATTAAACCAGATAGATACCATGCTGGCTGTGGAGTTGGTTACTTGGAATGGTTGCGTAACGACATAAAAGAAGCTCCCGTTCCTAAACCTAACTTACCTGGTGCAGCTAAAGATAAAGAAGCGGAATACCAATACAAGATTGATTGGTTGATGGAGAAGTTGAAAATGTCCGAGAGGTTGAGAAGGGAAATGAAAGAGGCACAGACGTGAGGTGGAAGACTTAGATCGAGAGCTGGAAGGTTTGAAGAAAGGTTTCGAGGGAAAATATAATGAAAGTTACAACCAAAGAGACAGGGGCAGAGGGCTGCTAGCCATGGCTTACTTGATCGTTGCCCAGCTAGACAATAGGAAGATGCAAAAGAAGCTAAAGAAGTCCGATGCTAAATCAAAGATGGTCGAAGAGCCAGACTTTTAGGATAGATTTTGTTAGTTTTTTTATTTTTATTTATTGTTGTAATAAAACTTGGCTTATTTATAAAAGCCCAATAGTTTTGGTGGTCAGTCGAGAATAAATGGTTGGCACTTGCATGTTTAATTTTAAAATCATTCAAACTTAGAAAATTAGACACCCTTGGTGCGTTATGATCTGTTAAGCAAACCTTGTCCAAACGTCAATTGTCTATGACCCGAAAGCGACAAATTCTCATATGCATAAAATGTTTGCGCCGAATGCTGATCGTTTGCTTGAGTATGGTAAAAACAATAGGAATATTTTTGATCTTTTGTTTTGTTTTGTTTTGTTTTCAGACTATGGCTGGAAGAGGTACACTCCATTTTGACACTGTTTTCCAAGCTCCTTATCTGGTCAGACTTTGGTGGGATGATTTGGCTATAGCTAGAAGGGTGCGTGGCAGGAATTTGTTCGGGGACTTGGTATCCCTTATGGGACATACGGCGATACAAGGTCTGCTTGAAGTGGCTACACATTTCTGGGATTACAAAAGGGCGGGGTTTCACTTCAATGGCATAGAACTGGCACCATTGTTGGAAGAAATAAGAGGTTTAGCAAAGCTGAAACCTGGGCCCGAGACTACAATTTACCCCTCCGAGAAGTGCAGGCTAGGGACTTCTTTGAACTTCTGCAAGTTCCCTACGCACCGTACTTCAAGGGTGTCCAAGATGGAAAAGTTACTTTGGAATTTTTTATGCTAAGTTTGGAGACGTGGCTCTTGGGCAAGATATGAAAGGGACATCAGGAATCCAAGATCGGGAATGGACCGAATCTACGGCTTTCGCCATTGCTTTTCTAAGAGTGTAATTTTCCCTGAAAAAAAAAAGGATTGATTGACATAAGGATGGAGTGGGTAGATGAAGGCTTGCGTAGGGGTGCTCACAGGCGTCAAGTAAGTTTGGTTCCAATGATCATGGGAGACATTTACAGAGCTTTAACCAAGCGCAGAAAGGGAACAGATTTCTTTGAAGGGTGTAACTTCTTCCTACAGATGTGGCTGATGGAGCATCGACACAAGACCACAGTAAGCCCATTCGCACCAGTGGCATTAAGGATCGATGACATCATTATAGACGAAATTCGTATGATAAACGCAGTACCGTAGACAAAACCTACGGGCATGCACGGGTTGTACACCAAGTTCGAGGAGTTGCAAAGTGTAAGTGGGTGATAGAAAATTGTGCCTGTTCTATCGTCTCTGTGCAGGGTCAAGACGCCACATTCTTGACACTGATCGGGTTCCGAGGGACTCACCACTATGTTCCCTTAAGAACCCTCAGGCAGGTGGGAATGACACAGCAGCTCCCTCAGTTGACAAAAGGAAGGAGTTTCAATGCTGACATGAATGACATTGAACGCCCAATAGTTGATGAGATATTGATGATGTGGGAAAAAAGAGCAACAATACAGTTTCGTCCTGGTCAAGACAATAGGGTGAATCCTGGCACCGCACTGGCCTATCCTCATTGGCTCGAGTAAGATAGGAAGAGATTCCAATCAAAAGTCACTTTGAAAAGAAAAGCTGAACCTCCAAGCCTCGAGGAAAAGCACAAAAAGATGCGAAATAATCTTGAGCAATAGAGGAAGGATTTAAGGGCAACACAAGAGAGGGAAATGAGAAGGCAACACAAGGATAAGATTAAAGGGGACGAAGGCAAGTTTTGGATGGACAAGACATTAGCAGCTAGACAAGTCGCAAGAAGCTTGTAGGATCTCCTCAGAGGTTGGGCAGAGCATTTTAAAATGGTATCTTTGGCAGAGAAGGAAACGATGGGAACAGAGATTTTGTAAATTCTTTATAAAAGCTTTGGGTGACATACATGATGAAAAAGACCTTATAGAAATATTCAACGTACCTCTGCCGAAAAGTTTAGAAAAGGGACCAAAGGAAGAACCTGAAAAAGAGGAGGAACCTGAAGAAGAAGAAGAGGAAGTTAAGGAAGATGAGGAGAAGGAAGATGTCAAAGTTGATGATTAATCAGAGTACCTCTTTGCTTGGCACGTAGTCGAGTCGTCTTTATTCGAGTCGTTTTTCCTTTCACAGTCGAGTTGTCCTTTTGTCTTAGACGAGTCGTTGTCTTTTGATATTGGTGTTTGTAATAAAGCCAAGCAAATTAAATAAAGTTTCTTTGTTTTTGGGTTTATAAATTTGTTTTAATTATTCTTAAGTAAAAGAAACGACGTACTCCGCACAAAAGTTACTTTATATCATCGATAGGCCTACCTCTGGCATAAAAGAGGTCCCCTGCATGATAGGACATGATCGCGCTATATTGATTTTTCGCATTTAATTCTCTAATGCCTTACTCACATTTATCTTTGGCTGTTTTAAAGGTTGTTTTGCTCCCAGCCCCCGAAGGTTGGTTTGTGCATTCTAGCCGCGCCGCAGTACCCGTTGAGATCCAGAGGGTAAATTTCTAACACCTCCCCCTTACTAACAAGGACAAGGACAAGACGAAATATCATGGCTGAGTTTGACAAAGTGGATGGCACTACTACCAATTCCATCATTGGCGAGACTCCTTTAAGCATGGTGTGGTTGCATACGAGGAGTATGCGAAGCTGGAGCAAAGATTGTTTGACCTGGAGAACCGAGTTCCCCCTGTCTATGCTGATAGAACTATTGGCCCAAACAAACCTTCCCCACTTCACGGCAAAGATCCCTTATTTCCTGAGAAAGATATCCCATACCCTACCTATGTCGCACAACCAAACACACCCCAAAACAACCCTACCACTCAATTTCACACCTTCATCGCTGAAATCAAACTCGCCTCATCATCTACCAAAGAGCAAGACATGTATGCCTGGATAGGAGAGGATACCGACAGCACCAAAGAACAAGTCAAATGGTTGGGGGAGAAGTTCAAGCAGTTTCAAGTAGCCAAGGAAACTAGGGGCTCGGCTTACGAGGATCTGTGCCTTTATCCCAACTTGAAGTTGCCTGACGGTTACAAGACACCCAAGTTCAATCTGTTCGATGGCAGTGGGGACCCGATGGCTCATTTGAGGTCTTACTGTGACAATATTGTTGGGGTTGGACATGATGAAAAGATCAGGACGCAGTTGTTCAATCGCAGTTTGACCGGTGATGCACTGACATGGTATTCTAAGCAGCAATCGAAGAAGTGGACCAGCTGAGAAGCAATGGCTAGAGACTTTGTTGATAGTTTTGGGCATAACACTGATGCCATACCCGATCGGTTTTATCTGGAGAAGTTGAAGAAAAATCCTACTAAAACCTTCAAGGAATTTTCCACAAGAGGGAGAGCGGAGGCTGCAAAGGTCCAACCACCCATGGATGATACAGAAATAGTGGCGACCTTTATCTGCATACAAGAGGACGTGTATTTCGAAAAGATGTTGAACATACATGATAAGAAGTTCGTAGAATTGATCAAAATTGGTGACATCGTTGAAGATGGTTTGAAGACTTGAAGAATTGTTAGCTTAGCCGCACTGTATGCCACAATAAAGCACTACAGACTAGTAGCACATGAATAACCAAGAAAAAGAAAGACGATGTCTCTTTCGTCACTGCATCCCTTGACCAGGCCCCTACGCACAACCACTACTACCAAACACCACTCCCTCAATACCCATATGCCCCACTATCACCTACTTACCCAGTATACAACACGCAATCTGCCTTCCAATACACACCTCCACAAAGACCACCATATTTACCGAACCCAAACTATAAGACACCAACACGTACTCACCAAGACCACGCCCAGATAACAACCAAAAACTCAGAAGAAACTACACCCCATTAGCCGAATCCTGGACCCAGCTGTTCGAAAGGCTCAAGGAAGCAGGCCACATACATCCCATCCCATTTAAAATGCCTAACAAGGTTTCACCATTCTTTGATCAATCCAAAACCTGTGCCTACCATTCTGAAGGACCTGGCCATGACACGGAAAGATTCTTTGCTTTAAGGGACAAGATACTAGACTTGATTGATCAAAAGGTGATACACCTGAAGGCACCAAATGTGCACAACAATCCTCTACCCGACCATGGAGACAAAAGGGTAAATTTGATTGAGCTTGACGAATATTGCAATTTAGAAGGAACTATTGTCAGGAGAAAAGAGGCCGCACCAGCATCTGCTTCCGTTGCCCAAGCTGTCGAGGCCCCTAGTCCTATCGAAGTGGAAGTAGCTCCATGGTTCTATGTGGACGTTATCCCTCCCAACAACAGAAAAACCGTACCATGGGATTATGAAGCAGAGAAGAAAGGAAAGATAGTGGTCGAGACCATCGCAGCCCAAGGCATGACTAGAAGTTGAAGGATTTACACTCTTCGAGCATCTCGCTCAAGGCAGAAGAGGGACCATTGAGGAAGAATCAGAAGAGTTGTGGAAGAAGGTCCAGACAAAGGAATACTCTGTGGTAGAACACTTCTATAAAACTCCGGCACAAATCTTTGTTTTGGCTCTACTTTTGAAATCCGAGAGTCACTGGAATGCCATGATGAAAGTGTTAGATGAAGCCCATGTATCCGTAGACACCACTGTGGAGAACCTGGCTGGCATGGTTGGGCAAGTCATGGAATCCAACCAGATCACCTTCCACGAAGATGAACATACCACCAGACGGGCTAGGGCATAGCAAGGCTTTGCATGTCACTATCAAATGCAAAGATTGGTTTGTAGGGAGAGATCTGATTGACGGAGGATCTGGTTTGAACATATACCCGTTCATCACTTTGAGAAGAATAAGAATTGATCAAAGAGAGATTAGAGAAAGTGAAACGAAGGTGAAGGCGTTCGATGGTTCACAGAGAAGCACTATTGGGGAAACTGACCTAACCATCATGGTTGGTCCTGTCGAATCCACTGCTGAGTTTCACGTTATGGATCGGTCGGCTTCATACAACCTGCTGTTGGGAAGACCTTGGATTCATATGGCTGGAGCAGTACCTTCCACCCTGCACCAGACAGTGAAGTTCGAATGGGACAATAAGGAGGTCGTAGTATTCGGTGAAGAGAGCAATTCCATCTACAATGAGCAAACCATACCAGCAATCGAGGGGAACGCTCTGGATGGGAAAACTTTCTACACTGTGGAGTTAGTGGGAGAAGTATACGGCAGTCGACGAGAATATCGTAAGAGTTACAACCAGAAGTGGAACCGCAATGGCTATAGGAGGAATGTTGACACGGTTCAAGGAGGGTATTCTGACATTTCGCTCCTAAACTCATCAACGCACCAGAAGGGACTGAAAAGAAGAAAAATTTCTACAGTGCTTACTGGGATGGGCGAGGCAAAGGTTATGAAGGAAGAAATGTGGTCTGGGAGCTTGTGACATCTAATTGGGGCGTACCGGCACGAGAATTCCGTGAGACAATACTTGCCAAGACAAAGGAGCAACTTGTGTACCCGCCTAATGCACGTCCTGACTGGAGACGCATTGCTAGAGAGACAAAAGAAAATCAGGTATGGATACCTAAGATAGCTGAGCCCGAGGAAGTCGAGGAACCGTACATACTCCCGCAACCTGCAAAATGTCGTGGAGATTGGGTGATAGGCATCATGTTGAAGCAAGGCTACGAACCAGGAAAAGGTTTGGGCAAGAATTTGGATGGCATGGAAAAGCCAATTCGAATTGTGATGAGGCCCGACGAGGAGAAGTCTGGCATGGGATATTTCATGACTTACGAGAAGAGTATGGAAGAAGCCTCGTTAGACTTCCAGTACTACAAAAGAAGTGTCAAGTCTCTGCTACATATTTTTGACGGCTGCAAGGGGGAGGTGTCTATAATACATAAGGATGAGTCAGAGACCGCTGGTACTGAAGAGGATTTGCTGGCAGGTATGCAGAAGTTGTTCCTATCTGACGAAGATTGCTGTGTGATCCTAGAAGAGCATGTTTAACCTCCTGGTCTTACAAAGGCGTAATCTAAAGTTTCACTGAACAATTGGTCCAGCAGCCTCGCCCGAGCATATCGTGGACTTTGGTAGCGCTGGGGGATCACTTTTCTTTTTTTATGCTTTCTAATATAAAACCCAACCTCGAGTTGTGGAATTTTCACTTTTCTTTTTGACATGTCTCCCTACAAACATTGTTTTACAAGGATTCATAAATAAAAGCACTGCTCTTTTTCTCTTTTCATTTTTAACCTTTTAATTACACGTTATTTTATTTTATTTTTCAGCATTCAAACTAATAATTCCATTGAATCCGCAACTCCAACGTGTAATGAAACAACTGAGTTTAAGGAATCTAACCTTGATTATGATAAGTTTGACGAGGAAACACAGGAAGAAATTGAGAGGTTTGAAAATAAGCCTAAACTGAATTTTGAAGAAACAAAAGTGGTAAATATGGTGATGACAAAACAGTGAAAGAAACGAGAATTAGTGTGCACCTAACTCCAGAAGTTAGAGAGCAGTACATTGAATTCCTTAAGGAGTATGAGGACGTGTTCGCATGGTTGTATGATGGCATGACCGGCATAAGCACGAATGTTGTGGCACACAAATTGCCCATTAATCCAGGCTTTCCCCAGTCAAACAAGAAGCTCGGACTTTCAAATCATCGGCTCTGGTGAAAGTTGGCAAAAAGGTGATTAAACAGCTCAATGCAGGGATCCTGAAAATGGTCAAATACCCGACTTAGTTAGCCAATATCGTTCCAGTGCCAAAGAAAGATGGGGAAATCAGAGTTTGTGTGGATTATCGGGACCTGAACAAAGCAAGCCCAAAGGGTGACTTTCCTTTACCAAGCATACACATCTTGATTGAAAATTATGCAAAGCATGAATTAAAATCCTTCATAGATTGCTTCGCATGGCATCATCAAGTGCTCATGGATGGGGAGGATGCAAAAAAGACGGCTTTCACCACTTCTTGGGAACATACTGCTATAAAGTGATGTCATTCGGTTTGAAGAATGTGGGAGCTATTTATATGAGGGCAATGACTATCATGTTCCATGATTTGATGCATAAAGAGATCGAGGTATATGTGGATGATGTGATTATCAAGACAAGAAGAAGCTCGGAGCATCTGCATAATCTGCGCAAGTTCTTCAATCGCTTGTGCAGATACAATTTGAAGCTGAATCCTCCAAAGTGCACTTTTGGTCCATTAGGGAAGTTATTGGGTTTCATAGTCAGCAGAAGAGGCATTGAATTAGATCTAGCTAAGATCAAAGCCATCCGAGAATTTCCACCGCCAAAAAGTAAGAAAGAGTTCTGAGTTTCTTGGGACGGCTCAACTACATCAGCTGATTCATAGCTCAGAGCACTTTCATCTGTGAGCCAATTATCAAATTACTGAAGAAAGATGCAGCGATCGAGTGGACTGAAGATTGCCAGAAAACATTTGACAGGATAAAGGAGTATTTGTCTTGCCCGCCCGTACTGGTTCCACCCGAACTTGGGCGACCCCTGATATTGTACCTGTCTGTAGTAGATTCAACATTCGGATGTGTGCTGGGGCAGCATGACTCAACGGGAAGAAAAGAGAAGGTGATATACTCCCTCCGTTACAAAAAGGATGAACCTATTTCCTTTTTAGTCTGTTTAAAAAAGAATGACCTCTTTCTAAATTTGGAAAGAAATATTCACTTTTACTCATCCTTAGATGATTTGTAGCCACACAAATATCTATAGCTTATTTTAGACCACAAGTTTCAAAAGTCTTCTCTCTTTATTAAACTCCGTGCAAAGTCAAATGGGTTCATCTAAAGTGGAACGGATGGAGTATTATCTAAGCAAGAAGTTCACTCCATATGAGGCAAAGTACACGCTGCTGGAACATACTTGTTGTGCACTGACTTGGGTGGCACAAAAACTGAGACATTACCTGACGTCCTATGCAACTTTGCTGATATTGAGAATAGACCCACTCAAGTATATCTTCCAGAAGCTGATGCCTACCGGGAAATTGGCCAAATGGAAAATGTTACTGAGTGAATTTGCCATCACTTTTGTCATTCAGAAGACGGTGAAAGCTCGAGTCCTAGCTGATCACATGGCCGAGAATCCTGTAGATGAAGACTATGAGCCTTTGCACACTTACTTCCCGGATAAGGAGGTCATGTTCGTTGGAGAAGACATTGCAGAAGAACATGATGGTTGGAGATTATTCTTTGATGGAGCGGTAAACTTCAAGGGAGTTGGCATTGGAGCAGTATTAATTTCTAAGAAAGGCCAACACTACCCTGTCACGGCCAAACTCAGATTCCCTTGCACCAATAACATGGAAGAATATGAAGCTTGCATTTTGGGGCTTAGAATGGTGATAGACATGAACATATAAGAATTGTTAACAATTGGAGATTCCGATTTGTTAGTCCATCAGGTCCAAGGTTAATAGACAACAAAAAATTCCAAGATATTGCCACACTTAGAGTGCATAAAAAACTGAAGTGGGGGGGTTCACCAAAATAGAATTTCGGCACGTGCCTAGACTACAAAATGAGTTCGCATATGCTTTGGCTACCATATCCTCCATAATCCAGTATCCTGACAGAACTACATCGATGACACACCTGTAGCAGTGAAAAAACAACCAGCATATTGCTTTCATGTAGAAGAAGAGTTGGACGGGAAGCCGTGGTTCCATGACATCAAGAATTTCCTCAAGGACAACACTTATCCAGAAAATACTACAAGCCTCCAAAAGAAGACGTTGAGGAGATTGGCGAGTGATTTCTTTCTGAATGGCGGAGTCCTGTATAAAAGAACACCTGATTTGGGTCTGCTAAGATATGTAAATGTTAAAGAAGCCGCAAGACTGCTAGAAGAAGTACATGCTGGAATGTGTAGCCCGCACATGAACGACTTCACGCTCGCAAAGAAGATCTTAAGAGCTGGTTATTCCTAGATTATAATGGAGCATGACTGCATAAAACACACAAAGAAATGTCATCAATGCCAAGTTCACGGAGACATGATCCGGGTACCTCCGAGCGAGCTGAATGTTATGGGATCACCCTAGCCCTTTGTTCCCTGTGGAATGGACGTCATAGGACCAATTGAACCCGCTGCATCAAACATACATCAGTTCATACTGGTAGCCATTGACTATTTTACAAAATGGGTGAAAGCCGCATCGTACAAGTTGGTAATGAAGAAAGTGGTGGCAAATTTCGTCCATGACAAAATGATCTGTCGATTTGGCATTCCCGAGTCAATCATCTCTGATAACGGATCCAATCTCAATAGTGACTTGAGGAGGGCAACCTGTGATATTTTCAAGATCAAGAAAAGCAATTCTACTACATACAAACCTCAGAAGAATGGAGCAGTTGAGGCAAACAACAAAAATATCAAGAATATACTGCGCAAGATGATTGATAATTTGAAACAATGACATGATAGCCTGCCATATGCTTTGTTGGGATACCGCACTACCTTAAGGACATCAAAAGGAGCCACTCCTTACATGTTAGTATATGGCACAGAAGCAGTGATACCAGCAAAAGTTGAGGTACCTTCTCTAAGAGTTATTGAGGAAGCAGAATTGAAAGACGGTGAATGGATTAAAGGGACAATGGAACAATTAGCACTCACTGAAGGCAAGAGGGTGAATGTGATATGTCACGGACAGTTGTATCAAAAAAGGATGGCAAAGGAATTCAATAAGAAGGTTCGGGTGAGATCTTTCAAATTGGGGCAATTGGTGCTAAAGAAGATATTCCCTAACCAAGAAGAAGCAAAAGGTAAGTTCGCACTAAATTGCCAATGGTCGTACATGGTTCACCGAGTTTTGACCGGAGGAGCAATAGTACTAGTAGAGATGGACAGTGAAGTTTGGCCAAAACCGATGAATCCAGACGCTGTCAAAAGATACTATGTCTAAATACCTGCACTAGATAATAACCTTATTGTTTATGCAATGTCTCATGTAACCTGGAACTACGTTACGAACTGATTCCCAACGCTGGGATACGTAGGCAACCTACCCAAGGTTCGGTCGCATTAATACAAAAATTTATTTTTCCCACGAAGTAGACACTAGGGCAGAATTTTTGAGGACCTCTCAAAATTTCAAAAGGACAGACAGAACCGACACTGCGGCAGAAATTTTTGAGATCCTCTCAAAAATTTCAAAAGAAAGCAAAGTACAGAAACTGGGGCAGAATATTGAGGTCCCCTCAAAATTCATCAAAGGAAGGTTTTAGTAGGTTCTGAGGAGAAAGCAGCATCAATATCGTACCTGAATTATAAAATGCAGTCTGCGATTCAATGGAAATGAAGTATTTTCTAACAAACCCTTTAGAAAAATACTTACATTATTTTCTATTATTTTTTTATATCCCCATTAGCTCGACTGAGTTCCTGGCATTCACAAAGATACTATAAGAAGAAGGCGCTGAGCAAATAAAGAATGCACAAGTCAAACCTTCCTCCCCCACTCACAAATTTTTCTTTGAATGCAAGCACTATAAAAGAAGAAGAATGACAATCTTCCTAACAATATTGCAGACACAACAATGGCACCCTAATTTGCACTTCACTTTACTTTGGTTTGCAGGGTACGCAGCCCGATGCGACAGGCATACATCTCACGACGAGAGGAAGTAGCAGTAGGTTCTCATTACGAGGAGGCAGTAGCAGTGCTGACGAGCAGTAGGCTCCTCTTACGAGGATGCATACATCTCACAACGAGAGTCAGCAGTAGGTTCTCATTATGGGGAGGCATACATCTCACGAAGATAGGTAGTAGCAGTGCTGACGAGCATATAGGTCTCTTTACGAGAGGAATTTGCAAGACAATCCAACGACAGGAAAGTCTATTTATGCATTTACTTACATATTATTTGGCAAAAATCACTTTTATTGCAGGACATACAATCCGGCATGGCAAAGATACTACAATCTAGCACCCCGCACAAACACTTAAAAATTTCCAAGCACACCTTCTAAAAGTCATGAAAAAATTGGCCGCTCTGTCAATGTCTTTGCCCGAAGACTCTTTTTATCGTCTCCGGGCAAAGAGGAGCAGCTGTTGACACCCAATTTTGTCCCTCCTATTTCAATAAGCCATTTTTAGACAAATTGCACTGACAAACCATGCATTATTTTCATTTAAAATACCATTTCAAATCTTTATTTCACACAAACACGCCAATTAATCCCTTTTTGAAAGCACCATCACAAATTACGGCTATTTTACAAAATGTGCATGACCAATTGCAATTTTTGCAATTACCTCTATTTTCTGGTAAAATTATTCAAATTATTTTAAACCTCAACATTATATTTTTTACATTTCTTTAGTCATTCCGGCTTCTTAGAATTAATTTTATAATTTTTCTACCATTTTACACCTATTTTAAACCCCTTTATACGTTTTAGACCATTTATATACACAAACATACATTTCACTCATACACCTCACACCCTTTCAATTTATACACGTCAGCTCCACCTCAGCGCCACGTCAAGCCTGCGTGTAAACATCTCAGCCCTCCGTTCACTTGATCCAATGGTGGGAAATCACATTTCCATTTTAATTACATGGTCACCCCCCGAAACCCTTAGTCCCTCTCATTTCCTCACAATGTCACACCCCTCCCCCTTCCATTCTACTGTTACAGTATTTTCCGGCCGTTCCCACCGGCGAAATCCAAAACCAAACACACCCCCGTAACCCTCTCACTCTCCGCAACAAAACCCACCTGCTAATTTCCCCAAATGACAAAGATCAAAATCCAAACCCCATACCCGACCTCCGTTTCTGTCATCGAAAAAGATGTTCCGGTGGTCTTTCTGCTAAGGCTATGAATTTCACTATCTCGAGAAGGAGAGAAACCCCTCACACGTGCAAGATCGAAATGGGTTGAAGTTGATCCGATGTCGATTCAAAATGGGTAACCCTTAACTTTTTATATTTTTTTCTTTTCTAATTGTTCTTGGACCTATGTGATTATTAAGCCTAAAATTGCCTAGTTGCTTCTGTGAATTAACAAAACTGTTGGTTCCTTGTTAATTGGTTATTTCGCATGATTCGTAACCTTTTCCTAAGTCACTGACTAGCTAAATGTTGTATGTTCGAATCTTGTGTGATCATAGCTTAAACCCTGAACCATCTTCACTAGTTTCAAGTGAACCATCTTCACTAGTTTCAAGTCTGGAATCCATGTTGATTTAGGAATTGATTTTGTGCAATATATCTAGTTGATCATCCTGTTTAAGTATGCCATCTTCGTGAATAATGGGTTTTAATTAGCTTGAGATATGACCTATTGATTAAAGGATCCTAATTAGTTTCAATTTGAAATCCTAATCGAAAACTGGAATGGAAAGTGGTTATTTGATTGACCTAGTATCAATGGGAATCTCTCCAATATGTTAAGGATATTTTCGAGCCTAAAACATGGTTGTATAGCTAGTTTCGAATATAGACATTTATCAAGGTTAAGGAAGGGAATCATAGTTGGTTTAGGATTGGATTTTCCTTAAAACTAGGGATTTGATTGGGTTATACTTGGAAAGAACACCTAAGGGTGTCCCCTTTTATTTCTGGAAGGAAATATTCTCTTGCCTTATGTGTTTGCCCATTTGAATTTGAATTCTCATCACCCCTCACCTATATAAACTGACTTTTTATTCATAGCCATACACATTCAGACATTGAACTGTGTCTGAACATTGCAAACATATCCCTCTCTCCCTGTTCTTTCATTGAAAACCAAATGACTTCACTTCACTGGTGCAAGCCTTCCTTTTGCTACAATACACTACCTCAATACTGCTCTTTGTTTGTTGCAATTCTTGACAAACTATAGATCATGGACTGCATCCCTGCTTTCTTTTGCATCTGACCTGCCCATATTTTTGATTTCTTGTTCTGTTCACTGCTTATATGTATGAATGTTTGAGCCCTTTCCTTGGCTCCCCTGCTAACCCTTTTTGTGCAGTCCATGTGTGGATAGTTTTAAAGCTATACCAAGTTTAATATATAGGTGTTTCTATGACTGTTCATAAAGGGGTATTCTCTGGACGCCTTTGACATTAATATGAACCAGTGCAGGCTTCACTTTGAGTGTTCTCAGGACACTTTTCTTATCCCTTATCTGACCTCCTTAGCTCTTCCCAAGACAACAAGCCATGTGTTTTGCTATACAGGGGCCCTTTCTCACTCCCTCCCTCCCTTATGTGTTTGCATCATTCTTAAGAAAAATACAAGTCCTGCATGAAAATTGAGCTTCAGTGATAACTGGAGGTTTGGATGAGCATGTTTTTAGTACACTGTGATCTGAATTCAATCCTACAGTATATTTTGTGAAACCTTTTTCATATGAAAACCTGAAATTTTAAGAACAGAGGCTATACATGTGCTGACTGCTTGAAATCAGAATGTTTTTATAAAACTAAACTGCCCCTTTTTAGTGTAATGATACAGGCCCAATAGCTGTTTTAAAACTCGGCCTTTATATGTTTAAACTGATTTTTTCGACCTACTTTGATCTCCTATACACTAATCTAATAGTGTGTAGGGGAGTATATGTATTGGGGTCAACTATACAAATTATTATACATATTGTCTAAGGTTTATTATCACGTATTCATGTATTTGCATGCCTATATACCTATACTTACATGCGATAGCCCGTATGTGCATTTGTGTGCTGTGTGAACTTATTTTTTTAAAAAACAACCCCATATACTTAAGTTTCAAAACTAATCCCAAAAAGCAAAATAGCCATTAAGGTTAGTACTCGACAACTAATGTTGAAATATGCTTACTCGGAATGGCTAACATTTTTTAACAAAAATAACCATAATTTGGTTTTGTATCAAAAGTCAAAGCCATTTTCAGAATCTGCCTGCTTTTGCAAATCAACCTAGTTACTGAAATTGCACCCATAGTTTGTTCTAAACACTCTTTTGCGATTTTAACCTGATGTTTCAATGTCTTGCAAAATCCAAGGCTAAATGTGCAATTAGGCATAGGACTTAGACCGTTTCTGCAAATTTTGAAGCCCAGAACCTGTTTTGACTATATCTCACTGCCCATGTTGAAATTGTTTGCGTAAATGATCCTACTAGTATAATTGATTGAGATTGTGGCCTTAGACTTAGAAAAATGACTTTTAGAACTAAAGCATAATTTTATAAATTAATTGTTGCTTCACTATTCCTAATATCCCAAAAAATAAAAACTCGGGTGGAAACCACTTTTCGTGGGACTTGGGGAAGTACCTAACACCTTCTTCCCCGAGTCATTTGGACTTCATACCCTTTGAATCTCTGAAAATGTGATTTCTAATGCAAAACCCGACCTTAGACATCTAGATAACCTGATACACCTTAGAAGACGCATATTAGGTGGCGACTCCAAAACTCAACTCAACCGAGTTACCTAGTCAAACCCAAACCTTGAGTCCCTCCAAGTTAGGTAAAAAGGGGGTGCGACAAACTTCAACACTTGTGGGCCAAGGATTGAAGTTCTAAAAAGTGGTCTCTCATGCAAAACCAATAAATAAAGTGGCCTCAAACGAAAAACCACTTACAAAAGTTGCATGTGTGCGAAATTTTTACAAATATAATGTCCTCTCTTAACTCTATGTCATTTTGCGCGAGCAGGTCGATTTTAGGCTAATCTTACAATTATGACCTCTTTTGTGAAAATTCATTGCTTCTTCTCTACTTCTCTTTTCTTTTAATTTTAAAATTGACCCTAACCACTAATCCTCATAAATAAATATCAAAATTAAATTAATTTAATTAAAAAAAATATTTTTGGGACTAAATAGAGTGTTAACAGCTGCCTCTTTTTATCCAAAACAGATGAAAGAGTTTTCAGGGTAAAAAAAGTTGACATGAAAACCAATTTTATCACGATTTAGCCAAGACTTTTGATTCAAAGGACCAAAATATGAGGCTTATGGATATTTCAAAACCCCGATCTCAGAGTTGCCTACATATCTTGGATTGAATAAGAATCAGGTCATATGTAGTTCGACGAAGTTTAGACACGAAGATACGCACGATTGAGAAGAAAAGGACGAACGAATAGGAAGGAATTCAAACTAACACTCTAATCTGGAACGAGAGATTAGGTAAGATTTTCTTGTTCAAGTGTGATTCTTCAGATACTTATTGATGAGTCAAGCTCATATCAACGATAACCCCAGTTCACTGCTCAGAAAAAGTTCCACTTAATGCTCCAAATGTTTCTACTATTCTTCTAGAATTCTGTAAAATCTCAATAAATGGTAAGCGAGTAACTACAAATAAAGCTTGATAATTAGAAATGAATAAATAAATAATGACGAATAAACTTCCAGGTGCAAGTTGCGATATTATTGATAAATTATCTTCCAATCAACTGATGAAGCAGTCTGGCTTTTTGAGGATGACTTCGTGGCTATTGGTAGACTGAAAATAAAGCAATGAAGGACTTCAATATATAGAAACCTAAAATGAACTTTAAATAAAACATAAGGATAAAAATGTCGCCTTTTTGGCAACAACTCATGATTGAGTGGCAAGCGTTTCATGTCAATGAGAACACATATAATTTAAAGTAGGTTGTAGTGAGATCTTGGCAGGAAATCAGGTGTAAGTTGTCATACCCGATTTTGGACTCAACTCGAGGCGAGTCGGGTTTCGGATTTGACTGGGCAAACTCGTTTGAGTTTTAGGTGTTGGAGTCGCCACCTAATATAACTTCTGAGGCGTATTAGGTCACCTAAGGTCTAAAGTCAAGTTAAATAAGTCTACTGGTCTATTTCAGAGATTCTATGTGGGTAAGAATTCCAAGTGACTCAGGAAAGAAGGTGTTAGGCACTTCCCCGAGTCCCAAAAAAGTTGGTTACTGTCCGAGTCTTAATTTTGGGATAATAAACAGTGTATATTGTCATACTAACTTGGAAATTTAGCATTCTAACTAAGGTATACTTATACATGCAAGTAACTTTCACATTCGACCTAGGTTTTTAGCCTAGTCGTGTTTACGGCGTCTAATGTCAAAAGCCTAATCATAAACAAAGGTTATAGCACAAATAGGTATTCAACTTACATGTGAAAATGGTATTTTGCATGAATAGCCTATTTTCGCAAATAATTTCAGGTTTAGTATAAAACCGAAAAGGGTTTGTGTTTGAAAACAAAATGTTGGCTTATTTGGGGTCGGCGTGACTCGTAATTAATTGTCGAGCCCTAACCCTAATGGCCTTTTGGTGTAGGGGTCAAGTTTTGGAAGATATATATAGGCAAGAGGGCTGTTTTTGAAAGCGGGTTCACGGAAAATCATATAAATGCAGATAAGAGGGATGTCGCACGTAATAGCATACATATTAGACATGCAAATATATGGTGTAAGTGATAGTTATATTTTTGTAACCTTTTTAGAGTGTACAAGTGACCCCAAAGCTTTATACACCCTTATACACTATTAGATTAGTGTATAAGAGTGTTAGAGACTTAGAGCATCTCAAAACATATTATACATATATAGGCCATTTTTGAAAGGTTTACTGGGCCTGGACCATTCGTGCAAACTAAAAACAGTTTCATCTTAATAAAACAAACCAGATTTCTTACTTTTCACTAATAGCCTGGATTTAAAATATAATTCCAATCTGATCATCATAAGACATGTTTTACAAGTAATTAAAACCTGTGAGACACATTATATGTAGTAGTATTACCATTTAAAAAAAGCATGCAGTTTTGAAAACGTGCTATAATTGGCAGTACTACTCAAGTTTTCAAAAGAAAACACCCTAAACTTGGATGATGCAGCACATAAAGAGGTAAGAGGGAGAGAGAGAGGCTCCTGTGTAGCCTTTTCACACAGTCTAGTAACTGTGTGCCCTGTTTTAAGCAAATACAATAGGGGACCTAATAAATATACACAATGGGGGTAGTTTCTAAAGGGTATAGTTCATCAGGTAAGGGATAAGCCATTTTATGCATGGTCAAGGCTTCCAGACTTGCACCTAAGTAAGCATTGCACAACGCAGCCAACAATCTGGATCAATAGTCTAAGTTTAAGACTCAAAACCAAGTTGACATGGCCTGGAAACCCATGGACAAGCAGAATCCCCTCATTGGGGTCTGAGTAAGGGCCAAAACCTGTAATAGAACCTTGATACACCTCTGAGGATATCCTCACAATTCCTGCATAAAGGGGTTAACACAAAGGCAAGGGGAGAGCCCTGAACAGGCACTGAGAAGGGTAATATGCAGCCTCTCAACTAGTATACACAGAGCATAAGAGATAATTACACAGACAATAAGCCAGGACAAACAGGGATGGAAGACAAGTTTTAAACTAAAAGCAACAGGCAGTCAAGAAGAAAGGGGGAGAGAGAGAGAGCTACCTTCAGCAATGAACAAGTAAATAGAGTTGTGAGTGATTCTTAACACTTGCAGAAAGCAAAACCAAAGAATCAACAAGGTAAAGGTCTTCCAGTGATGTTGAAAGACAAGCAAAAGAGAGTAAAGTGGATGCTAGATATTCTGTGTGTGGGGAGAGTAGTGCAGAATATTCGTGTGCCCAACTTATATCTACGGTCAGGTTTATATAGGTGTGAGAGATAGGGACTCAAGATTTAAATGGGTAAACCCATAAGGCAAGGGAATATTGCCTTCCATAAATAAAGGGGACACTCTTAGGAGGACTTTCCAAGTATAACCCAATCAAACTCCCAGATTTAAGGCCTATCAAATCCCCAAACCAAATGCGGTTCCCCCTCACTGAACTTAACCAAGTCTAGGTTCAACAATCAGTGGAAAAGCATGATTTAGGCTCAATAATAATTCGAACAAATTATGAAAATAACCTAATTGATATCGCATAAATTACTAGAATCAAATTCCACTCATACATCAATTAGAGATTCTCCTCTAACAAACTTAGATTTTACTAAACAAGTAAAATAAGTCATTCAATCATATTTTAAACATGAGCACGAGAACTAAGCACTTTGACAGAGTATGAAGTTGAATTCATTGCACCAAACAAGAATGAACATAAACAATTTATGAATTGCCCCTGATTTTACATTCAGAATTAACAGAGATGGCTTAAGGCCTAAACGATAAGCATATTTTCACAGACATGTGAGATTTCAAGAAAACGTTTAGCTTCAATCAGTGAATTAACAAGAACAATAAGCACATGGATTTTAACTAGTTGATTAGCAAATAACGCGTGACATGTTGGCACACAGAAAATGTAGGCGAGTTTAGGCATGAATTTACATAAATCCGAAACGTCAAAAGGAAGAAAGAAGATTACCCATTTTAGGTTTTTAATCCGGTTCAAATTGACCCAATTGCGGTCATGCATAGGCGTTTTCCTTTCCCCACGATGGTGTCATGTAATTTTAACGAATCAAAATCACCAGCGTAGCTTTTTCCGGTGACAGAAACCTCATCGACGAGAGGTCAAATTTGACCTCCATCGAAACCATCAAATAGTACCAAGGTTTTGCAGCGGACATCGAGGGGAACACAATAGTGTCATTTTCCCAAAATTTCTCCGATTGAAATGGCCGAAAAATTGAGCGACAATGTTGGCGATTGAAATCGCCAAGAGAGGAGAGAGAGTCGGGGACAGGGGCGTGGGGGAAATGAGAAAGGGGAAAGGGTTTTGGGGTGTAGAAACAAAGGAAACTGAATTTGGACAATTGGATCATCTACGTGGACGATCAGGATCGATTCATGTAGGCATGACGTGTAAAAAAATGGCTGATGTGTGTACGGTAGACTTGATAAATGTAACGTCTCCGATAGTCTACGGTAAAATTCATAAAAGTATGTCTTCGAGTGTTTACTGTAGACTTGATAAAAAAACATGTCTCCAATTGTATACGGTATACTTGATAAAATAACATATCTGATTGTATACATTAGGGTTCACAATAATAGCACCTTTGATTGTCTATAATAAGACCTTTGATTGTCTATGATAGGCTTTAATAACAATGTCTTCGATTTTCTACGATAGACCTCATAAAATGACTCCTCCGATTGTTTACAGTAAACTTCATAAAGTAACGCCATCAATTGTCTACGATAGGCTTCGTAAAAGAACATCTTTGATTGCCTACGGTAGATTCCAAAATAACGTCCTCGATTGTTCATGATAAAATGGATAATAAAGCCATCATAATAAAGCCGTTGAGATAATGCCTGTTGACCTCAATTTTGTCCCCTAAATTTTAATTAAATGTCTAATTATCTAATTAATAGAAAATTTTGAGAACTAAATGTAATTCATTAATTTCTGAGTAAAAGGCAAATTTTGCGAAGCATAGCCTAATTTCTATCATACCCCACACAACCCCTTCAATTTCCAATTAACCTAAGAAAGGGCTAATTTTATTTCTATCTCTTAAATTCAGCCTAGACATGCAACATCCCTATTTTAATAATTTAGCTTAAAGAGGGGCTAAATGTACATGCCCCATCCCATTCCAGCCTATCCCGTGCAAAGCATATATACACTTAACACACCACGCATATCAGTTTTCCCTAGTACCGTTAACCCGTTTCCCTCAATCCCAACCCGGTTCCTAAATCCCTAGAACCCGCGACCCTTTACAATTCTCAACCAAAACACATCCAAATCTGATCAAAACGACACTCCAACTTAAAAGTTTTGTCTTCTTCTCCGTACGAGCATGAGTTGGACGAATCCTAGACGTTTGCTCATGTGCAAATCGATCCAAGCCGAAAATCATCCCAACGGGCAGATTTGTAGGATAAAGATTGAAGTTGTACAATCTTTAGAGATTAGACGACTTTAACCCTTATCTTATAAGTGAATTGTCCAAATTGGGCTTAAAAATTTGAATGTTGGAGCGTAATCTAAAACCATAGCGAGCAGGTATATATTCATCCTTTCTTTCAATTTTTAAGGGTTTTTATTTTTTTTGGGAGCCTAGGGTTCTAGAGGTTGGAGATAGAGAAAAGAGGCAGAGCTTATAGGCATATATTTTGAGTTTTAATCTGAAAAAGAAAAACAGACAGTTAGCATTTTGGTTTCTGTTTGGGATTCAAACACCGCTTTCGAGTTTTGCGTTGTCGCTTCAATCCCTAAGTCGTCGCTTTGGTTCGAGTCACTTTTGTTCAACTGCGCGTATTCAAATCCCTCGCTTTTTGTTCACTGCTCCGAGCAACGTAAAAGCTCAGCCTTTCATTTCAATTTCGGTTTTTTATTTTAGACAATATTGAATTTGCTCATATGAAGTTGATTCTGTACTTGTTTTCCTGTCCCTGTTTGCTGAATCCTCACCCCAAAATGATATTGAAATCTTTAGTTAAATAAAAAATGTGGTCTTAAGAATGAAATCAGTGTGTAGTTGTTATTTGAATTAGTTTTCTTTCTTTAGTGGAGCTATGATAATCTCTGTCTTGAATGCATACTCAGTTGATTGAATGAGCTTTGTTTGCTCTTGTTTCAGAAAATTGCATAGTCTGATGTTGCTATTTGTTTAAAGGTGTTTAGTGAGTCTCTTTGCTTATTTTTTGAGGTGTCCAGGGAGTATGTTCTGCTGGTTCTTTCTATGAGCTCTTAGTTTGGCATTTGGATGAATAAAGGGGTCTAGTTTCTGGTGGATGTTTTAGAGGTCTGTGATGGTGTGCAAGGTCTGTATGTGCTTGTTTTTTTAGTTCAGTAGCTTGCAGATGATGAGTAGAGTAGTGCAGGTGTTGGTTCTAAGTTTAGGGAGCTTGGGTTTGGGCAGGCAGGTCCTGGTGTTGTCATGGTGGAGGTGGTGAGTCCTGTTTCTAATTTCTGCAGTTGTTAAAGGAGTTCCAGGAGCATAGTGAGAGGAGCTATTGAAATCTCCAGGATGCTTCTTGGGAGTTGAAGGGATATGCAGGTGTTTGCTGTAGGTTCAGGTGCAGGTGTGAGAGATGAGGGAGAAGGGCCTGGTGAGGGTGTTTAGAAGTGTTCCAGGGTTGCTAGTCAATTCAGGTTTGTTTGAAGTGTGGTTTCAGGATCAGGAATAGTCTGAGAGTGTTTGAGAGTTCTGCTTAGCTAGTGAGGGAGGTGTGTGTTTGGCCTGCAGGTGTTTGTAGATGCCCCTGAAGGCAATGTAGTTGTTGCAGATGTATAGAGTTGGTTCAGTTAGTTCTTTGGTGGTATGAGGGGGTTGTCGCAGGTGTATTTGATTAGGTGAGAAGGTCTGAGGGTGTATTGAGAGTGTGCAGGTTGCTTTAAAAAGTTGTCCACGTTGTCCAGGTGTCCAGCTTAGGTCCTGATAGTTGGTTAAGTGAGTAGGAGCAGCAGCCTGTTTCCTGGTTCTGGAGGTGTTCTTGAGCAGTGTCCAAGGTTCAGGTGGTTGTTGTGAGTTGTTGAAGAGATCAGGGAATAGCAGTAGCAGTTTGTGTCTAGGTGGGTATGTTCAAATGTGTATCTGTCATTAAGGTGAAGGTCTGGGTGAATTTGTCTCTGTTGTAGAATTTCCTTACTCATGACCAGTTCTAGGAATTTAAAGCTTTGAGTTTCATTTTAAAAACTGATTGGCAGCCTGGTTCAGTCGTTAGAGAGCTTCACTTAAATGTGCATATTGTTCGGTCTTGAGACTATTAGCCTATTCTTTCCAGATAGTAACTGCCTTTGTCTTAGCTAGATTCATGTTGATTTGAACTTGGTCGCTTGCATATTGATCTTACATTAACAAGTAGTATCTTTTATGGTTGTTGCAATTGAGGTATTGATGTAACTTCCATCTCCAATTGAAGTTACAAAGTTTTGTTAAAGTTCTGCCTAATTTCGTTGAGTGTTGATATTGAGTTTTGGTTCGGTTCGTTTGTGTGTATTTATTCTATGACAAATATGCCTACCCAATTTCATAATCGTTTATATCTTTGAAAAATTATTACCATGTTGGTTATGCGTTAACACTTGTTGCTCTTGGTTCACATTTTAGAAAATGCCTAGAGTTTAAGTTCCAAATTCTCAAACACAAAATGGTGCTTCTAACTGTTGCTCAGTAAAACAATTGGTGAAATTTTGACATTTTATCATTTCATATCCTCCCTAGACCCCTGCTATTATCATATCTATATAAGCCGGGGGCATGTTGGTTAGTTTATAAATGTTCTACTATGATTAGAATGGTTTTAAGTGGGGTATCCCACAGATGATTGTTTCTTCTATTGTAGTTACTATGATTGTTTGTTTCTGATCATTTTCTTTCTAATTTCTGTTCATTTTATTGTCTACTTCAATAACAATTAGAATGCTAGCCTAATTCTTATCTTCTTATTTTGGCATGTAAAATACCTTGGGACGAGTTTGAGTTGCTAAACTCACAAATTGGGATGGCCTGCATTGGGAAGTCATTTGATCCGCTCCACATTTTCGGGACTTGATATCCCCAAAAATGTAAAAGAAAAAGAAAAAATGAAAACCTTGTGAAATACATGGCTTGTATTGAGCTTGCTCTCCAGGTTCTACCTTCTAAACTCCTCCTCTCCCGTCCCCCTTTAGAAAAGCATGTTATAGGAGGCCCTGGAAACCGGACTAGGACTTTGCATGTTAGAAGCTTGGTAGGATAGCCGCTCTAGTAAAGATATTATCTTATCGCATGTTTAGAATTGTTTAAATAATCGCTCATCCCGTTTCTTTGGGACGCGCCAACTGATTTAAGGCAATAGAAACCTCTTGTCAATTATTGAGTGCAAAAGAATCAAGATCTATTTAAAATCATACAATCCTCATTTATTATTTATGTTTATATTAAATATTTATCCATTTATTTAATTAATCAATTATTATTCATTTATTCCTTATCTAATCGAATTCATATAAGTATTTGTTTATTTAATTAAGTCATTTTCTATCTATTATTTGTCTATCCAATTATTTAATTAATCAAATTATTATTATTTATCTAATCATTTGTTTTATTTATTTACTTAAATTTTATTTAGACCTTATTTATTTAATTAACTAATTAACCAATCAACCCTTTTTAATTATCCATTTAATTAATCTTAAATTTGGTTATTTATCTAAGTATTGGTATAACTGATATCTTATCTTATTTATATTATCTTCATTTAAAATTAATCCTATATTTATTATCCTTAACAAATTCGTGAAAACCGCCGGATTAACCGCTTTTAGCGGATTTTCGAAAGTGTTCCCGCAAGGGATCTTCTTTCGAATTTAATAGAACCACTTACCTAAAAATTTCTGAATTTATTTAATTTCCTTTAAGTAAGGGAATAGTTGCACTCATTAATTAACGTTAGGTTCCTAATAATCCTTAAATTAGGTGGCGATTCCAAAGAAAGCCCTTTGGAGTCTCCATTTTATTGAAATCAAATCCCGATGCATACATTGTATGCATTTTTGGGATGGTTCAACAGCGTGGCGACTCCGCTGGGGAAAGCATTTAATGGTTCTAACCATAAGGCTTTCACGAATTAGTTTGCTTGTATTGTTTGCGTTGTATGCCGATATTATTATGCATAGCTTATTTAATTATTGAGTTGAAACTAGCATGATTACATCTATTGTTTATTTGCGAGCATGCTTAGATTAATCTATTTGATTGCTGTGTGTCACGAAAGCATGTCACTACATCCTTATTTGTGCACATGTATAAACTGGCATTCCGTTCATGCTTCCCCCACTCCTGGGAACCTCTTGCATTTTCACCGCAAATATCCGCGTGCGCACCCGCACTTTCTTCCACTAAAGAACCCTATGACGAGTTGGTACACCGGCGGCCATCGTAGGAGAAATTCGACTGCGGGACCGTTTGCCACTCACCTGTTAACCTCAATCGTTAACACACTCTTAGATGGAGCTTTTAGGAGCATGCATGCATTTACGCCTTAGTCTGGACCCGGTCCTTGGTACCACCTCCATAGTTAGGAAACCGCCCTTACGTCAACGGGTTTTTGAAATCCAATGACAATGCATATTATGTGTTGTGTGATAACGAATCCTCAGTCCTAACCATGTTTTGAGCAAAATCAGATTTAGAATTTTGTCTCCTATGTTGTCTTTTAGGTTAGAAAATGGAAGAATTTAGCAGAATCTATGTGGTCATAGCAGTCCATGGAGAATTTGAGATCATAGTGCAGAATTTTGTGAACAAGACAGAATTGCAATCGGGGGAAAGTTAGGCAGATTTGGTTGGTTTATGTTTTAGAAATGGCTTGGTGTAGTGAGATCTAAGAGGTGAAGCCCCTATGTCTTTTAAAGGATCAATGGGGTCTCTCTCGTGAATGGCTTTGCGTGTGTGCAGGCCTATGTTGACTGTCCAGCTGCATTCATGATAATTGAAGTATGCTTGTCGCATACTAAGAGAGTGAAGCCCCTATGTCTATAAACGACCCCATTGAAGACCAGTGCGGTCTTGGCTACCTAGGAAACTGAGAGGCCTGATTAAAGCCGAGGACCAGTGAGGAGCCTTATGAACAAGGTCTGTGAGCCTTGCAAAACCTAGGAAGCTAAGAGGCTTGTCCAAAGCCAAGGACCAGTGAGGTTTTATTTATAAAGGTCAATTGGAACCTTTTATGATTTGCAGTCTGGTATTGTGAAGGCAGTTAGAAATTTCAGCCCCTGGATGTTGTAAAATAATTGGGAGTTGTGCCTGGAGGAGTGTGGACGTTTGCAAAATTATGGAGGATTGTTTCAGGTTTGGACATTTGGGTTTAGAATTTTGTGCAGATTGTTGTGAAGAGCATGACCTGTGTAAGAATTTCGAGTTGACACCAACTTTTGGAAGTTAGTTGGGATAACGGGATTGCAGTGTCGAGTTGGAGAGCTGATTATTATCAATTATTGTTATTATTTATTGCTTACCCTAAATCTGAATTGCTTAAAACTGGCATGAACTATTTTTCGTTACCACTTGTTTGCGCGATTAGGCTTACCTCTAGCACAAAGAAGCACCTTATAGGGTAGGACGTGTATGCATTTTATTTACGCTCAATTACTTGTGGTTGCCACATGTCAAATTATCTATCCAATATGCGATTACTTGCTAAATATGTGCTGCTTGCCGAAAATTTGTTGGCATTGATTGCACTGTGATTGATTTTGTTCGGCAGTATGGTAAGCTTAACGTTATGTTACTTCAACCTATCTTCTGTAAAAGTTAACCGCTTTATGAAGTTGTTTATTCACCTATCATTTGAATTCATGCATACCATTATTTAAAATGCCTTTCAAATGTTATTTTGTTTATCTTCACCCCAATCTTATCATTTTGCAAAACATTGTTTAGCGTCATATTTTAAAGTATTCGCAAGTGTGTTTCCTTTTTGAAAATAACTTAAGAGTTAAACAAACATTTTCGCATCTGGTTGGCTTTAACAACATGAGTATCTTGCTCAAACTTTTGGGGTCTTTTCAGTACGGTCTCAAGTTTTCCTTTTGGAATAAGTTGGCCCGTCAGTTTCATCTTTAATAAATTTTTATTAAATTCGGTATGCGTTGCTAAAAGGCTAATTGTTTTGAACATCAAAAGAGGACCTATGGCTCGTCAAACTGATGTGATTGACTTAAAAGAAAGTGATGAATCCAACCAAGACAAGGTTAACAGGGTCCAAGCAACCATAGCAAGCTTGGAAAAGTAGAACTACACACGTTCTGAATTCCAAAGGAGGGATATGTAGGCTCTTCCGTCGGGCTCGACCCTTTAGTGTTTAAATTTTAAATCTCCCAAATATAGAAACTGGGGCAAATTTTGCAAAGCAAGTAGAAGTCGTGAGAGATTACAACTGGGGCAGCTTTTGCAAAACAATTTGAAGAATCAAAATTTATAACTGGGGCAGTTTTCGCAAAGCAAGTTGAAATGTTGAAGTCATAAACTGGGGCAGAATTTTGCAAAAAGAAAGTTGAAGACATTGAGTTGGTTTGGTCATTATTAGAAGCAGTTTTCAAGGATTGGTACAGACTTTCATTTTGCAAGCAAGAATTGATAGTCGAGCAAAACATTGATGTTCAAAATAAGCCGACCATTTTAGAAATTTGAGCCAAAATGGTCTAGCACACATACTGATTTAGTAAAAATTTCAAAAATTATTTTTTCAATTCTTGTCTTGAAAGATCAAATTTTGTTGATCATTAAGTTTTGCATTCTCAAATATTTTAGTCCTTTGTTGAGTCGGGAATTTGGTCCCATCCATTCGGCCTAATGGCCTATTTTATACTTAAAATCCTATGCATGCATTGCTATTTTACGTATTAACTTGTTTTTGTTCAATGTGTAGAATTCATTTGTTAAAGGTTGGCTAGCATTGAACACTGAAATGGCTGAAAATCTGCATCAAGGACAGAACAACATGGCAAAGAAGCTTCAGGCAACCAGTTCTTGTATGGGCATCTTGCAAGCACAGAATGATGATGTTGAAGAACATGTGGTCCAAAGGACTAGGATTGTCAACTTTGTCAACACGAGCACACCTTTGCCAAATACAAGCTTTCCCTCTAATCTACCTTGCATAACAATGCTTCATTATCCAATGCCTATACATACCGTATATCCACAAATCCCGCAAGAATATCTTACCAATCCGAATGCTTGGCCCGCTGCAACTTTATACCAACCACCTTTTGTCACTATCCCTGCTGTGGGGAGTCAATCAAATCAAGTGATAGTGCGCCCACAAGAACTACCCAGAAAAGAAGTTGAGACAACTGATTTACATAGTATGAAGAGACAAATCCGCAATTTGCACAAGGTCATTAGAGATGAGTTGCGTTCTAGAAATATTCAGAGTTTATGTTATGAAGACTTATGCATTCACCCGGACATTGAGCTTCCACATGGGTATAAGATACCAAAATTCAACACTTTCGATGGAAAGGGGAACCCCTATGCTCATTTGAAAGTGAATTGCAACAGATTGATTGGAATTGGCAAGAATGAAGCTTTGCGGTTGAGATTTTTCATTCAAAGTTTATCAGGAATGGCACTTGCATGGTATACCAAACAAGATTTTGCCAAATGGCACACATGGGAGGATATGGCTCATGACTTTGTGGAACAATACAAGTTCAACATAGTAGGAGATCCCGATGTGTTTGATATGCGCAACATTAAGAGGATGTCTCATGAGTCTTTTGCAGAATATACTATGAGGTGGAGGTTAGAGGCTTCTAAGATGCATCCTCCCTTGTCTGAGAAGAAGTTAATAGCAATATTCATTGACATGCAAGAAGGCATATACTATACCAAAATGGTTGTCAATGATGCAAGCACTTTCTCTGAATTGTTCCAACTGGGAAAAATGATAGAAGAAGGCATAGCAACAAGAAAAATTCCTTCTAGTTTATTTAGGTACACCACTCAATCAGAGAAACCCTCAAATTTGCAAGGCTCTCAAAGTCAGTTTCAACAATCATATTCCAATTATCCGGTGTCAAAGAAGAGGAAGTCGAATACATTCGCTCCTCTGGAAGAGTCTGTGACGAGCATATTTGAAAAATTGCAAGCTGAAGGACTTTTGCAACCAAGAAAAGGAACAATTCCTAAGTACTTGCCTCCACACTTTGATCCGTCAAAGCATTGTGCTTATCATTCAAATATCCAAGGTCATGATACTGAAAAATGCAGTGGCTTGAGATACAAAATTCAAAGCTTAATTGATAATAGCAAAATAATAGTGCAAGAAGATCCATTCAGTGGTAATTGCAACATTCCTCCCGCAGGCACAATTTTTGTTAAATGCGAGGCATCAGCCCCAAGATATTCAAAGAAGAAGCGGTTTGCAAGTTAAGAAGACTGAAAAGACCGCATTTTTCCAGTTTAAAATGGCATTTCATTGCCCAACTATCTTATGTTTTAACTACTCTGTCGCCATTTTATTCATCCTAGTTGTAATGAGCCACGTTATGTTTTGCTACCCTTATTGGGCTGCGTCCCAAAATCAATGAAATTTCATTTTTCCCAAATAAGCCAAGCTAAAGCAGTTTTAGATGGTTTCTCTTGTGAAAAGGGAGAGATTCAAGATGTCAGATTTTCGCAGCAACAATACATTTGATTGCCATACAAGCAAGATGCAGATTTGAAGCCAAATTAGGTGTTCAAACAAACCAACCGTTATTTGATCAACAACTAACAACTGTTCTTTGATTAAACAGTGGCAAATTTTGCATTTACCGCAAAGTCCAGCATCAAGGTGGAAGGAGAAATGCAAAGTGTCGCAACTTCCGAGAAATTTTCTAGTACTTACGATTTTTCTTTGAATGCAGGAATCTCAAGCAGCAAAACGAGAAGAACTCGCAACTATTAGTTCCTCGAAGAATATTTGCCTTATCGCATATGCAGAACAACTCTATTTCTCTCTTTGTAATTTAAGCTTTTGCCCGATTATCGCATCACCAGCACAAGCCAGACGATATCATATTTTGCAAAATACAGGGTTTATCCACCCACAAATAGGATATCCCAGCGTTTATCCGCCCACAAATAGGATATCTCGGGTCATTCCACCCACAAATAGGATATTCGGGTCCTTCCACCCACAAATAGGATATTCGGGTCATTCCACCCACAAATAGGATATCTTCGGGTTCTTCCACCCACAACTAGGATATCTCGGGTCATTCCACCCACAAATAGAATATTCGGGTCCTTCCACTCACAAATAGGATATTCGGGTCCTTCCACCCACAAATAGGATATTCGGGTCCTTCCACCCACAAATAGGATATCTTCGGGTTCCTCCGCCCACAAATATGATATCTCGGGTCTTTCCACCCACAAATAGGATATGCAGGTTTCTTTCAAGTAGATGATAGTCTAAGACAAGTCGGCTGAAGCACTACTTTCGGAGTGCTTCGCGATGTCGGTTGTCTTGCAATATTGGCATGTTATATTTAAAATAGATTGATAGTCTAAGAAAGGTCGGCTGAAGCACCGCTTTCGGAGTATTTTGCGATGTCGGTTGTCTTGCAATATTGGCATATTATATTTTATTTAAAGTAGATTGATAGTCTAAGACAAATCGGCTGAAGCACCGCTTTCGAAGTGTTTCGCGATGTCGGTTATCTTGTAATATTGGCATGTTATGTTTAAAATAGATTGATAGTCTAAGACAAGTCGACTGAAGCACCGCTTTCGGAGTGTTTCGTGATGTCGATTGTCTTGCAACATTGGTATTGTTATATTTGAAGTAGATGATTCGACTTGAGACATTATGTCTCGTTAGTCAACTTATCTTATGAAAGCCTCGCATTTTACAAATTCGTTCTCACTTTACTTATTGTTTCACTTTACTGTTTCAGAATAATGATCAGCCTAGAGGTTCCCCCAGCGGAGCACCTCGTTAGTTGATCGAGAGAAGAACTTATTGATGATATCACAACCCGCATTTACAATTTTATGTTATCACTGTTTTATTTCTCATTCCAATTATTATAGTTTATTGGCATTTGCTCGCTTACCGTTTGTCAAGTTTATTACATAATTTTAGAGACGCCGCAGCAGCATTTGGAGCATAGCGTAGAACTCTTTCTTAGCAGTGAACTGGGGCAATCGTTGATATGAGCTAGACTCGTCAACGAGGATCTGAAGAATCGCACTCGAACGAGCAAATTCCATCCTAATCTTTTGTTTCAGATTAGGACGTCAGTTTGAATTCTTTCCTATTCGTGCGTCCTTTTCTGTCAATCGTGCGAGTTTCGTATCTAAGTGTCGTTGAACTACATATGGCCTGATTCTCTTTCAGCCCGAGATATGTAGGCAACTCGGAAACCGGAGTTCGTCCATGTCCATAAGCCACACCCTTTGATCCTTGGAATCAAAGTCCTTGGCTTTATCGTGACAAAATTGGTTTTCCGTCAACTTCTTTACCCTAAAAACTCTTTCATCCTTTTCCGGGTAAAGAGGGGCAGCTGTTGATACTCAATTTTGTCCCGAAAATTTTAATTAAATGTCTAATTATCTAATTAATGGACAATTTTGAGAATTAAATGTAATTCATTAATTTCTGAGTAAAAGGGCAAATTTTGCTAAGCATAGCCTAATTTCTATCCAACCCCGCACAACCCCTTCAATTTTCAATTAACCTAAGAAAGGGCTAATTTTATTTCTATCTCTTAAATTCAGCCTAGACATGAAACATCCCTATTTTAATAATTTAGCTTAAAGAGGGGCTAAATGTGCATGTCCTATCCCATTCCAGCCTATCCCGTGCAAAGAATATATACATTTAACACACCACGCATATCAGTTTTCCCCAGTACCCTTAACCAGTTTCCCACAATCCCAACCCGGTTCTTAAATCCCTAGAACCCACGACCCTTTACAATTCTCACTCAAAACGCATCCAAATCTAATCAAAACGACACCCCAACTTAAAAGTTTTGTCTTCTTCTCCATACGAGCATGAGTTGGACGAATCCTAGACGTTTGTTCATATGCAAATCGATCCAAGCCAAAAATCATTCCAACGGGCAAATTTGTAGGATAAAGATTGAAGTTGTACAATCTTTAGAGATTAGACGACTTTAACCCTTATCTTACAAATGAATTGTCCAAATTGGGCTTAAAAATTTGAATGTTGGAGCCTAATCCAAAACCCTAGCGAGCAGGTATATATTCATCCTTTCTTTCATTTTTTAAGGGGGTTTTTTTTTTTGGAGCCTAGGGTTCTAGAGATTGAAGATAGAGAAAAGAGGCAGAGCTTATAGGCATATATTTTGAGTTTTAATCTAAAAAAGGAAAAATAGACAGTTAGCATTTTGGTTTCTGTTTGGGATTCAAACACCGCTTTTGAGTTTTGCGTTGTCGCTTCAATCCCTAAGTCGTCGCTTTGGTTCGAGTCACTTTTGTTCAACTGCGCGTATTCAAATCCCTCGCTTTTTGTTCACTGCTCCGAGCAACGTAAAAGCTCAGCCTTTCATTTTCAATTTCGGTTTTTTATTTTAGACAATATTGAATTTGCTCATATGAAGTTGATTCTGTACTTGTTTTCCTGTCCCTGTTTGCTGAATCCTCACCCCAAAATGATATTGAAATCTTTAGTTGAATAAAAAATGTGGTCTTAAGAATGAAATCAGTGTGTAGTTGTTATTTGAATTAGTTTTCTTTCTTTAGTGGAGCTATAATAATATCTGTCTTGAATGCATACTCAGTTGATTGAATGAGCTTTTTTTGCTCTTGTTTCGGGGAAATTGCATAGCCTGATGTTGCTATTTGTTTAAAGGTGTTTAGTGAGTCCCTTTGCTTATTTTTTGAGGTGTCCAGGGAGTATGTTCTTGTGGTACTTTCTATGATCTCTTAGTTTTGCATTTGGATGAGTAAAGGGGTCTAGTTTCTGGTGGATGTTTTAGAGGTCTGTGATGGTGTGCAAGGTCTGAATGTGCTTGTTTTTTTAGTTCAGTAGCTTGCAGATGATGAGTAGAGTAGTGCAAGTGTTGGTTCTAAGTTTAGGGAGCTTGGTTTTGGGCAGGCAGGTCCTGCTGTTGTCATGGTGGAGGTGGTGAGTGTTGAAATCTCCAGGATGCTTCTTGGGAGTTGAAGGGATATGTAGGTGTTTTATGTGAGAGATGAGGGAGAAGGGCCTGGTGAGGGTGTTTAGAGGTGTTCCAGGGTTGCTAGTCAATTTCAGGTTTGTTTGAAGTGTGGTTTCAGGATCAGGAATAGTCTGAGAGTGTTTAAGAGTTGTGCTTAGTTAGTGAGGGAGGTGTGTGCTTCGCCTGCAGCTGTTTTGTAGATGCCCCCTGAAGGTAGTGTAGTTGCTGCAGATGTATAGAGTTGGTTCAGTTAGTTCTTAGGTGGCATGAGGAGGTTGTTGCAGGTGTATTTGATTAGGTGAGAAGGTCTGAGGGTGTATTGAGAGTGTGCAGGTTGCTTTAAAAAGTTGTCCAGGTTGTCCAGGTGTCCAGATTAGGTCATGATAGTTGGTTAAGTGAGTAGGAGCAGCAGCCTGTTTCCTGGTTCTGGAGGTGTTCTTGAGCAGTGTCCTGGTTCTGTCTCATTTCAGTTCCAAGCTTGTAGGTTCAAGTGGTTGTTGTGAGTTGTTGAAGATAGCAGGGAATAGCAGTAGCAGTTTGTGTCTAGGTAGGTGTGTTCAAATGTATATCTGTCATTAAGGTGAAGGTCTAGGTGAATTTGTTTCTGTTGTAGAATTTCCTAACTCATGACCAGTTCTAGGAATTTAAAGCTTTGAGTTTCATTTTGAAAACTGATTCGCAGCCTGTTTCAGTCGTTAGAGAGCTTCACTTAAATGTGCAAACTGTTCGGTCTTGAGAATATTAGCCTATTCTTTCCGGAAAGTAACTGCCTTTGTCTTAGCTAGATCCATGTTGATTTGAACTTGGTCGCTTGCATATTGATCTTACATTAACAAGTAGTATCTTTTATGGTTGTTGCAATTGAGGTATTGATGTAACTTCCATCTCAATTGAAGTTACAAAGTTTTGTTAAAGTTCTGCCTAATTTAGTAGGGTGTTGATATTGAGTTTTGGTTCGGTTCGGTTCGTTTGGGTGTATTTATTCTATGACAAATGTGCCTACCATATTTCATAATCGTTTATATCTTTGAGAAATTATTACCATGTTGGTTATGCGTTAACGCTTGTTTCTCTTGGTTCACATTTTAGAAAATGGCTAGAGTTTAAGTTCCAAATTCTCGAACACAAAATGGTGCGTCTAACTGTTGCTCAGTAAAAAAATTGGTGAAATTTTGACATTTTATCGTTTCATATCCTCCTAAGACCCCTGCTATTGTCATATCTATACAAGCCGTGAGAATGTTAGTTTATAAATGTTCAACTATGATTAGAATGGTTTTAAGTGGGGTATCCCAAAGATGATTGTTTCTTCTATTGTAGTATGATTGTTTGTTTCTGATCATTTTCTTTCTAATCTCTGTTCATTTTATTGTCTACTTCAATAACAATTAGAATGCTAGCCTAATTCTTATCTTCTTATTTTGGCATGTAAAATACCTTGGGACAAGTTTGAGTTGCTAAACTCACAAATTGGGATGGCCTGCATTGGGAAGTCATTTGATCCGCTCCATATTTTCGGGACTTGATATCCCCGAAAATGTAAAAGAAAAAGAAAAAATGAAAACCTTGTGAAATAAATGGCTTATATTGAGCTTGCTATCCGGGTTCTACCTTCTAAACTCCTTCTCTCCTCCCCCCCTCCCCCCCCCCCCCCCCCCCCTCCTCCTTAGAAAAGCATGTTATAGGAAGCCCTGAAAACCGGACTAGGACTTTGCATGTTAGAAGCTTGGTAGGATAGTCGCTCTAGTAAAGATATTATCTTATCGCATGTTTAGAATTGTTTAAATAATCGCTCATCCCGTTTCTTTGGGACGCGCCAACTGATTTAAGGAAATAGAAACCTCTTGTCAATTATTGAGTGCAAAAGAATCAAGATCTATTTAAAATCATACAATCCTCATTTATTATTTATGTTTATATTAATTATTTATCCATTTATTATTTATTTATTCATTTATTTAGTTAATCAATTATTATTCATTTATTCCTTATCTAATCGAATTCATATAAGTATTTGTTTATTTAATTAAGTTATTTTCTATTTATTATTTGTCTATCCAATCATTTAATTAATCAAATTATTATTATTTATCTAATCATTTGTTTTATTTATTTACTTAAATTTTATTTAGCCCTTATTTATTTAATTAACTAATTAACCAATCAACCATTTTTAATTATCTATTTAATTAATCTTAAATTTGGTTATTTATCTAAGTATTGGAATAACTGAAATCTTATCTTATTTATATTATCCTAATTTAAAATTAATACTATATTTATTATCCTTAACAAATTCGTGAAAACCGCCGGATTAACCGCTTTTTAGTGGATTTTCGAAAGTGCTCCCGCAAGGGACCTTCTTTCGAATTTAATAGAACCACTTACCTAAGAATCTCTGAATTTATTTAATTTTTTTTAAGTAAGAGCAAAATTGCACTCATTAATTAACGTTAGGTTCCTAATAATCCTTAAATTAGGTGGCGACTCCAAAGAAAGCCCTTTGGAGTCTCCATTTTGTTGAAATCAAATCCCGATGCATACATTGTATGCATTTTTGGGAGGGTTCAACAATACCACTGGTTGTATGCAACAAATATGATATAAGAAGGCCAATTGAATAATATCACTTATTATATATGATTGATTCAATATAGGAAGGCCATTGGAACAATACCACCAATTGTATATGGTAGATCTAACATAAAAAGTCATTGAAATAATACCGCCAATTGTATATGATGATTTAAAGTTGAAAGCCATTGGAATAATACCACCGATTGTGTACAATGATTCAAAGAAATTGAATGCTATTGGAATAATACCACCTATTGTATACGGTAAATCTAAGAAATTGAAAGCCATTAGAATAATACCATCGATTGTGTACGATGGATTCAACATAGAAAGTCATTTGAATAATGCCACCGATTGTGTACGATGATTCCAAGAAATTGAAAGCCATTGGAATAATACCACCGATTGTGTACGATAAATCCAATATAGAAAGCTATTGTAATAATGCCACTGATGTGTATGATGATTCCAATATTAAAGGACAGTGTCATAATTGATATCATCCTTGATGGTCTGCGGTAGGTCAGAAAGTTCCAATAAAGTCCCCCCCTGAACTTTTCCGTATTACACATTTAACCTTTACGGGCGACCCCTTGCCCTCATCATTGTCTGAAGTGGAACTAACACCCCCTTAACAGACGTACAACCAGTTACATGGTGGAACGTGTGTCAAACTCACGCCATGTCATCAGCATGTCATCGCCATGTCATCGCCATGTCATCATACTTTCATATTTTAAAATATTTTTTTCCATGTCAACTATTTCTTCTTCACCAAAAGCTAAGCAAACCACCACAATCCACTGCTAGTACCACCACATTATCACAAAACACACATCTTCCACCATAAAAAATATAAACAACCACCACCAAACCGACTATCGAAATCACTACAACATCACTGCTACTATCAAAAATTACAAACAACAACCTGATATTAATATCCACTTGATTAACTGCATATAAAAATTACAGAATTTAAGCATGCATAAAAAGAATAAAAAAGTGATATATCTAATCTTGAACATATAGATTGGTGAGATTAAACCTATTCTCCAAAAGATAATCTTCTTAAGCTTTAGTTGATAATTGCATCTTTGTGTATACATTAGTTGATTAAAAACTAGTAACAAAAGGACCTAATTAGTACCCACCAGGATCCGTCATAGGGCAGTGTCACGCTCTGATCAACTACCTAAGCAAAGAAATTCTCCCCGAAGACAAATCAGAAAGCACACAACTACAAAAGCAAGTAGTTAATTATTATTTGATTGGCACGGAGTTATACCATGGGGTTGTTAGCGGCCAAGAGGTAACATCTCCAGGCTCAGCACCCTCGAGCAAGGAAGCCCAAGTACATGCCCCCGAACCTTTCGAGGATCGAGCATAAAGTATCTTTCACTTTTTAAAGCATTTATTTTTTTATATTGAGTTCCTTTTTAACTTTGATCGCAGTATTTTCATACTCATAAACCATGTTATTGGTTTTACCCACAACATCTCAGGCCTAGCGCCCCTCTATCAATAAAACTACTATTTTACTTAGTCATTTTTACTTATATATTCAGATCAATCTATGATCCAACTATTCATAGCCCTGGCCAGACCTATGTTGAAGTAATACTCACTTTTCGCTATAAAAAGTAGAGTATACTACTCGCTTATAGCTAGACCACGTCTAGCTCAGCCACCAAGCATTACTCATTAATTCAACAACTGCACCTACATGCCGAGGGGGATGCCTGTTCGCATAGTGCTAGAAAGTCTTAAATACTTGAGGCACTAAGCAGAGACGTTCGAAGTCGGACGCAAATGTGCCCGTTACCACAAGGGCTAAAGTCGTCCCATTGTGGGCGCAACTTAAGCCGTCACCTATTGATGCAAATGAAGTGCCCTTCAGTGCACACACCCGTCTCTTGAAGACACTAGCCCTGAGAGATGCACAAAATATACTGCTTGACTACACATTACATCGCATGTAATTACACAAGTACGTATAATATTTTTGATGAAAAACCGTTCCATAAATAACAAACAGCCCGTAGGCTCACAATATATAATTAGTTCTTCATGAATACAACATTTATTCATAACAATTGTTAAAAAAAAACAGAAAGGGAAGACTAAAAATAGAGAGCTCCTCAGGATTAATATGGCTGAAGATTCTTCATCTGGATTGCCACAAGTCGTAAAATAGTCTGGAGTCCTTCTTTTCTTGTAGCAGCCCGAGATATGTCAGCCCGAGCATTTTCTCAAGGTACACGGCCGTTGGTACAACCAAAGCCCGTCTGCTTGATCAAAGCAAGGGACCTCGGAAGCGTCTGAGTACAGGCCTAACTTCCTCCATCTTGCCCGTTGAACTCGAAAAGAAACTTGAAGACTCGCCGTAGAGCTTAGAAAGAGAATTTGACCATCCGAGTCAACCTCAATTGGTCAAACTAGAGTGTACCACCCCGCAAATCATCAAGAACAAACAGGAGCTCACCAGGGATGGAGAGGCATGAGCTGGGAACCTACCATATTGGAGTCTCTTCCCTCGGGTATCTCACACCCAACGGCCGATGAAGTGTGGCAACAACAATACGACCGAACCAACCGAACCAAGAGACAGCCCAGAACCATGAGTGCAGTCAAAACTTGGTGACTCGTTAATTCGCTCATGACCTAGAGCTCTGTACTCTTGCCTGTCATGGAACGAAGTAAGATAAGTAGGCTTCAACCCTACTCCGTCAAAGAGGCTACCTAAGCACCAGAGAAATCCTTGCGAAGAAGCCGCATGACAGCTGAAAGGGCTAAGTATCCTGACCCCAAATGACAAGAAGAATATCACGACAATCACTGTGTTAGGGGGATGAGTGCACCGTAATCAGCACACATGACACAATGAGGACATCCCAAAGGATGTCATTAGAATCCCGATCAAACTTCATGACTCGGAGGACTTCATTCGTCCCTTCACTGATGAAGAAAGAAAAGAAGGTAACTGCAGAAGAATTTCCTCCTATGGTTCCCTCATGAATCATCCATTCGGGACAATGAAGGTTTTCTTGGAATATCAAACCAGGATTAAATGCGAACATTTTCGAGGAAAGAAATATTTTTCACTATCATAAGAAATTGTTGAAAAAAAGAATTATTTTCTGAAAAGGAGTTTGTGATTTCTCTACTGTCACGAAGTCCCTATTTATATGCGGAAAAGAGATAAGGATGACACATAAAATGGTCAAGCATTATTATTGTTGGAGATATGAAATGATTCGGAGCAGTTAATAGCAGTTCTTAATAAGGTGCATGGAATTAGTATCAACCGATCAGATAAAAATACGCGGAGTTCTCGAAGAAATCAACATCATTCTTGGTCAAACATATTGCGAGTATCAAAGAATGAGTGAGATATCTTTTCACATCCAGCTTGCATGCCGCTTTCACTTCCCGACTGCTTGCGTCAACACTCAGCAAATGGGGGAGGGACTGACTGTGTGGGCAAAAATACGCCACTTACTATTACGGGGATACAAGTCCAGCTGACGAGACTAGACACAAGTCACTAGACACAAAGGATACACGCCTGTTCTACGAGTTACGACTGTTCAGGTTGTACGGGCGTAGGACGAAAGGCATACATCCTGCCGCCTTAGGTTTACAATCTCCTAGTTAGGATTTAGTATATACCACCGCCTTGAGTTATAGGCCCATAACCTCATTAGTCTTTGTATTTTGCCATAATTAGGACTAGATATCCACTACTATAAATACCACTCCTTAAATTGTATTGTACAACAGAGTGATTCACTATAGAATCCGGCTATTCTCAAGGAATAAGACTACTTTACTTTTCTTGCTTATTATTTCTTTCTTTTACTTATTTACTTTTCCGTCGAATTTACTGTATTACTTGTGACCTCATCCTAAATTAATTTTTTAACCTAGGCAACCGATTTTAGGCATTAACAATCGTCTTTTACACCTTTAACATGCTTTGTAAAATTGTCCCAGTTGCTATCTTTCAATTCTTCAACTTGCCTTTGGGAAAAATATGCTCCAGTTGCTATCTTTGAGAAAACTAAAAATTTTGATATTAAAGAGTCGAGCCGGCTATGAGCGCCTACGTATCCCTCCGTGGGAATCAGAAAATGCCTAGTTCTGCTTACATAAAGTTTTTTGGGGAATATGCCAATCTAAGTGCTAAGCTGAATCCGAATTGGAATGCTTACACATCTTCCCGGATACATAGTTCAGAATTACATCATCAGAAGAAAAACAAACTTAAAGTATTACAATATTTTGACCAAAACCGATAGAGATTGCCTACTTATCCTGTTGCTATTCCACGAATCAGGTCAGAAGTAATTCAAAATTACATAAAAGAGGAAATGGAGAATTTCTATGCTAATGCAACCGAACTCTATATGAGTTACTACGTATCATGCCTTGGAAATTAGGTTACGCGTAGTTCACATTATATAGAAAATTACATTAAAAGGAAAAGACTTCTTGTGTTGCTTGTCAAATGATGTATCTCTTGATTGCACTTGATTTGATAGCAATTGGCCGGACATTTTCCTTTAACTTCTTTGGCAAGAAAAAATTCTTTAATAAAACCTGCCCCAATTTGGATTTGTCTTGATTTGTCCTATGTGCTGGAAGCTTTTGGTCCTCCCGTCTTTGTAAATTCGAGATTTCATCTTAGTTGGTAGATTTGTATGGCTCTCTGGGATCACAATGATCTCTTTTTCCGCCTCACCAACTGATATTGAATGTATCTCATTCTTATCATCTGGCAAAGGGTTGTTGTTACCGGCAGGTGCATTTCGAATAAGCTGAATCTAACTTTTTTGGATTAAAGTTTCAACTGCATTTTCTAGACTAGCAATTTTCAGTGTCATGCCCTAGAGCCCCAGAATGATAGGAACAATGTTTGGTTCCATTTAACCATTTTGGAAGAGGATTAGGAGTTGCATCTGCAATAAGGTGACTCACTCCAACTGCCCTTAGCCTTTCATAAAGCTAACAATAAGGTTCCGATTTAGGCGTGTAGGTTTTATATGTTTTTTTGCCAGGATTAGTGCGTGGTTTTGGTATGATTGGGCGATTTTTAAAAGTACAGGCTTGGAGATTGGTAATTGTTGATTGGTGGAAAGGTCGTTGTAGTGTGGGTTGGGAAGGAGGTCGATATTAGAATTGCCCCCGTGGACCCTGATATGGCATTTGCGAAACCATGGCAATCTAATCTTTCTTTTCTCTTCTTAAAATCACTCGAACCAGTGTGGATGGCTTGCACAGTTGCCCTCATTGCAGCAAAACTTATAATTCGCCCTGTTTTAACCCCTTCTTCAATCATCTCTCCCATCTTAAGAACTTCAGCATAAGATTTATCCATCATAGGGAGTAAGTGCATGTAATAGGAATCATCTTGGGCTTGAACAAAAATATTTCACTATTTCATGTTCTGCTATTAGCGATTTAACCCTCGCAGACTGATCTCTCTATCTAATTGCATGGTCCCTGAAACTTTCTGTTGGCTTCTTCTTCAAATTGTACTCAATCTGCTTCACGAAATCATTGGCCATGTCATCAAAAACATGTCACTTGCACACATCTTGCCCTTCAAACCATTCGGCCGTAATGCCTTCCAAACTGTGACTGAAATATGCCATTAAAAGCTCTTCTTTACTCCCCGCACCTCTCATTTTGTTAAGATATTTGGTCAAATGAGATACAGGATCACTATGCCCACTATACATATCAAACTTTGGTACTTTGAATCATGGAGGAGGCGTGATATCCGGGAACAAATAAAGGTTCCGGTATGAAATACTCTGGTGCTCTCCCAAACCTTGCAAGTTCTTCATGGACTGTTTATGAATTTTCATTTTCCAAACCATATCTTCTTGTTCTGTTGTCCTAACCTACTTTTCAATTGTTATAGGCATCTCCGCTTGAGATGCATAGTCAGTAGAATCAGAACTCTTGATGTTTGGGTCGTGCTCATAATATTGAGTCTTTGTATTTCTGAGCCTCGGTTCATTTGCGTTCTTATGCATGGCAGCTGTTGAACCCCAAAAATTATCAGTTAAAAGGCAAAGTCTGGGTATAAGTTCAATATTATGGGGACTACAAAGGGTTTCTTTGGAGTCGCCATCTAATTTAGGAATATTGGGAACCAAGTGTTAATTAATGAGTGCACTTTCTCCCTTTTATAAGGAAAATAACTTATATTTTTTTTTTGGTTTAGAGATTCTTTGGTAAGTGGTTCAATTACTCGAAAGAATGTCCTTATTATTGGAGCACTTTCGTAAATCCACCAAAAGGATGGTTAATCCTGAGGTTTTCACGAATTAAAATAAAACAAATAACTTAGGAGTTTTAAGGCAAAATAAGATAATAAATATGTAATAAATAAATAGATAGGTAAATAAATAAGTAATGAATAAATGACTAAAATAATTAGATAATTAAATAAATAAATAAATAAATAACAAAATAGATTGATAAATAAATAAATAAATAGTTACTTAATTAAATGAAAAAATAATAAATAAATAAATAAATAAATAAATAGCTAGAATAAATAAATAATTAATTGATTAATTTATAAAATAAATAATAAGATGGATAAATAATAAATAAATATATAAATAAATAAATAAATAATAACAAATAAATAGGTGACTGATTATTTAATTAATTATATTGAATAAATAAGGAAACATGTAAATAACTATTATTTTAAAGTGGGACTTAAGAAGATGAATTTTAATTATCAATTTTATTTGCACTCATTAATTATTTATTTTCACTCATTAATAATGAATGGTTCTTAATTTCTCAAATTAATTGGTAAATCCTAAATAAACGAGAACAGGTAATTTCATAAAGCAGTTCTCAATCATGCGATAATAATTCTATCCTACCATGCTTCTCCTAGTCCGGTCTACAGGGATCCTAAAACATGAATTCTAAAGGGACGGAGAAAGAGGAGTTAAGAAGGTAGAACCCGGTAATACAAACTTGCGAACATATGTGATACTCCAAGAAGTTTTCGTCCATCTGATGCAAGTGTAACCACCCCAGATGTGTTTTTGCCAAACTCGTACCCATTTGCGTTTTTTATACAAAGGCAGATAAAGATAAAGATTAGTAACTTAAAATTCAAAGACCTTGAAATCTTGGATAAAATTCAAAGAAACTTCGTTTGTGGCACTACTGACATTAGAAAGAGACTTCACCTTCTTTCCTGGAATACCATTACCAAACTTGAGCATCTAGGTGGGCTTTCCATTACCAAAGCAAAAATAAAAAATATGGCTATGATTTCTAGTTTAACCTGGAGATTCCTCTCCCACCCTACCTCTCCTTGGGCTAAGACAATTAGTGGAAAATATGTTCACAAAGCTGTGCCCAAATCCTCCCACTCCTTTATTTGGAGTAATATTACCAAAGGATGACAGATTTATAACAATAATACACATTGGATTATAGGTAATGGATTACACACTTTTTTTTTGGCATCAGAGCTGGCTACCTAATAAGAAAATTATTAGAAGTCTTATAAGTGGCCCTCTCACGATGAGTGAGGATATTTTTAGGGTTGATGATCTCCTATGTGAACACGCTAGATCTCTCTAAAATTTCTATTCAGCTTCCAAATGAAGTTCTTTGCTTGACCCTTAACTCTTCCTCATTGTCTCAAGATTTGGATTACCCTATCTGGAAGGCTACTAGTAACAGTATCTTCTCCATAAAATCCACTTACCCTTTAATTGAAAGCTATACGTCCAGTGATAGGGAGTTTGATTGGATTTGGAAAATTGATACTCTTAATAAAATCAAATATTTTTTATGGAAATGTCAACATGACCGGATTCCCACTCGTTATTATCTTCATAAGATAGGCATCAATATTGATCCCATTTGTGCAATTTGTAAATGTGAAGTAGAATCTTTATTCCATATTTACATGGGGTGCCTCATTGCTGAAAAATTTTGGCATAATTGTCCTCTTGATTTTAATATTCTAGACTCTCCTGACTGGTTAAAAGAGTTAGAAAAAGTTTTCTCCTAATACTAGAACAAGCCACTACAATTGGATAGAGTTTCTATCTTTTGCTCTTTGAAATCTTTGGTTGAACCATAATAGTAATAATATTAATAATACTGTGAGAGACCTAACCCATGCTTGTGTAACTCTAGGATCTTAGAATTTAAACTCTTACCTCTAAAGAACCTAGATTAATGCGCACTAGGACTATCAATGTAGAATGGTATCCCCCAAGCGGGATATACTTAAACTTGACATTGATGGTGCTTATAAAACTCATAACACTATGGCTAGTATTGGAGGTGTCTTTCGCAACACAAAAGGAGATTGGGTGCTAGGTTTTCATAAGAAAGTTTGTGGCCTAAACCTCACGCATGTTGAACTTCTGGCTCTTCACTATGGTCTAACTTTAGCTATTGATCAACAATATACGAAGCTGGAGGTGGAAACTGATTCCACATATATAATTCTAACTTTTGGATAAGCCTAATCCTACTTACTTCTCTATTTTCTCAAAATGCAGGTCAATGATGATCCACCTACAAATGCCAATAATCAGGCATAATTTTTGCCAGGATAACAAGGTTGCGCATCTATTGGCTCAAGGAGCTCCTGATCAGTCCAATGCTAGTTCTACTTTTCACTATGCCGTACCACCTAATTTTGTCCAGTAAGCTTTGTTGGAAGATAGTGTGGGTACATCTTTTGTTGCTACAATATCGGATAGCAGTTTTAATTCCCTATCTAAGTTAGAAAATCTTAATGTTTTGAATGCTATGTCTAATTCTAGTACTTGTAATATGCGAGTTGCGGAATCTCCTAATAGCCGCATAAACTCTCTATGTAACCCAACGTAATTTCTATTTATGCAAGTCTTGTTTCAATTAAAAATAAAAAGAAATAAGAACATAGAGCTGCTCCAATTTATTCAATCAGGGAAAACTACAATATGATCAATTGAATTACTTTGGATAACAACCTCGGCATTTTCATCCTTTTATTATCACTCATAACTTTCAAGGGGTTATCATTGTTAAAGTCCAAAGAATTTAGGCGGGATATACTAATCGGACAATCCATGCTAAATGGAAATCTCTTCAATCCACCAGACACATAGATGACTAGTTATACCCAAGGAAAAGATTCAAATTTAATTAACAGAGCATTAGACTTTAACTTTAACTAAAATGCAATTTTCTCTATCAAAGCTTCCAACACATGAATTTTAAGATAAACGGGCATTTCAGAGCCAATATTTACCATGCCTAAACAGACTAGATAGAGACTCATTTAGAGGACACTCCATCCAGAATTAAAATATAAGACTGATTTTCTATAAATACTGCTTTCATTTTATTAAGACAGAACCAACACTTTAAATCATGACCGATAGAAGAGTAAGCTAGACTGGAGGAGACTTGAAATATAAATTCTGGACTGATACATTAAACAAAATGAACAAAGAAAGACCTCTTCCCAACTTCTTTCATTACTCTTTAGTATCATGGACTCCAACCATAAACAAACTTCTACAGACCACCTGAATGAACAAATCACTTCCCGAAATAGAGAAACTGAACAAGAAATATCTGAAGAGGAAAACGAGCCTGAAACAGAGGTTAAATTGAATAGGAAGAAAAAAATAGGGAATGAGACGCCACCTGGACAAGCACCTAAGATGCTACAGCCCGCACTATCTCACAGGGACCTTTACGCTATTCTAGAAAACAAACTATTTCCCCTCTCCACTGCCTCTTTCAATTAGCTAAGAGCATACCTCACTTAAACAACCTGCACCCTGAGCTTCTATCAAAACCAGGCTTAAACTCCTGATTAGACCATTTCTTTCACAGCTGTAAGATACTCACCACACCCTACACCCTCTCACAGAACTAACCAGAACAGCCAGACAAAGACCTCAACCCGTGAACACACTGAACTAAAACAACCTGCACACCACCCTAATAAACTCCTACATTACCAGGAAACAAACCTAAACCCCTTTCTCAATACACAGCAAATAGAATACGCCCCACCCAAACACTCTACACCCTCTTATACCTTCATAGAAACAAGAAACCAGAACTCACACCTGAACTCAAAACATCCAGGCTTCAAACCTTCACTCATGCTCCCTCAAACATCCGAGAACAGCCCCTACCAGCTTCTCCTTAGCAACACAGAAAACCAGAACCAGAACCCTTTCAACTTCCTTGAACAAAACAGAAACCAGGCTGCAGCTTCTTGCATAGTGGCTGCAGCAACTGAGAAGCAGAAATAAACCTCCCAAGCAAACTGCACCCCCTTACATACTCCCACAAAAACCAAACGACTCCACCCTGACTCCATTTCAAACATCCACACAACTAGGATTTAACAAAACAAAGGATGAAACCAACATGTTTGAAACTTAACTGAAAACTGAGAAGGTTAAGAGGGAAGGTTTCAACTAGGAGCTGGACATTCATAGAAGAAACAATAGGTAGCCTTCCACTCATTAACAATCAACATCAGAACATACCATTATTTGGAAAGAGAACTGAAACTTAAAGAGAATTTAAGATGAAGATTAAGAAGCTTAATGGGCATTTAGGCAGATTAACAGAGGATCTAAACTCAAAGTGGAATGATTTGGAGTTGACAGACCTAAAGAGTTGAAGAAAAGACTTTTACTTCTACGATTGAATCACTTCCCTATTTTTCTTCATAGTTTACTTTAAACATACAATCACCTTCTAAAGAAATTGACTAATGGAAACTGATTTTTTAAACTTCTTATTCCTTTAAACAATAAGGGAATTTTTTTTAGGGATTTTAATTTGATCATCATCAATCACACAAGACCTCACTGGTCATTAATCATACAAGGTAAAAAATAATACTAAAAAATAAATAGAGCTGGACTATAACTAGGTCAATACAAACAAAACAGTTTATATGCACACTATCTAAATTGTTTTAAATTTCGTACATATATCTATTATAGATGCTTGTAATAATTTGTTTTTGGACAACACAATTTATACCTTGTACTCCTTCCGACCAAACAAACCCGGGTCGCAGTAGGTTATAACAACATTGTTACTTGAAAACACAGATGCTAACACTCCTCTAATTTCATACATATTTAGAAACCATACAACAAAACACTACATATCTGACACGACCCGGAATCCGATTAGGCCGTGCGGGCACCCGACATCCTCCCCTAGACCCGTCGGGCGAACCCTTACCAATCAAATCAGGAAAATAAAAATAACAATTTACAAATAAGGACAAGAATTAAAATAAAAACACGGACATACTGATACCTTTAAGCTGTACAAAAGAAAATTACAGCTGACTACCCAACATTCTAGGTTTAGGGCTATCCAGACTAGACATCTAAGAGTACAAAAGAAGATAGATACCTCCTGGAGGGAGCAAAATGCAACTGAAATAATAAACAATAAACTGGTGGCCATCCGGAATAAAAGCTGGCTCACCCTGAAAGCTAAAGTCGTCTTCGCTCCTGAACAACGTGGCGAACTCAATCCTGGAGCGAACCTGCCGAAACGAAATAGATAGACAAGAAACAAACAATAAACAAGGGTGAGTCAAAAGGACTCAATAAGTGGGGCAGACTAGCCACCTCAAATAATAGGATAGCTAGCAAGGGAAAAAAGAAACAGATAGACCAAATTCCTCTTATTTACATTATAAAAAGACAGAGCCAGATAATAACCGGAAACACGTATGAAACCATAAACTCAACCAGGAATATGAGCCAGAAACATGTTACCAAATAAGCAATGCACATATAAGCAGAACAGTAGTCATGTACCGCAAGTCTATACAATGGTATGAATTGAAATGCAATAAAATGAAGTGAGATGAAATAAAATGAAATATGATGCAAAGGGTCACATGTGCCCGTAATCCCATCCCAAAGCGGAATACTCCTGCATTCGAGGGGAATCCAATCTGCTAACCAACTGGAGCGGAATACTCCTGCTCCTGGGGCGGAATACTCCTGCACCCGATATAATATAAATCAGAGGCGGACTACTCCTGCACTCTCCTAGGGCGGAATACTCCTGCACCCAATATAATGTAAAGCTGAGGCGGAATACTCCTGCAGTCAATATCTGACATAAGAGCGGAATACTCCTGCTCCTGGGGCGGAATCCTCCTACCCTCAATATGATACAATGGAGCAGAATCCTTCTGCTCCTGGGGCGGAATACTCCTGCACCGAATATGATATGCAATGTAATGCATATGAATGACATATAATGCATATGAATGCAATGTGATGCAATAATAATCCTTCACCGGCGCGGGACTCTCATCGACAGCCGGGAAGTAGATGCCAACTTACAGTCAGGGTACAATGCTCAGATCCTCAATGCAATACCAACAATAGGACATAACATATAATATACAATGTAAATCCAAAGCTTAGGCTTAATGAGTACGCCTATCGGCAGCTACACACGTAAGGAATACATGGTAGAAAATCCACGAGGCCAGGTGCCTCCAAAGAAATGGATATAAACACTTACCTTGTTACAAAGTTAGTACATCCACTCAATAACCGCTTGTCCTTTGGTATCATTGCGAAACGATCCCACTCTATTCAATAAGTAGAAAATATATCAAATTAAGCTAAAGACTTCATTCCTCACATCTTAGGGCAATCTGGTTAGGAACCTGATACCCTATTCGCATACGCAATACACAGGCCAGGCCTATATACAGGGTTTAAGGCCACATAACCAAACCCCAAATAAATTACATTTATAAGTTGTCCATAACTCACTGAGTACGAACATATAATCAATTCCATTATCGGGATCCATTTGACCCTTTAAACTATTAATTGAACTTATTAAAACGATGTATAATATTCCAAGTTTTACCGTTAAAACATATTTAAACACACGTAATAAACTCAAATAATATACTAGGATCATTACCTGAATGTTTCAGGGTAAAAATTCTATTTTTCTCCGGCCCCTTTTCTTATTTTCTGGCCTTTTTTTCCATTTCTGCGCCATTTTATTTTTTCTCTGCTTCTGAAATCGTTTTGTTACTGCTTCTGCTAAGAGATTAGCATATATGCACTTGCATATATGCAACACCGCCTAACTTTTTATGTTTTTTCTTTTTCTCTCTTTTTTTTTAAAAAATTCGCTACTACGGTAAAAATTAAAACGGTACCCTACGATATTCAAAATAATTCCAACTTTTGCGTATAATTTATACAAAATATATTTGACATACTCGCGAAGGCGGATCTCAAATCAGACTCCCGAAACTCAAGATGCGAATTTAAATGGAAAAGGTTAAATTATTTAACTTTCAGCATTTTAGCGGAAACTAGCTGAACAATATCGAAATTCACTTTTGAAAAATCACAAAAGTCACAAATAATCATACGAACCTAATGGCACTTTCGAATTTCGAATCAGAGCTCATTCGCCAATACCGAGCTCGAAAATCCATTTTTAATATTTATCGACGATAAAAACTGAAACCTTCTTCCGATTCCTATCAAACGAAGTCCGATTTAGCTCAAATTTTACAGACATGCCCTAATTGATATTACAAATATTTTAAAATTATCGGCACGCCAATCGGAGTCTTAACTTCCGAAACGGCTGACGGAGGTCGTTTCATTCTCCTCCACTTAAACTCTCGTTCGTCCTCGAACGAGCCTAAGTCTAAAGAAAAATTCGCACAGATAGCAAAAGAACTTGCACGACCTTCATAAACTACTCCACGGGCATTATCTTCTTATTATAGGATCAAGATCATAACACGCATATCGTACTTTTGGAATAAAAATTATATGGATAATGTGATAATACCATTGCACATCTTATTCTAACTAAGCCGATCCTTCCTCGATCACGAGAAACCTTTTTTCGGCACAAAGATATACTAAACTCTGGATGGATTAACATGATTCAGCCGAGAATCACCTTTTCGATATACCTTTCGATATAGAACAGGTCGCTAGAATTAAGAATTAGCTCACGCTTGATGCAATAGGGGGAGCTTTTGAAGTGCCTTGTCACTACACACTATAGAAGATTTGATGCAAGCTATATTATTTTTACGAATGCAATATGCAACATCTCAGTTGACTTTAGTATTACCATTCAGTATTTGGAGGAAGACTCCTCCACTTAAAGCACAAACTCATGCAGCCATTTGTATAGGAATAACCATCCTCGCACAGTCTGCTGGACTAAAGAAGATTTAGCTAAAAGCTGAACATAGGCAGACCTAAGCTACCAACTACCCTTTCGAGTTGCCAAACAGCTGCAACTCTCAAGTTCACAACTCCATATCTTTGCCGTAAACACCACCGCCTGATGGATGGTACTTCTATATAAAAATTTCGGCAGAGTTTCCCCTGAAACTGGATGATCCGCAAAAACAGAAGCAGCACTATACTATACATGGGAATGGATACCCGGATAAACTGATATCCAAAATAATAATATGCTTACCCGGCAACAATAACATGTACTCTGGCTCAACACAGGGAACGTCATAAGCGGCTACCAATCGCCCAAGCTCACTAGTGCCTGACGAAGAAGAAATGGAAATGGACCGAGGATAGAAATAATTAGAGCTTCAGGAAGCTCATCTTCTTATCTGCTTGACTACCAACGCTAGACTACTTCCGAGTCAGGCGAGCCAAAGAATCGCAATTGAAGAAATAGACATTAAATAAGCTTTATGGAAAAACACCCATACCAATTTAACCTTCCAATAAGAAGGAAACTCTGACAATTTACCAAAATACCCTTTTATAACTAAGACAAGCTCATAGAATAACATGACTCTACTAGAATCTCGAACCAAGAGGAGACACATAGATCGAGCATTACTTACCAGCCACTTTACACTGGAAGAAACAAAATTTCAATATTGTTCGGCTAGTTTCCGCTAAAATGCCGAAAGTTAAATAATTTGACCTTTTCCATTTAAATTCGCATCTTGAGTTTCGGGAGTCTGATTTGAGATCCGCCTTCGCTAGTATGTTAAATATATTTTGTATAAACTATATGCAAAAGTTGGAATTATTTTGAATATCGTAGGGTACCGTTTTAATTTTTACCGTAGCAGCGAATTTAAAAAAAAAAGAGAGAAAAAGACAAACCATAAAAAGTTAGGGGGTGTAGCATATATGCAAGTCTTAGCAGAAGCAGTAACAAAACGATTTCAGAAGCAGAGAAAAAATAAAATGGCGTAGAAATGGAAAAAAATGCCACAAAATGAGAAAAGGGGCCGGAGAAAAATAGAATTTTTACCCTGAAACATTCAGGTAATGATCCTAGTATATTATTTGAGTTTATTACGTGTGTTGGAATATGTTTTAACGGTAAAACTTGGAATATTATACATCGTTTTAATAAGTTCAATTAATAGTTTAAAGGGTCAAATGGACCCCGATAATAGAATTGATTATATATTCGTACTCAGTGAGTTATGGGCAACTTATAAATGTAATTTATTTGGGGTTTGGTTATGTGGCCTTAAACCCTATATATAGGCCTGGTCTGTGTATTGCGTATGCGAATAGGGTATCAGGCTCCTAACCAGATTGCCCTAAGATGTGAGGAATGAAGCCTTTAGCCTAATTTGATATATTTTTCTGCTTATTGAATAGAGTGGGATCGTTTGGCAATTAAACCAAAGGACAAGCGGTTATTGAGTGGATGTACTAACTTTGTAACAAGGTAAGTGTTTATATCCATTTCTTTGGAGGCACCTGGCCTCGTGGATTTTCTACCACGTATTCCTTACGTGTGTAGCTGCCGATAGGCGTACTCATTACGCCTTAGCTTTGGATTTACGTTGTATATTATATGTTATGTCCTATTGTTGGTATTGCATTGAGGATCTGAGCATTGTACCCTGGTTGTAAGTTGGCATCTACTTCCCGGCTGTCGATGAGAGTCCCGCGCCGGTGAAGGGTTATTATTGCATCACATTGCATTCATATGCATTATATGTCATTCATATGCATTACATTACATTGCATATCATATTCGGTGCAGGAGTATTCCGCCCTAGGAGCAGGAGGATTCCGCTCCATTGTATCATATTGAGGGTAAGAGGATTCCGGCCCAGGAGCAGAGTATTCCGCTCTTATGTCAGATATTGAGTGCAGGAGTATTCCGCCTCAGCTTTACATTATATCGGGTGCAGGAGTATTCCGCCCCAGGAGAGTGCAGGAGTATTCCGCCTCTGATTTATATTATATCGGGTGCAGGAGTATTCCGCCGCAGGAGCAAGAGTATTCCGCTCCAGTTGGTTATCAGATTGGATTCCCCTCGAATGCAGGAGTATTCCGCTTCGGGATGGGATTACGGGCACATGTGACCCTTTGCATCATATTTCATTTTATTTCATCTCACTTCATTTTATTGCATTTCAATTCATACCATTGTATAGACTTGCGGTACATGACTACTGTTCTGCTTATATGTGCATTGCTTATTTGGTAACATGTTTCTGGCTCATATTCCTGGTTGAGTTTATGGTTTCATACGTGTTTCCGGTTATTATCTGGCTCTATCTTTTTATAATGTAAATAAGAGGAATTTGGTCTATCTGTTTCTTTTCTCCCTTGCTAGCTATCCTATTATTTGAGGTGGCTAGTCTGCCCCACTTATTGAGTCCTTTTGACTCACCCTTGTTTGTTGTTTGTTTCTTGTCTATCTATTTCGTTTCGGCAGGTTCGCTCCAGGATTGAGTTCGCCACGTTGTTCAGGAGCGAAGACGACTTCAGCTGTCAGGGTGAGCCAGCTTTTATTCCGGATGGCCACCAGTTTATTGTTTATTATTTCAGTTGCATTTTGTTCCCTCCAGGAGGTATCTATCTTCTTTTTTACTCTTAGATGTCTAGTCTAGATAGCCCTAAACCTAGTATGTTGGGTAGTCAGCTGTAATTTTCTTTTGTACAGCTTAAAGGTATCAGTATGTCCGTGTTTTTATTTTAAGTCTTGTCCTTATTTGTAAATTGTTATTTTTATTTTCCTGATTTAATTGGTAAGGGTTCGCCCGACGGGTCTAGGGGAGGATGTCGGGTGCCCGCACGGCCTAACCGGATTCCAGGTCGCGTCAGTTGGTATCAGAGCTCATTCGCCAATACCGAGCTCGAAAATCCCTTTTTAATATTTATCGACGATAAAAACTGAAAGCTTCTTCCGATGCCTACCAAACGAAGTCCGATTTAGCTCAAATTTTACAGACAGGCCCTAATGGATATTACGAATATTTTAAAATTATCGGCACGCCAATCGGAATCCTAACTTCCGAAACGAATGACGGAGATCGTTTCAATATCGAATTTCTTTACAATGAAAAATTAGATAAAACCAAACAAATTGGGACCGAGAAACTTGAAAACGCAGATAAAATTTGAACAAATTAACAGTATGAAGTTATGAACAAATTTTACCTCAATAGACTTATAGGGAATAACGACATTGTAACTTGTTATGCACACCTAAAGTGCAAAACAATGCCAAAAATATTGCATAAATTAGATTGAAGGAAGCAATGTATCAGTCAAAAAGTAGGTACCACAGATTAGCAATTGTTTGTTACGGAACAACCCCTGAAATTTTCATAATCTCTGTTGCTATAGAGATAGAAACAACAACAACAAACTATGTTTCCACAAGTGGGGTTGGAAGAGTGAGGTGTACGCACACATTACCATAGATAAGCAATTGTTGCTACACAGACATGATCCGAAATACATCATCTGAAGTCTAAATAACTAGAAAACTAATGCTGCTCTAGGAAAAAAGATCCTAGTAAAAACCAGATAAGAAAATAAGACAAAACCTCTTAAGAATAAGAAGTTGGTGCTTGGTAAAAGCGTCTGAAGATTGAACCTTAAAAATGTTGTGTTTTCATGTTCATCATACCAAAGAAGTATCCCGCATATGGAATTATAACTTTATAAGTAAATTAAAATGTTACATGTTTATCATACCAAAGGTATGTTCTTCATATGTAATCCAACTAAACTACTGTGTTCCATCTTTCTTATTTACAAGGTCTTTGAAATGGGAATTCACTGTTGACAAATGTCCTTGGACATTTCTTATCTAAAGCTTAAAAAAGAACTGAGTCTCCGAAGAGTCAAAAGATGCAGTAAATTGCCACTGAATAAGATCAGAAAATGGAGAACTGCAGTAAAAGAAAAAGCCCTAGCGCGTAGTCTAGTAATCTCAGTCTCCGAAGAGTCAAAAGATGCAGTAAATTGCCACTAAATAAGTTCAGAAAACGGAGAACTGCAGTAAAAGAAAAATCCCTAGAGTGTAATCTCTGTTGCTATCGAGACATGATCTGAAATACATCAACTAGAGTCTAATAGCTGGAAAACTGATGCTGCTCTAGGAAAAAGATCCCAGTAAAAACCAGATTAGAAAATAAGACAAAATCTCTAAGAATAAGAAGTTGGTGCTTGGTAAAAGCTTCCAAACATTGAACCTGAAAAAAAACTATGTTTTCCTGTTCAACATACCAAAGAAGTATCTCGCAATGGAATTATAAATTAAAATATTACATGATTATTCGACCAAAGATGTGATCGTCATATGTAATCTTAACTAAACTACTGCGTTCCATCTTTCTTATTTACAAGGTCTTTGAAATGGGAATTTACCGTTGACAAATGTTCTTGGAAATTTCTTATCTAAGTTTAAAAGAAACACTCAATTTCCGAAGAGTCAAAAGATGCAGTAAATTGCCACAGAGTAAGTTCAGAAAATGGAGAACTGCAGTAAAGGAAAAATCCCTAGTGTGTAGTCTAGCTAGCAAAGCTGTACTAAAAGATTATATTGGACAGTGAAAAGATCTAAATAGTAGTAGAACAGTCAATCAAATATATATAAACGTGACAAGATCATCTCTCTCAGTAGCTTCAAAACCAAACATCTAATCATATTATTTTAGAGGTGTCTCAATAACTATAAAAGTTGATAGGATCAATGGCACAAGGTTCGGAACTCAGTGGATAATAGCCCACCACACTACTCTTCTCCATTTAAATGTCAGGCTTTTTGCATGTGGTAGGATTTGAACCCGTGATGTGCACCTAACCCACACATCACAAGTTGCATAACTTTAGAAGTCATTACATAACCATAGAAATTTGTCCCGGATATATTCCATGTATGGAGATAAACGCTAATGTTTGAAACAACAACACTTCTACTGCCGGAACTGTTATTCTCTATGAATACAATGGGTGAAACTAGACACCATTTTGACTTCCTAGCATGTACAGTACAAGTAAAAGCACAGCCAAAATTTAAATGTTGAACGAAATAAGAAAACAATGTAAACTGTCAGTCAGAGAACTGACAAGCAAAGGAAAACTCAATAAATAATATCTGCATGATGAACTTTAGGTAGTTATTTATGGCATAGAGCACTGCTGGTACAGTAAGAAGCACAATGTTACGTGCAGCCTGAAGAAATTACAAAAAGTTCACGTATAATTATCAACTAATAGCAATCTGCTAAATGACTCAATAGCATGTTCGCTCAAAAAAATTACAATAGAAAACTAACGCGTGGATGCATGTCAAGCCAGCAAGATTTCAGTCACACCCAAACAGATATGAGTAGTCAACCCAGAAACTGAGAGTTGTATAAAGAACATCAATTCTCGAAGAAGCTAAAATTAATTGGTGCAAAGTAGTGGTTTTTAATAGAATGGTGATGAAGGAGAAGTTAATGAAATTGACTGCAATAAAGAAAAGAAGAAGCTTTCATGCTGTCAACAATCTACAAGGTATAAAAAAGTGATAGAATCTTTTTTGAATACGTCATAAATTTCATTATTAGCATTGTCAAAAGTATGTATAAATTTCTTTTACCAGAGTTATCTACTGGCACTAATCAAGTGGCCAACCACATAACAACAGAGAAAGGCAACAGCTGGAGCTCCTTTTTTTTTTTTCTTTCGATAAGTGGCTACAGCTGGAGCTATTTCGATAAGGAAGATACACTTTTACTTTCCCTTTCCCACCCCCGACCTAGTCTCATTGCTTATGGACCTTAGGTCACAGTAGTAGCTTAAGCAAGTGGAAAATTGCAAGCATCTATTAGTCACTTGGGTCTTTGGCTTGGCATGACTCCTCAAATAATTTTTGAGTGGAAAAAGACTAAAGTTTTAAACATGAAATCTAGGGTCCTCATTTAATTAGTGGTATTAACTATCTAACGTTCTCACCCCAATGTTTTGTAAGCCACACAATAGTCCATGTATAAAAGCTAGTTTTTTGCCAAATTTGGCCATTATATCTAGCTGCTTCCCTCTCTTCTCTCCCCCGTTTTCCCTCCATTTTTTCCCATTCCATTCCCGCTCAAAATTCCACCATAGCTGCTCAGCTTCTTTTCCTAAACCGAAATAATACTCATTCCACCATAGTTGCTGAGCTTATTTACTGAATATCCTTTCCAGTTTTAGGTAATACAAGCTGAGACCACCCATATTTGGGTTATACATCATTTCGTTAAATCTGGTCGTTTCTTATCCATTAAAGGGGAAATCTTGTTCCTCTAATTTTAATCGTATCAATCCAGTCATCTCCGGTAAGTGTACTAAACTTTAGAACATGTTTTTAGCTGTTTTTGTTGATTCGAGATTGTTACGGATTCAGTTCCTCCGAACAATCTTCTTGAAATTCCAAACATCATTTCGATGTTCCTATAGTCGTAATTGTAATTTCAAACATATCACTAGCGTTTTACACGGTGTATGTATTTATTGGAATTTTCACAGATAATGTTCGGAACATCCTGCTAGGATGTTTGAGCGTTCTGTTAGCAGTTTGGAACATCTTGCATTAAGCAATGAAAAAGAGTAAGGTGATGTTCAGAACATCTGAATAAGATGTTTCAAACGAGCAACATTGAGGTTTGGAACATCTTGCATTAAGCAATGAAAAACTGTAATGTGATGTTCAGAACGTCAGTAACGATGTTCCAAACTGTCAACATTGAGGTTTGGAACATACTGTATAAATATTAGTAATACTAATAGTTGGTCATTCCAATTTATTGCAGGTGACCATCGATGGGTGAGGTTATATTAGGAGTTAATTATCAAGGTGAATCGGTGGAGCGTTCTAAATGTTATGCTTGGGTTCCGTAGGTTAAAGAGTCAAGACTCATTCTTGTGCCTAGAGATGTTACGTATGATGTTCTACTTAACAAAATCATCAGAAGTAGGGGGATAAGAGACAATCCAAGGGACATTTGCATAACTTAGATGCTGAGTGTTGCCGCAAATCAAAAGACTCATCCCGTTACAATAAGAAATGATAATGATATACGCATTTATATGGCTGATGTTGATCGTAATGGTGCTAGGCCAACTCTAAGGGTAATTGTGGTTTCTACGACGGAGGAATGTGTTGGTTCTAATGATCAAGAAATGCCAAATAGTGGAGGGAATGATTTTAGTCAGCGATTGGATGACTTACATGAAGAAGTAGAAGAGGACAAAGGAGGAGGGGTAGAAGAAGACAGAGGAGACGTAGATGTAGATGACGAAAAAGAAGAAGAAGTAAAAGAAAAATATCCAGAGGAAGATCCTGCCATTTAAACCCATGTGTTTCCAACACAAAGCAGCGAGCCGATATTTCACTTCGTCGATGGCACATGTTTTGAAAAATGTATGACTTTCGCCAATAAGAAAGAACTGGTCACCAAATTGAAGATTGCAGCAGTTAAACATCGTTTTAATTACAAAGCATTGAAGAATACTGCAAAGATTTTTAATGCTAGATGTTTATATGTGAAATGCAAATGGTGGTTAAGGGCAATGAGGTATAAAAGTAATGATAGGTTCTACATTAGTGTTTGCAATAACTTGCACACATGCGGTGTCCAACATCATTCCAGCTATAATTCACACGCCTCTGCCCAGATAATTGGTGAGTTCATGAAAGGTAAATATGTAATGGGAAAAGGTCCAACCACAAAAGCTGTCAGGGAGTCCCTTAACAACGATTTTGGTTGCAAGGTTAGCTACTGGAAGTGTCTTAGGGGCTGTCAATTTGCAAAAGCTTTGACACGGGGAACACATGAGAAAGGTATTGAAATTCTTGATGCTTATGCTTGCATGGTTAGGAGTAAGAATCCAGGAACCAAGACAGATTTGAGGCTTTCTAGCACAGGGAAGTTCTTATATTTTTTTCTCTCTTATGGAGCGTGGATCAGGGAATTTACTTACGTGAGAAAAGTCCTAGCCGTTGATGGTACAGATTTGTCTGGCGAGTATGGAGGGGTGTTGCTGTTTGCTGTTGCTCAGGATGAAATGAGTCACGTATTCCCTGTTGCTTTTTTTGTTGTAGACAAAGAGTGTGACGCCTCATATGAGTATTTTTTTGAACAATTACGCTGCATAGTTTCATATGGTGAAGAGTTGTGCATTGTTTCGGATAGACATCCGAGCATCTCGAAAATGGTCGCCAAAGTATTTCCTTCTGCACACTATGGAGTTTGCATGTGGCACCTTGGTGAAAGCATCCGAACAAAGTTTCAGTTTAAAATCAATCTTCACAAAATACTACACTTCAGCAAAGGCATACATGGTAGAGGAGTTCACTAATGCTATGAATGAGATCAGGACTATTGATTGGAAGGTAGCGGATTAACTTAAAAATGTTGTTGGCTATCATAGATGGAGCAGATTATATTTCCCAGGAAACAGGTAAACTATAATAACAAGGTCTGATATTACTGTCATGCTTTCAATCTGTTCCAAACGTCACACGAAGCATTCCGAACATATCATTTATGTGCAGAACATTATTAGGAAATTTTATTTTCTAACGATGTTCCAAACTCCTTATTGTCGTTCTGAACTTGTGCTTCATGTTAGGAACATCATGAATGTTTATTCTGCACTTGTGCTTTATGTTAGGAACATCTTTTGATTATTATAGTATTTATTGTTTTTAATAAGTTTCAAGTTATGACATCAAACATAGCTGAGTTCATTAATTCCATGTTGAAGGAGCAAAAAGAATACCCCATTGTTGCCCTCTTGAAGGATATAGGTAGGAACTTTGCGGAAAAATTCCACACTAGGCTATGAAGTTAATCAACCACCCAAATTTATGCGTCCCAGACGTTGAAATAAAAAATAAGGAAGAATAAAGAAGTGGGAGACAAGCTTGTTGTCAACAGGAAGGGAACTTATGGTTTCGAAATCATTAGTCCAGGGTATGAGGCAGAAGTTGATCTATATGAGAGGACATATACATGTAGGGAGTTTGATCTTCATCAGTTACCTTGTGTACATGCTATGGCAGCAATTAGGGGGTTGCATGGCGTTGAATATGGAAGTAGAGTGTATGAATACAGTTCTGGATATTACACAACACAAGCATACATCCTTGCCTATGCAGAGCCAATCAATGCAGTACCTCCTGAAGAATCATGGGTCGTCCCTGCTGAAGAGATACTTTATCCAATGCCTCCGCCCCCAAAGCCGAACAACCGTGGAAGGAAAAGGGTTTAACCAGATTCGATCTATTTGGGAACGTCTTCCAAAGAGGAGAAATAAATGTGGCAACTGCAGAGATATGGTCACAAGAAAACTACATGCCCCGTTGTTCATAGTGGAATTGAGGCTACAAGTCAGCCTACAAATTGAGTTTGTGAATTGGACGAAGCATCGTCCTTGTTATAGTTTCGATTATTTGGATTAGTATTTGAATTTCATAATGGACTTTTCGTCCTACTTGTTTAATTTATATTGTGTACATATTTTCTTTACGTCAGTCTTAATTTATGTTGTACACATACAAGCTTTACTGCATTTTTTGCAATTATGTTGTGCACATATTTGCTTATTGTTCGCAATACATCTAGTCTTGTTTAGGATATTAAAAATGATGTTCCGAACGATGTCAAGGCGAGTGAAAGCTTGTGAGGTCTTTATTTCACAGTTCATAGTCGTAGCATTTACCAAGTGCTACCTCCGTAAAGATGTTCGGAACAGCTTGTCAAGGATATTATATTATACTTTTATACGTGACGTTCCGAACAAGCCATTCAAAATTTAAAAGACACAAACAGCTACAATGAATAGTTGGGATGCCCAAATACCAATACACCAAACGGCTAAAATACAAGTTGCTGCACCAGTCACGTCAAAACACATGCACACTTGTAAATATGCGTCCCTTCATTTGCTTCGGCTATTGAAAAGGCGTGCACTAGAAATTAAAAGTCACTACAAAACATCTATAAATACCTCCTTGATGAACTAAATTCACAAAGGCATAGTCTTCGCATTAACCAAGTATTAGGTTCAGTTTCTAGTGATCACCAGTTTCTATATCAAGGAAGAACAAGTTGAGGTACTGAATTTTTCCATATTTTCTACGTTTTTCCTAAAACAGTTTCAAAATCTAATCTGTTTATATTTCCTTAAACATAACTCCACTTTGATTCTTTTTTAAATTTTAAACAACTTTTCATGCAGATGGCCAATAATGCATTTAACGATCCATGGAATAAGTACCACCGAGTCCGAGAGCCTCCAAACAAGTCGCTTCCTACAAGACTGCTAGATGTGCATTTTGAAGTTGTTGACATCAAAGAGGTAGCAGATAATTGTGAGAGGTCCATTCAAACACTCGAGACAAAACTTGAGCAGATGCAATTGCAGTTAGATCGGATTGAGTGGGTTTTGCAAAATCACTTCGGTGGAGGCCAAAACAATAACGAAGACGCTATTATATTAATTGTTTAAGTAGTTGTACCGTTTATGAACATGCTTTTGTTAACTCTTTTCAACTAATATTATTATGAAGGTCTTTAATTAGTAATGTTAAATTGTCTCCAAACCATCATATTTGCTTATAGTTCGGAACCTATACAATGTATTCCAACACTAAACTGTATGTTCAGAACGCAACTGGTATGTTCCAGGTATAAATGATGATAACTAACACTATACAAGACCAAATTTCCCGAATACAGTGAAATGATGTTCATTTTATTATACTTGTTAGATTGACAAATGATGATGATTAACACTAGAAATGACCCGCTAGAATTGTAAAAGTGACAAATAATACTCATTTCGCTTAAAAGGACCAAATATAGTTCGTAGACTGAGAAATGATGACAATTATCAGTAGTAATGACCAATTATACTTGTTAAAGTGATAAATGTTGACAATTATCTGTAGTGATGACCAATTATACTTGTAAGAGTGACAAGTGATGATCATCTATCGTAGGGTTGTTTCAAACAACCTATTGATGTTCGTCGCATTATACGGTCGTTCGGATCGCACAATTTTAATGTTGCTATCTTCATCGTATGATGATCCATACATATACTCTAGTTCCGAACATCAAATAGAGGTTTGTCACATTTTATGTGTCGTTCCGAGTGCCATGTTAGAGTAGTTTCTATCTTCATCATACTTTTTCACAATTAAAGTAGTTAGCGTGACAAATGATGCTCATTATATGACTATCAGTGACCAATTATACTTTAAAGAGTGACAAATAATGATCACTATACTACAAATGACCAATTATACTTATTATATGGAGAAATGATGATCATTATGAGTAGAAATGACCCACTATACTTGTTAGAGTGACAAATGATGATCAATATGATAAGAAATGACCCATTATACTTTTTAGAGTGAAAAATGATGATCATTATACCTACAAATGACCCACTTGTAAGAGTGACAAATGATGATCATTATACCTACAAATGATCCATTATAACTGTTAGAGTGACAAATGATGATCATTATACCTACAAATGACCCACTATACTTGTTAGAGTGACAAATGATGATCATTGTGACTAGAAATGACCAACTATACTTGTTATAGGGAGAAATGATGATCCATACATATAGTCTAGTTCCGAACATCAAATAGAGGTTTGTCACATTTTATGTGTCGTTCCGAGCGCCATGTTAGAGTAATTTCTATCTTCATCATACTTTTTCAGAATTAGAGTAATTAGCGTGAAAAATTATGATGATTATATGACTATAAGTGATCAATTAAACTTGTAAGAGTGTTAAATTCATCAACATTCATCACAAAGACCACTTAGAGTAGTTTGTGTGACAAATAATGATCACTATCGCTGCAAATGACCAATTATACTTGTTATAGGGAGAAATGATGATCATTATGAGTAGAAATGACCCACTATACTTGTTAGAGTGACAAATGATGATCATTGTGACTAGAAATGACCCACTATACTAGTTAGAGTGACAAATGATGATCATTATACCTACAAATGACCCACTATACTTGTTAGAGTGACAAATGATGATCATTGTGACTAGAAATGACCCATTATACTTGTTAGAGTGACAAATTATGATCATTATACCTACAAATGACCCACTATACTTGTTAGACTGACAAATAATGATCATTATAACTAGAAATGGCCAATTAGAGTTGTTAGACTGACAAATGATAATCATTGCAACTAGAAATGACCCACTATACTTGTTAGAGTGACAAATGATGATCATTGTGACTAGAAATGACCAACTATACTTGTTATAGGGAGAAATGATGATCCATACATATAGTCTAGTTCCGAACATCAAATAGAGGTTTGTCACATTTTATGTGTCGTTCCGAGCGCCATGTTAGAGTAATTTCTATCTTCATCATACTTTTTCACAATTAGAGTAATTAGCGTGAAAAATTATGATGATTATATGACTATAAGTGACCAATTATACTTTTAAGAGTGTTAAATTCATCAACATTCATCACAAAGACCACTTAGAGTAGTTTGTGTGATAAATAATGATCACTATCTCTACAAATGACCAATTATACTTGTTATAGGGAGAAATAACGATCATTATGAGTAGAAATGACCCATTATACTTGTTAGAGTGACAAATGATGATCATTATGAGTAGAAATGACCCACTATACTTGTTAGAGTGACAAATGATGATCATTGTACCGACAAATGACCCACTATACTTGTTAGAGTGAGAAATGATGATCACTGTGACTAGAAATGATCTACTATACTTGTAAGAGTGACAAATGATGATCATTATACCTACAAATGACCCACTATACTTTTTAGAGTGACAAATGATCCATTGTGACTAGAAATGACCCACTATACTTGTAAGAGTGACAAATGATGATCATTATACCTACAAATGACCCACTATACTTGTTAGACTGGAAAATGATGATCATTGTAACTAAAAATGGAAAATTAAAGTTGTTAGAGTGACAAATGATGATCATTGTAACTAGAAATGACCCACTGTACTTGTTAGAGTGACAAATAATGATCATTATACCTACAAATGACCCACTATACTTGTTAGAGTGACAAATGATGATCATTGTGACTAGAAATGGCCAATTAGAGTTGTTAGAATGAGAAATGATGATCAATATGATAAGAAATGACCCAGTATACTTGTAAGAGTGACAAATGATGATCATTATAAATGGACAATTATACTTGTTATAGGGAGAAATGATGATCCATACATATAGTTTTCGAAAATACATATAGTCTTCTTTCGAACATCCAGTAGATGTTTGTCACATGTTATGTGATGTTCCGCGCGTGGTGTTCTATTGTTTCTATCTTCTTCATACTTTTTACAGTTAGAGTAGTTAGAGTGACAAATTATGATCATTATATCACGATAAGTGAGTGACCAATTATACTTTTAAGAGTGATAAATTCATCAACTTCCATCACAAAGAACACTTAGAGTAGTTAGACTTAGAATTGATGATCATTGTTACTACAAATGGCCAATTACACTTGTAAAAGTTACAAGTGATGATCATTGTCACATGATAATTAAAGGCGATGATCATTATCACTCTAAATTACAAAGTATACTTGTTAGAGTAACAAATGATTATCCATCTATCTCTGTTGTTTCGAGCATGCTGTTGATGTTTGTCACATGAACATCATGTTTGGAGCGCCCGTTTCCGATGTTGCTATCTTCATCGTATTGTTTTTGAAATGTTCATAACAGATAGCGATATGATTCAAAATATGTAGTGTGTCGTGCGGAACGATTTAGGGTACAATGGTAATTTACAGGACAAAATAACAAGTTCAAATGAAATTTCTTGATCATTAGTACACAAAACATAACAATTGAAAATAAATAGAATCTAAACTATGAACCAACACTTTATCCAAGTACAGAATATGAGAACAATTAGCACCACAACTAGCAGTACCCCAATACCCAATTTTTTCCACCATAACCGTGCCTCTTTCCTCTCTTATTCAACAGCTTTCAACTTCTTAAGTAGGCCCCATATTACTATCTTCGCTTGATCTGACATCTCTTTATCATGCCATCTAAAGTAGTTGCAGCCATTTGCCTACATAAAAAAAAGAAAATAAATACAACAAACAAATAAATACAAGAAAAAAATAAACCCATCACCTAACCTGACCATATTTGCATCCGTAAAACCTTCTTCCTGGGTTTAGTTGAGTCCACAATGTTGTTAACTTCACAGAATCTCCACAGCGACAAAATAGTACTAAACTGCCACTATTAACGGATCTACTAGACATTTTAATCTGGATGTTTGATTTAATTTTGTAAACTGGTTTTATAAATAATGAATGGATATATAATGTGTTGGGTGGTGTATTTTTATTACCGTTGGTAAATAAATATTGTTCACGCGCCCAATGTAATAATTTATAACGAGTTTGGGCTAGATCGAAAAGATGTTCGGAACATCGTGTAAAGGATAGGTTACACGAACTATACTTATGTACAGAGATGTTCCGAACAATACATTCAAAAATTGAAATTCAAAAACGGCTACAATACAAGTTCCAAATACCAATTCACCTATCAGCTAGACTAGATTGCAGGTAGGTAGCATCTAGGTCGCAATGATGTTCGGAACATCTTTTCAAGGATATGTTACACGAATTATACTTATATAGGCTGACGTTCGGAACCACCCGTTCAAAATTTGAAATATACAAACGGCTACAATTCAAGCCGCTCAAATACCAATACACCAAACGGCTACAAACATTTTGGTTGCCTCTCTTTACTAAATACCCAACAATTCAAAGCATTTCAATCCACATTCATCAACTTACAATTCAAACCATTTCAATCCACATTAATCAACTTACACTTCAAATCATTCATCATCAAAAATGGCACATCAGCCACGGACAAGAGGTGGCTCCACGGCTAGAGGAGCCTCCACCTCGAGGTAAAACACAGCTGTTGCATTATCATTTTCAGACGAACCAGAAACTGAAAGGGCTATTGACATATTGGAACAACTAAGGGCAGAAGTGTGGGGTTGGAAGTTCCAGTTTGAGGGCTTCCTACATGGCTACAAAAAGGACGTCAGAAAGATGACGAAGGAAATACGAAGGATGCACAGAATGCTCAAAGGGATACTTGATGATAAGGCGATGCATTACCTTGACTCCTACTCCTCTCCTTCACGCTAGATATGGATGTTCCTATTAATTTTTATTATATAATTTCTTTTTGAATGTTTATAATCTAGTATCGTTTGTTAGAATGCTATTATAACTAGCGTTCCTTTTGTAAAGCACTGACAGTGATGTGCAGTTTCTCTATTTGAATGCTAATATAACTAGCATTCTTTTTGTAAAGCTCTACAATGATGATCAATGAAAAATATGTTGGCCTAGTTCCTGTAAATATGTTCAGAACATCTTTTCTACGTTCAGAAAGTTACTCTGTCGTTCTGGAACATATACAACCTTTATACAATGAGATATTCATGTTTGGAACATAAATGTTACGCGCAGAACATAAGTTTGTCGTTCTGAACAAATGATGAACAATTTATATGCTCTGTACATTTTCTAAAAAACTAATCCATCTATAATTAAAAAAGCACAATATACCGAACGACATTTAAAATGTTCCGAACTTCATGTTAAAATATAAAAGGCACAACGGTTACAATTAACAGTTGCACTCGTTTGAGTAGTACATAACGGTTACGAGTTTCGTCAAAAGTCACTTTCCACAAAACCATTCCCAACAGACTCGTTGATTGCCACTTTACTCTTATAAATACCCAACAGTCACACATTGATTCCATATATTTCAAAATGCCTCGTCGTCCCAGAACAAGGGGAGCACCGATAAGAGGAGCATCGAGTTCAAGATGGCCTAGAGTTCTTTCCTTGAATTCACATTCAGATTCTGGAAATTCGAACGATGGCTTGGACCAACTAAGGTATGAAGTGTGGGAATGGAAATCAAATTCGAAGAATTCTTCCATGATTATAGAAGAGACATAAGAAGGATGAAGAGAATGCTTAAAGGGCTACTTGCTGAAAAGGGAATTGATTATGTCTCGTACTCCACACCACCAGGAACACCACCTGAAGCACCACCACAAGCTCCTCAACATGCACCCTAAGTTCGATTGCTTATGATTATTTTAGTTATAATTTTATATGTTTATGATATTATTTTACTGTTTGTGTCTCGATATAATATGTATTTTGCATTTTCTAAAGAACATTAGTGGAGGAGTTCTTGGGACGTTGGTAACATCAGTGGTTATATTAAGGAACGACTTATCGTTCCAGAACGAAGTAATATTGTTCCAGGGCATAACTTAATTAAATGTTGCAGATGTTTGGAACATCATTTGATTTTTCAGGAACAATAATATGTCGCTCTGGAGCTTATGTGATAATCGTCCAAATTTTACTATGTCATTTTCTATTGAATGCTGAACAAGTGAACAATATATTTGAATGTTTGTTTTAATTGCAATTAGTTAAGCTATCTTTTTAAGCACATCGAAAGGTATTACTTGGCTAAGAAAATAAAAGTCATCCATACCTAATTACATAACCAAAATAAAAGTTAAAAGATTATCCAAATATTACATATACCCAAATCAAGGCTTCATTTTGCCGTCCAAAATACAAACGGCTAAACGTCGCCTCCACTGATCAGCCACATTGTCACAAATTTTGTCCGTAGGGGTGTTTGTAATGAGATGCTCAATGTACATCAACGCGAACACTCCACATGATTGCCTTGTTATATTTTGTGGACAAAGTGATCTTGACACTCTCTCAAACGACCACATGTCTCCTTCCTTACACTTCGGATCCAAGTCTTTGAATAGCTTAGAATTTCTGACATAGATCGGGAACATGTAGAGAATGGGGACAATTATTGGCAAGAAGTGTTCATCATCATTAGAACCATGATTGCAATCATACACCCAAACCTTCACTTCAACCATGTCAAACACCACCAACACGTAGTGATTGTCGTTGATGTTGAAGACGGCGAAGATCCTCTTAGCACCAGCCCAACACCTACCCCCTGGGTAGGGTAGCTTTCTATGTGCATACTTCAGATAATCATCATCAAACAGATACGTCTTCAACGCCATATCAAGCGGTGCCTTATTATCTTGCGCATCTACTTCTATTTTGTAGTAGCGTTTTTTCATGTTTGTCAAGAATGCCATATCCAAAATGAGGTCACTTTGATCGTAATGATAGGGGTAATTCAAATGCCTCTCCCGCATCATTGTCATCACAGCTTCAACATACTGCAGAACATATAAGAGAAAAAAATAAATTGGGGTATAAGTGAGTGAAGGAAAGGTCTGTCTTTCCGAACATCATTCCATGTTCGAAACGATTGTGTGATGTTCTAGAAATCTATGAGAAGCTAGAAATGCTTGAGTTTTTTCAAGCATAAGAACGATGTTTCGAACTCAGTTAGTATGTTCCCTACAACGATGCGAAGTTCAGAAAATCATTCAAAAATAAACTTACAATGTCCCATAGCCACACAGTCTTGTTCATCAGAATTTTGAAATCTTGAAAATTCATCGGCAATCTAAGAAAAACAACTTTTTGTTTCTTCCTCTTTCTGATAAATGCGTTAAAAGCCTATACTTTTTTCCGTTTTAATGGCTTGTAAATATCCACTTGAAGCCTCGGACCAACTTCTTCCTGCTTCTTCTTCTCTTCTGTTTGTGGTGATTTCACAGCCTTTGCAGGTTTTATAATTGTTTTGCTCTTCAACTGCTCAATCGTCTCCTGCATGGCCGCCGTCTCCATCTCCATGCCTTTACGCCAATCGTTGCAAACTTTGCAATTGCAACTGCTACATTTGGAGATGTCGAATCCATCTCCACCAGAAGAATCACCTTTGATTTGCTTAGAAGCCACAATATTTGTCTCATAAGACACGATCTGCTGCTCATAAGCCACGATCTTTTGCTCATAAGCCACGATCTTTTGATCATAAGCCACGATCTTTTGCTCATAAGCCAAAACCTTTTGCTCCATTGCTTCCCTCCATCCGCTGTATTCATCACATTTGCAACCTCTACAATTGGAGCTCCTCTTCACTGTACCAACTTCAGTGATACCAGCAACTTCAAACTCACCAGCAACTTCATCACCATTAGCTTTGTTTCCAATGTCAATATTTACATCTTGCAGGCCACCAATTATCTCTTCATTATATTCACCATCACTTCCAAACATCATCGCTTCTGCTCCTTCCATAGCTTTAATTTCTATCACTTGTCTTGGAGGGGTTATAGGATTGTTCTTAAAGATACAAATTGTAGTGCCACCAACAAGACCAACGCTGCAAGCATCCTCAAAACACTTTACAAAAATGATCTATTGTGTCGTCCTCGGAGTCTTCAAATAACACAAGGTCTAGAAAGAAATCCATGTCCAGCTCGTCATCAGTAGGAATGAGGAAAGGGTGAACAACCTGTTAATATACCCAACAACATTAAATAAATATCAACTAAATTTTAAAAATCTTTTAAAGTTGTTTGAAACAAAGTCATGTTGTTCGAAAACATCAAGCCGTGATGTTCCGAACATCGTTGACTGAAGCAGTTGATGGTTCTTCATGAAGAAGTTCCGAACATCAATTAGAAATATCTCAGAAAACACGAAGTTGTTCCAAACATTCCATAACATATATGGAAAACGGAATACTTACAGGAACATCATGTTGGTCAAACAACCTGTCCGTATCTCTTTCACAAATTTTAGTAAGCCTGTTTATGATCCTTGGCATTGTTTTTTCTTTTGGCAAATCCTTTGGCCTCAAGGCAGGTATAGCTTCATGAGTCCAGGTCATGAATGCCCATGGAAAGCCACAAAGATTGTAAGTCTGGTTTCCTTCTGCACGAGGTTCCATTGGCTTGATCGGATATTCCATTGTTAATTCAAAACTCATCATACCCTAAGGATACTGTTGGAATGCCTCAAGATCGGCGGACAAGCACACCACCCATTCCTCTATTCTATATTTGAAATCCTCGCACAAAGAATAGTATGAACAAGCCAAGCCATGCACATATTTAAATACCACTTCTTGGGACAGGTTATAGAACATACCAACTCAAGCAAGTCACCAGACTTCATATCTTGCTTTTTCTTCGGCTGTTTTTGCTTTTTTGGGCTTGTTGAACTTCCTCTTGGCGGGTGAAAGTGAGGGTGAGGGTGAGGGTGACTCTTCCACCTTCGTCTTCCCCCCTTCCCCTTCCGCTTCCCACTCCCCTTCTCCTCCTTTTCCTTCTTATCCTTCTCCTCCTTTTCCTTTATCTCTTTCTCCTTCTCCTTCCTCTTCTTTTCCTTGAAATAATCAACAACAAACTTCCACAATTCCTTCCCCTTTTCATTCATTTTTTCCATGTACTGTTTAGTTGGATAGGCACCACAGTTTAGCCCTATTATTAGTGCAAACTCGGATAGGCCAAAATGTGTTGGCAATCCATTGAAGGATATCCAAACCTCTTTCTCCTTCTTGCAAATAATCCTTCGCATGAGGAGGTTATGCACCAACTTGGTGCCAAACATTGGATATTCCGGTAATTGCAAGAAAGGACTGAAACAGCTATGGCAAAATCCCTTTCTCACCTACAATTTTTTCAGAACCTCCTTGAACTGTATCATACCCCTAGCCAACGAAGAACGAACAGTAATCTTCCCATTAAAAGGTTCATTGTTGGTCAAGAAGGTCTTGAAGACCCTCAACATTACTCTTAAAAGTAGCATGACCAACATCTTCATACTGGACATAATTTTCGCATAAAATTAATAAAATGAATCACAATGATAGTAGATCACATTAAAAGGAAAACATAAATGTTCGGAACATGTTTATTCTAAGGTTCTGAACGACAGTAGCAATCGTTTGGAACATCACGTAATGTGTTCAGAACGAGAGCTACCAGCCTTAATGCTGATGTTGGGAACATATATATGTCGTGTAGAACATCCACATAGGCGTTATGAACAATAACAAGTTTCAATTCAACTATCACCTGGTCTTCCTCCAGTTTCAATCCAGATGTTCCTTCAACAGTTTCATTCTCTTCACATGCTTCCTCTTCAACATTTCCACCTGCATTATTTACAGCTTTCCCATCTATTTTAACTCTTTTTCACGATCCTTCAAAAGTTGCTTTTTAAAATTACATCATCCACCTCTCTTCTACTTCTTTTACTGCTTCTTGGACTCTCCCATGTCTTACCTGCTTCCCCCTCTACTTCTTCTTCTTTTTCTCTACTTAAATCATCAGCTTCTTCATTTTTTTTTACCACCATCTTCCTCTTCCTTTTCAAGATCACCATCTTCCTCTCCAGTCCTCAAAAACTCATTTTTTAACAGTTCATCAATACTGGCATCATCTAAATCCACCCTTCTTTCACCCTCATCTGTAGCCCTCTCCAAATCCTCCCCACCTTTACTTAGATCGTAACTTGGTGCTGGACTTTGGCTTTCCTCTTGTTTATCACCTTTGTTTCGTGGACCTACTATTTCTCCTTGGCTATCGTCGTCACTCTCCACAACTAATTTTTTTTAGTTGTTCTAGTTGTTCTTGGACGTTTAGGAGTAGGTTCTAAATCTGTAGGAGTACGTTCCGAATCTGAAGTAGTAGGCTTCTCAGGTTTCTTCTTCGGCGAAGGGCCCTTTCTTTTAGAAATTGCCTTCGTGGGAGTCTTTGAAGGCTACTTCTTCTGCTCATCTTCATCTTTCGATGTTAAATTTCTCGGTCTTAAATTTGCCATTTTTCTGCAAAGCAAAACAAGGTGATACAAAATTTAGTTACAGAAAATCATGAACATCGAATTAGATGTTTAGAACCTCGGCTACTATGGTGTTTGAAACATCAAGACACATAACAACAATAACTTCAATTTTCAACTAAATGAAGCAGCGTTGGTTCACAGAAAATGCTCAAATTGTCACAATTTAACCATAAAATGTAAAAAGCCTAAAATTTTCAGTTGAACATCGAAAATCCCCTTTGCAGTTCGGAACTACTTTACCCATTAAAACACATAATGTCATTCAATTTCAACACAATATTACACCTTTTGTACAAAAACAAACACCAAAAGCATCGTTAATCACTGTCGACGAAAAAATTAAAAATAAAAACATAGGTTCGAGATTTACACCACAGTTTAAATGCTCATGACATTGTTTACCTTTTATATTTAATACTTTGTTGTATTGCTGGTCGGATTCCTTGAAAACCACAGAGAAGTTGAGAGTGTTTGGTTTAGATTTGGCGTGAAAAAGGAGATGAAGTGAAGTGAAGAAGTTGAAGAAGCCACGCGGAGGGGGGGGGGGAGGTTAATGTATGTTGTTCCCAATGTTTGAAATCATTATTATGTATGTTTTAAGAAAAACCCTCAAGTTTTAAAAGTGTTAACTTGGTCCATGATTAGTCTTAATCGGACTTAGAAAAAAAGAAAATGAACAAAAAAAGAAGAGGATATTTTCTGCCAAAAAAGACTTGTGGAGTTCTGGAACGCCACATATCACTAGTCACTTAAATGATGTTTCATTTTTTCTTTTCAGCCACATAAAGGATGTTTCTATTGCACATCAGTCAAACTGATAATTGAAAGAAAAGGAGCAAACTAAGTAAAAGAGTTGAATTTGTTTTTCCAGCCTAGTGCAAACTTGAATTGTCAATAGGAAGAAAGCAAAACTCAGCTACAACAAAACTTTTTTGAAGAAGAAAAAAAAAACAGTTATGCTGTAGCTTGAATCTTTGAGGAGAATCTGATTTTTATTCATTGATTATGTTACCGATTCTTCGAACACTCCGCGTAATTATCGTGTAACAGGAGGTATCAGATGCGCCCTAATTCCAACTTCACGCCGAAGGAAAAGGTAAGGTAACTATTGGAAAGTGTTGGGAAAAACGGGTAATTTTCCCACTACAACAAAAGAACTTAGTGAAATGAACTGACTCGGACAGAACACTAAGTAAATACCCGACAAATAATATTGAATACTAATAAATAAAGATACCAGAAAACTTTGATAACGGAGTTCAGCCTTTAAAGCTTAATCTCCGAGCACCACTGAAGCAGCCTGCTTTATTAATTATGGGAGAAGAGAACAATTTTTGGGATAATACAAATGGGAGGGGGAAGGAGTTAATTTATAACATCCAAACTCCTTCCCCAAAACATATCCCACCGATGTGGGAGGAAAAACCAAGCCAAAAACCAACAAATCTCCACCTTGGCTTGATTTCAAATTCCACCAAATTACAAATCTTCTCAAACAAACAAATAATTAAAACAGTCTTCGTAGTGCTTCCAAACTTTGCGCCGTGTGGCGCCAACTTCAAATGTGTAGGATATTAACCAAGTCTAAACAGTGTTCAAACTTGGCCCTTGTAACCACCTTGGTCAGCATATCTGCAGGATTCTCCGTAGTGTGAATCTTCTGGAGAAGTATCTCCTCCTCTTCGAGAATTTCCCGCACAAAATGATAGCGAACATCAATGTGCTTCGTCCGTGCATGAAAGACTTGGTTCTTTGCTAAATGAATAGCACTCTGACTGTCAGAAAACACCTCAAGTTGTTTCTGACCAACTCCCAAGTCTTTAAGCAACCCTTGAAGCCAAATTGCTTCCTTCACAGCCTCTGTAATCGCCATATACTCTGCCTCTGTTGTAGACAAAGCCACCGTTGACTGCAAGGTAGACTTCCAACTAACTGGCGCCTTTGCTAAAGTGAACAAATAGCCAGTTGTAGATCGTCGCTTATCCAAATCACCTGCATAATCAGAATCACAATATCCAACTATGCATTGACCATGTGATTCATCCCGCTCAAATGTCAATCCAATATCTACGGTATTTTGTAGATACCGCAGAATCCATTTCACAGCTTGCCAATGACCCTTGCCTGGATCATGCATGTACCTGCTAACAACACTAACAGCCTGTGAAATATTTGGTCTCGTACATACCATTGCATACATCAAGCTTCCAACTGCATTTGCATACGGGACTTTTGCCATATATTCTCTCTCTTCATCAGTAGTCGGAGATAATCTGCTACTTAGTTTCAAATGAGGAGCAAGTGGGGTACTTACAGGTTTTGTATCATCGTGCATACCAAAACGTTGTAGTACCTTCTTCAAATATTGCTTCTGTGACAGGCAAAGTTTGCCCCTCTCTCTGTCCCTATTTATCTCCATGCCGAGAATTTTCTTGGCTTCCCCCAAATCCTTCATCTCGAACTCTTTACTCAGCTGAGCCTTCAACCTGTGAATCTCAACTTGGCTATTTGCTGCAATCAGCATATCATCAACATATAAGAGTAAGTAGATGAAGGAACCATCTGGAAGTTTGCGCAAATACACACAATGATCGTATTTGCTTCTCTTGTACTTCTGATCAATCATGAACCTGTCAAATCGTTTGTACCACTTCTCGGAGATTGTTTCAGTCCGTACAACGATTTGCTAAGTTTACAAACCCAATCTTCTTTACCAGCAACCTTATATCCTTCTGGCTGAGTCATATAGATTTCCTCCTTCAAATCGCCGTGTAAGAACGCGGTCTTCACATCAAGTTGAGCTAGCTCCAAATTCAACTGTGCTACCAAGGCCAACAAAATTCTAATAGAGGAATGTTTTACAACTGGAGAAAATACCTCATTATAATCAATTCCCTTCCTCTGAGCATAGCCTTTAGCCACCAATCTTGCCTTGTAGCGAATGTCTTCTTTATCAGGAAATCCTTCTTTCTTTGCAAATACCCATTTGCACCCAATTGCCTTTTTACCTTTCGGTAGTTGTGTCAGCTTCCACGTCTTGTTCTTCTTGAGAGACTGTATTTCCTCTTCCATTGCACCTAGCCAACTGCCGCTTTCTATGCTCCGTATAGCCTCTGGGTAGGTGGATGGAACATCTTCGTCAGAAACTGGAAGTGCATAAGCTACCATGTCAGTGAAACGAGCAGGCTTCTGAATTTCTCGTCTCTGTCTTCTAACTGCAATTGGTTCTGATTGCTGTAGAGGTTCTTGGGTCGGAACCTCTTCCTCATCCGACTCTTCTTCTGCCATAGAAGAGTCACTGGTGGTGCTTCATGCTGGTGTCACCACTGTCTGCTCAAACTCCACCTGCTTCGGAGTACACTCCACCTGCTGCGGAGTACTTTCATCTCCTTCTGGATTTACCTTCTTCAATATGGCAGATTCATCAAAGGTAACATCCCTGCTGATTATCGTCTTCTTTGCCTCAAGACACCATAAACGGTATCCCTTCACTCCAGCATTGAAGCCCATGAACAGAGCCTTCTTTGCTCGTGGATCCAACTTTGATTCAATCACATGATAATATGCAGTAGAACCAAAAACATGCCAAGTATCATAATCAGTTGCAGGTTTTCCAGACCATACTTCTAATGGAGTTTTGCCACCTATAGCAGATGATGGCAAATGATTAACGAGATGCTGAGCGTATGTCACAGCCTCAGCCCAAAATTTTCTGCCTAACCCAGCATTAGACAACATACAACGAACTTTCTCCACAAGTGTCTTGTTCATACGCTCTGCCACCCCATTCTGTTGCGGTGTTTTCCTAACAGTGAAGTGTCGAACTATGCCACAGTCTTGACATATCTCTAGGAATGTATCACTCTTGTATTCTCCTCCATTGTCTGTTCGGAGAACCTTGATCTTCCTCCCGGTCTGGTTTTCAACTTGAGCTTTCCACTTAAGGAAAATTCCAAGCACTTCATCTTTGTTCTTTATGGTAAACACCCACACTCTCCTGGAAAAATCATCAACAAAAGTGACAAAATAATGCCTACCTCTGATGGACGGAGTCTTGGCAGGTCCCCACACACCTGAGTGCACATAATCCAGAATAACCTTGGTATTATGAATTGCAGTGCCAAACTTCACTCTTCGTTGCTTTCCCAGAACACAATGCTCACAAAATTCAAGTTTGCAAGTCTTCGTACCTTTCAACAATCCTTGCTTGGCAAGAGTTTGCAAGGACTTTTCCCCAGCATGTCCCAACCGCATATGCCACAGCTTCATTACCTCAGCATCCTTCTTGGTGCTAGAAGTTGCTATTGCTACTGTCCCCAACACTGTACTACCTTGGTAATAGTACAAATTGTTTTTCCTTACGCCTTTCATCATCACCAGTGCTCCTGAAGTTACTTTAAGAACTCCATCTCGAATCATCACAACTAGGCCCTTGGATTCAAGAGCCCCCAATGAGATGAGATTCTTCTTCAACTTTGGCACGTACCGCACATCCCTCAAAAAACTGGTGGATCCATCATGCTTCCACACCTTGATCGAACCTATGCCGGCTGTTTTACATGGATTATCATTACCCATGTAGACAACCCCACCAATGAGTTCCTGAAATTCAAAGAACCATTCCCGAATGGGACACATATGATAGGTACAACCTGAATCCAATATCCCCTCATCTGGATGAGATGATGTTGAAGGCATGACAACTAAGGAAATATCTGATTCCGCATCACTTTTGCATTCTGCAACATTTGCATCTTGCGGACTCTTCCCTTTCCCCTTCAACTTCGGACAGTCTTTCTTCCAGTGCCCTTTCTCATGACAGAAAGCACACTCATCTTTGGCAACGGCTCGGCCTTTTGATTTGGACCTTCCTCTTCTCCCCTTAGTCTGGCTTTGCTGACGACCTCTTGCCACCAATGCTTCTTCTGATGTTGTTAATTTGATTTTCATCTTATCCTGCTTTCTCAATTCATGACTATATAAAGCAGAACAAACAGCATCTAACGACACATTCTCCTTCCCGTGAAGTAACGTAGTCTCCAAATGTTCAAATTCATCGGGAAGAGAGGATAACAACATCAAAGCCAGATCCTCATCCTCAAATTTCACATCTAAATTCAACAGGTCTGCTACTAATTGATTAAACATAGTGATGTGTTCATTCATAGTAGTACCTGGTTGGTAATCAAATCGGAACAACCTTTTCTTCATAAGGAGCTTGTTCTGACCACTCTTTTTCAGGAACTTGTCCTCCAACGCCTTCCATAATTTGTGCGCAGAAGTCTCATTCTTGAAAGCATACTTCTGCTCTCTGGACATGCACGATCGAATTGTTCCACACGCCAACCGATTAATGATGCTCCAATCTCTATCTTTTACCTCTTCTGGTTTCTTTTCCTCAATAGCAATATCAAGACCCTGCTGGAAAAGAGAGTCCAAAACCTCTCCTTGCCACATGCCGAAATGGCCAGTACCATCAAATATTTCCACCGCCAACTTTAGACTAGACTGTGGGAACCTCGACCATGATGACGAGGAGCCCGATGCCCCTGGCGTAACATTTGAAACAGTATCCTTCGTTTCTTGATCTTTATTTGCCATTGCAAACTCAATAAATAGTATTCAATATTACAACTACAAACAACCCAAAGTTTCAAAATAACCAAAGTAATTCTTTTCTGATGTGGAAGATCAGACTAAGCTGCAACCACAGAGCATACTCAGACAGAACCTTGGCTCTGATACCACTTGTTGGGAAAAACGGGTAATTTTCCCACTACAACAAAAGAACTTAGTGAAATGAACTGACTCAGACAGAACACTAAGTAAATACCCGACAAATAATATTGAATACTAATAAATAAAACACCAGAAAACTTTAATAACGGAGTTCAGCCTTTAAAGCTTAATCTCTGAGCACCACTGAAGCAGCCTGCTTTATTAATTGTGGGAGAAGAGAACAATTTTTGGGATAATACAAATGGGAGGGGAAGGAGTTAATTTATAACATCCAAACTCCTTCCCCAAAACATATCCCACCGATGTGGGAGAAAAAACCAAGCCAAAAACCAACAGAAAGGACCTTGATTCTCCACTGTGGAGTCTGCAGTCTTGGCAGAACTCGCCAAAACTAAGGTAATATACTCTATTCATATTTCTCTTTATTTGTTCACCTTTAGTTTGATATTTTTTGACAAGGCAAGGTAATGTTCACCTTTAGTTTGATATGAAAGGAATTTGTTTTCTTTTTGGACAAGTATATGGAAGGAAGTTGCATCAGCTCAAATTTTAAGCTCTAAGGGGTCGTTCGGTTTGGCTTGGGTTTTACGCGGGTATTAACTATTAATGCGGGTATTAGTAATGTGGGTATTAATAATGTGTGTATTAATAATGTGGGTATTGGTAATGCGGGTATTAGTTATGTGGGGTTTAATAATGTGGGTATTAGCCACGCATATATTATAGCGTATGGATTATTTGTTGAATCACTGATATATTACAAATTAACAAAAAATATTATAATTTAAAATATTTATTTACTCCTTAAATAAAATTTTAAAATATCCTTATTATTATGAGGGTTAATTTTGTCATTTTAAATTTTAATACCTGCATTATTAATACCCACATTATTAATACCACCTTCTACCCCGCATAAAATAATACATAGATTCCCGCATTAATAATGCGGGTATTAATAATGCGGAATACACAAAAACGCAACCAAACGTTGCACTAATTTTATACGGGTATTAAAATTTTACAAAAACCAACCGAACGCTGCGCTAAATTAACGCTGAGTTTTATACAGGTATTAATATATAATGCTGTCAACCGAACGACCCCTAAGATCATTCTACTAATCCCACTCCCTCTGAGTTCTCTTTCATTTGTATAAACTGGGTAAAAAAGAAGAGAGAGCAATGTAACACTTTCTCTCTATAAATTGTAGCATCAACAACCCCTACAAGATCTTGTTCCACCTCAGGATTGTCACTTGAGTGCTCCACGAGTAAACATGCATACCTGTTTAGTCGAGAATTTCTTAGTAATATTCAGTAAGTTGAACTGAACTTGATGAATATTCTCATTTTAGTGCAACTATTGACATTGATCTAGTTAAAGTAGGATCACTATTATCATACTTGGTTGTGTATTTGAAATTTCGTGAAGAAAACTGAATTTAATACGAAACTGAACAATGCAAAAACAGGTGGTTTACTGAAACTGAACTGAGCTGACTGAATATTCCTCCTACATAGGTTGTCTTGGGTCAAAATAGTCTCTCTAAGGGCTGTCCATCTAAAACACATGACTTTTGAGGGGAGTTTTGACCTCCAAATCAGCTTCCATGGCCAGTGCTCAATCACATCATTTTCTGCACACTATTTGTTGTACCCTTCCTTCACTGTGTAAGTCCCATTACTAGAGCTGCTCCATCTTAGACTGTCAGAGACTTGTGAGTTCATTGTGTAGCTTACCAGCATTCTGTATAGGTCAAAGAATTCACAAAGTTCCCAGTCCTGCAAGTTCCTTCTTAAGTGAATGTCCCATGTGTTCCCTGCCCTATTTTGTGCTATTGTGGAGTCAGAATCAACTGCTATTTGGTAAAGACTAGGATGAGAGTCTTTCAGAGGATGCTGTGTAGCCATTTGTCCTCCAAAAATTTCAGAAAATTCCCATTCCCAAATTTGAAGGAGAGATCTTGAAAGAAATCATCTTTCAATTTGTTTATATGCTTCCAAGGACCGAATCAAAGAAACTCTTTATATAGTGGCATGGCTGTCAACATGATTGTTGTAGTTTCATTTCCTTAGAACCTAAACGTTAAAGGAACTTTGACATTTTGTTTGTATCCTTTCTGCCAAGGTACAAGTCTAATAGAATCTAATCGATCCTCCATTTCCCAAATGGCATGTCGCTAACTTCTTACAGTTCAATAATTCTACAGAAAAGGCGTCTCAAGCTCTTACCTCCATGTCGCCATCATTGCCTTATGATAGCAATTGTTGCACCAGGTATAATAAGAGCCACAGTAACCCCCCATCTGCAGCCAGTTACCAATGCAAGTTAAAAAAATCCAAACTGATATTACTCCACACTTCTCTTCCGCATCTGTAACAACATTAAAGTCCCTGACCATACCCCAGGGCCCATCACTTGTTCCTCTAGGGATCTTAACTCATCACATAGAGATCTCCTCAGGAGAGTGCTACTCCTACACTTTGCATAAACAACAGTCAGAGAAACCTCTGCTGATTTAAGTGAGCGAACCACATTTGCATATTACCTGTTATTCAGTATCCTCCAAGATATCCACTACGAAATCAGCTGATCATCAGAAAGACAATTGATTCTTAACACATTTGCACAGTATGGAGTCTCTCATGCACAGAACCATCCATATCATCTTAGGTACCAAAGAGCTAGCCAGCTTAGCTTTACCAATAAATCGGAGAAACTTTAATTCCTCATCTTGGAACATTAGAAAAATACCTCACAGAATATATTGATTTTTTTTGCAATCCAAACAAAGTCGTTTACTAATAATTCTAATATTGAATGGAACAATTTCTCTATCGGGTAGACTTGTAGCTATGGTAACAGAAACAAAAATGAGTATTAACCACATAATACATGCAAAAGAAAATCTGCTTCAAGTGACGACTGATCTCTATCTTATGTCAAGGAATCTCATACAAAGGAAAAGACGAACACTCAAACCTCCAAGCAAAGACCAAAATAACAAATTTTGAAATAAAAAGAGCCACAGTACTAGCACTTTGTTATCAGCAGCTCACTTTGTTAAGTTCGAGATGCAGCAGCAGTCCAGCTCAGAAGGAAATCTCACCAGTGTTTGTATGCAGCAGTAGCTACATCTAAAGAACCTGGTCCAAGACCTGAGTCTTTCTTGATGAAGTTGACTCTGTGTAGGAAGAAGCAGGTCCACAAATTTCAAGAGGCAGATTGTTGTGCGCCAGCACTTATGCTTGATCAAAAACACAGCAGCAGCAGCAGCAGCAGCAGTGTGCACATACCAGTGCAGGAGGAGTAGCGTGAAAGGCAATAGCATATCCAATCTGCCGCAGCAAAGATCTGCTACACGTTGGACCTCTTCCGCCCTATGTTCCAGTGCTTTTTTCATCAGTAATGCTCAGGAGCAAGCTAAGTCCAAGTTCAACACTCTGGTTCGTCATTTGTTCAGTGCCTGTTGTGATGCCGCAGCGAGGTACATAATTGTGCTAGTTACTCCTACCTGTTTCAGATGCCTACACAAAAATTTCAAATTCAAATGAGGCGCAAAAAGTTACTCCATTCATTAGCTAATTTGATTAAGTTCTTAGAATTTAGTTCTTTCATTGTCGCCCTTTGCCGTGTTGGCTTTAACATGACATTGCTCTTTCTAATTTACGCGAGTTCATATTTTTCCACATTGTAAAGACAATTTGTTTTAGTTTTTTTATTAATATACTTGCTAGGCACATTGCTTAGTGAGGATCCGCTTAAAAAAAGATAACCTTAGTGCAGAAACATTCAGTAAACTGTGCCTTGCGATTTGAAATCTGCCTCAAAGTAATCGGACTTTCTGTGACCACAACCACTCCAGTAGCCATATGAATCTATTCAAAGGCTTCAATTCAATGAGAACTTCTGGAACTATAGTCATTTCCGGATTCAATGAGAACCCAGTACCTGTGCTGGTGGGAGGCCAGGTACACCATGGATTTTAGCCGAGGTGTGCGTAAGCTATCTCAGACACCACTGTTATACCAAACAAAAATTAATAAATACAAAAAACTTTTCACAGCCCCAAAAAGAAAAGAGAAAGAGTAAAAAAGAAAAAAAAAATCCCAAGCCTAGGAGGAGATTTGGAAGGGCGGGGGATAGAATGCTCTAGCGAGAGAGAAAGAGTGCACTTACATCTTGATTCCACTGGAGAAAGAGCACAAAAGGCCTCAGGTGGAGTAGGCAGAGATTGTTAGGGTCAGGCTCAAGAGGCGGAGAGAGTGTATGAAGAAGAACGAAAGAACAGCATGTCCAGCTTTCAAAAGCAAGGACACGTAGAGAATTAAATGAGTAACTCAATCCAAATAGGAATTAAAGTAACGTCAAGCTCAAACTAAATTGCATGGACAATCAGATTAAATCTGAGAACACCAAGTAAGCTGTGATATTCAAAAGGAGCTAAAGGGCATATCTGTTTTTGAAATGTAATATCGCAAAAAAAAAATTATGTACTTTCTTAATCATTGTGACAATAATCAAATAACTATTTGAAGACGGTAGAAGATGAACTCATATTCTAAAGCCATGTTAACACGAGGATTGCGAAGAATTCAAAAAGAAAAAAAATTATATTCAACTTATAGTAAAAATATGAAGAACTGAACTATATTTCAAAGACTTCATGTCCGATACAATCTCTTACAAAAGTTGAATCAATCTGAAAACACAAATTATTTTTTAAAGAACTCTAACTTGAAATTATAAAAATGTAGCATCATAACGATGCATAAAGAGAAACTGAACAAAAAAAATCATAACAAGGGTTACAACTTGAGAGCTGCTATAGCTTCAGACTTGAAGTCAACCCTCAAACTCAATACTCGTCGAACCTCAGCTGGAGTAAGTCTCCAGGTCATAGGTCCTGAGTTTTCACCCCAGAAATCAAGAATCTCAGAGACCTTCTCCAAGTTTAATATTGTCGCCATTTGGGTTAGACGAGCAAACTTGTCCCTAACAGTCCTCTGGGTCATGTTGGAGAAGTAGCTGACAAGAGCTCGAACATCTCTGTCAAGTTGAAGACCTCCAAGTTGACTGAACCTTTTTTGCATCATGATAACCTCAAGCCTCTTAACAACAAAATCAATGACCAGATGTACAAGTGAGTCATAATTGTTAGCAGTCATCAACGCCTGAAGCCAAGACACATTATTCTCTACAGCATGGAGAAGCCTTTGAACCCATGGGTCATTTACCTCGTTTTCAGCATATTCGGCTTCAGACAGTTCATAGCTGATTGTTGCAACACTATCCAACACTGGCCGAATTCGAGGTGTCACGGTAGCCACTAGTTGTTCCAAGCCAATGTTCAGGGCCTTCTTGAAGCCATTGCTCATCTCATTCAATTCGGATAAACAGGATTTGACCCTCTCTCTGTCTGCTGGTGCAGAAAACACCTGACAATGCACCCAAATTAAGACTAGCAAAAGGATCAAAGGTAGTAAATAAGAAAGAAAAATGTAACCTAAATGGGTATCCTCTGTATGGGATTTGAGGTTAAGGATACATTCTGATGTCGTAAGAAACAGCCACTCTAATGTTCAAGGATTAAAAGCAATAGATTAAATATAACACATCGACAATCTAGATTTCACTGTTGAGTGAAAAAGAAGAGTAACCTAAACATGAGTATAATCCGAGTGGAAGTTAATGTCATGTTAATGGATACATTATATTTCAATGAATACACAGAAAGCACGATAGTTTTCATGTCACAAGACTAGGGAACGAAATGGATGTAAAACACAATCATTTTAGAATTTAACGTCCAACTGACATATCACCAAAAAATAAATTAACCAAAGTGGAACTATAAAGAATGTGGTACAGTACATCATGCCCAACATTTCATAGCATACATGAAGTTGAGCAACAAAATCACAGCTTTACTTCATCACCGCTTGTTTTGTCTTTGATAAAGTAAAGCTTTATTTATTCACTTCTTAAAAAAGAAGATGCCAGATTCATAAACCAAAGTAACACTGAAACAATAAGGGGGATCTACACATGAATTCAGGACTAACCTCTGCACATTGCTCTTCAATCTCATGTCGCAGTTTCAATGCATATTCACTGCTCACATCCATATTGTTCAAAGCCGTGGCAATCTCCGTACCAGTCTTCTGCACAGCAACGCCACCCGTGAAGAGCTTCGCTCCAAGATTAGGCTCTCCGGCCTTCTGCTGCAATGCCTCGTTGTACTCACCACCCAACAGGCTAACAGCATTGCTTAAAACTGCAATCACAGAGTTGATGTTTGAAGTGGATATGGACCTTCGACAACAACTCTGCAGAACATAAAACACATCGTCGACCATGGAAGTTGTGAGACTATCAAACACGAGTTCATCAATTTTAATAGCTTTTCTCACATTCTCAACCATGAAGTATCCCTCCAAGATCACATAATAACCAGTAATATCTTGCACAACTTTACTGAAATTACCACTCCTAAAAGCCTTTGTGGCACGAGGACCTAACTCGGGATCAACAGAACTCAAACCCCTAATTTTTGATATCATATACCCAGTGTAATCCTCACCCAACTGCGCCAAAGACAAGATCTCTTCCAAAAACACCTCGATCTCTCTCGGATCCGGTCCTTCAACTCCAACAGACAACAAATTACTCTTGTAAGAATTAATCTCAGAAGTCACTTTAGCTAATTTCCTATACTCCATGTACTTTTTTAAAATAGTGGAACCGCGAGAATCACACTCTTCTTGAAGCTCACAAATCGCATACACAATGCCATCTTCTCCACACAAGCTCCTTAAAGTTTCATCATTTTCTTCAATAGCCAATACAATATCTTTAAATAAATTAGTCAAACAGGATACAAAATTAAGCTGGCTGGGCGCGGACTGCTGATCGCTCATCATTTCAACCAATTGCTCGTATTCTAGCCTTGATCTCATGGCAATAACTTTTTTCAAATATGACACATACACTTGCAATCCCTCCTCCTCCAATCCGAGGGGCGGATACAACCTAATAAACCGTAATACAGTCGAATGATCACGCTGATCCACAGCTGCGCCTAAGTTCCTTCTAACAATTCCTTCGAGCTGCTTCTTCGAAGCTAAAAGCTGATCCCTCTGATCCGAAGCAGCGGAATCCTTATACTTAGCATCAAGTTGCAAAAACGTCTGAACATAACTAGCAGCAGATTCGAAATCGTCGGTTTCGAGTGCTTTCCTAACGCCATCAAGGCAATTAGAGCGATGAACAATAGCATCAATTCTAAGGAGCGTGTCGTTAACGCGCGATTGAGCGAGATCTAGTTGACGTACCTTAGCACTAACCTGATCAGCAAGGAGTGACGTGGAAGTCACATTTGAGAGAAGGTGATCGGCGTCAGCGTTTACGATGTTGAGGACTTGTGCTGATTTTTGAAGACCTGAGAGCTGCTTGTCCAAATCGGTGCGGTGAGAGAGGATTGTATCGAGTTCGAGATCTAGGGCACGTTGATAAGCGATGCATTCGTGGAGAAGACGAGTCATGGCTCCTACGTCTGTCAGGTTCCGCACTTGATCTAAGGCTTCTGCTGTACCGAATTTTAATGCGCTGTTGCTGCTCGGGCTGGTACCATCGTCGGACAATTCTGCCATTGAAGAAGAGTCGAGTATACACTAGTATGTGGTAATATAAATTAGGGGGTAACTCCAAATAAGTAAGGCAGATAAAGAATAAAATGAGATATCATAGTTTACATAACATAATAATTAGTAAATACAATACAATAAAATTTAAAATATAATTGAAATAAATATTAGTATATATAGAGTAATATTACAAATAATATTTAATATTATACTATAAATATTGATTTAACACATTAAACCCTAAAATTACAAAATATACCGATATTTTCAAATATTTATAAAATATACCAACATTTTTTAATTAATTACACTACATATATCATTTTTCACTTCCACTTTTCCCAAACAAAACCCTATCTTCCCCCCCCCCCCCCCCTCTCTCTCTCTCTCTCCCCCCTCCTCCACCCACCCTCTCACCCACCCCCTACCCGCCCCTCTCCCCCTTATTTCCGGCGATCTGGTGCCCGTGAACCACGACGGCGGCGCTACTGCTACAGATCTGAGCTTGTTGTAGCTGATGGTTCTGATCTGCTTCTTCAACTTCTTCTTCTTTCTTTCTTTTTTTTTTAAAAAAAAAAAAATAACACATACATACATACATACATGTCTTTGTATTTTCATGTATCTCCATATTTTTTGTGATTACAGTGGTTGTTACTGGTAGTTTGAAGGTGGAAGAAATGTATGGTTAGTTTTTCTACAAGTGTAAGCATCTGTATGTTCGTGTGTATACATGTATTTATTTCAAGCACACAAGTGTATGAACGTGTATATTACTGTATGAATGTGTATATCTGATTATGTATTTGTATTTTTTGTATGTGCTTTTGTGTATATGTCAAGTGTATGTGTGACATACATAAATTTGTGTGTTTAATTTGTAGATCTATAGATCGTTGTTGTATGTATGTGTGTGTCTAGTGTATAAAACATATTGTTTTTGTGTATTTACATGTATTTTTTGTTTGTATGTATGTTGCAAGTGTATTTATAAAGAGAAATCAATGTTTTTATGTGTATTTTATTTTTTAGATTCAAAAAAAAAAAAAAAAAAAAAATCCGGCGGCAGCCGGCGGTGCCGACGCCTGGGGGTGGTAGCAGTGGGAGGGAGCAATAGGAAGAAGCATGAACCCTAATTTGTTAGTTTTTGTTGGTTTTGTATATAATGCGTAAAAACATGTTGGTATTTTTTGTAAAGTAGAATAATGTTGGTATTTTTTGTAATTTTGGTGTTAGGGTTGTATACATTTGTAAATAGCCCATAAATATTAGACGTGTTCACTGTTTTTTATTGAGAATTGCTAACAATAACAACAACATACCCAGTGGTAACCCACCAAGGTGGGGTCTGAGGAGGGTGAAATGTACGCGGACCTTACATCCATGGTGGAGAGGCTGTTTCCGATAAACCTTCAGCTAAAATAACATCAGTGAAAAACATACTTAAGAGAAGTACGATGACAATATCAAAATAAATTAAATGAAATACTGCTAGGAAGCATTCTGAAATGATCAAGATAAACAGAAAAACACCAATAAAAAATAAAATTCATAGTAAGAAGAGTAAGCTGAAAGCATAATATATCGAAAATAACTCGATTACTATATATCCCTCTGCCCTAATCCTCGACCTCCACTTTTTTCTATCTAGGGTCATGTCCTCGGTAATTTGGAGATGAATCATGTCCTGCCTAATCACCTCACCCCAATTTTTCTTTGGTCTACCTCTACCTCTCCGTAGAGTTAGCACTGTCAACCCCTCGCACCTCCTCACTAGCGCATCTGTGCTCCTCCTCTTAACATATCCAAACCACCTCAGCCTCGCTTCTCGCATCTTGTCCACTACTGCAGCCACTCCCACCTTGTCACGAATGACTTCGTTCTTGATCTTATCCATTTTAGTATGCCCACACATCTATCTCAGCATTCGCATCTCTGCTACACTCATCCTCTGGATGTGGGTGGCCTTTACTAGCCAACACTCCGCCCCATACAGTAAAGCAGGCCTAACAACTGCTTTATAGAACTTACCTTTAAACCTATGTGTCACTTTTTTATCTTATAGGACTCCAGAAGCTAGCCTCCACTTCATCCAACCAACCCATATCCGATGATTATTGAAAATTGCTATATTTACAAGTTTGTTTGTTTTCTTTAGTGTTCTTGATTGTGATGCTTTTTGTACTTCATAGTCATAGTTATTTTTCATGCATGTTTTATAAATTCACTAACTTAACTTTTATCTTATATCTTCTATTCGCAGGTTATAGCAAGTCTATCTTATGAATTTTATGAGAATGTTTTCGATGTCGTCAAAAGCTACAAAAATCAATGGCATTGCATCATAAAAAAATAAAAAAATTGGCTATTAAAAGGATAGCTGTTTAAGTTGGTAACTAATTGAACTTTTTTCAAGTGTATTTAACGGTTAAAATATCATATTTTACTTTTTTTTCCCTTCATGCCTATCATCAAATTAGTCTTCTTTATATAGCTTTTATTTTTGCCAATTAATTGACTGTATTATTAAATCTTAAATATCTATGAAAGAGTAATTATAGTATAGGGAAGAAATAGTTAATCAAAGTGATTATTTTTTAGGGAAAATAACCATATGTATACATTTAACTCCCTTTTTATATTTTTTCAGCCCCCCACCCCCCCCCCCCCCTTTTTTTTTAAATAACCTTAAATAAACTCTTAGCCCACCTCCCTTACTTTTTATAGCTACTAGGATTTTTTAGTGTTCCCCTCCTTCTTCTCCACTCCACTAGCGCCGCCCCCTTCCTCCTCCCCCTCCGGCCACCCGCTGCCTCCCCCGTCCCAGATCTGTCGTCTCCCGTCACTGCTGCTGCAGTTCCGGCATCGACTCGCTATTGTGTTGCGTTTTCGGTGATACCAGCCATCGCTACTTCGATCTGACCCCACTTCCTCCAATCTATGACTGTCCCTGTCACTGTTGCTTAGCCAACCATCGCCTCCGTCATCTCGTGACTGGACTGTAAACTCTTAGCTTCGCCGGAGCTTCGGCGAGCTGCTACAGTGACGAAACCGTTGCAGCTCGCCGGAGCTCCGGCAAAGCTGAGAGTATGGAGTCTAGGCCCGTTTCCTTTTTTCTTTCTTTTTTTAATAAAATGGGCGTATGCAAAAAAAAAGTGTAACGAAATGTGTACACTAAAAATAACTTGAAAAGGTATGTGCATATATTGTGTATACCTGGTAAATCTGGTTGTATACATCATATTTTTGGGTGTATCCACTATGAATACGTGAGGATACGTGTGCTATCGTTTGTATACACTGGGTATTCATTTTTGTGTATACTGGCTATAAAAAGTAAGAGCTAGTAAAAAAATAAGGAGAGAAAGTTGACTGACTGTTTTGGTAATTCTCCCCATTTTTTACTTATTCGTTAGACGTCTGGGGATATGCACTACCCCTTATAGGTGATACAGTATTTAGAGCTTGAGTAGAACATATATTTTGCGTAACACAAGAATATCAGATGTATTTAATTACTAGTACATCCCTAATAGAAGTGTTGCATTACAAATAATGAATAGTGGAATTTTGTTTCCTCCAGGAGTGAAAGCAGACCGTCACGAGCCAAGTGGTTGTGGTTATATGCGACTACTAGAGAATTAAGGGACCGTTTTTATACTACCATTACATTGTGATCGTTTTGTGTGAGTAATCTGTTACTCACTCCGTTTCAAAAAGGATGAACCTTTGCGGAGTACGAAAGTCAAATTGACTAATTTTGACCGGTAATTTGCACATTAAATTTTTAAATTTTGTGAAATAAAATTTACATATTTAGAAATTACATGAAAAATACTATAAGTCACAATAGTTAATAATTCAAAATAGTTAGAAAATATTTGTAAGACATATGGTCAAACATAATCTTCTTTGACCTTTCAAATAGTAATAGGTTCATCCTTTTTGAAACGGAGGGAGTATCTATCTATTATCTATTATTTTATATATTAAAAGAAGAAAAGTCTAATACCACATTAAACCATGTGGCAAGCAAGTAAAGTCTATACATTAATTTGTTACAGATCAAGTATTATGTTTATACGTTTCAATTGTTTCAAAACTAGATGTACCCGTATTGGTCACCCATATAGTGTCTGTGATTTTCTTTAAAATGAATTATTGTACTACTTGAAAGTACTGGTTGACTGCAAGCTACAAAGTCGAAAAAAGCTCTAGTTAGATTTCATCTCTTTTAAGGTGTTATTCTTATATATTGAATTGTATTTCTAATAGTAATCTCTATACAATCATGTCAGTTACAGGGAAGCTTCATTATTACTCAATCTCTTAGTCATAACACTGTCACTACTGTATATGGTTCTCAAAGGTTTGTAGCTGCTATTCATAATTTTCAACGTAACAATAAGTTCTGCACTTGGTTCTATGCTTTCAGCCATACCATGGTTACTCAATATAGTCATAGTAATTATATAGCAAAATCTACTACGACCATTTGGATATAAAGGGTCATAAGGAAATTGTTTCATGCAGAGAATTGCTAATACATATTTTTTTAATCGAAAGTTACATTGTTGGAATCTAATTTGTAATATCAGATAGAAATTAGAGAAGTAGTAATAAACATGAAAGATATAGTTATTTGGTCATGCCAAATAATGATATATTTTTTCATTTTGACAGCCATGAAGAAGCTGACAAAGATAATGTGATGGGAAGCTCTTTCAATTATCAATGATAGAGTTAATGGAGTAGCGATCATTTTACATCGCAAGCGTACTTAAATAGAGTACTGTGAACAAAGATCATTATATCATCTCTAATTTCTCACACATCTGATTATTTAAATGCAATATGGCATTGTTCTTTTTAATTTCATGTTTGGCATGCTTACCTTCCAATTGTCGTAGAGTAACCAAAAAAAAAAGTTACTTTGAGAACATTCAAATGTGTACTTCATATAGATTTATTCTTTTCTTATCAGGTGAATTTATCTGGTAAGTTTAAGTTTATAGTTTTATAAGCAAATGACCGGCTAGCAGTTCAATCTAAAAATAATCATTTATTCATGTTCGTGTATTTTCTTTTGTAAAATATATTATGTCTTCAACGGATTGCAAAAAAAAAATATCGATAAGTACGTTTGTATCATGATGTTCGTTTTATATATTGACAAATGATAGTAACATTTACTGGAATCACCATTTTAAGATTTATCTAATTTATTAGCTGGAGGAATGATGATAGGAGTAGTAACTAATCCAAATTATAAATTGTTGAGCTCAAGTGTACCTTTGAAAATTAGATGGTCTATGTACATATTTCATTATTGGCTTTTACCAACAAAAAAAAAAAAACATTATATTATTGGCTATAGTTTTTTCATGGATTCATCCAATTGTGCCTTCAAATAAACGCTATGTTATCATTTCGACATTACCTCTTTTGACAATTTTTAAGACTTAAGAGTAAAACCATAAAGAGAGAAGCATATATGAGGGAAATAAGCTTCAGACCTTAAAATGCATTAATGATAAAGAGTCAAAATTTATTTGTTCATCCATTATATAACAACAACAACAACAACAACAAAAAATTTAATATTACAAAAATAAATTGGTCACAAATACTTGCTTAAAACTCTACAACAACCTTTTACTGCTTCTATTGCTTCTAACCTGATTATAAAATATAATATTTGATCTTAGATGAATGAATTGTTCATACAAATCAAATCTTTTTTCTCACGTTCATCTAATACCTCTTTCCTTCTATTGCTTGTAACATGGTTATATAGTGATGGATTTGTATGAATTATATTTTAATGCATCTTTCACATGAAAAAATTGAAAATCAAACCAAATTTCATATCTTTATAAATAATACCTGCAAATGATCAAAACTATTAAGCATACTATGTCCACGGTGCAACATTCTGCTAAAGGGAGAAAATGAGGTTCGAATAGGAAAAATTTAGGATATTCATTTTTAAACCACAATCACTACTTTGAACAAATATTGGAGGATGACAAGCTTTTTGTGTTGTTTCTAGCCAACACTTCCAGGAATTGCACTATGTGATGAATACTAATAGAGTTGTAAATCTTGAGATAGAAATTTAAAGGAAATAATGTCTCAATTTATCTTATTTTAAGATTTTGTTTTTATACTTGGATGTTTTTCTTTGTCTGTTTCTTTAAAACTTAGGCATTAGCTTCCGCATTTCTCTTCTTTTGTGTTTCAAGCTTTTGAGCATTACTACATACCAATAATTGATTTTAAGACTCAATAATGAAATTTATTGATATTACTATTTTATAAATCTATTTTTTTATATTTGCCGCGTATCGCACAAATACTATACTAGTAGTATTTAATTTGCTTTATTGTCTGCATTGCACGATGTATTGTATTTCATTCCTTTGAACTTTTGTAAGAAAAAAAAGTTCCTTCAATATTTGAACTTTTGCAAGTCAAACCCGATATGTTTATCAATTTATACATGCATTTTATAAATTTTGAGATAAGATTATTTGGATCACTATATTCCATTTCAACCAATAAAATACAAGATCGACGTTCGCACGCAAATAGATGAAGATTTACACGCAAAAACTCTCTAAACAAATTGGATTATTAAGGTTCTGGTCATCTTTTCTTTTTCAAAACTTAAATTTGTGTATTCTTGAACGGAAATACTAGATTATCAGATAATGAGTGTAGATGGTCAAATGAGTATTCTAATTAAGATGTTTTTTTTTTTTTTTTTTTTTTTTTTTGAGCAATAGCAACATTAGTGTTATTGGTTTATTGGTATCAAACATAATACAGTCAAACCTCTCTATAACAGTCCCTCGTTATAATAGTATTTCAGTTAATGGTCTAATTTTCTCCAGAACTGATTTTTCATGTTATATTTTACCTCTCTATAACAACATTCCATCTATAAAAGCAATGACGTTCATTATAGCGGTACTCTATTTATAAAATTACCTTTCTATAGTGGTCATATTTAAATATTATATAATAATATTTTGTAAGAGATAGATTATGTGTAAAATAAAATACAATATATTTATGGTAATCTTCGTAACATAAATATATTGCTTTTTTTTTTTTTTTACATTCGTAACACATATATATATTATCTCAACCTAGTGCTACTTGGGCCAAGATAGAAGAGTCTTTTTAAAAAAATATATATATATGAAAAGCAACATACTTATACTAATGCAAAATAGTAGAAATAGTGTCGATTGAAGTAGCATCAGCTGTGCTACTTCTATCATTGTCTAGAATTTGCAAACATGATAAAGGTGAAATACAAAAATACATAGTAGCATTGGACATAAGACAGGAGGTCCCTTGCTTAGCCATGGAATCAGCCAAGCTATTCCTTTCACTAGCCAGGCGGTCTGCAAGCCTATTGCCTTCGCGGAAAATGTGCTGCAAAGCCACCTCGCCTATCTCCCCTGCCAAGGACCTGCAAATTTTAAACAAAGGTGAGTATAATTTGTTTGGACTATTATAATTATCCAGAATTATCTAGGAATTTGTCTCAACGATCAATGGAGTAATATCCCTACTTTTAGCAAGCTTTAGCCCTTCCAATAGAGCCATCAGTTCACTATAAGTAGCGCTTGGTGAAGGAAAATTCTTAGTAAAGCCCATGATCCAGTTACCAGCACTATTTCTGATAACTCGACCTGCTCCTCCTAAATTATTTTTAGGATTAAAAGCCCCATCAATGTTCAATTTATAAATTCCTTGGGCAGGTGGTATCCATCTGGTATGCCGCCTAGTTTCAGTGGTAGGAGTAGTTAGCCTAGTTGAATATCCCATAGTGGCATACTGAATAGCTAGCTGTTTAACCGAATTACCTATGTTAGGTATTTGCTGATGGTCGAAAATAATAGCATTTCTATTCTTCCAGATGAACCAAGTCAGAAGTGGTAGGATAGTATCTGAAGGGATGGTTAGAGTCCCATATGTTATGGGGTATTTATTTGTACATGCTTCTTTAAGCCAATTTATAAAGTTTTCAGTTGGCCTTTTAATACTAGGGAAGAATTTCCAAAGTGAGTCTGAAGATGGGCAATGAATAAATATGTGATCTATTGTTTCCTTTAAATCCGGGCAAGACTTGCAACTGCTAAAAAGTATAATCTTCCTTTTAACTAGCTCCTCAACTATAGGGAGCCTAGGTAGTCCTAGTAGCCATAGGAAGCTCTGAATTTTAGGTAACGTTGCAGCTTTCCATATCCAATTATAATTAAAAGTATTAAACATAGACGGCTTAAGTTCGGTCATACTGTTATTTTTAATGGAAGCTGTTGTAAATTGGCCATTAAAAGAGTGATCCCATTGTAGTGTCGTTCGATGTACGATCTAGTTGTGTATTAGTAATGAGATTTACTACTGGTTGGGGAAGATCAAAAGTTAAGTGATGATAAACCCAGGTTCCATTGTTGATAATATCTGCGACTACTAGAGCATCAGCTCCCTCTGGGAGGGGCCCCTGTATTAGGCTGCGCAGGCTGTGGTCATGATTGCCCATTTATCCTCCCATAATCTGCAATTTACGAAACAACCTACAATTGTAAAATTCTTACGTCAAACTTGACTTTTCTTACAGTTTTAATTAATTATAACTGCTTATGTTCCTTAAATTTTAATTTTTTTTATCGGTACGCTACAACTAGTTATAGATTTATTAATAATGTATGAACATTTCTAAATTTTAATTAATGAAATATAAAAATCTATTGAGCAACATGTATTTTTTGCGAACTTTTGGACTATAATAGTTATATGAGATCTGTATTGGGTAAAAATCGACTCGAAGACGTGGCACCTCGGTGGCGTGGTTCGGAGCTAACCGAACAGGTGTTGGCAAACCATGGATCGAGGTGAGCGACAGGTTGTCGAAGTCAGCAATCGAGAAACAGGATTAATGTGTTTACCTCGGTGCAACGCCACCTCGGTTGCCTTGCGAATTCATGTTCCCGAGGCTAACAGCTCAAGCCTCGGTGAATCAGCCTGCCCACAGCGGAGAGATATTCCCCTTATTTCGGCTCATTAACTCCATTATCTATGAGGTTGATGCACGCACAACTTAGTGGGAAATATGGGATCATGGCTTTATTTGTTCATTAGTCTATAAATAGTCCTTCATTCTACAATGTCTTTATTTATGTAATATTCATGTCTTTATTATTACGATTTCGACTTTGATACATTGATTTGCTTGTATTCGCAACCCAAATTCGATTTGTGACCTAAGATCAGTAGGCCAATAAAAATTGGCACCGTCTGTGGGTATACAAGCATCAATCCTTTGTTTCCAAGTTGAACGTTTTTCTTCGTTCAGATTTTTGTTTTCACTCGAAAAATGACTGACAGTAATAGAAATCCCGCTAAACCTCAGCCAACTCCCGATGGACAGGCTGGCATTCAATCGAACCCAAATTCCAATGTGCCTCTAATACCACCAATAGTAGATCCTTCCTCTTCGGGTTCCACTGAAGATTTTCAGGCCTACGTCGTCCGAACCCTGAAAGCTCTTCAAGAGCAGCAAGCCGAACAGGTCATTATCAATGCTGAATTTCGTGTCTCGTCAAAGGCGAGGAATAATTCATCTCTGAATGGAGTTCCACCTGTGGTTCCAAGTGGAGGCATCCCTCCCTTCGTTCCTACGGGCGCGACAACAGGGGGACCTTAAAATGGAGCCACATCTGGGGGTTCGGGCACAATACCTAGCACTACGCCATACTTCGGGACGATTCCCACTTTGGCTGAAACTAGCTCCTCGATGGACGTTGAAAAACTAAGCAAGGAGATCGAAGCTGTCACGACCCAATTTTCGGGGCCGTGATGGCACCTAAGTGTTACATCCTTAGGCGAACCACGAATAATTAAACTGACTCAAAATGATAGTTTAGATAGAAATATTTCAATAAAATGTAGGTGTAGACATCCACCCGAAATACAGTGTCAATAGAGCATCTACGAATTCTGACATCTGATATATATATATATATATATATATATATATATATATATATATTAGCGACTAAACACTAAGGTGGATCAGACGGTATGCCACCGCGAACCATGCGGTTGGCTCACCTCAAGCAAAAATAGCCACAGCCTCGAACGGATCAGATAAGTCCAGCTGTCTGACTAGTAGAAGGATCTGCACATTTAAACAGTAAGTTATGAGCCAAAGCCCAGTAAGATCATCGACAGGCCCGCTAAATTACCCTTTCGGGACAAGTCTTTGATAATGCATAAGCAGATAACGGAAGTACAATCCACACCTTTACAGTAACCCATAAACATTACATACGATAATATAATTATACAACAACACAAGCAATAATACGCGAATACATAACATAGTCAATAATATAAAGATACATAATATAGGCAACATATACAATATTATATTGATACTATGGCATAAGCAGTAATATAATTAACACACAGCATGGCGATGATATATCTCGCATACCACATAGGTAATGATATACCTAGCACATAGCATAAGCACACACCCTGTGCGGCTTTGTTTATAGGTCATAACGCACCACAGGCCTGTGTCCCTATAACAACTTTACTTATAGGTCATAACGCACCACAAGCCTCTGTCCCTATAAGTCTCCACATCTAGGTCATAACGCACCACCGGCCTCTGTCCCTAGATGTAATTTCGCTTCTAGGTCATAACGCACCACCGGCCTCTGTCCCTAGAGCATATCAATAATACACCGGCACACAACATCGACTATACACAAGTCACGTTTGTGCTTTCTCCTTTTTGTATAAATATAACGAGTAGTACATAATACTATCTACTAGACAATGCTAGTCAATTAAGTACTCGACATCTTACTTAGCAAGATCAAATCTTATCCGTACTTACCTCAAAATCGGCTCAAGTGGCTAAGGAACGACCTCCTTTCCCAAACGATGTGCCTCCGTAAGACTCCTCTCTGAGCCAAAAAAATAGTGTCGCATTCGTAAGCATGTGAGGAAAGGATTCTAAGCCCTTACGCAATTTAAGAGACAATTTACCAAAATACCCCCGGGTCGGACGTACCCAAAAACCCGTAAAATTTATGTTTCCGGACTCCCCATACTCCCATGAGTCCAAAAGTACCATTATTGTACATACCCGAGTCCAACTCGGTCATTTTTCCCATTTCACAAATTTAGGGTTCAAACCCTCTTTCCAAGGATCGTCACTTTGATCCTCGGATTAAAGCGTTAAAAATGGGTAAGAATAGTTACCTTGTGTTTAGGAATGATTTTGGTACTTCAAATTCCCCTTGGAATCACTTTTAGAAGCTCAAAACATGAAAATAAAAATGAATGCCCGCCCTAGAATATATTACAGCCCGCAGCTTTAAAGAGTTGTACCACATGCTGTCTGAATTGTACCTCACTGGACAGCTTTCGGTAAAATACTCATAACTTTTCATATAAATATCCAAATGATACGAAATTAGTGGCATTAGAACCACAACTCAAAGAGCTACAACTTTCATGTTTTGACTTTTTTCCAATTTCTTATGGATTGATCTAAAATATTGATTTATTTCCGGCTGAACAGTAAAAAAAAACAGATTCAGCAGCTTTTGGCTTTGCACCAGATCAGCCACTGTTTTTGGGTCCAAACGGGACCCTACGAAGCTCAGAATGACCCCAAATTTTGTACACAAGTCATACAAGACTTGTGTGACATGCTCGTCAAGATGGAACTCAATTCGGATATCTAGAACTCAAAAAGTGGGTCCCACGGGAAAGGGTCAAATTTCGACTTTCGCCGAAATAGCGAATTTTAATCAAACGACCCCGGAATCCAAATTCGAAAGTTGCTACAAGTCACAAATGACGATACGAACCAAACGGAACCCTCAGATCTCTCATCGGAGTTCGTTTACTCAAATCGAGCTCGAAAACCTCTTTTAACCTTTTTAAACTTCCGCAACGAGTAAAATTTCAACACACTTGTTACTTGGAATATCATGATTTAATGCATGTTTAGTAATCATTTTCAATTTTATATTCTTTGTAGATATAGAGTTGAAAAAAGTTAAAGGATCCGTGAGTTTAACCCTCATGTCTCCGAACTTTTCCGTTGCCTCGTCTTAGAGAGAAGAAAAAAATGTAATGTCTCGTGCCCTGCCTTATGAAATCAACATTGGGGCGAATCAAGCGTGTATGGAAAGTGGACTGAATCGGGTAATTCATATTGTCGATGGCTCATTTTAGGTTCAATCTATTTTAATGTCTTGGAAAAGAGAAAATGACAAAAAATATCCTTTTAAGTATTAGAGTAGGTTTAAAATTATCCTTTATGTTTACCTCTGAACATGTATCTCATTTAAGTATGCCAAAAGTTGTCACTTTTAGTGTATGCCAAAAGTTGTCACTTTTAGACCAAAAGTTGTCACTTTTAGTCTCCGTAGAGATTAATATACACATTTACAATATGCAAACAGAAAGCGCAACAAGATTCAAATAAGGAATTGTCACAAGTGGGTTGTTTTCACTTCAATGGAGTATTCATCACAGAAAAAGAAGGCATAATAAGTTACTCATCCAGGAATTTATCGAAGAGAAATGCCGAAGCTTGTCCAATTTATTACCATAAGCTATCCTCGTCAGCCATCGTCAAGCTCCTATAGTGCTTCCACTGTGGTCAAGTTGATGTGTGGACTCTACCATCTGAACATAGCGCCTGACTATCTGTTGGTCCAGTTCGTAGTAGTATTCCATCCTTTTCAAAGGTTTCAAGTCCAGGTCAATAAAAGATGCCTAGCAATTTGCAACCCAAAAGATCCATTAGTACATTGGTAAGATTCTATGCAGCCAGTTTTGAAGCTAGAGAAATGGTGTTTTACAGAATTAAGTGAATTTCAGTAGTATTCAACAAATTAACCAGCATAAACGTCACGCAGTCATTAGTTTTGAAGCTTGAAAGACAGTGCATTTCAACATTAAGTGGATTGTAATAGTATATAACATGTTAACCGGATTTATGGCAAACCATTAGAAGAAACTATTGCCGTATAACCAATCTTGAAACAGATTCAATACTACTTAACAATGAAGATGGTTCCACTCCAGAGTATGATTAGAAAACAGGTAAAGGAGATGGATATCAAATTAATGCTTGGCAGTCAACCAAATAAGTCACATGCCAACTATAGAACCAAATTGGCAAATTGTATGGCTTTACAATTAAACATCTCTCAAGTTTTATTGGCCTGAAATGTAACCACATTAACTAAATCAAGAAACAAATTAGCCATGTTATTCGATAACCAAAAGGGAGTCTCGTAAACTTGGTTGTCCTGTCATATAACATGTTATTCTAGAGAAAAAAGAGACTCCAAGAAAAAAGAAGGGAAAGAGTAAAACCTTGTAGTCAAAATTTTGGTTGGTTGATTCTAAGGAGACACAGTTATATGGAGATTCCACACTACCAGATTCTCTCGGTCTAAAAGTAATTATCATACTAAGGTCCTTTGCAGTTGCAGCTATCAAGTAGTTCCTTACAATCTTCAAGCTTTCCTCCATCGAGATTGAATGCAGAGCGTTATATCTTTTAGATGATTGATCTTTATCCAAATTTCTACATACAAGGCAAGGCTGAGAAATAACATTGTAATATACGTGAATTGCACCTTCAATGTCAGCAGTGTCTAACTTCTGGACCTCAAGAAGCCGATCTAGCAACCCTGAATTAAAGACAGTCTTAGAAATTAGCTCTAGAAAACACTGTGTCCGCATGCCTTCTTCTGCCTGAATTACACACTTGAGTGCATTTTCAAATGCTATACCAACTTCACAACTAGTAGTGTCTGCACCACCACCCAAACCCCCAAATATGAGAGAACCATCCAGGAAAACGCGGAAATTGTTCTGTGGGGTCCTAAAAAGGCCTTCTATTGCCTTCTGTGCTTTGCCTCTGGATCCAGAGAACATATCTGCTGGATCATATGCACTTATCTCCGATACCTATATAGGGAAAGCACCCAAAAAAAGAAAAGGAGATCTTATGTAAGTGTATAGTATGATAACCTATTATCAATATTGGAATCCAGTGTATGGGATTGACTGGGAAATGATTTGCCAGTCTAACGATGAATTGAATTAGGAATCCCCCAAAACAGCATTATCACAAGAACAAGTTGCAGAAGAAACTATATGGTACCTTTCCTTGGTGCAATTTCAGAGCCTGGTGCATCTTAAAACGAGTTATACTCCTTTTAATAGCATTATCTTCTGCAATAAATTCTGAGCTTGGAAGAAATCCACATTTAGGCTGTCTTCAACAAAAATAAAATGGAGATAGCTGTAAGAAAATCATCTACGGAAAGTGATTGTTATTTTATTTTTTGCGTAAACAGGAAAACTAACTGAAGCATTCAACATAAAAGTACCTTTATTTCCACAGATACACTGACTGTCTTTTTATATATACCTGACAGGAAAGTAACATGAATACAAAATAAATACAATGGAAGACACAATAAATTTTCGCTTGGTTCTTGTGTTGGACCATCAAAAAGCAAAACTATCGGGAGCTCATTGTCTACCTTTGTCAAGAAATGCTAGAACTAAAACCACTGTTTTTTTTTTTTTTTTTGGAAATAAACTAATGAAAGTATTATAGGAAGGATGTACAACTTTTAAGGACCTATATGCAGACAGAGAATACCCAGTACTATTGTTTTCTTGTTTGAAAGGTTCATGACAACTGCTTTCCAACCTGTTTACTACAGGGTAAGATACATGTACAAGTTAACATTTAGTGAGGAGTCGAGGGATATAAGGATTGAAGAATTATTACCAGGAGGGAACATTGAATGATCTGACATCACTAATACAGAATCACATAGGGGATCGATGCTTGCAGCATCAACACGCCAAGAAGGACGCTGACAGAGAACGTTGTTCTCAATGGTTTCCAGAAATTCTCGAGTCACATGGATATTTATCTGTCAAACACAATGAAAGAAACTGATTATGTAGAAACAGCTAGGAAGAACCCAAGTTACAACCTTTCACAAAATGATCTTCAAACCCGTAATTCAGCAGGAATTGATCTATACTCTATCCAATCAGTTAAAAAAGAAGTCCCATACAAATATCACTGCATACATAGATACCACATGATCTTAAAGGATTAAAGTTGAGTTCTATGGTCACTCATTAAGGAAAACCCATTGACAAGATCCAGAATGCATTATTAGTAACCGTAGTACATGGTTTATCTGAAGAAGTATCTAGAAAAGGGAAAAGGTAAATATTGCCACAAATTTGCACATAAGAAGAGATGACAAAAGTAAACCAAATCAGATACAAAACGATAAAGATTAGTAGTATAACACACCCCTGGATCAACATATCCAGAACCCAACAGTGGGCACATCACATGCTGCACAAAATAGTACTGAGCAAGTTCCCTTGTAGGTGCTGATACAATCTCTTTAACTTCTTCCCATAGGAGGCATTCCTCTTTGGTTAGGCCTGAATCAGCATTCCCATGTTCAGAACCATTCTTTGGTACTTTCTGTATCCGCAACACTTTTTCAACCTGAATAAAAGCGAGAAGTGATGCACTTTAGATATCACAAAGTCCACTCCGCCCTCGACACAAATGGAATTAGTATTTTTCACCACTGTTTTATTGAAAAATTGTTGAATTGGTTCCTGAATTTGCAATCCACAATCATTTCACAAACCATTTGTTAGTCAAGAAGCGAGACCTACGTGCTTTTCCATAGTGTATTAGAGAAAAAACAATAAATAATTTAACCATTGAAGTAATTTGGCGGGACTCGGGAGTGATGTAATGAGAGGCGGTGCTAGAATTTTCATTAAGCGGAATCGAATTTTATAGAAATAGGTCAAATCAAGATTTTGTTTCAAATCAAGGGGATTCAAAGCTCATATTTATAATGCATTTTATTATTATTTACTTGTTATATACATGTATAAAGAAGTAAGCCTTTGAGCAATGGGTGTCATTTGATCCCCTTTGCTAAAAGGGGTGGCTCCACCCCGGGATGTAATACTGAGTTAACAGTATGTCTCATTGAGTAAATGGTTTCATTAAAAGAAAGGAATGAAATTCATCCATATGGAGCAGGATGGTTATTGAGGATTCATACAGGGCACCAAGAGATAGAAAGCAAAGTGGATGAAAAAAGAGCACACACTTTTCATTAGTGGGATCTCCCTTAAAAAAACAACAGCATACCCAATATAATCCCACTTGTGGCCTAGGAAGGTGGGATGTAAGCATTTACCCCTAGGCTCTACCTGGGTTAGAGATGGGGTAGAGAGGTTGTTTCCGATAGACCTCGGCTAAAAAAAAGCCATTTTGGAAAAAGCTTTGAAATTCACGAATAAAAAGGTAGAACGAAAATGCTAAAGAAAAGGAAAGTAAAGGATGTCCCTAAACAACTTTTGAATAAAATGATGCAATTCCGCATTTTTCTACCACAGAATCTTTACTTTTCCCTACTTATCCCAAAATTATAAACAAACAAACAAAAAAAAAAGAATATTTTTCTTTACAATGATTCCTGTGCAGCCAAAAAGGCCTCGTCTTTTATCGAAAATGCACGAAAGATTCAACAACAAAAAGGGAAGAGAAGGAATTACAAAATGAGGATGGTTTCCATTATAAGAAAGAACCAAATTGAGAGCTCCTTCTCCCCTGTAACTCCATTCTCCTGCATCCTTCCCCTCCAAAGTCACTGCCATCTGCTAACCTCCTAGTACATGTGCACAAATTTAGATTTTTTCTTAAAACGGACTAATATGAAAATTGTGTGAGCATATATATATATATAATCCAATTCGAATCGAAAGAGGTACTACTTATACGTTAGAGCAACCACTACATGTACCTGAGATTTGAAAACTGAATAGTGGAAAAGGCAAGCAACTCGGCGGATTAGCAGATCGGAGCCTCCGAGGATTGCTTTTTGACACGTGGGGCTTCTCATTAGCTGCACGCGCACTTGCATGAAGCTTTGGATTTTAATATCTTCTCATGCTTCCACTTGGCATTAATTAAACATCATCAAGGCTCTGCCTCTAGTACTCTCGTTTCCACCTTATGCCGCAATATTCTCATTATCAAACATCAAATTTTTTTATTTTGATCGAGTTTAGTACTTCCTACCTTTAAACTTAGGAAAAAGGAGATTTAGTGGATATGGAGTTTAAGACAAAAAAAAAAAAAACTATTTTTTAAACTTAACAGGACACTTCATATTAAGTATTGTGTGTTCAGGATCGAGTGAAGGATCGTACTCTGATGAGTATGTTGTAAACAGTCTAACCTAATACAAGCATTATGAGTTAAAATAAATTACAAAAATTTACGTGGTTGTAAGTAATTTTATAAAATTAAATTGTTATTAAATCAAAATATAACATTCTTTTTAAGATGGCAGAATTGGTTGACAACTCCCTAAACTTGCCAACAAAAGTCACTAAGCTCTCTAAACTTGTCCACAAAAGTCACTCAGCTCCCTAAACCCTGCCCTGCACCTCGTAGCTCCCTGTACCTATTCATATTAGTACCATCCAAGTACAAAATGCTTACATGGCACAAACCGTGTCTTCATACAATATTGGGCGCATGAGGCATGGCTTTTTATGGTGACATGGCTTTGCAACATAAAAAACGGCCACATTTCATTCCCCTTATATAAATGGACTTCCATACTTAATTTTTGCACAATTTTGATGCATATCATTCCTCTTCAACATTAGGCATGTTTTTACATGTTTATTTGCCATAAATTATTCTATTAATGGTTAACTATGAAAATGTATATTGTTCATGTTGTGTTGTTGCAAAGGTGGGTATATCTTGGACACAAGCTAATCCGGGAAGAAGATTCTGTGTTGGCCTAAATAGAGATAGGACAACAAATCAAATTTATTTTGATGTTGATTGATAATTTGTTTGCATCAAAAGTTTGTATTCGAGCTAAGATCGAATTTAGCGAGATAAGCGCTTAATGAATAAACGGGGCAAAAAGCAAACAGGACAAAGCTTAAGAATATAAATTGAGTATTGTTTTTCTGAATGTCCTTTTCAAGTACAAACAATTCCTATTTATAATTGATAAGAAAAGTGACGCTACAGCCATAATAAATATGCTCTCATGGTCATTACTAGGTATTTGATTGTGGTCAGCCAACAATATCCTTTTTAAATGCTTGGGCACGGTCGATGGTTACAAAGATCAGCCCTTGTTTTGGCGAGGCGTCATACTTGCTCGGGGACCATGTGGTCGTGGCGATCGTTCCGAGATTAGGTACTTTGGACTCTGTTTTTCTTCTTCATCGAGGTGGCTTTCCGAGGTGGAGGGTCGTGTCACTTCCCCTCGTGGGTTCACCATGTAAGGTAGGCTTACATCAGGTCTCGTGCCTTTGCTCGGGGCATCGGTGATTTTTCATCCAATACAGATAGTCCCCCCACTCCTCGAATAGTTGTCAGATCTATCGAGGAGTGGAATGAATTTTAGGTGGGAGATCGATGTGGCTGTTTTTACGCTGTAGAATTCAAAAGCGGGCGGTTGTCACTCCATATTTCCATTAATCACGCGTGGCAAATACTGATTGGGCGTGATTTCCTGTTTTGCCTTCCCCATGCAATTGTAATCATGGCGCCTTAACCAATATATAGCTATGCATCATCATCATCATCATCATCATCATCTTCTTCTTCTTCTTCTTCTTCTTCTGCTTCACGTATCTTCTTGTTCTCAACAGTAAAAACTCCCTGAATTTTCTTCTCTTGTTGTCCTGGAACTTTTTAAGAAATGTCTCAGCCAAATTCACCAAATTCTTTACCTTCTTTTGTCGACACCATGATTGTTGGTGGTGAACTAGTCTATGTCCCTGAACCATTAAGTGTAATTGTTCCTCTTGATTTTAACATGGAGGATTTAACTTATCCAAGTGGTTTGGGTCAAGAACAACATCCAGCCATGACTGAAGCTGCCGAGACGGTAGTGGTCGACGATGAAGATGTTACCATGAAGTATGTTGGTAACGATGAGTTTCTTTCAGACGATCTTGAGCTTGAACTTTGCCATGTTATCCCTTCTAAGATCGGCCTCTCGAAGGACTTCGTCATGCAGCTTCAGACTGAGTCGGATATCAGAAGGAAGAAAAATATCCCTGTGAGGAATACGCCATGTTTGATTACTCAGGCGAACATACACTTGGTTCGGTCTTATTGCAATTGGGGTCCCGAGGTTAAGGTTGGTATTCCTGCCCCTAAGAGCCGAGTATGCGATAGAGTCGAGGGGCGCTCCTTCGTTTTTACCTATCCCTTCACGATAGGTTTTTCTCTTCCTATTCCCAAGATGTTGGACACTTTTTGCCGCACCTATCAATTATGCACAGCCCAGATCGGTCCTGAGATGTGGAGGCATGTTCAATGCCTCAAATTTTTTAGTAAGTTAGCCGGGGTCGCCTTCATCCTTGACCATCATTTGTACCTCTTCTACCCCTCTCTTCATAAGGACGGAATTGTCCAGCTCAACAAACGAGGCTCGTACTCGCTGCTTACGAAAAGCAAGGACATCGAGGACCGAGGATGAAACGAGCGCTTCGTTCTCTTGCTTACTGATCTTTTGTCCTCGAAGCCTGATTTTCTCGAGCGATGGAATTGAGCACGTGAGTATTCTTTTCCTCGTTTATTTCCGATCTTGCTTCAATTTTTCTTTGTTTAACTCTTCTTTTTTATTTTTAGCCAAGGCGGTCCTAATTGTCCCCCTGAAGGACTTGACCTAGTGGGTCCAAGGGACCATTATCGATACCAAACCTAGACCGGAAAGGCCATGGATGGTTTTGGCTGCATTGGGCGAGAATCAATGGGCATGCAAACGGCATGGTGAGTAGTTCTTGAACCAACTTTCTATCCTTCGTGTTTTCCTCGAGTCACCTTGTCTCGGAGGGTTATCGTCTTTCTTTATTGTAGGTCTCCCGAAGGAGAAAAATGAAAGAAGGAGAAAAAGGACAAGAAGGAGGCTTATCCTTTTCCCCGAGCTTACTCCTGCCGGCGAGATGAAGAAAGGCCAGGAGAAGGCTATAGTTTCCTCCCTCGTGAGCTAGAGCCGGTTCAGGTTGCTGATAAAGGAAAAGGGGCAGCTCAGCCTTCATCGGACGATGTTGTGCCATCTCGAGTGGGAGACAAGACTTCTCGGGCTGCTTCCGAGCCTGCTCCCGATGCAGCTTCTTGGAGACAATGTCGTTATATTGAAATCCCCTCCGATCTTTGTCTCGTAGATGGTGATATCCAGGTCCCCATTAGTCTTCGTGGACTCTAGGGTCCTTTGGAACGTGATCGCCTCGGGGGATCCCATATTTCTAATTTGATGGCTGATTCTGCTCAGCATGTTATTCATGTATATTTTCCTCCTCTCAGCTTTTCCTTTTCAGCCTTGTTTTTGTTTCCTTTTCTGATTTTTCATAATCTTCCTTTGTAGTGTTACATCAATTCCATCAGGGCTGCCAAGATCGAGTGTCATCGAGATGAAAATCTCAGGTAAATGAAGGCAGGATGGAGGCGAGAGCATTCAGGTCTCGAAGCTTCAAATGAGAGGCCTTGAGAAAGAGTTGTTGAGCATAAGGCTCGAGCTTGATCAAGCAAAAAATGCTGCTAACAAATCCGATCTCGAGATGGTCAAAACTCTTGAGGCTAAGTCTGTCGTTGAGGATACGATGGCTCATTTGAAGGAGCTCTGCGATTCCGAGCTAAGAGAGTAAGAGTCGAGGCCCAATCAGCTATTAATCAGCGCGCCAAGAAATTTCATGTTGACTTGAAGCAGAAGATGCTCAAGATGAATAAGATGGCCGGAGAGAAAGAGCAGCTGGCCAACGAGAAAGAACGGCTCGAAAATGAGGTTAAGATGTTGAGGAGCAGAGCTGATTCTTTCTCCTTGAGGCATGGAGTGAGGAGGACTCTGGCCAAAGTTGACAAGAATTGGGCTGTTATCCAAACGAGGCTAGAAAATCTGAAAGAGTGTCGTGGCGGGGTTAACCTTGATGCCGAGATTGCTAAGGCTGAGAGCGATGCTACCGCGGCTCAGAAGTTAATTGAAAGTCTTCCTTCGAGTAGCGGGAGCTCGGATGACGAGGAAGTTGACTTTGAGGCGGAAGCTTAGAGTTAGATGACTTCGAGGCGGAAGCTTAGAGTAGTATTTTTATTTCTTTTTGTTGACATTTTTGTTGAGGTCTTTCAGCCGCTTGTTTGTAAATACTTTGGCCTTGAGCATTTTCATGAATGAAACTTCTTTTGAGAGAATACTGAATTTCCTTGCAAGGCTTTTTATATTTTTCCTTTATTCGAGCTAGCTTAGGACGACGTCTCACCCTCGAGCCGGAGGCTTAACTTACAACGGGCTATGCATATTAAATGACAATAAAAAGATGTTGAATCAAAGTTTATTTCATTGATAAGATGTATTTGCGAGCCTTTATTACAATGGATGCCTGGCCATAACAGGACTTAGGCAGAAAAGCTAGAAGATCAAAATATGAAATATTGAGCGAGTTTCCAAGGGTAGCCGTCGGTGAGGTGATCGCTTGTTCTCTGAAGGTCTTGCCTGGTAAAGTCCCCGGTTGTTGAGTCTTCGTTTATTTGAAAAAAAAAAAAACTTTCATTCCAAACGGTCGATCAATTTGGCAAGTTCCCGCTCATCCCCTCTCCCCCTTTCCTAGTGATCAAGTGCATAATGCAAGGCTTGATTACTAGGTCTCATTTTCTTCAGGAAAGACAGACGAGGGGTCTTGTCAGGTTGACCATATTATTTGCTTGGCCCGATCGGGGCGAGTGTAATCTTCATTGCAATCGAATAACACTCTCGCGCTATTCGTTGCTTTCCTCGGATGGCTCTTATTCCCCACGGGTTGGGAACTTGATTACCTGATGTAGGGTCGATGGTACGGCTTTTATTTCGTGGATCTAAGACCTCATAAGAATGACATTATAGGCCATGTCTTCGGCCATCACTTGGAATGTGGTTTTCTTGTCCACCCCCTCTGCAGTCGTTCTGAGGGTTATCTCCCCCAAGGTCTTCTCAGTGGAATTGTTGAAATCTGTTAATATGGCCGCTTTTGGGACGACAAGCTCCTTCAACCACATCTTCTTGATCGCTCTGTAGTTAATTATGTTCATCAAGCTGCCAGGATCAATTAGAGCTCGTTTGACATCACAGTCGTTGATCTTGAGCATGACCACTAGCGCGTCGTGGTGGGGAAACATCATCACATCACAATCCTCTTTGTTAAACACCATTTCTTTACCTGATCCACCAGCTCTTACTCTCTTCTCCGTAGTACTTGATGATTTTGCAATTTTCTTTACAGCGGCAAAGTTTATCCCATTTACCTCGGAGCCTCCAATGATGACATTCACTACCCTTTTTGGTGATTGTGTTCGAGGCAGTTGCTCTTCTCTCCTATTCTTTGAGTAGTTGTGTTTTCCCTTGTCAGTCAGATACTCAGCTAACACTCCCTTCTTGAGTAGATGGACCACCTCGAAACGCAGTGCTTTACAGTCCTCAGTTGCGTGCCCATAATCCATGTGAAATTTGCAATATAGAGTTTGATCTCTTTTTCTCGGGGGCGTTCTCATGTCCTTAGGCAACCTCACACCTTTATCAGTCATTCCTTTAATCGTATTCATCAATTCAGTGGTCGATATGCTGAAATTATACTCGAATATCCGAGGAAAGTCTTTCTCCTTAGACACCAAAGATGGGCCCGAGGATTTTTTATTGGAAGACGAGCCAGACTTTCTTCCAAGCCGCTGGCTCACATGCTGATGCCCCCCGAGGTATTGACTTACATGTTCCTTTTGAGCCCCGTTGTACGGTACATAACAATTTTTTGAGTTCCCTCGTGGCACGTGGACTCAGATTGACCTCGGTAGGAATGATTTCGACCTATCCTTCTCCACTATGTTTCCTCGAGCCTGATCTTCATCGTGGCCCGATCATGTAATTCATCCCAAGTTCGAGCTTGCCATTGCTGGAGCTCTTTCTTTAATTCATCCGCGGCCTCGGAATTACTCACATTGAGATTCTTTTCAAAAGCCATGACTGCCAAACTGTCATCCATTTTTGGCAAATCCATTCTCTCAGCCTGAAAGCGTTCAAGGAAGACCTTGATTGGCTCGAGGTATCCTTGTTTTACGTCGAAGATATCCTCTCTTCTCTTGAGGATCTTCTCAACTCTAGTCTGAGCCTTGATGAACATGTCTGCCAGTTCGTCGATGGACTCGGAGGGAAGGAGCATGTACTAATCCAGTGCTCTTTTTTCCAAGGTATCGGCGAATTTGTTCAAGAACATGGATTCCTTCTCGACTGGGGTCAAGTCGTTACTTTTGACCATGGCCATATACTCGGTTATATGATCGACTGGGTCTGTTGTCCCAGCGTACTTCTTTAGGATCTGTAGCTCGAAATATTTTGGGACGAGTGCTGGAGCAGCTTCGGGCTTGAATGGTAGTTCACGGTATTTCTCAATGTCTAGCACGCATTGAGGTTTTCGAACCCCTGGCACATTTTCGAGCCATTTTTCCATGCTGGCCTCGAAATCTTTCTTCCACATCTCAAAGTTGAGATATTGCAGGGGCTGTAGTCCAGGAGCCCCCAGACGTGATTCCATTTGAAAAACCTCCCATGGTGGTGCCTATAGGAACAGCGTTGGAATTTCCGCCGTTAAGCATAACGAAGGAAGAGTCATCGGGGTTGAAGGAGACTCCATTCCCAGCGAGGGTTTGCAAGGAGATTCTAAATTTCTCATTAAATTGAGCTTGCGCTGCTGCTTGAGCGGCTGCTTGTTCTCGCATATGTTGCAATGAGTTCACCATGAATTGCTGGAATGGATCACCAGAGCTTGAGGAGGTTGGATCGGCTAAAACTGCTCCTACGAGAGGTGTTGGGCCAATCGGGGGAGTGGATCCACTTGATGGTGTTAATCCTACCAACAAAGTGGAGTTATTTGTTGGAATGGGGCTACCAGGCGGTGTCGAGCCAGATGGGGGGATAGGGACCCCTCCATTGGTTTCGGTGGCTCCTACTGTTTGGTCAAATATTTGGATAGAAACAATGTCATCGATGATGCCGACAATTCTTTAAGCAAAAATCGAGGTTGCAGACTTTGGAACAGACGTTATTATCACTTCCCCAAAGACGGCGCCAATCTGTGTTGGCCTAAATCGAGATAGAACAACAAATCGAATTTGTTTTGATGTTGATTGATAATTTGTTTGTATTCGAGCTAAGATCTAATTTGGCAAGACAAGCGCTTAAAGAATAAACGGGGCAAAAATCAAATGGGACAAAGTTTAAGTATATAAATTGAGTATTGTATTTCTGAATGTCCTTTTCGAGTACAAACAATTCCTATTTATAATTGAATAGGAAAAGTGATGCTACAACCATAATAAATATGCTTTCATGGCTATTACTACGTATTTGATTGTGGTCAGCCAACAATCTCCTTCTTAAATGCTTTGGCAACGGTCGACGGTTACAAAGATCAGACCTCGTTTTGGCGAGGCGTCATACTTGCTCGGAGACCATGTGGCCGTGGCGATCGTTTCGAGATTAGGTACTTTGGACTCGATTTTCTTCTTCGTCAAGGTGGCTTTCCGTGGTGGAGGGTCGTGTCGCTTCCCCTTGTGGGTTCGCCATATAAGATAGGCTTACATCAGGTCTCGTGCCCTTGCTCGAGGCCTCGGTGATTTTTCATTCAATACAGGTTCTACACTTGCCAACTTGGTCAAGGACGAGGTGGATATAATTTTTTTATGTGGTATAACCATGAAATGTCCTTGCAAGCAAAGAAAGTTATTTGGGGTCTTTTGAACAAGGTGAAGAAATATGAAAAAGAGAGGATTCGGGCTAGATTTAGATGTTTCAAATGGGTTCTTTCTCCTATAATCATACACATAGTATGTAAATGTGTTATATAATGTGCATTAGTACTACTTTTGTAAAATCTGCAATTTTTGGTGTGTGTGTGTGTGTGTGTGTGTGTGTGTGTGTGTGTGTGTGTGTGTGTGTGTGTGTGTGTATATATACACACACACACACACATACATACATATGCAGATTTTCTTATGTAATGTGCAACTCTAAGATAATTGAAATTTCATTCCAATTTAAAAGATTTCCAACAGTTCGTTACACATATCACATGACACAACCAAAAGGTACCCAAAAGTGGGTTTCATAGTATCTTACTAGGTTAACACTACCAAAAGATGCCTAGTTGACATTGTCTTAATAAGCATACACAACCAAAATACAACATGAATTGTTCTAGCAAGCTTAAAAATGACACAAGTTTAACTGCCTGAGACCCTTGAAGCTGTAGTACTTGTTTGCTTTCTTGTAGCTTGAGCCTTAGAGTCTCTCATTTGTTGAAGTTGTGCAGTTGATATTGCCTTTTTGCCCTTCTATTTGAGGCCTGTTGGTTGGAAACCAAGATCAAGGTTGGTACCAGCTGCACTTTTAAGACATTTCCCACGCATGCCTTTTCAAATGCAGTACCAGGTTGAAACAAATCAAATGCTTACAGTTTAAAACCAAATCATATAAAAAAAAGTATAGCTTGATGGTGCAAATTTAACTTACATTGAGGAGTGTTCTTGATGTCTTAGGGTCAATGAATATTCCATATCCTGTCTGTTTTGGTCTTTTGTTGGCACCTCTAATACTGGAGATTTTAGCAGCTGCCTCAGATACATCACCACTTCCTCTTCCCTTTTTTTTTTCAGCACCAGCAGTACCAACTCTAACACTACTGCTTTTGTTTTTGCAGCAGCACTACCAGCACAATCTCTTGCCTTTTTTGTTTTTGCAGCAGCACTACCAGCTCTAACACTGTTGATTTTAGCAGGTACTTCAGACACACCACTAATGCCTCTTCTCTTTTTGGTCCCGACAGCAGTAACAGTACCACCTCTAACACTGGTGGTTTCACCAAGTATTTCACACCCACTACCTCTTCCCCTATGTGTTACAACAGCAGCAGTACCATCTCCCCTTCCTAGTGGAATAATTGGCACCCTTTCTCTTCCTCTCTATCCCTCTCTCTCTCTCTCTCTCTCCCTCTTCCTGTAAATTTTGATGCATCTCTGCTTGGTGATTGAGCTGTAGAAGTACTTGGAACTGCACTTGACTCTTGTTGGCTTGCTTGAATTGGAGGGTTATTAGATCCTTGCCTACTTGACTCCCCCATACCACCCTATAAAACAAAACCAAGTGTCAGTAAAACCACCAGTGTTCAAGAAAAAAAAAGATGAAACAACTTCAAAACTTACCTCTAAAACATACATAGACATGTTATGTCCCACCTTATGACATTTAGAAAATGTCATCTTTACACCCTTTTTAGACCTCTTTCCCCACTTCTTTTTTGGTTCATCTTTTGACTTTCTTCTGCTCCTTTTAGGTCTTCCTGGCATGATTCTTGGGGTTGGGGGCTCAATAACCATATTAGTAGTAGGAGGCCACATTTACATGCTAGTGATTGGCTGAATAACAAACTGGTAGGCTTTGAGAAAAGTCTTCCTTCTATACCAATGTTCAACTTCATCTTTTGGGCCTTTGTCAAGGTGGAAAAATGCACACACAGTATGTGTACATGGAATCACTCTCAACTTCCAAAGTCTACATGTGCAAGTTTTCTTCTTTAAGTCAAGTGTATGAATATATTTTCCATCTTCCACCTCACAATCACTGTCACCATTCCACAATAACTCACAGTCCCTAGCAGCATCTATATTGTCATCTAAAATCTTCTCATCCATAAGAGTGATATCCTCAATCTTAGAATCAGAAAACTTCCTCATATCTACATGTCTCTTCATGATTTTCCTTCTTATATCTTCTAGTATGCTTATTATTGATTTATGTGTAGAATCTAGTATCTATGAATTAAAAGTCTCACACATATTATTTTCAACTATATCACACTTAGCATGCTCTTTAAACAAATCTTTACACCAAAACTCTTTGTTGTATGATAACAAGGATTCACAGATTTCTTTCTTTCCAAGTTTACCTAATTCAACAAACTCTTTTTGTAATTTTACCTCAAAAGCATCCTTGGGGCACTTCTAGAATTGCTTTCTCCTTGCTTCACCTCTCTAATTCTTTGACCAGTTTATCCATATGTGTCTGGCACAGATTCTCTGCTCACAATCAGGCAACAAATGCCTGATACTTGATTGATGACCCTGCCAAAAATTGAAACTGATTAGTCATGTAATACTGGTAAAAAAAAAAATATAATAGAACAGTAAATATGAAAAAATATACCTTCTGCATATCGGACATGACTGTTAAGCGTTCACATGTTCCCAGTTCTAGATCTGTTATTAAGTGTTGAATGAACCAGCCCCAAGAATCTTTGGTTTCAGTCCCAACAACAGCCTAAGCAATGGGATACATTTGTTGATTCCTAGTCCTCCCAACAATCACTAATAGCTCACATTTAACCTTTGAGGAAACAACCATCAAAGCCTATGATTTTCCTGCACCGTTGCAACCAACCCTTCTTTAGAGCATCAAAGCACACATAAAAATACACAAACAAATTCTTTCTAGGTTGACATTCCCTATCAGTTTTGATATAACAAGAACTCCCAGGATTAGTTGACTTGATTATTTCAGCATAATCACAAAGTCTAGAAAATTCTTCAGTCCAGTCACCCATGCACTTTTTAAAAACCTTCATCTTAGCCCTATAGCAAATTGATCTACCAACATACATACCAAGCTTCACCCTAACTTATTTTTGAATTTAAAGTATGGATATTGAGGGATGGGCTGTGACACGACCCGAAATCCGGTTAGGCCGTGCGGGCACCCGACATCCTTCCCTAGACCCGTCGGGCGAACCCTTACCAATTAAATTAGGCAAATAAATATAATTCAATTCATTAATAAGAACAAGGCTTAAAAAAAAACCACTGACATACTGATACCTCTAAGCTGTACAAAAGAAATTACAGCTGACTACCCAACATACTAGGTTTAGGGTTATCCAGACCAGACATCTAAGAGTACAAAATAAGACAGATACCTCCTGGAGGGAGCAAAATGCAACTGAAATAATGAACAATAAACTGGTGGCCATCCGGAATAAAAGCTGGCTCACCCTGACAGCTGAAGTCGTCTTCGCTCCTTCACAATGTGGCAAACTCAATCCTGGAGCGAACCTGCCGAAACGAAATAGATAGACAAGAAACAAACAACAAACAAGGGTGAGTCAAAAGGACTCAATAAGTGGGGCAGACTAGCCACCTCAAAGAATAGGATAGCTAGCCAGGGAGAAAAGAAATAGATAGACCAAATTTATTTTATTTAAATTATAAAAAGGTAGAGCCAGATAACAACCGAAAACACGTAAGAAACTTATAAACTCAACCAAGGATGCGTGCCAGAAACATAACAACAAATAAGAAATGCACATATAAGCAGGACAATAGTTATGTACCACAAGTTTACACAATGGTATGAAATAAAATGAAATGAGATGAAATATGATGCGAAGGGTCACATGTGCCCGTAATCCCATCCCGAAGCGGAATACTCCTGCATTCGAGGGGAATCCAATCTGATAACCAACTGGAGCGGAATACTCCTGCTCCTGGGGCGGAATACTCCTGCACCCGATATAATATAAACCAGAGGCGGAATACTCCTGCACTCTCCTGGGGCGGAATACTCCTGCACCCGATATAATGTAAAGCTGAGGCGGAATACTCCTGCACTCAATATCTGACATAAGAGCGGAATACTCCTGCTCTTGGGGCGGAATCCTCCTGCCCTCAATGTGATACAATGGAGCGGAATACTCCTGCTCCTGGGGCGGAATACTCCTGCCCTCAATATGATACAATGGAGCGGAATACTCCTGCTCCTGGGGCGGAATACTCCTGCCCTCAATATGATATGCAATGTAATGCATATGAATGCAATGTGATGCAATAACCCTTCACCGGCGCGGGACTCTCATCGACAACCGGGAAGTAGATGCCAACTCGCAGCCAGGGTACAATGCTCAAATCCTCAATGCAATACCAACAATAGGACATAACATATAATATACAATATAAATCCAAAGCTAAGGCGTAATGAGTACGCCTATCGGCAGCTACACACGTAAGGAATACGTGGTAGAAAATCCACGAGGCCAGGTGCCTCCAAAGAAATGGATATAAACACTTACCTCTTCCAAAAGTTAGCATTGCTAATCAATAACCGCTTTTATCCTTTGGTTCCATGGCCAAACGATCCCACTGTGTTCAATAAGCAGAAAAATATATCACATTAGGCTAAAGGCTTCATTCCTCACATCTTAGGGCAATCCAGCTAGGAACCTGATACCCTATTCGCATACGCAATACGCAGGCCAGGCCTATATACAGGGTTCAAAGCCATATAACCAAACCCCAAATAAATTATATCTATATGTTGTCCATAACTCACTGAGTACGAATATATAATCAATTTCATTATCGGGGTCCATTTGACCCTTTAAACTATTAATTGAACTTATTAAGACGATGTCTAATATCTCAATTTCTACCGTCAAAATATATTTAAATACACGTAATAAACTCAAATACTATATTAGGATCATTACCTGAATGTTTTAGGGTAAAAATTCTACTCTTCTCCGACCCCTTTTCTTATTTTCTGGCATTTTTCCTTCTCCGTGTTTCTCTGTAGCTTTCCGCTTTTTGTTTCTCTGCTTCGTTCCTTTTTGCTTTGAAAACATATATGTACTTAGCTTTATCTCAGCTAAGCCGACATAAGCTCATTTCCATTTCGTTTTTCCTTCCTTTGTCTTTTAGTGTTTTATGATTTCTCTTTTTTTTTTTTTTTTTTCTTTAGAATTCGCTGCTACGGTTAAAATAAAAAAGGTGCCCTACAATATTACAAATAATTTCAACTTTTGCATACGAGTTATACAAAATATATGTAACATACTCGCGAAGACGGATCTCAAATTGGACTCCCGAAACTCAAAATGCGAATTTAAATGAAAAAGGTCAAATTATTTAACTTTCGGCATTTTAGCGGAAACTTGCCGAACAACATCGAAAATCACTTTCGAAAGTTCACCAAAGTCAAAAATAATCATACGAACCCAACGGCGCTTTCGAATTTCGAATCGGAGCTCATTCGGCAAAACCGAGCTCGAAAATCTCTTTTTAATATTTATTGCCAAGAAAAACTGAAACCTTCTTCCGATGCCTACCAAACGAGGTCTGATTTAGCTGAAATTTTACAGACAGGTCCTAATGGACATTACAAATATTTTAAAATTATCGGCACGTCAATCGGAGTCCTAACTTCCGAAACGACTGACCGAGGTCGTTTCATTCTCCTCCACTTAAACTCTCGTTCGTCCTCGAACGAGCCTAACTTTAAAGCAAGATTCACGCAGATAACAAGAGAACTTACATGACCTCCATAAGCTACTCCACGGGCCTTATCTCCTGATTACAGAATCTGAATCATAACACGCATATCGTACTTTTGGAATAAAATATATCTGGATAATATAATGGTATCATTGCACAACTTATTCTGACTAATTGGATCCTTCCTCGATTGCGAGAAGAGAGTTCTACATTTTCGAAGCAAAGATACACGGAACTCTGAATGAGTTAACATGATGCAGACGATAATCACCTCTTCGGTATACTTTTCGAGATAAAATAGGTCGATGGAACTAAAAATTAGCTCACGCTTGATGCAATAGGGGGAGCTTTTGAAGTACCTTGCCACCACTCACTATAGAAGATTTGATGCAAGCTATATTATTTTTACGAATGCACTATACAACATCTCAATTGATGTTAGTGTTGTTCCGCAAGCTCCTTGTGAGAATGTAGATACTCATATCCTAATGTATGTCAAAGGTTCATCTGAACAGGGTCTATCGTATAAGGATAAGGATCATGCAACTACTACTGGATAGTATGATGTAGACCGAGAGTGATCTTCAGACTGAACATCTCCCTCAGGGTATTGTCTTTGAATTGGAATTATTATGACTTGAAAAGTAAATATAAAAGATACATGTAGTTGGACTTTCAGCTAAGGCAGAATACCAGCAACAAAGTTGATTACATGAGCACTTACAACGTTAAAGTAACTTCTCAAAGAGTTGAGGTGTGAAAGAGATATATATACCAATGATGGATTATCGACAAGCTGGACTAGACCTTTAACTCTAAATTTTTATGAAGTAAAACAGCGTCAGTATGAGGATCCAGTACTAGTTGAATACAGACAGATAGCCAGAAGAAAGCCGGAGTAGCCATACAGGGTTACTACTAACGGTGTTCTCATATATAAAGATAGATTTTGTGTCCCTGATGTTGCAGATTTACGTGGACAGATTATGATAGAGGCATATTATTTCAAATACAGTGTTCATCCAGGTTCGACTAAGATGTACCATGATCTTAAGCAAATTTATTGGTGGGACGGAATGAAGTGTGACATAGCAGAATTTGTGGCTCAGTGTTCTAATTGCCAGCAAGTTAAAGTCGTGTCATCTTTCCAGACTTTATGCTTTCAGCAGATAGGTACGTATATATGACCAGGTTGCCTGCTTATCTCTATCATTAATAAATTATTAGTGGGTTTAGCAACGATCGACACTTATTGTAGGTTTCTGTCGTGGCCCTAAGTTGGGTCGTGACAAAATGGGTATCAACGCCTCAGAGATTTAACATTACCATTCAGTATTTGGAGGAAGACTCCTCCACTTAAAGCACTAACTCATGCAGCCATTTGAATAGAAATAATCATCCTCGCACAGCCTACTGGACTAAAGAGGATTTAGCTAAAAGCTGAACGTAGGCGGACCTAAGCTACCAACTACCCTTTCGAGTTGCCAAATAGCTGCAACTCTCAAGTTCACAACTCCATACCTTTGTCGTAAACACCACCACCTGATGGATGGTACTTCTATATAAAAATTTCGGCAGAGTTTCCCCTGAAACTGGATGATCCGCAAAACAGAACCAGCACTATACTATACATGGGAATGGATACCCGAATAAACTGATATCCAAAACAATAATATGCTTACCCGGCTACAATAACACATACTCTGGCTCAACACGGGGAACGTCACAAGCGGTTACCAATTGTCCAAGCTCACTAGTGCCGGACGAAGAAGAAATGGAAATAGATCGAGGATAGAAATAATTAGAGCTTCAGGAAGTTCATCTTCTTCTTTGCTTGGCTACCAAAGCTAGACTACTTCCGAGTCAGGCGAGCCAAAGAATCGCAATTGAAGAGATAGACATTGAATAAGCTTTATGGAAAAACATCCATACCAATTTAACCTCCCAATAAGAAGGAAACTCTGACAATTTACCAGAATACCCTTTTATAACTAAGACAAGCTCATAGAATAACATCACTCTACTAGAATCTCGAACCAAGAGGGGACACATAGATCGAGCATTACTTACTAGCCACTTTACACCGGAAGAAACAACAACATTTCCTGATGGTGACGAATAAGAATCCCATCATCCTACCAATACTGATTTCCGATAACAGAGGTAAAATGACTTGACATAATACCACAAGGTGGCATAACAGGATGCCAAGCAGGCAATAACAATACTCACCATCAAATCTCTCATATTTAGATCAGATAAACTAGTAGGGTCTCATAAATGCCAGGAATAAATCGTATCAGAAACTCACCACTCTACCGCAACCGATTCTTAATTACGACAATATCCAAGAAAACCGTCGAAACATGATAAGACACACCATTTCCAGATCGATCGGAAAGATAAATCTTATTTACAGATAAGGGAAGAAGAAACACATGGGTCTACTACATCGGATGCCTCAGCATCCCGCCAGACAAGCAATTCATAGAACTGCCTCTACAGCTGAGCTGAGCCACTACCCTGACAATCACTTTTTAGAGAACCACTGCCACCACACTCTCAACCTCTATTGGATGGTGGCATATCTCTGCTTGATTAAGATCTAAATGAAATTCCCTGCGACTGTGCAGGTACCTGATAACAAGAGTAAGGGCGACTGCCTACTTTCCAGAGTAATGAAAAAAATTCCTCAAAGGACAATGTGACTCACGACAATAATAACACCTTTTCGCTGAATATGGGAGCTGGATAGATTGTTGAAAGCTACAAAGAGAAAAACTGGGTCTGATCTTGATGAGCTACTCGCGTACTCTGATAATCACGCTCTACAAGCTGAGATAACTTGACAAGTAACCTCCCAAAATAATCAAAACTCTTACCTCCAAAGGAGGTATAATTCCCATCAGGGCCGCGGGATTTCTCACTTTCTCGCTCTAACTCTTTCCGCTCCAACTTATGGTATGTCTCGAACCTTTGAGCAATATCAACAACAATATAAAATGAAATCCCGACCTCAATCTCTCGAGCCATATGGGATCTCAAGGAAGGAGAAAGGTCATCAGTAAATCTTCGAATCTCTCGAAAGGCTCATGGACTAGTTCAAATGCATATTCGGCCATTTTATAGAATTCAATTTTATATTCTGAAACCAACAGCCTAACCGACAGGCTACCCTGTCCAATCCACTCGGACTGGCAACATTTTTCATCTTGTTCGCTACTCAAAAGGAACTTTTCCACGAATCTAGAAGAAAAATCGAACAAAGTTGGCTAATAAGAGAGAGAGTCCCATCAATTCAAGGCTGGACCTTGAAACTGGAAAGCAGGATAATCAACACTATACCGATCGATATAATCAAGAGCCTGAAGGATATACAAATACCCTGATATTATTTTTTAAAAAAACATTCACGGGGTTTATCTGATGCATTGCTTAAGAATATCGGAAGGTTCAACCGCGTAAAATAATGCAACCTCTTTGGGCGCTCGGACCGAACTGTTACCTCGGTTGGCTAACCAGCCGGAACAATCAGAGGTACAATACATGCTGCATTGGGAACAATATATTGGAACAACATCAACGATTGCAACGGAGCTCCCTAAGACCAAACATCTGCATCTGCGGCAACCTGATATGCTGCCTAGCGAATAATAGGTTATTGTGGTATCTGTCGCCAAGATTCTCGTAAAAGTATCGTAGAGAGCCAAGGGAACCACCAGGCCCTGCTCCCTTGCCCATCGCGAGCTCGTACGGCTGGGACCTCCGTAACTAGTTCGTCAGCACGATCAAAACTCTCGGAGCATCGTCAGTGCTAGCCCCAGGCTAGACTGTTTCGTCTTGAACTCATACCGTTTGCTGATTTGTCGCATGAGGGTTTACAATTACCACAAAGGAATTAACGAAAATACTTTTGAATCCTAGACCGACGCACGATCAGAAATGAAGGAAGTGAAACTTCCTAAATGCCATCATAGCCCCTCGTAGATAAGTACGGACGTCTACGTACCCATCAGCGAGACTCTACTAGACACTGTCTTAGTCTGGATAGACTCTAAACCAGGCTCTGATACCAACTGACACGACCCGAAATCCGGTTAGGCCGTGCGGGCACCCGACATCCTTCCCTAGACCCGTCGGGCGAACCCTTACCAATTAAATTAGGCAAATAAATATAATTCAATTCATTAATAAGAACAAGGCTTAAAAAAAAAACCACTGACATACTGATACCTCTAAGCTGTACAAAAGAAATTACAGCTGACTACCCAACATACTAGGTTTAGGGTTATCCAGACCAGACATCTAAGAGTACAAAATAAGACAGATACCTCCTGGAGGGAGCAAAATGCAACTGAAATAATGAACAATAAACTGGTGGCCATCCGGAATAAAAGCTGGCTCACCCTGACAGCTGAAGTCGTCTTCGCTCCTTCACAATGTGGCAAACTCAATCCTGGAGCGAACCTGCCGAAACGAAATAGATAGACAAGAAACAAACAACAAACAAGGGTGAGTCAAAAGGACTCAATAAGTGGGGCAGACTAGCCACCTCAAAGAATAGGATAGCTAGCCAGGGAGAAAAGAAATAGATAGACCAAATTTATTTTATTTAAATTATAAAAAGGTAGAGCCAGATAACAACCGAAAACACGTAAGAAACTTATAAACTCAACCAAGGATGCGTGCCAGAAACATAACAACAAATAAGAAATGCACATATAAGCAGGACAATAGTTATGTACCACAAGTTTACACAATGGTATGAAATAAAATGAAATGAGATGAAATATGATGCGAAGGGTCACATGTGCCCGTAATCCCATCCCGAAGCGGAATACTCCTGCATTCGAGGGGAATCCAATCTGATAACCAACTGGAGCGGAATACTCCTGCTCCTGGGGCGGAATACTCCTGCACCCGATATAATATAAACCAGAGGCGGAATACTCCTGCACTCTCCTGGGGCGGAATACTCCTGCACCCGATATAATGTAAAGCTGAGGCGGAATACTCCTGCACTCAATATCTGACATAAGAGCGGAATACTCCTGCTCTTGGGGCGGAATCCTCCTGCCCTCAATGTGATACAATGGAGCGGAATACTCCTGCTCCTGGGGCGGAATACTCCTGCCCTCAATATGATACAATGGAGCGGAATACTCCTGCTCCTGGGGCGGAATACTCCTGCCCTCAATATGATATGCAATGTAATGCATATGAATGCAATGTGATGCAATAACCCTTCACCGGCGCGGGACTCTCATCGACAACCGGGAAGTAGATGCCAACTCGCAGCCAGGGTACAATGCTCAAATCCTCAATGCAATACCAACAATAGGACATAACATATAATATACAATATAAATCCAAAGCTAAGGCGTAATGAGTACGCCTATCGGCAGCTACACACGTAAGGAATACGTGGTAGAAAATCCACGAGGCCAGGTGCCTCCAAAGAAATGGATATAAACACTTACCTCTTCCAAAAGTTAGCATTGCTAATCAATAACCGCTTTTATCCTTTGGTTCCATGGCCAAACGATCCCACTGTGTTCAATAAGCAGAAAAATATATCACATTAGGCTAAAGGCTTCATTCCTCACATCTTAGGGCAATCCAGCTAGGAACCTGATACCCTATTCGCATACGCAATACGCAGGCCAGGCCTATATACAGGGTTCAAAGCCATATAACCAAACCCCAAATAAATTATATCTATATGTTGTCCATAACTCACTGAGTACGAATATATAATCAATTTCATTATCGGGGTCCATTTGACCCTTTAAACTATTAATTGAACTTATTAAGACGATGTCTAATATCTCAATTTCTACCGTCAAAATATATTTAAATACACGTAATAAACTCAAATACTATATTAGGATCATTACCTGAATGTTTTAGGGTAAAAATTCTACTCTTCTCCGACCCCTTTTCTTATTTTCTGGCATTTTTCCTTCTCCGTGTTTCTCTGTAGCTTTCCGCTTTTTGTTTCTCTGCTTCGTTCCTTTTTGCTTTGAAAACATATATGTACTTAGCTTTATCTCAGCTAAGCCGACATAAGCTCATTTCCATTTCGTTTTTCCTTCCTTTGTCTTTTAGTGTTTTATGATTTCTCTTTTTTTTTTTTTTTTTTTTCTTTAGAATTCGCTGCTACGGTTAAAATAAAAAAGGTGCCCTACAATATTACAAATAATTTCAACTTTTGCATACGAGTTATACAAAATATATGTAACATACTCGCGAAGACGGATCTCAAATTGGACTCCCGAAACTCAAAATGCGAATTTAAATGAAAAAGGTCAAATTATTTAACTTTCGGCATTTTAGCGGAAACTTGCCGAACAACATCGAAAATCACTTTCGAAAGTTCACCAAAGTCAAAAATAATCATACGAACCCAACGACGCTTTCGAATTTCGAATCGGAGCTCATTCGGCAAAACCGAGCTCGAAAATCTCTTTTTAATATTTATTGCCAAGAAAAACTGAAACCTTCTTCCGATGCCTACCAAACGAGGTCTGATTTAGCTGAAATTTTACAGACAGGTCTTAATGGACATTACAAATATTTTAAAATTATCGGCACGTCAATCGGAGTCCTAACTTCCGAAACGACTGACCGAGGTCGTTTCAGGCTGTATTAGTATCCTTCAGTTTATATGCAATGTAATTTCCATTGCATAATTTATTCTTATTGTGGGTTTCACAGTTATGCACATGATAATAATTCTTTACCATGAAGTCTACATCGCTATCTATACTAGCAAACAATAACCACTTGTACTTATTACCTGTACACTTCATCCTGACACTAGTCTTATATTTAGGTTTCAACCTAACATGAACCTTGTTCTGGATGGCATAGTCAGCAACAGCTCTTCTAAAATATGCAGCATCATCAAAAAACCATGCAAAGCTCAAAAATAGCATAGTGGCAGTCAGGATCATACCTACCTTTAGTATTCTGTTTTCTTCTAGGCAAATCAACACCCTTTTGTGCATCTATATCATGCTCATTTTCACTATCCTCACTCCCTACATCTGAACTGTCAATGTACTCCTCATCCCCCCTAGTTTACCAGCATATTTGGCAGCCTTGTCATTGCCAATATTCTCAAACCCTTTATCTATCCCAGCCTCCCCTAAACACACATCGTCTGTCCCTACTGTTTTTTCTTAGAAATTTTGTCAGCTTCATCTGCAGCCTTCTTAGTAGGCTTCTTCTTTCTTCTCTCATCCCTAACAAACCTCAACTCTTCATCTACATCAGATTCATCTTCATCAGAAATGATATCCAACTCAGACTCACTACTCGCATACTGTGAATCAGTCCAATCTTGTTCTGAATCATCACCTACCTCCCCTAGCACATCTCCCATTTCCTTTACCCTGTCCTCTTCTAAGTTAGCAGCCTCAGTACAATCAGTTTCCTCTACCCGGTCCTCTTTGATGCAGTCCAAATTGGCTTAGTTCCCAACCATCAAGAGCCAAGCGTGAGAGCACAAAGGATACAAGTCAAGGGCTCCAGAAGTGACTTGAAGATCATGCATTGGAGCGCCAAGGAAGGAGGAGCACATAGGCACCAAAGGAGAGGCTCGAGAGACACAAATTGAGGTGCCTCAAGAGCCTACAGGAAGGGGCGGACCGCCTCCTTTGAAGAGCGGACCACCTAGTTGATGTGCTGCTCTTTGGATTTTGGGGGGCCTGATTTATAGGCGGACCGTCCACTTTTTAGGCTGGGGCGCCTACTTCCCTCTGTTCAGCATCAGGCGGGACGCCTAGTTCCGGAATGTTTCAAGACTTATTTTTGTGGTGTAATTCCTATTTTGCCCTTAAGTGGCTTGTATGTCTTGACCCAACCCATGAACATTTTAGTCATTTCACCTTGTCTTAGAAAAGACTATAAATAGGAACCTTAGCTATTTTCTTCATTAGTTAACTTACCTTGTATTGAATTGAGAGAAGAGAGAATTAGAGAAGGTCGAGCCTTTCTTGTTGAAGCCTATGGAGATTTATCGCTAGTACGAAATCCTTGTAAGGTTCGAGTTTCATTTCTCCTGTTTGGATAATTAAATTCATGTCTTGAATCCAATTATCCGTTCTTTCTTCTCGTTTCTTGTCTCCCCAATCCCTGTTTCCCAATATCTTTGATATAATCTATCTTGTGTTTTATCGCTTCCGCATTATTTGTATCGTGTTTAGCTTCCGCTCGTTTTACCCTGCATCAGTTGGTATCAGCGCAAGGCTCGGCTTATGTTCTTACTAACCCTCGTTCCTTGTTCATTGTGTTAAGTTTATTGTTGATCTTGTTGTTGTTCTTGAAGAAAAGAAGAAAAACAAAAAAAATAGAAAAACTTGAAAATTTCACAAAATTTGTTGGAACTTGTTGGATTGGAACACCCATATATTGAAAATCATTGGTGTTTGTTCCATATGTGATTCCCGTTCTTTTGGTACCAAAATTACAAGATTTGGTGGTGTATTTCAAAATTTGAAGAATCCAAATTCCCAAAATTTTCAAAAACCCTAGAATTTTGCTCAAGAATCAAAATCGATTGATTGTTGTTATTTTGAGGTTTAAACCTATTGGGGATTGTTTAGAATCATCATATACATCTTTGGGTATCATTAGAATTGAAAATAGCTCGAAAACCATTGAAAAATTAGGTGCAAAAAGCCAAAACCTGTCGTTGGAACTGTGCTGGATTTCACAGTAGGCGGACCGCCTACCCCAGCCCCTAATCTTTTTTGGGCGAACCGCCCCTGTGCACTAGGCAGGGCGCCCACTTTTCTGAAGGGTGTTCGGGTATATTTTTGTACGTTTTTGTGTTTCTTTTGCTTCCGTACCTCTTGGTTAGTGTTTCTACGGTAATTGGCCTATTCGAAAGACACTAATCCTTTAGCGTATTAGGGTATTCGTGCGTAAAGGAGACTAGAATTCAAAGAAGAGTCGTAGAACTCCTTTTGGCCTCAAGTGCGCACTTTAAATAGTCGTCCGTACATCAAGTCTCATTAACTCCATTCCGAACTTTGACTTTGACATACTAGTTGTGATCACCGTGGTTCCCAAGTTGTTAAGGCTTCGCTCTTGAGTGTTCATAAATTGAGTGATACACGTGAGGGAGTGACTTTTGGGAGGTTTGCCTTTTAGTGTTGCAACAATATCGGATGTTGATTGTGGATGTTATGGCTCGTGTGGGGATGATACGAGTTTCTATGACTCGTATGGTGATGATGGAGACTATGGTTCCTATGAAAATGATGATGACCATTACTATGATGACTCGGGAAACCATGGCTCCTATGAAGATGAAGCGGTTCACTATGATGATCGTGAGGTTGATGAAGACTATGAAGCTCATGAAGATGAATGTGTTGATCCTTATGCTTCTAGTCAAGGATATGAAGATGATGACGCTTCAAGGTACATTGATCCTACTTACTCTTCTTGTGACGATTATGATCATGTTGGTAGTGACATAGAGGGGATGGATGATGAAATTTATTATATGCATTATTCATTTGCATCTTCTCTTGGTGTTGCTAGTGGAGTACAAGGGAGTAGTGGAGGTCCTTCCATTAGTATGGGAGGAGGTGGTGGTTGTTCCATGGGGAAGAAGAAGCTCGCACCTTCTAGGTACGCTAAGCGACCTAACGCTTCTAATTCCCATGTGGAGGATGGTTTGAGAGATGGTGTTGCTTTTGATACAAAGGGGTTGCATTGTTCGAATGTCGTGGGGGGCTTGGATAGTTGTAGTAGGAGTAGTACTATGGGCTATGGAACTAAGGCAAGAGGCACTTATGGGTTCCATGGCAAGGGTCCTTCCTCGACTTCCAATAACATTCCTAATGTTGGAAGAGTGACGGGAAGTGGAAGTTGCCCTAGCAATCTTGCTAGGCGAGGAGGGATAAGGGAGACCCAAGTTGTTGGTGTTGACACTCGTGGGCATTCAAGTTCTGTCTTGGATGTAATTCTACAAAACTTGGGTAGGAAAAGGTTCGTTGTTGAGGTAGATGGTATTGGAGGGTACTTGCTCAAGATTGGTGACACCGATGCCAATTGTATCAGCACCTCTTTTGTTGATAAGCTAAGGATACCATGCCATAAGCTAGAGCATCCGTATGAGTATGATGGAGTGTGGGTTTCCAAGGAGGCTCGAGTACTCATATCTCATAGGAATTATAAATGCTATGTGTAGTGTGATGTGTATGTCATGCGTCATGTTGATGTGTGGATAGGTGAGTCGTGGTTAGTGGGAAAGAGTGTGCAATACAGTGGGATGAAGGATGCGTATCTTGTGGGCATAGGGCAACGGGTTTATGACTTTGTGCCTTATCGGTCAAGAGGTCAATTGCCTACTAGTACACCTTCTTTGACTATGCAAAGGAGCAATGAGCGAGAACTTCATTCCATGGTTGAAAAGGTGCAAAAGAGAAGTCCTACAAACACAAGCAATGGTGGGACTAGTGCAAGAAAAGAGTTGGCAATTGTCAACAAGGTGAACCCGAAGCCACAAGTTTCAAAACCAAGTGGTTCACCAACAAATAAGAAGGAAATATCAAGTGATGAGTCTCCAAATCCTAGATTCCGAGTTGATGTAAAGATTCCACCTACTCCATCTATGGATATTCTTGGGCCCCGTCCCAATTCGTCCGAATATGAGAGACAAAAGATTGAGAGGAGTAAGGGAGTGACTGGTGACATTCCTCGAGTGGAAAAAGGAGAGGATGTGTTGAGTGATGTGAGTGGGATGTCACCACCCGAATCTACACCCGACCTTAGAAAAAAATGAGGGAAAAGAAAGAGGAAAAAAAATCATTGAGAGTGAGGACACCCCTTATTCTAACCTTAACCCTTTATCTTTTTCTTCTATTTGTTTGAATTCTTGTGTAGGGATTCTTGGAGGCAAACCAATGGAGCCTCAACCATGTTCCAAGGAGGAAAGGCAAGGTGAAGGAGAGTCCAAATGTGAGCTACAAGGAGAAGGAACTACCTATGATGCTTCAAGTACATTGAGAGAGCCCGGATGCGACTCAAGTGTAAGTGTTAGTTCTCCTATCCTTAAGCATTATACTTCCTTGTCTTATGGTATTGTTTGTGAAAACTCTAGGCTAGTTGATGATTTGTATGATTACAATGTGTTTGCAACTAGTGTAGAGTCGAATGGTCAACTTGTGTGTGCCAATGAACCACTAGTTGAGAGGGTTGAGAAGCCACATCATGTGAGCTCAGTTTTCATTAAACCTCTCTTTAGTGAAAATATTGAATTTGACCTTGTTTGTGAACCTTGTTATGACACCCTACCCGTATTTGATAAAGGAGAAGATGAATTGTATGATTATCCTATTCTTCCTTTTGACTGCTTAATTGATAGCGGTGGTCACTTGTATCGTAGTAAGGATGGTTGTGACCTTGAGGAGTCTCTAGAGTATGAGATGGATCGATTTGTTTTCGATGACTCATCGAGTGAGAGTGAAGAACCTAGTCTTGATACTATGCTTATGATTGACCATGAATTTTACGGTGCATGCTTTTACATTTCTATTATTTGAAGGCAATCTCATTTGTGGTAGTAAATTGTATCGGACTAGGGTTGGTAATAAAGTAGGACCTCCATGGTTTGAAAAGTTAGACTCTACGGACGATCCATTGTTTGGAACTCTAAGTGAGAAGAGTGATCTTGATAGTGGTCGTGTTGACCTATCTTCTAGTAGTCCTAGCCTTCATTGTGTGGACTATAATGATGAAGAACCTATTTTGGAGACCTTCCTTTGGAGTTTGTCTAGTGAGGAGGATTGTCTTGGGGGTGACTTTGGAGGTGAGGAGGTACCTCTCTGTGTGTGTAAGAGTGCTTCTAAGAAGGGGAGTGGAGTATTCGATGTTAGTTGTGAATTGAACTATTTTAGTTACCCCATCCCATATGTTGATCACACCTTGAGAATTGAACATGCTAAAGCCAATGTGTCACATTGTGATAATATTGATTTGAAGGTTTGGTGTGTTGGTCATAAGCTTAGGGATTATAGGGAGTTTGATTTCTACATATTGCATGACCTTGATCTCTTTGCTTGTTTTGATTATGAGTGCTTGTTCTTGTTGAGCCAAGAATTTATTGTTTCCTTTGGGAACATACGCTTTTTAATAGGTATTGATATTTGGCTCTATCACAAGAGTGTGTTTTCCACACCACTTGCACTTATTCTTGTTAAGCTAACTTACTTGTGAAGTAGGAAAATTTGGTTGTGCTTGTTTTGGATGTAGGCGTTGATGGTTTGATTTCGAGGACGAAATCCTTTCAAGAAGGGGAGGATGATGCAGTCCAAATTCGCTTAGTTCCCAACCATCTAGAGCCAAGCGTGAGAGCACAAAGGATACAAGTCAAGGGCTCCAGAAGTGACTTGAAGATCATGCATTGGAGCGCCAAGGAAGGAGGTGCACATAGGCACCAAAGGAGAGGATCGAGAGACACAAATTGAGGAGCCTCAAGAGCCTACAGGAAGGGGCGGACCGCCTCCTTTGAAGGGCAGACTGCCTAGTTGATGTGCCGCTCTTTGGATTTTGGGGCGCCTGATTTATAGGCGGACAACCCACTTTTTAGGCTGGGGCGCCTACTCCCAGCAGGTGGGGCGCCTACTCCCCTCTGTTCAGCATCAGGCGCGCCTGTTTCTCTAGGCGGGGCGCCTAGTTCCGGAATGTTTCAAGACTTGTTTTTATGGTGTAATTCCTATTTTGCCCTTAAGTGGCTTGTATGTCTTGACCCAACCCATGGGCATTTTAGTTATTTCACCTTGTCTTAGGAAAGACTATAAATAGGAACCTTGTCTATTTTCTTCATTAGTTAATTTACCTTGTATTGAATTGAGAGAAGAGAAAATTAGAGAAGACCGAGCCTTTCTTATTGAAGCCCGAGGCTTCATGTATCTCGTTAACTTGGAACCTATGGAGATTCATCGCTAGTGTGAAATCCTTGTAAGGTTCGAGTTTCATTTCTCCCTTTTGGATAATTAAGTTTATGTCTTGAATCAAATTATCCGTTCTTTCTTCTCTTTTCTTGTCTCCCCAATCCTTATTTCCCAATATCTTTGATATCATCTATCTTGTGTTTTATCGCTTTCGTATTATTTGTATCGTGTTTAGCTTCCGCTCGTTTTACCCTGCATCACTCTTCTAAGTTTGCAGCCTCAGTACTATCAGTTCGTGAGTTTATATTACCTGGTGAAGTTGTCGTAGACCCTTCTGGACCGTTATCATTTAATTGCACACTTTCAGATGGCCCAGGCCCATTATCAACAGGCCCACTATCAACTGGCCCACTCCCAACTGACACACTTTCAGCAGGCCCAGGAAGCAAACCAGTTGGTCCACCCTCTACCGCAATTACTTCTCTAACTACATATTGAACATAAATATCAAATATATCCCCATGATCTATGTCTTTCACAAGGTCTAAAAGGTGTAAATATGACTTAATATACACAAATTCTTGGGTTGATGAGTCAAAATGGAAAAAAGCATCCACACTCTCATAACCCAAATCTTTTATGTAGAAACATAATTCAACCAACGAAAAGTAGTCTTTATCAGTGATAAAACCAAACACATCCTTTTCCCCAACATATTTTTGGATTGAATCCCCAGTAAATAACCCCGATGGTGAAATATAGTCACAATATACTCTGACAATGGCATATTACACTACAGGAATTATTAAATTGACAAAACCCCAACTTTGAAAAAACCCTAATTTTACAATGTAATTTCAAAAATACCATCGACTAAAACAATTAAATCTTAGAACAAGAAAAAAGAGAACTTATTTGTCAAAAGCTCTTATTTCATGTCCACAAACAGATTGTTGAATTGCTTCTGTAAAATCATCATTGAAAGCCTCAGATTCTGTTCAAATGAACAATATCGTCAGCACACCATGAAAACCCAACGAACAAGATGAAAATTTGATTAAATTTAAATTAAAGTTTAACGGGCTATGCAAGATTTTAGGTGAGAAAAATCAAGGGTTTACGATTTGGAAGAAGAAACGATTGGAGTTGGGTTATTTTTGGGTTGTAAAATGAAATGGGGTGCATCTTTTACTTTTTGCCATGTTAAATCTGACGTGGAATTAAAATAATGATGTGGAAGCCATGTAGGACGCGTTTATATACACGCTCCACAACTTTTCAACTCCCACATCATTTTGTGCTTGGATGGCACAAATATGAATAGGTCCAGAGAGCTACGAGGTACAGGGCAAGGTTTAGGGAGCTGGTGACTTTTTTGGGCATGTTTAGGGAGCTTTCAACCAATTCTGTCTTTTAAGATTGACTGAAAAAATAGAGTGCCACATACTGAAAGAGTTAATTAAATAAACTTTTTTACATTTTGACTCTCTAAATAATAACATCGTCCTAAATTGAAACAAGGAAAGTATGGCTTACATAGGACAGATTTTTTGGACTAAGATAACCATCGAAATCTAAACTTTGAGATAGTGATGAAATAACTTTATGCTCTAACCATTTCTTTTAAAAAGTTTCCATCATATAACCAATACTAGCAAAATATAATTTAGCACCTTCCAACACATATAAAACAAAGTCAAATATAACATCATTTCTCACACACGTTGTACATCTTTGGATTTTTTTTTCCGTTTAGTTAAGTTAAATTCAAGTTTATAATGTGGAAAAATGAGTTATGATGTTTGTGATGCTGGGATTATTGTTGGAACAAAATATATGTATTAGAGTTAGACATAGTCCAAAAGTGTATGGCATCGTGACTGAAGCCATAATGTGTTTGAAATTTGAGTTGAAAGTTAAGAACCAAATTTAGGGGCTTCTGGAGATATCTTTATAGTGCGAGAGTATCGGAAGGACCATGAGGCTGGCCAATTTATGAGGAAATCGCGAGAAGGACAACTTGGTTAGACCAACAAGGCTCGTTGTGAGCTCGCAATACTCAAACTTTGCTAGATATCCTAGATTATAAATTCTAAGTTACCGAAGAAAGTGAAACAGACGAAGGGATTCAGATCAGGGCTTGGAAATTTGGACAAAAAAAAGAAAAAATTATGAAGAAGTTTAGTTGAAGAAGGCAACCGCCGACAGTTTAAAAGTTAGTTACTTTGCAAATGATGGCTAAACCTGTAGGAAAAATTACATCACATACAACTTTATGAAACTTATTTACCAAACATAGAAATACTTTGATTTCTTAAAAAATAGCGACATTTTTAATATTTGTTATAAAACTACCAAATATGTAATAAGGATTCTCTCTCATAAACCAAACCCTGGTTTTAGTATGTCTCTCTCAACCTCTCTAGCTGCCTCCACCATCCCTCATCCACCACTACTCCTGTTGCCACTACTACTTTCCCGTTACCGCCACCACTTTCCCCTTCAACCTTCGTCGCCACCACCATTTTATGTCTCTCTAGTTATATTTGTGGAAGTGGTCATAATTCCATAGACTGAGAGTTTATAATACGAATAACATGTTATTCCTGCAACCAAATAAATCAGAAAAGACAACAAACAGAAGTATATTATCAGTTGTTATGGGACAATCCCGAGCCCACAATTTACTTGTGTCTCCTTAAGAAATCTAACCCCCTCACAGTTGCCCAAGGTTTACGGGTTAATTTCTCCCAGGATGGAACGGGATAACAGTTCTACTGTAGCGGCACTTCAAACAGTAGAACACTGCGAACTCAAAGAAAACGGAGCAAATCACACGACTTACTAAGACTTACTTAGTATGCAGAAAAGAGAGGAATGCAGTAAGAAGTTTTGTATTTCTGTGTTTCAGTGTGTTGAAATGTTGAAGACTGACCAGTTTATATAGCCATGGGAAATGGAAGGAAGAGTCACCACTAATGGCCACTAACACCACTAACACGGCCACTAATGGCACCTGAATTCATTGCCATTAGTGGCAGTGTTAGTGGTGTTAGTGGCCATTAGTGGTGACTCTTCCTTCCATTTCCCATGGCTATATAAACTGGTCAGTCTTCAACATTTCAACACACTGAAACCCAGAAATACAAAACTTCTTACTGCATTCCTCTCTTTTCTGCATACTAAGTAAGTCTTAGTAAGTCGTGTGATTTGCTCCGTTTTCTTTGAGTTCGCAGTGTTCTACTGTTTGAAGTGCCGCTACAGTAGAACTGTTATCCCGTTCCATCCTGGGAGAAATTAACCCGTGAACCTTGGGCTACTGTGAGGGGGTTAGATTTCTTAAGGAGACACAAGTAAATTGTGGGCTCGGGATTGTCCCATAACAACTGATAATATACTTCTGTTTGTTGTCTTTTCTGATTTATTTGGTTGCAGGAATAACAAGCTTAAGAAATCTATTGTTATTTATTTTCTGCACTTAAATAAATACTGGTTAAGGAGACTAAAACCTTTGTGGTTTTTTACTCGTTTATAATATATTAATCTGCTGTGGAGACTAAAACCTTCGTGGTTTTTTCTACTCTTAATTACTGTGAAATAATCTGTTTGTGGGGATTAAAAGCCTTCGTGGTTTTTTCTACTCCTATTGTTTAAACAGTTTATTAATATTGTTTCTACTTGTGTCACTTGACAGAGATGACTAACGGAGCTGAACAAACTGTCCCTGCTGTGAATACGAATGCTACCGCAGTTTCTGGTGCTGCTGGGCCTAGCCGTGCTGCTGCAACGATTATGCCACCAGCAGAAAAGCCGGGGAAGTTTACTGGTGTGGATTTTAAGAGGTGGCAGCAAAAGATGTTCTTTTATCTGACCACCTTAAGCCTGCAAAGGTTTATCAACGAGGATGCTCCAGTCCTGACTGATGAAACACCTGAAAATGAACGCTTCCTTGTGATTGAGGCTTGGAAGCATTCTGACTTCCTATGCAAGAATTACATTCTAAGTGGCTTGGAAGATGACCTGTACAACGTTTACAGTAATGTTGAAACGTCTAAGAAACTGTGGGATATTTTAGAAAAGAAATATAAGACTGAAGATGCTGGACTGAAGAAATTTGTGGCTGCCAAATTTCTGGATTATAAAATGGTGGATAACAAATCTGTTGTGTCCCAAGTCCAAGAACTTCATGTCCTTATCCATGATCTCCTTGCTGAAGGTTTGATCTTGGTTAATACTTCTGTTAAGAGTATTACTTATATTGTTGCTAACAAACTTTTCTTTGAAGGTTTGAAGATTAATGAAGCGTTTCAAGTTGCAGCCATGATTGAAAAGTTACCTCCATCATGGAATGACTTTAAAAATTACTTGAAACACAAGCGCAAGGAGATGACCCTTGAAGATTTGGTTGTACGCTTGAGGATTGAAGAGGACAACAAATCTGCTGCAAAGAAGGCTCGTGGAAGTGCTGCAATAGCGGGAGCAAATATTGTTGAGCACACTCCAAATCAAAATAAGAGAAAGAAGCCTTCTGGAGGGAAGACCAACCCCAGCAAGAAAAAGTTCAAGGGAAATTGCTACAACTGTGGCAAGAGTGGACATAAGTCCGCAGACTGTCGTGCTGCAAAGAAGGATAGGAAAAAGGAAAAAGGTCAAGCAAACATGGTTGAAGAGACAAAATTGGCCCAAGGAGTGCAAGACATTGATCTATGTGCTATGATTTCTGAATGCAACTTAGTTGGAAATCCTAAGGAATGGTGGATTGATTCAGGAGCCACCCGCCATGTTTGTGCTGTGAAGGAAGCCTTTGCTTCGTATGCTCTCGCTGGACCTGATGAGGCGCTCTCTATGGGCAATTCTGCAACGGCCAAAATTGAAGGATATGGGAAGATATTCCTCAAGATGACGTCTGGCAAGGTTGTGACTCTGACCAATGTTCTTCACGTTCCTGAAATAAGGAAGAACTTGGTGTCTACTGCACTTCTTGTGAAAAACGGGTTTAAGTGTGTGTTTGTTTCTGACAAAGTTGTAATAACTAAGAATGAGCTGTATGTAGGAAAAGGTTACCTGACTGAGGGCCTTTTCAAACTCAATGTAATGGTCGTTGATACTATGAATAAAATTGCAGCTTCTTCTTACTTACTTGAGTCAAATAATTTATGGCATTCTCGTTTGGGACATGTCAATTATAAAACCTTGCGAAAAATGATCAATTTGGAAGTATTGCCTAAATTTGATTGCGCTAAGTCAAAATGTCAAATATGTGTTGAGTCTAAATATGCTAAACACCCTTACAAGTCAATTGAAAGGGATTCTGAACCATTAGACTTAATTCATACAGATATTTGTGACATGAAGTCAATACCATCTCGCGGTGGAAAGAAGTATTTCATAACTTTTATTGACGATATCACTCGTTACTGCTATGTTTATTTACTTAGTAGTAAAGATGAGGCAATTGACACATTCAAGCAATACAAAAATGAAGTTGAAACGCAACTTAACAAAAAGATCAAAATGATAAGAAGTGATAGGGGTGGAGAATATGAATCTCCTTTTGAACAAATATGTTTGGAATATGGCATTATTCATCAAACAACTGCCCCTTACACGCCTCAATCCAATGGGATTGCGGAAAGGAAAAATCGGACATTAAAGGAGATGATGAATGCCTTGTTAATCAGTTCGGGTCTACCCCAGAACTTGTGGGGGGAAGCTATATTCACGGCTAATCAAATACTCAATCGAGTTCCCCATAGCAAAACACTGTCCATTCCATATGAAAAGTGGAAAGGAAGGAAGCCCAACTTGAATTACTTCAAAGTGTGGGGGTGTTTGGCAAAAGTGCAAGTCCCAAAACCCAAAAGGGTTAAGATTGGACCGAAAACAGTTGATTGTGTTTTCATTGGGTATGCTATAAACAGTAAAGCATATCGGTTTCTGGTTCATAAATCAGAAAATCCCGACATTCATGTTAATACGGTGATGGAATCAGATAGTGCTGAGTTCTTTGAAACTATATATCCGTATAAGAAGGAATGTGAGTCAGTTGGTGAAAGATCCAAACGACCTCGGGAAGGAACCAAAGGAGACTAAGACGAAGCAAGCGTCAAAGAACTTCTACTTCGTTTGGAGATGACTTTGTCACTTTTCTGTTGGAAAATGAGCCTCGGACGTTTAAAGAAGCAATGTCTTCTTCAGACTCTCCATTTTGGAAAGAGGCAGTCAATAGTGAAATAGAATCTATTCTGAGCAACCATACTTGGGAGTTGGTTGATCTTCCTCCTGGAAACAAACCATTAGGTTCTAAGTGGATTTTCAAAAGGAAAATGAAAGCTGATGGCACTATTGACAAGTACAAGGCAAGGCTTGTTGTTAAAGGCTATAGACAACAAGAAGGTCTTGACTACTTTGACATATACTCGCCGGTAACCAGAATTACATCCATACGTATGTTAATAGCGTTAGCCGCCGTGTATGGTCTGGAAATCCATCAAATGGACGTTAAGACAGCGTTCTTAAACGGGGATTTGGAGGAAGAAATTTACATGGAACAACCTGAAGGGTTTGTGGTTCCGGGTAAAGAAAAGATGGTGTGTAAACTTGTTAAGTCGCTTTATGGACTAAAACAAGCACCTAAACAATGGCATGCGAAATTTGATCATACAATGTTGTCAAATGGCTTTAAAATTAACGAGTGTGACAAATGTGTCTACATTAAGAACACTCCTAATTTTGTAGTCATTGTTTGCTTATATGTGGACGACATGTTGATAATGAGCAATAACATTGCCAATATAAATGCTACGAAACGCATGTTGACTAGCAAATTTGATATGAAAGACTTAGGAGTTGCGGATTTAATTCTGGGTGTTAAGATCCATAAAACTCCTCAAGGTCTGGCGTTGTCTCAAACTCACTACATCAATAGTGTTCTTGAAAAATTTAAATATTTGGATTTTAAAATTTCAAAGACTCCTATTGATGTAAACCTTGCTCTAAAGAAGAACAAAGGTCAAAGCACGTCGCAACGGGATTATGCACGTGTTTTGGGAAGTTTGATGTACGTCATGAATTGTACTCGACCAGATATAGCTTGTGCTATAAGTAAACTAAGTCGATACACGAGTAATCCCAATCAGACCCATTGGATGGCAATGAAACGTGTTTTGGGGTATTTAAAATACACTCAAGACTTTGCATTGCATTATAACAAGTATCCTGCAGTCATTGAAGGATATTGTGATGCCAATTGGATCACCGGCACAACTGATTCTAAGTCCACAAGTGGATATATTTTCGCACTTGGTGGAGGAGCGGTGTCTTGGAAATTGTCCAAGCAAACATGTATTGCCCGCTCTACTATGGAAGCTGAATTCATAGCCTTAGATAAAGCCGGTGAAGAAGCTGAATGGCTTCGAAACTTTTTGGAAGACATTCCGTTTTGGCCTAAGCCATTGACACCAATTTGTATACATTGTGATAGTCAATCGGCTATAGGAAGAGCGAAGAATGTAATGTATAACGGTAAGAATCGTCACATACGACGAAGGCATAAAACCGTTAGGGACCTACTCTCTAGGGGAATTATCACCATTGACTACGTGAAGTCAAGGGATAATGTGGCGGATCCGCTTACAAAAGGCCTAACTAGAGAAGCGGTTGAGTGTTCATCGAAGGGAATGGGACTATGGCCAAGGACAAGTCACCACGGCGGTAACTCTACCTAGGAGACTGGAGATCCCAAGAATTAGGTTCAAGGAGAATACAAAGTCGTGCTTGACGGTCCAACATTGTCAGTTATTATTGGTCCATTCTCGTGATTAGACAATGTTCAAGTACCAAGGGTAAAATGCTAGAGGCATTTTTTAATGATTGTCTAAGTTTGATATTTTAATTATCAAACAGTGTACATCTATAGGATTACACGTTTAGAAATCACCTATGTAAGTGTGAAGTGGAAGCCGCTTCAAGGAGAATTCGGTATGGCAAGTTCTCTAAGTACTTATGAAACCAGGCGGTGTTCATGGCTGAAACGAACACAACAGTGAGAACCAAAGACGATTAAGGGTTAGTTGTGTGACATACGTTGTTTAGGTATACACCAAAGCTCAACGGTTCAAAGATATCAAATCTACCGATTGACCGAGTATATCCGATGTATGTTCACTACGGAAAGTTCAAAGGGAAACCTACTTATCCCGATGCAACTAGTTCTTTCTTGCAAATCACACAAGTCTGTCATGCATATTTCCAATATAGCCATTCCCCATTCATGTGGGGGATTGTTGGGATTTTGGAATAAATAGAGTGTGAATGGGAAATGGGTGGGAAGGTGAAAAGGTTCCTTTTAGTAAGGAAATGCACATTCTCCCATATTGGTAGAGGAAAAGACTTTTGTTGGGTTTAAATACAAATTCACTTCTCTTAGCTCTTAAAAGGGTTGAGAAGAAGGGAAGCCTCGCGCCGTCGTCGTCGCTCGCTCGTCTCGGCTTCGGCTTCG